>OY728119.1:446079371-447473442 GCA_963277665.1 Viscum album
CTTTATTATAATTTTTTTGATTTAAAGATAATAAATATAGAACTGCGTATATCCAGTCATGAGCCAACCCAGAAACCCTGGTACCCTGGTACCCATGTCGACACTAACATGGCCCAAAGGGCATACCCGATCCCTATAGGTTGGTGACTAGAACCTGGAATCATACAAAATAAAAGTGGGAATAAATTTTCCACAAACACAATGGAAGAAAAAACACATATCAGTATGCACGAAAGAAAAATCCATCGGTAGAACTATACCAGAAGTCAAACATGTATTAACAACCCAAAGTACAACCACAAAGTACCATAAAATAAGATAAACAACCCAAGTCCCAACGGACATAGAAACTCAATCCAAAAATGGTCAATAATAGCTTCCACCTCATTATGGTGCTTTCCCCTTTCTCAAACCTAGTAGAAGGAAATCAAAAAACACCCAAAGGCATTGGTAGGGTGTGAGCTAAAATCCCAGTAGGGTTTTACCAAGGATTCCATAAATAGATTCCAAATTAATTAACCATATATAGCTTTAAATTTCAAATAAACATGAATGAAAGTACAAAATCATATTTAAAACAAATCATGCTTTACATTTCAATTGATGGAAACATTTCTAAATAATGGCTTAAGAAACATTTAATATAAAATAGTTTATATAAATTCACAAGGCATGTATTAATAGATTTTAAAAAAAATCATATATATCAAAATAATCACAAAGTAGAAACATGTTCATCTACCAAGATGTATGATAGTTCCAGGTTATGGGATCCTCACACACTCTAATAGGTGATCACAACAAAATGTGTACACATGTCCCTTAGAAACTGGTCAAAGAGGACTCATCACCATCCCATCAGGGATGTGACCTGATGCATATGTTTTTTTTATATTTGTAAAGTGTCAATAGAGTGTTGTCCCTAATAAATCACTAGCTACCTAGGATTTCATGTGTTCTAACGACAATCAATAATGGGAAATTTATTTCAAAACTATTCAAAATAAAATTAACCCATTTCCCATTTCAATATGACAATTTCCATTTAAAAACCAAAACGGGATTTTAATCAAATCATTCCTTTTCCAGGATAAAATCAATGGGTTCTTATCAAAATAATTTAATCCTTTTTCTAAAATAAAAAATTGAAATCAACTTCACAAATCAATTTCACAATTTAATTTCACAATTTTCCATAAAATTTTACAAACACACCCCAATTCACTAGAATTGGGGGTTTTCCCTAATTTCATGACAAAGTAAATCCAAACCACAATCCAAAAAAATTTGTTTTTTACAATTTAATTGAAAAAAATTTAATTTAAATCAATCAATTTTGGGTTAAATCATTTGGCCAATCATAAACATAACCACTTATCGTAGATCATAGGATCACATAACACTACTTCCGCAATGGGATACTCCAGCAAAGAATGTCAGAAATGAAGATCCAAGAATCAAACCTATATTCAAGATCTAAAACAATAGAGATTATATCCTCCAAAAATACAAATATCTATCAAACCCTAGGTAGGAGATAGGAATAGAGCGTGAGAGAAGGAATGGGGAAATAATTCTTACCGAGAAAGGATCAAACAAAGATCGCCTAGCTTTGATCCACCATAGAAATGATTTAGAGGAGCTAAAATTGGTTCTTTGGATACCTCCCAACCTAGGAAATAATAATATATCATGTTAGGGTTAAGAGGGAATCTAAAATAGGGGTTGGATAATTTTTAAAGAATTTTTAGAATAATTAAATCTTGCACGCACAGTAAGCTAGGTAGGGATGCACAGTTTGTCAAACTATGTGCCCTAGTCATATGCCCCTGCTGGTGGGGTTGCACAATTTCTCCTTGGTGGGCACACATTTTTTCAAACCATTCGCTTTCCATGAAAACCCTCACTGCCTATATTTTCATGGTTTACACTAGCAGGGTGCACAGTTTGGACAAACCGTGCACAGCCCAAGATCCCTTCAAAATTTATAAAATTTCACCTGAAACACCCCTAAAAAAGACCCAACCAAATCATGATAAAAAGAGGGTTTGAGAAGTACCTGATAATAGTAACATAATGTTACAACCTACCCACCATAGAAACCTTCTATCCCTAGAAATCCTATTAATAATCTTCCATGTCAAAAAGATGAGGTCACTATTCTCTCATAAATGTCTCTCTCTCAGAAGTATCATGAGTATTAGAACTGTTCTACCATAACACTAAAACAAAAGGTATCATCCTTCCATGAATCACCTTGGTTTTAGAATCAACTATCCTGACTAGATGATCAGTTATGGATAAATTAGGTTCAATGTCAAGATCACTCTATCTCGAAATGTGCGATGGATTAGAAAGATATTTTCAGAGTTGGGATACATGGAACATATTATGTATCGACATCAACTATGGAGGATGTGCTAAATAGTAATCCACTTTCCCAGCCTGTTCAACAAGATCAAAAAGTCCCACAAAATGAGGAGCAATCTTCTCATACCACCCAAGCCATTGATAACCCAAACGAGGTGAAACATTCAAGAACACCTAATCACAAACTGAAAATTCCAATGGTATGTGATGATGATTAGCATAATACTTATACTGGATTTGTGCTATCAACATTCTTTGATGAGTCAACTGAATCTTTGATGTCATATCTTAAACCAAGCTTGGTCCAACCAATAAAATTCCACCAATCTCTAACCAACACAATGGATAATTACAAGGTCATCTATACGAGGTATCAAAGGATCCATTATGATTGTAAACTAGTAACTATTATTATAATAAAACTCAACCAGTCCCATATGTTTATCCCAATCCCCACCAAAGTTGAGAATGTAGGAATATATCATATCCTCACGAATCTATATATCTCTTTTAGTCTGTCTATTTGATTGTGGATGGTATAGCGTAATCAAACAGACCTTAGATCCCAGTGCCCCCTAAAGGCCTCTCCAAAAGTGATAAGTAAACTATGGATCTCTATCAAATACTATAGTAGATTTAACTCCATGAAAATAAGAAATATATTTCACATAATATTTACAAACTCCTCAACTTTGTTTATATCACGAATAGGTATAAAGTGATCTGATTTAGTCAACCTATCAATAACAACCCATATTGCATTCTTATTTCTTTGGTTACACAGAAACCCCACCATAAAGTCCATAGAGATCTCATCCCACTTCCAAGCTAGCACTAAAAGTGGATGAAGTAAACCTAAAGTTCTATGCTACTCATCCTTGACCTGTTGTCATGTATAACAATTAGAGACAAAATTAGCGGTTCCCCATCTCATACCTAGCCACCATAATCTATGCCACATGTCATAAAACATATTCATGGTTCTTCGGAGAACTGACCATTGGGGATTATATAGACCCCCCATCATAGCTTTCCATACCTCTAACATCACAACAAAACAATTATAATAACATAGAATTCCCTCCATGTAGAATGACCAGTCAGCAATAGTCTCCCCACTATAAAGAGAGTCTCTAATGCCTTGGAAATCATCATCAAGATATTTTTCTTGAATAATCGTTTTGAGAAGAGTATAATTCAACAAAAAATTGGTCAAAACAACCTCATACCTTGATTCTAGAACTCTAATATGCAACTGTTCAAAAAGATCTATCAATTTCCACTCTTCGGATGATTCTTTCACAGCCTGGTTTGGAAGTTTCCTACTCAAAGCATCTATGAAGATATTCCCATTCCCTGGGGTATATGTGATTTCAAAGTAAAAGGATTGTTGGTACTCCACCCAACGCATCTAATGGAGATTTAGATATTTTTGAGAGAATATATTACTCAATATCTTGTGGTTGTAAAACATGATAAACCTTTATTTGAAAAGGTAATTTCGCAAACTCTTAAGTGTATGCATCACGACTGTAATTACAAGGTCATGATTCAGGTAATTATTATCATGTATAATAAGTTTTTGAGAACCATAGGTAATGAAATTATCAACGTGCATAAGAAAACCAATCAAACATAAACCTGTTGCATCATAGAAGACCACATAGACCTTCCTAGCCTCTAGAAGAGTCAATATCGGTGCATTAGTCAAAATACATTTCATCTCAACAAAAGAACTCTAGCACTTTTCATCCCAAACAAACTTTACTCCCTTCCGAGTTAGAGTAGTCATCAGAGAATCCAACTTTGAGAAACCCTTTATAAACTAGCAGTGGTATCCCACTAAACCCAATAATCTCTAAATATCAAAAACATTTCTTAGTTTCTCCCATATCATAACAGCTTTCACCATTTCAAGATCAACTGAAATACCATGTTCCAACACCACATCTCCCAATAACTTCACTTCCTAAATCCAGAAATCACATTTTGAAATCTTGGCATAAATTCAATGATTTCTCAATAATTCTATAACTGCTTTCAAATGATGCACATGATCCTTATCATACATAGAGTAAACAAGGATTTCATCCACAAATACCATAAAAAAGTATCAAGATACTCATGAAAAAAAAATAATTAAATCTATAAATATTTTAGGAGTATTTTTTAGACCAAAAGGCATGACAAGGTATGCATAATGGCCACACCTACTCTAAAAGGTAGTTTTTTGAATTTCATATTCTTTTATTCTCAATAAATGGTAACCAGACTAAAGATAAATCTTCAAGAACTACTTCTCCCCCCTTAAACTAGTCAAATAGATCATCAGTACATGGAAATAGATACTTGTTATTTACCATGAATCAGTTGAGTTTTCAGTAATAAACACAAAGGTGAAGTGACCCATCAGCCTTCTTAGAAAAGAGAACTGGCACTGACCAAGGTGACACACTCAAGCGTATAAATCCTTTCTCTAAAAGTTCATCCAATTGAGACCTAAAATATTTCATTTAATCTAGTTACATATAGTAATAAGTAATAGATATTGAATATGTATCGGGCACTAAATTAATAGATAACTCTACCTATCTTACTGGTGGAAAACTAGATAAGTTAGAAAGAAAAACATCGAGAAAATAAATGAAAGTTGGAGGGAGATCATCACTCAAAGATTCCCACTCCAAATAAAAAGAGAACACTAATATTAATTTCCCCAAATTTTTTAAGAAGGTATAGATCTACTTGACTTCAGGTACCACTCTCCCTGAAAGATACAACATACACCATTGGGTGTAGTAAAAGATACCTGTCAAAGATAACAATAAATTCGTGATTTATTGGTAATGAGTTAATTCGTCCTAAATATGAAATCAAGAGGATTCATGTCGATAACCAAAAAATCCCAAGAAATATCAACATCTGATAATGAGAAAACACAAACATGCATATGGATACTCTAATCTCTCTTCATTCTAAGGGGTGTAGTAATATACATCACATAAGACAAAATCTATGTAGTAAAATTAAGCAGATTCATGATACGAGTTGAAATAAATGAGTGGGATACACCAATATCAAATAAATTAGTTACTAATGGAGATTATATAGTGATGATACCTCTCATAGACACTATATCCATATATGATCCCTCTGGAGAATCTTCCACTACGTAAAGAAGCTTCGTTTTAGATGTTTGTGACTGGAACCCCTTTTTCTGTGAAACATCTGATTGCACTATATTTTTATTAGGTTATGATAATATCATTACACTACATGGAGTAGAATATACATTAAATAACTTATAAAAATGACCTGAGAATCCATCGAAACCAAATGTCTTGGGTGCCTTAGTGAAAACCCATTTAGAATGGCCAGGCTTTCCACACTAGTAGAAAATCAAAGGGCATCTTCCCAAAACTGCAACAGATCTAGAAAAAACCTTTCATCAAGAACTATCATGATCATGATCACAATTTATATTCCCTTTATGGTAACTCATAGAACTTCCACTGGGATAAAAAGGAACTCCCATCAACCCTGTCTTACTAGACAGGTCTATCTCAACCATTAAAACTCTATTTATAACATCTACATAAGAAGGAAACTTTAGCAAGAAAACATGAGAAAAATATTAGATAGAAGTCACATCTCAAACCATATACTCTTCATCTTCTCTTTATATACAATCTCGGGCACAAACTACACAAGATTAGTAAAGTGATTTTCATATTCTATCATGGTACTATCATCCAACTTGAGTTTGAAAAACTCTATAGCCTTGGAAAACACCATCAAATATGGATAGAACTAGTTAGTGAAAATAACTATAAATTATTTACACTCTAAAACCTCATGTATCATTTCTACTACCATCATTTCCTAACATATCTTTATAGGTCTCTCTATCTTGAAGGTGGAACATTTCACCTTGATTTCATTAGGAGTCTATAAGAACTCAAACAGAAGATTGATATTTCTCAACCAATCCTCAGTCAGTTGAGGATCATTATAACCGTGGAACACTGGTGGCTTTTGGAAAAAGTACTATTGAGCATGAATCTTTAAGTCATACCTTTGAGGTTCCATAGATGGATATTAAATGGGGACTGGTGTAGGTGCATGTCCCATATCTTGGACAACATTCATAATAACTTCAACCAGATTCTAGTCCATAAGATTATTTTCTCACTATGGTTCATCAACAGCTTCCTCCTGGATCCTATTTGATGTCTTCTCAAAATAATGATGCTACACAGCATGAGTAGATAACATTGAACACATCATATTAAAACTCAAATATATAAATAAGGGAAATTAATCCCATAATATAGATAAACTAGATTTGGATTTCTACCTATCCAAATAAAAAGTAAGGAAATGACTAGAACTAATCCTCAAGATGTCTTTCCCAAACCACCCTTGGTGACTTAAGAAACATTACGATGAGAGTTGGTAATGAACTCCATTGCAACTACCTCCTAATTCCTGACAATATTACTCAACTTCATATTGACATCAAGGCAATATAATGAACCTGCACCTCTGATACCACTTTGTCACGAACTAGCTCGGACACCCCGGTACCTTGATACCTGATCCAGAACTGACATGGCCTGAAGGGCATTCCTAATCCCCATGGGTTGGTTACTAGCACTAGGCATCATACAAAAATAAAGTATGAATGAATTTTCCACAAACACAGTGGAAGAAACAGCACATATCAGTATTCATGAAAGAAAAATCCATCGAGAGAGTTGTACAACAAGTCAAAAAATATTAAAAACCCAAAGTACAACAAAAAATTACCAGAAAATGGCATAAACAACCCAAGTACCAATGGACATATAAACTCAATACAAAAAGGTTCAATAACAACTGCCACCTCCTTATAGCATTTTCCCCTTTCTCAAACCTAGTATAAGGAAATCTACAAACACCCAAAGACACAGGTAGGGTGTGAGCTAAAAGCCTAGTAGGGTATCACCAAGGATTCTATAAAAAGATGCCAAATTAATTAACCAAATATCGATCACAATTTTAAATAAATATGCATGGTAGTACAAAATCATATTTTAAACAAATCATTCTTTACATTTCAATTGATGGAATCATTTCTAAACAATGGCTTAAGAAACATTTTATATAAAATAATTTATATAAATTCACAAGTCATGTGTAAAGAAAGTTTAAAAACAATGGAATATATATCAAATTAATCACAAATGAGCAGCATGTTCATATTCTAATAGGTATGATAGTTCTAGGTTATGGGATCCTCACACACTTTAATAGGTGATCACGATAATATGTATACACACGTCCCTCAAACACTGGTCAAACACCATCCCATTGAGGATGTGACTTGTTGCATATGTTTTGTTAGAATTTTAATGTGTCAATAGAGTGTTGTCCTGAATAACTCACTAACTACCTAGGATTTCATGTGTTTTAACAATAATCAATAATGGATAATTTATTTCAAAACTATTTAAAATATAATTAACCCATTTCCCATTTCAATATGTCGATTTCCATTTAAAACCCAAAATAGGGTTTTAATCAAATCATGCATTTTATAGGATAAAACCAATGGGTTCTTATCAAAATAATTTAATCCATTTTTCTCAAATAATAATTTGAAATAAACTTCACAAATAAATTTCACAATTTAAATTCAATAATTTAGTTTCACAATTTTCCATCAAATTCTATAAACACACCCTAATTCACTATAATTTGGGGATTTTCCCCAATTTCATGCCAAAGAAAATACAAACAAAAATCAATAAAAAATTGGTTTTCAAAATTTAATTGAAATAAATTTAATTTAAATAAAAAAAATTGGGGTTAAATCATTTATCCAAACATAAACAGAACCACTACCATAGATCATGGGATCACGTAACACCACTTCTGCAATGGGATACTCCAATGAAGAATGTCGACAATGAATATTTGGGAATCAAACCTAGATTAAAGATATATAAAAACATATATTAGATCCTCCAACAACATGAAGATCTATAAAAACCCAGGGAGGAGAGAGGAAGAGAACATGAGAGAAGTAATGGGGAAATAATTCTTAATGGGAAAGGATCAAACAAATACCACCTAGCTTCGATCCACCTTGTAAAGGGTTTAAAGGAGATAAAATTGGTTCTTGGGAGCCCTCCCAACCTAGGAAATCATGATATCCCGAGTTAGGGTCAAGAGGGAATCCAAAATAGGGTTCAAGTAATTTTTAAATAAATTTTTAAATAATTAAATCATGTGCACACTATTAGCTGGGAAGGGCTGCATGGTTTGTAAAACTCTGTGCCCTAGCTGTGCGCCCCTTCTAGTGGGGTTTCACAATTTCTATTTGGTGGGAACATAGTTTTTAAAACCATTATCCAACTGTGAAAACCCTCACTGCTTGGGTTTACATGGTTTTCACTAGAAGGGCGAACGGTTTGGGCAAATCGTGCACCAACCATGCACGGCCCAAGAGTCCTTCAAAATTTCAAAAAATTCACCCAAAGCACCCCTAAATGAGACCTAACCAAAGAATGATAAAAATAGGGGTTTAGGGGTACCTAAAAATAGTAATAGGATAATACAAATCCATCCTTATTTTTCATGAAGTGGACCAACACTCCCCATGGAAAAGCTCTCGAGCGTATAAAATCCTTGTCCAAATTCTATTGTATATGATTATTTGGTTCTTCCAATTAAATTGTGACCATTACATAAGTAGTATTGGATATGGTAAGATATATAGGTATAAGTTTAATTGATAAATCAACCTCTCACTCAATAGGAAGAGTATAAAACTCTTTTGGGAATACATCAGTATAGTCCCTCACAATGGGCATATCTTTGAGAATGATTCTCTCCTTTATCTTAATCATTTGAGATAAATATGATTTTTCATTAGGAAATAATATCCATTATTGAGTATAATTTTATAAATTATATTCATTTTCATACTTACACTTATAAAAAATCATAGGATGACACAATATATAAAGTATAATCTCCCCCTCCCAATAGTTGATGTTGGCTTTATATTAGGATAGTCAATCAATACCCAATATAGAATCAAATTCTACTAAAGAAAATATAAACATATTTTTTCAAAGGTTCAGTCCATAAAACTTTACTAGAGAGGAGTTATATAATTTGGATTCAATAATTTACACAATATTTTTCTCATAGATAGCTCAACTCCCATGTTTTGAGGTGGTGTTTGAATAGTTATACGAATATTTCATGATATTAAAGAATGTGTAGAACCAGAATCAAATAGTACATTATCTATTCTTACATGAATAACTAGAATACATGTCACCTCATAGTTACTGAGATCCACCTTATCATTAATGATAGCATAGTCCCTTCCTTTATCTCTAGGAATTAGAGGTTTTTTTCATTGATTATCTTTGGCAACCCTTATCTTGGGGAATTGGCTTTAAAATGTATGTGTTTCATGCATTTAAAACAATGGACTATAGGCTGAGTGTTGATTTGAACCTTATTTTCTTCCATCTCATTAGCGGGATACTTCATCTCTATTTTACATTGATTAGTTATATTCCCCTATTTTTTACATTTGAAGCATCTCCTAGTTTCATTGAGATAGTTATCAAGGTGTTTCATGTGGCTTGTCGGGTTTTATTTTTCCATGGGATTTATCTATTGATCCCCAAAAATAAAAATTTATTTTAGTCTTTTTATCTCCTACCCCACAAGACCATTAAGATACACTAATCAATATTCCAACCTTAAGGTCACAATGGACAATCTATTCACATCAATGAAAGTCTCGAATCACAAAATATTTTCATAGACTTGTATTTAATCCACAAAAGAAGTGATCCACCTTACTTTTGATTTCAATGAAAAATTCAGAAGCATAACGTGTAATCCTTGTGATTTTTTCCTCATATGGTATGATAGACTCATCTTTATTTTACTTTAGTATGAGGAACTCCCTCTCCATTTTAATATGGAGAGTTTGGGGAAATATTTAAAGAAAAATAATTTCTTGAATCCTTCCCATTCATTGGAATCGATTTCCTCCATGGGGATTTTTTTCTTGATCAGTGCCCACCATTGATAAGATTCAACTTCTTAGAAATAAATATCTATTATGACTTACACATGATCAGATAATTAGGGGATAAAGAATATATTCTCAATGTAGTTAATCAATTTTTATATGATAAGAGGATTGAAAGATCCACTAAAGTTAGGAGGAATTTTTTAATAAAGGGCTCAACTCCAAATTTATATTTATTAGTGGAATGAGGTAATTCCACATTATTAAAGTTACTATTCATAACATGAGTTAGTTGATATAATACTTCCATGATGTTTTCATCTCCCACTCCCATCGATTTAGGCTTCACATTAGGCAAATCATCCCATTGCCTATCACATTGGTCATTGGCATGATTCCTTATATTTCCTACCATTAACTAAAATTTAAAAAAATATGGATGATAATATGAAAAGAAAAAAATCATAGAAATGGAAACTATGAAAATATATAGAATGACTTATAAATGAAAAGCATATCCTTACTTATGAATCTCTAGGTTTCAATCTAAGTTATCAATGATAATTTTTTATTATTTTTTCTAAAATAAAAATCCACTAAAGTCCTAAATAATGGTTCATAAAGAGTTTTTGAATATTTCATATAATATTCCTCAAGAATTTCAAACTAGGTTTGAAATAAGACCAATTTTTTTACACTGATTATAGGTCAAGTTAATATTCAATAAATATTTTGGGGGTTATTACCCCTAGTCACATCTATGCCAGTTCCACATCAACTTATATTATCTAGATAGGGATGTAATTTTTTGAAAACCATATTATCTATACTACATCAAAATTTCAAAAAATATTATACACATATACTTATCTATAGTGTTATAACTAAAGTATTCTAGTCCTAATCCCAAAAAATAACCAGTCTTTACTCTAAAAACAACTACAGTAACCCAAGTTTCTTACACATAATATATCATTATTTTTTTACATAAATATACAATAAAATCAACCTAAAGATTGAGCAGCCAAGTGTATTTGGAATACTAGGTTCATAATATATCAAAATGAGACTAAAATGAAACATATTTATGTTAATATCCATTTTGAGCTCCTAAAACTGTATAGGATGACATGGGGAACACATAAACAAATAGGGTGAGCTAAAAATTCCAGTAAGGGAATAATAATGATAAAGAATCATAGCATATGAGTCAAAATTCATAACATGATATCATGAAATAAAAGGATCATGAGTAATAATATAGTATAATGACATAAATAATATGGAATCATAATATCATTGAAACATAGGAATATTATAGTAACATAAAACATGAAATAAGCATATGTTAAGGTCATCAGCCAAGACAATATCACATGGTGGACAGAGTCTCGTCGTGTATTGGGTTTACTCCCTAATCCCATACATATCATCTCATGAGACATAAATATTACCCAATTCATTAGAGTGTTATTCAGGTGCAACCATCATAGCATGTACATGCATATATGTTCCACAAGAAGGAAATATATCATAAGGCATAAACATAATAATTACACATAGAAAGAAATGGTTTATATAATCATGTCTTATAACATAAAAATAGAATATCCTAATGAATTCCATGAAATAATGGATTAAATAATTATTGGGAATTCATAGATAAATTAATAATAATAGGGAGTGAAAATGTACTCCAAGTGAATTAAATACATAAAATAAGTGTAGAAATATTTTTGGAAATATTTCTTTTAAGTGGGGTTTTGGGAAAAAGGGAAAAGAATGATTTAAGAGTGTAAGGGAATAATAATTTATATTAAACTAGAAATTACATAAATTGGTTTTCTATAATAAAATTAGTGTTTTTAGAAACCATGTGTGGTTAAAAACATTTCTTTGAGTGGTGCTTAAAATTTGATAATAAAATAGAGAAGTTCCCTTTAATCGGATCTGCATAACAAAATAAATTGTGAAGGGAACCTCAAAAACATATATATCCCAATCTAGGAAAGAATAATTAATATATTTATATATGTTTGGGACATATATATGTATAATATAAAACAAGTAAATAAGGATAATGGAGAGGTAAAGTGGGGTAAAGAGAGAAAAATCATAACCCAAATAAAAAAAGGTGGTTTGGATAGATCCCTTACTGTAGGTCCAATATTATTCTATACATGAACTTAACATACTAAATAATCAAATTAGACTCATTAATTACTTAATTAAGAAAATTTTTTATTTATATTTTATTTATTATAGTTATATTATGTTCATTTACAACTATTTCAATGTGATATAAATTTTAATTTCCCTGTTTCAAGAGCATTCGTTCTATGGTTCCAAGATCAGATCACTTATAGAAAATTATTAATGTTATTTTAAAATGGGACTGCAAATAAATAAGTGGGATGAAATTATATTAAAATCCTTCCAAAAATTTTAATGTTCCTAGATATATTTATGTTTTCAGACATAGATATGATTTATTTAGTATAAACATTATCATAATATTATTAGTTCATTTAGGCAGTTTTACCAACCTTCCAGACCTACATTCATTTTATTTAATTAATATATTCCATAAAATTAAATAATTTATAATATTATTATTATCAACATATTTCACCATAATAATATTTCTAGTACCAACCTTGAACGCGGTGGAGAAGAATGAAGTACGTTATTTCTAGAAGTGGTGAACTAACCATAATATGAACAATAATTTTATTTTTTAGAGAAAGAGGAGAAGATAAGGGGATAAATTATAGATATTTCATTAAAATAATAAAATTATAGTGTATATATGATAATGTATTCATTGTGAATTTTTGGATGGAATGTTTTTATTGGATGAGGAGGAAGAAATGTTAAAAGGCACAATTGAGGGTATTACTTCTTGTTTGGATATCTCCTCTTAAGCTTCCCCTTAAAGAACCTTTAATTAGTATTTTAAGAGAAAAAATATTCTAGAGATGTTAAGATTGATATGATGAGATATTTTGGAATGTTTTGGGTAAAATTCAAGGCTTATATGGTGTGAGGATAAGGGATGGTGAGGGGTGGTGTTTATAAGACGAGGTAAGGTGTGTTTTTTGAATATTATATTCATTAGTTTAATATCTCAACTCAAGAATATAAATAGTGTTGATTATTGGGACTATATAAAGTAATTAGTTTATGTGATTTCATACTAATGGGTTCTTATATAATCTCATATGCAATAAATCATGTATTTAACTTATAATGTTAAATAACGTATTTTGTCGTATTTCACTATTCACCAAAAATTAAACTATTTTAGAAAAACACAAAGAATTCACCATAACCATTTTTTGATGTTTAGATTCCAAAAATTAAATCAATTTAATGAAAATAATTTTATAAATATGGTAAATTTAATTTTTAAATATTTTCCTTAATTATTTGAAAAATGAAAATTTTAATATTATGATCATTTTACTGACCCTTTGAAAAATTATTTATGGTACTATAAAATCACAATATTATTGTAATGAAACATAATATTATTTTATAAAAACATTTTATCAAAAATAAATTTTATTTCAAAACATTATATTTTTTATAATAACGAAAATAAATCATATATGTTTTACAAAAATAAAAACACTTATTTTATAATTTTAAAAATATTTATTTACTTTTATCGTGGTATAAATATTTCATATTTTTATATTAAAAGGTTCTAAAATATTATTATACATTTCCATAATTGAGAATACTATTATAACATACATTTTACAGTTCCTAAAAATCAAAATACTATTCCAATGGTCTAATTTTTAACGGTCATATGGGTTCTCTACTTTCTATAAATACCTTATATTTCATTCATTATTCATTCCCTTCTATTTTATCTCAAGGTTATATATATTTATTTTAAAAATTAATGTTTCATTACTAATTTTTTATTCCATTTATAGTGTTTTTCATGAGTGTGATCGTTCTAGGGGATTGAGCATATCCAAAAAAATTATTATAGTTATATTATTTTCTATTTTCAATCACTTTATATTAAATTCAATTCTTATTTCCATATTTATTATATAAATTTAATGTTTTAATTAATATAATTAAATAATATTGGATTTATCATTTGGTTAATATGATTTATATAATACTATATTACTAAATATGACAAGATTCTATAATCAGAATAAAAATTCCATTGAAAAAATTCTGGGTCATTGCATTATTTCTGGTAATTATTGTGCTCAAAGTCTTTGGGTAAAAAATATTAACTGAATTCAATGTTTATTTTGATAATATTTCTATATTTTGTGATAATACTCTACAATTTCAATATCAAATAATCATTTACAACATTCAAGAAAAAAACACATTGATGATAGATTTTATTTTTCTAAAGATCGTGTTAATAAAGGAGATAGAGTTTTAAAAAAATTCAACTAAAAATAAACTCATTGATATTTTTTATAGACCTCTATATTCTGTGAATTTTGAGAAGATTAAATTTGAACTAGATATGAAAAAGATTTAACTTAAATTTTTAAAATTTTAAATATTTATTAAATATGTTTACTACAAATAGATCTAGTATACATATTTTTTGAATTTGTTTTTAGGAACATATTTGATGTATTGAATTTTTATGCTTTGTTTTCTATAGAAACTATTTTCTAGTATAGTTGATATACCTATGATTATGTGTATTATTTGTTTTAATGTTTAATTGTTTTGTCAGTTCCCACTTTTATTTATATTCTTAAGAAATATGTGCACATGAATTGATTGTTCATATTAAAGATATTTGATACTTACTTTATTGAATTTTGAGCTTATTTTATGACTTAATTTTGGGGGTAGATTAAATGTTTATGTTTTCATAATAGTTTATCTTAACAATGACATTCATTAAATTTAATCATGTTAATAGTTTATTTATTTCAGTATGCTATTTGTTTAAAAAGTAAGAGAGTTTTTAAATAAATTCTAGAGATTTTTTTAACATTTTGATAAATTTAAAAAAAGAGATACTTCCTATAATTTATATAAAAATTAGTTTATTTTTGTAATTTTCAAGAAAGGGGTCATTTTTAGTGCTAGGAATAACTTTGAGAGAAGTAAATATTATTAGTTTTTATAGTTGTTTGATTATTTTAAATATTTAAAATACCTCACATTATTTACAAATAACTCACAAGTTTAAATGGATAATTATAATTTCTCATGGAACTATTAAATCAAATTTTTTGGTTTTTAAAAAAAATTGTTTAAAATGTTTTTCTAAAGAATATTCAATTTTTTGATTTTTCATTATTTTTTGAGGCTTTCAAAATTTTAAAAAATTACAAAGCCATATGATTTATTGAATGTTATACAAAATGGTTTTCAAATTCATACGATTTGTAACATCCTGTTATCAAATTTTAGGTACCTCTAATCCATTTTGTGATCAGCATTTATTTTGGTCTTGTTTTGGGTCTTTTTTAGAGTTTTTTGGAGATTGTTTTATGTCTATGGGGCTATGGATGGTTAAAACATGGTTATATAAAACTATATGGTTCATCCTATCAAATCGTGCACCATGTTTTGAGGTACTGGAGGGTGGAACATAGTTAGTGAAAATCATGTGGTCACCCCTCCAAACTGTGTGGCTTTGGATAGTGGGGTTTTACAAGGTTGGTGAATGGTTAGTTTAATCATGTGTCCAAACCATGGATTATTTTGAGAAGGTCATTAAGGGTGCATGGTTATCACATGGTTAGTACTAACTGTGTGCCTAACCTGATAAAACATGCAAATAGGTTTTTTAATCCCCTAATTTATTTAATAAAAATCCTAAAACCCTCTGTTATAACTACTAAAAACCTCCCATTCTACCCTAATCTTATCATTTTTTCTTTAGAGTCTCTTAAAAGGTGATTTGACTCCTACAAACTCTTTTTTTATTAGATTAAAGTTTCAATGGATATGATTCACCTCCCTCCTGAATGTGAATCTTATCTTATTTGGAATCATCTCTTCTTCTTATCTCACCTTTATAGATAGTGATGGATCCTTAGGTTGTTGGTGGTTCTAAACATTGACTTTATATATCATGATTATAAGGATTCCTATTTGATCTTTCTCTCCTTCGATTCTCTTTTGGTTGTTCCCATTTCATGTGATTGATCATTTTATCATGTGACATAAAGGTAGGTGATTCTGTAAGGATTTTCCCTAAAATTAACACCTTAATTACATTTTTAGTTTGAAATATATTTTAAAATGATTTTCTTAGTTTTGGAAGGTCCTAAACTATTGATTTTGAAAAAGGCATGGAACTGTGAAATAAAACCCTTTTTCAATGGATTTGAAAATATAGGGTGGGTTTTGAGAAAATAGATCTTGAAATGAGAAATTATTTTATGAAATTATTTGATGCTGATTTTTTAGGATAATAGATTTAAATTAAATATTATTTTTAAAGGAATGCATTTTTTGAAAATATGTGATTTGGTTTTGAAATTGAAATAGAATTTTGAAACATTAAATTGGGAAACTAAACTATGAATGAATATTTTAAATTAATTGAATTGGTTTTCTAATGATTGATTGATTGAAAGAATGTGTGTGAATAATTGGTTAGTGGGTGAATAGGAATAGCATTCTAGGAATATGAATCTCTAATAATGGATTGATGATGACAACTCTAACTAAACTATGTTCAGCATGACTTTCCCCAATGGGGTGTTGATTGATTATATCCCGATGGCCAGATCCTTAGGGACATATCCACACACATTGATCTATGATGATTGTATGATTAATGCTAGTATCCTATATCCATGAACTAACAAACCTCGGGAAATATGAACATGGTGTTTATTTGATTTGATTATTACATGAAAGTTATTATAGAAATTTTTTATTCATTTCCTTAACTTATGAAAAATGTTCATTTATGTCTTTTTTTCTATAAATACCATCTTCTTGATTTGAAATAATTTTTTTATAGAAAAAGGTGAAAATGATTTTCCATTCCTTGTTTTTATAAAAAAATTAAGCATAAATGGTTTCATTTTTATGAAAGTGATCAAGGAAAATTTGGTGGAATCCTACTGGGATATTTTTACTCACATCCTACCTTTACATTTGGGATTTTGTAGATTATGCTATACCAGGTCCATCAAAAGAGAAAGCATCACTTAGAGGTGGAAGGTGTGCTTGATTTATGGTGACTTTGGTGATGATGGTGACTGGTGTAGCTATTTTCCACTTGTTACATGGGGATTCTGAGACTTTTTCTAGATGGGTGTTGTATCATTTTCTTTTTAATGATGCATTGTTCAGGTTTTATTTCTATCTGATTATAATAATTTTCTCTACATTTATTGTTTGTAATACCAATTGTGTATTGTTTTCTCTTCTATTGTTCTATATTTTTTTGTTTGTTCCTATGGTAAAGCCATTCTATTTTTATTCTTTTTGATGTCAGGTGCTGGTCACCAACCTGTAGAGACCGGGAATGCCCATCGGGCTGTGTTTGGGCTAGCTTGGGTACATGTGTGCCAGGGTATGTGGACTATTTCATCAAAAAAATGGTATTAAAGTAATGTGGTTGTGTGCCTCTCCTTGATGTTAGTATGTATTTTGGGATGTACTGGTAGATAGGAGGTATGATTGTTAGAAATTAAGAGGGAGTTACAAGTGAAAGTCTATCCAGCTCTCATCATATTGAGCCTTAAGTCGCTATGGGTGTTTTAAAAAAGTTTCCATAAGGAATAAATAGATATTATTATAGTATTTTACCTCAATTTTATCTAACTATATTGAAATACCAAGAGTTTTAATTTTATTGATAAAATTTATATTCTTATATCTCTTGACTAAGTAGTTGATCTGAGTATCCTTGATAATGTTTTCATGCTTCATGTTTATATTTTGTAGTACCATGCCCCCAAGAATAAATTTAAACATGCCATAATAGGTATATATTTATAAATCATGAAAAAATAAACCTTTAGTTAATTATAACCTCATTGAGATAGTGGTGTGTGTGGTTAAATCTCTGGGAGAGGTACTCACACATGCTTCTGTTTAGGCTCTAATAGTGGAACCTTGAAGGGATAAAACTAAAGATTGTGATCAAGAGTTTCTTTGGTATAAACCACCATCTTTCTAATTCCTAAATGATCCTAAAAAGTTATAGGATTGGTTGAAAAATACATAGCCTCTTTTTTAGTTCTTAGAAATTTTTTATTTGATAAAGCTGAAATGTACTACCTTCAATATTGAAGGTCCTATCAGGAGATGATTGGATTTTAAGGTTATAACAAATAAACACAAATACTTTGAGTTAAAAGTTTTTATAGATTGTTTAAATGAGTATTTATATCTATAATCCTTGGTTTTTGAAAAGCCTATGAAATTTCTCAACCTCTAGCAATGGTTATAAAACCATGAAATTGATTACAAACTGTTTCACTAAAATTGTTCAGTTTTCTCCTAAAGTAGTGACGAATTCCAAGTTGAAGACCTAAACATTTAATATGGTACTTCAATATAATATACAATATTATATTTTTATGTTGAAGATCACATATTATTTGAATGTGATGGATAGGTCATTCCTAGATGAGCTTGAACTGGTGGGTAAGTCAGGGTTGACTAGAGTTCCTCTTACTCTCAGTGGTAGTTTTATTAGTTTCTTTAAATGGAAGAGGAAGTGGGATGAATATAATGGAAGATCATGATAATATTCATAGTTTATACCTTTTTCAGTGTCTATAAAAGTCCCTTTTAAATTCTTTCAATGTGGAAATGTTAGGCATTCTAAGTGATTTTGTACTAAATCACTGAAGATCTGTGGTTTTTGCAATCACCTAGGAAACTTGTAGAAGTTCTTTCATGTATTTTATACTCTGTGTAGTGGAATAGGATCATCAACATCTAAAGGTACTATGATGAAATCATATGCTTGAATAACTATTGGGTTCTATCCATAGGCATCTGGAACGAAGCTTCTTCATATAGTGTAAGAGTATCTAGAGTAATATAATGTTGGTGTAGGGATAATGAGAGGTACCATCACTATAGCATCACCTTTAGAGACTAGTTTATTTGATACCAGTACATCTCAATTGTACATATCAACTTTTTTTGTGAATTTTTTAAACCTTCTTATGGATCATATTTCATATCTGATGAATATTGTTATGCCCCTCAGAATTAAGAGGGAAAAAAGGTCTTTGGTTCCCTTATTGTTCCTTATCTTTGTCAAAGGTCAAGCTCACCTATAATTTTCTGATTCTCAGTATAAAACCTTTAGATGTCATTATATGGATGGATTGGATAATTTTATATAAATCTTGTATTGAATTTTATCTTTAGTGGGTCTCCTTTTCTGCCCTTGAGGGGATGTTCCATGTTTTCCAATGAGAATGGGACCTGAGATCTATTAGAGATAGATCACCTCTTTAAAAGTTGGGTAGAGAGATATTTTTGTTTTCTTTTGATCTAAATCAATAAACCTTAAATGGTGATATTCCTACAGTGTTCATCATTTTTCCTAACATGCTTCCATCTAACTTTTCTAGCTAGGGGAGGTAGAGTTCTCTATTGACCTAGTACCAGGTACCCAACCCATCTCTATTCCTTATTATCATATGGAACCACATGAATTGAAGGATTCAAAGACTCATTTGGGTGATTTATTGTTTAAAGGTTTAATTTAACCAATCATGTTTCCTTGGGTGATTCCTGTTCTTTGCACAAAGAAAGCTAATGTGACACTTCTTATTTGTGTTGATTATTGAAACCTAAATCAATTCATAGTAAATAACAACTATCTATTGCCTTATATAAATAATTTTTTGACTATTTTAAAGGGGTTATGTGGTTCAAAAACAATTTATCTCTATTTTGGTCACCATCAAAAGAGAATCGAGGAATATGACATCCTTATGACCACATTCTAGAGGTGGTACGACGATTTTTATTACCTTGTTCTTCCTTTTCATCTAACCAATGATTTTTTAGTCTCTATGGCGTCAATGAATAGTATTTTCCATGAGTACCTTGATTATTTATTGGTGGTCTTTGTGGATGACATCTTGGGTCACTCTAAAACTGAGGAGGATCTTGTGTGTCACTTGAGAGAAATTATAGAAATTTTGAGAGATCATCGACTTTACACCAATTCATCAAAATGTAATTTATGGATATGGGAACAGAAGTTATTGGGATACACAGTTGAAAAATATAGTATTTAAATTGATTCTAATAAAGATAATGTTGTTATGATTGGGAAAAACACATAATGTTTTCAAGATTCAAAGCTTCTTGGGATTAGTAAGGTATTGTCATCGGTTCATCAAGGATTTCTCAAAGTTGGCTTCTTCGATGACCGCTCTCACTCATAAAGGAGTAACTTTTTTATGGGATTCAAAGTGTAAAGATTATTTTTATTATTTAAAGCACATTTTTACCTTTTCATAAGTGTTGAATTTTCCAGATATTGGGCAGGTTTATTTTATCTTTTTTGATGTATTAGGTTTGGGTTTGGACAGCATTCTCATGTAGGATGATCAAGTGGTGGCATGTGGTTCTACTTATCTTATGACACATGAGAAGAAATATCCTATAGAGAATCATGATCTCATAAAAATTATTTATGGTCTTAAGAGTTAGTAGAATTAACTTTTTGGATAAAGTTTTACCATGTTTTCTGATAACAAAAGTTTGAGTTATATCTTCTTGTAAAAAGATTTGAATCTCTGACTGAGGCATTGGGTGGAGTACCTATATTCGTTTTATTTAAACATTACCTACACCCTTGTAATTTAAATTTAATTGTGGATTCCATGAGTAGGAAACCTCAAACCCATGTCATGAATTAATTTTCAAAACAATGGAATCTGATGGCTCTCTGTGATCACATGCAATTGGGAGTTCAATGAGGATGAGACTGAGATTATTCTGGAAAGTGTATAGTTGACCTCCTTTCTTCTTGAGATGATTCTTCAATAGAAACAACTTAATGATAAATTTTGTGGCTTTGTGGACTCTATTTATGGATGGGAGACTATCAACAAGTGTTCATTCTCTTCTGAGGGTATCCAGTGCTTCTGGAATAGGTATATAATACCTATTCCCATGATAAAAGATCTGATGGAGGATTTCCATAATTCCAAGTGGGAGGTGCACCCTAGAACCATGAAGAAGTTTTATGACATGTGGTGATAATTATGGTGGCCATGTATTAGATGATACATTACTGATTATGTTTCTTACTGTTATACTATTTAAAAGGTTAAGGTCAAGCACCATAAACCTCCAAGTTTACTTTATCCCCTTCATGTGACGACATGGAAGTGGGAAGAAATTTTAATAGATTTCATGGTTGAGTTTTTGAATAAACCTCTAGGGAAGAATATGATATGGGTAGTTATCGATTGGTTGACCAAATTGGATCACTTTATTCCCTTTCATGATACAACTAAGGTTAATGACATCGGAATCTTGTATGTGCAAGAGATTATCATATTTCATGGAGTTCCATATGTTAGAGTTTCTGATAGGGATCCTCGATTCGATTATCATTTTTGGTGATGCCTCCCAGAGAAGATGGGGTCCTAGGTTATTCTGAGTATGGCATATCATATGTAGATAGATGTTTATATAGAGTGATTTGTACAAGTGTTGGAAGGCCTGTTTTTTGCTTGTGTTCTCA
Source organism: Viscum album (assembly GCA_963277665.1). Lineage (NCBI taxonomy): Eukaryota > Viridiplantae > Streptophyta > Magnoliopsida > Santalales > Viscaceae > Viscum > Viscum album. Next base: position 446,101,487 of record OY728119.1, read on the forward strand.
ACTTCGGTGGAACTTGGGATAGACACTTGGGACTAGTTAAGTTCATCTATAAAACAGTTACCAACCATCCATCTGGATAGAACCCTTTGAGGCCTCATATTTTCATCCATGTAAATCTCATTCTTGTTGGATGGAGATTTGTAAAACTTCCTTGGTTGGACCTAGTTTGGTCCAAGAGACGATAGTGATAATTTAGTTGATTCATTAGATAATTGTGATAGCTCATAGTCAGTACAAATATTATGTTGATTGTTGTAGATTCTCTTTAGAGTTATTTGTTAGTTTCAAGAGTTTCACTTAGGTTGGGTCACCAATAGCTTGTAAAATAAGTAAATATTTCACCAAGATATGTGGGACCATTTGATGCTATTGAGTAGATTATCAAGGTGGTTAACCATTTGGATTTTCCACCTCAATTGACATTGATTCGTAACTTGTTTCACATATCACAACTCAAAAGGTATATTTAATAACCATCTCATGTCTTAACCTAGGAATTACATGATATAGAACATGATTTATCTATGACCGAGTAGCCAATTCAGATTATTGATTCTGAGAGGAAGGTTATTCATGGGAAGTGTATACCTTTATTTTGTGTGATTTAGTATCATGGTTTTGATTCTCATTAAACTTAGGAGAATGAGGAACTAATGAGATAGTAGTGTCCTTATCTCTTTGACATCAAGTCTTCATGATAGGATTTATTGGGGAAGAAATAATTTGTGGTGGGGATATTGAAACATCCCATTACCAGGTTTTAAGTACCTTTAATCCCCTGTTTTGATCACCTTTTGTTCGGGTCTTTTTTTTGGGGGGTCATTTCTAGAGTTTTTAGGGGAAAATTGTAGGTCCATAGTGATATGTGTATTTGGTCCATGGTAAGGGAAAACTGTGTGGTTCAGCCCAGAAAACTGTGTTCCATGTTTTCAGGCACTATAGTGTGGTGCATGATTAGTGCAAACCGTGCATCCTCCCCTCCAAATTTTACGACCTTGTAGATTGGGGGTTTTCATGGTTGGTACATGGTTAGTATAATTGTATGACCAAACCATGAAACCTTTCCAAAAACTTGATAAGGGTGCATGATTAGGTTCATAGTTAGTACCAACTGTATGGCCTAACCGAGCAAACCATGTGAAGGTTTTTTAATTCACATAACTTTTTAATTAAAATCCTCCCTGTTATAACTTCTAAAAACCTCTCAATCGACCCTAATTTTATTCTTTTACTTTTAGAGGCTATCAAGGGGAAATTTGACTTCTCCAACCTCTCTTCTTCTTAAATCAATGTGTTGGTGGACGTGATTGATCACCCTATGGTAAGTGAATATTCTCTCATTTGGAATTCTCCCTTCACATTCTCTCACATTATTATAGATTAATGGATCCTCATGTTTTGGTGGATCTAAGTATCAATTTAGTGGATCTTTATTATAGGGATTACTCTTTGATATTCCTTACCTTCAATTATCTGTTGGTGGTTCCCTTTTTGGGTGATTAATCATTTGATTATATGACCAAAAGTTAGTTAGTTCCATAAGTATTTTCCCTACAATTAAGACCATAATTTCTTTCTTGATTTGAAATTTATTTTAAAATGATTTCCTTCATTTTAGAAGGTATGACTCTTGATTTTGAAGAAGTCATGGAATTGTAAAATAAATCACTTTTTCATAGGCTTTGAAAATATACAGTGTATTTTGAGAAAAGATGGCTTGAAATGAAAATTTATTTGATAAATTATTTAATGTTGATTTTTATAAAAAAAAAATGGATTTAAATGGAATATGATTTTGAATGGAATGAATTTTAGGAAAATCTATGATTTGGTTTTGAAATTGAAATGGCATGTTAAAAACATGAAATTGGGAAATTGAATAGCGAATGATGATTTGAATTGAATTGGATTTTTTTCCATGATTTATTGATTGAAAGTATATGTGAACATGAATGATTAATGGGTGATTAGGGTAAGCATGTTATGACTCTAACTCCCTAAAAATGGATTGATGATAACAACTCTAACTAAACCATGTTTGGCATGACCTTCCTTGATAAGGTTTTGATTTATTCTATCCTGGTGCCCTAAGGCTTAGGGATGTGCACACGCACATTAAGTTGTGATGATTGAATGAGTAGTTTGAGGATATTATATCCAAGAATTGACGAACCTTAGGTCATATGACCATGGTGCTTGTTTGATTTGATTATTATGTGCCTAGGATTATTGAATTTTTTTATTTATGCCCTTGAATTATGAAAAATGTTCATTTAAGCCTCTTTTACTATACTTTTCATATTCTTGATTTAAAATCATTTTTTTACTGATAAATGTGAAAATGATTTTCCATGCCTTTCTTTTATAAAAGCATTGAAGCATAAATGGGTTCTTTGTTATGGAATTGCTTATAGAATATTTAGTGGATTACTATTGGGTTACTTTTGTTCACACCAGAACTTTTCCTTTGGGTATTTGTAAATTACGTTATTCTAGGTTCAAAAAAGGTAAAGTGACAATAGGAGGTGGTGGGTGTACTTGATTCATGGTACCTTTAGTAATGGTGGTGACCGGTGTAGCTATTATCCACTTGTTACATGAGGATTCTGAGACTTTGTCTTGATAGATGTTGTGTTGTTTTCTTTTGAATGATGCATTGTCACTGCCACAAAACTGGGTTTCCACAGTGTCACTCTTTAACAGCGCTAAAAAAACGGTGTTAAAAGTGCCCCTTTATTAGTTCTTTTTTTAGCGTTGTTAAGGGGGGGCCATTTATCAGCACTTTTTTTAGTAGCGCTAATAAAGGGGGGGGGGGGGTATCAGCATTTTTTTCCTAGCACCGATAAAGTGTATATTTAAAATAAATTATATTTCATAAAAAATAATATATTGATATATAAATATATAAGTATATTGATATTGATATAAATATAATATATATTTTTTAAATATGTTTTAGATAAGTATAAATAAACATTTTCACTTAATATATAAGATATGTAGTGAAAATGACTTATAAAATATCTTAAAAAATTATTAATTGATAATTTGATAATTATCATTGACTAATAATCATTTAATAACAATTTTAAGACATGAAAAATTAAAATAATAATAATAAAATATCTAAAATAAGTTGAAAACATAACTCAAACTTCAAACGACTGTAACTTTTGATCCGAGTGTCTGTTTGAGCTCTACAGCATATCAAATTGAATACTATGATGAGGTCTATGCGCTAGTGACCCAAAAGAACCTTATGTCACATTTCAAAGGCCAAAAAAGGCTCAAAAGACCTCCAAAAATGAGTTTTTAGTCTGGATATCCAAATTTTTTAACATTCGATGGAATTTCAGCCTCATTTAAGGGGGTGTTTTTGCCCTTTTTCAGTGGGGAATAAATTTATTTCAATGGATTACATTCATATTCGTATTATGGATTTGAAATTTTATCATTTTTAATAATGTATTGTTATTTAGAATCAAATATATAATAATATGTACATATTTTTTTATATATTCTCACATAAAGTTTTAATTTTATAAATAAATAATTACACATATTTACATATAAAATATATTTCTCAATATATAATCCTTATCTAAATAAAAAATAATATCCATTTTATTTAAAATACAAATATATGAATATTTATATACCTATATAATGTGTACATGTATATATATATATATATATTTGTGTGCATCTGTATTGAAAAATTGTTATGTATTATCTATATATTCTAAACATATGTATATGCATATTAATATATAATTTTTGTAAATATATATAAATATGTATAATTATACTTATAGATACACATATAATATATGTGTGTGTATGTTGTATATATGTATTTAGTTATATATAAACACACATAAAAAGTATGTTTTATAAATGCATTCAAAGCTGATCTTATAAATATATATTAATATAAAGATAAAAAATAAAAAAAATAAAAATAAATAGATATAAATATATATTAATATACAGATAAATATATAAATATATAAATATAATTATATATGTATATATGTATATATATTAATATACGGATATATATATATATATTAATATAACTAAATATATATATTAATATAAATATATATATATATATATATGTTAATATAAATATATAGTATTATATGAGTAAATATAACTATATATATATATATAAATAGATATATTATTAAATGTAGAGAAAAGCAATGTGGTGGAGCAGTAAAGGTTCAGGTGCGCAGGCAAGAGGTTCTGAGTTGGAATCCAGTGGGAGGCAGGGCGTGTGCGTGGGTAGAAATGGGTTTAAGCGTTGTTAAAGGATGGGGGTGGCTTGGGCATACAGGCTGGGGTGGGGCATTATTGAAGGGGGATTCAAGTGCTGTTGAAGCCCCTCCCCAAATTGCAGAAATATTTTTTTATTTTTTTTTTATTTTTTTATCTTTTATCAGCGCTTTTAAAAAAGTGTTGATAAAAGGGACCCCCATTTATATTCACTGAGATTAACAGTTCTTTTTTATCACTATAAATGGACTTTTCTAGTGATTTTACAGGCCATATTTATAGTAGTGTGTTTAGGCTATCTTATTGTGATGCTTTTATTCTTAAGGAGTGTTTGGCATGCCAGATGTTTATTGTTTTCCCTTCCACTGTTCTAACTTGTTTATTTGTTCTTATGGAAAAATTATTCTCTTTGACTTCTTATTGATTCCAGGTGCTAATCGCCAACCTGTGGGGATCAAAAACACCCTTCGGGTTGTGTTTGTGTTGGCTCGGGTACTGGTGTACCCGGTATGTGGGATGGTTTATGTAATGTATCAAAAATTATATGTAATTTTTTTTATTATATGGATTTATTTTGAGACCAGGAACTGAGACGGAGAGCGATTCCAAGGCCCGGAGATCCTGAAATGATCTGTCGAAAAATGTTAATCATTAAATAGCATGTGTGAGCATTTTTCCTAAAAAAGTGGAATAACTCTTAAATGGGTGATCAAATCAGAAATATGATGGTATTATTACATTCAAGATAGCAGGTTTACCCTAGGTGTGACTTTAGTTTAGTCAGCGCAGGCCTCCAGTGAGAAAACCCAAAAATGGCATAACCGTAAATAAATTAATTAAATAAAATTATTTTATTTTTCAAATGCTTATAACTCACGAACAGTGACTCGGATTGAAAATATGATACCACTATTGAGCTCTTAAGGATATTCTTTCTTTAGGAAGATCCTAACATTGGTCAACGTAAGCCAGTAGTGGAAGTTAGTTTTTGGATGTAAATAAAATAATTAAGTAACAATTATTTTATTTTAAAATCCTTATAACTCCTAAACAGTAACTCGAATTGGAAATCTGAGAGTACCGTTGGGCTCGTGAGAGCGTGTTCCCCTTCGGTGGAGCCTAACCTCGACCGGCGCGGGTCGAGATTGAAAGTTAAATTTTGAACTATTTTTAAGGTTCATTTAAATAAATGTGTGAGCGAGTTTTTCTAACTTTTAAATCAGTGCTCGGATAAAAAATATGATGGCACTGTTGAACTCAGAATGGCAGAATTCTCCTAGAATGGACCTAACCTCGACCAGTGCGGGTTGAGGGAAAAAGTTTTTTTCAGACTTTTTAAAGAAAAAGTTAAAAATAAAATAAACTTGTTTTATTTTATTTTTCTAAATTTTCAAATCGTTGCAGCTCAAAGGTTTTCCAACCAAGCGAAACTGAATACACTGTTTCATTAAATGAAATATCATAATTAATTCGTAACAAAAATTTTGATTCACATTTCATCCTTTAATAGCCAAGTAGACAACATAGAATTGTTGGCACAATCCTGGTTCTGCTCTGAAGCTCTGGTGGGTGACAACGATGAACGCCAACCCCCCTTCGAACGGATCATCACCAACGACGATCGACCAATGACCATAAACATAGGATCGCAAAATGACGAATGCAGCGACACCATTCATTTCCAACGAATGATCTGACCCAGGTAGGGGTTTGTTTTTTTTAGGATTCCCCTTTATTTATTCTAAAATGATGAATGGGGATCAACCTATGAATAGGTTGATCTGCAGATCGCTCATTCTTGCGGGAGGGTACTTTTCTTGGGGTTTTGTGCTGCGATTATTTGATTAATTATGATATAACTTCAATTTTATATCTCATGTTTATAAACCTATAACGTGGAGGGTGTCGAATGACACGAACAAGGCCCGAGCCCCTTCGCCTTATGCGTTTTGTGCATTTTTCGTGGTCGCAACTTCAAAATGGCGGCAAGGAGGATTCGAAGCCATTGCAGGAAAGATGACATCCCTCAGAGGTCGTCGGAGTAAGTAGCGCAAAGAACATACCACTGGAGCAGACCCGGTGGTCCACAGAAGAACCCCCCGGTGCGCCGGAAGGAGCGTCATGGCCGGCTCGGGCCGCGGCGGTGTGGTAGGAGCCATCGACCTCCATGTTGGTGACTGGCGGCAGGCGAACGCGACCACCCAGCCACGTCGGTGCACCACGTACCCGGCACCGCGCCACGTCGCATGTGGAAAAGGTCGTAGTTGATTGACCGTGGTGGAGGTGGTGGCCCTACGGATGACCCATGTGGTAGGGGGAGGCGAACCCGGCTTCCAGCCGCGTCCCGACCAACTGAGATCCAGTCCACCTATGGCGGCCCGAGTAGGTCGCAGACTACCCCAGTGGCCCAGAACCACCTCATCGTGCTGGGATGGACCCAGGCCGAGCCAGATCCAGGTCGGGTTGGGTCGGTGGACCCCAAGATGGGTCAGGTCAGGTCGGTCCGACTGGGTCAGGTCAGTCCCACCGGGTCGGACCGAACCCGGACCCAACCGACCCCTTTTTAGAAAAACATAAATATATTTCAATTTTGGAAATCAATTGACAAGTTGTTTGCAGCATTGGAACCCTCACGATGAGGCGGATCTTTTGGTATACTCTATAGAGGATTTCATGGAAGTTGAAATATGATTAATGGATTGAGGAGCAGTTCTCCCAAAATCAAGCGCACTACATGCGGAAAACCTACAGTTGGATGAGACCTAAAGACTGCTGACAAGCATCCCTATGTGGATCATCTATGATGGACCAGTGGAAAGAATCTCTGTGTGACCCAGTAGGCCCACAGTGGGGAGCAGCTCTGTGTGACCTGGCAGACCCACGGTACTCGACAAGAGAAGTACCTCAGTATGGCCAAGGTGGGAAGTGGATTTTGTGTGACCTAGCATGACCACAGTGGGGAGAGGCTTCTTTGTGACCCAGCATACCCACGATACTCATTAGGGATGAGTACCACAGCAGTCCAAGGTTAGTGGGAAGCGGCTTCTTTGTGACCTGGCAGGCCCACTGTACTCATTGAGGAGGATCTCTCTAGCAGCCCAAGGTGTTCTGTGAAATGACTGATAGTCTTACTTTCTTACTCTAGATTATACCTGGTGTGAGTTGTCTTGCTTCATGATCATGCTTCGTGATCATACTTTCTATTTTTCTTATGGATTTTTTTGTGGTATTTCCTTGTTGGTTTGGTGTCCCTACTGAGTATTTTGTTACTCACCCCTACACAGGCTTTGCCCTCAGATGTTGTGTCTGGTGTAAACGACCGACGACTTGGCGAAGGACTTGGTGACCCGGGACCGGGCAGTGCCCAGTGAGGTCAGGCAGGCGAGACGTGCTTCTATGGCTTCTGGTAGCTACTCTATACTTACCCATCAGGTGGGGTTTCCAATAGACGACTATCAGAGTTTCCTAGTATTTTCCTATTTTCAGTTTTTCCTTTGTTGGGTTTGTATTCTAGTACATTTGACCTGTAGTTTATACTTTTACTCAGTGGTTTTTTAGTGGCATGCATGTTTACTTTTCCAAATTTGGATCGTGTTTGTGTGTGCGTGCGTACAGGTACTCAGTAAAATGCCTCCCATTTGTAGGTTGACACCTTCGGTGCCAGTCGCCAACCCCTGTCTTTTAGGAGGTGGTCTTAGGGTATGTCACGACAGGGGCCCCAAGGGACGGGTTGTGACAAAGTGGTATCAGAGGTGTTCAGTTCTACCGAAAGAACTAAGAGTCTGTAAATTTGGATGTGGCCACATTGTTAAGTGTTTCGAGATCGGCTTTCAGGCCAGGGAGTCCAGTATTGGTGTGGCGGCCGACATATCCATACACCAGGACCCTGAATTCTGTTTTCTGACTCGGTACATGAAAACACTAGTTGCATGCATCTTTGAGTGTTTTTTCATGATCTTTTTGAATCAGAGTCATCTCACCATGTATAATAAATTGATCGTGGTTCATCTTGATTCTCTTTCAAGATGCCTCCATGCAGATAGCTAGCCAAGATTCTAGTGTGTGGCCATGATAGTGATGAGGCTTCGGTATAGGGATCATTTCCGTAGATGGTACCTTTGGGTGGTGTCTCAGTGATACCACTGCATGTTAGTCAACAATTACTATCAGCACTACCGGTAGAGGATACATGTAGTCTTAGTGACTTACATGAGTTTCAGCGACAGAGACCCCTCAGGTTCTGAGGCAAGCCCAACTCACAGGTGACTAAGGAACGGCTTGAGGTGGTGACCGATTTTCCATCTAGCTAGGGCACCATTAGATCAGATGTTGGTCCTGTCAGTGAGCCTTCTATGTTGCTCAGTAGGGTGATGGCAAGATTTATATTACCCGATCATACGATGAGGTGACTTTTTTGTGGATAGAGCTTGAGAACCTTTATAAGAGAAAGGGATCCTGCCCTAAAATCTAAGGGGTATGTTTTCCCAAGAGATTATACAGGATGAAATGTCGGTATCTGATATTCATCGAGGCATGCCAACTTTTCCATGTACTCGATCAATACGGTATGATCAGGGCTTCAGGGATTGGACCTCCAAGCAAGGTGTGTTTAGGGACATCCGAGCCAGTGTTATTCCTCAGCGAATTCCTACTTATGATAGGGTTCTAGAGAGAACCTTTGTGATTGGAAGTCCTATGGATGAGCAGATACAGCCAGTGGATGTTAGCAGTGGGAAAGCAAGTAGCTGACGTCAGTCTCATATACTTGGATGTGTGAGACATTCTGAGAAGAGGTCCCAAGGTAGGGGGTCTACAACTCAGGGCTCATAGGGTGAGTCCAGTCGGCCTAAGAAGAGGTAATTATTTTCAAAAGATGGTAGGGGACATCTCTCTAGAGATTGTCCAGCCCATCGTGCTGATATTGAAATAGTGGATAGTCCACTGAGGCAGTGGAAGTGATAGGAACAGATGAATTTGTAGGTTGGTAGACATGGAAGAGGAGCTAGAAGAGAAACAGGAGGCAGTATACAATTCGACATGTTACAACCACCACCCCAATGAGGTCCACACTAGGCTTAGAGAGCTGGAGGACAAGGGAAGGGAGTAGTTGCATGCGGTCCAGGAGTATGACCTGAGGGATCTAGGAATGATTCTAGGTACAGTTTCTGTCTACTACTAGCTACCCTATTAATAGACATAGGTGCTGATCATTCATTCTTATCACGAATCTTGTTTAAGACCTAGAGTTTCCAGTTAAACTGTTGACTTGATCCTTACGTCTAGAGATACCTATGGGAGGATACTCAATAATCACACTTATGCCGATGGTGTGATCTGACCCTTGAGGCGAGAGTTTCGGTAGTAACCTCTTGGTGGCAACGTCTAGGCCTTAAAAAGTTAGTTTGGGTATGGACTGGTCATCCACAGTTCATGCTTAGATTGAATGTTTTAGGAAAAAGGATGCAGTATATCTGCAGCATTGGAATGGGGTTTTCCTTGGTTGGTGAAAAAGGAAACCCATGCAACACGGGATAAACTCATTCATTGGAAGGTGTAATCAATCACTCTTGATTCATCCAGCCTTACCCTCGTGGAAGTGGATGTTTTGAGTTTTCAGTTCCCAACAGTAGTGGTGGAGTGCGGGAACGTCCTTTCAAAAGATGTTTCTAGGATTACCTCCCCACAGGGAGAGGGACTTATGCATCATTCTACAACCTGAGATACCACCGATATCAACATTAGTATATCGAAGGGCTTTCATAGAGCTTCGCGAGTAGGGGCATAGGTTGGGGACTTGTAGAGGAAGGGCTTATTAAGACCTAGTGTTCGAGGTTATGAGTGGATTACCAGAAATTTAAAAAAGTGGATGTAGAGAACAAGTACCCACTACCAAAGGGCCGATCGACACATCAATCAATTAAAAGAGGTAGCCTTTCATGTGGATGGAAAGGTTCTTGTAGGATTTTCAGCAGTTGAGATAGGGACGATGGTTGAAGTTCCTCTAGGACTATGAATTCAAATTAGTCTATACTCTTGGAAAGGGAAATGCGGTAGAGGATGCTCTCAGCAGGATACTCAATTCACAGCTACTGAATGAGGCCTTAGAGCAGTTGGCCTTGCTTCAAATATCCTTCGTGGATAGAGAGGAGACAACTTTTCTTTAGTCGATGGTTGTTGCCCCTCCACTCTTACAGTGATTCAGGGAGGTGCAACTCAGAGATGCCAGCTGTAAGGCCCGACGTGCTCAGTTATACTCAAGAAATTCACCTGATGGGTTTTCAATAGGTGGAGAGCACATCATCCTTTTCAATGGGCGCATAGTAGTACCAATGGCATTGCGAGAGGATATTTTGAGGGAGTTCCATACCTCCCCCTTGGCGGTACACCCTAGAGTGGATAAGATGTACCGGGATCTCTGACATCAGTACTGGTGGCCAAGGATGAAGAAAACAGTGATTGAGTTTGTTTCATGATGCCTCACTTGTTAGCAAGTGAAGGCTGAGCACCAGGTTCCAGCAAGTTTGACACAACCCCTTGAGGCACCAGAGTGGAAGTGGGATGAAATATCGATGGACTTCATGAAGAGATTACCACTTATTTCCAGGGGAGCATGATACCATTTGGGTGATCATAGACCGACTCCCCAAGTCATCCCACTTCCTACCCATTCTCATATCATGATGCATGCCTTACATCCTGGTTGTGGAAAGGATTATTGGGGGCATTTGGGACTCAGCTATGCTTGAGCACAGCCTTTCACCTGTAGACTAATGGTTAGACAGAACAGACCATACAAACCTTGGAGGACATGCTTTTTGCTTGCGTCCTTGATTTTGGTCATAGTTGGGAGGACCACCTTCCACTGGTGGAGTTTTCATACAATAACAATTATCACTCCACCATTGGCACAACACCGTTCAAGGCTTTGTACGGGTGGCTTTGCATATCACCTCTATGCTGGACAGACCGAGGGGAGTTAGCACTCATGGGTCCAGAGTTAGTACGGGCTACCACTGAGAAGGTGCAGATCATCTAGGAGCAGATGAGGACTGCACAAGAGTAGACAGAAATCATATGTGGATAGGAGATAGAGTCCCTTGGAGTTTGAGGATGGAGAACATGTTTTCCTTTGGGTCTCACCTTTATGGGGATTACGGATATTTAGACAGGGTGTCTAATTATCTCTGAGGTTCATCGGACCTTTTTAGATTCTGAGCAGAGCTAGCAAGGTGGTGTACCACCCAACTCTCCCCCTACAGATGCATCAGGTGCACGATGTTTTTCACATGTCGTAGTTGAGGAGGTACATGCATGATTCATCGCACATCATCGACTGGGTGAGCAGTACATTGACGATGGGGGCGAAGTTTGTGGAATTCCCAATGGATATAGAGGATCAACAGGAGTGAGTCCTTCATGGATGGTTGATTCCTTTGGTGCACGTTTGGTGGCAACACAAGGACCTCTAGGAGAGCACATAGAAGCGGGAGGCTCAGATTCGTGCTTAGTACCCCCATTTGTTTATTTAGTCTCATTTTGGATTACGAGGACGTGAATACAAAAACGAGGGAGTAATGTAATGTCTCAAAAATTCCATGTAATTTTTTTTATTATATGGAATTATTTAGAGACCAAGCACTGAGACGGTGAGCGATTCGAAGACTAAGAGTTCCCAAAATGATATGTCGAAAAATGTTAAGCTTTAAATAGTGCACAAGCGGTTTTCTTGAAAAAGTGGAATAACTCTTAAACGGGTTCCCAAATTAGAAATATGAGGGCACTGTTGCGTTCAAGATGGCAGGTTTACTTTAGGCGGGATTTAAGTTTAGTCGGCACATGCCTCTAGTGAGAAAACCTGAAAATGACATAACTGTAAATAAAATTATTAAATAAAATTATTTTATTTTTCAAATGCTTATAACTCATGAATGGTGACTTAGATTGAAAATATGATACCACCATTGAGCTTTTAAAAGTATGGTTTCTTTCGGCAGATCCTAACATTGGTCGGCACGATCTAACAGTGGAAGTTAGTTTTTGGTCGTAAATAAAATAATTAACAATTATTTTATTGTCAAATCCTTATAACTACTAAATGGTAACTCGGATTGGAAATCTGAGTACCATTGAGCTCATGAGGGCGTGTTCCCCTTAGTCAGAGCCTAACCTCGACCGACGTGGGTCGAGGGTGAAAGTTAATTTTTGAACTATTTTTAAGGTTCATTTAAATAAACGTACGAGCGGGTTTTTCTAACTTTTAAACCGGTACTCAGATCAAAAATCTAAGGGTATCATTGAACTTAGAATGGTGGGATTCACCTAGAATAGACCTAACCTCGACCAGCGCGGGTCGAGGGAAAAAAATTTGACTTTTTAAATAAAAAAGTTAAAAATAAAATAAACTTGTTTTATTTTATTTTTCAGAATTTTCAAATCGTTGCTGCTCAACGATTTTCCAACCAAGCAAAACTGAATACGTTGTTTCATTAAATGAAACAGCGTAACAACTTCGTAATAGAAACATAAGAGAAACGATGATTCTCGTTTTGTCCTTTAATAGCCAAGCAGACAACATAGGATTGTTGGCACAATCATGGTTCTACTCTGAAGCTCTGGTGGGTGACGATGATGAACACCAACCCCCTTTGAACGGATTGTCACCAACGACGATCGACCAATGGCCATAAATAGAGGATTGCAGAATGATGAACGCAGTGACACCAATCCTCACCAACGAATGATCCGACCCAGGTAGGGGTTTTTTTGTTTTAAGTTTCCCCTTTATTTATTCTAAAATGATGAACGTGGATCAACCCACGAACAGGTTGATCCGCGGATCACTTGTTCTTATGGGAGGGTACTTTTCTTAGAGTTTTTCGTAAGGATTATTTGATTAATTATGAAAGAACTTAAATTCTACATCCTATGTTTAGAAACCTCTAATGCGGAGGGCGCGAGATGACACGAACAAGTCATGAGCCCCTTCACCTTGTGTGTTTTGTGTGTTTTTCATGGCCGCAACTTTGAAATGGTTGCAAGGAGGATTTGAAGCCATCGCATGGAAGATGGCATCCCCAGAAGGTCGTATGTGCAAGTGCCATAAAGAATGAACGACTAGAGCGAACCCGGTGGTCCACGGAATAACCCGCCGGCGCGCCGGCACCAGCGGCGGTGGCCCGCAGTGGTGACCGCGGGTGGGAGGCGGCGCGCCGGAAGCAGCGTTGCGGCCGGCTCGGGTTGCGGCGGTGCGGCACGAGCCGCCGACCTTCGTTCCAGCAGCTGGCGGCTGGCGGACGCGGCCACCCGGTCGCATCGGTGCACCGCAGACGTGGCACCGCGCCGCAGTCGATTGACCATGGTGGAGGAGACAACCCTGCGGATGACCCGCGGGGTAGGGGGAGGCAGACGCGACTTCCAGTCGCGTCCCGTCCAGCCAAGAGCTGATCCGCCTATGGTGGACCGGGTAGGGCGCGGGTCAGACCCGTAGCCAATGGGCCGGACTGGGTCAGATCCTGGTTGGGTCGACGGACCCGGGTCGGGGTGGTGGACCCGAGGCCAGGTCAGGCGGGTCGGACCGGACCCGACCCCTTTTTGAAAAAACGTCAATATCTTTCAAACCGAGCGTCCGATTAATGATCCATTTGCAGCGTTAAAACCCTCACGATGAGCCAGATATTTTGGAATTGTCTATGGAGACTTTCATAGAAGTTGAAATACGACAAATTGTTTGAGGAGCGGTTCTCTCAGAATCAAGCTCACTACATGTGAAAACCCTACGGTTGGCTGAGACCTAAAGACTGCTGACAAGAGACCGTGTGTGGATCAATTATGCTAGGTCAGTGGGAAGCATCTCTATGTGACTCAGCAGGCCCACGGTGCAGAGCGATTCTGTGTGACCCGACAGACCCACGATACTCAACAGGAGGAGTACCTCAATATGACCAAGGTGAGAAGCAGCTTCTTTGTGACCCGACATGTCCACGGTGGGGAGCAACTTTTGTGTGACCCAACATACCCATGGTACTCATCAGAGATGAGTGCCACAACAGTCCAAGGTTAGTGGGAAGCGGCTTTTGTGTGACCTGAAAGACCCACTGTACTCATTGAGGAGGAGTTCCCTAGTAGCCCAATGTGTTATGTGAAATGACTGATAGTCTTACTTTCCTACTCTAGATTATACCTGGTGTGAGTTGTCTTGCTTCGTGATCATGCTTCGTGATCATACATCGTGTTTTGATTTGTGGATTGCTTTGTGATCTTTCCTTGTTGGTTTGAGGTCCCTAATGAGTATTTCGTTACTCACCCATGCACGGGCTTCGCCCACACGTGTTGTGTCTGGTGCAGACGACCGACGACTTGGCGAAGGACTTGGTGGCCCAGGACCGGGCGGTGCCCCGTGAGGTTAGGAAGGCGGGACGTGCTTCTACGGTTTCTGGCAGCTAATATATACTTACCCATTAGGTGGGGTTTTCAGCGGATGATTATCAAAGTTTCCTAGTATTTTCCTATTTTCAGTTTGTCCTTTGTTGAGTTTGTATTCTGGCCCATTTGACTTACAGTTTTTATTTTTACTCAGTGTTTGTTTAGTGGAATGCATGTTTATTTTTCTAGCTTTGGGGTGTGGTTATGTGTACGTGCATACAGGTACTCAGGAAAATGTCTCCAATTTGCAGTTTGACGCCTTTGGCACTAGTCTCCAACCCCTAACCTTTGGGAGGCGGGCTTAAGCTATGTCACAAAATAGGATCCGGGGGACGGGTTGTCACGAATCGGCCCGGGTACCCTGGTAACCCGATAACCGAGCCGACCCTGACATAGCCCAAAGGGTGTTCCCGATTCCCACGGGTCAGCGACTAGCACCTGGCATCACACAACATGCAAGTGGGAATGATTTTGCCACAAGAATGCGGAAGAAAAAAAACAAAACAGTATGCATAACAAAAAGAAACTCCACTGGGAGTAATGTACGAGAAAACAAAGAGTCATAAAAAGCCCAAAGTACTACAACCAAAGTACTAAAAATGGGAAAACAACCCTAAGGTCCCTAAGGACACAATGCACCAAGTCCAAAGATCAACAACTGGATCCACCACCAAGAGGTCCCTTCCCTTTGCTCGATCCTAGAAGAAGAAAGTCTACAAACACCAGAAGGAAAAAAGTAGGGTGTGAGCCTAAGACCAGTAGGATACCACCAAAGATTCCATAACAGATTCCAAATATAGATTATCTAAATAAAAGCTTTCAATTTTCAAATAAATAGTTTTGGCAATTCAAAAGCATATTCTAACAAAATATGCTGAACATTTTCAAATGATCAGAATAAATATTTCAAGAAAAGGCTTTAAAAATGATGGAATATTTCTAAAACAATGGATTATGTAAAACATTTATATAAAATAGTTTATATAAATTCAGTAGGCATGTAAATCAGTTCACAAGCATTGGCATACATTTATTTCTCAAATATAAATAAACAAGTGAGCAACATGGTCATCTGACAAAAGGTACGATAGTATTAACCAGTTATAGGATTCTGTACTCTCTATGTGAACTCAGCAAAATGTGTATACACACGTCCCTATGACACTGGCCAAAAGAGACTCGTCACCAACCCGTCGGGGATGTGACCCGTCGTAAGTATGTTTTAGAACGTTGTCGTATCGTAGAGTGTATCCAAATAACTCACTAACTACCTAAGTCTTGCATGCGCTCTTAAATGATGGGCGAACTATTTTAAGAATGCTTAAAATACGATCAATCTCATTCTCCCATTTCAAAAAGTGCCAATTTCATTCCATTTAAAACCAAAAATAGGTTTTATTCAAAACATGCCTTTCCACAAGATAAAACCAATGGGTTTCTATCAAATCCTTTTTAAGCCATTTTCATAAGTTTGAAATCCATTAAAAATCAATTTCATCATTACACAATTCATTTCATAATTAAATTCAACAATTTAATTGAAATAATTTCCATAAAATCTACAATTTAAATCGGCCAATTTCCATAAACACACCCAATTCAATGGAATTGGGGTTTTCCCAAATTTTTATGCCAAAACCATTCCAAATATCTCAATTCAATGGAATAGAGTTTTTATCAATTAATTGAAAGAAAATTTGAGCAATTGAATTTAAATAAACAATTGAAATAAATCAAGTAAATACAATGATAAACAATTTGGAAAGTCGGGACGAAATCACTTACCTTGAATGTTTTGACCAAAACCACAACGGTCAAGAACACTCAAGAAAACCGGGTTTCTTCTTTAAGAACCCACCTTAGATATCTTCTCCTAGCAATACCAAGACCAAAACTCATCAAAATTGGTACCACATACTTAGATCTACCTATAACGGGCGTAGATCTATGAAACCAAGAGAAGAGGAGAAGTAGATCTAAGTAGATCTAAGAAACCGATCAAGAACGATGAAGAATGATCACATACCTCAAGAATCCGTCTTTGATTCACCAAGAGGAGCATATGGATCACCTTTGGAATGATGGGAGAACCCTCTCTGACCTTAGGAGAAGAGAAATCCCTAGTTAGGGCCACTTAGGAGGAAAACGAGGAACTTAAAGGCAAAACCGAGCAAGATCCACAATTTAAGGATCTCATTTAAGTGGTCGCATTGTTTGGATGCACGGTTAGACAAACTGTGTTCTAGTCGTGCGTTAGCCACTGCCTTGGTCACCCTTCTCACACGATTTGGCCGCACGATTAGACAAACTGTGCGCTTCCCATGTGGATGCTACTGTCCAGGTTTCAAGGTTGGCGCGGTTTGGTCGCACGGTATGTCAAACCGTGCGCAAACCGTGCACAACTCACTGCCCTTTAGTTTTCCTCATAAGTTCACCTAAACTCTCCCCAAGTCTTTACTCCAAAAACAGAGATACTTAGAAACATCAAAAGTACCTGAAAATGCAACGTGATGTTACAACCTCCCCACCATAAGATCTTTATGTCCCTAGAAAGCCTATGAAGAAACCTCCATGTCAAAAAGATGAGGCCACTGATCTCTCATTAGTGCCTCCCTTTACCATGTCTCATGAGAATCAGAACCATGTTTCCATAGTACACAGACCAGAGGAATCGTTCTCCCACAAAGTACCTTGGTCTCAGAATCAACAAGCCTGATTGGTCATTCAGTCACAGATAAATCTGGTTCAATCTCAAGATCACTCCAGCTCACAACATGATATGAATCAGAGAGATACTTTCATAGCTGCGATACATGGAACATGTTATGTATCGACGTCAGCTGTGGTGGTAGAGCTAGACGGTAAGCAACTTTCCCTACAAGACCAATAACCTCAAAAGGTCCCACAAAATGAGGAGAAAGCTTCCCTTCCCTCCCTAGCCGTTGATGACCTAACCGGGGTGAAACTTTCAAGAACACCTGGTCACAAAATGAGAACTCTAAAGGTCTACAACGACGATCATAATAAGACTTGT
The DNA here is from genome assembly GCA_963277665.1 of Viscum album. Classification (NCBI taxonomy): domain Eukaryota; kingdom Viridiplantae; phylum Streptophyta; class Magnoliopsida; order Santalales; family Viscaceae; genus Viscum; species Viscum album. The sequence continues at coordinate 446,119,224 of OY728119.1, forward strand.
ACCAACTCTGAGCTGTCAACATTCTCTGACAAATCAATTGGATCTTAGTTGTCTTCTCTTGGACCAAACCCGGTCCTACAAAAGAGCTTTTACCAATCTCCAACCAACATAAAGGAGATTTACAAGGACGACCATACAAAGCTTCAAAAGGATCCATTTTGATCGCATACTGATAATTATTGTTATAAGAAAACTCAACTAGCCCCAGATGATCATCCTAAGACCCACCAAAGTCAAGAACACAAGCACGAAGCATATCCTCAAGGATCTGAATAGCTCTCTTTGTCTGGCCATCTTACTGTGGATGGTAGGCCATGCTCAAATGAACTTGAGATCCCAGTGCCTCTTGAAGGCCTCTCCAAAAGCGAGAAGTAAACCGAGGATACCTATCAGAGACTATAGCAGATGGAACTCTATGCAAACGAACAACTTCTTTCACATAGATATTTCCCAACTCCTCAACTTTGGTTGTATCTCGAATAGGTATAAAGTGAGCTGACTTGGTCAGCCTGTCGATCACAACCCATATCGCGTTCCTCTTCCTCTGGGTTTGAGGTAACCCAACCACAAAGTCCATCTAGATCTCATCCCACTTCCATGTAGGGACTAGAAGTGGTTGAAGCAAACCCAAAGGTTTCTGGTGCTCGGCTTTCACCTGCTGGCATGTATAGCAACGAGATACAAACTCAGCAATGTCTCGTCTCATACCTGGCCACTAGAACTATCGTTGCATATCATAGAACATCTTCATGGTTCCTAGGTGTACAGCCCACTGAGATTTATTGCAGTCCCCCATCACATCCTTCCTTGTCGATAACGGCACAACGTAACAGTTTCGATAATACAGAACACCCTCTTTGGAGAACAACCACTGGGTATCGGTCTCCCCACAATAAAGAGAGTCCCTAATGCTATTGAATTCATCATCCAGTTGTTGCTCCTGAAGAATCAACTTGAGAAGAGCAGATGTCAACTGGAAACTACTTAAAAAAACTTCATTCCCCTTCCACTGAACTCCAATATGCAACTGAGAAAAAAGATCCATCAAACTACACTCTTCTGAAGATTCTTTCATGGCCTGAGTTGAAAGTTTCCTGCTTAACGCATCTGCAACGACATTACCTTTCCCCGAGGTATAGAAAATTTCAAAGTCGAAATATTACAAGTACTCCACCAAACGCCTTTGGCGGAGATTCAAATATTTTTGAGAGAAGATATAACTCAAGATCTTGTGGTCTGGATACATAGTAAACCTTTCTCCATAAAGGTAATGTCTCCAACACTTAAGTTCATGCATTACAGCTGCAAGTTCAAGTTCATGGGTATGATAGTTATTCTCATGAGGCTTAAGCTGACAAGACCCTTAGGAAAAAACATGATTACCTTGCATAAGGAAACATCCCAAACCTAAACCTGATGCATCACAGAAGACCACATAACCTATCCCAGCCTCAGGAAGAGTTAACACCGGCGCAGTAGTCAAAAGACGCTTTAGCTCAACAAAAGAGCTCTGAAATTTATCATTCCAGGAAAACTTCACTCCCTTTAGAGTCAGAGCATTCATTGGAGAAGTTAACTTTGAGAAGTCTTTAACAAACCGGCGATAATATCCTGCTAAGCCCAAGAAACTCCGAATCTCGAAAACATTTTGTGGTTGTTCCCAAGTCATAACAGCCCTCACCTTCTCAGGATCAACTGATATTCCTTGTTCTGACACCACATGTCCCAATAATTTCAATTCCTGGATCCATAAATCGCACTTAGAAAGCTTGGCATAAAGTTGGTGATTCCTTAGAAGACTCATAACTGTTCTCAAATGATGCACACGATCCTCCTCAGACTTGAAGTAGACAATAATTTCATCCACAAAGACTACCAAGAAAGTATCTAGATACTCACAGAAAACTATGTTCATCAAAGCCATGAAAACTACAGGAGAATTTTTTAGGCCGAAGGGCATAATAAGGTACTCATAATGGCCATAACTACTTTGAAAAAGCAGTCTTAGGAATTTCAGATTCCTTTATCCTCAACTGATGGTAACCAGATCGAAGATCTGTTTTTGAAAACCACTTTTCTCCTTTCAATTGATCAAACAAATAATCAATTCGGGGTAACAAATATTTGTTCTTTATCGTAACTCGATTGAGATTTCGATAATCAACACATAAGCGAAGAGAACCATCAGCCTTCTTGGTGAAGAGAACTGGTGCTGCCCAAGGTGACACACTCGGGCGTATAAATCCTTTCTCAAGAAGATCGTCTAACTGAGACTTAAGTTCTTTTAGTTCACCTGGAGCCATTCAGTAAGAGGAAATAGAAACTAGTTGAGTACCAGGCATTAAGTCGATAGAAAATTAAACCTCTCTTACTGGTGGCAAACCAGAGAAGTCAGAAGGAAACGCGTCTGGAAACTCAGCGATGACTGGAGAAAGATCACCACACATTGAATCTCTCTCTAGATCAAAAGAAAATGTTGATATAACTTTCTCCATCTCTGGATAAGAGGGTCCATCTCTGCTTGACCTTGGGTCCCATTCTTCTTAAAAAACAAGGGGCACACCACTGGGCGTAGTAAGATAGACCCATCGAAGATAACAATTGATTCGGGCTTTATTGGCAATGAGCCAATCCATCCCAAAAATGACGTCAAAAGATTTCATGTCGAGAACCAAGAAATTACAAGAATGATCAACATCTGATAGAGAGAAGACACAAGCAGGACTACGAAGAACCTTTTCTCTCATTACACCAAGGGGTGTAGTAATATCCATCGCACAAGATAAAATTTCCATAGGTAGATTAAGAAGATTAACAAGATGGGTTGAAATAAAAGAGTGAGATGCACCAGTATCAAAAAGAGTTGTCACTAAAGACGAAGCTATAGTTATGGTACCTCTCATAGTTGCAGGACCTGTATCAGCTACCTATGGTGACTCTTCCACTGCGTGAAGAAGCTTCGTTCCGGATGCTTGTGGCTGGAACCCTTTTGTATGTGAAGCATTTGATTGCCCTGTAGTTTCGGGAGGTGTTGATGATCCTATTCTGCCACATGGAGTAGAGAAGTGATGGAAGAATCTCTGTAAGTGCCCTAAACGTCCGCAGGAGGTACAGTTCTTGGGTGCCTCAGTGCAAACCCTCTTAGAGTGTCCTGACTTTCCACACTGATAGCAAGTCAAAGAAGCCCCTCCTGGTGCTACCAGAGGTCTGGAATGACTCTGCTGTTGAGAACCACCATGAGAAAAGTCATGCTTCTGTTTTCCTTTAAAGGAGCTCACACTGCCACTAAGAGGAAAAAGAACCTCCTCAAACCCTGACTTTCCTGCCAAGTCCATCTCAACCATCATTGCCATATCCGGCACATCAACATAAGTGGGTAGCTTTAGTAGGAAAACTTGAGAACGGATATCTAATCGAAGTCCCAACTCGAATCGTCGAGCCTTCATCCTCTCATTAGATACAATCTCAGGAGCAAACAGTACCAGCTCAGAAAAGCGATTTGAGTACTCAGTCACGGTTTTGTTGGCCTGCACAAGCTTGAAAAACTCCACAACCTTAGCCAACACCATTGATTCTGGATAGAACTAGTTAGTGAAAAGAACCCTAAAGTCTTTCCACTCCAAACCCTCATGTTTCCCAGCCGTCACCATTGTGTCCCACCATCTCTTACTTGGTCCCTCCAGTACGAAGGTGGCACACTTCACCTTGATCACATCATGTGTCTCCAAGAACCCAAACAGACGTTCAATCTTACTCAACCATTCCTCAGCATGTTGAGGATCAGTGGAGCCTTTGAAAACTGGTGGCTTCTGGCGTAAGAACTCTTGAGAACGACTTCGAAGAATATCACTATGAGGATATGTAGCTAGAGTTTGAACAAGAACTAGAGGTGGTGCATGTTCCAGAGCTTGGACAGTGTGAACAATCACCTCAACCAGACTCGGATCCACAATAGGACTCGCTTGCTGAGGTTTAGCAGCAGCCTCTTTTTGGATCTGAGCTCTACGTCTTCTTGGAGGCATGATGCTACACAACATAAAAAGACATAGATTAACACCCAAACCGAGAAACAAGGAAAACTATTCTTAAAAGAAGGGATAACAGGATTTGGATTCCACTATATCCAAATCAAAACAGGGAAAATACTAGAACTAATCCACAAGTCGTATTTCCCTAACCAACCCTAGTGACTTAAGGTTCATTGTGGTGAGATCTGGCCAGACACTCAATCACAACTACCTCCTAAGTCCCGACAAGAATACTCAATGCATACTATCATCAAGGCAAGATGCTTAACCTCCATCTGATACCATTTTGTCACGAACCAGCCCGGGTACCCTGGTAACCCGATAACCGAGTCGGCCCTGACATAACCCGAAGGGCGTTCCCGATCCCCACGGGTCGGCGACTAGCACCTGGCATCACACAACATGCAAGTGGAAATGATTTTGCCACAAGAATGTGGAAGCAAAAAAACAAAACAGTATGCATAACAAAAAGAAACTCCACTGGGAGTAATGTACCAGAAAACAAAGAGGCATAAAAAGCCCAAAGTACAACAACCAAAGTACTAAAAATGGTAAAACAACCCCAAGGTCCCTAAGGACACAACACACCAAGTCCAAAGATCAACAACTGGATCCACAACCAAGAGGTCCCTTCCCTTTGCACGATCCTGGAAGAAGAAAGTCTATAAACACCTGAAGGCAAAAGTAGGGTGTGAGGCTAAGCCCGGTAGGATACCACCAAAGATTCCATAACAGATGCCAAATATAGATTATCCAAAGAAAAGCTTTCAATTTTCAAATAAACAGGTTTGGCAATTCAAAAGCATATTCTAACAAAATATGTTGAACATTTTCAAATGATCGGAATAAATATTTCAAGCAAAGGATTTACAAATGATGGAATATTTCTAAAACAATGGCTTATGTAAAACATTTATATAAAACAATTTATATAAATTCAGCAGGCATGTAAAGCAGTTTACAAGCATTGGCATACATTTATATCTCAAATATAAATAAACAAGCGAGCAACATGGTCATCTGCCAAATGGTACGATAGTATTAACCAGTTATAGGATTCTGCACTCTCTATGTGAACTCAGCAAAATGTGTATACACACGTCCCTATGACACTGGACAAAGGAGACTCGTTACCAACCCGTCGGGGATGTGACCCGTCGTAAGTATGTTTTAGAACGTTGTCCTAGCGTAGAGTGTATCCAAATAACTCACTAACTACCTAAGGCTTGCATGTGCTCTTAAATGATGTGCGAACTATTTTAAGAATGCTTAAAATACAATCAATCTCATTCTCCCATTTCAAAAAGTGCCAATTTCATTCCATTTAAAACCAAAACAGATTTTATTCAAAACATGTCTTTCCACAAGATAAAACCAATGAGTTTCTATCAAATCCTTTTTAAGCCATTTTCATAAGTTTGAAATCCATTCAAAACTAATTTCATCATTACACAATTCATTTCACAATTAAATTCAACAATTTAATTGAAATCATTTCCATCAAATCCACAATTTAAATCGGCCAATTTCCATAAACACACCCAATTCAATGGAATTGAGGTTTTTCTAAATTTTTATGCCAAAACCATTTCAAATATCTCAATTCAATGGAATTAAGTTTTTATCAATTAATTGAAAGCAAATTTAAGCAATTGAATTTAAATCAACAATTGAAATAAATCAAGCAAATACAACGATAAACAATTTGGCAAGTCGGGATGGAGTCACCTACCTTGAAGGTTTTGACCAAAACCACAACGGTCGAGAACGCTCAAGAAAACTAGGTTGCTTCTTCAAGAACCCACCTTAGATCTCTTCTCCTAGCAAGACCAAAACCAAAACTCATCAAACTTGGTACCACACACTTAGATCTACCCATAACGGGCGTAGATCTAAGAAACCGAGAGAAGAGGAGAAGTAGATCTAAGTAGATCTAAGAAACCGATCAAGAACGATGAAGAACGATCACATACCTCAAGAATCCGGCTTAGATTCACCAAGAGGAGCCTATGGATCGCCTCCAGAACGATGAGAGAACCCTCTCTGACCTTAGGAGAAGACAAATCCCGAGTTAGGGTCGCTTAGGAGGAAAAACGAGGCACTTAGAGGCAAAACCGAGCGAGATCCACAATTTAAGGATCTCATTTAAGTGGTCGCATGGTTAGAAAAACCGTGCGCTAGCCGTGCGTTAGCCACTGCCTTGGTCACCCTTCTCACGCGATTTGGTCGCACAGTTAGACAAACCATGTGCTGCCCGTGCGGATGCTACTGTCCAGGTTTCAAGGTTGGCACGGTTTGGTCGGACGGTCTGTCAAACCGTGCGCAAACCGTGCACAACTCACCGCCCTTTAGTTTTCCTCAAAAGTTCACCTAAACGCTCCCCAAGTCTTTACTCCAAAAACAGAGGTACTTAGAAACATCAAAAGTATCTGAAAACGTAACGTGATGTTACACGGGTCGTGACAGTTTATGACGCGATTTTTGATAAATTCATATGATTTCAGACACGGTCATATAATTTCTCAATGGTTTCCAAAGTCAAACATTTTTTATAAAGTCAAATGAAACAATATTTCCATGAGTTTAGAAAATCTCAAATTCATACGAAATGGTTTTCAATATAAAAAAATTTCATTAAAATTCATATGAAATTAATCTAGTTATTATTACATTTTTGTCAATTTAAAGTGAAATTTGTAAATCAATGGGTTTTTTAATAAAAATGTTTGTTTTATAGTTTAAACCGTCAATTGTTCAATTCTAACCCACTAACCAAAAAATTGAAATCAAGATGACCTAACGAGTGCCGTCAAACCTTCTCGGTGGTCTGTTGAGCCCGGAGAAATCCATAAAAACGATTGCCGAAGCTCACAGGACGTCGACTCTAAACCGAGGCTGATGTTGTTCCAACCGAAGCCGGCGATGCTATTCGTCGGAGCTTGAAGACGATTCAGGCGAAACCGTTTCCGGTGACCGAAGATGACCGCGGCCTGAGATGGCGATTGAAGAGGGTCTGAGCTCAAGGTTGAAGATGTTCGGCGTTCCAGAATCAAACCGAGCTCGCTGGCAGAATCTCGGATTACCGGATCCGATGTCGTGAAGTTCGCCGACCCCGCCATTTTTGATGCCACAGATTCGCCCGAACCCTGCTTAGCCGAGACTGATTTCGACCGACGACAGCGACGCTGAAGCAAGCATCATACTTCCAGAGTTCGAACGCGTTCGCTACCGATACCTGAGATTGAAGTAGACTGTTCCAGTTCCTCAACGTTTGGATTCGTGCCTCTCTGAATTTCTGGTGCAGGTCGATTGTTGAAGATGGAAATGGGGTCTCGAGCTCCCGATTGTTCAGACTATGGGTTCGTTGAAGGGTGCATTTCATTTGAATAATCAAATGCTTTGAAGGTTTGAAGCAGTTGTCCATGCCTGTTTTTGAGCTAGGCTGTCCGAATTCCAACCACAGGCCCAGCCTGGGTTAAGTTACTTGGCTGGCAGTTTATGTTCTTGTGTATGGTTTCTGAGTTTTATTTTATTGTTGTGATCTACTGGTCTTTACTGAAGTGTTGGGGACACTGACTCAAGGACTGATAATTTATTATCTTAGGTGTCTTATCACATAAAAAAGATGATGTTGGGAGGGTGTGGCTTTGGTGGAGAATATTTGTGCTTCTAAGAACACAATTGAGAGAGACTGAGACACATATTATTCTGGAGGAGATTGGAGGCGGCGGGAGCAGAACAATGGCGACGAACCAGCGGGAGCTTGAGACGGAGGGGAAATCAACTTTGATAGATAAGTTTTCTTCCTTTATTTCTTGTTCTTTCTTTTCTTCTACAGTTGCAATGTATTTCTGAAAACAGTTGTATTTGTTGCTAAATACTTTTAGGGAATTGGATAGCGATGGATTGAAATTCCTTCTTCTCCCTGCTCTTGTTCTTGTAATAAATCCAGTGTGATTCCATGTTCAATGTTCTCAATTTTTATTCTTTATGAGAATCTGTTTTACACTATGCTACGAACCAACAGGTGACAACAATGTTTTTTTTTTTTAAAACGTCAATTGAAGTACTGAAAATCGGAAAAGATTGGTGATTTTATTCTCCAAAAAGAATCAAACATTTTCTTAGATTGATTGACAGATCATTTCTAGGAAAAGATCATTGACAGTGTTGATCAAATGACAACAATTAGGTGCTTCATCACCATTTTTCTAAGCACTGAAATAATTTTGAGTTTAAGAAGTTTGTCAGAATTCTTTTCTAAAAAAATCAATCCAGAGCTGTCTGATTCTCTAGCTCATCTCCTGCTTAATTCTTCCCCTCTCTTGCTACTTTCTTCTCTCACTGTTCACTTCCACTATCACTCTCATAATCATCATCTCCCTATCGTTTTTTCTTTTTTTAGTTAGTTTGTTTTAGTTTATTTGTTTGGTCACCCATCTATTTTTTTCCTCTATGGTTCGACACCTGCTCACCACGGTGCTAGTTGTTAGTAGGTTTTATAAATAATTAATTTGCATGAAGTTCAATGACATTTGTGTCAAAATTTTTGCGTCGTTGTCAGGGAAGACACGTGCAACCGACAAAAAAAAAAAAAACAAACAAACAAAAACATTTAATCTGTTTAAAAAAAATGAAAAAAAAAAAATCTGCTCAAATCATCTTGAACTTCACTGCTGGGTGCTTTCAATTTCAACCTGTTAATCTGAAATCTTTTGCAGGCAAGGGAAAATTCTAAATCTGAACATGAACCGTTTATACCAGAGATAAATGCACATTGTTCCGCCCTTAAGAAGAACAATGCTACAATGAAAAATCCAAGCTTTGAAATTCAAAGAGCTGTTGAAAATCAAAATCAAAATCATGTTGAACCTCAACCTATAAATGATAATGCTAAGAGGTCTGTTATCCCAAAGTTCTAAGAATTATGAAACGAAACCATCATCCCTCTATGTGTTACCCTCCTTTAATGGAAAACCCGACGATGATTCTTCAGAATTCATCAGATAATTTAACAGTTACCTGTGCACGGGTTGAATGAGGAGGAGCGTAGGTTAAGCGTCCTTGCTTTTTTTTTTTTAAGAAAAAGGCTCAAAGTTTGTTCCAAAATTTAGATGATTTTTTTTTTGACACATGAGACCAACTTTCCAATTCTTTTATTACCAATTTTTTTTCCTAGGAACACCACCAATGAAGTGAGGCATAAAATCACCGGTTCCATTCAAGATGAGGGTGGACATTTCCACGAAACTTGGGATATGTTTAGGGGACTCCTTAGAGAGTGTTCTAATCACTAACTTGCCCCTCATATCCCGATGGATACTTTCTATAATGGTCTCACTCCTTACAATCAAAATCGTGTTGATCAATTTTGCGGTGGTGATTTCTCAGATATGACACCAGATGAACTCAAACAAATTTTTAAAAAACTTTCAAAAAAGTCCCAACATAAAGGCACAAGGAAGAGAGAAATCCGTAGGAATGAACCTAATTCCTGTAGTTAATGAAAATCCCCTTAGGGAGTTGTATAATCATTGTTGGATGTATGATCATTCTCAAATTTTTTCCCCCAACTTTGATCTCTCTTCGCATCCTGAAGAGAGTGCTCGATTTTTTGACTATAGGTCTAGAAACCAAATTGGCAACGACCCTTTCTCAAATAAATTTAATTCTAGTTACAAAAGCCACCTCAATCTTTCTTGTAGAAAACAAGGTGTGTTGAAACAATCAACTGCTCCTGCTTACCCACAACCATTTGAACCTTCATTTCAAAAGCAGTTCAATGTTGAATCCTTTAATTCTCAAGTGGATGTTAAAGGTATGTTTCAACAGTTAATATGATGATTTGATTCTTAAAAGGCTGAGTTAGATTCCCAAAATGCTAGACTTGATTCGGATTGAGATGAAACAAATTCTAGAATTCATAATCTTGAGTTTAAAATGGGTCAACTTGCTAGCAACTTAGGAGGAAGAAACAAAGGAAATTTACCTAGCACAACAGTGATGAATCCAAAGGAGAATGTGATGGCTGTTACTATAGGACCAGGTCTGAAAACTCAAGAACAAGTTAGATAATAGACCAGGGAAGTTGAATCTAAAATTTCTAATAAACCTAAAATTGAAAATCTCGACAACAATTTCCAGCAAGAAAAAAAATCACTGAGCCTTCAACTAAAAAAGCCCAAGAATAAAGGAAAATGAATTACGAACTAGTCAAAGAAGGTAAGAAGAAAGTGAGGTTTAAGGATGAGGGGAGTCATCTACTAGTCTTGAAAAAATTTACTCCTCCCATTCCTTTTCCATAAAGGCTTAAAAAGAACAAAAAACCAGATTACTTGAAGTTTCTTTAGTTGTTTAGAAGATTTAATGTCAACATGCCTTTTGTGGAAGCCTTAAAAAACCCCATCATATGTGAAATTTCTTAAAATATTTTTGGCCAATAAGAGGGATTGTGGTGAGAGTTCAACTATTAATCTTAATGAGGAGTAGAGTTCCATAGTCCAAAAAAATATTCCTCCTAAACGGAAAGATCCCAGATCTTTTTTCATCTCTTGTAAGATTAGTGGGAGTGAAGAGATTAGGTACCTCTGTGAATTAAGAGCAAGCATTAACATTATTCCCTACTCTTTACTCGAACAAATAGGACTTAAAGGTATCAAACTGACATCTATGTCGCTACAATTAGCTAATAGGTCCCTTTCTTACCCTTATGGTAGGGTAGATCACTCATTAGTTGATGTAGGAAAACTATCATTGCCCATCGACTTCCTTATACTTGAAATGGAATGTGATAAAAAAGTTCCAAACATTTTAGGTCGACCTTTCTTCGCCACTGCTGGGGTTAACATTGATGTTGCAAAAGGAAAATTAACTCTCCAAGCTGGCGAAGATTAAGAAGAGTTCAATGTTTTCGAGGAGTCTTTACTTGTGTAAGTTGCAAATTGATTGATGTGACTCACCACTAAAAAATTGTATTTTAACACCACTAGTAAATGGCCTTTATCAGTGCTTTAAAATCACTTACTACCAAAATGAGGTTAAAGGGTAGGCTTTATCAACGCTCATAAAAATAGCTGATAAAGGTGGCCTTATCAGTTCTTTCTTGAGCACTGATAAATGGTCACTTTATCAACACTTGTTTTTAAGCGCTGATAGGGGGGGGGATTTATTTATTTCTTGACCTCTGGGCCCTCTATCAGTGCTTTTCACACACTTGTCAACCATCCCTTTATCGGTGCTTCCCCACCCCCTTTATTAGCACTTTGTGAAATTCTAGCCTCCTACGCGCGCTTGGATTTGATCCATGTATGGAACTCAAACGCCTTTACCACTACACCAAGATGTTTTATTGTCTATTTTACGATATATCTATTTATTTACACATACACACACATATTTTATTCATATATTTATATAAGTATTTTTAAATACATCTATAAAATATATGTTTGTGTGTGTGTGTGATATATATACTTATATTTATTTAAATATATTATATATTATATTCATTTTCATATACTAAAATATAATATAAATATATATCTATTTATTAATACACACACATATATATATTTATAAACATTATAAAAATTCATATATTTTTATAATGAGAAAAGTGGTTAGATATTGTTTTAAATAGATTTTTAGAACATGTATTTATTTACATATATTATAATTTACATATAAATATATATTTTTTTATTGACACACATGTTTATTTATAAACATTACTTGTATATGTATATATATACATATTAATGCATTTGTGTAAGGTAAATTGATAGAGATAATAATATTATTATTATTTATATGTTTTTAATGATTTAATCCCTTCCAATTAATCATTGTGACATGATTTACATCATTTTATGATTTTTGGTGAATTTTGAGCTAAAATGTGAAAATTAGTTAATTCTGTAAATTTAACAGTTTTCTGTTGCTTCTGTTTTTTTGGAATAACTTCTACAATTTTGATCCAATTCACATGATTCCCTTTTCCAGTCTTACAGTGTTTATGGGATAAAAATTATTTTTTTGGGCCCATATCCAATTTGAAACACAATGTCACAGAAAAATCAATCAAATAGAGAAAGTTATTATGACCGACAGAATAGACCCTACCACATTAAATGAGGTATATCTCGGGATACCAGCCTTCAAATGAGTTGATTCTAACTGGGTTAGATATAAGAATGTATGGTTCATGTTCAAATTAAATTTCATGAAGAAAAGAGCTCATTAAGGCATACTTTGAGCGAGTCAAAGTAGAGTAAGTGGAACTGTTTTTGGTGACTAGAAAAATTCATGTCTATTATTTCTGCCATATATTCCTTTAAACCTATCCAGAATCTTTGAAATTTTGAGGGCTGATAGCCAACTGCATTCTAAACATATTTTAAGAAGACACATCTATGAGTTTCGGCTGTCTGGTAGGCATAACAGAAGCAAACTTCTGGAAGACAGATTCCGGAGGATCAAATTTTCTGTTCTTTATTTTCTCTCTTTTATTATTCTTAGTTTTGTAATGAATTCTTCTTCCCCCTTATTCATAATTACCCTTACCATGGTGAGTTAAAATTCTGTGTGATTGGGGAAGGAGAGGTTTTACCTTTTATAATTCTTGAGTTCTTGCACTTAATGTTTTAAGATCCTTTTCTCTCTTCTGTGAAATTTGTTTCAATTTCTTATAATGATTTTTATTATCATATATGGTTGTATTTGATTTTAGATTCTGTTGTTTTTATTTTTGGGGTCAATTATCAATATCTCCCTCCACTAGGTTCTGGTCTATATACAGTGCAATAGATCAGGGCTTAGTGGTGAAGTACTCAGTGATCAACAGTACGCGTGTGATGAGTACTGTACATTCTTGATTGTTTGGGATAAACAAGAACCGATTGAGAATTACCTAATCCAATTGAGGGTATTCTCTATAACTCTCTCACACAATAGAAGGAAAATAGACCAATCTAATATTTTAGTAAGGTTTATTCTCATCATTACTATTTAACCAAGGGAGTGAGAAGAAGTGATTGTTGATTCTTTCTTTTATCGACTTAGTAGAAGAGAATCAGATTAGTTGGACTATGATAGAATTACAATCGGAGAACCAAACCTGAATTAATCACCCTTATCATATAATAGTTTCAATCACTATTTTTTTTTCAATTTTTTCTCTATATTTTTCTTAATTTCTTTCCTTTGTTTAATATCTTTTCTTGTCTTTACAAAATCAAACAATTTCAAAAACAAACTCACTTCTTTCTCTAATTTTAAGGCGACAGTTTGATTGTTGTGCGCTCTTCTTGAGAGAAAACCTAAGTTAACCACTTTAATAAATTTTAACTTAGGAAATAATTGTTTTTTCCGCACCCCATGATAGGAATGTGTCAAAACTTGGCACCGTTGTCGGGGAGGTAGTGTCAACATTTTTTTTCTCTTATATTGCATAACTAGAAGTAAAAATCCGAACTCTTTCCCCATAGATCCTGAAATTGAAAGAAACTTGTTGAATAGACTTAGAAACCTTAATTTTAAATTTGAATTTGAGGAAATTTCTCTTGTATACTCAAGTGAAACTTTAAGTGTTCACTCTGAACCTGTCATCATGCCTGAAAATCAAAACCAAACACTTAGAGACCTCTATGCACTACAATTCCTTAATCAAAACAATCAAATTACCATGTCAGTGTTACAAAATTATTTTGAGATGGAACATAACATGATTCCATTACTCCCAAAATTTCATGGCTTGGAAGGTAAAGACCTAAACAAACATATTAAAGAATTCACACATGTATTCTCTACTTTCAGACCTAGAGAAGTAGCTGAGGAGCATGTGAAGTTGAAGGCATTCTCATTTTTGTTGGAAGGAGCAACCAAAGAATGGTTGTATGACCTACAACCTGGAGATGTGAATGATTGGAATGACTAGATAAGATGCTTCATGAAAAATATTCTTCCCCACCTCTAGGAGCACAACCTTCAAAAATGAAATATATGCCATCAAATAGTCATTTGGATAAACTCTTTATGAGTACTAGGACGGATTTAAGAAGTTATATGCCTGCTTCCCACATCAGGCAATTGAGGAGCATCACTTTCTTGTCTTCTTTTATCAAGGATTAATGAATAATGATAAAAAACTTTAGGATGCACCATCTCGAGGAGCACTGATTGACAAGTCACCAGAAGAATCCAAAGGATTTATTGAGAAAATTTCTCAAAACTCACAATAATTTGGTACAAGAGGTACTGACACAAGAGGTATCCATGAGGTAAGAAATTTTCATCCATCACCATTATTAGAAACTAGTATTGAAGACCTAACTAGTTTGGTGAGGCATATGGCCTTGAAACAAGTGGGTGACCAACAAGCACCAGCTAAAGTATGTGGTTTATGCTCATCACCTGATCATTTCATTGACCAATGTGCTAAAATATAGGGAATGGAAAGTTGTGCAGTAACCTTTCAGCTGAGGTAGTTCCAGTGAAATAAAGTATGGAGAGAGCCTAACCAATTCCAATATGGATTTAGAAATCAGTAGAATCAAGCTAGACCCCCTTACCAAAAATCAGTTCCAAGACCAACCCCCATTCCAGAATCAATTCCAGAACCCACCACCATGTCAGCAAAATATATCTTATAACCAGACTTCTTACCAACAACCACCCACTTTCTAGAGACCCTATGAGTATCCATACACCAGTGAACAACCTCCAATTCAAAACCAACAACAGAAATCTGAGATCGAGGGGTTGAAAGACACCATAAAAGATTTTTCCAACATGTTCAAAAATTTCATGGACTTCCTAACCAAAAAATCAGGCAAAATACCATCCCAAACAACTCCAAAACCAAAAGAGAATGTCAACATGATAAAAACAAGAAGTGTAAAATAACTCTCACCACCGTCATCCCTTGAACCTGAAACAAGACCACTTGAGTTGAGGGAGAATGAAGTTGTAAATTCTGAAAATTCTATGAAAATGCACTGTGAAGAAGAGAAGAAAGAGGAGGAGGAGAAGGATATGCCAAGGAAGAAGAGACAAGAAATGCCATTGAAAAGGTAAAAAGGGGGGAATAAAGACTTATCCCCACCATTTACATCAATGATGATTGAATCAAAGATATTGTAGGAAGAAGCGCTTTAGAAATAAATTCTAGACACCTTCCAGAAAGTGGAAATCAATATAACCCTGCTTGAAGAACTCAAAAAAATTCCAAAAGTATACTAAAATTTTGAAGAATATTTTCACCAAGAAGAGGAGGTTTCAAGTTCATGAAATGATCAACTTGGGAAGAAGTGTCTCAACCCTTATCACACCACATTTTTCAACCAAATGTCAAGATCCAGGGACATTTTACATTCCATGAACCACTGGTTATTTAAATTTCTATAATGCTTTATGTGATCTAGGTGCTTCAATTAATGTAATAACTCACTCAGTATACACTTCTTTGAATATGTGATAATTGAAGTGCACAAGAGTGGTGGTCCAGCTTGCAAACAGGTCCATAGTTTTCCTAGCATGTGTTTTAGAGGATGTCCTTGTAAAAGTCAAAGATCTCTTATTCTTAGCTGACTTCTATGTGATGAATATGGAATAATATAGGATTCTATCACACTCACCCATCATTTTGGGGAGACCTTTCTTAAATATAGCCAAAACCATTATCAATTCCCATGAAGGGACCCTCACCATTGAGTTTGGAGATAACACTATCCACTTTAATATTTTTGAATCCATGAGATACCCATCAGATGATCACTCCCTATTTGCACTCTCCCATGGAGTTGGTACTGAACCCATTGAAGAATCAGGTATGTGCCACAAATTCTTATCCTTAGGAGAGACTTCATCCATTGAAAATACCATTGAACATGTGGATTCCCAAACTATTGGAGATTCTGATTTTATGTGAGAGGAAGAGGTAAAATCTAATTTCTTTGATTATTTGTTAAATGATGAAGAAGATGATATAATTTCTTATGTGTAGGATTTCCAACCTTTGGAAGTGCGGAATCTCAACTTAATTTCATCCCTTGAGAATCCCCCTGATTTGGAATTAAAACCACTCCCCATAAATTTAAAATATGTTTGCCTTATGGAAGGAGAGAAATTACTAGTGATAATTGATAATAATTTTTTTAAAACCCAAGAAAAATTGTTGATTGATATTTTGATAGAGAATTTCCATGCAATAGGGTGGAGCTTAGATGATACCTCAAGAATCAAACAAAAAATATGCTCACATATAATTCTTCTTGAGGGAGATTCCGAACTTGTTAGACAACCCTAAAGGAGGCTGAACCCCACCCTGATGGAGGTTGTGAAGAAGAATATTGAGAAGTTCATGGAAGTTGGGATCATCTATCCCATATCATATTCATAATGGATTATCCCCATCCATGTAGTTCCCAAAAAAACTAGCCTAACCATTGCAAGGAATAAGAAGAATGAATTAATCCCCATAATAATTCAGAATAGATGGAGAGTGTGCATATATTTTAGGAAGTTTAATTAGGCCACTTTAAAAGATAATTTCCCCATCCCCTTCATTGACTAAACATTATAGAGATTGGTAGGGAGAACTCATTATTGTTTTTTGATGGATTTTCAGGTTTTTTACAGGTACTTATTGCTCTTGAGGATTAATAGAAGACTTCTTTTACTTATCCCTTTAGCACTTATGCATACAAAAGGATTATATTTAGATTGTGTAATGCTCCTTGTACATTTTAGAGGTGTATGGTAAGTTTTTTCTGATCATATTGAATATTTTTTAGAGGTTTTCTTGGATTATTTCACAGTTTTTTGGAAATTATTTTGACCATTGTTTGAAAAATCTAGATTTTTTTTTTGAAAAATTACATTAAAAAGAATCTTATTTTAAATTTTGGAAAGTTTCATTTCATGGTTTAGAGAGGAATTGTCCTTGGGAATTTCATTTCCAAAAATGGCTTAGAAGTTGATAAATCAAAAATTGAAGTCATAAATCCTTTGCCCTACCCAACTTGTGTGAAACATGTTAGATCATTTTTAGGACATGCAGGATTCTACAGGAGATTTATCAAAGATTTTTGTAAGATAACTCTCCCTCTCTCTAAATTACTTTTGAAGGATTCTGATTTTGATTTCAATGGTGCGTGAAGGGAATCCTTTGATGAGTTAAGGATGATATTGATTACACCCCTAGTAATGTAGCCACCAAATTGGGAAGAACCATTTGAGCTACTTTTTGATGCTTCGAACCAAGAAGCTAGAGCAGTCATTTCTCAGTGAATTGAGGGCAAGCCACAAGTCATTGCCTATGCCTCAAGAACCTTATATGCGGCTTAATTCAACTACACAATAATATGAAAAGAGTTTATAGAATTTGTCTTTTCTTTAGAAAGATTTAGATCATATCTACTTGGAATTAAAGTCACGATGTTTTTTGATCATCCAGCTCTTAGGTACTTGATGAAGATGGCAGAATCTAAACTGAGGCTAGTAAGATGGATTCTATTAATACAAGAGTTCAACATAGAAATAAACAACAATAAGGGATCTGAGAACCAAGTGGCTTGTCACTTAAGTAGACTGCCCAACATCACTGAAGTTGAAATTCCAGACAGAGAACCACTGAATAAACACCTTCTAGGAGAGCAGTTGTAATTGATTGATGGATAAGTGCCTTGGTATGTTGATATGGTAAATTATCTGGTAACATCTTAGGTACCATATCATTTAAATTCCCACCAAGTTCAAAATATAAAATCTAAATCTAGATATTACATCTAGGATGATCCACTTCTTTGGAAGATTTACAATGACCAAGTGATAAGAAGATGATTGCCTAAAAGTGAAATTGATTCTATCTTTATGTTTTGTCACACTTTAGCTTATGGTGGCCACTTTGGACCTCAGAGGACAAAAAGGAAGGTTTTAGAATCTGGACTTTATTGGCCTACCATTTTTAAATATGCTCATGAATACTGCAAAAGGTGTGAAAAATGTCAGTTTTCTGGAAATATTTCAAGGAGATAAGAAATTCCCTAAAGCCATTGAATTTTTGTGAAATTTTTGAAGTTTAGGGGATATATTTTATGGGACCTTCCCCAATTTCATTTGGAAATTATTATATATTTCTTGCAGTTGATTATGTTTCTAAATGGGTGGAAGCAAAAGCTACCATGACTGACGATGCTAAAGTTGTTTGTGATTTTGTCAGGGCTAACATATTTTGTAGGTTTGGAGTTCCCAGAGCCATCATCAGTGATTAGGGGACTCACTTTTGCAATAGGATAATGGAGGCTTTACTGGAGAAGTATGGGGTATATCATAAAACACAAACTCTCTATCATCCATAAACCAATGGGAAAACTGAAGTATCCAATAGGGAAATCAAAGGAATTTTGGAAAATACTATTAATCCAAACATAAATAATTGGAGTCAAAGGTTGGAAGATAAATCATGGGCTTACATAACAACCTACAAAACCCTGATTGGAATGAGTTCATATAGGTTGATTTATGGGAAAAGTTTTCACCTGCTAGTGGAATTAGAGCATAAGGCATATTGGGATATGAGAAAGATTAATTTGGATCTTGAAAGTGATGGAAAAGAGAGAAGATTATAGTTGCAGGATCTGGAAGAAATTATGAGGAAAGATTTTGAAAATTCCAGGATTTACAAAGAAATAACAAGAGTGGATCATGATAAGTTGATCCAGCCGAAAGACTTCCATCCTAGAGTCACAGTGTTGTTATTCAACTCAAGACTCAAGATTTCTAGGTAAACGTCATTCTAGGTGGGAAGGTCCATTTATATTTACTCATGTATATCCTTTTAGTGTTTTTTAGATTGTAAATGATAGAGATCATGAGCGATTCATTTTTAATGGACACAGGCTGAAGAAATTCCATGGGACCATTCTATCAAATCCAGTGGAGGAGATCACACTCCTCCGACCAGTTTATCAATAAAATCCACCAGGTCATACCTCTCTTTTACACTTTCTTACTTGATGTGATTCAATTTTCAAATCTTATTACATGTTAAATCCATTTGAATGAATTGTGAACAATGCATCATTTAAGCGTGGGGGCGGAAACCTTTTTAGTTTAGGATTTATATTTGTTGTTTGTTTTCCTATTTTCAAAAAAAAATTGTGTATATTTCAAATTTTGTGTGTCTCTTTTTCAATTTTTGTGTCTTTTTGAAACTTTTGAATAGAAATAATTATCTTTTACATTTTCAAAACCCATTTCCATGAGTGAAACAATTTATTCCATGAAAATGAGCTTAAATGAATGCTGAAAATGACTTTGTTTTAAGTTCAAATATTTATAAATTTATTGAAAAGTACTTTGATTTTTGAATTACATGCCACATCTCACCATCATTATCATTGAAATCACTTTCCTATGAGGCTTATAAACCTAATTTTCATATTCTTTTCATTCACCTCACTTCTTGAGAGAACCAAACCATGCTTTATTTAACTATAATTTGATTTATTCTTGTCAAAACTTGAGGGTTTGGGGTACTTTTGTTTTAAATGATTGAGGCATTTCTTTGGTTTTAAATCCCCCTTTTCAATAAAATAATTTTTATAATGTACTTCATGGAACATTTAATTATTTTAAACCTTAGAATTCATGAATAGACTGTTAGGTTAGCCACATTACAATCCAATTTTCCCTATCCAACATGCTCTTGAAGTGAAATTGCATGATCTTGTTGAACTTAAGTGTAAGGGAAGATGTCTTGTGTTTTGATACCATATTTGGAGATGATTTGGGTGGAAAATAAAATGTTGAAGAGATGATTTTTCTACTAAAAAAACCATTCTATTGAAATCTATGCCTTTTCAGAAGATTTCATGTATGATAAACTATTCTTTTCTAGAGCTTCCAATGGAGAAAGAAAGTTGTGTCTGTCTGGAGCTTTCAAGAAAAATTATGTTTGAGAAGATTGAGATTTTTTCTGTTGAAATGATGAATAGTGTGCAATTTCCTTGAGTTTTCATGACGATGGAGCTTATTTTCTGATAATAGTAGTGACGAGAAGACCATACTTGAGGGAAAATTAGAATCATGTCATTTTTCTTCAAAAAGAGCCAAACACTCCTCATCAGCCTCAGAAATTTTCACATCAAATCCTACCAAACAAAAGCCACATAACAACACTGAAAATTACTCATGATAAAAACATATTCTTGACTCACATTGGGTGGATATGTAGGAATTTTTCAAGCCTATGGTGACCCTTGCATGAGTATTGGATGAGAAATTCATTATTTAAAATTGACATTTGTGTGATAAGATAAAATGCAAGTGAGGTAAGTTTTTTGTGTGAATGAGATGAGAAATGAAGTGGAAATATATTGAATGATATGTATGAATAACTTGAAATAATTTTTTTTGAGGAGGAATGATATCTTTTGTTTCTTGGTGTTGAATTGTTGGATCTCAAGGATATGTGTTTTAAATTTGCTTTGATTTGACATTGATGTTTACTTGTCCAGGAGTCCAAGTGCTAAGTGTGGGTAAATTGATAGAGTTAATATTTTAATTATTATTTATATGTTTTTCAATGATTTAATCCCAGCTAATTAATCAATGTGATCTGATTTACATCATTTTATGATTTTTGGTGAGTTTTGAGCTAAAATGTGAAAATTGGTTAATTCTGTAAATTTAATAGTTTTCTGTTACTTTTAGTTTTCATTCATAACTTATAAAATTTTGATCCAATTCATGTTATTCCTTTTTTCTAAGATTAAATTATTCGTGGGATACAAATTATTCTTCTAGGCCCATATCCAATTCAAAACACAATTACCTAGAAAAATCGATCAAATGGAGAAAGTTATTATGGACAGTAGAATGAACAATATCTCATTAAATGAGGCATATATCTAGATACCAACCTTAAAATGATATTATTATATCTTGGTTAGACATAGGACTTCATGTTTCATGTTCTCATTAAATTTCATGAATAAAGGATATCATTAAGGCATACTTTGAGCGAGTCAAAGTGAAGTAGGTGGAACAGTTTTTAGAGGCCAGAAAAATTCATGGTCATTATTTTGGCCATATCTTCCTTTAAACATTTTCAAAATCTTTTAATTATTTAGGTTCGATAGAAAAATGAATTAAAAACAACTTTTAAGAAGATACCTCTGTGAGTTTCTACCATCTAGTGGGCATAATAGAAGAAAACTTATGGCAGATAGATTCTGGAGGAGTAAATTTTTTGTTCTTTATTTTATCTATTTTATTATTCTTAGTTTTGTAATGAATTATTCTTCCCCCTTATTCACAATTACCATTAACTTGGTGGAAAAAAATTATGTGTGATTAGGGAAGTTGAGATTTTACCTTTTATAATTCTTGAGTTCTTGCACTTAATATTTTAAGACCCTTTTCTCTCTTCTGCAAAATCAGTTTCAATTTATTAGAACGGTTTTTATTATCATATACGATTATATTTGATTTTAGATTCTATTGTTTTTATTGCTTGGGTCAATTATAAATGTCTCCCTTCACTAAGTTCTCGTATATATATGGTGGAATAGATCAGGGCTTAGTGGTGAAGTCCTCATTGATCATCAGTATGTGTGTGAGGAGTAGTGAACATTCTAAATTGTTTGGGATAAACAAGACCCGATTGGAAATTTCCTAAGTCAATTAAGGGTATTCTCTAAAATTATATCACACAATGGAAGGAGAGTATAAAAATCTAAGATCTTAGTAAGGTTTATTCTCACTATTACTATTTGACCAAGGGAGTGATTAGAATCGATTGTGGATTATTTCTTTTATCGACTTAGCAGAAGAGAATTGGATAAGTTGAACTATGATAGAATTACAATTGGAGAACCAAACCTGACCTGATCACCCTTATCATATAATAGTTTCAATCACTTTTTTTGTTAATTTTTTCTCAATATTTTTCTTAATTGATTTCCTTTGTTTAGTTTCTTTTCTTATCTTTACAAAATCAAACAATTTCAAAAACAACCTCAATTCTTTCTCTAATTTTAAGGTGACATCTTGATTGATGTTCGCTCCTCTCTAGATGAAACATAGGTTAACCACTTTACTGAATTTTAACTTTGGAAATAATTGTTTTTTCCACTCTCCACGATAGACACATGGCATAAATAAAATGGATAATTTTTTACTTTAAATATAATGATTAATAGATATTTATTTTATATATTTAAAAATAATTTTTTTACATAAATATGTTGATATATGTATTTATAAAAGTAATTTATTATAAGTAAAAATTAAAAAATAAGCATTTATTTAATTATAAATAAAAATACATTGTGAAAAAAGATAAAACTTCAAAACCAAATACTAATACGATTGTAATCCCTAGGAATAAATTCAGTATCAATAAAAAAAATAAGACCCTCCTAAACGAGGTTGAAATTCAATCGAATATTAAATAATTGGGACCCCAAACTAAAAACTTAGTTTTGGATGGTCTTTTGGCCTTTTGGCCTTAATAAATGTGACTAGGGGTTCCCCTAGGTCACTATGGTATAGAGCTCATAGTAGACTTTGATTTGATATGTGGTAGAGCTTAAATTGACACCCAGATCAAAAGTTACGGTCGTTTGAAGTTCAATTCATGTTTTCAACTTATCTTAGACCATTCAATAATTCATTTAATTTTTATTTCATTCAACTATTATTAAATTGATATTACTCGATAATAATTAGAAAATTATTAATTAATAATATTTTTTAATTATTCTATAATCTATTTTCACTAAATATCGTATATATCAAGTGTAAATGCCTATTTAGCCTTATCTAAAACATATTTAAAATATATATATTATATTTATATAAATATAAATATATGATATAAATATAAATATATTTATATATTAATATATTATTTTTAATGAAATATATTTTTCTTATGAAATATACCCTTTATCAATTCTTTTTTAGTATCATTGGTAAATGACCCCTATTTATTAGCTCTTTATTTCTAGTGCTGATAAAGAGAGAGCCTTTATCAGTTCTTTTTTCCAAGCACCAATAAAGACCTCCCTTTATCAGTGCTTTTTTACCACTGATAAAGACCCCCTTTATTAGCACTAAAAAAGCAATGATAAAGCCTAGTGCTGGATAAACCATGTTTTGTAGTAACGACTAAAGAGGTTTTTAGAGCAGATATTTGGAAAGATACTTATCACCCTTATGCGATTTAATCAAAGAGACTGTTAATGAACATTTTCAATAAAATTTCATTGAAACAGAGTCCACACTTGAGCTAGAAAGGCTGGGTAGAATTGAGAACCAAATTAAAAAAATACATTGTTTGGGTCCATAAAGTAGTCAATCTACACTCAAACTTTCAAGTTGAAAGGGTTTCTCATGTAGTTGGTAAATATTTACAACCCTCCCTTGTTCCTAACCCTCTTTCTACATCCTGTCCTTTTAAACCTGAGAAGTGTGAGTCTGTTAATGATGTTTATTCTAATTAAAAAGAGAGTTATAAGGATAAGGATAAGTTTTTTCTCAGTTATGTTCATCTTGGGGTTGAATATGTGGTTTCAAAAACTGTTGAGAGTATGTTAGAGGAGTTTCTAGAAGATTTACTAGATGTGGAAAACAAGTTTGTTCCTACTTCTTTTCATTATTTTGATGATTAATTTTCTATCCATGAATTTGGAAATTCATATAAAAGCTTGAGGAATTTTCCCCTACTACACCTAAGGAATTTTTTTGTATGAGTTTGCTTGGGATTTTGATTGAGTAGGTTGCAATAACTACTATATATAATTCTAACTTGTTGAATGAATCAAGTGTGGGGGAGAGTGTAGATGAGCAAGTAAGTAGTGAGGTTGGTCATTTTGGACATAAATCTGACATGGCTTATACTTTTCTTGGATCTGTAAAAAAAATTGGTTCTTGAAGTTTTTGGTGGAAGTAGGATTAGTCCAAAAATTATAGAGTTTTTGGGAAGAGTTTTTTAGGATGCCAAATTACATGAAATTTTGAGTGAAATTTATGAAAATTTAAAAACAAAATATGAAGGATTCAATTAATAATAATTCACACCCATTGAATGATCACAGTTAGAATACATCAAGGGGATAAATTCTGGCTAAAGACTTAAAATTCATCACTTCATGAGAGGAAACCCATGGGTTTATTTATTTTTCTTTCTCTATTTATTTGAATAAAGATTCTATTTCTCTATTGTGTGTCCCATACTTTTTCACATAAAACCCAATTTTTTTTATTATCCTCATTTTGATGACTTTGTAATAATGGACTTAATGATTTTTATTTTATTTTTAGTACTTCCTTGTAAGAGGTCTTATATGTAACAATGATCAAGGAATAGTTTTTTAGAATAAAATTGGATAATACTTCCCTAAGTCTTATCTCTAGTTTATTTTTTATTGAATTTTAAATTGTTAGATTAATGTGTATCTTTTTTATATTATAGGAGCTAAATTTGGGCTACTAGAGGACTTACTCAAAGTGAAATAAGGGGAAGTGTTAAATGATGAAATTCAACTGCTAAAGCTTTATTCCAAGGAATTTTAAATTCAAATTTGGCTACTTTAATTATGATTTTATTTCAAAATTATGCTTCTTGATGCATGGGGTGTTTTAATTAAATATTGGGTACATTCAAATAATAGGCACATGATGAAACAAAGAAAATATAAATAAACTACTAGCATGGGGGATTGATCCCATGCCCTTGTCCCAAACCACTCTCCACCCTCACCACCCCATCTGATGGGGTGTTTTAATTAATTTTAGAGATATTATTTAAGTTCTTTTTCATATTTAATTCATAGAATAATACCTTATAGTGACTAATATTGTTTTATAGTCTTTGAATACTAAATTTGTGTCTTGTATGCTCATCTTAGCACTTTAATGATTAACATTTTTAAATTTAAAGTGTAGTATGCATCATCTTTGAAAATTTCTATTAATGTGCTAGAATTGTTAAGTAGTAACTAGTAAGTATTATTTTTCATGTTTTGATAGTTTAATTTGATGTGGTAGAATAATTTTTGAACTTTATTATGACCCTTAAACATGAAAAATTCACTTCTAATTTGAAAATCTTTGTGAAGTTTAATTGAATTTAATTTTCTTCCACCATAAGTTCAATAATGGAGACATTTTTGGGATTTAAGTGTGGGGGAGGGTTATTTTAATGTGCTAAATTGTAATTCATTTAGAGCCCATCAAATACCCATTATTTTTTTAAAAAAATTGTATGTTTTTGAGAATCACTTAGTAATTTTCATTTGATGACATTTTTTCTCAAATTTGAGGGTTGTGATTTTACTTTGAGGAGGATAATCTTGAATACCTCTTGGATTTAATTGAGTAAATAATTTCTCTTTCCCTCTTGGAAAAAAATGGGTTTTGTTAAAACATTGGGACAATGTAATGTGATTTTTATTTACATTGAAACTTTTAATTTGAATTTAACTCATAAGATATGCATTTAAATGGATTATGAAATGAAAATCCCAATCTAGGTTGAACTCATCCTTTCATCCTCTTTCATTCATTATTCATTATTCAATAAAGTTTTGGATGGGTTATTTATTCCACCATTAAATTTTCACTCCACCCCATACAATGGTGTTTCTATTTATCATGACCTCCTAAATTATGTGTGTCTATTCACTTGAAGGTAAAGAGAAGTGTGGACTTTTAGATGGATACATATTGAGGTTCATTAAATTATCTTTAATTTTTTTATTTTAAATCATTTTTGTAAAATAGTAATATATTTTGTGTTGAAGTAATTTAATTTGAGGGGGAATTCATTTTTTCTACTTAAAAGAATCCATGAGGAAAAATCAATTTTAAAATCAATTCTTAGTGACATTTCATATTTTCCATTTTGAGATTTATTTTCTACTATTAAATGTGGTTAAAGATTACTTGAGGACAAGAAATGTCTTAAGTGTGATGGAATTTTATATGGTAGTTATTCATTGCATTTTCCACATCATTTTGGGGGGTTTTCTATGTATTTAATGATTGAAATGATATTAATCATGTTATTATCCCATTTTGGTAAATTTATAGTGGAATTTGTAAATCAATGGTTTTTCTAATAAAAAAGTTTATTTTTATATTTTAAATAATCAATTGATTAATTCTTTGACTATTGTATATTTCTGTGTGTTATGTATTTAATTTTTTTCTCATTTTAGTTTCTGTTTATAATCTATTAAATAATTAAATTAAGTTTAACATTTTTTATTATTTTATTTAAATGATTTAATATTTAGTTTCAATAAGTTATAATTATTTTATAATTTTTTATCATTTCATTATTCTATTTATTAATTATTAGGTTATTTATATTAGTTATTTCTTTTTATTCTTTAAACTTTTATTATATTAATGAATTAATTTTTAGGAATTAATTTTGTTGACATTTAAAAATATGTTTTTAATTATTTTAGCAAATTATAATTTATTAAATCTTTCTTTGATGGATTTTTTATCCATTCACTTTTTATTAATTTTTGAAGTAGTACCCACATAGCTAGACTACCACTGTCTGGGAAGGTACCCACATAGCCAAAATTTGGAAGCAACTATGTAGCCAATTTCAAATGGGTCTACATAGCTAAAATGAAAAGATTTCTACCTAGCTAAATCTAAAGGGAAACCACATATGGGATTTTATAGCCAGACCATAGATCTGATTGAACCCACATAGGGCTTTGATACAAATGCCCACATAGACAAACCGAGTTCCAGTATAGCCCGAAGAAGACTCACTATTTTTCACCCTCTTTATTTACTACATCAGATCGAGGTACTTTGAGGGATTAGTATAGGTTGAAGATGATCGAAACCCAAGTTCATCGACACTTATACCAGAGTCAAGACACAGAAGAATGATGAAGAAGTTGAAGCTTCCGTGGGAAGCTTAAATATAAACCATCATTGAACAAATCCAAGCAAGATGACCTAAACTTTTCTATCAAAAAAATTTGTGGTCTATTAAGCCTAGAAAAATAAATAAAGAAGACTTCCGATGCTCACCAGATGTCGACCTTGAACTGAGGCAGATGTTGTTCCACTCGAGACCAGTGATGTTGTTCATCGGTGGTAATTTCCACATACAATGGAAAACCGGGGAACTATTTCCGAAAGTCCCTAAATCGGGGAACTATTTCCTGATATAGGGATGTTTTTGGGCTGGTCGAAATAGAAAGGTGGGTCCTGACTCATTTAGTGCCTTCTTTACAATTTTTATAAAAAAGGCATTGAATGAGAAAGCACCTTCTTCACAAATATTTATGAGGAAGGCGATGACTCATTCAACGCCTTCTTTATAATTTTTATTAAGAAGGCATTGAAGGATTCATCATCTTCTTAACAAATATTTATGAAGAAGGTTCAAACTCATTCAGTGTCTACCCTTATAGAATTTTTTAATTTTTTAATTTTTTAATTTTGTTTTGTTTATATATATATAATTAAACAATATTTAACCAGTTTTATATTCGATATTAATTTAGACAAAGTATTCTGAAATTATTGCATAAAATTCCACCAAACCTAACCTTTTATAAGGTTGTGATCCTTGAAAAACTTTCTAAATTTTCGATGAGGGGTTCATACACCAATTTTCCATCATTTAATATTACTGATAAAAAATGATTAATGATAACATAATAAATAAAAATTATTTAGAAAAGTAATGAACATAAATTAAATAAGACATAGTAATAATTACTAATAATGTTATTAATATTGTTAAAATTATAATTAATAACAATAATAAATGTTTTTATATGTTATAAATAAGAATATAATTTAAAAAGGAAAAAAATAATTATTAATAATTTATAAAACGTAGAAATGGTCTATAGGAGGCATTAAAAGTACTGAATAATTTCTAATACCGAATATAAAAAATATATTTAATAATATAATTAACACGATATTTTAAAATTGGTTGTAATAATTATTAATTTAATTATTTTGAAATATTGTTAAGAAATAATGTTTATATTCATGAATTAATAATGATGATGATGTATATAATAGTATTAAATGCTATTCTTCTTTAAGAAAATAATTTAAATAAAAAAATAAAAAAATAATATTATTAAAAATGAAATATATTTTTTATTTAGTAAAATAATTAATAATTTTTATCATCAAATAAATTATAATAATAATATGATTAAATATTTTTTATTAAATAATAACTATGGGAATCCAAAAAGTTGACCATGAATAATAAACAATTGATAATAAAGTCATGATAATAAGAAAAAATGATAATAATAATATAATTATTAATAATGATGTAAATAATCATATTAATATTAAATATTATTAATTATTAAGAAAATATTAATAATTATAAATTTAATTATAATATAATTGTTAATAATAATATTTACTATTTTTAATAAGTCGAAAATATATTTTTTTATTTAATTAATTAAATATTTTTTTATTAATTCATGTATTATTATTAATACTTAACACCTTTTATTTATTATTTTTATGAAATTATTTTATTTTTAAGTCATTTTATATGTTTTAAGTTCATTATGTTAATTTTATTTAGAATCGAATTATAATTTATATTTTATAAGCTTTTAGAGTTACCTACTTCTTTTAAAGTTCAAATGTTATCTTTTGAAACAACATTGTTTTTTATCATATATATTATTTTATGTTTCTTATTTTGATAATTTTTTTATTTTTAATTATTTTTTATGTATTTTTTTCACGACACAAAATTTATTGATTAAAAACATAACATTTACCATTCAAAAAATTTATGCGCATAAAATATAGTATAAATGAAATCTAAATGTGATTTAAAACATTTAATGTGAAAATAAAAATCAATTTAAAGTAAAAGTAATGTCAAAAAAATAAAAAACAAAACATTTTAATTTATATAAAAATTGTTTGATGAAAAAAAATTGAAAGTACAAATGTTATGTTTTCAAACAATAATATTTTGCGCCATTTAAATTATTTTTCATTAATTTTTTTTTAATTTTTTTAATTTTTAATTATTCTTTATATGTCTAATCAATGTTTCAAATTTCTTTTATATTTTATTTATACATTATAATTTATTGGATTTCAAAGTCATATACTTGAAACATTATTACATTTCAAGTATGTGACTTTGGAATCCTAAAAAAATATAAAATATAAGTACAATATAAATGAAAATTAAAAAATGGATTAAACATATAAGAAATAGATAAAATAAAAATAATCTCATAAATATAACAGACCAAATATAATTTACATGAAACAAAATTTATTGATTAAAAACATAACATTTACCCTTCAAAAAATTTATTCCCATAAAATATAGTATAAATTAAATCTATATGAAATTTAAAAAATTGAATGTGAAAATAAATGTTAATCTAAAATAAATAGAATTTCTAAAAAATAATAAACAAAAGTTTTTAATTTACAAAAAAAATGCTTTCTATAAAAAAAATTTATGAGTACAAATTTTATGTTTTGAAACAAAAATATTTTGTGTCATTGAAATTATTTTTCATTAACATTTTTTAAAAAATTATTTTTATTTTCAACTATTTATTATATTTTTAATCTATATTTTAAGTTTCATTTATATTGGTTTTATAGTTTATATTTTATAGGCTTCCAAAGTCATCAACTTGAAACATTATTATGTTTTAAGTAAGTGACTTTGGAATCCTATAAAATATAAACTATAAGTAAAATCTAAATAAAAATTAAAACATGGAATAATAATATAATAAATAATTGAAAATAAAAATAATTTCATAAATATAAAAAACTAAATATAATTTATATGACACAAACTATATTTATTAAAAACATAACATTTTCCATTTAAAAAAATTATGCTCATAAAATATAGTATAAATAAAATCTATATAAAATTTAAAACATTGAATGTGAAAATAAAAATTAATTTAAAATAAAAATAAATGTTAAAAAAATAATAAACAATTTTTTTTTAATTTACACAAAATTTTTTTGATGTAAAAATAATTTATAAGTACATATAATATGTTTCGAAACAACAATATTTTATGCCATTTAAATTATTTTTCATCAATATTTTTTACAAAATTATTTTTATTTTTCAGTTATTTATTATATGTTTAATATGTGACGTCCCAACCCAGGTGCCACTCATAGGTACCCCAAACTGATGGGCCACATGACCTCAAGTGTGTCTCTTCATACACTAGAGGCTGCCAACTAGCACCAAAGGCCTAGGGTGTGTCTGTGGGGAGACTATTCCATCTGGTCAGAGTAGCACAACGATATAATCAATAGAGTAACTAAACGTTAAAATTTGTATTGAAAGGAGGAAGAAAATACAATCCACAGTGCTGCCTAAATCATGGTGGATGGAAATAGTGATGTTTGAGGGAATTTCCTCTGACAAAAACTTTCAGTCATCAGGGCGGGACCCCATACATGTATATAAAGTAAGACTCTCATTCAGATTCCCCTTACTAGCTAGCACATATGCTACTCTGTTCCCTTATCTCCAGGTTTGACCCACAGAAATAGTTTGGTTGAGCGACCTCTTACAATTCCTGATAAGATAAGAAAGCTCCCATGGTGGATTGAACTTCCCTTGAAGTAACCCAACTAGAAAGATTGAATTAGACTTAGCCTCTACTATTTGGACATTGAAGAAGTTACACAGTGAGTTTCTGGTGACCGTTTATCTAGTTTCAACATCAATGGAACTTCTATCCCTAAAAAAATAAATGAACCCCAGATAAACTGACACACTGCTATCCATCACTAAACCACCTCCATGCATGATACTAGAGATACATGAGCCATCGACATTCAATTTAAGTCCAGAGGTTAGTGGCTTCCATTTAACCCATCTTTCATTATTTGTTCTACCTCCACTATCCATCAAATAGTTGATCCTTGGAACAATCCCTCAAAAGGAGACCAAAGAATCCCTGCCTTTGATAAGTACTCCAAGATCCACCACTAAGGCTTTCATCCCAACCTGGAAAAAGAGATAATAGAACTTTCTACCTTTGAGTGCCTTGTTCCTCACCTCCCATAATTACCAACACACTACTGAAAAAATCACACTTCTTATGTTAACCTATGCACATTTTTGTTCAGTCCCATGAAACTAGGTTTTAATAAAGACTGACATAGAGCATCCTCCCACACCGATGCCTATGCAGTTTTCCAACTGATTCCAAATTTCCATCACCCACAAACATAGAGAGAATAATTGCCACACAGTCTCTTGTTGTGGCTGATAACAACAATGGAATTTGTATTCCAAGACACCCCCTCATTTTCAAGTTATCATCAGTTAGAATGGATTGGTTTCTTAGTCTCGAAACCATGAAATTCATTTTTTCTAGAATAGATTTTTACCAGAGAACAATTGCCCAGTTATCATCCCCACTGGTCAAATGTCTCATATTCAATAACACCCACATGTTGAAACTGTCCAATATCAACCCCATGTAAAATAACCTATCCGCCTCATCCATCAAGCTAATATTATGATGGAAATCCATTTAATCATGGTTTAGGACAATGCCAAGGAAATTTAGGAATCAGCAAACCTCCATGTATAGCTGGTTTGGAACTGGGTAAACTAGAACAAACAGAGGGATCCCCACCCAATTAGCCTTCTAGAATATTATATTCCCTTGACTGACCAACCACTAGGACTCATATGAGAGAACCTCCAAATGATCAGACATTCACCGCATAAGATTGGTTGCATGCCTAATGTGGCTGTTCCAATTCATCCATTCATCACTATATCTACTCATAAATATTTCCCAAAGAAAGTTACCAACAAGATATCCCACTACAACTTCAACTACATGGACTACATAGACTTCTCTACACCACACAATACAATTCCACATTCTCTGATCAGACATGTTGGTCTCTTCCACGACTCCTAGTGAAAAAAGCCCATTTGGTTTTCATCCCATAAGAATAAATTCCTCATTTTTCTAGCTTCTCAATGGTTCCTTTTGTCACTTTGATAATTGAAAACACATGAATCAGTATTAAGGCAAGTACACAGTTGATTATAGCAATCTGAGCTTTGAAGAAAAGAATTCTATTCTTGCAATTGCAGATCTTAGTGGTTATCTGACTGATCATATTCTCAAAATGGGACTTTTTTATCTGAACATTTGAAATAGGAGCTCCAAGATAAGTCATAGGAAGTTATCACCTCTTCATGAAAAGAGTATTTTATATAATTCTATTATGCCTTCTTGAGTATTTTTGGAGATGAAAATGCTTCTTTTACTTTGACTAATCCACCAGCCACTTAATATTCTATAATGTTCCATAACTTTATTAAAACCTTTAAGATATCTTTTCCTTCCATTAATGAAAAATAGTATATCATCAAAAAAAATTAAGTGAGACACTATATTATCACTGAACTTGGTAGAAAATTTATTAATATTCCCATCCTCTTAGTTGAGTTTGAAATTTCTCGTTAGGGCATCCTGATCCAGAATGAAGAGACGGAGGGATAAGGGACTGCCTTGCCTGACACCCTGCACCATCTTAAAAAAACTGAAACTCCTCCCCAATAAAAAGATAGAGAGCTATGGGGAAGTATGAAAACAAAAAAATATATCATAGAACTATTCAATAAATACAAAATCCATCGCGAATCTTAAGATAAAACTCCATTCAATCCAGTCATAGGCTTTGTCCATGTCCACCTTAATCATGAAATTAAATCCTAGAGTTATTTTATTGAGATCCTCCACCATTTCATGTGTAATGCCAATTGCTCCTGGATATTCCTCCCTTGAACAAAACCATGTTGTTCATCCAAGAATAGTCTTGGGATAATATTAGAGAGTCTTCTATTGATGAGATAGATGAGAATTTTTTAAGAAAAGTTATAGAGATAGATTGGTCTGTACTGATTAACACCTGAGGGGTCCTTTATTTTGGGGACTGAAATCACTTTGTATGCACTTAATTCCCTATTAAGTGCACCATCTCTAAAAAAATCATGCACCACATCTCCCACATAAACCTTAAAAACATCCCAAGAAACCACATAAAAATCACCTGGGAACCCATTAGGCCCCGTTGTGATTTCTTGTTTCATGCTGAAAATAATACCTTTAATTTTCTTATCCTCTGGTATTTATTACAAGTTTTCATGATCCATATACTCCAAAATATTTGGTAAAAATCCAATGAAACCCTCCTTAATTCCAACCTTGTTCTTCCTGGTCCCAATGAATGAGTTGGGCCTTACCAATAAGTCCTTAAAATAGTCCAGTGCTAAACTTCTAGCAGTGTTCACATCAACCATGTAGGAACCATCATCTAGTTTTAAATTGATATTATGAGCCACATTTTTCTCTTTTAATAAATCTTGAAAAAATTTATTATTATTTTCCCTTTACTTGATCCATAAATCTCTTGATTTCTCTATGAATACTCGCTCGATCTCTACGAACTTCTCCGATAGATTTTTTTTTCAACCAGAATTCTAAAAGTTTCATCATCCTAATTTTATTAGAGTCTTTCTTCAAGGTGGCTTATATCCTTACTGATCACATCTAGATAATTATTTCTGGACATACAGTTGGATCTCTAAACCTTCAAGTCCTTTTTCAATCATTGACGGCGATGCACAAGACCCTCCCAAGTAGCACCACGTTCTGGATTCTCCCAAAAATCTTTCACCATCTGTATGAATCCATCATCCCTATGACAAATACTTGAATAAAAAAATTCTTACCCCTTGGATACTCCTTATTTAGTGTAACCAAAAGCAGTGAGTGATCCAAAATACTTTTGGAGATATGGGTGATAACAACTTATAGAAAAGAGTCCAAGCCTTATAAGTTTTCCAAAATAGTAATCTAAATAATTTACAAAAGATAATGATGTCATGTATCTATAAAATAGGGAAAACATATATACATGGAGGCAGGTAGTCAAAGTAGTACATGATATACAAAAGAAACAAAAGGAAAAAATCTATCCAAGCATCCCAAGATCTATCCTAGTTATCTATTACCAATCTATCATCCTAAACCATGTGAGAACTCATACATCCATTAGTGGATGTTTCCTATTATCTACACCTCCAAGCATATAGTCTACTCATGTACCATAGACTACCTAGATAGGGTGTGAGATAAAATCAGTAGGTCACCACCAATGGTATCTATAAATATCCAATCAGTGTAGATAATATGGAATTGTGTAGGTAAAAATGGAAAGTAGTAAATAAAATTGTAAAGGGTCGGCTCTAGTTCCAGACGGACACCAGGCTGAAAGTAACTATTTTTTTCTAAGCTAGATAGTCTCTAAATAAGTAAACATATGTATACACTTATATGGATTGTATATTTAGTGATTCCTATAACCATATAAGTGTCTACTACCACTATCCTAAACCTGAGGCATAAATCATACATCCATAAGTTATATCATAAGTATCAAAAATATCAGGGATGCTATGAACAATGTCACAGGTATAGGGGACTCCATCACCAGTATCACAGTAGTAAGGGTTGCCATGCACAGTATCATAATCATAGGGATTCTATGACCATATCACAAGAATAGGGTACACCATTCCTAGTATCACATTAATAGGGATTCTATCCCTAGTATAATATCAAGAAGGGTCGTCATGATCGTATATAACAACAAGGGTTGTCATGTCTGTATATCATGATCATAAGGTTCACCATGCCCATATCAAATTTATAAAGGGTCTTCATTCCCATATCATAGTAGAAAAATGGGACGCAATTCCCATATATATATAACATTCATAAGGGTATCCATTCCCATTTACTATATTTAACATGGGTCTTCATGCCCATACATAAAAAATGATAAGTAAATATTGGATTTAATATAATCCAATTAATAATTCATAACTCATTAAAATTCAATATTAAAAAGGGTTTGACCATTATTCTATTTAATTGGGTGACATGTTCATACCACTCACCTCCTTTCAATTATCTTTATTTGGTAAGTGTGTTATCCATGCTACACCACCAAAATTACCCACTTGATTTATGATACCATAACTTTTAAGTCATACCAAAACCATTTATATGATGGTTTGGATATTTGGTCATTTATAACCTCAAAGGAAATTTTTTCAACACACCTTAAGGGGTAGCCATAACTGAAGGGGACCAATGATGGTCATAAGGTTCTCAATTAAGGCAACCATTTATAGGACAATTAAATTTAGGGAAAACACATGGTGAATCCAGTGTACGGAACAATGACACGTAATATAAAACATCTCAAAATTGATGGATAATAACAAGAACACCTACCTTATTCCTTCAAAGGATAAATTTCCTAGTATCAACCTTTGGTTAGGTCAATATTAGAAGAAAATAGAAAAACAAATGAACACCCTGACAATAGGACATAAGAGCCTACACCTAAATAACTCCTTTGAGAAGAAGAAAAATTAATAAAGGCATAAGATGAATGAAGATATTACTAGAATGCATCAAACAAGATTAATGGAGATTAAATCAGATTCTGAATAGAGAATTTATTGAAGAACCTAGCTTGGAGGAGGAGAGGATATTCCAACGTGAGTAAGGGAGGCTTCCTGTCAGCTAGAGGAGAAAATGAGAGGTGGGGGTAAGTTAAATTAGACTTAAGGAAAAAATGGTAAAATCACCCAAAAATTATAGGGTCTCATGACTTGGCCACATGGTTGGCCAAACTATGCGCAAATCATGAGCCTCCTATTGTCTAAAGAGGGGCCTTGCATGATAAGGCTACACAGTTTGAGAAACCGTTTTCCAACCATGATACATAGCTCTTCTAAAAGTTTTAGACCAATCACATAGGTGTGTGGCCCCTGAAGAACGATTAGGGAAAATCACACACCCTTCTTTACCCTCTAAAATTCCCACATGGTTAGGGAAAACCATGCATACTGGCTCACATGGTTTCTATTAACAATGTCACCCAATGTTTTATTCCATCAGCTGGGGTTCTAAGCTCCGAACAAGCCCCATACACCCCTCAAACCTCCATAGATTCATTAGGAACCCATTTTAAGTAAAAAAAATAATTATAATGAAAATTAAATGGTTTTTACCTCATATAAAAATTAGGTTCTTACAGTCTTCCCCCCTTAAAGGAACTCATCCCTGAGTTCACCTTCCATGGGTGGCAAAATGCTGTTTGAGAATAACTC
Organism: Viscum album; assembly: GCA_963277665.1. Taxonomy (NCBI): domain Eukaryota; kingdom Viridiplantae; phylum Streptophyta; class Magnoliopsida; order Santalales; family Viscaceae; genus Viscum; species Viscum album. The sequence goes on from OY728119.1 coordinate 446,155,512, forward strand.
TGGCCACTAAGCAAGTATGTTGGCCTACCACTCCCAAATCTCATCTTATACCCAGTCGTGCTACAAAAAAACCCATAGTAAAGGGATATAATGACCTAATAGATCCTTCATTTTCTGATCAATTATGCGTATATAATACTCCTCCAAAGAAGAATCAACATCCAACTAAACATCCTCAAGATCAAAAGTATGAGGTGGGTTAGCATGATAATGGTGAATCTATGAAATGTAGAAGGCGTCGTTCATGGAATGATACCTATGAGGTAATATAAAATGATAGGATATTGGCCCGACACTCTCCAAAATCTCAAATGTCCCAACATAATGTGGCGACAACTTCTCTTACCTTCACACAAATCTATGCCCAAGTCTGGGTGATACCTGTAAGAAAACATGACCCCTAACCTCAATCTCCAGTGGTCATTGATGATGATTTAAATAATATTTATGTCTAGAATAATTGGTATATATACTCTTCTAGATAAGATGAACCTTCTTTGAAGTCTCTTGAATTAGTCGAGGACCCAGTAGCGCTGCCTCTCCTACCTCTAATCATCATAGGGGTGAATGAAATGACCTACCATATAGGGCCTCATAAGGATCCATATGAATTTTCTCCTAATATCTATTATTGTTGGAAAACTCAATGAGAGGGATATAATTCTCCCAAGAACCGCCTAAATCAAGGAAGCATTCTCAGAGAATGTCCTCTAAAATATGTATAGTCTGTTCTGACTGACCATCAGTCTAAGGATGAAAAGTTGTACTTAGAATCACCTATGTACCCATATATCTCTATAACCCCAGCTAGAACTTCAATGTGAAATGGTAATCCCTATCTAAAATGATGGTACAAGGGACCCCATGTAGCTGGATAATCTCACAAACATATTATCTTCCCAGATCATTAATAGAGAAATTCTTTTGGATAGGACACAGGTGGACTACTTTCTTCAGTCGATCTATGACCACCCAAAATACATTTATACCTTGAGAAAACCTTGGTAATTCAAATAAAAAATCCATCGAAACATCTTCCCATTTCCATTATGGGACTAGTAATGGATATAATAATCTAGCAGGTCACTAGCATTCCACTTTCACCTACTGAAAGGTGAAACACCTAGTGATAAAAACTCTTAGATGATGGTTTATCCTTGGCCAACAATAATATCAACTCATATCATGATACATCTTGGAGATACCTAGATGAAATTTACACTAAGAAGCATGTAACTCTCGCATCATATTCACTCTCATATCTGTGGGAACCCAGATATTCCCATGTATATATAGGATTTCATCATCATCGATAGACCAATTTGGAGGTAGTTCCTCACCAGAAATACTCTCTCATAATATCAAGACATCAAAATATGAAAACTTACTCATCTTCAATTTCTCCATAAGTGAAGAGTTCACTGACAGTGATACATTTATAGACTATCCATGATGTTCATTTACCTCTATATACATCTCATAAAATAGGTCCATTAGTCGCCACTCTCTACTAGCCTCCTAAACCATTTGCATCTGAATCCTCCTACTCAAAGCATCAAAAACAACATTTCCTTTACCAAGCATATAGGGAAGATCAAAGTCAAATGAATAAAGGTATTAAAACCATATTTGTTGTCTAAGATTCAATTCACACTACATAGAAATATACCTGAGTCTTTTGTGGTCTGTAAAAACCATAAACACTCTCCCAGCAGGTAATGTCTTCAACAATATAAGGTGTGAACAACAAATGCTAACTCAAGATTGTGCATCGGGTAATTTTTCTCATAAATCCTCAGTTTTCACAACCCATATGAAACAACTCAATCTTCATACATCATAAATTATCCTAAACCAATACCTGATGCATCATAATATACTGTATAGCTTATTCATAGTTCTGTCAGAATTAGAATCGAAACTAAATTCAATCTCCCTTTTATCTCCTGAAAGGCTATCTTATAGGCTTCAGACCATATAAACTTCACACCCTTCTTACTCAAACTTGTAAGAGGTGTTTCTAAGCTTAAGAAGTCCTGTATGAAATTTATGTAATAACTATATAGCCCTAAGAAACTCTATATATAAAAGATTTTGTTGGGATACTCCTAGGTAAATACAACTCTTACCTTATCTGGGTCAACTGAAACTCCTGCCTTTGAGATAATATGACCCTGGAAGTAAACCTTGTCAATCCAGATGCGACATTTACTAATCTTAGCATACACAATTTTCTATCTCAGTGTATTCAAAATGATCTCAAGATGTGTGGAATGGTCACTACGAGTATGAGAATACACTAAGATATCATTTATGAAGACCATGTCAAAGGAAACTAGATAGTGATAGAAAACACTATTCATCAAAGCTATAAAGATGGTAGGTGTGTTTGTAAGACTAAATGGAATAACGAGATAATCATATAAGATGTACCAATTACGAAAATCCATACATGGAATATCCAAAGGCCTGACTTGAACTTGATGATAACCCGATCTCAGGTTCAATAATACCCTTACTCCTCTGAGCTAGTCGAAGAGATTATCTATATGAGGTAATGGATATCAATTCTTTATAGTAAGTTGATCAAACTTCTGGTAATCAACACAAATCCTAAGGGGTATATATGCCTTCTTGGATAAAAGGACCGGTGAACCCTAGGGAGAAGTATTAGTTCATTTAAACCCCTTGGCCTTTAATCCCTCTAGCTACCTCTTGATCTCCTACAACTCAGTAGTATCCATCCTGTAAGGATGAATAGATACTGTTGTAGCTCCAGGAACTAGCTCGATAGTAAACTCCACCCCTCTCTCAATAGGTAGTCCAGAAAAGTCATTTGGAAAAAAAACCTGAATCTATAGACTAGAAGAGGGAACTCAACCTAATGTAGTCTCTGATTATCCATGTTAAGTCTAGAAATTTGGGCGGTCACTCCACCTATCCCAATATTTTATGGTCCATGTCTACTTTCCTAGTCATCTCAATCTCCCTTATAAATATAAGTTTCACCCTTTGGTTATATAAACGACACCCTTCGATGATAAAAAACCATATAGGCATGATAAGGGACCAACCAGTCCATCTTGAGAATGACATCAAAGTCCATCATCTCAAGGATGAATAGGTCCCATAAGAAACTATGGTCACCTATCACAAGAGGACTATCTTTTCATTGGCATACACTTTCTTATCGTAAACCCAAAGGTGTATCAAGTGTCATAACACCGCGTGAGTAATCAACATGAAGTATGAGTTTTTCAACAATAGCCATAGAGACAAAGGAGTGAGATGCATATATATCAAATAAAGAAGATAAAATAGTAGAGGCTACTATAATAGAACCTTGAGAAGTATATGGCACGACGCCCTAGTCTTCTGGTATGGGTTGCACTAAATAAATACGGTATGATCCCCAACCCTGTGCTGCAACCTCACTTTCTAGAGTGGGTACACTCTACTAGATCTGTATATCTAAATCCCATTTACCATGACCATGACCTCCTCCTATACCTATATGGATAGTATTACTCCAAATACCCACCTAGTGAGGTGTTATTGATCCTACTTTTGAAGGTGAAGTTGATAAAGATCCTCTCTCACTTAGAACATATGGGAAGGTCTTGCAGAAATACTAAAGATGCCCCAATATTCTACAACCTCGGTACTTGATAAGGTCTCTAGGATACTAAGGATTCTTATTCCTAGGATTACCACACTGGTGTAAAACCACATAACTATTAGCGGGTGTCACCTGAATGCAGCTTCTGATGCACGTATTCTCAAAGCGTCGCTTCCGACTTCTAGTCAAATCACTACCCTTTCAGGGTTTTGAACCACCCTAGATCACATCTCCCACTTTCCTAAGATTATGAACAATGATATGGTCCTAGTTTACTATATCAAATATGGTATCCAACTTGAAAACATTCACCTCATAATGAATAGCATTCCTAAGTCCATCCTCAAATCATCTCACTTTCACTGGCTCATCAACAGTATATATGGATGATAAGAACTGAAGCTCTGTAAAATGAGATGAATTGTCCATAACTATCGTAGAAACATACTACAGGTTCATGAACTCCCTAAAATGATCACCTCTCAAAGTCTAATAGAGTAAATAGTCATAGAAGCTTAACTAGAAATCGATCCAAGTCACTTCCTGACACTGACCTGCCTGATTCAGAATATCCCACCAGTTTTTGGAGGATCCATGAAGAATATAAGTAGTGATATTCACTATCTTCTTAGTAGGTTTATCAAGATGCTAAAATATATATATAATCATCTTGATCCATATATTTTAAACCCATGACCTGCCATCACCTGAAAAAGTGGGTGGATGCTACTACTGGAACTCTTGAGTCAACTCTCTCATAAAAGGTCCAGAGTGTGGACTCCCTATATCGTCTATATAATCCACATAAAATCTCCTCAAAACTAGGAATCATTGCCTATGTTTGGAATAGTAAGGGGTTCCAATGCTGAAACTCCTGGAGGTATCCCTGGAGGTTCAAGGCCCACCACCTCTGGTGCATGGTCATCACCACCCTTTTGGAATATGACTAGAGGACATCGTGGTGGAACGACTCTACAATTTCCAAGAACATTTCTCAGAAGGGATTAAAAAATGATGAAATCATAGATACATAAATAGGATAATTAAAATCCTTCATATATAATAGTCACACCCATATAATTTCTCATAAATCTAGGTAGGGGTGATAGGAACATTTATATAGAACACAAGAGATTCTACCTACTACCCACTACTAAGGTTGGTTCTCGGTCAAACTCTGTGTTTTACGGTATTGGTCCTGCTATAAATAGTGTTAATCATAATTTATAGAGGAAAAAATCATTTAAATGAAAATTATCATCCTTATTTAATGATGAGCATTTCATTTTAGATTTCAATTCCATTTAAGTTGATTCTCATTTCTAACATTTTTCTTTAAAGGTTGAATGATATGGACCACCACTTCCAATTTACAAGGACCCATACACCTTATAAACTGAAATTTGTCATATGTTTAAGAACAACCAATCATTCATCATATCCCTACATTAAATTTTATACAATTAACATTTATATCATATAAGGAACATACTATAAGGTCATGCAGTCAAGAAATGCATCCTACATGGCATGACATAATGCACGACATGTGAATTTTAACAGGTGCCTGAAATTATGAATGATATGGAATGACCTAATCTCATTGGGCCATGCTAAAATAAAATCCTCATAAATAGAAATAATAACATCATAATCCAAGTGTTTTACCAGATGGTGGAATCAAATCAACTATAATAGGAAGAACACAGAACAACAAGTCCCATCCCAGGTAATTTGGCATTTTCCTGTATGTGGGTTAGCTACTCCCAAAAACATATCATTACCAAAACCAGATACATTACTAATATATGGTATAATATTCCTAAATAGTATGAAAAAATAATAGTGAGATGCCATGATACCACTTTGTGATTTCCTAACAAGGGTTCCACTTATAGGTTCCCTGAACCAATGAGCTACATGGTTTCAAGCCCACCTCCTCATATGCTAGAGGTTGTGACTAGTCGCGAGGGCCTAGGGTGTTTCCATGAGGTAACTATACCCTATTTCTAGAGTATCACAATGGTATAATCAATAGAAAAATGGTAGACTCATATAAAATATAGAAAAGATAGAAAAAACATGAATAAACACCCAATCACTAAATAATAGTCAAAATCAATAATCTAAATCATATACAAAAGATAATGATGTCATGTCTCTACAAAACATGGAAACATATATACATTCTAGTAGGTAGTCAATGTAGTACATGATATATAAAAGGAATAAAAGGCCAGAATCCATCCAAGTATCCTGATCTCTAGCCCGATCATCTACTACCAAGCTCCCATCCTAAATCATGTGAGAAGTCACACATCCATAAGTGGTTATTTCCCCTTATCTACACCTAAAATCATATAGTAGGCCCAGGTACCATGGGCGACCCAGATAGGGTGTGAGATAAACTCAATATTCCACCACCATTGGTGTTTATAAATATCCATTCATTTCATATAAGATGGCAGTATGTTGGTAATAATGAAAAGTAGTAAATAAAACTATAAAAAGTCGACTCTAGTTCCAGACGGACACCAGACTGACAATACCTACTTTGGCCTAAGCTAGATAGTCTCTAAATAAGTAACCATATGTATACACATATATAGACTATATACGTAGTGATTTCTACAACCATATATGTTGCTACTACCACTATCCTAGACCCGAGGCGTAGCTCAGACATCCATAAGCTATATCATGAGTATCACAAATATCAGGGACACCGTGCCTAGTGTCACAGGTATAGGAACTATTAAAGAAACAAGTTTATCCATTGATAGGTATTTAATAGAACTAGCTAAAATCATTGTTAAAGACCCCCTTTGTCAATGCTAAAAAAAGCGCTATTAAAGGGGGGTCTTTAACAACTCTAAAAAATGCTGTTAAAGGGGTCCCTTAATCAGTGCTTGTAAAAAGGCACTGATAAAGGCCCCATTTTATTAGTTCTATTAAAAAAGCATTTATAAAGGGAGTCCCTTTATCATCACTTATAAAAAATCACTGATAAAAGGGGTCCTTTATCAATGCTTGTAAATAAGCACTGATGGGGGGGGGGGGTCTTTATTAGCGCTTTTTTAGAAGCACTGATAAAGACCCCCCTTTATCAAGGATTTTTTACTAGAGATAATAAAGTATATATTTAAAAAAATATATTTCAATAAAAATAATATAATAATATATAAATATATTATATATTTTTTAAATATGTTTTAGATAAGGCTAAATAGGCTTTTACACTTAATATATGTGATATTTAGTGAAAATGGATTATAAAATAATTAAAAAAATATTTTTAATTAATAATTTTCTAATTATAATAATGTAATAGTAATTTCATAACAATTTTAAGATAAAAAAATCAAAAAATCAATAAAATATCTAAAATAAGTTAAAAATGTAACGTGAACTTCAAAAGATCATAACTTTTGATCCGAGTATCCTTTTGGGCTCTACCATATATCAAATAAAATTCTGCGATGAGCTCTAATCCATGTTGAGATTAGAGGTCCTTGTTCACTTTTTTATCAAGGTAAAAAGAGGCCCATAAGTCCTCTAAAACTGAGTTTTTAGTCAGGGTACCCCAATTTTTTAACATTTGATGGAATTTAATCTCTTTTAAGGGGATCTTATTGTCTTTTTTCAATGGGGAATGAATTTATTTCTTGGTATTACATTCATATTGATATTATGGTTTTTTATTTTCATCATTTTTCACAATATAATATCATTTATAATCAAATATATAACAATATATACATATTTTTTTATATATCCACACATACACACACACAAAAACATATTTTATATATGTATTTTTAAAAAATATAAATATATAAAGATATATATAAACATATATATAAATATATAGATTAAAAAATATAATTAAATATATATAAATATATCGATATATCATAAATTGAAAGAAAAAACAATATAGGGGAGTGAAAAAGGTGTTGGGATATGAGTAGGAGGTCTCGAGTTCAAAACTGGTTGGAGAAAGGGGCATGCATGGGATGGTGGAATTATGTAAAGCATTGATAAAGGGGTGGAAAGGGATGATAAAAGGTGGGATGTGATAAGAGGTTCAAATAAAAAAAATTATCTCCCTTTATCAGTGCTTTTATAGCACTGTTAAAGGGGGACATTAACAATGCTAAAAAATCACTGATAAAGGTGGCCTTTAACACCACTCAAAAAAGCACTGTTAAAGGACTCCTTTATTTTCACTAAAAAATGCGTTTATAAATAAACCCTTTATCAGAGCTTTTTTTTAGCGCTATTAAAGGGGGACTTTAACAACGCTTTTTTTGAGCACTATTAAATCCAACCCTTTAACATCGCTCACATTATCAGCGTTGATAAATCCATTTTACTAGTGCTATTAAAGGCCATATTTTTAGTAGTGAGGGGATTTTGTTCCCAGTATCATAGTAGTAAGGGTCACCATACCTAGTATCATAATCATAGGGATGCCATGCTCATCTCATAAGAATAGGGGACACCACGCCCAATATCATAGCAATAGGGACACCATGTCTAGTTTCATATCAATAAGGGTCATCATGCATGTATATAATAACAAGGGTCGTCATGACTGTATATCACTAAAATAAGGGTCGTTATGCCTGCATCACACTTATAAAGAGTTTCCATGCCCGTATCACATTTATAAAGGGTCTCTATGCCTGTATCAAATCTATAAAGGGTCTCTATGCTTGTATCACATTTATAAAGGGTCTCCATGCCCGTATCATGATAGAAAAAGGGGATTCCATGACCACACACAAACAAACATATATATATATATATATATATATATAACATATATGAGGGTCTCCATTTCCATTTACAATAATTAACAAGGGTCGTCATGCCTATACAATAATAGTGATAAGTAAACATTGGATTTAATATAATACAATTGTTAATTCATAACTCATAAAAATTCAATATTAACAAGGGTGTAACCATTGTTATATTTAATTGGGTGACGTGGTCATACCAATCACCTCCATTCAATTTATATTAATTTGGTAAGGGTGTTATCCATGCTACACCACTACAATTACCCACTTTATTTATGATATCACAGTTTAAAAGTCATGCTAAAATCATATAGATGATGGTTTGATCATTTTGTAACACCACAAGATTTTATGAGATATATTATTTTTAATTTATTTGATGTCTTGTATTGTACGCTACACCAAGATTATCTTGCGCTATACACAACATCTTATTAGCTTGCAGTATATGCAACACTATATTTGGCTTGTGTTACACACAATTTCAAGTTCTTTTGATAAAATTCATTTCACGCAACACTTAGTATAGATTTTGATCAATGTATAAAATAAATATGTTAGGATAATGTTATATGTAACACCAAAGGAAGCTTTCACTGCATGCAACACTAATTTGTCTTATGTTACATGCAAGAGCGACCTTCCTTGATAGCTTGCATTGTACGCAATACCGAGTTTCACTAAACAACGATATATTATTAAAATATTAATATTTAATGGTCTATAAAATAGACATTATGAATAGTATTAACCACTTTTTTAATTTTTATATAACATTGAAATTTATCTTATTTATTTTCTAGACATTATATAACAACAAATTCAATTTTTCAGATAAAATAAGTATTATTCAAAAAATACAATTTCCACCTTTTGATGGCAAACCAATTTTAAATATAGTTTTTAATAATTTTATATATTATATTTGAAAAAATAAATATCTTATTTTTAATAAAGACATCAAAATTTATTTTGGTTGAATTTTTGGTATTTTTTTGATAAAATTCTTATTTTAATGAATAGTTAAAAATACTGCATTTTAATTCAAAACTGCCTTTTCATCTAATTTATTTATATAGTTATATTATCTTTTTAATTGGTTTTAAAGTTTAATTAGATTATATTTTTATAATTTAATCCAATTTTGTTTATTGAAATTAATTTCACATTTGAATTGGACATAAACACATGTCAATCTTTTGATAGTTTTTACTTCTTAAAACCCGCTTTCCGGTTTTGACAATAGAAATTAATTTTAAATTAATTAATGTAACTTTTGTGTTTTGAATTTTGAAAAATGGATTCCATATTTTGAATCAATAGGTACAAATTATATTAATATGTTACTTTTATTTTTTTGGATATTATGAATAGTAACTGCAGTAATTTTTTTACCACAGTTAAAGGTAAATCAGGTAAATTAGGGTAACAAAAAATATGATAAAGATAATAAAATTATCCTAACACCTTCAAAAATCCTGTTGGATGAATTAAAGTCAAACCATATCACCTAAGGGTCTGAATTGATATATTTAATAGATTTTTTTCCATGAAAGTAATGTAATTATAATTAAAACAAAAGAAAGTGACAACATGTCACTCTCTTATATCTTACAAGTATAATAATTTTAATATAGTGATAAACTTCATAATACTTAGAATATAAATAGTATACATAAATCTAATGAAATTATCTACATCATGTAAATTTATTTATAATTTTTAGAGACTAAATAATTACCATTAATGATGACACAATAGTGATGTAGAAATTATTTTATTGATAGAAATATTAAATAAATGGTTTTAAATATATTAAAATAAATATGAACTAATTAATGTGATCCATGAACTTTATAGGTGACTATGACATGTTAGGAGTGTATTAAATATTTTAGTTCGAATTTATCTTCTTTTTGGATTTTATTTAAATTCAAATAAATGAATAGTGTCAAAATTGACACTATTGATATTTTATAAAAATAACATATTATTAAATTAATTAAAAATAAAAAAAATATTGAAAAATTAAAAATTGAAAATTATATGGTCTAAAATGTTATAAAGTATCTAATTATTGATAATTGAAAACAAATAAGTAAATATTTATAACCATTTAATATTTAGAATATTATTACTACAAATAAAATTAAATAGATTAAATAAGGATAAATCAAAATGATAAAGTTTAAAATAAATCCAAACATTTCTAAATTTTATTTTTTGAGAGTATTTTGACCCATACTCATCTTAGCTTCTAAATAAATGAGTTTGAGACCATTATAAACTGAAAATAAATTTAGAATAAATTAATATTTCAAGACTTTCCTAAAGTGTCCCTCCTCCCTCTTATAAAAGGCCACCACCTCTACCCACTTACTCACACCTTTCAATCCCTTTGACTCATCCAAAATCAACTAAAATAAGCTCAAAAAATCCATAAATTCCTCTTAGATTCCACACTTTGGGCAGAAAACCATCCTAGGGAGACCTTTTGTGTAAATCAAAAGAAGATACTCCCAAAAGAGGTAATTGTTTTATCACCTCTTTCAAAATTCTTTTCTTCTTATACTTCCTATTCTTATGTTATTTCCATACTAAAGTAATAGATCCAGTATCTTTTAAATTTTGAGATGTTATTATAATTATGGTAAAACCTTATACCTCCTTTTATCCATCCTACAAATAATAATATCACCATGTGTGCCTACGCACTACTTACCGTCTCCACGTTGTGGTGTAATTTTTATTCAAAAATAATTAATTTGGATGGGTATATTGATGAGTATAATGGATGTAAATAATTAATATAACATTATAATTATTCTTTATAATTCATATACCATCCAATTCCATACTATTTAACTATCAAGGGAATGATATCGTCGCTCGTGCGTATGTATGGATTACCATCTCCACGACACGATGTGATTCATTCCCCACGTTAACCATTCAAAAATGACTATAAATTATATATAATAAATAATCATGAAATATATGACATAGTAATTCTACTGTATTTATGTATATATATATTTCATTTACTTTCTTCCATTCAATTCAATAAGGAAATGGAAACAACATTCATGCGTACGTACGACCTACCGTCTCCATGAATGGTGTAGTGTATTTTATTTATCTATCTATTATATATATTTATATACTAAATATATATGATATATAAATCATTTTTTACATTATGGAAGTAAGTAAATCACGATGTAAGTAATAATATCAATAATAACAAGTCAAAACACATACAATAAATAAAACGATTATTACCCAAAACATTGCTTTAACATGGAATTGATAAATTAATGAGTAAATAAAGTTATAAGTGAATAATATATGATGTTATAATTATTATTATGGTTTTTTTACAAGTTAATAATATTTTTAAACCCACTATACAGGATTTTCAGACACATACAGAAGAAATCAGACCTAAGGTAAGTGATAATTTTTCAATCTCATTTTTATTTGAGATTGTTTATATGTAAGTATTTACTGAGGATATATTTATCATCCATTTACATGTTTTATAAAAATGTTTTCATAAAATGTTTACTATTTTTTATATATTTTTAAAGTAATTTTTACCCATTTTGGACTTTTACTACATGGTGTGGAAGGAATCTTTCTTTTTTTCACCATATGAGGTACTTTTTGACTTTTCCAACAAAAGTATGAGGAGAAAGTTTTTTTTTAAATTATACGAGATGAATAAATTTTTTTATGGTTTCATGATGCCTTATTTCCATGATTCTTCCTATACACTATTTCAAGTTTATTTTTAATTAAATTCTTTTCTTTTAAAATTGCATGTCATTTTGAGAAAAGAAAACGTTTTTGAAGAAGAAAGGATATTTTCCTCAAGAATTAAGTTCAAGTGTTTTATCAAAATTATTTTCCATATAAGATAACACTCTTAAATAGGGTTATGTTTATATCCCTATTATTACTTTTATTTGATTGTTTAAATGATGGAATGATATTTTATATGGATTATGTTATGATGGAATGATGTTTAAGAAACCCATTTTATTTCATGGGTTATGCTATGATGAATGATTGATGTTTTTGTGGAACATGTAAGAATGATTTCATTATGAGATGAGTGGGACCTATATCTCCCAAAAATTCATTGGTTAAAGATTTATATTTCATGAGATAGACATTAATGGAATGACAAGTAAATATGGTTTAGTAATACATGGATGGAATAGAAAGTAAACCCGGTTCAGTAATTGACTTTGTTCACTATAATGGTCTTGGAAGCAATGCCTTGGCTACGATGGAAATCATAATATGTGATTATTTGTTTTCTAAAATTCCATGTTTTATGCCAATTATATTTTATCATGGTTAATGTTCCTTTATGATTTATGCCTTACGTACTGTCAAAATTTATTTCATGACTCAAGATTTTGATATTTGAACTCTATGTTCATGTTTTTACATTCTTATATTTATGGTTTGTTTTATGTTATCCATGTTTACCCTAACTGAGCATTTGATCTCACCCTTTTTATGTTTTATTTTCCCCATAATATAAAGAAAGTTTTTAGGTAGGAAAACAAAAGGGGAAGATCTTTTGGTAGATGTTGAAGATCTTTCACCAAGTTATAAGATTATGTTCTAAGTTTCCAAAGAAACTAAACTAATATGGTATTTAGATGTATATTTGAGTCATTTATTAAGTATTCTGAAAAATAAATGTAATTTCTATGTTCGTCAAGTTTGAGTTTCTATATTTGGCATCAGAGTGAAGGTTTAGTTAACCTTTGGAAACTAGGATGCAAAAACTTTAGTGAGATCCTTAGAGATATTTCTAAGGTATGTTTAGGGATGTCCCTAAGGGTATGTATAACTATAGGTTATAGTCCTAGAATTATGGTAATGATCATGAATAACCTTGGATTAAACCTAAGATGTTAGAGATTAAAAGTACTCCCCCTTGATTATATTGTTTTCCTTGTATGATTTTTGCCTCTCACACTATTATTTTTGGGATTTAGATAATGGATGGAACCTGAAGGAACTGTGTTAATGATCAATACACTGGGAAATGCAATGATTGTCCTCCTAAACAACCAAATGTTATGGGAGATGGAATGAAAAATCTTATTTCTATACTTATACAAGCTATGAATCATTTTGGACTTTCAAATGAGAAGAGAAGGGAATAATAATATGTTGAGTCCTTTATGAGGAAACATCCACCTTACTTCAGTGGGTCTCCTGACCCACTTGTTATTGGAAAATGGATCAGTACCATTTAAAAGTTATTTTACATCCTTCGCTGTTCAGAACATGAAAAATTCATTTTGGCTGTTAATCATTTAGAAGGTGAAGCAGACCAGTGGTGGACTCTAATCAAGAATACAAGGAATCAAGATGAAATTTAATACATGGAATGGGACAAGTTCAAGAACTTATTTTTCAATAAGTACTTCCCTCGTATTCTTCGAACAAAGATGGAAAAGTAGTTCCTTGAACTTAAGAAAAAGGATGATGAATCTATTGGTACATACGAGGAAAATTTTACAAGACTTGAAAGGTATGTATCTGGCTTTACCATCCAACCTGAAAGTAAAGTTGATCGAATCTTCAATGTCTTAAAGCCAAGTCTTATAAGGGAATTAGCTATAAGAGGCTTTAGTAGCAATGAAGATATTGTGCATTGTGCTATCAATGTAGAAATAGAAGTTGGTGTTTCATATCAATCTCATGGTTTTGACAAGAAACAAAAGATGAAGTTCAAGGTAAAATCTCAAAATAATGGTGAAAAGAAGATGAATGTTTCTTTATTCTCAAAGTGTGGAAAGAAGCATGGTGGAGCTTGTCTTGAAGGGACTAGAAAATGTTTCAAGTGTGGAAAATAATGTCATTGAGAAGATGAGTGATGAAGTAATGGGAAAACGGTTACTAATGATATTAATAGAGAAAAGACTACAGAGAACGAAGTGGTGGAATGATTAAGTGTTTATGTAATGGGATTCCAAAATAGTGTTGTGGAATCTCATTTATAGTATTATAAAATTTTAAAATATCTATGTATTGGTCCATTGTGGTTTTCTGTAATTATATGGTACCAATAAACATGAAAAGTGATTGAAATATTTTTAGAGAGCACATGATATGTGCATAATGAAGGGATAAGGAGATAATGAGATGTTTGATAGTATTAATGAACTCATGATTGATATAAGGAAAAAGTGATATCATGGTTTGAGTATATAAATTTGTTGGTATTTTTTATGTGTGGAAAGAGTAAATTTTGATACAATTCATGTTTTCACTAATCTTCTATGGTAATTCATGTTATTAACATGTTTCAAGAGAATACATGATTAAGGTATTCACATGTTTGGAATGTGACAACCAAGAACTACCTTATGAGATATGGGAGATAAATGTTAAGTAGATTTAGTTCACCTCTTCCTAAAGTTTTATATTTTCAATTTTTGGAAGTATTGTAATATTATCCATTTATGGATAGTATAAGCTATATTTTGGTTGAAGTTTGTTAGATTAATGTATTATCTCACTATAGGTGGACTTATGGATATTTGACTACATGTGCTAAACTTTTGGTTAATACAGATGGAATAACCTATCATTATATCTTATGATCTGCTAACACTTCAAGAATGAAAAATTAAACTTCATTTATTTAAATAAGAGATAAATTGGAAATTGTTCAAGGCATGAACAACAGTGAGATTGTACCCAGATCAAGTAATTATTTATTCTAATGCTAAAATTTTCAACTTTAGGGAAATGATCTTAAAAAAAATGTTATCTCAGTACCTTCTTATCCAATGAATTAGATGGTACCTTAAATCATTTCATATTTATGGATTTTTGGTTGTTAACTTTCTCCAACCTTGTTCTCTAACATTATCCATCATAACTTAATGGTTATATTTCTCTTCCATATCCATGTTTTCACTTCCCACCTATGTTATCCTATATGGAAACCCAGTGATGAGTTAATTTGGGTAACTGTTATGTTTCTAACTTTCCTTTTTAAAATGAAGTTTTAGTATTCCTTTTTAAGATGTGGGTTTCTATGAAAGAAACTTTCAAGTAGTAAACCTTTTATCACCCATAAGAATTTTGAGGGCGAAATTCATTTTAAGGGTGGTATAATGTATCACCCCAAGATTTCATGAGATAAATTATTTTTAATTTATTTGATGTATTGTGTTGTACTCTACACCAATATTAGCTTGTGCTATACACAAAACTGTATTATCCTGTAGTATATGCAACACTATACTTGGCTTGTGTTACACGCAATTTCAAGTTTTTTTGATAGAATTCATTTTACGCAACACTGATTATATATTTTTTTCAATGTATAAAAGAAATATGTTAGTATTATATTATACATAAAACAAAAGGAATATTTCATTACATGCAACACTAACTTGTCTTGCGTTACACGCAAGAGCGACCTTTCTCAATAGCGTGTGTTGTATGCAATACCGGGTTTCACTAAACAATGATATATTATTAAAATATTATTATTTAATGGGATATAAACTATCCATTATGAATATTATTAACCAAATTTTGAATTTTTATATAACATTAAAATTAATCTTATGTATTTTCTAGACATGATATAACAAAAAATTCAATTTTTTCGAATAAAAGAAGTATTATTCAAAAAATGAAGTTTTATCACCTTTTGATGGCCCAAAAATTTTAAATCTAGTTTTTAATAATTTTATATATTCTATTTGAAAAAATAAATGTATTCTTTGGAATTATGATATCAAAATTTACTTTGGTTTAATTTTTGGTATTTTGCTAATAAAATTCATATTTTAATGAATAGTGAAAAGTACTGCATTTTAATTCAAAACTGACTTTTCATCTAATTTATTTATATAGTTAGATTATATTTTTAATTGGTTTTAAAGTTTAATTGGATTATATTTTTATAATTTAATCTAATTTTGGTCATTAGAAGTAATTTCTCATTTAAATTGGACATAAACACATGTTAATCTTTTGATATTTTTTACTTCTTAAAAACCTTATTTTCTGGTTTTGACAACAGGGATTAATTTTAAATTAATTAATGCAACTTCTGTGTTTTGAATTTTTAAAAATAGATTCTATATTTTGAGTCAGTGGGTCCAAATTACTTTAATAGGTTACTTTTATTTTTTTGGATATTATGGATAGTAACTATGATAATTTTTATTTACCACAGTTAAAGGTAAATCAGGTAAATTAGGGTAACAAATAATACGATAATGACAACAAAATTATCCTAACACCTAAAAAAATCATATTGAATAAATTAATGTCTACCAATATCACCTAAGTGTAAAAATTGATCCATTTAATGGACTTTTTTTATAAAAATGATGTAATTATAATTAAAACAAAAGAAAGTGACAACATGTCACTCTCTTATATCTTATAAGTATAATAATTTTAATATAGTGATAAACTTCATAAAATTTAGAACATAAATAGTCTCTAGAAATATAGTGAAATTATATACATCATGTGAATTTGTTTAGAATTTTTAGACACAAAATAATTACCATTAATGATGACACAATAGTGATGTAAAAATTATTTTATTAATAGAAATATCAAATAAATGTTTTAAAAACATTAAAATAAATTTTTACTAATTAATGTGCTCCAAGAATTTTATAGGTGTATATAATGTGTTATAAGTGTATTAAATATTTCGTTTTTAATTTATCTTCTTTTTGGATTTTATTTAAATTCAAATAAATGAATAGTGTCAAAATTGACACTATTGATATTTTATAAAAATAACATATTATTAAATTATTTAAAAATAACAAAAATATTTAAAAATTACAAAGTGAAAATTATATGTTCAATAATTTCATAAATTATCCAATTATAGACAATTTATAACACATAATTAAATATTTATAACCATTTAATATTTAGAATATTATTACCACAAATAAAATTAAATAGATTAAATAAGGATAAATCAAAATGATAAGGTTTAAAATAAAATCAAAACATGTCTAAATTTTATTGTTTGAAAGGATTTATACCCATAGTCATATTATCTTTTAAATAAATTAGTTTGAGACCATTATAAACTGAAAATAAATTTATAATAAATTAATATTTCAAGACATTCCTAAAGTGCCCCTCCTCCCTCTTATAAAAGGCCACCACCTCTACCCACTTACTCACACCATTAAAGCCATTTTTATCATGAAACCTTTACTCAAATAAGTTCCCAAAATCTATATCTTCCTCCTAGAGGCCACAATTTGGGTAGAAATCCATCCTAGGGAGACCTTTTGTGCAAATCAAAAGGAGATACTCGAAAAAGAGGTAATTGTTTTATCACCTCTTTCAAAATTCTTTTCTTCTTCTACTTCTTCTTATTATGTTGTTTAAATAATAATGTAATAACTCTAGTATATTCTACATTGTGAGATGTTATTATAATTATGGGAAAACCTTATACCTTCTTTTATCTATCCTATGAATAACAATATCACCATGCGTGTGTACGTATGGCTTACCATCTCCACACCGTGGTGTAATTGTTATTCAACAATACTTAATTTAGATTGGTATATTGATGAGTACAATGGATGTAAATAATGAATATAACATAATAATTATTCTTTACAATTCATATACCATCTAATTCCATACTATTTAACCATTAAGGGAATGATATCACCGCTCGTGCGTATGTACGACTTACCGTCTCCATGACGCGATGAGATTCATTACCCACGTTAACCATTCAAGAATGATTATAAAGTGTATATATAATAAATAAGCATAAAATATATGACAGAATAATGCTACTAGATTTATGTATATATATATATGTTATTTACTTGCTTCCATTCAATTTAATAAGGAAACAGAAATAGTGTTCATGCGCATGTACAACCTACCGTCTCTATAAACGGTGTATTCCATTTCATTTATCTATCTATTATATATATTTATATACTGAATATATATGATATATAAATCATGTTTTACATTATGGAAGTAATTAAATCATGATCTAAGTAATAATATCAAGAATAAAAAGTCAAAACATATACGATAAATAAAACGATTATTACCCAAAATGTTGCTTTAACATGGAATTGATAAATGAACAGGTAATATAAAGTCATAAGTGAATCATATATGATGTAATAAATATTATTATGGTTCTATTACAAGTTAATAATTTGTTTAACCTCACTATACATAAGTTTTAGACACATACGAAAGAAATCATACCTAAGGTAAGGGATAATTTTGCAATCTCATTTTTATCTGAGATTGTTTATACATAAGTATTTACTGGGGATATATTTATCATATATGTCCATGTTTAAAAAAAAACATTTTCATAATTTTTTTACTATTTTTATATGTATGTTTAAAATTAGTTTTACCCATTTTTTACTTTTACTACATGGTATGGAAGAAATATTTCTTTTGTTTTCCATATGAGGTACTTTTTGACTTTTCCAACAAAAGTACAAGGAGAATGTTTTTTTAACTTATATGGCATGAATGGATTTTTTACGATTTCATGATTCCTTATTTACATGATAATTCCTCTACACTATTTAATTTTTATTTTTAATTAAATTCTTTTCTTTTAAAATTTCATGGCATTTTAAGAAAAGAAAAAAAAATTTAAGAAGAAAGGATATTTTCCTCAATAATTAAGTTCAAGTGTTTTATCAAATTTTTTTTTCATCTAAGATGACGCTCTTAAATAGGGTTATGTTTATATCCCTATTATTACTATGATTTTATTATTTTAATGATTGAATTATATTTTATATGGATTATGTTATGATGGAATGATATTTAAAAAACCCATTTTATTTCATGGGTTATGCTATGATGAATAATTGATGTTTTTGTGGCACATGTAAGAATGATTTCATTATGAGATGGGTGAGATCTATATCTCCCTCCAATGCATTGGGTAAAGATTTATATCTCGTGATATAGACATGACTAGAATTATAAGTAAATTTGGTTCAATAATACATGGCTAGAATGAAAAGTAAACCCGGTTCAGTAATGGACTTTGTCTACTATGATGGTCTGGGAAGAAATGCCTTGACAACTATGGAAATCATAATATATGATTATTTTTTTGCCATAATGACATGTTTTATGCCAATTCTATTTTATTATGGTTAATGTTCCTTTATGATTGATTCCTTACATACTACCAAGATTTATTTCATGACTAAATATTTTGATATTTAAACTTTATGTTCACGTTTTTACATTCTTATGTTTATGGTTTGTTTTATGTTCTCTACGTTTACCCTAACTGAGCATTTGAGATCACCCTTTTTATGTTTTCTTTTCCCCAGGATATAAATAATGTTTTTAGGTTGGGATAAAAGGGGAAGATATTTTGGGATATTTTGAAGATCTTTCACCAAGTTAGAATATTATGTTCTATGTTTCCAAAGACATTAAACTAATATGGTCTTTGGGCTTATATTTGATTCATGTATTAAGTATTCTGTAAAAGAAATGTAATGTACATGCATGTTAATCTTGGGTTTCTATAAATTTGGTCATTCATAGCCTCAAGGGAAATTTTATTATCACACCTTAAGGGGAGTCCACAACTAGAGGGGACCTATGAAGGTCATAAGGTTCTCAATTAAGACAACCATTTAAATGGGAATTAAATTTAGGGGCAACATATGATGAAATTGGAATATAGTAAAATGAAAAATATTATAAAACATATTAAATTCAAGGGATAATAACTATAACACCTAATTTATTCCTGTAGAGGGGCACCCATCTAGTATCTTCCTTTTTTTGGTCCAGATCAGAATAAAATGAAAAAATAGATGAACGCCATGAAAATATGGCATAAGATACTACATCTAAATTACTCTCTCAAGAGGAATAAAAACAGAGAAAGGCACAAGATGAATTAATATCTTACCAATGATCATAAAAAATATAAATGGAGATCGAATTAGAGTCTAGGTATAGAATTTATTTAAGAACCTAACTTGGAAGAGGATATGAGCTTTTAATGTGAGTAAGGGAGGCTTCCTATATGTTGGAGGAAAAAATGAGGTGTAGGGGGAGGCTAAGACAAATTAGACTTAAGGAAAAAATGGTAAAATCACCAAAAAATTATAGGGTCACACGATTAGATAAAATTTGTTCCAAGCGTACACCTCCCACTATCTAAGGAGGGACTCCACATGGTTAGGCTACAAGGTTTGAGAAACCATGCTACATAGTTCTGCTAAAAATTGCAGACTAATTTCATGGGCGTGCGGCCCTTGGCACACAGTTAGGAAAAAATTTATGACCTTTTTTTCCCCATTAAAATTCTCTACACTATTAGGGGAAACCTTGATGACTAGATCACATAGTTTCTACTAATCATGCGGCCTAGAGTTCTTCCACTGGTCGGGGTTCTGAGATCCGAACAAGCCCCAGACACCCCTGAAACCTCCATATCTTCACTAGGAATCCATTTTAAGTAAAAAAAATAACTAGAAAAAAAATTAAATGGTATTTACCTCATATAAAAACTGGTTTATATCATAATCCATGTTTTAAGTTTCATTTATATTTGTCTTAGAGTTTATATTTTATAGGATTTCATAGTCACCTACTTGAAACATTATTACATTTCAAGTAAGTGACATTGGAAGCCTATAAAATATAAACTGTGATTACAAGATAAGTGAAATTTAAAAAATTTATTAAACATATAATAAATACTTTAAAATATAAAAATTTCATAAATATAAAAAACCAAATATAATTTACATGACACAAAATTTATTGATTAAAAACATAACATTTACCCTTCAAAAAATTTATGCACCCAAAATATAGTATAATTAAAATCTATATGAAATTTAAAATATTGAATATTAAAATTACAATTAATAGAAAATAAAAGGAATATAAAAAAATTAATAAAAAAAAATTAATTTAAAAAAAAATTGATGTAAAAATAATTTATAAGTCAAAATGTTATGTTTTGAAACAACAATATTTTGGGCCATTGAAATTATTTTTCATCGCCACAATCTGAATGGGAATCGGCGGATCCAGATGAGTTCTCAGAAGGTGGTGGGGACGTTGACTATGAGGTATTTTGATTTCTTTTGATGTATGACATTCTGGCTGCTTTATCTTCCTGCTTTGTATCTTGTACTTTATTTTATTAATAGATTTTGGAGGACTGGGCACTCGGCCTAGTCCTGCACCTTCCTGGGTATTTTTATTTTCAACTATTTATTATATTTAAAATCCATGTTTTAAGTGTCATTTATATTGGTCTTATAGTTTGTATTTTATAGGCTTTCAAAGTTACTTACTTGAAAAATTATTACATTTCTCGTAGGTGACTTTGAAAGCCTATAAAATATTAACTATAAGACTAATATAAATGAAACTTAAAAATTTTCTTAAGCATATATGAAATAGTTGAAAATAATTTTTTTTAATAAATATAACAAACTACAAATAATTTACATGAAACAAACTTTATTGATTTAATGCGTAACATTTACACTTCACAAATTTTATGCACATAAAATACTGTATAAATAAAATCCATATTAATTTTTAAACATTGAATATACAACTAAAAATTAATTGAAAATAAAAGGAAGGTAAAAATAATAATAAATAATAATTATGTTATTATGTTATTATTGTCAAATATTATAAATTAATTATTCTGTAAATAATAATTACATTTTAAAATATTTATAAGAATTACAATAATAATAATGAATAATGATGTAAATAATAAAATTCTTAATGTAACTTATAAATTAGTTAATAATATAATTTAAATTAAATATTAATTTAATTTTTTACATAGAAAATATAATTATTAATAACAATGTTATTATTAAAAATTTATAATACAATTATTAATCATTTATAATATCCATAATATCAAATGTTTTAATAATAATAATATAATAATAATAATATAATATATTATATATAATATAATTATTTATTTATTTAATAATACTAAATAATAATATAATTAACTACATTATGAATTATAAATAATCATTAAGTCAAAATGATTATATGCACATAATTATTATTTAATAATAAAAATACTTAATGATAATACAATTGTTATTTATTTGGCTATAAAAAGATATTAATTAATTTAATAAATAAAAAAATATTTTTTATATTTAATAATATTTTTTATATTTTTATAGTTTTTATATTTAATAATAATAATAATATTTTATTTATATTATTTTAGTTATATAAATCATTATTATCATTATCATTATTAATATTTATTGAAAATGTGTTATATATATAAACAAAACATAATAAAAAATATAATTTTTTAAAAAAAAATACAAGGGAAGGTGTTGTTTGAAACAGAACCCACTCTTTTTCCTAAATGTCCCACAGTTCCATCGGTACTTTGGTTATTCATTTTCCAAAAACTATATTTTGGGATTTTTTTAAAATTACCTTATAATGGCCATTTTCCATTCATCATAGCTTGAAAAAAATTGAGGTGAAATTGTTTCCAATGACTAATGATAATCGTAGTCTAAGATGGTGATTGAAGAGGGTCTCATCTTAAGGTTTAAGATATTTGGTGTTCTAGAATCAAACCTATACCCATGGTTTTTTGAAGAATTGTGGGTATAGTTCATCCCTATAGTCATGGTTTTTGTAAACCATGGCTATAGCTTTTCGGCGTAATCATGGGGAAAAACATTTCCGCAAAAAAAAAAAACTATTGCCACAGTTTTCAAACTATAGCTATGGTTTACAAAAATTTATATTAAGCAAATATATATTTATATATATATAATCATAAGTTGTCTATTGGTTAGGCGCTTGAATTATATAGAGGTGTTTTGGGGTTTGAATTTGATGGCATGTATTTTTTTAAATTCTATAGCCATGGTTTCAGAACTATGGGTGTATGGTTATTAACATGATGGACTATTTTCCATACACCTATTTCTACAGTTCATAAATGTGTAAATAGAATTTTCAAACCATGGTTATAGCTCAGAGTTATACCGATGACTCCCAATGCTACGGTTTCTAAAACTGTGGGTATAGCCTATACCCACAACTTTAGGGTCTATACCCACAGTTCTAATCTATAGAAATAGGGTGTTTTTCTTGTAGTGCTGACCAAGTATGGAACACCACCATTGTTGATTCCATAGATTCACCCAAACCATGCTTAGTCAAGACCAATTTTGACCACTAACACCAAGGTTGAAGTCAGTATCATGCTTCTTGAGTTCAAACCCATTCTCTATAGTGACCTAAGATTGGAGTTGATTTTTCTAGTTACTCAACTTTTGGATTTGTTCCTCTTTGAATTTATGGTGTAAGTCAATTTTTGAAGATAAAAATGGGGTTTCTAGATCCTAATTATTCATTCCGTGGGTTCATTGAAGGGTGTATTTAATTTTTTTAATCAAATTCATTGAACATTTGAAGCAGATACTGGTCCATTCTTGTTTTTGGGTTAGGTTGTTGGAATTACAACCACTGGTCGTGCCTATTTTATGTTGCTTTACTGACATTTTATGTTCTTTTGGATGGGGACCTATTATGAAGATGGATGAAGTAGTGTGTTTATAATTGGAATTGACGTGTGACATATAAGAATTTAATGATGAAGTTTTATTTTATCATTATGACATTCACATGAATTTATTATTATTGAGGTTTATTGGGATTTTCTAAAGAATTGGGGATATCAACTCAAAGACTGAGAATTTATTATCTTAGGTGTTTTTAATAGAAAAAATATGATTTTGGGAGGCTGTGATTTTAGTAGAGTATATTTGAGCTTCTCAGAACAAAATTGAGAGAGACACATATTATTCTAGAGAATAGAAGACGAATATAGAGTAGAATAATTATAATAAACTAGTGGAAGCTCGAGATGAAGGGAAAATCGACTTTAACAAAAAAAAAATCTCCCTTTGTTTCTTAATCTTTCTATTATTATATAGTTGCAATGTATTTCTAGAAAATAGCTGTAGTTTTTTTCTCTAAATACACATAGATAAATACTTTTATGGAATTTAATAGTGATGGATTGAAATTTATTTATCTCCCCACTCATGTTCTGGTAATAAATCGGTTATGATTCCATGTTCAATGTTCACAATTTTATTATTAATGAGAATCAGTTTTACAAAGCACTATGAACCGATAAGTGATGATAGTGGATTTTTCTTTTAACTTTGAACATCAATCAAAGTACTAATAATCAAAAAAGATTAATGATTCTCTTCTCTATAAAGAATCAAACATTTTGTTAGATTGAAAATCATATTATTTCTAGGAAGTGATCATTAATATTTTTGATCACCTATATACAACTAGGTGTTTCATCACCATTTTTCTAAGCACCAAAATAATTGTGAGTTTAATAAGTATGTCAGAATTATTTTCTAAAAAAATAAATCCAAAGCTACCTGATTCTATAGATAATCTACTACTTAATTTACCCATCTATTGCTACTTTTTCTCTCTCTATTTTCACCTATATTTCTTTCATATCACTCTCATAATCATAATCTCTCTATTATTTTTTTTGTTTTAGATTATTTATTTGGTCGTACATCTATTTTTTCCTTCTATGTGGTTCGACACCTGCTCACCACCATACTAGTTGTTAGTAGGTTTTATAAATAATTAATTTACATTAAGTTCAATGATATTCCTGAAAAAATAGTTCTAAAGTCATATGAAAAATAAAAATTCATATAAAATGGTTTTAAATTCATACTAAATAGTTTTGGAATTCATACAAACTGAGATTTTAGAGTCATAAAAACTAAATCTTTTTAAATTATAGAATGATTCTTAAGTAAAATATATAATCATATTTATGAAAACATAATTCATGCTTATTCAAACCAAATTGATGTTCATATGAATATATAATAATTCTTATGAAAATTAGTTTTATTTTTATACATTACTAGATTTATTATTACATGGGTATAATTCATATTTAAACAAAACAATAAAATGATGATAATAGAAAATTATGTTAATGTTGCAATATAATATGATGTTTACATAGAAATTCAAATGATGATTACACATAAAATACTTTATTATTTTGTTATCATTTTTATACTCTGATTTCTATTTTATTTCATATTTAAATTTACATAAAGTTTATATATGATATTTTATATGTTATATTAATTATAAAATTACTTATATTTTCTAATAAAGGTATGAAAAGTGGATATGAATTTTTTGATGAAGGGGATGCATGGGAATTTTTTTTTAAACTATGCATGATATTTATACAAATAGAAAAAGATATTATTCTATGATTTATTATTTCTAAATGTGAATGGATGTGATTGATTCTTAAGAAATAGCCACATTATGAAAATCATGGATTTAATGAAGTAAAAATTATCTATTAGAATGTGATCATGAGAAATCAGTTAAAATAATACAGGAAAAAACATTCAAGAGAGAGAATACAACTAGATTAAGATAGACCATTTGAGATATGAAATTGTTGATTTTATACTACTTAAACTTCTTATCTGACTATAATATCAAGATATATTCAAGGTTTCATTAAATTAAATCGATGTGATTGAAGATTCATAGAGATACACCATCTTTGACATTACGCTCTTATGTTTTTTTGGGTTTCATAGTTTTATTATTTTTATCTATTTATTGTGTAAACAATCTATTTATGATTTCCCACCAAAATAAATTATGGTATTATTGGTTATACCTCTTAATCAAAAGGTACATCCTTGGGTTGTGACTCCTAAATAAAAGTAAATTATTTTTCTTGGTTGTGCCATGTTCCGAAGAAAAGTAGTTGTTTTCTAGGTCGTACCTCTAGGTGAGAAAAAGTTTTGACTTATAAAATATTATAAAACCTTTTAAATGTAAGGTTTGTTTTACTGATTACCATTCCTATCGATAATTTATAGGGTATTTAAGAGTATATGTAGGATCATTCGATCCAAGTTTCAATAAAAATCATGTGTTCGTATTCTTTTTTATTTGCACTGCATTTTATTTTTGAACACTACTACATTAGATTATTCCTGAATGTGATAATACATTCTAATTTATTAAATCTTTTAAGGAAATGTATATAAATTTTAAAGGTCTATTCACTACCCAATAGACCACATTTTCCATCTCAACTATCCCAACATAACCCACCTCCAGTGGTGGTCTATGCAAGCATCGGTGAGGAATCAATAAGGGCTACGGTGTAGGATCAACACTCATAAAATATTTCACATGATCATTATAAATATTCCAAATATCCCTAAAAATAGTGGGTGTATAGATTTTTAATGGAGTTTTTATGAAGTTTTGTGTTTATCCAATCGATTATAATGAACCATGTTGGTCTCACCTCATCATCCCTAGTCTTAAGCGACATGGAGAGAAATGTGGGGAGACCATGTCTATCTGATCATTAATTAAAATTATCATGGATGGGGCAAGGGTTTACTATCATGGGAGAAACCTAGAATTTAACCCTGTATTCCAATCAAATAGTCATATGATTACCATAAAACACAAAAGGGCACAAAGCGAGGATCGATGTGGCTTGATTTGGGCCATCTGATCAAACATTCAGATGACCTATGCTTGAATAAGGGTGGAACCTACTGGACTATGTGTATAGTGTGTATAAGGGTGCCACATGTAACCCTTCTATTAGAAGAGGAATTTTATGGTGCATTGTAGAGTGTAAGGGGTTTAAAATGAACCCTAAAAATTTCATTAGACTATTATTTTAATTTTGAACATAATGGAATAATGTTTAGGTCATGTGTAGATTATATTATGGAATTTATAAGCCTTTTATGGTCAAATAATTATAATTTTTTTATTTAATCATAATAATTTTAATTTTTTTAAATGAATAAGTTTTATTAGTTTTCTCATCGGGTCTCCAGATATAATATTTCATCATTTATTAGAATAGTGGGATGCGAATCACTTGACGAGGATGTATAAATTTCAATGGGTTGATTACATAAATGTAATTATTATTGAATAATAATTATAATTTTGGAAATAATGTGGAGACATAGTTAAGAATCTTAAATAACTCAATTTAATGATATACTCAACCATGAGAGGGGGTGAATGATTATTTTTAGAGGATCAGTGGTTTGAGACCTGTAAGACTAGAATTTCATGGTTGTACAGGATGATATCATAACATATTATTTCCACTTTAAATAATAATATTTAAAATAAATGTTTCCAAACATGATAAAGGAATTTGGATGATTTACTTTGATAAGTTCCTAAATCACAGGAGGTGGTAAATGGTCCTTATTAGTGGTTTAGTGGATGTGTTCAAATGTTATGTAAAGGAAATAGAATTATTTAATGTAATAATAATTTTGTTTAAATATGTTGATATATCTTGTAGTGATTAAAAATTAATTATCAAATAATTAATTAATGATGTTGACCATATATATTTCAGATAGATGGCAATGAAATATAAAAATGAAAGAATGGGATATCACTGAGGATGGGGATTCCATCAGGTGGTGTTTAATAACTAAAAATGAAATGGTAAATTATTAATAAATTAATTATAATCAGTGAAATATTACAATGAATTTTGGCATGCATCTTAGGGGCTAAGGCATTAGAATCCTTCAAAAAAATATTCTTATTATCAAGGATAATGATTGGATAATGTAGTGAGGCAATGTAGGTTAATTGAGATGACATGAATGAAAATCCAAGTGAATAAAGTGGTATTAACCATGTTCTAATATTCTAATATAATAATAACAACACTCTTTGTTATTGAATTATCATTGATAACCAACTAGGAGTGGTGAATGTGGAAACCCTGTTGTGGTTGTTATATCATCCAGTGACGGTGAGGTGAAGGGTATATTCATCTAGATTGAAATGTTCCTATCTTGATAATTCAAAAACATTCATTCATTAGTTATTGAATTATTATTCACTATATATGAGCTTAGGAAGTTGGATCTACTGGGAATGATGTAGTAAATAGATTGATATATGAGAAGTCTTGTGTGACTAATAAGGGGATCCTTGACTCATGTTTGATGTAAATGATTGTGTGTACTCCTATAACATAATATGTGATGAAAATCATGATTAATAGATAATAAAAGTGACTAGTTATAGTATTATATCTCCATTTCCCTAATCCTATATCTAGGGTTAGAATGGGATGATGGTGACTATACCCTAACTCAACCACTGATATTGGTAAAGATTGATGATGACATGTGTATGCATTAACCATAGCTCACCCACTACATTGGGATAATATAGTTTGGATATTTCTAGGTTTAATTGTAACTATTTAATTCCTCTATCATCATTATAAGATTTATTGAGAGAAATAGTTCCTCTAGTATCCCTGATTAGAATACACAACATATAGTATGGGTTGTGACAAACCAGGTGATTTAATAATACACCGTTTTTATGTTTTATCAATATTCATGAATGTGAATTTATATATTTAATTTAAACATGTATATATTTGAATATCTTATCTCAAAAATTATTTTGTAATAAACTATATAATAATATACATAAAATTTTATTATGTTTACTTTATGACATAAGATTTGTTTTGTTGAAAAGTTAAATATATTTAATTAAATTTATTTCTAATTTTTTCTAAAGAATAATATTTTTTTATATTCTAAAAATGGATATATATATATATATATATATATATATATATTATTTATATTGATTTCTGTTGATATTTATTATTATAAATAATTTTATCAAAGTATGAAAAAATATGGTTTTTATTTAAGAAAATAATAGTCTTTATTGTTTTTCAAAAAACTACATGGTTTTACTTAAAATATAATTTTATAAGTTTTAGAATTTGAATTTGATAAAATGATTTTTTTGGTATCATCATGTCAAAATTATCTTATAGTGAATCTTGGGTATTTTTATAATAAAGTCCATTTTTAATGAGTTGTTAAAAAAATATAGTTCTTACAAATACTAAATCATCATGATATAAATATGAAATAAAAATTTGTGAGACTTATGTAAAGTATCTTATAGGATTTTACACTTAAAATTTAATATAAATATTATTCAATTAATATGAATTAATATTTGTGTCAAGATAAATATGAAAATCCCCCAGGGCACGACTCAGTGATAGTGCCCCTGTGGGGTATCTGGGTGATTTCAAGTTCAAGTCTCCCAATATTTATACATGTGTGTGTTGTGTGTTTTCCTTGTAGATTTTCAATTCCCTCTCCCTAAATATTTGTAATAAATATGAAAATATTTATTAGTGTTGATGCAGTTCTTGCACAACATTGGAAAACTCATACATGGTTTCTTTATGATAATATTTTAGAAAGTATAAGGATATGATCAAATTCAAATATTACTATGAGGTCTAAGAAATGATTTTAATGGATATTAATGAATTTTAAATTTATATAACAAGTTAATTACCCAATTGCATACCCAATGCTTGTGAAAGGTTTGAAAATTCAAGATTATTATCTTAAAAATGTTCTCATGATAGAAATAAGAATAAATAATATAATGAAATGTTTTAGTTGTTAATATTGATTAAGAATAAATTATATTTATGGTAGTAATTTATTTTTATTATTAAGAAATATGATAATTACCCTCAATGCTTCTGCAACATTGACACAACATAGGTTAAAGCCAAAGAAAATTCAAATAAATTCTTTTAAAAACATTTAAAGTTATAAGGTTTGGTTGAATTAGGTGTTGTATGAATTTTATAGATATGTATGAAATATAATAAAATTTATAAATATTAATTCCTGAATTTTATAATTATTTATGTATTTTTAATCTCAAATTTGATGAATTACCCTCATAATGACTTCAAGAGACATTTAATGTTAAAAACGATTCATAAATTAACAAAAAATAATAAAACCTTATCTATAAGTGGATGTATGAGGTAATTAATGACCTTTAATCATCCCTTATCTATTAATTTTTCACCCATTTCCACTTTCATTTTTAAAATGGAAACCTTATACAATAAGAAATGGGAATTTGTGAAAACTCCACTCAAGATCACCTATAAAATGACCAATTCTCTACCCAAATCAAACAAAATTTTTTAATAGAATATATCTTTTATACCTAAAAAAATTTTATGCATAAAAAATCTCTCTCACATTTGGGAAACCTTGATCACAATAATAAGTCCCAAATGCCTGATCCCCATCATACTCTCTAAGAGGTGGTTCAAGTCATCAATGTAACTTCTATCTTCTACATAATCATTATTCTATATATTATTCACACAACTATTCTAAAATTTGATATATCACTTTAATAACATATTTTTTAAATCATTAATCATATATTAAAGTTATGTTATTACTATATAACAACATGTTCATACCCATTTGGTTATTATAATGTGTAGTTATTTTAGTCTATTTCACTACCTACATGAATTATGTTATATCATTTACCTCATGAATGAATAAGGAAACATAAATAATGGTAATAATATTTAATAATGATGAATTTAATATGTTTTAATAATTTTTGGGACTTTAATATATATAAGTATATTCATTAATAAAATCAATTCTTTTATTGAATTGAATTTCACAAAATGGAGATTCTTAAGTGTTCCATGTGAAACATCACCCTAAGATACAAGAAATGATTATGGGATATTGTAAATACAGAAAATATATATTTTTATTCTCATGATCATTTCGAAGGTGATGAACCCCTGATTAAGGAATAAGGGCCAGAACCTTCAAACCGAAGCATGCATGGAAAACATAATAGTTAACACTTGAATATAAATTTAAAAATATATAATTAATATTTGGGAAATTATAAATCATAAATGAATAGTGCTATCTAAAATAAATAAGTATAATATATATATATATATATTAATAATAAACTTAAATTAATTATACTTGGAGTTATAATGTGTCTGACCAAGAAAAAGTCTGAGGTTAGGGTTTTAGTATCAAATTCATTATTTGATATATGTTTAATATTATTACCTGTTTTTTTTATATATAGTGTATATTCCACCTATATGAAATATTTTATCATAATAATCTTTTTATTAATGTTTTTCAAAGTTCTATTTAAAGTTCTTTCTTTTAGGGAATTTTGATCCAAAAGTTACCAAAGTCCCAAGGGATTATTTTCCATTCTCACTTTGATATCAGGATTGTTTATGTTAAATTTTCATTAGGGTAAATTTTTTTTGACCTCACCTGTTTTGATAATCCCAATTATGTGTTCATATATTATGCTATTCTCAATTACTGATGATTTACATTTTAATTCTTTCAAATCAGTGATCAAGTTAATAATAATGTTTAAATAATCTCTGATTTATGTTAATCTCGATTATCCTTGTTTATACAAGCTTTGAAACAATTCTAAGTCAAGTAGATGTGGTTTTCATAATAGCCAGAGATACTGATAGCCAGAGCTACCGATAGCCAGAGCTACCGATAGCCAGAGCTACCGATAGCCAGAGCTACCGATAGCCAGAGCTACCGATAGCCAGAGCTACCGATAGCCAGAGCTACCGATGCACAAAGAGCTACCGATGCACACAGAGCTACCGATGCACACAGAGCTACCGATGCACACAGAGCTACCGATGCACACAGAGCTACCGATGCACACAGAGCTACCGATGCACACAGAGAGCTACCGATGCACAGAGAGCTACCGATGCACAGAGAGCTACCGATAAGAGCCACCGATAAGAGTTTGAAGAGCTATCGATGGAAGATCCCTACACCGAGTCAACCATACACGTCTACAAACAAACGGCTACCTATAATGAACTGCAGAGTCAAATCCTATATCCTCGACCCCCGATGCACAAAGAGCTACCGATGCACACAGAGCTACCGATGCACACAGAGCTACCGATGCACAAAGAGCTACCGATGCACACAGAGCTACCGATGCACACAGAGCTACTGATGCACATAGAGAGATACCGATGCACAGAGAGCTACCAATGCACAGAGAGCTACCGATAAGAGCTACCGATAAGAGCCACCGATAAGAGTTTGAAGAGCTACCGATGGAAGATCCCTACACCGAGTCAACCGCACACGTCTACAAACAAACGGCTACCTATAATGAACTGCAGAGTCAAATCCTATATCCTCGACCCTATTTGTTTATTATACTAACGGTTACATTTGTTACTTTTGGGCTGAAGCTGTTAATACAGCTTGTTATGTTATCAATAGAGTCTTGATCAGACCTGTTCTTAAGAAAACCCCTTATGAGTTGTGGAACAATAGAAAGCCTAAGGTTAATTACTTCAGAGTTTTTGGTTGCAAAGTCTTTATACTTAATACTAAAGATAATCTGGATAAGTTTTCTCCCAAAAGCGATGAAGGAATTTTTCTGGGTTACTCTATTTCAAGTAAAGCTTATAGAGTTTTCAATAAGAGAACCAAATGTGTGGAAGAATCTGTTCACATCAAATTCGATGAAACTGATCCACATGAGACTAAAACCTCTCTTGAGAATCTTGAAGAATATTTGTCTATTCTGGATCTTAATGATAAATCTAAAGAACCTGTTATAAAAACATCTAGTTCTGTACTTTCTCCAGAATCTTCTTCTGTTGAACCCGAACCTATAGATGAACCTTAAGTTTCTAGTCCAACCTTTACCAAATCGACTAAGATTCTAAAGAATCATCCTTTAGATGTTGTTGTTGGTAATCTTGATAGAGGAACACAAACTAGAGCTTCTCTAAGGAACCAGGTTGAACATCAAGCTTTTCTGTCACAGCTAGAACCCAAAAATATCAATGATGCTATCAATGATGAATTCTGGGTAATAGCCATGCAAGAAGAGTTGAATCAATTTGAAAGAAACAAAGTCTGGGAATTAGTTGACAGACCCAAGGACACCTTGACAATAGGCACAAAATGGGTTTTTAGAAATAAAGTTGATGAATCAGGAAACATATTTAGAAACAAAGCTAGACTAGTTGCACAGGGATATAGTCAAAAAGAGGGTATAAACTATGGAGAAACTTTTTCACCTGTAGCTCGACTGGAAGCTATTAGGATCTTACTTGCATATGCATCACATATGAATTTCAAGTTCTATCAAATGGATGTCAAAAGTGCATTTCTAAATGGTTTTATAATTGAAGATGTTTTTGTGGAACAACCACCTGGATTTACAAACCCTCATTTTCCAAATCAAGTTTTAAACTTTCTAAAGCTTTATATGGTTTAAAACAAGCTCCAAGAGCTTGGTATGATAGACTCAGCAATTTTCTTATTTCAAAAGGTTTTACTAAATGGATCGTTGATCCAAATCTTTTTATTAAAAGAATTTCTAAAGATGTTTTAGTTGTACAAATCTATGTTGATGATATTATATTTGGATCTTCTAAACACTCTTTATGTGCTGATTTTTCAAAAATTATGCAAAATGAATTTGAAATGAGCTTAATGGGAGATCTTAAGTATATTCTTGGTTTTCAAATTTTTCAAACTAGAGATGGAATTATTTTAAATCAAAGTAAATATACAAAATATCTTTTAAAACGTTTTGGACTGGATAACATTAAGGAAAATGATACACCTATGAGTACTACCTATAAGTTGGATACAGATGAAGCTGGGAAACCAGTGGATCAAACCAATTACAGAGGTATGATTGGGAGCTTACTTTATCTTACTGCTAGTCGACCAGACATTATGTTCAGTGTATGTATGTGTGCTAGATTTCAAGCTAATCCTAAAGAATCACACTTACTGGCTGTTAAAAGGATTTTTAAATATCTTAAGCATATTGTACATTCAGGTTTGTTTTATCCAAAAGGACAATCATTTGACCTAACTAGCTATTCAGATGCTGACTTTGCTGGATGTAAGTTAGAAAGGAAGAGCACATCTGGAACATGTCATTTACTTGGGAAATCCCTAGTGTCATGGTGTAGTAAGAAACAGAACTCAGTTGCATTGTCTACTGCCGAAGCAGAGTATATAGCTGCTGGTAGTTGCTGTGCACAAATTCTGTGGATGAAACACACTTTATTGGACTATGGATTTGAGTTTAAACATGTTTCAATTAACTGTGACAACACTAGTGCAATAAACATATCTAAGAACCCTGTATCTCACTCTAGAACCAAACACATAGATGTAAGATATCATTTTCTGAGAGATCATTATCAAAAAGGTGATATTACTCTTGAATTTATTGGCACTGAACATCAATTGGCTGATATTTTCACTAAACCTTTAAGTTCTGATAGGTTAAGTTACATTAGGCACGAGCTGGGGATGATCAATTCTCACCGATGTTGAAATTCTCACTGATGATCAATTCTCACCGATGTTGAAATTCTCACCGATGATCAATTCTCACCGATGTTGAAATTCTCACCGATGATCAATTCTCACCGATGTTGAAATTCTCACCGATGATCAATTCTCACAGATGTTGAAATTCTCACCGATGATCAATTCTCACCGATGTTGAAATTCTCACCGATGATCAATTCTCACCGATGTTGAAATTCTCACCGATGATCAATTCTCACCGATGTTGAAATTCTCACCGATGATCAATTCTCACCGATGTTGAAATTCTCACCGATGATCAATTCTCACCGATGTTGAAATTCTCACCGATGATCAATTCTCACCGATGCAATGTTTTAAAACTTCTGTCTGCCACCAAGAATATGAATCGTTTTATTTTGTTATTTTACTTTATTCATTTATTTATGATTCCTACATGATAAAACTAATCCTAAACCGCTTCTCACTCCACCGGACCCAAAACCTTTCACCTTTGAATCCTAGCTCCCTAATCGACTGAGAACCCTAAATCCGTGATGGAAAAAACCAAGATTCCTACCAGCAGAGATGACAGTGTAGAGCCTAAAACAAAGAAGCAGAAAGTGCAGCAAGAAGCTCGTGGAAGTAATGTCAGAACTAGGTCGGGAAAGCGATCAGTAAACCCTCATTTGCAGAATAGAGATATTTTGATTGAAAAGGAGCTATGCGTAGATTGGCTGCTACCAAGCAAGTCATTGGTGCTTGCAATTCTGGAAGATCAGAGATGGGTAGATTGTTTTTCAAATAACAATGGTCCCTACTACCCGAAGTTAGTGAAACAGTTCTACGAATTCGTAAGCTTTGAGAAGTCTGAGAATGAGAATCGGGTAAGTTCTTTTTTAAATGGAAAAGAAATGTCGTTTTATTCAGCAGAGTGGGAAGAATGTTTAAAAGTCCCACATGAAGGTGTATCCGGGTATGTCTCAAGAGAAATTCCACCTACCAGTAACATATTTGACTATGAGACCGCTTTAAAAGAACTAACGGGTAATGGAAGTCAAAGGAAAGTGGTTGCTACTGAATTGGATGGAGAGAACAGACTGCTTTTCAAATTTGTTCAACATGTTTTGATACCGAGGAGAGGAGATTTTTCTAATATGAGATATCAAGATATTTATCTTCGACATCTGTTAAGACATGGTGTGAAAGTTAATCTGTGCAGACTGCTGTTGAGTCAAATGGAAGACATGATTAGGCTGAAATCAAAGACTAATGCTTTATTCTTTTCCAAAATGATCTCTGTGATGATAAAAGTGAAAGGGATAGATGAGTCTCAGGATGAGACAGTTGTATTTAAGAATAACTTCTGTATCACTACTACAGTTTGTAAGTACATGAAAATCAATTGGAACCCGTGGAAAGGAGAATGGGTCAGTGATCACCAAAAGGTGTATGATAAATTTAATCCTATGGATTATCCTTCAAGGCCAAAGGATAAAAGAGATCCGGGTTTATGATCTGATGAAGAGGAACCCGAGTACAGTGATGAGTCAGAAGAAGAAGAAGAAGAAGAAGAGGAGGAAGAAACTCCTATGGATATTGGAGGAGATCCAGACTTTCCCCCAAGTCCTGTTACTGAGTTTGTATACTCAAGAAAAGGAAAAGTAGAGGAAGTGTTATCTATTCATGAGGAAGACCAACCAGTTCCTCAGCAAGAAGGAGAAAAAGAGAATGTATCTGAATCGTCTGATTCTGCTAGGTTGAGTCTGAGTCCATTGATTGAAAACTCAGTTGTGCCTACTGATGAAGTAGAAAAACAAAGAGAAGAAGCTGTACCTGTTTCAGAAAATCTCCTTACTGCTGCTGAGATGGAATTTGTTGTGGAAGATTCTGATGAAGAAAGACCAGCAGAGAATGTAGTTGTTGTACATAAGAATTCACCCATTGAGGGGGAGCATCATTCCAATCTTAGAAATGTTACAGTGGCTGTTGAGATTGAAGACTGGGAAGAATACCCAGGTTTTATAGTCTGTGGTTTGGATTATCCTGATTCAGATAATGAAGTATCCTTGAATAGACCAAAGATCAGCTATGACATCAATTCTGAGTTATTACCTGATGATGTGGTCCGAGTACATGATTTAGATGTGCTGAAAGAAAATCTCAAAGTCAGTTTTGTAGAAGAAGTAAAGACAATGTAATCTTTTTTAGTTTCCTCGATTCAATCAGTCATGAATGATTCAGTAGTCAGCTTAGCTTCTGCAAGAGTATCTACTACAGTTGCTCCTACTGATTTTGTTATAAAGTCTGATCTTGAATCCCTGAAGCATGAGCTGAAAGAATCCTTCAGTGCCTCAGTTACTGAGATGAAGCACTATTTTCGTGAAGAAATGAAGTTGTTAGAACAATCTCTTGAGATTTCTCTTGGTTTCAATCTGTCAACTTTTATGGGTGAGCTAATGGAAGCAGTCAAAGAGTGCCAGACCCAATCTTCTAGAATAGAAGCAGATCTTGAAGCCTTAAAGAAGTCTGTTACTGCTTTAGATTCTTACATGAGCTCAAAGCCTCAAGATGATAAGGATTTAGCCTATGTGAAAAGTGTTGTAAGCCAAATGGTCTCAGTATTTGAAGATTTCAAATCTTCTATAAAGGATCATGTTAAAAATCAGGACTCTCAACTGCAAACTCTGATTAGTGGTTTGACCAAAAGTTTCAAAGAAACTGTATCTTTCTCAGTTGGTCCTCTAACTTCAAAACCTGCATTTGATTTGAATCAATTACGAGCTATGATGAAGGAGGATCTTGGTTCTATTTCAACCAGTGGCTTTTTGGACTCATCAGATCTAAGCCGAGTAGTGCTCTATACAAGAGATTCAGTCAGGGAAATAGTGACAATCGTCCACAACCATATGAAAGAGGCCTCTGCCT
This sequence comes from Viscum album, assembly GCA_963277665.1. Classification (NCBI taxonomy): domain Eukaryota; kingdom Viridiplantae; phylum Streptophyta; class Magnoliopsida; order Santalales; family Viscaceae; genus Viscum; species Viscum album. The sequence continues at coordinate 446,193,257 of OY728119.1, forward strand.
CTCAGGAGGAAATCAAGAACAAGGTGGATTATTATTTCCAAAGGATTTTTACCAACCAACAACTCACCCATCATTTCAAGCTGATGTTGGAAAACATGAAGTTACCCCCTGTCACTCAAGCCTTCTGAGAACAAGTGAGCAAGCTAAGACAACTGACTCCTGCTTTAGAAAAATTTATGGAGAACAAAGATGATTTTATATCTGCTATGGAAAGAGGGGGAGGAATCATTATGGATTTCAGAAATCTGTTGCTGCCCTTTTTGCATGTTGATTCCAGACCAGTTATTGTCCCTCCTGCCTTGCCTGCCTCTGCCTCTACTGAGTCTCCAGTCCAGATGACTCCTGCTCAGGCCATCCGAAGCCTCACACCTATGATCACTCAACAAACTTCCCAATATAGGCCAGGCACTGTATCAGTGGCTCAGCCTCCTGTGATCATTTCTGGGATTCCAAAGCCCTCACTCACATCCTCACCACCTGCCTCCTCTTCTGATCCAAAAGGCAAATCTCATGTTGAAGATCCGGATTGCTGAAGTGGCCAGGCTGTTTGATAGGAATTTTTTTTTCTATTATGTTTATGTAAGTTTTGTCTGGTCTAATACAAATTCTTTTCTTTACACTATCTCTGTTTCTCAGTTTTCTATGTCTGCTTTCCCACTTTTTGATTATCACAAAGGGGGAGAAAATTATAAAGGGGGAGCAAATATAAAGAGAGGGGGGGAAATATCAAAGGGGAGAAATTTTGATCCTTTGCTACTATTCTTACATTTCCTTATTTGGTACCAATTCTTTCAAATCTTATCTCTGATACTATTGTATTTAATACTTCCTATGATAATTTTTGATCTATTTCATTCTATTACTATTTCCTCTATTTCCTCTGATTGCTTTCTTTGAGAAATTAGAATATAAACGTTATATTCTCTTATACTATATTCTCACTATTTTTGGTCATATCATAAGTTGTGATTATCAAAAAGGGGGAGATTGTTGACCTCACCTGTTTTAATAATCCCAATTATGTGTTCATATATTATGCTATTCTCAATTACTGATGATTTACATTTTAATTCTTTCAAATCAGTGATCAAGTTAATAATAATGTTTAAATAATCTCTGATTTATGTTAATATCGATTATCCTTGTTTATACAAGCTTTGAAACAATTCTAAGTCAAGTAGATGTGGTTTGCATAATAGCCAGAGCTACCGATAGCCAGAGCTACCGATAGCCAGAGCTACCGATAGCCAGAGCTACCGATAGCCAGATCTACCGATATCCAGAGCTACCGATAGCCAGAGCTACCGATAGCCAGAGCTACCGATAGCCAGAGCTACCGATGCACAAATAGCTACCGATGCACACAGAGCTACCGATGCACACAGAGCTACCGATGCACAAAGAGCTACCAATGCACACAGAGCTACCGATGCACACAGAGCTAACGATGCACACAGAGCTACCGATGCACACAGAGATCTACCGATGCATAGAGAGCTACCGATGCACAGAGAGCTACCGATAAGAGCTACTGATAAGATCCACCGATAAGAGTTTGAAGAGCTACCGATGGAAGATCCCTACACCGAGTCAACCGTACACGTCTACAAACAAACGACTACCTATAATGAACTGCGAAGTCAAATCCTATATCCTCGACCCTATTTGTTTATTATACTAACGGTTACATTTGTTACTTTTGATGCATTTAATTTTATTAAATGATTTGTGTTGCCATTTCAGGAAACCGTACCAAGTACGATCAAAAAGCATAATCATTCCTCCTCAGAAAAACAAAAAGAAGTGGCTTAAAAAGGACATCGTGTATGTATCAAAAAGACAGAGAGAGACACTAAACCAAAAAAGAGATCAAGTACACAGAACATACTGGCGATCAAGCTCAAAACGTGCCAAGAACAACTGGAAAACTTGCACTCATGAGACTACTACTACCAGCCTCCAGAACATAGAGCATACATCGAGCAATCTATGCTAAAGAAGAACCACACAAAACTCATCATTCTTTGAGCCAATAAGCAAGCTGAACCTGGAAGTCAAGGAAGCAGATGGTACTCTGTTTTCCAGACAAAAACCAGAAGAAGACTCAAAACGAATTCTAATCAACAAAAGGAGTCGAGAGTAGCACGAAGATCACTAGAGCCTTTTCTAATCTCTAAATATTTATCTCTGTGATTTACTTTTTACATTACGAGCAGTGTGTGTTATCTGTTGTATTTTACAAACACACTGTCTCCTGAACCTTAACTGGAGGATTTGAAAATCCTCACTCACTATCTTTTCATTCTTTTTCCCACTGTGGATAGTGGTAGAGGTTGTGTGTGACCTGGATAGCTGGTTTCTATTGTTTTGTTTCCCACGGATAACAGTTGTAGAGGTCTTGGACCTGGACAGTTGTAAACTGTTGAACCCTGATCCAGGGTGTGGATCATCCTTATATAAACTTTTGAGAGGACTAAGTCTCGACTTGAGACTGAACCTCTTGGTTAACTCCTCTTTGTTTTTAGTTAAAGTTTGTATCCATAAAATACATATCTATTTCATATTCCGCTGTTATTTCTTTGAAATATAATTTATTTTCAAGGCTACTTTGATAGTTAAACTCGCAAGTGTTTATATTTATTGTAAACCAGTAAGTTAGTTTCAAAAGTTAAATTAATCATAAGATTAAGTTAACTGAGAACTAATCAATATTTGAGAAACTAATTGAACCTTTATAATCTGTATAAATTCACTACAGTTTAATCTGTTTTTGAAATTGGGGGATTTTAATAGAAATTGTTTTTAGCAGAAATTTTAATTGGAACTCAATTCACCCCCCTCTTGAGTGTCCACTCCGACCAACAATTTTGACTCATTTTTTTCTAACACCCATAATATTTTATTCTCATATAATTATTTATAGGGTTTATATGTTTTATTACCATTTCACCATCATTTTATACATAATTAAACTGAAAGGTTACATGTAAGCGGATCCAACCTTATCTCTTCTTTTTGGTTGGTAATTTTCCTCCTCCAAATTCTTATTTTTTTATAAATGTATTTATCTATAATTTTATTATTTATTAATGCAATTTTTTATTTTCCTTGAATTTTTTGACAAAATAATAAAAGTAATTCCTTTTTAATTTTTGTATATACATGTCTTTTTCCATTAACTTTGACTATAAATGTGTAAAATGAATCAATTTATTTTGAATTCCACTAGAATGAATTTTATCACCACATTATTTAGTTTTATTTATGAATTTCTCAAAAAAATTCATGGTAATTCAAATTCATTTATATTATAATGTTTTTATAATTTTTTTTCATTTAAAATAAAAGTTATCAAAAGTAAAGGACATTTCATCTTATTTTTCAATGAAATTTTGTAATAATATTATAGAATTGTTTTTAATATATTTCAACATCATTTAATGTATCTTATCCCTTAATAGGGATAAAATCTAATGATACCATTCACCTTATTACTATGGATATCTTATGATCATGTATTTTGGAAGTTTCCATAAAAATTGTTTCATTCCCATAGTTTATTTAAGATATGATAGAATTATGAATTCTTTCATGTTAATGTGTGTCACATCCTAGAATTGTATTCAATTACTTAAAAAATTTTGTTTTAACCATCATTCATTTGGGATTATTCTTAGGTCATTTTGAGGAATTGTTTAGAGTTTTCTGGGCCTAAGAACGGTTGTTTCATGGTTAGGGAAAACTGCGAGGGTCTTCCAGTAAAACCATGATCATTGTTTGGAATCCTAAAGGAGGTAACATTGTTGGTTCATGGTTAAGCCAAACCATGTGGACTTCTTCCTTTGTGTTTATTGGCCTTGGGACTTTTGGTGTGCACTAGTCATGACAATCCACTAAGGTGTGATGATCTGAGCTAGCTTATACCTATTGCATCCTAATACACAACTTCTATTTTGTTGCTCTAGGGAATTTATTTTTTATTTATGATTGGATATTTTAAAAATTTTAAATTCCTTGGAATATTTGAATTTATTAAAAAGGAAAAATGGTTTCTTGAGTTATTCTTTGAAAAATTGGTTTCTTTGGAATGGTTTTTTGAAACTACTAAAAGCTATGAATTTCAATGTTATGATATAAAGTGTGAAAAAGTATATCATGAAATTATTTTAGTTAAATGAGAATAATTTTTTTAACTTATAATAATTGTGTATTAAGCACTTGGTGGGATTCTACTAGGATTTTTTTCCTCACACCTTGCACATACCTTTGGGGGTGTGTAGATCTTGTTTTATCTAATGCAGGTAAAGTAAAGGAACCTCATAGAGTCAAGATGTATCAATGTTAGTGGGGTGTGGGAGTTTGTTGGTGACATGGTTCACATGGATATGTGCCATATTTTGTTTTTAATACTTTATATTACCTATTTTGGTTTACCACATGTTTTTCATTATACTCATTTAATTTTTCCACTATTTGAATATGTATTGGCATGCTGAACTCCTTTTGTATGTAATCCATTTTCATTTTATTTAGTTTATATTTGTGAGTTAAACCATTCAAAATGGTAGTTATTGATACCCAAGAACTAGTCACCATCCCATGGGGATCAAGAATTCCCTTTGAACCTTGATATAGGCCATATTGGGTGTCCAGTTCAAGGATGACATGGGTCAGGTCATGAAATTGGTATCAAAGTAGTTTTTTCTTTCATGTTATTGATATTATGGTCTTGAGATGTTTTTGGTAGAAATAATATAGGATTTTCATAAAATAATGGGTGGTTTACAAGTGAGTTCCTAGAAAATTCTCACTCTAACAAGACTTATATTACAAAGGGATGTATGGAAGTGTGTACCTTATGTTAAGTTTTTATTTTATATCAGTTCTTTGTGTTGAGAAAGTATTGTCTCAATAATACTCTATAATTTATATCAATTTTTATGTTCACAAATACCCCTATTTGTTTTCTAATGAAGTTGTGCTAAGTATGTTTCAAGAATATATATCAAGTTTTTCTTTATGTTTTTGTTTAAGTACAATGCTATGGGATTTGTTATGGAAACACTGTTCAAACCCTATGTTTGGTAATAGAATGTTTGGTTCATCATACCTAAGCCTTGCTGAAAAAATTTCATATGGAATGAAAACCCTATTCAAGATATTAAGCATATGGATCGAAAAACCTACATTTAGGAATCAATGAATGTATGGAATAACAACCCTACGTTGGAGTCTGGAAATACTATTAATACCCTACATTTTTTTTATAAAAGTGGTAACATGAATTGGTCTCCCAATTCATTCCCCAAAGGAATTTATTAAAATCAAGAGAAATAATAAAAAAATGAGGTGTAAATGACTTACATCACAACAGGGTATTGAGGGGATTACAATCTAGAATTTCAGGAAAAACAAACAAAAGTACATATTACAAAAGACATATTCAAGAAGTCTTGTCCTCAAATAGAGACAAACTCCATAAAGGGAAATAGAAGCAAGAAAATATTGAATCAATCTCCCTTAAAAGACACTAGATGTAACTCCAGTTGAAAAAATATGAAGATATCCTATCTTTGAGCCTTGAACCCTCTTAAGTTCATACTACAAACTCGATCTGGAAAACTGGGTACAACATGAACCAAAATCCAGCGCCAAATGTCCTCATCAAAACTTTTTCCATTGCATGCACCAACATGTTTATTTTTGGATAGGGGTACACTCCTATAGAGTGCCATAAAGTCTTCCAAAACTATCATTTTTTATGCACAATAGAAAATAGAGGCCTTCAGGTCTCTAAAATGAAGAGAATTGGGTGTGCATCGACACACCAGCTACTCAAAGAAGTAGATGTTAAGCCATCCTTGATTGTCCCAATATAAATCCTCATCATCATGTGCTATTATCTAGAGTCAAGTAGGCTCAGATATTCCTTTTAAGAAAAAAAAAGTTAGTCAAACAGTCAATCTATGAAAATTTTCTATAGATCAATCCGTCTAATCATGAGAAATTAGATAAAAATCCACAAAAATAATAAAATTAAAATTCCAAAAATAATGCCAAAATAGACTGATACTTATAGGAACTATCATCTCAACTCACAAAAAGCTCTATATTCAAAATGTTTATGTAGGTAAGAGATCATTCCCAAGGTATGTCTCTAAAGTTGAAGTTAGGGTTTCTTTGATATTCCTCCACCATTCTGATGAACATATGCTTCCTGATTTGAATGTACGTCTCAATAGTGATATGACCATTTGTATATTTCTCAAAAGTGATTTCATCTTGTATATCCATCCATTAATCAACTATTTTTATTACTTCATTGTGAATATTATAAGTATATCTGTACATAGGGTCATTATTTGGATCATAGTCTACCTCATCTAAACCAAAGGTTGCAAGAGGAACAACTACCAATTATGATGGAAATTCAATGTTTTCCTTCCTAGAGGTGTCAAAAGATATTTTGACAGTTGTTCTGTAGAGATTAGAATAATCTATACATTTCCTTGTTTTCTTAAGATTAGGGGTAATGTATCCATCAACGTCCACCATTGGGTTTTCCCCTTCCTAGCACTTGATTTTAAGTAGTCTTCCTCAATTTGATCGGGTTGATCATCAGAATCTTGTAGGGATTCACTAGAATTAGAGAGGGAACACTTATCTTGTGTATCATGAGATTCAACAAAAGAGACAAACCGACAAGTATTATCCTCATTGTGTGTCTGAGTACTATGAACAACATCAGCAAAATAAGAGAGCTAGCAAGATAGGACAAGGAATTGGAAGGTCCAATAGGGATTTGATTAACAATGTGATCCCTAGGAGTACTATAGTGGGCATCGACCTTTTTATAAATTTCTTTTTCTACCCAAATAAAATTTTTGTGCAATGGTGGGTGATCATTGATCCCACAATATTTAGCATATTGGCTAATTTTAAAACATTTTCTATAGTATACTAGAAGATTCTCAATGATTACCTCATGTGTAAAACCAGAGTCCCCATTTTGAATCCATATGTGTGATGGAATAGTCTAAGAGATGTAAATTTCAACACAAATTTGAGCAGTGGATGGCCTAAGCATATTTCTGGTTGCAACATAAATTTTCAGAGGCTATCAAAATAAAGTTGCAATTGAAAAGAGAGATTCCTATTTAAAAAGATGAATATGAAGTCCAGGAAAACCTAACCAAATAGGTGTAATGGGGGACTCAAAATCGAAAATAAAATCTAGAGACCATTTCAAAACATTCATGGGGAAACCAACAAAATACCATGTTACCCTCATCCAAAAGCGGTAATAATCACTTTCAGACTGAAATCAAAAAATTAAATACAAATATTTCAACAAGCCAACATGAAATCGAGTAAAACCAATTGCTTCCAAAGTATTACTAAGAAAAGAGAGAGAGGGTCTATACTTAAAGAATATACCAAAAAGAAAGAATCATAGGTCAAATGCATGAAAAATAACCTCTTCATTTAAAAATGAAATCACTGATAAACCCTTGTGTCAGAATTTCAGTGGTTCAATGTGACTCGTAGATGTTACACCATCATTGACGGGTAGGGATTGATTAGATCTAGAAACTACTTCCATATAGGAGAGAAGATCTAGATTAGGGATTTTGTGTTGCATGTTTGGATTCTTATACTGAAAATGTTGAATGTATGGATCATCATCCCTAGATTGACTTTGTTCTCTACATTAAGTGCTGATGAAAGTATGGTAAAGGAACGCTACATTATGAAAAGGAACCCTAAGCTACAGAAATGAACTCTACACTACGTAAAGTAACCCTATGCTATGAAAAGGAGCCCTATGATATACAAATCAACCCTATATTGTCTACTCAGCAACAACGTTTTAAATTAAAAATTTTATATAAGTTTCATGCAACAGTCCTGATAGAATATCATAATGATTCAAATCTTGTTATGATCAATTCAAAGAAACATTTTTATCAAATGAAATAACTCCTATTATTAAGTAAAGTTATAACTCCCCTGGTCAATTCAGATTTGAATTTCTGCGATCTTTCAGGCTACTTTCTTGGATCTAGAATATCGATGAAAAACTTCTTCTCTATATATTTTACCAATGTATTGTTTCAAAATATGGGATATTAGAGTTATATATTTTTATATACGATTACTTTCTAGTGAATTTTTTTCTATAGTGTTGTTGAGATGAATGACAAACTTTGCAGAAGAGACTACACTTTAGAGGATTACATGTTATACCTCATACTACTATAATATTATTATTGTTATTTGTTGATGTTATTATTGAAGATCATTTGAAATCAGGATCGCTTCATAACTATACCTTCTTGAATATTTTAATTTCTAAAGATGAAGATCTATCTACTATTAATTACTACTACTGCAACTGTGAAGAACAACCCAAATCTACAAATCAAACTCTTTTGATTTGGTGGAGTATCAACTACTCATACTCAGTTATGGTGGAGTATCAGCTTCTTGATCATAGCTATGGATAATTGGTTCTTTGTTAAATAATCAGAAGTATTTTTTATTAGTCTTGTTGTAAAGGTTCCAACTGCCTACACTCAGTTGTGGATTTTTGGTCTTGTGAGAAGAGAACCATTCTAGTGAAATTTACCAAGATCGTAGAGAGAGTTATTGGTAGAGTGGACTAGGGGATCTTTGTGCGCCCTGAATGGCTATAAAAAGTTATGTTATTTCTTTCTGTTCATCAGTTTATTATTCTATTTATAGAAGTAAACATTTCATATCTATGTTAATAAATAGAGGGTGTCAAAATCCATAATTGTGGAAGATCTTTTGAAAAGATACAATTCAACCCCCTCTTGTGTTACTTTGTATTTATTACGACCTAACAATTGGTATCAAAGGTGAGATTTTAGAATAAAATCTATAGTAACCTAAAAGCATAAGGTCTATAAAAAATAGAAATGGATGATCCTAGAGAAGGAATTTTTATGGTACATGATCCATATATTAATGGTGAAAATTATGAGTGCTAGAAATCACTGGTGATTATTAATATGAAAAAACATGGATTCAAAGTATACTAAAAAATCATTACTTCTTATAAGATTACTGAGAAACCAAAAACATAGACTGTTGAGACATAATTCAAGTATGATATCAATTCTAAAGCAATGAATGCTTTTATCTGCAGTCTTGGACCTGATGAGTTTAATCGTGTATCATAATGTATAACTGTCTATGAGATGTGGAAAACTACTTTAGTTTCTTATGAAGAAATAAACAATGTTAAACAGGTGAGGTATTCTACAATAAAGCTAAAGTTTGACACCTTTAGAATTTTTTATGGTGAAAGCATCACACATATGAATGGAAGGATTATAGAAATTGTCAACAATATTACAGCCTTGGGATAACCCATCAAAAAATCTGATCAAGCTTTGAAAGTACTTAGATTACTACCTTCAAAATGTAATGGTGTATCTACTGGTATTCGTCAATCATCACCTGTCAAAGATCTGAAAATGAAAGAACTAATTGGAACACTGATGATTTATGAAGTAGAGATGCAAGATGGAGCTTAATATCATAAAATTATTGTGAAAAAGGAAAATATTTCTATGAATGTGACATCTCATAAGCATAGAAAAAAACAAAACAAGAAGTCAAAGATGATAAAAATTCAGATTCCTGATATTATGAAATGGAGCTGGCTCAACTAGCTAGAATGTTTATAAAATTTTATAAAAAGAAAATAGACTTCAGAAAATCCTTCAGGAAGGATGAGAAATAACCGAGATAAGTTTAATGCTATGAATGAAAAAAATTAGGTCATATAAGACCTTATTGTCCTCAACTAAAAGATGAAAAGAAAATTCCAGAAAAGTGATATCATAAGAATGCTGATTTTGAGAAAAAAGGAAATAAGACCAATTAAAGCTACATGGAGTATATCTGAAGACTATAGAATCTCTTCAAAGTCTGATTTAGAGAAGGATCCATAAAATCTAAAATCCAACATGTGATTTTTGGATGAAGAAGAAAAGGTAAAAACTTATTCTTCTTCTATTTTTTATTCTGGTAGTTTCTCAAATGACAAATTAGATTCATACTGCTCAATGTTAGAATAAAAATATGATTCTTTGTTAAAGAAGCATAGGTCATTGAAAAACATTCATAATTCTGTTTTAGGTGAAAGTGATACCATGCTAAAACAACATCAAGACCTACTTAAAAAATTTAATTCCTCTACATCAAACAATATCAATCGTGAAAAGAAAATCATAGAATTACAGGATAAAGTTGAATTTTATAAAAGTGCTGCTCTTTTTTTACTAAAGGAGAAAAAGGGTTAAATGAGAATCTTGGAAATAATTTCATTAAAATATAAATATTTTGAATAATAATCAAGGGTTAGAAATCAAAATTGTATAAAAACTATTTTTTTCCCAATTTGAAAAATAATACATATTATTTTTGTGGAATAAAAGGTCATATCACTAATAGTTGTTATTTAAAAAATCCTCAAATTAGTGGTATTAAAAGAGCATTTATTTCTAAAAGTTTATCTAAAAAAAGTGATATGAATTATAGAAAAATAAAGCAGATCTAGATTCACACATTATTAATAGATAACACTGCATGACCTAAGAAAATATGGGTATCAAAACAAACATTTTCTTAATTAGTTTTGTAGGAAATATGTAACAATAATAGAAAATACTTATGGTATATGGACAGTGATTTTTCTTGGAACATGAGTGGAGGATCAACAAATTTTCATAAAATGACTCAAATGGATGGTGGACTAGTCACTTTTTGTTATAATTCCAAAGAAAAAATTGCTGGAGTTGGAACTGTTGGAGATCCAAAGACTATCTCAATTAAAAAAACATTGTATTTGCAAGGGTTAAAGAACAATCTGATAAGTATCTCTCAACTCTCTGATGATGTATTTTATGTTTATTTTTCTAATAATTCTTTATTTATGTTTAAAAATAAGTTGCTTAAATTTAGAGAACCAAGAACTGATAATGTTTATACTTTGGATTTCAACTCCCTGTATAAAAAAGAAAGTGAATTGTTTAACTTCCAAGACAAACGAATCATGGATTTGGAGTAGAATACTTGGGAACTGTAACATATATTCTTTACATAAATTATCTAAGAAACAATTATTTTCGGATTTTCCTAGTCTTAATTTTGACAATGAAAGATTCTGTGATGCATGCCAAATTGGCAAACAACACAAATCTTCTTTCAAATCTATTAGCAAAATTGATATATCTAAAAATTTATAAATTATCTACATGTATTTGTTTGTACCATATAGAGTAGAAAGTTTGGATGGTAAATTATATGTCTATGTTTCAGTTGATGATTATTCTAGATTTACTTGGTTACATTTTCTAAAACTCAAAAGTAAAGTATTAAATGTTTTTAAAAGTTTTTGTAAAATTTTTCAAAATATTTTTTTTAAAATAATTTCATTGAGAAGTGATCATAGTGGATAATTTGATAATCAAGAATTTAATTCTTTTTTTCCAAATCTAGGTATTAAATACCTTTTCTCTACACCAAGAACACCTCAACAAAATGGAATTTTTGAAAGAAGAAATATAAATATTCAAGAATTGGAAAGGGATATGCTAAATTAATATAGTATTACTACCTATTTTTGGGAAAAAGTTGTAATCATAGCCTGATATATCATAAATAAAGTTTTAATAAGGCCTATTTTTAAAAGAACACCCTATGAACCTTGGAACAAAAAAAAAACCAAATGTAAAGTACTTTAAAGTTTTTGGATGCAAGGTTTATATCTTGAATACTAAGAACAACCTTGGTAAGTTCAATCCAAAAGCTGAAGAAGGAATATTTTTAGGATATTTTGATACTTCTAAAGATTATAGAGTGTTTAATAAGAATAAAGGATTATTGAAGAATCATTTCATGTTAATTTTTATGAAAATAACCCTTTTAGTAAAGAGAAATATCAAACTGATAAAGCTACTGATTCATTTGATAACATGATACTTAAAACCCCTAAAAATGTTTTTGAAAATGATTTTAATAAAATTAAGTCCAGTTAAAAAGAAAATAATACTGAATAAACTAAAATTATATTTCCAAAACAGTCTAGAACTTTAAATAACCATTCTTTAGAAACTATAATAGGATACTTAGACATATGAATTTGAACTAGAAGAAATATAGGAAACCCAACCAAATTATTTTCATTTTTATCTTAGTTAGAACCTAAGACTATTGAGGAAGACTTAGAATATATGAGTTGGATGCTAGATATGAAAGAAGAACTAAACCAGTTTAAAAGGAATGAGGTTTGGGAACTTGTAGAGAGGCCAAAAAATTATCCAGTTATAGGAACTAAGTGGGTCTTTAGAAATAAATAGGATGATGAAGGGATAATAACCAAAAATAAAGCTAGATTAGTAGCTAAATGATATAATTAGGAATAAGGTATAGATTATGATGATTCATTTCCCATGTAGCTAGATTAGAATCCATTAAAATCCTTTTAGACTATGCATCTCATATGAATTTTAAATTGTATCATATAGATGTTAAATTTGCCTTTTTAAATGGTTATTTAATGGAGGAATTCTATGTTGAAAAACCTATTGGTTTTGAAAATCCTCAAAAATAAAACTCTATTTTTAAACTTACTAAAGATCTCTATGGCCTTAAATAATCACCTAGAGCTTGGTATGAAATATTAAGTTCTTTTCTTTTGAAAAATCAATTTACAATTAGATTGGCAGACCCAAAACTTTTCAAGAAAACCATTAGTTCTAATATTTTATTACTACAAATTTATATTGATGATGTTATTTTTGGTTCAACTAATAAATTTTTTTGTCACGATTTTTCAAAATTAATGCAAAAACAATTTGAAATGAGTATGATGGGAGAACTGAATTTATTTTTAGGATTTCAGATTTATCAAAAATATTATGGAATTTTTTTAAATCAAAGTAAATATATTATTGATTTATTGAAAAATTTTGGACTTGAAAACAAAAATACATATACAAATCCTATGTGTACTAATTTAAAACTTGATTTGGATGAAGCTAGAAAATTAGTGGACAACAAGATATATAGAGGAATGATTAGTAGTTTGTTATATATTACTGTTAGCAGACTAAAAATTATATTTTCTATATGTTTATATGCTAGATTTCAGTCAAACAAAAAATAATCACATATTACTGCTGTAAAAATAATTTTTAGATATTTAAAAGGAACTATTTTTCAATCTATTATTTACCCCAAAAATTTTGATTTTAATTTAAATTCATATTTAGATGCTGATTTTAGAGGTTGTAGATTAGATAGAAAAATCACTTCAGAGACCTGTCATTTTTAGGAAAATTTTTAGTGTCATGGTCAAGTAAGAAACAACACTCAGTTTCTCTATCAATAGATGAGGTAGAATATGTTTATGTTGACAATTGTTGTGCACAATTATTTGGGATGAAAAAAAAACTACTGGACTTAGGACTAAATTTTAATAGTATACATATTTTATGAGATAATACTAGTGCTATAACTATTTCAAAAAATCCTATAAGTCATTCTAGGACTAATCATATTGATATAAGACATCATTTTATGAGAGATCATGTTCTTAAAAAGGATATATCTTTATAATTTTTTAATACTGAATATCAATTATCTGATATTTTCAATAAACTGCTTCCCAGTACAAGTTTTGATATTATAATGGGGGAGTTAGGATTATTTAATTTTAGATAATTTTTTTGTAATTTATTTTAATCTCTATGTTTTTATGTTAAATAAAATGTATATTATATATTTATTTATTGATTTTATTTAGTTATGCATTGATTTTATTTAAAAATAATTTATTTTTATTTTTATTTTTCTTTTCAAAATTAAAAAGTAATGAGTGCATCTTCAATCGGCGTGAGAAAACCATCGAATTTCTCCCACTCTCCTTCTCACTTCTTCACATCCATTTGGTTTAAAGAGCATCTCCCATTACATTATACCAAAACCCTAAAACCTTGAAACCCTCAATAAAATATACCTTCAGAAATGAAAACATCAGAAAGAGTTGAAGATGTTGGCCTAATTGAACCCATTCATCAGTTGAAGTATCGAAAGCTTATTCAGGGTAAGGTAATTGATTTCGATTGGCTAAACCAAATGAATATCTCATTGAATAATTCTATTAGATTCAAAGTTTTGGAATTCATTTTTGATGTCAGTAATACTCCTTTTCTTCAATATAGAAGTAAATGAATTCTTCTATAATGCTTCTTTTAGTTTTAGATCTGATAAATACATAGTTTTATCTAAGATTCATCATGACGAGTTTTCTCTCTCTATGGTTCAGATTGCTAAAATCTTAGCTTTTTCCACATGAAGGGGAATTTAATTTTGATTTAAGGAATATTGGTGATGATAATTATAGATCATAGGATATCATGTATTCTTCTTTTGGAACTATAGCTATTAAAAAGATAATGATAAGAGATCTGAATGTTGATTAGTGAGTTATGATGAAGTTTATTCAGCTGAGAATAGTGTCAAGAATGGAAGATCTTGAGAAATTAATTTGTCAAGATATGTCAATTATGTTCTTATTCTTGAACAATATTAAGCTAAAATTTAGTAGATACATGCTATGTTATTTGAATCATTACTGTCAAAAAGATGCCAAGATGGGTTTTTCCCACAATGGTATAATTCTGTCCCTGTTGCTGTTGAGGATGGGAAAGATAAGGGATATTTATTTTGGTCAGAGATGCCATCATTCCAACATTATCAATGATGGAACTATTAGAAAATTCAGATTTCTCTAGAGTATTTCCAGTAACCATCTTCTGCCAGTTGGTATAGAAGAACAGGAAAGGTTGATGTCTGGTGCTCAGGGGAAGAAAAATTTCTTACATACTGTTGGTTCTATGAGGCCAAGACTAGATGAGGAAGCAGAATCTATAATTGATGAAGAAAGTATTCAACAAAGGAGAATAATTTTGATCAATATTTTTGAACTAGTGGGTGTTGGACAAGCTAGAAAAGAACAAGTTGCTGAGCAGGAGGCTCATGTAACTAAATAGGTTGCTGAACATGAGGCTCATTTGAATCAAAATGTTGAAGAAGTTACTCCAAGAACTGATCAATACAGAGAAATTGATCTTCCTACTGATCAGGATGCTCATGGGAGTAAATCTTTAATTGTTGCTGATTCGGTTGATGCAGGGGTATCTGCATTAAGATAGGAAGAGGAGCTCATTTTGTAGTTGGTTGGAGTTGGTCAAGCTAGGAAAAAATCTATTGAGTCATATGACTCATTGAACCGAGACATTGAAGAGCTGGTTCAGAGTTTCAATAATGTGAATGCTCAAAATTTGACTCTAAGACAAGAATTGGAGTCTGAAAAGAAGAAATTTGAGGAGCTCAGGAATTCAATTGTTCTAAGAGCTGAGTTTGAAGCTCTTCAAACTCAAATTAGAGAAGTTCAAGAGAATTTGGTTTCGATTGGTGATGTTGGAGACTTTCTCACTTCTTTAGGTAGAGATTTCATAGCTTTGAAATAAGATTATGTGAAGAAGTATGATTTTGATGAGCTTAAACTTATGTTGGGGAGAGAATTTTAGTCTATCAAGGATAGTCATCAAGCTTCATCTTCTACCCCTCAACCTACCTTTTCTGATTTGATAAAGATATTTAAAGCAATGACTACTTTCATGGCTAAGTTCAACAATAGGCTACACACTCTATAGTGTGATAGTACTCCTCTGAATGTACTTCTGGAAAATAAAAAATATTTGATTAGTCATTTGACTTCTAATGAATTCTAGTTGGGACCATTTATCGACCTAGTCAGAGATAGATTGAATACTTTTATTCTGTTTGAAGAGACTATAAATTAGTTCATTAATGTGAATATTGTGGAGAGATTAAAATTTGGTAGACTCAAGGAAGATGTTGCAGCAATGGACATAAGTGTTTAACAATCATTTTCAGAGTTTGCTGGTGAAGTTTCTTGATATACAAGGTGTTGTTTGAAATCCAGCTGTAGTGACTACTACTCATGGTGATTCAGATCAAGGAACCCAATCAGATTCGAGCCCTTCATTTTGAAGACCTCTTTTTTTGATGTTGGGATGAACTCATTAATTTTCCAAACATTTTATCTGCATTGAAATTTAATTTCCTTTAATTTTATATTTTGTTCATTTTATATTGATTTCTTTTCTTGTTCTATTATTTGTGTTTATATTTCTACTACAAATCACATGTCTTATTTTTCAAACAATAGACTATAACATTCATTTTATAGTTCATTTAAATATTAAAAATGTGGTTTACATTATTTATTCTTTTTGATATCACAAAAAAGGGGAGAATATTTACATTTCATATTTTAGGGGAGAATATTTGAATATTTTTTGGAAGATATATATATATATATATATATCTTTTTTTAATTGAAATATTACTGTGAAATTGAAATACTTAATTAATGTTTACACTTCCTATATGTTCTGTTAATTATTTTATGGGTTTTGTGATCATCAAAAAGGGGGAAATTGTTGGTAAAGTATTGTCTTAACAATACTCTAAAATTTATATTGATTTTGATACTCACAAATAACCTTGTTTGTTTTCTAATGAAGTTGTGTTAAGCATGTTTCAGGAATATATATAATGTTTTTCTTTATGTTTTTGTTTAAGTTCAAAACTATGGGATGTGTTATGGAAACACTCTTCAAACCCTACATTCAGTAACAGAATATATGGTTCATCATCCCTATATCACGCTTAACAGTTTATGTTTGAAATGAAAACCTTACGCTAGATATGAAGCGTGTGGATCAACAACCCTACATTTGGGAATAAATGAACTTATGGAATAGAAATACTACATTAGAGTTTGGAAATACTGTTCAGACCCTATGTTTGGGAAAGTGAATGTACGTTTTATCAATGTTACATTTGGATTCTTATTCTGAAAATGTTGACCGTATGGATAATCATCCCTATATTACTTTTTTTCCCAATGTTATGCGCTAATGAAAGTATGGTAAAGAAACCCTACACTATGCAAAGAAACCCTACGCTACACAAAGGAACCCTAAGATACACAAATAAACCCTACACTATGAAAAGGAACCCTATGCTACACGGCTCAACCCATTCAGTAGTGGAGTTTTAAATTCACAATTTTATCTAAGTTTCATGGAATGATCCTGAGAGAATATCAGAATGATTCAAAGCTCATTATCATCTATTCAAAGAACCATTTTGATCATATGAAATCACTCCTATTCTTAAGGGAAGTTAAGACCCCCTGGTCAATTCATATTTGAATTTATGCGATCATTCCGGCTACTTTCTTGGATCTAGAATATCAAAGAAAGCCTTCTGCTCTATATATTTTACTAGTGTCTTATTTCAAAATATGGGATATTCAAGTTACATATTTTTATATATGATTAATTTTTGGTGAATATTTTTTTCATAGTGTTTATGCGACAAACGATTGACTTTACAGAAGAGACTACACTTTAGAGACATAAATGTTATACCTCATACTGTTGTAAGATTACTGTTTCTATTTTTTATTGTTATTATTAAAGATTATTTGAAATCAGGATAGCTTTAGAACTATACCTTCTTGAAGACATTCATTTCTAAAGAAGAATATCTATCTACTTTCAGTTGTTTTTACTGCAACTGTGAAGAACAACCCGAATCAACAAATAAAAATCTTTTGATCTGGTGGAGTATCAACTGCTCATACTCAGTTTTGGTGGAGTATCAGCTTATTGATCTAAGATGTGGATAACCAAATATATATTAATGAACAAGAAGTTTTTTTTATTAGTATTATTGTAAAGGATTCACCTATTTGCAACCAGTTGTGTATTTGTTGTCTTGTGATAAGATGACCATTCTAGTAAAATTTACCAAGCTCATAGAGAGAGTGATTGGTAGAGTGGACTAAGGGATATTTGTGCCCCAAACCACTATAAAAAGATATTTAATTTATTTATATTCATCCACTGCTTATACTCATTACAAAATTAAACATTGCATATCCGTATTAATCAATAGAGGGTGTCAAAAGCTAGAATTGTGGAAGATCTTTTGAAAAGACACAATTCACCCCCCTATTGTGTTACTTTGTATTATTATGACCTAACACTTTTATTGTGTTATCTTGCCTCAAACTGATCATTTTATTTTGTTTGATGGTAAATTTTTTTTCTATGATATATTACCATGCCTCCTTGAAGACTTACTAAAGTTCCCTTGGAGGGTGCTGCGAATGATGGTCCATGAAGGAACCCTCTATTAGAGTTGGTACCCTAGAACCAAATTCTGTGTAATTTATGATAACCATTATTCATAGTATTGAATATTAATAAACTCCTTATCACATCGTGATTATTCTTTTATATAACATAATATGTGATAATGTCCTAAAAGTAGTTGTCACAATAAAATGTCATAGTAGTTCCCTGCTATGGTGAGAACCCAAAAGTGTCATGACATTCTTCTTAAATATATATTTTATAACTAGATGGTATAATTTGAGGGAAACAAATAATACAGACTATTTAGAGAGTAGTAGGATTTTGAGTCACCTTCTCATTATGTACACCTTTGGTAATATCCAGTGTTAGATATTATGAGAACGAGACTCGCCAGTAGGAAATCCACATTCATATGTGTCATTGGATGTTCCTATTTGAGAACGTGTGTATTGATCCTTAGAATTTATGAGCATTATTAATGAATATTATAAGTCATGTACTTTGATGTATTGATGAAAAACGTGAAGAAATATGTTCACGGTGAGGTAGGATATGTTAAGTTCATCATGAGTTATATTGAATTAATAAATTACTAGAGAAAGGATTTGTTCCTTTGTTCTTTAATGGAAGTTGATATCTCATGACATTTGATGAAAATGATATATCCTAAATAAATCCATGGCCATGATTTTCTATAGGCAATTTTGATTCCTAGAAAGTCAAAGAAAGAGACACCGAGCATATTGGTTGATGACACCAGCATGCAACCTGCTTGATTAGAGATATCATGATAAAATGATTATATTACACAGTAAGCATCCGTATAAGGTATTATGTCATTACGATATTAAATTATTTTTCTATGGGTGCCTTGGCATGTTTCTAGATGGTAACCTTGGACTTTAGACTCTCGGAATGGGACACTAACTTCAACCCCTTCAAACTACAGCCTTCGTTAGCACAGGTTTGGACTCAAATTCATGGGCTTCCATGGGTTTATTGGCATTCGAATATTCTGAATGACATCTCATCAGGGCTTGGAACCCCACTTAAAATTGATCATCAAACTATAAATGGTGACCTTGGCCTCTATGCGAGAGTGCTGATCGAGATTGACATGAAGGTGCAGCCTCCTGAGCATCTCTTTTTAGAAGTGAAAGAGCATCAGCTGGAGATCAATTACAAATTTGAGAACTTACCCAAAATTTTTAAGCATTGAAAAATGGTTGGACATGACTTTTAATAGTTTAGGGTGGTCAAGAAGCTGGTTCACCTAGCCCCATCCCAACCAGTTTGGAGGGAAGTGCCAAGGAACAAAAAAGGTAACCTGGTAACAAATTCTAGAGGAAAATCCACAGACTAGATTGATGAAGGAAGCAATGAAAAAGGGTAGGGATCTATTGGGAATTTCTGGTGGAGGGAGAGGAGAATCAAGCTGTAAACATAACTTTTGATTGCAACAATAACAGCAATGATAAAGTCAATCCTACAGAGGACATCAGTGACCTGTTGTTGGAATTATACACTGAAGTGGCTGAATCTGTCTACGAGATACAGACTAAGGACTTCCTTAGCAAAACTATTGATTATAAAATAGAAAAGTAGTTGGCCTCGCAAGAAACCAACTTAGTACCATTGGTCACTGTATCAACTGTTAAAGTGAAACTACAGAAATCTGTTCAGACCAGGAATGATGTGAAGAATAGGGAAGAACATGAGAAGATCCAGGAGGGAATACAAATTGAGATCCAGCCAAACCCAGGTAAGGCTGCCATGGAGAAATGTATGGAGGTCACTGAAATACAAGCGGAAACACCCATAAAACCAGGACGGAATATTGGAAAAAAGGGGGTACGACCTCCAAAACCAAATCAAAATGAAAATTCTCTTCTGAAATTGCCAAATCATAGCTAATACTGGCACAGAAAGTTACTTAAGGCTTCTTACAGAGAAATATAAACCTGAGATTATTGGAATTTCATATCCCAAGATTAACTTCACAAAACTGGGTTATTTATTCAGCAATAGAGGATATGACCTTCTAGGCACCAAACGGGCTGTTTCTGGTCCTGATAGGATCTGGTTCCTGGTAAACCATAAGGTTGACTCTCCAATGATAGTGGATGTGGAAAATCAGATTATCACCTGTAGGTTTATAGAGGATGGAAATAAAGTTTTATGTTATATTGTGTATGTCTACAATTATTATGTTGATAGGAGACTCTTATGGGCTAAAATTCAGCATTTGAAGATGATGATCTCTGGGGCTTGGATTATTATGGGTGATTTCAATGCCATTCTGCATGCAGATGAGAAAATTGGGCCGGTTACAAATGTAACATATACAAAAGATTTTTGAGATTGCATTGAGAAAACTGGTCTGGTGGAAATAAATCTCATTGGTGCCAAGTTCGCATGGTATATGAGGAACATCAATGGAATGAGAGCCGACTGAATTGACCGGGAATTTGTGAATCAGAAAATTATTGGAGATTGGAAATCACTCTCATGTGTGACTCTTGTCAAAATAAATTCAGACCATTATCCCCTTCGGATAAGTTTGCGTGGTAAGAAAAGAGGGAGGCCAATTCCTTTCAGGTTCAATAATGCTTGGGTCTCTCTCCCAGGTTTCTCACAGATTATTAAAGATACGCGGTGCTCAACATGTTGTAGTGAAATCCCACTATTATGTATCTCCAAGCTTAGAATGATCAAGGTTAAAATCAGGGAATGGAGCAAAGACAAGTTCATATCGTTGGATGCTAACATTGAGGGGCTTGAATGCTGTCTTCATGACATTCAGGTAGAGACTACTAGATCAGATTTCTCGGTAGACATGCTTCAAGAGGTTGAAGTGTCTCTCAAGCTGAATAATCTCCTAAAGATTAGGGATAAAATTAACAAAGTGAATTTAAAAGTTAGATGACTTAATGAAGGGGATAGAAACAAAAAATTCTTCAATGCTCTACAAAGGGTCTGGAAGGCGAATAGGCCTCTATCCCTTCTTAAGGATGGTGATAAAATCTTGGAGAGTAGACAGGAACTTTCTGATCACATTATTTCTTTATATGAGAACATTTTTAATGGACCAGTTAGGACAAAACAGGTTAGGGACAACATTATTCCTTATTTAATTACTGAGTAGGATAATAGACTACTCACATCTCTACTAATGGATACTGAGATTAAAGATGCAGTGTTTGGCCTAAAAAAAGATAGCTCTCCTAGGACAGATGGTTTCACTAATATATTCTTTCAAAGTTATTGGGATGTCATTCAAAATGAGGTTTGCATGCTTGTCAAGCACTTTTTCAAGGATGGACACTTCCCTCCAGTATTTAATGCCCAGTTTATTATTCTCATTCCAAAGGTAGAGCATGCAAGAGAAATTGGTCAATTTAGGCTGGTTGCATCGGTGAATACCATGAAAAAAACTATTACAAAGCTTTTGGATAACAGGCTTTCTCGATTCGTTGAGAAACCTATATCCTGGAATCAGTTTGGCTTTATCGAAGGCAGAAATATTCAGGACTACATTCTCATAGCTTCAGAATCCTTCAATTTCCTCAAGAGGAAAACTAGGGGAGGAAATGTGGCCATTAAACTGGACATCTGAAAATCATTTGATACGATGGATATGGGTTTCATTAAGAAAATCCTTCAAATATTTGGCTTCAGTGTGGTGTTTATTCAATGGATTTTGACTTTGATGGACTCAATCCTAGTTAATGGGTCACCAGAGGGCTACTTTTAATGATCAAGGGGTGTGAGATAGGGAGACCCCCTCTCTGCTATTATATTCGCTTTTGTTGAGGATTATTTGAGCAGAATTCTAACTGACATGGTGGGAAATGAGAAACTTGCCACTATCAAAGTGGCCAGAGGGATATATGCTCCTTCTCACTTGTTCTTTGCTGATGACATTGTTATCTTTACATAGGGGGATAGGAAAAACATTAATAACCTGAAGGAGACCCATATTCACTATGAGAATGTATTAGGGAAAGAAATCAGTTGGAGCAAGTCTTTTATCTATTTTGGCAAGAACTTTCCAGTTGCAAGAAAGATTCATCTCATCAGCAATCTGGGTCTAAGAGAAGGTTCTCTTCCATTCAATTACCTTGGGGTTCCATTGTTTTTGGGTAAACCTAAAGTACCACACTTCTCAACATCCTTAGCCCAAGTCACAAAACTCTTGCCTCTTGGAAAGGATCAACACTCTCAATGGCAGGACGTGTGTGCCTTGTCATGCACGTTGTTACTTCACAGCTTGTTTACTCTCTCATGGTGTACATGTGGCCTGCCTCAATGCTTCATAAAGTCAAATAATTTTTGAGAAATATTTTTTGGAGTGGAAATTTGATGGAAATGAAGCTTCTTACAATGAAATGGAGCAAATGCTGCATGCCTACCCTACTTGGAGGTCTGGGCATTAAAAATCTCATTTGTTTTAATAACACGCTGCTGGCCAAATTTATCTGGCATCTCATTCACAATAAATCTGAATCTATGGCATTCCTAAAGAGAAAAATTCTCACAAGGCTCACTGACAAGAAATGGGGTTATATGGACTCTTCTATTTGACCTGGACTGCGTTCTGTATTCCATACTATAATGAGCAACTCTCACTGGGCGGTTAATGCTAAATCCTCCCTTCTTTTTTGGAGCACCAACTGGACTGGCATGCCTCTGTCTGACATGTTGTTATCTACAGAACACTATGCTGATAGTAACATCACTATCAAAGAGAATCTAGAGCATTTGGGTGGAATCCTGGAAGATATTATTTCCATGGTGGAAGGTTATGATTTTATCGAGCATGAGGACCTACTGCTATGGGAAGGGTCCCCATCTGGTCTACTGAACTCAAAAAACTTCTACAAACACTTGATACAGGGGGAATACAACTGAATCATAACCTGGAATAGAAGCTAGATGCTACCTTCACGGTTTACTCTTATCTGGAGACTCTTTCATAAAAAGTTACCAGTGGATGACAACCTTCAAAGGGTCGGTATATCTCTGTGCTCAAGATGTGTGTTATGCCATCAACATCGTGAAGATGTGAACTGTTGTGGTATGTTGGGCCAGCGGAACCAAAAAAACAGCAGTGCAATCAAGACAAACAACCACAAAATAAACAAGACCGGCCTGGAGCTGTGATTTTGATAATGCAAGATCCAAAACAGAATCGAAAGTGTAGAATAATAAAACAACACAAGGATTTAACATGCTTCGGCCCCTTAGGGGACCTACTGCATGACAAGAACACCACACCCACGCACACCTTTTATTGCTTTTAAAGAAACTGAAATCAGTACAACAAAACAATCTAACCAGGAAGAAGTAGAACAGGAAAGAAAACTGAACAAGATTTATAGGCTGCAAACAAAGAAACCAGAAATCAACTCACAATGTCGGATAACGGGCTGTCCGACGGTCCTGTTCTCTTCAAGCCGAGATGGATTGCACGGCCTCCCGATTCTGGTGGTTCATTCACGCATCGATCCCTCTTCAGTACCTGAAATTGACAATCGAGGCCACACTTCTTCCGTCAGGGAAGGGGGTCGTCTCCACCACGCACCGACCACCGAATGAGGCCGAAGGAGATCGACAGGCCCGGACGAGCACTGATGAAGAGGCCTACACCAAAGATCACGAAACAGTAGTAGCACTAGGGTTCATGGAGGAAGGTCGGAGCACCACGCCGAAGGAAGAGCCAAGAAAATGAATAGATTCACTGCTACGGGAAGAAACAGGCAGGAGCATTGAAAACCCCCTGCGAGCCTTCGAAAACGTAACCGCATGCCCTATCCAGGGCTGCCACCGAGCCAAAAAATGAAACCGAAAAAACAAACAGCAATGGTCCAAACAGAACGCTTATACAAATGGACGGCCAGCTTGTAATGTAGGATTTAATTGATCAACGGTGCAAAACGCACCAAGCAATATAACGGGATTGCCAGCAATGCAAGGTGGATAAAAAAAACGGGGAAACAAACCCGTGGATGCCCAAAAACATCAAGCAGGTAAGCAGGGTATATATAAAAAAATGGCAGAATAAACTTGCACATATTAAACAAATTTAATATGAAAAACATGAATTAAGAAAAAAACTTAATTCACAAATATCCACCTTTTCAATTAAATTTGTGATGTTCTTGCACCTAACCTATGAATTGAATCGGGCAATCATGCTACACTACCTAAGAAAAACAAAAAAATAACAATAAACAGTGCTAGTCAAACTATACACTACTTATGTCCAACATGTGTATCAATGTGATACACATTTGCCCTCATCAATTCAATCTAAGCTACTACTTAAACATGCTTAGAAGTAAACTCTCTAAACATAAACAAAATGCATACCTGCACTTACCTGAGCCGACTGCTGAGATCATGTCTTCGAGGAAGTCCGATACTGCAAACTTGTACCTACACACAAGTAGCAAACATAGCAGTACCATTTCTCGAAGTATAACAATAATAAAAAGTATGAACACAAACTCAACAGTGCACATGCAACAAGTAGCAGCAAAGAAAATAGCTCATGCAAAAGAAAGCAAACAAGCAAACAAAGCACAAGACTCGGAGCAAGGAAAACACTCACTCCACCTAGATCTACAACAGACCCAGAAGACTCTCCACCTAAGGACAAGACACTGCCTAGACACGTGCAACAGGGGAAGACACCTCCTAACCTCAACCGCTGTAAAACCCATACAGCCCCAATCCTAGAGCCAACTCGTAACCACGAGGAAACACACCCAGCAAGCAAGGGCAGCCCGCTACCGACTTAGGGAAAAACCATCCTAATCTAGACCACCCGCGACATCAAGCACCTTATTCCAAGGTACCCATCCAATGTCGACAAAGAGATACCAGCAGTACTCCCATCATGAAGTCTGGTGATCAGCCAGACACCTCCCATGATCTGCTTCTCTTAACCACTGCCCAACGCTACACTGTCCTCACACCAGGTTACCTCCTGAGAGGCCTAACACACCTAGGACACAAAGAAGGAAACAAACCCAGAGTTGAACCCACAACTCCACCCCCCTGCAGCACACTAGACACACTACAGAACGACGACATCGTCGAAACCAGGCTCAACTACATTAGACTGAGCCCCATCACCCCTTGAACCATTCCTTTTAGGACAATCCCTTTTAAAGTGTCATGGTTTCCCACACTGATAGCACTTTAGAGTCCTAAACTGACCTGCACCTTTCTTTTTACCCTTATCATTGCTTTTCCCTTGTCCCCTATCATTTTTTCTACCCACAACATTAATCCCCTCTCCCACTGATCCTAACCCATTCTTAGTTTGCAAATCCTTTGAAAGAAGAGCATATTTAACCTCTTCTAAGGTCAGCGAGTCCCTACCATACATCATAGTCTCTACCAAAGAACTATAATTGTTGTCAAGAGAAATTAAGAGAATCATTGCTTGATCCTCGTCATCGACTGCTACATTTATATTGGCAAGGTCTAACATGATTTTATTAAATTCATCAAGATGAGATTTGATAGAACTACCAGGTTTCATCTTAAAAGTAAACATGCGATGTTTTTTATACAATCTATCAACTAATGAAGCAGTCATATACAACTTCTCTAATTTCAACCAAATGCCGGCAGCAGTGGACTCGAAAGAAACTTCTCTAAGGACTTTATCTCCTAGGCAAAGTAAAAGGGAGCTATGAGCTTTAACAAGCACATCATGGGGAACATCTTGGTATTCTACAACAGTCTGGCCAGCTTGATTAACAGTCGTAATGGGTTTCTTGGGCCCACATAGGGCATCAATTAAACCTTGTTGTACGAGCAAAGCTCTCATTTTAATTCTCCACAAATTGAAATCGTTGTCTCCATCGAATTTCTCAATTTCGTATCGCATTGTAGTCATGTTTATCCAGATGAGTGGATGTCGAGTGGTTGGGGACAACGTTAGGCGTACGCCTCCAAGAACCGACCAATCTCACTGGGTAAACGTGTACCGTGAGATACAAAAAAACAGAGGATTTCAATGAATACAATGGTTTCTATTAACAAATAGAAATCAATTTAAACAGGCAGAATTAAATAGAGATGCAGATGCAAATAAAATGCAAGAAAACCCAAATTAATAAGCTGTACAAAGACTGCAATAAGCTGTAAACAGAATACAACAAGGCTGTAAACAGTGACAGCAAGCAAGAAACGACAATAGCAGGTTGTAGAAAGCACAAAGGACCTAAAGCAGATCAAGCAAATATCGAAATCAAAGAAACACAGCAGCCAGGAAGGCTCTGATACCACTTGTTGTGGTATGTTGGGCCAGCGGAACCAAAAAAACAGCAGTGCAATCAAGCCAAACAACCACAAAATAAACAAGACCGGCCTAGAGCTGTGATTTTGATAATGCAAGATCCAAAACAGAATCGAAAGTGCAGAATAATAAAAGAACACTAGGATTTAACGTGCTTCGGCCCCTTAGGGGACCTACTGCACGACAAGAACACCACACCCACGCACACCTTTTATTGATTTTAAAGAAACTGAAATCAGTACAACAAAACAATCGAACCAGGAAGAAGTAGAATAGGAAAGAAAACTGAATGAGATTTACAGGCTGCAAACAAAGAAACTAGAAATCAACTCACAATGTCGGACAACGGGCTGTCTGACGGTCCTGTTCTCTTCAAGCCGAGATGGATTGCACGGCCTCCCGATTCTGGTGGTTCATTCACGCATCGGTCCCTCTTCAGTACCTGAAATCGACAATCGAGGCCACACTTCTTCCGTCAGGGAAGGGGGTCGTCTCCACCACGCACCGACCACCGAATGAGGCCGAAGGAGATCGACAGGTCCGGAAGAGCACCGATGGAGAGGCCTACACCACAGATCACGAAACAGTAGTAGCACTAGGGTTCATGGAGTAAGGTCGGAGCACCACGCCGAAGGAAGAGCAAAGAAACTGAATAGATTCACTTCTACGGGAAGAAATAGGCAGGAGCATTGAAAACCCCCTGCGAGCCTTCGAAAACGTAACCGCATGCCCTATCCAGGGCTGCCACCGAGCCAAAAAATGAAACCGCAAAAACAAATAGCAATGGTCCAAACAGAATGCTTAGACAAATGGACGGCCAGCTTGTAATGTAGGATTTAATTGATCAACGGTGCAAAACGAACCAAGCAATATAACGGGATTTCCAGCAATGCAAGGTGGATAAAAAAAACGGGGAAACAAACCCGTGGATGCCCAAAAACATCAAGCAGGTAAGCAGGGTATATATAAAAAAAATGGCAGAATAAAATTGCACATATTAAACAAATTTAATATGAAAAACATGAATTAAGAAAAAAACTTAATTCACATGAACCATTTTTTCTTGTCCTGAAACACTTCTACCTCCCTTTGGAAAGCTATTTTTTACCTCTTTGAGCTGCAATTTCCTCATATTGGATTCATTCTCGATTTTCTAGATCTGCTGTCCAGAATTCAGCACTCAAAGCAACTTAATGATCTTCTACGCACTGCCTGTGCTGAAGCAATACACATTATTTGGAAAGTCCGCAACAGTTCCATTCATCGAAAGACCAAATTTCATGAAAGATAGGTTTTTGATAGTGTCATTAGGTCTATACAGGATGCGGCATCCAAGACCAAAGAATGCTGCAGCAACTTGGTTAAGGATTTCAGTATCCTTCGAAGACTAAAAGTTGCATCACTTTTTCTAAGGCCAAGAGGCATGTTGGAGGTATTCTGGTTGGAACCCTTCAGCGGATGGTTGAAATGCAACATGGACGGTGCTTCTAGGGAAAATCTAGGACCAGCGGGATTTAGGGTTATCTTTAGAGACCACCTGGGGGAAATGGTGGAATGCAGTTATGGCTCATGTGGTAGTGCCACAACACTTGAAGCTGAAATGATGGCGGTTATTAAGGCAGTGGATACTGTTCACCAGCGAGGTTGGAGCAATATATGGCTGGAATGTGACTCAATGGTGGTTGTAAAAGCCATTACAGTAGGTCAAAAATACCTCTCATGGAAACTGTCAGTTAAATGGATCAATTGCCTTGAAAGGATCTCCTCCTTGAATCATCACGTCATGCACACCTTCCGAGAAGAGAACTAAATTGTGGATGCACTTTCCAACAAAGGTGTCTTGGAAGTGGATTGCACAACTCTCAACAATGTGCATGATGAAATGAAATCTCTTATAGTACGCGAAAAATGTTAAATACCCTCTTTCCGCATTGTATAACTCTTTTCTTTCTATTCAATATAAGATCCTCTTCACTCACTTTTATCAAAAAAAATAGTCATTATTGAAATCCTAATAAATATTAGGAATGGAAGATCGAGTTTTTAGGTCTGGTGAGAAATAATATATATTGAATATTATTTGATTAAATAATATTTAATTTAATTAACAAGTTAATCATATGTCAAGGAAATAATAATAATAATATTAGTTTAGACATGGGGTTCCACAAGGGATTAAATAAATATTAAAGGGTGCTTGTGAAAATATGTATTTCTAAACCCTAGTGGTATTTAAACCCAACTATATTTTTTTTCTAATAGAGTTGATTTATTTATGTTGTGCACAATGATAGTTAGAGAGAATCATATCAATATCTAGAGAGATCCCTCTCCCAGAATTCTCCTAAGAATGGAGGGTGATCTTCCTCCACCATTCACTCTCGAGTCAAGAGAGATCAAGGAGAATTATTTGGAAGCAATTCTCATGGAGATCAAAGGAGAACGATGCAAGCGATAGGATACTTTGTGTTATCACTCAGAGATTCCCATGACAATGTTCGGAGATTTATGAAACATGTGTGGATCACTACTAGAGGAAATCTACTATTGATTCCTACAATTAAATAACGATACAATGTAGATCTATTGTCAGATCCATCAGAGAAGAAAGAATTTGTGAAAGGTAATTCTTTAATTGATTAGATTAATTATAAATAATATATGATGATCTCATTCTTGGTTCCAGTGTTCTACCCCTTTTCTGTTTTCTTTTATTTAACTCTATTGATTATATTATTAATCATCGTGTAAATCTTGGATTGATCATCAATCATGACAAAAAGAAAAGTTAGGCACGTCTCATCGCACACTTCCACTGCACCCAGAACCTTCAAGTGGTAGTAGAGGGGTCACACAATTATTTTTAATTATTTAATGATCATTGATTGATTTACTCATTTGTGATTTTGTTTTCAATTCATGTTTAATCATTATTTAAATCGAATGATGATATCTTCTTCTTCCTCTTTCGTTTCTCATAGATATAATCAAATTAATTAATTTTATGAATGAAATAAAATTGAAGAACTCATCCAAATTTTCCAAGAATTCTTCCCCGATAACATAAGAGTACACATCATGTAACTAGAGTTACATGTCGTGTACTAGTGTTAAATATAGCAGGAATTAATTTTTTACTTAATTAAAATCATGTGCTTTGAATACACCCGATGCATTTAATTTTTTACACTACGTGTTTATGGGGTTATTCCAGCACAAGGTTAACTAGAGTACACGCCGTGTATCCCACATACATATCATGTAGTCCTTTATGTCACTGACAATCCGTGTACTTTCATACATGACCTACCTAACTGGTGACTATGTAAATCAAAGACCACACGCTGTGTATCCCTTCTACATGTTGTTTACTCTAATTTTTACAAGACATAGTTTACACACCAATTCCCTAGGTGTGTGCCTCAGATAGATGGTGAGAGATGTACACACCATGTAGCTCACTTGTACACACTATGTACTTAAACCAAATTATACAGAATTAAAATTAACTTATTATACTATTTAAACCTTATCGACATGTGCTTGTGTGTGGTCATTAAGTTGATAGGACACACCATGTGATGAGTTTTAATATATATATATATATATATATGTTTAATTAATTTTTGCATAATGTTCAGATATGCATATCATGTGTTAGTCATATGACAGATATTACCCTATATGCATTTAAGCATAACACATTATAGAAAAATCATGTAATTCATGTAATCATTAAGTTGATAGTACACATCATGAAAGTATGTGATAAGTTGTGTATTCCATATTCCACAAGAACAAATTGTATACGAGTATAATACATATTGGGTAGATTCAAATGGGTATTCACTGTGTTTCCATCAAGGTACATTTATGTACATAGTTAATTTTAAATAAATTTATTTAATTTGTTTAAAATTACGATGGATGATAATCTCAAGGAAATTAGTATGAGAATTAAGATAACATAATTGATTAATTAAAGAAGATAATTAATTTATTCAAGCTAGATTTATCTTAAATAATAACGATTAAGAATTGAATTCTAGTTTTATTAAATGTGTGATCCATTGCATGCAGGTGGATGATCATGATCATAGACCAAATCTATGTAAGTGATTGGTTTAATTTAATTTATTATTAAATTAAATTTTTTTCCTACGTGTCATCTCTCGTCTCATTGTGTATGGGCCCGTGCGACCATGGTTTCTTTTATGTAAACCCTTTTACCCTCACCTACAAGTGAGTAAAATTGTATGTAATAGATATAGATCCCAATCTAGTGGTGGCAGTTCAAGTTTTGTGTCAAGGAAAAACCAATCCAACGGAGATACATAAGTGGATATGTGAAAATCTGTAAGACAAACCTTAATTGGTTAATAGTGTTTTTCCCTAGGTCAACAGTTATTTTATCAACCACTATATAAATTAACCATTGGTAAAAGCTCATGATAATACGACTTTATTATTTTATTTCTATCAAGTTACATGGTTACTTTATTATGTATTTTGTGTTGCGATCACATGAATTAATGAATTAACAAGAATGCAAGATAGAACTAAAATAAATTGTCTTATGTGTAAATATTATCTAAGACATGGTTAATCACTTAAGTCAATCCACTTAATATTAAAAAGCATGCAATAAATATAATAACTTTAAATTTATGCATAAAGGATAAAATCACTCAATTATATATGTTAAGTTGGTATAGCCTTTTATTACTTCAGTTAAAATTGAATCATAGTTCAAATTTCTTGACCAAGAAAATTTGGGGTGCTTTCAATTATTAGGGAATTATAACATGAATTTTTGGATTTACTTAACTTAGTTCACATCAAGGGCTTACTTCTAAAAAAGGACTTGGTTTAACTGAGAGACAAGGGCTGAGGAAATCCAATCTAAGGATTTTTAGATTAGCGAGTCTACTGAATAGATCAATGAACCATGAGTTAATGCAGTTGGATTTTGGAATGACTACCTAAAACCATTCAAATTTCTTGAACAAACAGAGTTGGGTTAATGAGAAGGGGAATATTGATCCTTGAGACTAGAATGTCCAAGTAACAAAATATTTCAAAGTCAATAGTAAGGGCTATTGGGTTTTGATAAAATAGTGGGAGATTAATAAATATAATATTTATTTATTTGTCTAAATTTTATTAGATAAAGTACTATATATATACTCATATTACTTGTAGAAGAAAGAATAAAAAATACATCAAACATATCACTAAAATACATACTTTAGAAGGATAACATTCTCACCGACATAAATTTCCAAGAATGGAAAAGGTGTTTATGCGTTATCCTTTGCCATGAAAGGGAATTTTATGTGCTAGAAGAACCTATTCCTAAAGAGCCTGGAAATGAGGCTAGTGATGAAGTGTTTTATCTCTATGAGAAACATTTGGATGATGCTACATATGTTTAGTGTTTTATGCTATCATCCATGAACAATGATATTTTGGAGCAACATGAGGACATGGATGAATATAGCATGGTGTCTCACCTTCAATATCTCTATAAAGAGAAGGCGTGATATGAGAGATACAAGATCTTCAAATCTTTTTTTACAACTAGGATTAGAGAGTTTTTGCTAGTTTGGTCTCATGTAGTCAAGATTATTGGCTATATTGAATTCTTAAACATCACATGGATTAAATTATTAGATGAGTTGTGTATAGATTTCATACTTTCCTCACTGCCCAATACCTTCTCCAGTTTTATTACTAATTTTAATATGAGAAATAATGAGAAGAGTCTTTCAGAACTTATTACTTTGATTTTCTAAGTGGATAAGGACAAGGGGCATGATAAACCCATGGTCCTTATGGTGAATAAGAAAAGGAATAACAAGGTGAAGGGGAACAAGA
This sequence comes from Viscum album, assembly GCA_963277665.1. Lineage (NCBI taxonomy): Eukaryota > Viridiplantae > Streptophyta > Magnoliopsida > Santalales > Viscaceae > Viscum > Viscum album. Next base: position 446,225,744 of record OY728119.1, read on the forward strand.
ATCATAAAAATTCTAAATCTCTCTAGAACTATCTTTCCAAGAAGAGAAAGATTGAGAAGCAGGGAGGGAAAGGAAAAGGATGCAATATGATTTACACGCGGCAAGCAAGGCCACTGGAATAAGAACTACACCCAAAAGCAAGGGGAAGATAAAGGTATATTCGTTATCGAGTGTAGTATTTTAATATCTATATATTGGGTATTAGATATAGATTATGGTACACACACACACACAGATATATATATATATATATATCCAAATATAGGATCCCCGTATATTTCAAAATATTTCTAGAGGAGAGGTGGATTTGTGAGCTACCAATGGTGCGAGGCCGGATGCTCTAGCCATTGGTGACTAAAACCTTTCATTTCCAATGAAAATGATTTTTGTTTTAAAATATTTTTGTTATGTACCAATTGTTACCAAAAACATAATTTCTGTATCATGCCTAGATGAAGATAGTTTTATTTTCAAGTTTTGAAATAAAATTCATTTTTTTATAAAAACAATATATGTTATGGTATGAAACATTTAAATAATTGCCTTTATGTATTAAATATAAAAAATAATGTATTGTAAATTAATAATGAATCATATTTCCATGACTCATATAACACCAACTATGGAATCATTACCTTGATCATGTAAATGAGAATAATTTGAAAAGGCTTTATCAATATGGTTATTTAGAATCTTTGGAGCTATAACCACTTAAAATATGTCATGATTTCTTGCAAGGAAAAATAAACAAACCACCATTTGGTAGACAGGGTGAAAAGGCCATTGAGCTTATAGGATTGGTACACACTAGTGGTGGGTATTCTTAACTCATACCTTTTATTGATGACTTGTGTAGATATTGTTATGTCTACTTGATGAGGTAAAAGTATGATTACTTTAAGAAATTCAAGGAATTCAATAATGAACTATTGAATCAACTTGTAAATAAGATAAAGAAGCTTCGATTGGATCGAGGTGGTGAATATCTTAACCAATAGTTTATTGAAACTTTATAGGATTTTGGGATTTTATATAAACTCACTCCACCTTATACACTATAGTGGAATGGTGTTAGTGAAAGGAGGAATAATACCTTATTAGACATGGTAAGGTCTATGATGAGTCATGCAGATCATCCATTATCATTTTGGGGATATACATTATAAACTACATCTTATAAATTAAACTGAGTACCAAATAAAGAGTCAAACCGAATTTTATTTGTTTTATAGAGTAGAAAGAAACTCGTTTTGTCACATACATGTTTATAGGGTTGCGATGAATTTGTTAAGGCCTTCTTAGGAAAAAACTAGTACCCATGGGAACAAAGTGTATATTTATAGGGTATCCCAAGGAAATAAAGGAATACTACCTACACAACCCCTCATATAAGAATATGACTATTTCTAGAAAATCCATATTTCTTGAGAAGGAGCACTTCCTCACAAAATATTGTGGGAGAAATATTGAATTTTATGAATTTGATGCTCAAGATACATAAGAGTTAGTACAAGGTAAGATTCCACAAGTCCCTATGGAATAAGTAGTTCCTCAAACACAAGTACTGCATATGAGCACAAGAGTGGTAAGAGAACCAGACATATATAATTTTATAGTCACCAAATATGGTGACTCATTATTGGTTAAAAATGATGAACATCACTCCTACAAAGAAGAAATAGAGAGCTCATAAGCTGTAAGATAAAAAGAAGAAATAAATTCTAAAATGGATTCCATGTATCATAAATAAGTTTGGGTTCTGGTCAATGTGCAATTTGATGTAAATAACTTAGGGTGAAAATAGTTATTCAAGAGAAAACTAGATATAGAAGGTAAATTAAGGACCTATAAAGTAAGGATAGTGGCTAAAGGGTATAAACAGTGTCAATGAATTGACTATGATGAAACCTTTTCACTAGATTACATGTTTAAATCCATCAGAATTATACTTGCTATAGAAGATTAACATGACTATGAAATTTGATAGATGGATGTCAAAACTTCATTCCTTAATGGGAACCTTCAGGAATATATCTATATGAAACAAAAAAAAGTGTTTGTGACTTCAAGTGATTCAAAAAATATTTGTAAGTTGTATAGATACATTTATGGATTGATGCAAGCATCAAAATCATGGAACATTAAATTCAATGAAGCTATAAAATAATTTGGTTTCATTTATAATAAATGTGATCTATGTGTTTAAAAGAGTTTTATTGGGAATGTAGTAATTATCCTAGTAGTATATGTTGATGACATATTACTTATTAGAAATGACATACCAGTCTTACAGTCTGTTAAGAACTAGTTAAACAAATGTTTCTCTATGAATAACTTAGGATAATCATCCTATATTCTAGGGATCAATATAATTTGTGATAGATCCAAGAGGCTTCTTGGACTAAGTCAAAGTACATACATTAACCAAATACTAAAGATATTTAGTATGAAATAATACAATATGGGATCGGTTCTAGTGTCACATGGTTTACATCTTTCCAAGAAAATGTTTCCTTAGATACAACAAGAGAAATAGATAATGAGTAAGATTCCATATGCTTCAACGATAAGATCAATCATGTATTCCATGATGTGTACTAGACTTGATGTTTCCTATGAATTGAGTATGGTAGGAAGATATCAATAAGATCTAGGATAACAAAATTGGTCTGATATTAAGGCTATTGTAAAGTATCCGAGAAGAACTAAGGATAAGTTCTTGGTGTATGGAGGAGATGAGGAGATATTAAATAAGGGTTATACTGATGATAGTTTTCAAATAGATCAGAATAATGTAAAGTTGAATTCAGAATAAGTTTTTTTGTCTTGACAGAGGATTTGTGACCTGGAAGAGTTTAAAGCGACCCTTTGTCACTAATTATACTGTGGATTTTGAGTATATAGAATCTTCTAATGTAGTTAAGGAATCTGTTTGGATATGAAACTTTATCTAGGAGATTTATGTGATACTTAGTAATAAATACCCCATCACATTGTATTGTGATAATACTACAACGGTGGCTCTTTCAAAAGAGCCAAGGTCACACCAACAAACAAAGCATATACTCCATAAGTATCACCTCTTAAGAGTTTTTTATAAAAGGGGTGAAGTTGAAGCAAGCATAGTACCCATAGAAGATAACTTGGTAGACCCATTTACTAAAGAAATATATTATAATAAGCATGAGTATCATGTGAGAGCTTATGGACTGAAGGTTGTTAGTAGTTGTCTCTAGTGAACGTGGGATTATGTTGGAGTTGATTCCCTAGAACCAACTTCTGTGTACTTTATGATAAATTTTATTCATATTATTGAATATTAAAAAACTCATTATCACATCATGATTGTTCTTATGTGTAACATATTTTGTGATAATGTCTTAAGAGCAGTTGTCACACTAAAAGGTCATAGTAGTTCCCCGCTATGATGAGAACCAAGAAGTGCTACGACACTATTATAAAATATATTTTTTATAGCCAGATGATATCACTTGAGGGAAAAAATTATATATTATATTAGAGGTGGATACTCATAGGATTTTGAGTCACCTTCTCATGGTGTATGCCCTTGGTAATATCCAGTGTAGGGTATTATGAGTACGAGACCCACCGGTAGTAAATCTACATTTATATGTGTCAGTTGATATTCCTATCTACAGATGTGTGTATTGATCTTTACAATTTAAGATCATTATTAATTAATACTACAAGTTATGTAATTTTATTTATTGATGAAAACTATGATGAAATATGTTTATGGTGAGGTAGGATATGTTGGGTGTGTCATGAGTAATATTGCATCAATGAATAATGAAAGAAATGATTTTTCTCTTCTATTATTTAATGGAAGTTGATATCTCAGTACCTCTGATGGAAATGCTATAGCCTAATAAAATCCATGTCTATGGTGTTCTATGGGAAAGTTTGATTTCTGGAAAGTCAAAGAAAGAGACATTGAGCTTATAGGTTTATGACACCAGTATGAAACCTGCTTAATTAGAGATATCATGATAAAAGAATTATATTACAAGACCTGTATGAGGTATTATGTCATTATGGAATTAACTTATTTCTTTATAGATTCCTTGACATGTTTCTAGACACCAAACTTGGACTTTTAGGCTGCTTCACCAAATTACACTAAGAAAGAGGCCTAGAGGGTCACATAATAAGTGTATCCAGAATCTTAGTTAAATAATATATTATTATTTATTATTTAACAAGTTGAATAAATATTATTCCCGCACATAGTTTAATAATTATTCATTTATGATTGATCACATATATTCTATCACTAGTTATTTGATAAAGTATTATGTGAGGAATATTTAATAAATATTTATTTTATATTTAGTGAATATAATATTTATTTATTTATTGATGAATAATGCAGTGATATTTATTAAATAAATATCCATTATTCAAGGACCGATAAATATTCTTGAGGAATGGCGGATTTATTTTTTAGATCTGCTAATAAATAATATATATTTAATATTATTTTATTAAATAATATTTAATTTAATTATCATGTTAAGAACATTTTATGGAAATAATAATAATAATATTATTTTAGATATGGGATTCTGCAAGAGATTAAATAAATATTAAAGGGTACTTATAAAAATATTTATTTCTAAACCCTAGTGGTATTTAAACCTAATTATATTATTTTTCCAATAGATCCAATTCATTTGTGTTGTGCACAAAAATAGCTAGAGAGAATCCTCTCAAGACATAGAGACTTCCCCTCCCAGAATGATCCCAGGAATAGGGAGTGATCTTCCTCCACCTTCCACTCTCGAGTCAAGAGAAATCAAGGAGAATGATTTGAAAGTGAATATCATGGCGATCAAAGGTGAATGACGTAAGCGATAGGATCTACTGTGCTAGCACCTAGACATTCCTATGGAGATGATCAGATATTTTTTGGAACATGTGTGGATCACCGCTAGAGGGAATCTTCTCTTGATTACTACAATAAAATGATGGTAAAACATAGATATTTTTTCAGATCCATCAATAAAGAAATAGTTCATGCAAGGTAATTCTTTAATTTATTAAATTAATTATAAATAATATTTGATGATCCCATGCTTGGTTCTGACATTATATCCCTTTAGGTTTTCATTGATTAAACTCTATTGATTACTACATTTACCATCATGTAAATCTTATATTTATTATCAATCATGAAAAAAAGTTGGGCATGTCCCATCGCACACTTCTTCTGCACCCAGAACCTTCACCCTCAAGTCAGTAAAAATCTTGTTAAAGTGGTAGTACAAGCAGTCTATGTCAGGGAGTAGAACATGGTCTCATCCCTAGAACAAGATAGAGGGATGAAACTAGAAGATAAATGAGATATATTTTGAGATATAGATTTCCTTCACTAGAAACCACCATCCTTCCAATAGAAGAATGATCATTAGTAAGTAGAATACTAGTTGGGGAAGATTGATTAGAATTTTTAAATTGTATAAAATTTGGATTCTGTTAAGGTAAAGTGTTCTAAATTTATACCCAAGGGCCCCAATAAGAGATGATGGGATGTTGAGAATCAGGAAAATTAATATGTAATTTTGGAATGGAAATACTTTAAGAACATGTTTTCCCAAAATAGTTTATACTTGAATCAATGATGATGGAAAATCCAAGGAGTTACTCACCTTTTAGTAGGGTGATCAGACTATGATTAATCTTTCCTACCATTTTATTGAGTTGGTCTATTTTTATCTTGAGGTTGTATCAATTGATTAGTTTAAATATTAGATGTTATAGATGGGATTTAAAGTATATATTAATTATCTTTTTTTTAATGATACCTCATATGTTAAGCTGGTTGATGGAGCACTGATGGTAGATATCGACTAGGTATAAAAGTTAAGGATGATTTGAATTCCTCTTCCACTGAGTGTTAGTTTTAGTATCCCCCAAGGAAAGATGATAAAGGGGAAAAATCCTATAAGGTAAGTGGAAATGTCTCTTAGTAGGAGGCTTACTCCACATCTTCGGTAGTATCTAGTAATTTCCCCTTGACTTGAAAATAGTTTGGAAAGAACAGGCACACAATGAAATTTTTTCTTACACCATCGAACGTTTGTAACTTGTATAGATGTCATGGTCACTTTTAGTGATAATATAATTTACTTTATACTTCTTTTAATATATTTACTTCATCATATTCTGAAGGATCTATGGTTTATTTGGATGCATCAAAGTCAATAGGGTTCTATCCACTACCTCTATAATAAAACAGGTACATGCAATTAAAGAGTCTCTGGTTGATGTTGATGTGGGTCCATGATAGTGAGGGGTATGATATTTATTTTTTCATGTTTAAATACTACTTTATTTAATACTAGTGTTTTTCATTCATTCATATCAACCCACTTTGTGAAACTCTTAAAACATATAATGGAACTCACACCTTATGTGATGAAGTCAACGATGGCCATTGGGATAATGAGGGAGCTGGGTTTCTATTGCCATCATTTTCTTTATAAATTTCAGAAGTTGTGCTAGTTTTGTATTTCCTTATTCCTGACTTAGAACTATTTTATTTTATTATTGTGATGGATTGGATGATCACCCATAAAACAAGTATTGATTTTTTATCATTGGTGGTTATTTTTTATTTCCTCTTATGGGAGTTATTGGGTGTTTTAGGGAGAGTGGTATCTGAGGCCTAGTCGAGTGGTACCACCACTACCAAAACTAATAATATTCATATCTTCATTAATAGTTGAATTTATTGATGATCCATTAGTTTGTGAGATTCCCTAGGTGGTCATGGAATTTTCTAAGGTGTTTTCTGATGCCTTTTCTGGTCTTCCACAACAAAGAGAGGTGGATTTCATAATTGATTTAGTGTAAAAAACTCAAAATATATTTGTTAATTCTTATTGCATGGAAATGAATGAATTAAAAGTGAATAATATTCAATTGTAAAAATTGAAGGAAAAAGGTTTCATTCATATTTGTGTATTTCTTTGGGAAACACCTCTATTTTTTCTAATAAGGATGATGTAACTCTATTCCTTTGTGTTAATTATGAGAAGCTTAACTGGGTAACAATTAATAAAAAGTTATATTTTCCCTATATTGATGACTTGTTTGACCATTTGAAATGATAAACATAGTTTTTCAAAATCATCCTTTGGTTTGGATATCACCAATATAAAGTTAATGAGTTTGATATTCTGAAGACATATTTCTGGATAATGAATATCCACTTTGAGTATCTTGTGATATCATTTTTCATATCTAATACTCCTCTAGTTTTCATGGATCTGATGAACCAGATATTCAACCAGAATATTTATTATATTATTATAGAACTCATAGATGATAATTTGTTTTTTTCTAGTTTACATGAAGAGTATTGTCATAACCTGACATCTATTTTGGGAATCTTGAGAGACCACTGACATTTTTTAAAATTTTCTAAATTCTATATCTAGATTTTGAAAGTTATGTTCTTTGAACATGTAGTTCAGAACAAGGATTCTTAGTTGATCATGATAAGATAAAAGTTGAAATGTCTTAGGAAGATCCATGGGACATCTTTTTCATTTGAAGCATCATGGTTTTTACATGATACCCTTGGTGGTTCATACATGATTTCCCAAAACATACATCAAAATTAACTAATCTTACTCAGAATGGGGTAAAATTATTATTGGATTATATATTTCATATTTCCTTTGATGAATTGAAATGAAATCTAACCCCAAATCCTATTTAGATTTTATGTAGGAATGATATATAAATATAGTTTATTATGATATTTTGAGTGAAGGATTGTGATGTGTTTTGATGTAGGGTGATTATGTGGTGTTATATAGGACTTATCTACTTTGACCTCATGAGAAGAACTACCATACTCATGACCATGAAATCATAGTTGTAATACATGATCATAAGTTTTGGAAGCATTTACTTTTGGGGGGAAAGTTTATAGATAATTATGATCATAAGAGTTTAAGTTAATATTCTCATAGAAGAACTTAAACCTCAAGAATAGGTGATTGGTGGATTATATCTAGACCTTTTTCTTTAACATCACTTACACCTCAGGAAAATGGAATGTTGTTTCTAATTTTCTCAGTAGAAAATTCATTTATCAAGTAGTGGTGAATTAAAATAATGAATATAAATTAATGAACTCGAATGTAAGAAAAGAAAATTATGAAATTGTTATAGCTAGTGTGTTGTTGAATTTATCTCTTCATAAGTCGATTCTTTTGGAGAGTCATTGGGATGAGAAGTTTATGGATATCATGAATTATTTATATGTAGAGGATAAAATTAGCGAATGGTCTCTCATTTCAGAATTTACTATTTTCTTTAGGAGTTGGAATGTTGTCTTAGTATTCATGAATAAGGTTTTGATGTAATATTTTCATTGTTCTTAGTGGGATATTTACACAAGAACTACTAATATGTATCATTATATGAAATTTTAGTTATGGAGGCTAGATATAAAGCATGACATATATTATTTTGTGTCTTTTTCTATACCTGGTAGATTATCAAGTTTGAACACCAAAATCCTTCTTGTTTAATTAAACCTCTTCTTATAAAAATGTTAAGGTGGGAAAAGGTGTACATGGATTTCATTGTTAGACTACAAAAGAATCCCCGAGGAATTAATTCCACTTGGGTGGTTATCGATTGACTGACCAATTCTACCCATTTAATTATAATTTAGGACACCTCTATGGTTAGGGATTCAATAATGTTTTACATGCAAGAGACCACGAGGTTGCATGGGGTTCCATAAGTTATAATCTTTGATAGGAACCCCTAGTTTAACTACTAATTTTGAAAATTCCTCAAAGAGTTGATGAGTTCTAAAATCATATTAAACATGACTTACCATCCTTAGATAGATGAACTAATAGATCATTATATTCATATATTTGAGAATATTCTATAGGATTAAACTAAGTAATTTAGTTGTTCTTGAGACATACATTTAGTATTGGTTGAGTTTTATTATAATAATAGCTATCATCCATCCATTAGAATCTCTTCCTTTGAAGATATTTATGGAAGCCCATGAAAATCCACTCATTATTGGTCTAAAGTGTGTGAATCCTCTCTTGTTGGACAAATCCTTATTCAATAAATACCAAAAAAATTCAAACTATTCATCAACAACTGGTTACAAATCAAATTAGAGATAAATTCTTTATAGATCATTGGTGTCATCCTTTGGAATTTTTTTTGTTGACTGGGTTTTCTTGAAGTCCTCACCTCAGTTGGGTCACCATTGTCTTGAGAAACATGGGAATCTGATTTTGAGTTATAGAGACTATTTGAGATCACTAGTCAGATTAAAAAGTCAGATTATCTATTAAATTTTCCATCTTAGTTGAATTCGATCCATGATCAATTACTTGTGTCCCAACTTAAAAATTAACACTTTAACCCATCACATATTTTAAAAATGGGAAGACCTTGATCTGAACCTGATATGTCAGTAACTTAGCAGCTGGTTCAAATTATTGACTCTCAAGTAAAGGTTCTTCATGGGAAGTTGATATAATAGGTCTGAGATCGGTGGTATCATGGATTAGATACTCATGATCCAATGGAGTGGGAGTCTGTGATGATTGAGAAATGGAATCATCTTTTTGTGGATCAACCTTTTTAAACTTAGATTTCTATAGGCAAAGTAGAGAATTGTCACATTAATAGAATTGATATCAGGTAATTATATCCTTTTTTAACCATATTTTATTTTTCTTTCTTCTAGGGTTGTATTGGTGACTTTTGAGAGTTTCTAGAGTTTTTTGGTCCTATGCACGGTTGGTGATCTATAATACTCGAGACCCTATAATAACAGGTAAACACTATATCCTAGATTATCACACTCTTAAGATCCTTTATTCAATAATTTATTTAAAAGTTAAATTTTATAATTTTAAATTGAATAAAATAACTTCATTTCTTTATTAATCATATCAAAATTATCTTAGTATGATTTTTTGAGCTTTTTCTAAAAAATGTTAGTTTTTAGCATAAAATTACAGTTTTAAAGAAACATGTAATTTATATGAATTTATCACTATATAATAATGACCTATAGGTTTAAAAATCCTTTTAAATAATAAAATATGTATTTAATAAATAATAATATTCATTTTAAAATGCTATGTTAACTTATAAACCATGTATCCAACATTTCAAGAACTAATTAAAATGTTACTTTAATAAAAATATTTCAGTCATTTCATCCAATAAAGAAATTTCAAGGATGATTCAATTTTGGACTACCTTTAAAGACACAAAACCTTTATTTTTTTATAATAAATAATTTTATGTCATTAAATCATTATCCAATAAAATTTTATCTTATATGTAAATTTAATGTTTAAAAATGTAATTTTTCTAAAAACTGTTGTTACACAATTAAATATGTTTATTTTAAAATTAAATTTTCACACCATTATAAACATTATTATATAAAATTAGTTTCAAATTTTAAATTAGAAGTATCAAATTAGTTAAAATGTTCAATCATAATCTTTTTCATTAAAATTAGTCACTATGGTTAGAAATTAATTACCACGGTAAATGTAAAATATGAAAAAAGTTAAAATCTAAAACCAAAATACCCAAAACACACAAAGTTATATAATTTTTTTATGTGTATTTATACCCACACTAAATATCCCTACCTATATTTTCCATTTTTTTCCATTTACCATTTAATAATAACCTTAAATTATTTAAAATGTAAGGTTTTCTCCCAAAACTACCCTTCTCCTCAGCTATATAAGGGTAAAATCTCCAACATTTAAAGACTCAAATTTAATTAAAATTTCCTATTTAATATCTACCACTTTTATCATCGTATAACCATCTTCCATGTTCAAAATATTTTAGTCATCATTAGTTAGCATAAGACCTTCATTTTGAAAGAGACTTCCAAGGAAAACTCAAGTCCCCAATGTGAGAGTATTATCAACAACCTAACTTCTCTTATTAAATATATTCATTCAAATTTATGAAAGACAAACTAATATAATGATATATTATCATTTTTATACTATAATTTTACTATATTAAGTCTATTATTATTATTTTATCCATCCATCCCATTCATTAGGAAAAAACAAAATCATTGTTCGTGCGTACGTGCGGACCACCACCACCACGAGAAACAAAATTCATTTATTATCACCACTCATAATGGATGGTTCTAATATTAGTTTAATGATTAAATATTATTTTTATGATATTATTAAGGTTTTGGTTTTAAAAAATAGAGAACCTATTAATTATATAATCAATAAACGATCTTGTTTAATTCAATCATTTAAAACTAGCATGCTAAGAGGAAAATATTTTATTCAAATTATGTAGTATTTTAATTCCCATTAATTATTTATTTACATCCTTTATAATTCTTATATATTATAATAAAAACACTAAATATGATAATTATGTTTCTAGTATAATGATATTATAAAAAAACCACCTCATAATCATTCATGAAATCTGGGTCTATTATGTTTTGGCCTATTTAACCAACCATATGAAAAATACTATGAATTTATATCATTAATAACCATGGGAATATAATTAATAGTATAATATAGTATAAACATGTAAATATTTTTTTATTCTATAGATATTATATAAATATTTAATTCGTTAGTTAAGAAAACACTCTTCGGTCATCCAGAATCCCTGAAAACTACTTGTTATCAATTTCATCTTCATTGATAAAGACTAAAACACACAAGAAAAAAATTAAAATCATAAAAAATTATTATAAACAATCTATAAAATTAACTTTATTGACCTAATAAATATAAAATTTTAATGAATATTGAATACAAATACCACTATTATTAAACTAGTACAAATGATCAAAACTATAAACACTCGATGTGGAAAGTCCAAAGAATACGAGAAGAGAATGACTATTTATGAAGAGTATGGATAAAATAGAAATGAGTAATGTTTTAAATTAGTTTATTAAAATAACTATATTTTTTATATAGGATGTTAAACTATGTCAATGTAATTCTAGATAAAAATGTAAGGGTTCTCATCTCAAATTCCTCTCTTTGTGACACTTTTTTGTATTAAGCACCTAATTTCCATTTTGTGGTGTATATAATACCTATTTGAGATATTGTATCATGGAATATTTTATTTATGGGGTTTTAAGGTCAATTTTAAGACATCTCCTTGAATATTTTTTTATTTTATTGTTACCCAAGACATAAGTGTGGTTTTTTATGGTCCCAATTTTTATTATTTAGGACTCATGTAACATTCACCACCTTTTTCATTTTGTGTGTTGCATAAATTTACATAGAATATTTTTTCCATATTACTCATGAAGTAAAGGGATTTAAATGTCTATATTGTTACCCCTCTCACATATTATTTTGATTAAAGATTTACCGAAACTACTGTAAAACTCAAAACTTTTCATGGTGGAAGAACCATAATATGTTTTAGTAAAGTAAAAGTATGAATAGTTTCCTAAATAACATATCCTTATCTAGATACTAAAAAGTGGTTGTAGCTGTTCTATATATGAAAATAGGGGTAATAAACCCCATAAGGACTACTTGATAATTGAATCAATCATCACTCTGATGCACGATGAATGGGACTAAGACTGCACACCCGATTAGAAACTCCTAGGGGATATGATTTGGAATATTTACGCACACACTAAAAATTATTTAACTTTTTCCAAAAGGAAAATATATGTTGGTAAAAGTACATTTTCTGTTGGTAAAACATTTTACCAACACATATGTTCCTATAACTAAACTGTCTGTAAAAACTATGTCGCTAAATGTTTTTGCGACATATAAAATAGTTCCGTTACAATTATAATAATACCAAAAAATAATATATATGTTGGTAAAAGTGATTATCAATAGATTATTATGATATTTTTTCTGTTGGTAATAATATTACTAACATATAATATCTATTTATAAATAAAATTTGAATAAAAATTATAAATTTTTATTGCTATTAAATTTTCATATTATATTTATTAATTTCTTATATATAATTCATATATTTTAATTATTAAACATAACACTATTTATGAGAATGTTCAATCTTGGAAAAAAATTAATTATATTAATAATTAAATTTAATACAAATGGATCAATACAAAAAAAAATGTAGGACCAGTGCACCAACAAGAACTAGCACCCCACAAAGAATCAATACAAAACCCAAAACACAGGACACGATCCATCACCCCCAAAGTACCTCCCATACCTCCCCAAGATCAGCAAGCCAACTCCAACTATACCAGCCTTCAACACACCAGCACCAGTGACCCATCCATGACCCATGACCAGCGATCTAGATCTAGCACCAAAGAGAAACCTCAAGTAGTAGTCTTCATATCCAAGATCCCCACCACACACAACCAACGAGCATACTACAAAATAATTAGTTTTTTTCCAATAGTTCCCCTTACACTTGTAGATGGAAGAGGATGATCATCCCGACTCGATAATCTGATGTAAGATAATAAAAATCACAAAATAAGAACACAATTTTGATCTCATCAAGAAGACGAATTAAAAAAAATCATCTTTTTGACTTAACTATAAAAGGTATGGGAAAGAAATTAATAAAGAGATATCTTGGGATGCGGTGCTTAATTTTCACCATGATATTGAATAGGTGATCATGTAGAAGGATTTAACTATCACAACCCATACCTATATTAGGTATTATTTAATATCCCAGTCAACATGATCCTGATATCAACTTTAGCGCATGAAAATGGGGTATGCATACTCTAGGAATATATAAAAATCATAACCTGGTTATGGTAAGGAACTTCATGTTATAAGATCACATAATCCAACATCAAGGCCTTCTAAAAAGGTAGTCACATAAAACATGTTCACACCTAAATAGTTTAAAACTGGTCACAAATGATGAGCAGTATAAAAATATATTAACAATAAACCAACTAATGATTACAACACCAAATAACGACCAACCAATTTTTTTATCTTAATTTGACAAAGAAATTTTTCTTTAGATCTATCTGCATTATTTGTTTTATATAAATAATTTTACAATAAATTACGTTCAAGGATAGAGTAAAAAAATTAAAAATAAACCAGTGAATTGCTACAATAAAAGTTCTTTGAGGTGGAACCCCAAAATATCATACCTTTGATTGGAAGAATTTAGGGTCTACTATTGAAGAAATTTTTCATTGATTCCTACACCATATAAAACAAACATAAATACAATTAAATGTGGATATCTTTCAGTGTTTTTAAATGACCAATTCACCACAAGCTACTCACATGTACTATTTTTATAATGTTACCATTATTACTTAACTAAAGTATTCTAAAGAATAATATACTGATCACATCCTTCATCATGAAATACAACACAAGGAAGAAAATCATAGTAAACTCATAGGCTCAGGTACTTGACCCCATATCCTACCCCCAAGAGTGGGGTTAAAGTATTCAAAAGATATTATTAATGTAATAGCAGTGGGGGGTGTAACCTAAAAATGAATATATTCCATGTATATGGATGAATGCAATGAAACTGAATGAAAGAAGATAAAAAAATTCAGTTAGAATGACCAAAGTGAATTAAAATTACTTGATAGAGATTTTTAATCAATTAAACGTATTTTTTGTTTCTTTAGAAAGGATTCATACCTATTATTACCTCAAATTCACATTAAACAATCATTTACATGATTCTCACTGCTAAATGGAAATAATCTTTCACTATAATTGAAATGAGTGGATTTAGTTCCAAATAGAGACAACCTATTCATCTATAAGTCATTAAAAAAATTCAATATAAACTCACTATACCCAAGCCATATTATCATGAACCATAAATTTTAATCATGATTTAAAGTTTCTTCAACTATAAACTCAATTTATAACTCATTACATTGTATAAAAATTCAAAATATGAAAGGGAAAGAAGATATTAACACATAAATAAACTTTAATAATTACAAAAATAAATATTTATTATTTAGAGTAAGAAGAATAAGAGAGATTTAGTAGTGGGAAACTAAAATCTGCATAGTTAAATAAGTGTTTGCTAGAGTTTTTTCTAGGTGTAGCCATAAATAAATTAGGGAAACATGAAGATATCATCATGTGAGGGAAGAGGAAACCAATAGAGAATGTTAATAAGAAAAACATCACACCCATTAAAAATCATTAATGGAAAGAATATTTTATAGAAAGAAGCAGTTAGAACAAAGGGAGAGAACAAAAGAAAAAAGTTAGCCAATAGGTCCCAGGGATGGGAATGGTCTTCATGAGAGGTCCTTAGACTATTTATTTAATAAAGAAGTTAAAATTGAATAGAATTTACCTTGAATTACTTCTTGATAACTGCTGGCATTAGTTGCTGTTAACTTTTAACTTCCACTACTAACACTTTATCTTCACCCTCCTAATATATTATCCACTAGTGCATGCTTCCAATTAACTCTTGATCTGTGACATCCTAGTCATGTTGTCTGTTTATATTCATGTCATTGGATTTCAACTATAGTCTGGTTCATCAAAATATATATGATACACCTCTTAAAAAAACATGCCGATTCAATATCATATAACTTTGGCATTAACAACACAACCAACCTTCCAAAACATCATCAACTTTAGGCCACCAAACTTCAAGCTGAAATACAACTAACCCAAAATCTTACTTCAGAACTAGACTTGCAAATGAAACAATAAAACCATTTACTTTGATCATCATCTTCAAAGAAGTAAACTATAAATCTTCAACTAAACCTATCACATCCAGCTTCAAACTCAAATAGAAAAAATAATGAATGAAATATGAAATTTTTCCTAACCGAGCACATTCTGGCTTCCTTCAAGCATCAGTGAAAGCACTCAAAACTCTGATGGAATCTTATTGGAAGTAAAATCCAGATATTTTACCAGCAATCTACAAATTTTTTTTTTCATATATCTAGTAATCTTCTTCTTATATACTCAGGACTATAAGCTCATTCTTGTGCTTTGGTGGGATATCTGTAGGGTTTAGTAGCAAGTTTACTTCGATCTTCATGAATCCCTTCAGTTTCTAGTCCACAAGATCTTCTCCACCTCCACATATTCAATGAATGAGAAACATTTCTAGAAGCTTCTGAGAGAAATAAGATTGAAGTGGTACAACTTCAGTATAGGGTCTACATCCTGAAAACAATATCCCCTTTCCATCAATGAAAGATCCCAAAATCACGTTTGCTCCCTATTTATTTAGAGCTAAGCAGCTATAGGACTGATAAAATTTGTGGTATGTACTTGTCTTCCTTATCCATGTTTCATATTTCCTTGAACACTGGCTTGAGTTCAGATGATCAGGCTTACAACTAAAGCTTTTCTGGCCTCATAGGTGGGAGATACCATTGCGGTGGGGCAAAATTGAATTGGGATTCATAGGATCAACTTTGCTTTGTCGGTGGGTTTGACTGCGGTCTGTCATAGAGGAACATAGAGCTTTCTAATGATTATACCTATATCATCTCCCAGATCCATAATACCCAGATCATACGTCTTCAGTGATGATTTCTAGAATTGGTAGCAAACACACCCCTTTGACCATGGCCTGTAAATTTTCGATGCTAAGGTTCATAGAATTTCCAAGGAAGCACAAAGCTTCATGCCACCACTCCCAGTTAATCGTTTTAGGGTTTTAGGGATTTTTGCATTGTAATTAGAACCGGGCCATGGATTTTTTTTCCATTGAGATAGATTAATAAATGTAATAAATAATTACATATAATAGAAAATTATTTACACTTAAAAAAATTACATTTAATTGATACCCATTCCTTTTTAATTTGTAAATTTAAAGTTGAAATTATTTTTAAATCATTTATCAGTAATTATATATTATATATATTTATTTATTGAAACATTTTTAAATAATTAATATTATAATTAAATGCATAAAAATGTGTTTTTTATCGAGAAAATATGATTAGTAGTAAATAAATAATAAATACATATTCAATAATTAGTACATGATTTTTTTATTTGATAATTTATTGAACATATTTTTCTAATGGTAAAAGAACCATTTTTAATAATAATTAATAATAATAGATTTGTTTGTTAGTAAAAAAAATTGTTGGTATTGATATAATAAAACAACATATTTAACTTTTGTTAAAATATTTGTTGGTATCAAATGATTCATACCAACATGACATAATATATGTTGGAATTACTCATTTTTACCAACACATACATAATCTATCACTAAATATTTGTTGGTATAAGTCAATTATTTTATTGTGAAACTTTATAAACCATGATGAATGATATTTCCTACAATTTCCTTGGTCTCATACTAATGAAATATATTGAATCCAATTACTATCTTCTATAGATAACTCATCACATTATAAGTACTCTTGCAACTATATTTCTTTGATAAGGATAATTCATGTTATATTAATGATACCCCATGGATTTTATATTGATTAAGGGATTTTTTCCTCAACATCCACATTATATTATTAAATGGGGAAGTATTTGATTTCCATATTTCTCATTATACAGATAACCAAGATTGTTTAGTAAGATGTTCCTCATTGAATGATAAGAAAGGTGTTGATGAATCTTATAGTTAATGAATTCGACTTAATCAGGTGATGGGTTGGACCCATAATTAGATATAACCTAGACACATTGATGGGTCTCCTGATACAAAACAAGTTATGTTTTGGTGTATAAATCTCCCCATAACAGTATAGTTTCTTGGAACAACCCCTTAAAAACTTTTTTTGGTGTCTAGAATTATAAATTCCATTAGTATGAGATAAATGACTATTGGTATACATGTTTCATTTATTATCATGGATATATAATACCCTTGGTTTTAGTTTATTATGGCTTTATGTTGTTCATTTATTATTTCCATATCACTTATGCCATGTTTATGTTATGAAATCTTCCAATGTATTCTCCTCCATACTAAGAATCTGATATCACCCTTATTTTTTTCCTTTCCCCAGGAACCCTAGAGTGGAACTTAGTATAATTTTCAAGGTTATGTTGGAAGGGATGATCATGTTCTTGTAATGTGTTCATGTTGTATCTTATTATTTAAAATGTTATGTATGTGTGTATCTAGTATTACAATACTACTAAGTTATTGGATCATATGGGAACTCTTATATTCTTTACCACCAATGAAAAATAACTACCAACTCTAAGTTTTTAAAGTCTAGGATGTTTCATTTGGTATCAGTACAAGTTTAATATCAACCTCGGAGACTATTTTTAGAGGAACCTCATCAGATAGCACAAGTACTATGAAAAACACTCAATATTTCTAATTCATACTCTATAAAAATAATAGTAATGGTATTTTATAATTCAATATCTTGAGATAATTATGTGTATACCATTATATAGAGATAGTGAACAAGGAGAGGAATGGTAACCATATCAACACTCATAGTCAATTTAAGGATGTTACTCCTAATAAATTCAATGAAGATGTATATGAGGATAATAAAATCATAAACATATTAGGGAAGTTCACCCAAGTTATGAAAATAACCCTTCCTATATAGAGAAACATTCTAATTCACAATTTGATGTAACTATGTTGGACCAATTATGCAATTAGAAACTCCTCCATTTAGTTGAACTACTAATCCATTTATAGTTAAAAAATATATCATGTCACTAGATTATATATTTATCTCCTTGGAAAAAATAGGAAGATCAATCACGATCTATGAATAAGGAAAATATCATAAGAATAGAGGATTCACATGTGGTATAAAAATTCTTTCATGTTTTTCCAAAAGATTTTCATGGTCATCCACCAATGTGTGAAGTTGAGTTCTTTATGAAACCATTCCCAATACAAGATATATATCTAAAATTACTCGTATAATGGAACTACTGGTGTTTGTGGATTTTAATAAATAACTACAAAAGTTGATTGATATGGGATTTATTCGCCCTAGTGTTTCACTATGGGGAGCTGATGTTTTATTCATGAAAAAGAAGGATGGATCCATTAAGGTTTACATTGATTATAGGGAGATCAATTCCATTAATATAAAGAATAAGTATCCTTTATAATGAATTGATTGCTTATTTGATCAACGTTAAGGATCCCAATACTTTTCAAAGATTAATATTCACTCTGGTTATCATAATATATAGATGAAAATAGATTATATATCAAAGATTTCATTTTAAACAAGGTATATAAATTATGAGTTTACTGTCATGAATTTTGGATTGACTAATTCAAATTATGTCTTTATGGATCTGGTGAATAGAGTATTCAAGGAGTATGTTGATAATTTTTTTTATTCATTGATGATACCTTGATATAGTTTAATATATATGAAGAGAATGATAGTTATCTGCACGTAATTATAGAGACCCTTGAAAAAAAGGAATAGTATTTGAAATATAGTAAGTATGAATTTTAGATTAATAAAGTTTTTTATGGACCATATTTTCTTAATGGATAGAATGATCATTAAGCCTTTATAGAAAAATATAGTAAAATAATGTCCTATACAAATGAACATAACTATGATCCATATTTTACTATGTTTAGATGGTTACTATTAGTGGTTTGTTTAAGATTTCATCCAGTTGGCCATCCAGTTAACCAAGTTAACGCATAAAGGGGTTAAGTTAACATATTAAGGGAATATGTGGAATTTTGTTCAAAATTGAATAGAATACTGGTTAATGAACCACTATTAACTCTACCATCACACAAGGAAGGATTTTTAATTCATAGTGATGCATAAAATAAAGGATATGGTTTTTTACTTATGAAAAATGATAGGTTTATTTCCTATGAATCAAAAAATACAAAATTCATGAATAAAACTATCCAACTCATGACCTTGATCTAGAATTAAAAATTGTTTCTTTAAAAATATAGATATAATACCTCTATAAATAAAGATGAGATATATATAACAACCATAAGAGTTTTATGTATATATTTCTAAAAAGGAGTTCAACATGAGGTAAAGAATATAGTCTAAACTACTCAAAGTCTATGATTTATTGATACACTACCACACTGTGAAGGAAAAAATGGTTTTTGATGCATTAAGTTGGAGAGGAAAAAGAGTTATAAACACGACAAGGATTAACAAGGATCCTATATATAGAGATCTAGTAATGATGGATATGGTGATTTTTAAGAAAGGGGATCCATCATTACTTTTCCAACAATTGTTATACCATCCTTACAACGGGACATACATTTATAAAAATTAAGAGGAAATAATGAAACTTCAGGAAGATAAAGGCACTTCATACCACGGTGCTAAGAAGTGTGGCCTGAAAATAGAAAATGAAGATGAAGTTGAGATTTAAGATTGAATCCAAATAGTTCAAGATTCCCATTAAAAGAAGGTTTTCCATGATGTTGGATGATACCAGGATATTCATGAGGCACAAACTGAAGAACCAAGATGAAATGAATCTTCCAAATCTAGAAAATAGAAATTCATCTTCTGAATCAATTTATGGACATAAATCAAGTACAATACATTAAGAAAAAGTGTAAAAACTACATCAGAGGATATCCCAAAACTTTCATGGTGTGACACATACGTCATGGCATGAACCTCTCTGGATAGACCCACTAACAATCCTGAATTACATATTTTTAACATAGGACCTATGGTATTGACACATAATGTCCATTTAACACTCGTTTAGACCCAAGAAAACCCTGGGAATACATATAGGCTTATAAATAAGGGTTTTGGCCAAATGAATATTCATTTATTTGAGATGTATAGGTTCAAACACTAGGAGGATTCTTCTAGGGTTCTAACTAAGAGACTATTCATCGTAGATAATTTTTTTTTCCTATTTTCTATAATTCATTATAATATTGAATGTTCATTATTTTAATTCCAATATTTATTCTTCCATATCTTTCTCATTATTCCTTTTATAGTCTCTCTACTATGGGTATTGGTTTATTCATCATTGGAGGCCACCCGTCAATGATTGGTGAAACCCCATAGGGGAGAGAGAAATCAGTTAAAGGGGGTGTATACCAACAAAGTCTAATTTTACTTCCCTTGTAAGATAATTTTATTTAATATTATTATGTTATGCTATAAATTTATTTTATTCATCATTAATCCATTTAAATTGTATCTTCAATAATGAATGAACACAAACATGATTGAGATAATTTATACATGACCATTAAATTAGATTATTCTTTTTCTTTTTGAAATCAAATATTTATTCAATTTATCTTTTTTGGTTCATCACACCATGATGAATTAAGAATTCTAGGGAAGATTTATTAGGATTGATCATTTCTCATATAAATAAAATTTAATTCTTGAACAAATATTTAATATGATTATTTTTTAAGAGAAGTTGAATTAATATATTTTGTAAAACTGCCATTAGAAACTAGTTCCAATATATTATGTTTTTTATTTACTTTTTTTTGATTTTTTTATCTCATTAAATTAGTTAAAAAAATCATTTTGAATTCGGGATGACTAAACCTTTAGTCAAAATTCTACTTCTAAATTCCCCAATCTCTGTGGGTTTAATCCCATATTACTTCTATGATACACCTTTATAGCTAGTGTAGTTTGAGAAATTATAAATTTCTAATTTCATCACTCCTATGCATAGTTAATGAAATTTTATGGTCCAATAAAATTTTGGTATCATTTATAGGTAGTATCAGAGCACAATTTTTGAATCCAGATGATTTCTTAGGTCAATGAATTTTCTTATCCCATTTCTGTTTACTATTTTTTGTTTAGATTTCTTTTTTTAAATTTTTTATTTTCATTTTTATGCACTTGGTAGTTTCTAATATTGTGTAGGATGGAATATTTGATAGATCATTATCATGATAGACCACCGTTGGAGTGAAATGAATATCAAGGAGAGTCTAATATATGAGAATCATTGAATTTCAATGGATTTTCACCGTGTAATGAAGCCTACTACTATCCCTATAGAGGAGCTCCATACTATCATCACTCCAGGGTGAATATTGGGCTAAGAAATACATTCTTTAAGACTCCTAGATTTAGTAAACTCATAAGAAGAATCTTGAATATAGGCTAAGAAGATTTTTAACCAAATATATTTAAGTTATGGATAAAAGGATGGATGATCATGTGGCCCAACTCAATGAATAGGGATAATTGACTACTCACATTTCTCAAATTATTTCAAATTTATATTCCCTAGTGAATAATCTACCTTCTAATTCTAATGCAGAGATAGAATGGTTTGAAGAAAAATATGGAGAAGAGGTGGTCGGGGATATTAAATCCATTGAAAAAAAATTAAGAAAAGAATGAGAAGGATATCCAAAAAGAGTTCTTAGTGCATACTGAAAACATTGGAATAGATATAAATCCAGATCAATAATAAGAAAATAACATGATTATTGATTGGATGGTCTAGGATAAGTTGTATTTTTAGGTTAACAATATATAATTCATATAATCGAAGGAAAAATAAATTGAAAAGGATGATGTTAATGAGCATACATGAATCGAACTCATAGGTATTCTAGAAAATGAAAAATAATGGGACTCCCTACTAAATATACAATAAGACAAAGAGAAATCCATGGATGATATCATCAATGAATTTAATTAAATAATAAATATTGTGTTGTGATAGAAACTATATTTGATGATATAAAAGAAGAAAAACCCCAAAAATTAACGTAGGATATGAAACAATAGTGATGGAGTAGGAGCGCTACAAAATATAGCCATATTTGGATTTCCTAGTATTTTATTTACATTTTTACTCAATTTTTATCCCACCAAAATTCATATTCAAGATGAATGAATAGATGGGGAAGGGTACATTTACACTGAATGAGCAGAATTTCAATTTAGTTTTACAAATTGATCGAGTATCTTTATACCACACTCTTATTACACAATGCACAAGTAAACAATATAGATACATACCATAAAGTAGTGCTACTAAGAGGAATCCATAATTTTTAAATTTCTTTATAGGAATTATATTTTTTATAGATTAGTTTAATAACTCTTCTTGTAGACAATATTTTTATCTGCAAGATCCAAATATTTTTAAATTTTAAAAGGGAATGTACTTTAACAATTTATTTTTATTTTTTCAGGTAAATGGTTGATAGAAGTATGAAAAAAATGAAGTGTTTAATATAGGACTAATTCACTTCCTTTATTCTATTAACATTGTGAGTTCAATTCACATCATGAGATCATAGTTCACATCATGAATATGGGTCATATAAAACTAGAGAAACTTATTCAAAATCATCAATTGAAGGGGAGTACTATTTTACATGATTATTTTTTTACATCCCTAATTTTTTCCACCACATCATATTAAAAAAAAATTAAGTGAATTTTTTTAATAACTGACATGAATTATATTCTCCAACAAATGCTTGATTTTTTTTCTTATACTCACTGATCAAGAAGACATAAACACTTAGAAGAAATATTTTTACAAGTTAGAAAATTTGAAATATAATTCTCATAAATTTAAAATAAATAAACAAAAAATTTAAGAGCATATTTCATACTCCAATTTTGAGTTTCTCAATAATGACTATAGATATGAATGCATTTCTTGATATTGATTCCTAGAAGCTACACTGAGTAAAATGATTAGTAATGTTCATTCCACGACCTGATTAATTTTTTTTATGTTTTTATTTTGAAGAGGAATCTAGACCAAATATTTATTATTATTTTCTAAGCATCTTTCTTGAGTGATACTTGGGGAATGTAAACCAACTGGAACTTTAATATAAATATTGTCAAATTTATGGCTAAAAAACAACTTTTAAAATGATTAAAAAATATGTTTGATAAGATTACCTATCCTTGATACCCACTTGTACATTTTTACTTATTATACCATAGAATTTATAGACAAATTTTTTAGGATTGAGAAAATTGAAAACCATTATTTTCCTTTCCAACCTAGATCATTGTATTTTTTATGATATTAAATTGAATTTGTGTAGGGGATGAGTTGTTGAAAGTGGATATGGGATGTTGTATATTGAGAGGAGACCGTAGGTCGTTTCCATAGGTTTTATGGGGAAGGTTCACATTTACATTCATTATTTCATTATTAATCTATCTTGTTGTAAAAATAAAAAATAAAAATAAAAAATGGGTTATGAATTGGAAGAATAAAAAATAATCATTACTAGACTAATGATTTTTTATCATATGTGGTTAGGTGGTGGATATAAGGTTCATTCCAATAATAAATTTCAGAAAAAAAATTGGTTTTTTTCTCTAATAGAAAAAAAACCACTTTCAGAATGATGATCTCAAAAATTATTCATGGTTAGGTGGTGGATGTGAGGTCAATCCCTGGTAAAAATTAAAGAAATAAAAAATAAAAAGAAACAACAATAAGAGAGGGTCATTGTATATTATTATTATATCATCAGTGATCCTTTACATTGCTCTTGGGGGTAAGGGGTGTGAGATTACATTATATTTTCGTAAGTATAAGTTCATTGGGATTTTATTTTGAATATAATGAATTTTAATTTAGAGTTTATCCTCTTTTTTGAACCTTAATTATTTTTAACATCAATTCCTACCTACCCTAAACTTTAGAGACATTTTATTCTAATAAAAAATCCATTATTAATAATTATTTTATTTATATTTATTGGTTGGGGAAAGTAGATTCAATTCAGTCTTATAGTTGGGATAATGTACTTGGGGTATGAGTATCACTCCATTAAATTGTAACCTTGTGTGATGAGAGAAAAAATTCATGGTGAGGTAAATCTTAAATAGAATGGGTGTTGATGAGAGTTTGAAATTAGTAAGTGGAAAGGTAAAATGTCTTGAATTGTAAATTATAAATGAAACAAGATTTATGAATTCATTATTTGGTATGTTTTTTACTATTAGAATTTTTAGTTATAAATTGTTTTTATGAGCATTAGAATTTGAAAATTTCCTTGTTGATGTATGGACCCTCTGTGGTAAGATGTTGAGATTTTTCTCAAGGATAATCAAAGATTTGAGTGTGGGGGTATTTTATATCTCTAGTTTGTAATTATATTTTCATGGATTTTTATATGAATTTAACTAGAATATTACTTGATTTTATATGAGATACATGCTTGATTTCATTGTTTTCTATGTTCTTTTAGTAGAATTGACATTTAAAACAATAAGGAGAAAATCATGACACTTTGGGAAGATAAAAGAACTTATTCCCATGATGTAAAGAGACATAATGCGACAATGGAAAATGAAGATGAATCTAATATTGAAGATTGGTGTGAAATATATCAATAATTACATTGAAATAAGGTTTACTATGATGTTAGATGATTATGGGATGTTCTGGAGGCTTGAAATTGAATAACTGAGCTGAAATGAAGCTACTGGAGCAGTAAAATATAAATTCACATTGTGAATCAAATCCAGGATGATAATAAAGTACAAGAAATGAAGGAAAATCATAAAAACCACATCAGGGGAGAGGCCACAACTTTCATGGGATGATACATATGTCACACTGTGAACCTCTCAGGAAAGGCCTAGTAACGAGCTATAATTACACATCTTTTAGCGGGGGAACTATAAGATTGACCCAAAATGGCCATTTAACACCATGTCTGAATAGGGGAAACCCTAGGAATATTTCCATTTTAATAAATAAGCATTACTCTAAAATGTTTTTTAATTCATTGGAGGCCCAAGGGTTCGACCACCAGGAATCTACCACTAAGATTACGGTCTGAAGATTGTTCACCCTAGATAGGTTTTTATTTTACATTCATATTTTCTTCATTTCATTAAAATATTGAATGATGTTTATTTTAATTACAATATTTATTCCTCAATATCTTTATCATTCTTTATTTTCTAGTCTCTCTGCTATGGGTATTGGATTATTCATTATTGGAAACCACTCTATGATGATTAGATAAACCCCATAGGGGAGTATATAATTGGATAAAGGGGGCTGTATACAAAAAAGTATAATTTTACTTCACTTATAAGATAATTTAATTTAATAGTATTATGTTTATCCTACACAATTATTTTATTCATCACTAATCCTATGAACATATGTCTTCAATAATGAATGAACACCATCATGATTGAGATAATTTATACATGACCATTGAATTAGATTATTATTCTGTATTTGGAAATCTTATCTTAATGTGCTTTAGCTATTTTGGTTCATTGCTGTTAGATCCACTAGGTGAGATACCCTGAGATGGGGGCGAATCAGGGTATGAAAAATTAAAACAACTACCCCTTTTTTGATCTTGTTTTGCTATTATACAAAACCCTCTTCTCTCTCCACCCTGATGCAGAGTATGAATAAACCTTAAAGCATGCATAGGACACAATGATTTTTACTTGGTTCACCCTCACTGGGATACGTCCAAGGAGAATACACTGGCAGTATGCCGATGTACCAATTTCACTATAAGCACACTGCTGTTTACACGTTCAGAGCAAACTCACTGTCCCTCCTGGTTTACAACCACTCACAATATGAAAGCTCACTGCTCTCTCAACTGAAGTGTGATCACTACTTCTCCAGAATATCCACTCACATTTTATAGACATGTAGGTCTCTTCATTATTTATAATGAATGCATCCTCCGTTGTATGTAGATTCTTTGTTGAAGTTAAAATTTCATCCACTGATGAATAACTCTTTACCACAAATGTTCTGGGAAATTTATAACTTTCACGCAACCCTAGGGTGACTTGTGTTCCCCTTTAACTAGTGCACAAACTCTACCTTCATTGCAGAAAAACCAACTTGCATGCCACACTTGCGCACCACACTAGCGCGTCAAACTTGCACGCCACACTGCTTGCACGACACACTTGCACGGTACACTTGTGCGTCACACTTCCCCCACACACTTGCGTTCCCCACTTGCGTGCACACTGAACTTGCACGGAAAAATTCCACTTACACAATCGGAGCTTGGATTTTCTCTAAGTGTTGAGATCGTTGAGAAATGAGGAGGGTAGCCGTCTATTTATAGGCATTTTGAGGACTTGCACGCCACACTTGCGCGCCATACTTGCGCTCCACTTTAAGACTTGCATTCATCTTTCTTTCCTTTGTCATATTTTGATATGATGATATTTGAAATATGACTTGCGTTCCACACTTGCGTGCCATACTTGCGCGCCATACTTGCGCGCTGCTTTAGGACTTGCGCGCCACACTTGCGCGCCACTTTTGGACTTGCGCACTACTTTTCATTTTCCAAAATTTAGATGTTCTGAATTCAAAAAATTCTTGGCGTACAACATTAGAAACCTCCTTAACACAAGATCACAACTCCCTTTTCCAAAAACACTTTTTCCCATTCTCCAGGAAAACCCCCTTTGTCAATAGTTTGAGTCATTGAGACTCACTTTGTCAACAAACACAACATGGAGTCCTGTATTGTCAACAAACACAATCATCTCAAAAATGATTCAATGATACCTTGAGGGATTGTTTCCCAACAATCTCCCCCTTTGGGTTTGTTGACAACTCTTCTCAAAACAATTCTTCATTCTTTGATACCTCATTAAGGCTTCATTCATCTTTAGCCACCATTCGCCTCTTGAGATACAGATAGCGATCAAAGATTTACTCAACGCATACTCTAACCCCACATGAGCAATGCTCGACATGAGAAACAAGAGTATCATGAAAAGTTCATCTATGAGTCACTTCGTTTCTGAAACCACTATTGATACCAACCTGATACCAATTGAAATTTTCATACTAACTTGATATCAACCACACTTCTTCTTTTATCATGATTCTAAGCTGTCATGATATCTATTATTTGATTGATCACATCTAGCATCGTCTGATTTTATTTTCTCCCCTATCTCATTGCTCCCCCTATATCACTGATCCACCTATCAGCTTCTCCCTATGTCTTGACTAAGACATTTTCTCCCCCTTGAACAATCAAATTTTATCACATTTTCTCCCCCTTTGTCAATGAACCCAAAGGGCACTTTTTTGCAGTCTGCAGTAGGGTAAGAACACATATCAGAACATAAGGGAAAAACACACCATACCTCAGGGAGAGGGACGGGGGGTTCCACATCCAAACTTTTTCATGTGATAAGAGTCAACTAGACTCCTAGATCCAGGCGATGCCTCTCAAAAGCTTCCTTGGGTAAGGCCTTCATCATAATATCTGCAACCTATAGTTCTGTAGGCACATACTCTAACTTCACTATTCCCTACTCAACCTTCTCCTTGATAAAATGATACGTTATCTCAATGTGCTTTGTCCTTGAGTGATGGAATATATTTTTTCTGAGATTGATAGCACTTGAGTTATTGCACTGGATTCCGATCAGAGATATCACTTCAACTCCCATATCATCAAGCTGTTGCTTTATCCACAATAACTGTGTGCATGCTTGAGTGGCTGCAATATACTCAGCTTTTGAGGTGCTTAATGAAATCAAATCTTGGTTCTTTCTTATCCAAGAAATACAGAGTCCACCAAGATAGAATTCACCTCCTGACGTTGATTTCCTATCATCTGCTGAACCGGCCCAATCTGCATCAGTATATCCCAATAAATCTGTCTGAGATTTCTCATTATACATCAAGCCGAAATCCACCATGCCCTTGATATACAAAAGTATTATTTTTACTACAAGAATGTGTCTTTCCTTAGGATTACTCTGATATCTCGTTGCTTGGCATGTGGAAAAAACAATTTCAGGCCTTGTTGCAGTTAGGTACAATAAAATTCCAATGATTTGCCTGTATTCTGTGATATTAACTGCTTTTCCATCCTCATCTTTGGACAGTTTCATCCGGGTAGCAACCGGAGTCTTCATTTCCTTGGAATTTTCCATTCCTAATATTCTTAGAACATCCTTGGAATACTTGGATTAAGAAATAAATGTACCATTCCTTCCTTGTGTCACCTATAGACCAAGGAAAAATGTTAGTTCTCCAATCATTGACATTTCAAACTCACTTTTCATGAATTCGGAAAACTGTCTGCACTGAGCTTCATCTGATCCCCCAAAGATTGTGTTATCGACATAAACTAACACCATCATCCTTTGATTAGTATTGTTGTTGAAATATAGATTGTAATCAACTCCACCACACTGGAAACCAAGCTTCTTCAAATACTGGTCAAGCCTTGAGTACCATGCTCTCAGTGCTTGTTTCAGCCCATATAACGCCTTCTTCAGCCGACAAACCTTGTTCTCATCCTCATGAATGAGAAAACCATCTAGCTACTCGATATAACCTTATTCCTCTAGAATCCCATTCAAGAATGCAGATTTGACATCCATCTGGAACACTTTGAACATTCATTGCACTGCAACGGATAGGAATAATCTAATTTTCTCCAGTCTTGCAACCGGTGCAAATGTCTCATCGACATCTATTACCTCTATCTGGGAGTATCCTTTTCACACCAGTAGTGCTTTGTTCTGAATCACTGCTCCATCTTCATTCATCTTGTTTCGATAGACCCATTTAGTCCTAATGACATTCTTATCTGCTGGCCTCGAAACAATCTCCCACATCTGATTCTTCTCAATCTGATCTAGCTCTTCATTCATGGCATGTACCTAGTTTTCATCTTCAGCTGAATCAACAAAGAATTTAGGCTCTACCTGAGATAAGAAAGATATCTGCTGTAGTGACTTCATTTTTTTTGTCTGAACTGAAGCTGATTGATCACCAATGATATTTTTCCTGTCAATTTCAGCTCGACTCCTTGGCTTCTGTGTAGAAACTGATTTTTCTTCTTTATGCTCATCATCAGTATCTTCTTCTGAATCAGCATCATCCACTTCTACTCCTCCTGTGTTACTTTCCTCCTCATCGCTTTTATCTGGAAATTGTTCACTGTGCTGTTGAATACTCTCCTCATTCTCAACAATAGTGACATCATTTCTCTCAACTAATTTTCCCAGCCTTTTATTAAAACATTTATGTGCTTTTTTTTTTCCTAAGTAGCCAAGGAATATTCCCTCATCTCCACATGACTCAAATTTCCTATGTTTTTCTTTTTTGAGTATGAAGCACTTACTCAAAAATATTTGAAAGTAATTCACCATTGGATTCTTCCCATACCACATCTCATACAATGTTTTTCCTTCCTCCAGACATAAAAAATCCCTGTTAGAAATGTAAACCGATGTCAATATTTCTTCCTTCCAAAATTTCTCTGGTAGATCTTTTTCTATGAGCATCATTCTGTCCATGTTGTTGATGATCCTATTTCTCCTTTAAACCACACAATTCTGTTGGGGAGTTCTTACTGAAGAAACTTGATGCCTTATCTCGTGTTTCTCGAGATAGTCTTCAACCTAACTGTTTGTGAATTTCGTACCATTGTCAGTACGAAACTTCAGAATTTTCTGTCCAAGAATCCTTTCACACTCCCTTCGGTGCTGTTTTAAGCAGCTGAACACATCAGACTTATGGGAAATAACAAATAACCATTCCATTCTACTGTAGTCATCAATGAAAAGAACCTAGTACCTCTTTCCGTCAATTGTTCTTGGTGTGATAGGCCCACAAACATCAACATGCACCAATTCGAGCACTCTTGTTGACTTGTTTTCTTTTTCCTTATATGTCTTTCTGATGAGATTCCCTTATTGGAATACATCGCATGTGTGAGTACGATCACGTGATAGATTAGGGAGGTCTCTTACTGCATCACACTTTACCAGATCTTCCAGGGATGGTTGGCATAGATGACCAAGTTGTTTATGACACAACTTGTTTTCTTGTTCTCTAGATAGAAAACACATATCTTATTATCCACTTACCAGGTAGAGATTTCCCTTTGTACTTTATCCCTATAAAACCACTACCCCGTCTCTTCCTTTTATGATAAATATATTCTTATTAAACCTTATAGAATGTTCTGAGTCACATAGTTGACTGACGCTTATCAAATTGTGACTGAGGCCTTTTACTACTAAGACATCTGCACTTCTCATCTCTTTGCCCCCAAATTTGGCCTTTCCTGAGCAAATAATCTTCATGCCTTCATTGTTTCCAAACGTGACAACAACTTCTTTTTCATATTTTATGCCTATAACAAGATCCTTATTACCTGTTATGTGAGATGTGAAACCGCTGTTAAGGATCCACACACCAGAGCGATCTGATGCTTTAAGAGCAATTTCTGGCACTGCAGCATTCTCATCCTTCTTCTTTTTGGTCCATATTTTTTCCTTCACACTCGACATGGCTTGAGACTTCTGTTCTTTCTCAGAGTATGATAGACCAGCTTGATCTTGAAAAGCTGCAAATCTATTTTTCATTTTTAACTCACCTGTTGGTTTATTGATCTGATGTTTGTGACCATTTTGATTCTACTTTGTCACATTCATCTATATGGTCAAAGTGCAGTACCTAGACATGTTCCCAAATCCTCCACACCAAAAATAGTGTCCTTCAAAATATGTTCTGGAGAATCGTTCTCTGTTTGGCTATCACCTTTGTTCTTGTTCCCTTCGATTTCTCCTGGATATGGAACACACATACTGTGAATGTCCCATCTTTACACAACAATAACACCTGATATAAGGTGCATTACTTCGTGTTACTTCTACATTAAGAGTTTCCCCTTGGGATATCTGAATATTCTGATTCTGCTTTGTGCCCAAATCAACCTTTAATCTCAAGATGGGTGCTTGCGGTCTAACTTCAATTTTCACAGATTTTTGTTTCTGATCAAGCCCTCAATTAGCCTTAACGTCTGAGCTCAATTAATGATTCTTTCTTACTAAACTAGTAGGATACTATTTCATCTTTTCAGTATTTGGAATGACCTGCTTTCCCAAGAGTGTGTTGGGAGTCAAAGGTTTTTCCTGGTCATTAACTTTTCTCTGCATACCGACAACTTCCTCTTCAAGCACTTCAATACACTTGATGTGATCTTTCCTTGTGTTTTCAAGCCATCAATATCCCTTTTTTGTTCTTCAATCTTGATTTTATACTCACTAACTGATTCTGAGTTCTCTGGTTTTTATGACTTGAGTTTCTGAATTTCTTCCATCAACTCAGACTTCTCTTCTTCCTACTGCTGCATATAGAGTTTGGCGTCATGAACAAATTTTTTATCTTTCTTTTTTTGTCTACCCAAACATCTATCTCCTCAAGAGAAACCTCTAACTCAGCTTGCATATCTATTCTTCCTTCAACTTCTTCTTCTTCATCATCACCTTCGGTTTCATTCTTCTCCTAAGAACTACCGACAAATGCCACCATAGCATTTTCTCCAAGATCTTTTCAGCTCTCTATCTCTTCAACCTTGTAGAGACCCGAAGCCTGACGTACATGGACATTACATTACTTTTGCGGAATACTTAGTACATAACAAAACACACACACACAAGGATCGTAATAGTTTAGTGTCTTTGGAAACTCGGAATGTAATCTTCTAATCCCGGTGAAAGATCTTCAACATATCCCATAAAGATCTTTTTTTTATACCTAAAACCATTCTTTATATCCTGGGGAAAAGAAAACATAAAAGGGTGAGCTCAAATGCTCAGTAAGGGTAAACAAAAGAAATATCAATCACATCATATACATAAGAACATAGCTTTTGGAAATCTTAACCTGCAAAAGAGCTCATAATATTATAACATGGGATAAATCATAGAAGTGAAATGTAATCCCAATAATCATAACTTAAAACATGAAACTTTGTGGTATACACACATAATCAGAGAGAATCATTTCTTGTTAGTCAAGACTCATTGCCAAGACTATCTTAGTGGACAAAGTCCCTTTCTGAACCGAGTCACCCTCGTTTCAGTCCTGTTTCACTGAACCGGTATAACCTACCGTTCCATCCATGTCTATATCATGAGATATAAAATCTTTACCCAATGCATTGGAGAGAGATATAGGTCCCACCCATCTTATAATGAATCCTTTCTTATGTGTGCCACATAATCATAAATCATACATCATTGCATAACCCATGTAATAAAAATGGGATTATTAAACAACATGACATCATAAAACAATTCATACAAGATAAAGGAATTCATAAAAATAATTCCATCACAACATAATCAAATCAATGTAATAATAGGGATAGAAACAGAACCCTATATTATCTTAGATGGAAAATAATTTTGATAAAACACTTGAACTCCATTCTTGAGGAAAATATCCTTTCTACTTCAAAAACACTTTTCCTTTCTTAACATGTCATACAATTATAAACTAAAAAAAGTTTATTAAAAATAAACTTGAAAAACTTGTAAAGGAAGCTTCTTGGAAATAATTTTTTTAAAAATCCATTCATGCCGTATAAGTTAAAAAAAACATTCTTTCGTACTTTTGTCGGAAAAGTCAAAAAGTACCTCGTACAAAAAAAAATGACAAAAGATTCCTTTCATATTCTTTACTAAAAACTCACCGAAGGGTCAAATTGGATTTAAACTATTTTAAGTGGATGGAAACAATATTACATATTGAGGGAACATGGATGTGGATGATAAAATAAACCCCAGTAAATACTAAAGTATAAATAATCTCGGATAAAAATGAGATTGTGATATTTCCCTTACCTTAGGTCCGACTTGCTTTGTAAGTGTCCGAACCTCCTGTATAATGATTTAAATCATGTTATTGACTTATTCCAGAATCAAATTAATTTTTATTATATCATATATGGTCCACTTATGACTTTATATTACTCGTTCTTTTGTAAATTCATGTTAAAGTAGCGTTTTGGGTAAAATCGTCTCATTTGTCGTTCGTGTTTTTAACTTGTAATTATTCATATGATTACTTAGATCATGATTACTTAATTCCAGAATATAAAACATGATTTATATATATATATTCAGAATATACATATATAATAAATCAGTAAATGGAAAGAAATACACCGTTCATGGAGACGGTAGTCCGTACATACGCATGAACGCTGTTTTCGTTTCCCTATTGAATTGAATGGAATTAAGTAGATGACATACATATAAATATAAATAATTCCAGTATCATTATTAGGTCATATATTTCATTAGTACTTATTATATATACTTTATAATCATTCATGAATGGTTAATCATTGAGAATTAATCTCATCGAGTCGTGGAGACGGTAGTCCGTACGTACGCACGAGCGATGATATCGTTCCCATGGTCGTGGAATTGTGTTGAAGTGTATGTATAATATTTCAGTATCAATATAACTTTATAATAATCATATATAGTTACTCATTACACCTTTATACCCATCCAATTAAGGTGGTGATGGAAAATAGATTACACCACGGCGTGGAGACGGTATTCCGTACGTACGCACGCGCGGTGATTTCCTTTTTCCGTAGGATGGATAGAAGGTTAATTAGAGTGGTTTCATATTTATAATAAAATATCAGTATATAAGAAATACTGATGTTATTACTTTATCATGAAACAACTAAAGAAGAAGAAGTTGTAGAAGAAAGAAATTGAAAAGATCGGTAATGGATATTACCTCTTCTTTGGAACGCCTCTTTGAATCCTCCACTTAGGGAACAAAGATTGGTATTTGAAGAAGACCAGGACCTCTAGGATTATTCTAGGGAAGTGGAGAAGGGATTTTGGCAGGGGTTGTCCGAGCTTGAGTGCTCAAATTGGTGTGAGGAGGAGGGGGAGGAGATGTCCTTTTATAAGGGAGGAGAGGGGCACCTTAGGAATATCTCAAAATATTATTTTATATTAAAGTCAAAATCGGTTTATAATGGTTCCAAAGGGTATTATTTCTAAGCTAAAGTGGGGATGGGTCGAAATCCTATCAACCAATAGGATTTAGACAAGTTTAGGTTATTATTTTAACCTTATCAATTAGATTTAACTCTAAGTTAAATAATTTAACTTTTACCGTG
Source organism: Viscum album (assembly GCA_963277665.1). Taxonomy (NCBI): domain Eukaryota; kingdom Viridiplantae; phylum Streptophyta; class Magnoliopsida; order Santalales; family Viscaceae; genus Viscum; species Viscum album. The sequence continues at coordinate 446,260,688 of OY728119.1, forward strand.
TCTTTTTGTTTTCTTACACTATATGGTTAATGAACTTACTATAACATGCCAAACGAACCCCAAATTGTTTATTATTAATATATATATCCTTATCTAAGTCATTTGGCCGAACCTTAGATTTTTAGGAATAAAATAACAATTAATAATATAATATTTGATTTAAAAACTATTTTGTGTCAATTTTGACACTATTTGATATATGATTTTTGTGAAAGTCATAACAGAATTATATGTTCGAACCAAGTTGATTAAATCAAAAATAATATATCATAGTAACCAAGAAAATTAGTGTAATTCATAAAAGTCTAAAATTATATTTATTTTGGTATTTATAATATCAATTATGTCAATATTTCATTAATAAGATAATTAATGCATCATCTTTGTGTCATAAATAAATTAAATTATTTGATGTCTAAAAATTACAAATAAAATACCATTATGTAGGAAATCTTTTTAGCTTTCTAATTAATATTTACAATAGAATTTATCTTATGTATAACCATATATTAAAAATGTTTTAGTAAATAAACTTTGATTTTAACTCTTTTAACTCTTCTTTGAATTAAATAATAATAAATGTCCTAATCTAATCCAAGTGGGACTAAATGATAATATTTTACACTTAAGGTTGTTTGTGGTCGAGATAAACTTGTCCAATAGGATTAGGACATGTGTTAGGGTAATATTAATATCATTTTTACCCTTAATTACCCTATTTACTTTTAACCGTGGTAAATAAAAGTAAAAAGTTACTATTCACCGAAAATTATTTTCATCTCATTGAACCACATTTTACTTACTGACATCAACCGTGTCTCTCGGATTTTTGAAATTCCATTCACAGAAGCGGTAAAATTAAGTTTTATGAAAAATTCAGTTTTTTTAACTACCACTTAATAGTTTCACTATTCATCAAAAATTGATGTTTTTCAGAACAATGCCAAAATTTCATCCTAAGCTATATTTCATATTCCAAATTCAAAAATGAAGTCTATTTTACCAAATTCATAACATAGAAGTTGCATTAATTAATTTTATAATTAAATCCCGCTGTTAAAACAAAAAGCGTGTTTTTAAGAAACCATATCTATCAAAAGATTGACACTTGTTTATGTCTGGTTTAAATGTGAAATTACATCCAATGACCAACATTGTATTAAATTGTAAAAATATATTCTAAATATACTTTAAAACCACTCAAATTAATAATTTATCACTATTAATTATTTCGATAAAAAAAGTTGTTTTTAATTAAAATTTAGTAATTTTCACTATTCATTAGAAAATGAAAGTTATCCGAAAAGTACAAAAATTTCACCTTAGGCTAAATTCGATACTACGAATCCAAAAATGAAGTCCATTTTGAGAGCTAAAATTTCTAAAATTTTAAAAAGTGGTTATTACTATTTAAAACGGCTAGTTTTAATAATATTTTAATAGCATATCGTTGTTTCGTGAAACTCAGTATTGCGTACTACACACGCTATCGAGGAAGGTTGCGATTGCGTGTAATGCAAGGCAAGTCAAGGATGCGTGTTGTGAAAGCTCCTTTTGGTGTAGCATACAACACAAGACATTAATAAAAATAAAAAGAATATTTTTCATAAAATCTCGGGCTGTTACATTCTACCCCCCTTAAAATGAATTTCGCCCTCGAAATTCGTCGGGGTTATAAATGGTTTACTATTTGAAAGTTTCTTTGATAGAAACCCACATCGTAAAAAGGAATACCAAAACTTATCTTTAAAAACAAAAGTATGAAACGTAACGGTTACCCAAATAAACTAATCACTGGGTTTCCACATAGGTGAAAATATGGATATGGAAGAGAAATCTAACCATCATGTTCTGATGGAGAGTGGTAGAGAACATGGCTATGGAAAAGCCAGCAATCACAAAGCCATAAATTTGTGACGATCTAGGGTACCATCTGATTCATCGGATATAAGGGCACTAGGACAACATTTTTTGGTTTTCAAGATCATTTCCCTAAAGTTGAAGAATTTGAATTAGAATAAATACTTACTTTATTTTGGTACAATCTCACTGTTGTTCGTGCCTTGTACAATTTCCACTTCATCTCTTAAATAAATGAAGTCGAATTTGTTATTCGTGAAGTGTTATCAGATCATGTGATAGATTGACGGGTCATTCACAAGTCATTCTATAGTGATATTAATCATATATGGTTCCTAAAATGAACTTATACTTCACATATCATACTGCTTAATATAATAAAACTAGTTTCTACTAAACAGAGACTTCCTGTAGGTCAGTGGTAGGCGATAAAGGCCAGTGGCACTTCGGTTGTGGGTTATATTCCCACATCCTCGTCCGAAGCGATGAGTTGTCGCCCGTCCTGCAGGTTGTCCTTTTTCTAAAGCTATATTAATATAACATCCCATCAATAATATCGAAAAATGTTTTATCCTAACTTATGTCCAACATAATCCATTCTAATCTTTAGGCTTATCCATAATACTGTAGTCCACTCTCATAACATAGTGAAAACGATTACCATAGATTTAATACCATCGTTGATCCCCATATATCATAAGATATGTTTTGTTGGTCACATTCCAAACATTCAAAGTCCTTAATCATGTATTCTTTTGAATACCCATTGAACCTTAGTGAAAACATGAATGCAGTTAAAAGTTAACACTTTCCACATACCAAAATCCTCAAAATTCTATATACTCAAACCATGATATCACTTAGTCCTTATATCAATCATGATCTCATGCATACAATCAAACATCTCATTATCGTCTTATCCCTTCATTATGCGCATATCATCTACTTTCCAAAAATACTGATACCATTCATCACATACTTTCAAAACTTAAGGAAAGACAACAATGTAACAATCCTTAGATGTCTCTTTATCCCATAGTACCATGAGATTACTTATACAACATTACACTTGATAAACATGTAATCATTCCACTACATTCTTAAACCATTGACCGAGCTTCAACAATTCTTTCATCTCACATATCATTTGTAGTATCATCATCATCATCAACATAAATACTACCCATACGACCATACTGATTCTCTTCATGAGACTTTCCCTTAGGGCATTGGTTTGCATAATGCCCATACATTCCACATTTAAAACATTTAACCATTGTTGATGTCGTAGCAATACCATTATCCTCATCCCTGGTGTTAACTGAACCTTTTCCTTTGCACTTACTGGCTTTGTGTCCTTATTTTCCACACCCAAAGCATCTTCCAGTTCCTTTGAAACATTCTCCTTGATGCCTCTTCCCACATGATTTACATAGGGGAAATTGAACTTTCTTTCCTCTATGATCATCATGAAACTCCATCTTACTCTTATTAGCCGAGTCAGGAAACTTACCAAATTTTACTTTATTGATCATATTATGAGATTGCTGATTCGGCATAATGATGATGTTTGGACTTCCAAATCCCATTTCATCTGGTTTCTCATGAAGAATATCATTCCATTGTCCATCATATCCTCCATTATCGTGAATCACCTTGTTTCCAACCATTTTCTAAAACCAAAAAATAAAGGGGGAGTAACTTAAATATCTAACATCTTTTGTTTAATCTAATATCGTTACCATAGTTCTAGGACTATATCCTATACGTATACTTATCCTTAGGGGCATCCCTAGACATACCTTAGAAATATCTCTAGGGATCTCACTAACGTTTTCGCATCCTAGTTTCCAAAGGTTGACTAAACCTTTCCTCTGATACCAACTGTAGAGACCCGAAGCCTGACGTACATGGATATTACATTACTTTTGCAGAATACTTAGTACATAACAAAACACACACACACAAGGATCGTAATAGTTTAGTGTCTTTGGAAACTCGGAATGTAATCTTCTAATCCCGGTGAAAGATCTTCAACATATCCCATAAAGATCTTCTTTTTTTTATACCTAAAACCTTTCTTTATATCCTGGGGAAAAGAAAACATAAAAGGGTGAGCTTAAATTCTCAGTAAGGGTAAACAAAATAAATATCAATCACATCATATACATAAGAACATAGCTTTTGGAAATCTTAACCTGCAAAAAAGCTCATAATATTATAACATGGTATAAATCATAGAAGTGAAATGTAATCCCAATAATCATAACTTAAAACATGAAACTTTGTGGCATACACACATAATCATAGAGAATCATTTCTTGTTAGTCAAGACTCATTGCCAAGACTATCTTAGTGGACAAAGTCCCTTTCTGAACCGAGTCACCCTCGTTTCAGTCCTGTTTCACTGAACCGGTATAACCTACCGTTCCAGCCATGTCTATCTCATGAGATATAAAATCTTTACCCAATGCATTGGAGGGAGATATAGGTCCCACCCATCTTATAATGAATCCTTTCTTATGTGTGCCACATAATCATAAATTATACATCATTGCATAACCCATGTAATAAAAATGGGATTATTAAACAACATGACATCATAAAACAATTCATACAAGATAAAGGAATTCATAAAAATAATTCCATCACAACATAATCAAATCAATGTAATAATTGGGATAGAAACAGAATCCTATATTATCTTATATGGAAAATAATTTTGATAAAACACTTGAACTCCATTCTTGAGGAAAATATCCTTTCTACTTCAAAAACACTTTTCCTTTCTTAACATGTCATACAATTATAAACAAAAAAAAGTTTATTAAAAATAAACTTGAAAAACTTGTAAATAAAGATTCTAGGAAATAATTTTTTTTAAAAATACATTCATGCCGTATAAGTTAAAAAAAACATTCTTTCGTACTTTTGTCGGAAAAGTCAAAAAGTACCTCGTACAAAAAAAATGACAAAAGATTCCTTTCATATTCTTTACTAAAAACTCACCGAAGGGTCAAATTGGATTTAAACTATTTTAAGTGGATGGAAACAATATTACATATTGAGGGAACATGGATGTGGATGATAAAATAAACCCTAGTAAATACTAAAGTATAAATAATCTCGGATAAAAATGAGATTGTGATATTTCCCTTACCTTAGGTCCGACTTGCTTTGTAAGTGTCCGAACCTCCTGTATAATGATTTAAATCATGTTATTGACTTATTCCAGAATCATATTAATTTTTATTATATCATATATGGTCCACTTATGACTTTATATTACCCGTTCTTTTGTAAATTCATGTTAAAGTAGCGTTTTGGGTAAAATCGTCTCATTTGTCGTTCGTGTTTTTAACTTGTAATTATTCATATGATTAGTTAGATCATGATTACTTAATTACAGAATATAAAACATGATTTATATATATATATATTCAGAATATACATATATAATAAGTCAGTAAATGGAAAGAAATACACCGTTCATGGAGACGGTAGTCCGTACGTACGCATGAACGCTGTTTTCGTTTCCTTATTGAATTGAATGGAATTAAGTAGATGACATACATATAAATATAAATAATTCCAGTATCATTATTAGGTCATATATTTCATTAGTACTTATTATATATACTTTATAATCATTCATGAATGGTTAATCATTGAGAATGAATCTCATCACGTCGTGGAGACGGTAGTCCGTACGTACGCACGAGCGATGATATCGTTCCCATGGTCGTGGAATTGTGTTGAAGTGTATGTATACTATTTCAGTATCAATATCACTTTATAATAATCATATATAGTTACTCATTACACCTTCATACCCATCCAATTAAGGTGGTGATGGAAAATAGATTACACCACGGCGTGGAGACGGTATTCCGTACGTACGCACGCGCGGTGATTTCCTTTTTCCGTAGGATGGATAGAAGGTTAATTAGAGTTGTTTCATATTTATAATAACATATCAGTATATAAGAAATACTGATGTTATTACTTTATCATGAAACAACTAAAGAAGAAGAAGTTGAAGAAGAAAGAAATTGAAAAGATCGGTAATGGATATTACCTCTTCATTGGAACGCTTCTTTGAATCCTCCACTTAGGGAACTAAGATTGGTCTTTGAAGAAGACCAGAACCTCTAGGATTATTCTAGGGATGTGGAGAAGGGATTTTGGCGGGGTTTGGCCGAGCTTGAGTGCTCAAATTGGTGTGAGGAGGAGGGGGAGGAGATGTCCTTTTATAAGGGAGGAGAGGGGCACCTTAGGAATATCTCAAAATATTATTTTATATTAAAGTCAAAATCGGTTTATAATGGTTCCAAAGGGTCTTATTTCGAAGCTAAAATGGGGATGGGTCGAAATCCTATCAACCAATAGGATTTAGACAAGTTTAGGTTATTATTTTAACCTTATCAATTAGATTTAACTCTAAGTTAAATAATTTAACTTTTACCATTTCTTTTTGTTTTCTTACACTATATGGTTAATGAACTTACTATAACATGCCAAACGAACCCCAAATTGTTTATTATTAATATATATATCCTTATCTAAGTCATTTTTCCGAACCTTAGATTTTTAGGAATAAAATAACAATTAATAATATAATATTTGATTTAAAAACTATTTTGTGTCAATTTTGACACTATTTGATATATGATTTTTGTGAAAGTCATAACAGAATTATATGTTCGAACCAAGTTTATTAAATCAACAATAATATATCATAGTAACCATGAAAATTATTGTAATTCATAAAAAGTCTAAAATTACATTTATTTTGGTATTTATAATATCAATTATGTCAATATTTCATTAATAAGATAATTAATGCATCATCTTTGTGTCATAAATAAATTAAATTATTTGATGTCTAAAAATTACAAATAAAATACCATTATGTAGTAAATTGTTTTAGCTTTCTAATGAATATTTACAATCGAATTTATCTTATGTATAACCCTATATTAAAAATGTTTTAGTAAATAAACTTTGATTTTAACTCTTTTAACTCTTCTTTGAATTAAATAATAATAAATGTCCTAATCTAATCCAAGTGGGCCTAAATGATAATATTTTACAATTAAGGTTGTTTTTGGTCGAGATAAACTTGTCCAATAGGATTAGGACATGTGTTAGGGTAATATTAATATTATTTTTACCCTTAATTACCCTATTTACTTTTAACCGTGGTAAATAAAAGTAAAAAGTTACTATTCACCAAAAATTATTTTCATCTCATTGAACCACATTTTACTTACTGACATCAACCGTGTCTCTCGGATTTTTGAAATTCCATTCACAGAAGCGGTAAAATTAAGTTTTATGAAAAATTCAGTTTTTTTAACTACCACTTAGTAGTTTCACTATTCATCAAAAATTGATGTTTTTCAGAACAATGCCAAAATTTCATTCTAAGTTATATTTCATATTCCAAATTCAAAAATGAAGTCTATTTTAATAAATTCATAACATATAAGTTGCATTAGTTAATTTTATAATTAAATCCCGCTGTTAAAACAAAAAGCGTGTTTTTAAGAAACAATATCTATCAAAAGATTGACACTTGTTTATGTCTGGTTTAAATGTGAAATTACATCCAATGACCAACATTGTATTAAATTGTAAAAATGTATTCTAAATATACTTTAAAACCACTCAAATTAATAATTTATCACTATTAATTATTTCGATAAAAAAAGTTGTTTTTAATTAAAATTTAGTAATTTTCACTATTCATTAGAAAATGAAAGTTATCCGAAAAGTACCAAAATTTCACCTTAGGCTAAATTCGATACTACGAATCCAAAAATGAAGTCCATTTTGAGAGCTAAAATTTCTAAAATTTTAAAAAGTGGTTATTACTATTCATAACGGCTAGTTTTAATAATATTTTAATAGCATATCGTTGTTTCGTGAAACTCAGTATTGCGTACTACACACGCTATCGAGGAAGGTTGCGATTGCGTGTAATGCAAGGCAAGTCAAGGATGCGTGTTGTGAAAGCTCCTTTTGGTGTAGCGTACAACACAAGACATTAATAAAAATAAAAAGAATATTTTTCATAAAATCTCGGGCTGTTACATTCTAGCCCCCTTAAAATGAATTTCGCCCTCGAAATTCGTCGGGGTTATAAATGGTTTACTATTTGAAAGTTTCTTTGATAGAAACCCACATCGTAAAAAGGAATACCAAAACTTATCTTTAAAAACAAAAGTATGAAACGTAACGGTTACCCAAATAAACTAATCACTGGGTTTCCACATAGGTGAAAATATGGATATGGAAGAGAAATCTAACCATCATGTTCTGTCGGAGAGTGGTAGAGAACATGGCTATGGAAAAGCCAGCAATCACAAAGCCATAAATTTGTGACGATCTAGGGTACCATCTGATTCATCGGATATAAGGGCACTAGGACAACATTTTTTGGTTTTCAAGATCATTTCCCTAAAGTTGAAGAATTTGAATTAGAATAAATACTTACTTTATTTTGGTACAATCTCACTGTTGTTCGTGCCTTGTACAATTTACACTTCATCTCTTAAATAAATGAAGTCGAATTTGTTATTCGTGAAGTGTTATCAGATCATGTGATAGAATGACGGGTCATTCACAAGTCATTCTATAGTGAGATTAATCATATATGGTTCCTAAAATGAACTTATACTTCACATATCATACTGCTTAATATAATAAAACTAGTTTATACTAAACAGGGACTTCCTGTAGGTCAGTGGTAGGCGATAAAGGCCAGTCGCACTTCGGTTGTGGGTTATATTCCCACAGCCTCGTCTGAAGCGATGGGTTGTCACCCGTCCTGCAGGTTGTCCTTTTTCTAAAGCTATATTAATATAACATCCCATCAATAATATCGAAAAACGTTTTATCCTAACTTATGTCCAACATAATCCATTCTAATCTTTAGGCTTATCCATAATACTGTAGTCCACTCTCATAACATAGTGAAAACGATTACCAGAGATTTAATACCATCGTTGATCCCCATATATCATAAGATATGTTTTGTTGGCCACATTCCAAACATTCAAAGTCCTTAATCATGTATTCTTTTGAATACCCATTGAACCTTAGTGAAAACATGAATGCAGTTAAAAGTTAACACTTTCCACATACCAAAATCCTCAAAATTCTATATACTCAAACCGTGATATCACTTAGTCCTTATATCAATCATGAGCTCATGCATACAATCAAATATCTCATTATCGTCTTATCCCTTCATTATGCGCATATCATCTACTTTCCAAAAATACTGATACCATTCATCACATACTTTCAAAACTTAAGGAAAGACAACAATGTAACAATCCTTAGATGTCTCTTTATCCCATAGTACCATGAGATTACTTATACAACATTACACTTGATAAACATGTAATCATTCCACTACATTCTTAAACCATTGACCGAGCTTCAACAATTCTTTCATCTCACATATCATTTGTAGTATCATCATCATCATCAACATAAATACTACCCATACGACCATACTGATTCTCTTCATGAGACTTTCCCTTAGGGAATTGGTTTGCATAATGCCCGTACATTCCACATTTAAAACATTTAACCATTGTTGATGTCGTAGCAATACCATTATCCTCATCCCTGGTGTTAACTGAACCTTTTCCTTTGCACTTACTGGCTTTGTGTCCTTCTTTTCCACACCCAAAGCATCTTCCAGTTCCTTTGAAACATTCTCCTTGATGCCTCTTCCCACATGATTTACATAGGGGAAATTGAACTTTCTTTCCTCTATGATCATCATGAAACTCCATCTTTCTCTTATTAGCCGAGTTAGGAAACTTACCAAATTTTACTTTATTGATCATATTATGAGATTGCTGATTCGGCATAATGATGATGTTTGGACTTCCAAATCCCATTTCATTTGGTTGCTCATGAAGAATATCATTCTATTGTCCATCATATCCTCCATTATCGTGAATCACCTTGTTTCCAGCCATTTTCTAAAACCCAAAAATAAATGGGGAGTAACTTAAATATCTAACATCTTTGGTTTAATCTAATATCGTTACCATAGTTCTAGGACTATATCTTATACGTATACTTATCCTTAGGGGCATCCCTAGACATACCTTAGAAATATCTCTAGGGATCTCACTAACGTTTTCGCATCCTAGTTTCCAAAGGTTGACTAAACCTTTCCTCTGATACCAACTGTAGAGACCCGAAGCCTGACGTACATGGACATTACATTACTTTTGCAGAATACTTAGTACATAACAAAACACACACACACAAGGATCGTAATAGTTTAGTGTCTTTGGAAACTCGGAATGTAATCTTCTAATCCCGGTGAAAGATCTTCAACATATCCCATAAAGATCTTCTTTTTTTTTTATACCTAAAACCTTTCTTTATATCCTAGGGAAAAGAAAACATAAAAGGGTGAGCTCAAATGCTCAGTAAGGGTAAACAAAAGAAATATCAATCACATTATATACATAAGAACATAGCTTTTGGAAATCTTAACCTGCAAAAGAGCTCATAATATTATAACATGGGATAAATCATAGAAGTGAAATATAATCCCAATAATCATAACTTAAAACATGAAACTTTGTGGCATACACACATAATCATAGATAATCATTTCTTGTTAGTCAAGACTCATTGCCAAGACTATCTTAGTGGACAAAGTCCCTTTCTGAACCGAGTCACCCTCGTTTCAGTCCTGTTTCACTGAACCGGTATAACCTACCGTTCCAGCCATGTCTATATCATGAGATATAAAATATTTACCCAATGAATTGGAGGGAGATATAGGTACCACCCATCTTATAATGAATCCTTTCTTATGTGTGCCACATAATCATAAATCATACATCATTGCATAACCCATGTAATAAAAATGGGATTATTAAACAACATGACATCATAAAACAATTCATACAAGATAAAGGAATTCATAAAAATAAATACATCACAACATAATCAAATCAATGTAATAATAGGGACAGAAACAGAACCCTATATTATCTTAGATGGAAAATAATTTTGATAAAACACTTGAACTCCATTCTTGAGGAAAATATCCTTTCTACTTCAAAAACACTTTTGATTTCTTAACATGTCATAAAATTATAAACTAAAAAAAGTTTATTAAAAATAAACTTGAAAAACTTGTAAAGGAAGCTTCTTGGAAATAATTTTTTTAAAAATCCATTCATGCCGTATAAGTTAAAAAAAACATTCTTTCGTACTTTTGTCGGAAAAGTCAAAAAGTACCTCGTACAAAAAAAAATGACAAAAGATTCCTTTCATATTCTTTACTAAAAACTCACCGAAGGGTCAAATTGGATTTAAACTATTTTATGTGGATGGAAAAAATATTATATATTGAGGGAACATGGATGTGGATGATAAAATAAACCCCAGTAAATACTAAATTATAAATAATCTCGGATAAAAATGAGATTGTGATATTTCCCGTACCTTAGGTCCGACTTGCTTTGTAAGTGTCCGAACCTCCTGTATAATGATTTAAATCATGTTATTGACTTATTCCAGAATCATATTAATTGTTATTATATCATATATGGTCCACTTATGACTTTATATTACCCGTTCTTTTGTAAATTCATGTTAAAGTAGCGTTTTGGGTAAAATCGTCTCATTTGTCGTTCGTGTTTTTAACTTGTAATTATTCATATGATTACTTAGATCATGATTACTTAATTCCAGAATATAAAACATGATTTATATATATATATTCAGAATATACATATATAATAAATCAGTAAATGGAAAGAAATACACCGTTCATGGAGACGGTAGTCCGTACGTACGCATGAACGCTGTTTTCGTTTCCTTATTGAATTGAATGGAATTAAGTAGATGACATACATATAAATATAAATAATTCCAGTATCATTATTAGGTCATATATTTCATTAGTACTTATTATATATACTTTATAATCATTCATGAATGGTTAATCATTGAGAATGAATCTCATCGCGTCGTGGAGATGGTAGTCCGTACGTACGCACGAGCGATGATATCGTTCCCATGGTCGTGGAATTGTGTTGAAGTGTATGTATACTATTTCAGTAACAATATCACTTTATAATAATCATATATAGTTACTCATTACACCTTTATACCCATCCAATTAAGGTGGTGATGGAAAATAGATTACACCACGGCGTGGAGACGGTATTCCGTACGTACACACGCGCGGTGATTTCCTTTTTCCATAGGATGGATAGAAGGTTAATTAGAGTTGTTTCATATTTATAATAACATATCAGTATATAATAAATACTGATGTTATTACTTTATCATGAAACAACTAAAGAAGAAGAAGTTGAAGAAGAAAGAAATTGAAAAGATCGGTAATGGATATTACCTCTTCTTTGGAACGCCTCTTTGAATCCTCCACTTAGGGAACTAAGATTGGTCTTTGAAGAAGACCAGGACCTCTAGGATTATTCTAGGGAAGTGGAGAAGGGATTTTGGCAGGGGTTGGTCGATCTTGAGTGCTCAAATTGGTGTGAGGAGGAGGGGGAGGAGATGTCCTTTTATAAGGGAGGAGAGGGGCACCTTAGGAATATCTCAAAATATTATTTTATATTAAAGTCAAAATCGGTTTATAATGGTTCCAAAGGGTCTTATTTTTAATCTAAAGTCGGGATGGGTCGAAATACTATCAACCAATAGGATTTAGACAAGTTTAGGTTATTATTTTAACCTTATCAATTAGATTTAACTCTAAGTTAAATAATTTAACTTTTACCGTGTCTTTTTGTTTTCTTACACTATATGGTTAATGAACTTACTATAACATGCCAAACGAACCCCAAATTGTTTATTATTAATATATATATCCTCATCTAAGTCATTTGGCCGAACCTTATATTTTTAGGAATAAAATAACAATTAATAATATAATATTTTATTTAAAAACTATTTTGTGTCAATTTTGACACTATTTGATATATGATTTTTGTGAAAGTCATAACAGAATTATATGTTAGAACCAAGTTGATTAAATCAACAATAATATATCATAGTAACCAAGAAAATTAGTGTAATTCATAAAAAGTCTAAAATTTCATTTATTTTGGTATTTATAATATCAATTATGTCAATATTTCATTAATAATATAATTAATGCATCATCTTTGTGTCATAAATAAATTACATTATTTGATGTCTAAAAATTACAAATAAAATACCATTATGTAGTAAATCTTTTTATCTTTCTAATGAATATTTACAATCGAATTTATCTTATGTATAACCCTATATTAAAAATGTTTTAGTAAATAAACTTTGATTTTAACTCTTTTAACTCTTCTTTGAATTAAATAATAATAAATGTCCTAATCTAATCCAAGTGGGCCTAAATGATAATATTTTACACTTAAGGTTGTTTTTGGTCGAGATAAACTTGTCCAATAGGATTAGGACATGTGTTAGGGTAATATTAATATCATTTTTACCCTTAATTACCCTATTTACTTTTAACCGTGGTAAATAAAAGTAAAAAAGTTACTATTCACCAAAAATTATTTTCATCTCATTGAACCACATTTTACTTACTGACATCAACCGTGTCTCTCGGATTTTTGAAATTCCATTCACAGAAGCGGTAAAATTAAGTTTTATGAAAAATTCAGTTTTTTTAACTACCACTTAGTAGTTTCACTATTCATCAAAAATTGATGTTTTTCAGAACAATGCCAAAATTTCATCCTAAGCTATATTTCATATTCCAAATTCAAAAATGAAGTCTATTTTACCAAATTCATAACATAGAAGTTGCATTAATTAATTTTATAATTAAATCCCGCTGTTAAAACAAAAAGCATGTTTTTAAGAAACAATATCTATCAAAAGAATGACACTTGTTTATGTCTGGTTTAAATGTGAAATTACATCCAATGACCAACATTGTATTAAATTGTAAAAATATATTCTAAATATACTTTAAAACCACTCAAATTAATAATTTATCACTATTAATTATTTCGATAAAAAAAGTTGTTTTTAATTAAAATTTAGTAATTTTCACTATTCATTAGAAAATGAAAGTTATCCGAAAAGTACCAAAATTTCACCTTAGGCTAAATTCGATACAACGAATCCAAAAATGAAGTCCATTTTGAGAGCTAAAATTTCTAAAATTTTAAAAAGTGGTTATTACTATTCATAACGTCTAGTTTTAATAATATTTTTATAGCATATCGTTGTTTCGTGAAACTCAGTATTGCGTACTACACACGCTATCGAGGAAGGTTGCGATTGCGTGTAATGCAAGGCAAGTCAAGGATGCGTGTTGTGAAAGCTCCTTTTGGTGTAGCGTACAACACAAGACATTAATAAAAATAAAAAGAATATTTTTCATAAAATCTCGGGCTGTTACATTCTACCCCCCTTAAAATGAATTTCGCCCTCGAAATTCGTCGGGGTTAAAAATGGTTTACTATTTGAAAGTTTCTTTGATAGAAACCCACATCGTAAAAAGGAATACCAAAACTTATCTTTAAAAACAAAAGTATGAAACGTAACGGTTACCCAAATAAACTAATCACTGGGTTTCCACATAGGTGAAAATATGGATATGGAAGAGAAATCTAACCATCATGTTCTGATGGAGAGTGGTAGAGAACATGGCTATGGAAAAGCCAGCAATCACAAAGCCATAAATTTGTGACGATCTAGGGTACCATCTGATTCATCGGATATAAGGGCACTAGGACAACATTTTTTGGTTTTCAAGATCATTTCCCTAAAGTTGAAGAATTTGAATTAGAATAAATACTTACTTTATTTTGGTACAATCTCACTGTTGTTCGTGCCTTGTACAATTTCCACTTCATCTCTTAAATAAATGAAGTCGAATTTGTTATTCGTGAAGTGTTATCAGATCATGTGATAGAATGACGGGTCATTCACAAGTCATTCTATAGTGAGATTAATCATATATGGTTCCTAAAATGAACTTATACTTCACATATCATACTGCTTAATATAATAAAACTAGTTTCTACTAAACAGGGACTTCCTGTAGGTCAGTGGTAGGAGATAAAGGCCAGTCGCACTTCGGTTGTGGGTTATATTCCCACAGCCTCGTCCGAAGCGATGGGTTGTCGCCCGTCCTGCAGGTTGTCCTTTTTCTAAAGCTATATTAATATAACATCCCATCAATAATATCGAAAAACGTTTTATCCTAACTTATGTCCAACATAATCCATTCTAATCTTTAGGCTTATCCATAATACTGTAGTCCACTCTCATAACATAGTGAAGACGATTACCAGAGATTTAATACCATCGTTGATCCCCATATATCATAAGATATGTTTTGTTGGTCACATTCCAAACATTCAAAGTCCTTAATCATGTATTCTTTTGAATACCCATTGAACCTTAGTGAAAACATGAATGCAGTTAAAAGTTAACACTTTCCACATACCAAAATCCTTAAAATTCTATATACTCAAACCATGATATCACTTAGTCCTTATATCAATCATGAGCTCATGCATACAATCAAACATCTCATTATCGTCTTATCCCTTCATTATGCGCATATCATCTACTTTCCAAAAATACTGATACCATTCATCACATACTTTCAAAACTTAAGGAAAGACAACAATGTAACAATCCTTAGATGTCTCTTTATCCCATAGTACCATGAGATTACTTATACAACATTACACTTGATAAAAATGTAATCATTCCACTACATTCTTAAACCATTGACCGAGCTTCAACAATTCTTTCATCTCACATATCATTTGTAGTCTCATCATCATCATCAACATAAATACTACCCATACGACCATACTGATTCTTTTCATGAGACTTTCCCTTAGGGCATTGGTTTTCATAATTCCCGTACATTACACATTTAAAACATTTAACCATTGTTGATGTCGTAGCAATACCATTATCCTCATCCCTGGTGTTAACTGAACCTTTTCCTTTGCACTTACTGGCTTTGTGTCCTTCTTTTCCACACCCAAAGCATCTTCCAGTTCCTTTGAAACATTCTCCTTGATGCCACTTCCCACATGATTTACATAGGGGAAATTGAACTTTCTTTCCTCTATGATCATCATGAAACTCCATCTTTCTCTTATTAGCCGAGTCCGGAAACTTACCAAATTTTACTTTATTGATCATATTATGAGATTGCTGATTCGACATAATGATGATGTTTGGACTTCCAAATCCCATTTCATTTGGTTGCTCATGAAGAATATCATTCCATTGTCCATCATATCCTCCATTATTGTGAATCACCTTGTTTCCAGCCATTTTCTAAAACCCAAAAATAAAGGGGGAGTAACTTAAATATCTAACATCTTTGGTTTAATCTAATATCGTTACCATAGTTCTAGGACTATATCCTATACGTATACTTATCCTTAGGGGCATCCCTAGACATACCTTAGAAATATCTCTAGGGATCTCACTAACGTTTTCGTATCCTAGTTTCCAAAGGTTGACTAGACCTTTCCCCTGATACCAACTGTAGAGACCCGAAGCCTGACGTACATGGACATTACATTACTTTTGCAGAATACTTAGTACATAACAAAACACACACACACAAGGATCGTAATAGTTTAGTGTCTTTGGAAACTCGGAATGTAATCTTCTAATCCCGGTGAAAGATATTCAACATATCCCATAAAGATCTTCTTTTTTTTTATACCTAAAACCTTTCTTTATATCCTGGGGAAAAGAAAACATAAAAGGGTGAGCTCAAATGCTTAGTAAGGGTAAACAAAAGAAATATCAATCACATCATATACATAAGAACATAGCTTTTGGAAATCTTAACCTGCAAAAGAGCTCATAATATTATAACATGGGATAAATCATAGAAGTGAAATGTAATCCCAATAATCATAACTTAAAACATGAAACTTTGTGGCATACACACATAATCATAGAGAATCATTTCTTGTTAGTCAAGACTCATTTCCAAGACTATCTTAGTGGACAAAGTCCCTTTCTGAACCGAGTCACCCTCGTTTCAGTCCTGTTTCACTGAACCGGTATAACCTACCGTTCCAGCCATGTCTATCTCATGAGATATAAAATCTTTACCCAATTCATTGGAGGGAGATATAGGTCCCACCCATCTTATAATGAATCCTTTCTTATGTGTTCCACATAATCATAAATCATACATCATTGCATAACCCATGTAATAAAAATGGGATTATTAAACAACATGACATCATAAAACAATTCATACAAGATAAAGGAATTCATAAAAATAATTCCATCACAACATAATCAAATCAATGTAATAATAGGGATAGAAACAGAACCCTATATTATCTTAGATGGAAAATAATTTTGATAAAACACTTGAACTCCATTCTTGAGGAAAATATCCTTTCTACTTCAAAAACACTTTTCCTTTCTTAACATGTCATACAATTAAAAACTAAAAAAAGTTTATTAAAAATAAACTTGAAAAACTTGTAAAGGAAGCTTCTTGGAAATAATTTTTTTAAAAATCCATTCATGCCGTATAAGTTAAAAAAAACATTCTTTCGTACTTTTGTCGGAAAAGTCAAAAAGTACCTCGTACAAAAAAAAATGACAAAAGATTCCTTTCATATTCTTTACTAAAAACTCACCGAAGGGTCAAATTGGATTTAAACTATTTTAAGTGGATGGAAACAATATTACATATTGAGGGAACATGGATGTGGATGATAAAATAAACCCCAGTAAATACTAAAGTATAAATAATCTCGGATAAAAATGAGATTGTGATATTTCCCTTACCTTAGGTCCGACTTGCTTTGTAAGTGTCCGAACCTCCTGTATAATGATTTAAATCATGTTATTGACTTGTTCCAGAATCATATTAATTGTTATTATATCATATATGGTCCACTTATGACTTTATATTACCCGTTCTTTTGTAAATTCATGTTAAAGTAGCGTTTTGGGTAAAATCGTCTCATTTGTCGTTCATGTTTTTAACTTGCAATTATTCATATGATTACTTAGATCATGATTAATTAATTCCAGAATATAAAACATGATTTATATATATATATATTCAGAATATACATATATAATAAATCAGTAAATGGAAAGAAATACACCGTTCATGGAGACGGTAGTCCGTACGTACGCATGAACGCTGTTTTCGTTTCCTTATTGAATTGAATGGAATTAAGTAGATGACATACATATAAATATAAATAATTCCAGTATCATTATTAGGTCATATATTTCATTAGTACTTATTATATATACTTTATAATCATTCATGAATGGTTAATCATTGAGAATGAATCTCATCGCGTCGTGGAGACGGTAGTCCGTACGTACGCACGAGCGATGATATCATTCCCATGGTCGTGGAATTGTGTTGAAGTGTATGTATACTATTTCAGTATCAATATCACTTTATAATAATCATATATAGTTACTCATTACACCTTTATAACCATCCAATTAAGGTGGTGATGGAAAATAGATTACACCACGGCGTGGAGACGATATTCCGTACGTACGCACGCGCGGTGATTTCCTTTTTCCGTAGGATGGATAGAAGGTTAATTAGAGTTGTTTCATATTTATAATAACATATCAGTATATAAGAAATACTGATGTTATTACTTTATCATGAAACAACTAAAGAAGAAGAAGTTGAAGAAGAAAGAAATTGAAAAGATCGGTAATGGATATTACCTCTTCTTTGGAACGCCTCTTTGAATCCTCCACTTAGGGAAGTAAGATTGGTCTTTGAAGAAGACCAGGACCTCTAGGATTATTCTAGGGAAGTTGAGAAGGAATTTTGGCAGGGGTTGGCCGAGCTTGAGTGCTCAAATTGGTGTGAGGAGGAGGGGGAGGAGATGTGCTTTTATAAGGGAGGAGAGGGGCACCTTAGGAATATCTCAAAATATTATTTTATATTAAAGTCAAAATCGGTTTATAATGGTTCCAAAGGGTCTTATTTTGAAGCTAAAGTGGGTATGGGTCGAAATACTATCAACCAATAGGATTTATACAAGTTTAGGTTATTATTTTAACCTTATCAATTAGATTTAACTCTAAGTTAAATAATTTAACTTTTACCGTGTCTTTTTGTTTTCTTACACTATATGGTTAATGAATTTACTATAACATGCCAAACGAACCCCAAATTGTTTATTATTAATATATATATCCTTATCTAAGTCATTTGGCCGAACCTTAGATTTTTAGGAATAAAATAACAATTAATAATATAATATTTGATTTAAAAACTATTTTGTGACAATTTTGACACTATTTGATATATGATTTTTGTGAAAGTCATAACAGAATTATATGTTCGAACCAAGTTGATTAAATCAACAATAATATATCATAGTAACCAAGAAAATTAGTGTAATTCATAAAAAGTCTAAAATTACATTTATTTTGGTATTTATAATATCAATTATGTCAATATTGCATTAATAAGATAATTAATGCATCATCTTTGTGTCATAAATAAATTAAATTATTTGATGTCTAAAAATTACAAATAAAATACCATTATGTATTAAATCTTTTTAGCTTTCTAATTAATATTTAAAATCGAATTTATCTTATGTATAACCCTATATTAAAAATGTTTTAGTAAATAAACTTTGATTTTAACTCTTTTAACTCTTCTTTGAATTAAATAATAATAAATGTCCTAATCTAATCCAAGTGGGCCTAAATGATAATATTTTACACTTAAGGATGTTTTTGGTCGAGATAAACTTTTCCAATAGGATTAGGACATGTGTTAGGGTAATATTAATATCATTTTTACCCTTAATTACCCTATTTACTTTTAACCGTGGTAAATAAAAGTAAAAAGTTACTATTCACCAAAAATTATTTTCATCTCATTGAACCACATTTTACTTACTGACATCAACCGTGTCTCTCGGATTTTTGAAATTCCATTCACAGAAGCGGTAAAATTAAGTTTTATGAAAAATTCAGTTTTTTTAACTACCACTTAGTAGTTTCACTATTCATCAAAAATTGATGTTTTTCAGAACAATGCCAAAATTTCATCCTAAGCTATATTTCATATTCCAAATTCAAAAATGAAGTCTATTTTACCAAATTTATAACATAGAAGTTGCATTAATTAATTTTATAATTAAATCCCGCCGTTAAAACAAAAAGCGTGTTTTTAAGAAACAATATCTATCAAAAGATTGACACTTGTTTATGTCTGGTTTAAATGTGAAATTACATTCAATGACCAACATTGTATTAAATTGTAAAAATATATTCTAAATATACTTTAAAACCACTCAAATTAATAATTTATCACTATTAATTATTTCGATAAAAAAAGTTGTTTTTAATTAAAATTTAGTAATTTTCACTATTCATTAGAAAATGAAAGTTATCCGAAAAGTACCAAAATTTCACCTTAGGCTAAATTCGATACTACGAATCCAAAAATGAAGTCCATTTTGAGAGCTAAAATTTCTAAAATTTTAAAAAGTGGTTATTGTTGAGCCCTCTGGAAGATTGCTGATTTCATGTTTATAACTGATGTTTTAATAATCACAAATCATCACAACTCATTGATGCTTAATCTGGTTTGATGTCTCATAAACATAATTCCAATCTATGAATGAATCAGTTATCATGTTTTTAACTATGCTTATTGACTTGCAAAGTATGTTGGAAGTCTTCTGGATTCAACAGACATCAGAGTCACCGATCCATCAGACTCACCGATCCATCAGAGTCACCGATCCATCAGAGTCACCGATCCATCAGAGTCACCGATCCATCAGACTCACCGATCCATCAGAGTCACCGATCCATCAGAGTCACCGATCCATCAGACTCACCGATCCATCAGACGCACCGATCCATCAGACTCACCGATGCAAATGAGTCACCGATCCAAGGACTCACCGATGCAAATGAGTCACCGATCCAAGGACTCACCGATGCAAATGACTCACCGATCAGATGATAGACCGATGATGATCAAAATGACTCACCGATCAGATGACAGACCGATGCTGATCAAAATAACTCACCGATCAGATGACAGACCGATGCTGATCTATCTGAGTCACCGATCATTACTCTAATGCTGATGACCTACCAATCTCTTGAACAGTCATAAACAACTGTTTGAATTTCTTTATCTTTATCTTTATTTATTCTAACCAACGGTCATATTAGTTATATTTTAATACCCTGACAATTAATTAATAAAAGTTGTCGGATGTCAGGAAACCGTACCTCGTACCTGCGGAAAGGAAACCTTTTTTGTCCTACGGAGCACGTGATATAAATACAAGAAGACTCTGCTGAAGAGAGAAGTGAAAAAAGTGTGAAGTAAAGAAGTGAAAAACCAAGAAGAGAGAGACAACACACACAGAGACAAGGAAGCATACGACATACTCAAGAAGAGCTCTGTGCATACAAGAAGAACCAAGCAAGACAGAATCAAATATACAATCAAGCCTACTCAAGAAGAGTGGTGTGCATACAATAGAATATTGAAGAGCTTCATCGACTACATCTCACCGCCTGTGAACCTGAAGCATACGACACTCTGCTTCTCAAACAAAATCAAGAAGAGGACTCAGAATCATTTCTGATTAATTCCAAAACGAGTCCAGTGCTACACTGAAATCACTAGAGCCATTCCTAAACTCCACATCTCTGCTCTGTGATTTATTTATTCTACATTTTGAGCAGTGTGTGTTATCTGCTGTATTAAACACACACACTGACTCTTGTACTTTCACTGGAGGATCTGTAAATCCTCAGCAAACCTTTTACACTTCACTTCCCACTGTGGATAGTGGTAGAGGTCCTGTGACCTGGACAGCTGGCTGCTGTTGTTTGTTTTCCCACGTAGAACTGTGGTAGAGGTCTTGTGACCTGGACAGTGTGTTCACTGTTGTTAACCCCTATCCAGGGTGTGGATCACTTTTATATAAACTTTTTAGAGGACTAAGTCTCGGCTTGAGACTGAACCTCTTGGTTACTTCTCTGTGTTTATAGTTATACTCTATATCCATACTATACCTATTTATTTCATATTCCGCTGCTGTTACTTTGAAATATAATCTATCTTCAAAGCTACTTTGATAATTAAATTCGCAAGTGTTTATATTTATTATAAATCAGTAAATTAGTTTCAAAAGTTAATTTAATCATAAGATTAAGTTAAATGAGAATTAATCAATCTTTGAGAAGCTAATTGAACCTTTATAATCTATATAAATTCACTACAGTTTAATTTGTTTTTGAAATTGGGGGATGTTATTAGAAATTGTTTTTAACAGAAAATTTTAATTGGAACTCAATTCACCCCCCTCTTGAGTGTCCACTCCGACCAACACTTGGTATCAGAGGAAGTTAATACTTTCTAAAAGTGCTCTGCTTTTGAACTGTGATTTTAGTTGTATTTTAAAGTTCTTAAAATTTCTGTTATTTCTAAATTTTTATCTCTTTAAAATTCCTTTTTGTAATATCATGGATAATAGACTTGAGGGTGCTGCTACTAACCGTCCACCTTTCTTCAATGGAACTAATTATGCTCAGTGGAAACTGAAAATGAAAATTCATCTAGAAAGCATAGGTTTTGATATTTGGACTGCTATTGAATCTGAATACAAAATTCCCACTACTGCTAGATCTACTTGGGATGAACCTACAAAGACTGCTTACAATAACAATTGTAAAGCTATGAATGCTCTGTACTGTGCTCTAGGAGATGAAGAGTTTAATAGAATTTCTGCATGTAAAACTGCATATGAAATTTGGGATACCTTAGCTGTTTCTCATGAAGGAACAACGAATGTTAAGGAGATGAGATTGAATACCTATACTATTAAGTATGATAATTTTAAGATGAAGCCTGATGAACCCATTTCTGATATGTATCTCAGGTTCAATGAAATTGTCAACACAATGACTTCTCTGGGAAAGGATGTTCCAGCAAAGGAACAAATTATGAGAATTTTGAGATGTCTACCTGAAAGATGGAGAGGAACCTCTGTCTCCATTAGAGAATCCTGTGACATTGCTGCTCTACCTGTCAAGGAATTAATTGGTAAGCTGATGATGTATGAAGAAGAGCTTAATGTAAATAAAGAAGAAGATGATGAACCTAAAAGGAAGTCTATTGCCTTCAAGACTACAACCTCAAAGAATAAGGATAAGGAAAAGCTTCAAGCTATCAATGAAAGTTCAAGCAGTGAGGAAAGTGAAAATGATTCTGACAGTGATGATGAGATGGCTCAAATAGCCAGGAGATTCAAAAAGTTCTATAGGAAAAAGAAATTCTTTAGGAAACCAAATTACAAGGGAAAGTATGACCAACAAGGGAAATGGAAAAAGGACTGGAAGAAGAACGACAAATCAGATGATGTTGTCTGCTATGAGTGCAAGAGGAAAGGACACATTAAAGCCAACTGTCCAAAGCTGAAGTATAAAAAGAAATATGAATACAAGGATAACAAGTACAAGAAGGCCATGAAGGCTACTTGGAGTGCTTCAGAAGACAGCACAAGTGAAGCTGAATCTTCAGACTCTGAAAAGAATCGGGCCAACATGTGTTTCATGACAAACACTTCTGAGGTAACATCAGAGACTCCTGCTTTTAATTCATACTATTCTGGAGAAGATTCTGACTCAGAAAACATGTCAAAATCTGAATTGTTTGAATACTGTGACATGCTAGAAGAAACATGTAATGAGCTTAAAGATAAATATAAAGGTCTAAAGAAACAGTATGCTTTAAGTGTTAAGCATAAATCTGATCTGGATATAGAAGTAGAAAAGAATGCTCAGCTGCTTAAAGAGAATACTGAACTAAAATTGTCTAATGAGCAACTCAAGAAAGACTTAGAGAAGTTCACCAATGGTAAAAATACTCTAACACAAATGCTAGGAAAGCAAGTTGCACCTAGATACACTACTGGTATAAGATACCAACCTGGACAAAGGAAAGTTGCCAAAACTAGATTCATTCCTAAATCTGGACAGAAGATAGTTAATTCTGGAACTTCTTATGCCTCAACCAGTTATACTCATAGTTATGAATCTAATAAGGTTTATCTTTCAAAGAATGTTATTTCTACAAATTATATGAGACCCATTAGACAAATATGGGTACCTAAAGTGTTATTGGCTAACCTGTCTGGACCCAAGAAGATCTGGGTACCAAAATCATCTTCCATCTAAATCTGTTTTGTAGGAGACCTGCTTGAAGAGCTGTTACAAGAAGATATGGTATTTAGACAGTGGGTGCTCAAGACACATGACTGGAGATTATTCTTGCTTCAAGAGCTTAATAAAAGTTGATGGAGGATTTGTCACCTTTGGTGATAACTCTAAAGGAAAAATCATCGGCCTAGGCCAGATTGGTAACACTGATTCAATTTTGATTTCTAAAGTTTTATTTGTTGATGGACTTAAATATAACCTGTTAAGCATTTCTCAGTTATGTGATGATGGTTTTCATGTTAAATTTGAAAATGATTCTTGCAATGTTTTTAACTCTAAAAATGCTTTAGTATTTTCTGCTTTAAGAAATGAAAATGTTTATGCTGTTGATTTAGATTCTTTAGCTAAACAGAACATTCCTTGTTTAAATGCTTTTCATAAAGAGTCTTGGCTTTGGCACAGAAGATTAGGACACTGCAATGTGCACTCACTTAGAAAACTTTCTAGGAAGAACTTGGTTAGAGACTTACCCAAACTTGAATTTCCAGCAGACAAAGTTTGTAATCCCTGTCAAAAGGGAAAACAACACAAAGTTTCTTTTAAATCAAAGAAAGAAGTTTCAACTTCTCAACCACTTGAATTGGTTCACATGGATTTGTTTGGACCATCAAGAGTTTCTAGTTTAAATGGGAAGCACTATGTCTATGTTCTCGTAGATGACTTTTCTAGATATACTTGGGTATATTTTCTAGCTCACAAAAGTGAAGCTTGCTCTTACTTTGTTAAATACTCCAAGTCTGTAGAAAATCTTAGTGGACTCAAGATTAAGACCCTAAGAAGTGATCATGGTCGTGAGTTTGAGAATCAAGATTTTGAATCTTACTGCTCACTCAATGGCTATTCTCATAACTTTTCTGCCCCTAGGACACCCCAACAGAATGGTGTAGTAGAAAGAAGAAACAGAACCCTGCAAGAAATTGCTAGAACCATGCTCAATGAATATGACCTGCCAATTTACTTTTGGGCTGAAGCTGTTAATACAACTTGTTATGTCATTAATAGAGTCTTGATCAGACCTGTTCTAAAGAAAACCCCTTATGAGTTGTGGAACCATAGGAAACCTAAGGTAAACTACTTCAAAGTTTTTGGCTGAAAAGTCTTTATTCTGAATACTAAAGATAATCTGGATAAATTTGCATCCAAGAGTGATGAAGGAATTTTCCTAGGTTACTCTATCTCTAGTAAAGCCTATAGAGTTTTCAATAAAAGAACCAAATGTGTGGAAGAATCTGTTCACATCAAATTTGATGAAACTGATCCACATGAGCCTAAAACCTCTCTTGGGAATCTTGAAGAAGATTTGTCTATTCTGGACCTTAATGATAAATCTAAAGAACCTGTTATAAAAGCATCCAGTTCTGGACATTCTCCAGAATCTGCTTCTGTTGAACCTCAATCTCTAGATGAACCTGAAATTTCTAGCCCTATCTTTTCAAGACCATCTAGGACTCTAAAGAACCATCCCTTAGATGCTGTTGTAGGAAATCTATATAGAGGGACACAGACTAGAGCTTCTCTAAGAAACCAGGTTGAACATCAAGCTTTTCTTTCACAGTCAGAACCTAAAAATATCAATGATGCTATCAACGATGAATTTTGGGTAATGGCTATGCAAGAAGAATTAAATCAGTTTGAAAGGAACAAAGTCTGGGAATTAGTTGACAGACCTAAGGACACTTTGACAATAGGCACAAAATGGGTGTTTAGAAATAAAATAGATGAATCTGGAAATATAGTTAGAAATAAAGCTAGACTAGTTGCACAAGGATATAGTCAAGAAGAAGGTATAGACTATGAGGAAACTTTTACACCTGTAGCTAGACTAGAAGCCATTAGGATCTTACTTGCATATTCTGCACATCTGGATTTCAAATTATATCAAATGGATGTTAAAAGTGCATTTCTAAATGGTTTTATAATTGAAGATGTTTTTGTAGAACAACCACCTGGATTTACTAATCCCCATTTTCCAAATCAAGTTTTTAAACTTTCTAAAGCTTTATATGGTTTGAAACAAGCTCCAAGAGCTTGGTATGATAGACTTAGCAATTTCCTTATTTCAAAAGGTTTTACTAAAGGGATTACTGATCCAACTCTTTTCATTAAAAGAATTTCTAAAGATGTTTTAGTTGTACAAATATATGTTGATGATATTATTTTTGGATCTTCTAAAAACTCCTTATGTACTGATTTTTCAAAAGTTATGCAAAATGAATTTGAAATGAGCTTAATGGGAGAGCTTAAGTATTTTCTTGGATTTCAAATCTTTCAAACTAAAAATGGTATTACTTTGAATCAAAGAAAATATACAAAGGATCTTTTAAAACGTTTTGGATTGGATAGTATTAAGGAAAGTAATACACCTATGAGTACTACCTGTAAATTGGATGTTGATGAAACTGGGAAACCAGTTGATCAAACCAATTACAGAGGTATGATTGGAAGCTTACTTTATCTTACTGCTAGTCGACCAGATATTATGTTTAGTGTGTGTATGTGTGCTAGATTTCAAGCTAATCCTAAAGAATCACACTTATTAGCTGTTAAACGGATTTTTAAGTATCTTAAGTATACTATAAATTTAGGTTTGTTTTACCCAAAAGGACAATCCTTTGAGTTAATGAGTTATTCAGATGCTGACTTTGCTGGTTGTAAGTTAGATAGAAAAAGCACATCAGGAACATGTCATTTGCTTGGAAAATCCCTAGTATCATGGTGTAGTAAGAAACAGAATTCAGTTGCATTGTCTACTGCCGAGGCAGAATACATAGCTGCTGGTAGCTGCTGTGCACAAATTTTGTGGATGAAACACACTCTATTGGATTATGGATTTGATCTTAAACATGTTTCAATTAACTGTGACAACAATAGTGCAATCAACTTATCCAAGAACCCTGTGTCTCACTCTAGAACTAAGCACATTGATGTCAGACATCACTTTCTAAGATATCATTACCAGAAGGGTGATATTTCTCTAGAATTTGTTAGTTCTGAAAATCAATTAGCTGACATCTTCACAAAGCCCTTATGCTCTGAAAGAATGAAATTTATTAAACAAGAATTGTGTATGATTGATCTGTGAAACTGATCTGTGAAACTGATCTGTGAAACTGATCTGTGAAACTGATCTGTGAAACTGATCTGTGAAACTGATCTGTGAAACTGATCTGTGAAGCTGATCTGTGAAACCGATCTGTGGAACCGATCTGTCACACTGTTCTGTCAAACCGATTTTTTTTAAAATTACATTTTATTAATTAGTAAATTACTTTTGATGGGAACCCTAAATGATAAAATAAATGATACACGGCTATTTATCTTCCCTAAACCTTTGACCTTTCATTTCCCGCCGAACCTCTCAACCTCTCTTCCCCTCTGCTTCGAACCTTCGAACCTTCGAACCTTCGAACTCCTGCCTCTCCAAATCCTCGAATGGCTAAGCAAAAGAGACCGAGAAAAGGACCAGATAGCCCTGTACCTTCAAAGCATGCTCGAGGCGAGTCGAGCAGTACCTCTCAACGCTCAGTAAATCCGAACCTGGAAACTCGGATTGTTGCTGTAGAAAAAGAAGTAAACTCGGCGTGGCTTCTGTCAAGTAAGTCCCTGTTGCTACAAGTTCTTGAATCGCAAGGATGGATAGACTGGTTTTCAGACAACGCCCGAATAGATTATCCAAAGCTAGTACATGAGTTTTACATGAACCTGAAAATCACGCTTGATGGTGTGGAAGATGCTAGGATGTCGTCTATTGTAAAAGGAAAGAAAATATCTTTCTCATCTAAGCAGTGGGCTGAATGTTTAAACGTACCTCATGAAGGTCGATATGAGGACTATGCTGGCAATATACCCCCAGTCACTGACTATTTTTCTTATGAGCTAGCGCTAGAGCTCCTAACTGGAAACAGAGAATCGAGGAGAATCACAGCTTCAGAATTAGATGGTGAAAGCAGACTCCTATTCAAGTTTATTCAGCACCAACTTTGCCCTCGAAGAGGAGATTTTGCTGCTGTTAAGTTTCAAGATGTTTTTCTATCGTTTCTGCTCAAAACCCATGAAAAGATAAATCTGTGTAGATATGTGATGGTCCACATAGCTAGTATGCTGAAACCTTCCAAGAAAGCCACAGCGTTGTTTTATTCAAAAATGATATCTACTATGCTCCAGAATCTGGAATGTGTTGATGAAGATGATGAAGTTGTTGAAACAGAGCGTACCTTCTGTCTCAACAAAGAGATCTGCAAGAGGATGAAAATAAATTGGAATCCATGGAAGAAGTGCTGGGTTGCAGATGAAGATAAGTTGTATGAAGCCTACAATCCCATAGATCATGGCAAGAGGCCAAAGGATTTGAGAGATCCTGGATTAAAACCAGACGAGGAAACAATTTATTCTGATGATGATGAGCAAGAAAAATCTGCAACTGAAGAAGGAAGTGTGTCTTCTCCTGATGATAGGAGTGATCCAGACACTGCTAGCCCCAAGAAAAGAATAGAATTTGGACCTGCTAGTCCACCCTTAACCCTACCAGAGTCAGAACCTATTATTGATGATGAAGAAGATTCTGATACTGAGGAATATCACAGTGAAGCCTCTGAGCAGAGTAATAATGAGCAAGGTGATGCTGATGACAATCTTGGTGGTGATGATGATGATGCTGATGATGTTGAAGCTGCTGCTGATAGTGTTAACAGACCAGTGGATGGTCTTGCTGTAGATCAAGTGGAACAACCTCAGTCAGTACCAGAAATCCATATCAGTGGCAAGGCTGACTCATCAAAAATTAGTGGAACAACAAGCTATGAGAAACCCAACTACACCCTGTGTGCTGCTGTTTGGGATGACTACCCTGGATATGCTGTTTTGGGCTTAGACTATTCTGAAGAAGAAGACGAATTGCCAGAATCTGCTGCAGCTGTGAAAAGGAACCTTCCAAGAGAAGCAAGCTCTATTCCTACTGTTGATCCTGTAAATGTGAATTTACCTGGTTCTGAAATCTCTCGAGCTGATCTTGATAAGTTTAAGACTGAATTGCTAACCACTGTGAGAGATATAGTCAGAGAAGAACTTTCCAATGCCCTTCATCAAGTATCTCTGCAAGTTTCTGAAAATTCCTTGAAAGCTTTTTCAACGGCAGTCTCAGATGTTCTCAAGCCAGACTTGACTGCTACTGGTGAATTTGTTGGTAGGCACCTAGCCTCTTTGAATCAAACTTTGAAGGATCTCTAAGTTAGCTTACTTTCTCTATCAAATGAGTTCAGATCAACCATCTCTGGTATGATGGAAGTTTTGAGAAATCTGATTGAACATCTCAACAAGTCTGACCTGAGGAAGTTGAAAGCTGAACTAACTCATATAGTCGGCCAAGCCAGTACAGGCAAGGTAACCAAAATCACTACTCGTGAGATAGAAGCTCTCAGAGAAGTTGTGCATGCAGAGCTAGCTGCTGTAAGACAAATTCTTGACTTAGAATCTTTGAGGAGGATGAAAGAGCTCTGTGATAATAGTCATAAGATGGCCTTAGTATATTCAGCAGATGCTATGAAAGCCCTGCAAGAGATCAAGGAAAAAGTTGATACTTACTTTTCCAAGATTTATACAAAACATGAGATGGCTGCAAACTTCAAAGTCTTGGCCGAGAATCTAAAATTACCTCCAGTCACTCAGGCCTTCAACACTCAAGTTTGCCAATTGCAAGATTTTGTCCCTTCCTTGGCGCAGTTCATGGAAAACAAGGATGATTTTGAAAAAGCTATGAAGTATGGAGCAGAAGTCATTCAGGACTTCATTCATCTGTTGAAGCCTTACTTGGATGCACAGGCCACTGCAATTGTACTCCCTACTTCTGAACCTCTCAGTGCCTCTGATGTCGCTCCAAATCAGCTGTCTGTTGCCCAAGCTCTATCTCAGTTACAGCCAGTCTCTCAGAAAGCTTCTCATCCAGCTCCTGCTCCTTCTCAACAACCCTCTGTGTCACCTTCAACTGCACCTGCCCGAGTTGTCCTGCCGCCACTTCAGCTCCGTGAACCACAGCCTTCCTCCAAGCCTTCTACATTACCTACCATTGATCCAAAGGATAAAGGGAAAGCCCCTTTGTATCCCAACAAATAGCCCTGTATTGTTTTTGATGGGGTGATCTATGTATTGCTTATCTCCTTTTCTGTGACTTTATCAAATTTGTTTTTTCCTTTGTGTTATGTTCTATCCTCTCTGCACCCTGCTTCTCTTTTCCCTTATCTGTTTTCCCTCCTTTTTGATTATCCCAAAGGGGGAGAAAGAAGATATATATAATGGGAGAAAGAAAGATATATAATGGGGGAAATATATATCTAAGGGGGAGTACTCTATATATGAAGAGGGAGATCAATATCTCAGGGGGAGAAATCTGAATACTATATATATGGGAAGGTTATTTTAAGAGGGAGATTTTTTTTATTTTATATATATATATGAAGATTTGTGATTATCAAAAAGGGGGAGATTGTTGAGCCCTCTGGAAGATTGCTGATTTCATGTTTATAACTGATGTTTTAATAATCACAAATCATCACAACTCATTGATGCTTAATCTGGTTTGATGTCTCATAAACATAATTCCAATCTATGAATGAATCAGTTATCATGTTTTTAACTATGCTTATTGACTTGCAAAGTATGTTGGAAGTCTTCTGGATTCAACAGACATCAGAGTCACCGATCCATCAGACTCACCGATCCATCAGACTCACCGATCCATCAGAGTCACCGATCCATCGGAGTCACCGATCCATCAGAGTCACCGATCCATCAGAGTCACCGATCCATCAGAGTCACCGATCCATCAGAGTCACCGATCCATCAGACTCACCGATCCATCAGACGCACCGATCCATCAGACTCACCGATGCAAATGAGTCACCGATCCAAGGACTCACCGATGCAAATGAGTCACCGATCCAAGGACTCACCGATGCAAATGACTCACCGATCAGATGATAGACCGATGCTGATCAAAATGACTCACCGATCAGATGACAGACCGATGCTGATCAAAATAACTCACCGATCAGATGACAGACCGATGCTGATCTATCTGAGTCATCGATCATTACTCTAATGCTGATGACCTACCAATCTCTTGAACAGTCATAAACAACTGTTTGAATTTCTTTATCTTTATCTTTATTTATTCTAACCAACGGTCATATTAGTTATATTTTAATACCCTGACAATTAATTAATAAAAGTTGTCGGATGTCAGCAAACCGTACCTCGTACCTGCGGAAAGGAAACCTTTTTTGTCCTACGGAGCACGTGATATAAATACAAGAAGACTCTACTGAAGAGAGAAGTGAAAAAAGTGTGAAGTAAAGAAGTGAAAAACCAAGAAGAGAGAGACAACACACACAGAGACAAGGAAGCATACGACATACTCAAGAAGAGCTCTGTGCATACAAGAAGAACCAAGCAAGACAGAATCAAATATACAATCAAGCCTACTCAAGAAGAGTGGTGTGCATACAATAGAATATTGAAGAGCTTCATCGACTACATCTCACCGCCTGTGAACATGAAGCATACGACACTCTGCTTCTCAAACAAAATCGAGAAGAGGACTCAGAATCATTTCTGATTAATTCCAAAACGAGTCCAGTGCTACACTGAAATCACTAGAGCCATTCCTAAACTCCACATCTCTGCTCTGTGATTCATTTATTCTACATTTTGAGCAGTGTGTGTTATCTGCTGTATTAAACACACACACTGACTCCTGTACTTTCACTGGAGGATCTGTAAATCCTCAGCAAACCTTTTACACTTCACTTCCCACTGTGGATAGTGGTAGAGGTCCTGTGACCTGGACAGCTGGCTGCTGTTGTTTGTTTTCCCACGTAGAACTGTGGTAGAGGTCTTGTGACCTGGACAGTGTGTTCACTGTTGTTAACCCCGATCCAGGGTGTGGATCACTTTTATATAAACTTTTGAGAGGACTAAGTCTCGGCTTGAGACTGAACCTCTTGGTTACTTCTCTGTGTTTATAGTTATACTCTATATCCATACTATACCTATTTATTTCATATTCCGCTGCTGTTACTTTGAAATATAATCTATCTTCAAAGCTACTTTGATAATTAAATTCGCAAGTGTTTATATTTATTATAAATCAGTAAATTAGTTTCAAAAGTTAATTTAATCATAAGATTAAGTTAACTGAGAATTAATCAATCTTTGAGAAGCTAATTGAACCTTTATAATCTATATAAATTCACTACAGTTTAATTTGTTTTTGAAATTGGGGGATGTTATTAGAAATTGTTTTTAACAGAAAATTTTAATTGGAACTCAATTCACCCCCCTCTTGAGTGTCCACTCCGACCAACAGTTATTACTATTCATAACGGCTAGTTTTAATAATATTTTAATAGCATATCGTTGTTTCGTGAAACTCAGTATTGCGTACTACACACGCTATCGAGGAAGGTTGCGATTGCGTGTAATTCAAGGCAAGTCAAGGATGTGTGTTGTGAAAGATCCTTTTGGTGTAGCGTACAACACAAGACATTAATAAAAATAAAAAGAATATTTTTCATAAAATCTCGGGCTGTTACATTCTACCCCCCTTAAAATGAATTTCGCCCTCGAAATTCGTCGGGGTTATAAATGGTTTACTATTTGAAAGTTTCTTTGATAGAAACCCACATCGTAAAAATGAATACCAAAACTTATCTTTAAAAACAAAAGTATGAAACGTAACGGTTACCCAAATAAACTAATCACTGGGTTTCCACATAGGTAAAAATATGGATATGGAAGAGAAATCTAACCATCATGTTCTGATGGAGAGTGGTAGAGAACATGGCTATGGAAAAGCCAGCAATCACAAAGCCATAAATTTGTGACGATCTAGGGTACCATCTGATTCATCGGATATAAGGGCACTGGGACAACATTTTTTGGTTTTCAAGATCATTTCCCTAAAGTTGAAGAATTTGAATTAGAATAAATACTTACTTTATTTTGGTACAATCTCACTGTTGTTCGTGCCTTGTACAATTTCCACTTCATCTCTTAAATAAATGAAGTCGAATTTGTTATTCGTGAAGTGTTATCAGATCATGTGATAGAATGACGGGTCATTCACAAGTCATTCTATAGTGAGATTAATCATATATGGTTCCTAAAATGAACTTATACTTCACATATCATACTGCTTAATATAATAAAACTAGTTTCTACTAAACAGGGACTTCCTGTAGGTCAGTGGTAGGCGATAAAGGCCAGTCGCACTTCGTTTGTGGGTTATATTCCCACAGCCTCGTCCGAAGCGATGGGTTGTCGCCCGTCCTGCAGGTTGTCCTTTTTCTAAAGCTATATTAATATAACATCCCATCAATAATATCGAAAAACGTTTTATCCTAAATTATGTCCAACATAATCCATTCTAATCTTTAGGCTTATCCATAATACTGTAGTCCACTCTCATAATATAGTGAAAACGATTACCAGAGATTTAATACCATCGTTGATCCCCATATATCATAAGATATGTTTTGTTGGTCACATTCCAAACATTCAAAGTCCTTAATCATGTATTCTTTTGAATACCCATTGAACCTTAGTGAAAACATGAATGCAGTTAAAAGTTAACACTTTCCACATACCAAAATCCTCAAAATTCTATATACTCAAACCATGATATCACTTAGTCCTTATATCAATCATGAGCTCATGCATACAATCAAACATCTCATTATCGTCTTATCCCTTCATTATGCGCATATCATCTACTTTCCAAAAATACTGATACCATTCATCACATACTTTAAAAACTTTAGGAAAGACAACAATGTAACAATCCTTAGATGTCTCTTTATCCCATAGTACCATGAGATTAGTTATACAACATTACACTTGATAAACATGTAATCATTCCACTACATTCTTAAACCATTGACCGAGCTTCAACAATTCTTTCATCTCACATATCATTTGTAGTCTCATCATCATCATCAACATAAATACTACCCATACGACCATACTGATTCTCTTCATGAGACTTTCCCTTAGGGCATTGGTTTGCATAATGCTCGTACATTCCACATTTAAAACATTTAACCATTGTTGATGTCGTAGCAATACCATTATCCTCATCCCTGGTGTTAACTGAACCTTTTCCTTTGCACTTACTGGCTTTGTGTCCTTCTTTTCCACACCCAAAGCATCTTCCAGTTCCTTTGAAACATTCTCCTTGATGCCTCTTCCCACATGATTTACATAGGGGAAATTGAACTTTCTTTCCTCTATGATCATCATGAAACTCCATCTTTCTCTTATTAGCTGAGTCCGGAAACTTACCAAATTTTACTTTATTGATCATATTATGATATTGATGATTCGACATAATGATGATGTTTGGACTTCCAAATCCCATTTCATTTGGTTTCTCATGAAGAATATCATTCCATTGTCCATCATATCCTCCATTATCGTGAATCACCTTGTTTCCAGCCATTTTCTAAAACCCAAAAATAAAGGGGGAGTAACTTAAATATCTAACATCTTTGGTTTAATCTAATATCATTACCATAGTTCTAGGACTATATCCTATACGTATACTTATCCTTAGGGGCATCCCTAGACATATCTTAGAAATATCTCTAGGGATATCACTAACGTTTTCGCATCCTAGTTTCCAAAGGTTGACTAAACCTTTCCTCTGATACCAACTGTAGAGACCCAAAGCCTGACGTACATGGACATTACATTACTTTTGCAGAATACTTAGTACATAACAAAACACACACACACAAGGATCGTAATAGTTTAGTGTCTTTGGAAACTCGGAATGTAATCTTTTAATCCCGGTGAAAGATCTTCAACATATCCCATAAAGATCTTCTTTTTTTTATACCTAAAACCTTTATTTATATCCTGGGGAAAAGAAAATATAAAAGGGTGAGCTCAAATGCTCAGTAAGGGTAAACAAAAGAAATATCAATCACATCTTATACATAAGAACATAGCTCTTGGAAATCTTAACCTGCAAAAGAGCTCATAATATTATAACATGGGATAAATCATAGAAGTGAAATGTAATCCCAATAATCATAACTTAAAACATGAAACTTTGTGGAATACACACATAATCATAGAGAATCATTTCTTGTTAGTCAAGACTCATTGCCAAGACTATCTTAGTGGACAAAGTCCCTTTCTGAACCGAGTCACCCTCGTTTCAGTCCTGTTTCACTGAACCGGTATAACCTACCGTTCCAGCCATGTCTATCTCATGAGATATAAAATCTTTACCCAATTCATTGGAGGGATATATAGGTCCCACCCATATTATAATGAATCCTTTCTTATGTGTGCCACATAATCATAAATCATACATCATTGCATAACCCATGTAATAAAAATGGGATTATTAAACAACATGACATCATAAAACAATTCATACAAGATAAAGGAATTCATAAAAATAATTCCATCACAACATAATCAAATCAATGTAATAATAGGGATATAAACAGAACCCTATATTATCTTAGATGGAAAATAATTTTGATAAAACACTTGAACTCCATTCTTGAGGAAAATATCATTTCTACTTCAAAAACACTTTTCCTTTCTTAACATGTCATACAATTATAAACTAAAAAAAGTTTATTAAAAATAAACTTGAAAAACTTGTAAAGGAATCTTCTTGGAAATAATTTTTTTAAAAATCCATTCATGCCGTATAAGTTAAAAAAAACATTCTTTCGTACTTTTGTCGGAAAAGTCAAAAAGTACCTCGTACAAAAAAAATGACAAAAGATTCCTTTCATATTATTTACTAAAAACTCACCGAAGGGTCAAATTGGATTTAAACTATTTTAAGTGGATGGAAACAATATTACATATTGAGGGAACATGGATGTGGATGATAAAATAAACCCCAGTAAATACTAAAGTATAAATAATCTCGGATAAAAATGAGATTGTGATATTTCCCTTACCTTAGGTCCGACTTGCTTTGTAAGTGTCCGAACCTCCTATATAATGATTTAAATCATGTTATTGACTTATTCCAGAATCATATTAATTGTTATTATATCATATATGGTCCACTTATGACTTTATATTACCCGTTCTTTTGTAAATTCATGTTAAAGTAGCGTTTTGGGTAAAATCGTCTCATTTGTCGTTCGTGTTTTTAACTTGTAATTATTCATATGATTACTTAGATCATTATTACTTAATTACAGAATATAAAACATGATATATATATATATTCAGAATATACATATATAATAAATCAGTAAATGGAAAGAAATACACCGTTCATGGAGACGGTAGTCCGTACGTACGCATGAACGCTGTTTTCGTTTCCTTATTGAATTGAATGGAATTAAGTAGATGACATACATATAAATATAAATAATTCCAGTATCATTATTAGGTCATATATTTCATTAGTACTTATTATATATACTTTATAATCATTCATGAATGGTTAATCATTGAGAATGAATCTCATCGCGTCGTGGAGACGGTAGTCCGTACGTACGCACGAGCGATGATATCGTTCCCATGGTCGTGGAATTGTGTTGAAGTGTATGTATACTATTTCAGTATCAATATCAATTTATAATAATCATATATAGTTACTCATTACACCTTTATACCCATCCAATTAAGGTGGTGATGGAAAATAGATTACACCACGGCGTGGAGACGGTATTCCGTACGTACGCACGCGCGGTGATTTCCTTTTTCCGTAGGATGGATAGAAGGTTAATTAGAGTTGTTTCATATTTATAATAACATATCAGTATATAAGAAATACTGATGTTATTACTTTATCATGAAACAACTAAAGAAGAAGAAGTTGAAGAAGAAATAAATTTAAAAGATCGGTAATGGATATTACCTCTTCTTTGGAACGCCTCTTTGAATCCTCCACTTAGGGAACTAAGATTGGTCTTTGAAAATACCAGGACCTCTAGGATTATTCTAGGGAAGTGGAGAAGGGATTTTGGCAGGGTTTGGCCGAGCTTGAGTGCTCAAATTGGTGTGAGGAGGAGGGGGAGGAGATGTCCTTTTATAAGGGAGGAGAGGGGCACCTTAGGAATATCTCAAAATATTATTTTATATTAAAGTCAAAATCGGTTTATAATGATTCCAAAGGGTCTTATTTCGAAGATAAAGTGGGGATGGGTCGAAATACTATCAACCAATAGGATTTAGACAAGTTTAGGTTATTATTTTAACCTTATCAATTAGATTTAACTCTAAGTTAAATAATTTAACTTTTACCGTGTCTTTTTGTTTTCTTACACTATATGGTTAATGAACTTACTATAACATGCCAAACGAACCCCAAATTGTTTATTATTAATATATATATCCTTATCTATGTCATTTTGCCGAACCTTAGATTTTTAGGAATAAAATAACAATTAATAATATAATATTTGATTTAAAAACTATTTTGTGTCAATTTTGACACTATTTGATATATGATTTTTGTGAAAGTCATAACAGAATTATATGTTCTAACCAAGTTGATTAAATCAACAATACTATATCATAGTAACCAAGAAAATTATTTTAATTCATAAAAAGTCTAAAATTACATTTATTTTGGTATTTATAATATCAATTATGTCAATATTTCATTAATAAGATAATTAATGCATCATCTTTGTGTCATAAATAAATTAAATTATTTGATGTCTAAAAATTAAAAATAAAATACCATTATGTAGTAAATCTTTTTATCTTTCTAATGAATATTTACAATCGAATTTAGCTTATGTATAACCCTATATTAAAAATGTTTTAGTAAATAAACTTTGATTTTAACTCTTTTAACTCTTCTTTGAATTAAATAATAATAAATGTCCTAATCTAATCCAAGTGGGCCTAAATGATAATATTTTACACTTAAGGTTGTTTTTGGTCGAGATAAATTTGTCCAATAGGATTAGGACATGTGTTATGGTAATATTAATATCATTTTTGCCCTTAATTACCCTATTTACTTTTAACCGTGGTAAATAAAAGTAAAAAGTTACTATTCACCAAAAATTATTTTCATCTCATTGAACAACATTTTACTTACTGACATCAACCGTGTCTCTCGGATTTTTGAAATTCCATTCACAGAAGCGGTAAAATTAAGTTTTATGAAAAATTCAGTTTTTTTAACTACCACTTAGTAGTTTCACTATTCATCAAAAATTGATGTTTTTCAGAACAATGCCAAAATTTCATCCTAAGCTATATTTCATATTCCAAATTCAAAAATGAAGTCTATTTTACCAAATTCATAACATAGAAGTTGCATTAATTAATTTTATAATTAAATCCCGTTGTTAAAACAAAAAGCGTGTTTTTATGAAACAATATCTATCAAAAGATTGACACTTGTTTATGTCTGGTTTAAATGTGAAATTACATCCAATGACCAACATTGTATTAAATTGTAAAAATATATTCTAAATATACTTTAAAACCACTCAAATTAATAATTTATCACTATTAATTATTTCGATAAAAAAATTTGTTTTTAATTAAAATTTATTAATTTTCACTATTCATTAGAAAATGAAAGTTATCCGAAAAGTACCAAAATTTCACCTTAGGCTAAATTCGATACTACGAATCCAAAAATGAAGTCCATTTTGAGAGCTAAAATTTCTAAAATTTTAAAAAGTGGTTATTACTATTCATAACGGCTAGTTTTAATAATGTTTTAATAGCATATCGTTGTTTCGTGAAACTCAGTATTGCGTACTACACACGCTATCGAGGAAGGTTGCGATTGCGTGTAATGCAAGGCAAGTCAAGGATGCGTGTTGTGAAAGCTCCTTTTGGTGTAGCGTACAACACAAGACATTAATAAAAATAAAAAGAATATTTTTCATAAAATCTCGGGCTGTTACAAACCTCCTCAGCCTCAGACTCATCCGAACTGTCACATTCTGTTGAAAGGAGACTTTTATTCTTAAAAGAAATTTCTCTTGAACTATTTCATGCCTTTCCCATAGGCTGATGACTTCTTCTGGGTAATTTCAACTTCGTCGACATCATCATCTTCTTGGAACTTTTTGGGACACCTTTCTGCAATATGAAAAACCTTTCCACATCAAAAATAGGCCAGTGAAATTTTCCCTTTAAACTTTACTTTTCCTCTTTGAAGATTTGAGGAGAGGATTGACATCACCTCATCTGTATCTTCTTCTTCCTGAGAATCTTCAATGGTGAGCTTCTTCATGGCCTTGAATACCACTTCTTTAGATTTTCCCTTTTCCACAGCCTCGTTATCATCGTTTCGCATTTCATATGCAACCAAGGTACTGTGAAAATTGTCCAATGTTAGCTCCTTTAGATCTTTATCTTCTAGTACTGAAACCTTCGGATTGAACCGAGGTGGAAGTTTCCTCAATACGCGCTTTACGATCTTTATATCTTCAATGAATTCTCCCAGACCTTGAATATCTTCCACAATAACATTTACCCTGTCAAAGAATCCATCAAAAGACTCATTAGGGTTCATTCTTAGATCTTCATACTTGTTCCATAATACTTGTAGCTTCACTTATCTGACCTTTGTATCTCCTTCATATATGTTCAACAACTTTTCCCACATAGCATGTGATGTTTTTCATGACATCACCTTGGTATATATAGCATTGGATAGGGCTCCTTCCAAAGCATTGATTCCCTTTGCGTCAGCATCCAATTCTTTTCACTCAGCTTATGATAATGCACTGCTATTAATATCAACTGTGATACCATGCATTGTTTCTATAAACACATCCATTCTCAAAGATCGGAAGTAGTGTTGCATCCGATTCTTCCATAGCTGAAAATTGTTCTTGTCGAAGATCGGAATCCCTTTATGATTAATGACCTCCATTTGAGAGAGAAACACTGATATCAACCTTTACCTCTAATACCAATTGTTATTTCCACTAGGTGAGATACCCTAAGAGGGGGGGGGTGAATCAGGGTATGACAGATTAAAACAATTTCCCCTTTTTGATATTGTTTTTCTATTAGACAAAACCCTCTTCTCTCTCCTTCCCGATGCTGAGTATGAATAAACCTTAAAGCATGCACATGACACAACAATTTTTACTTGGTTCACCCTCACTGGACTATGTCCAAGGAGCTTACACCAGTAGTATGCCAATGTACCAATTTCACTATAAGCGCATTGTTGTTTAAAAGTTCGGAGAAGACTCACTGTCCCTCCTAGTTTACAACCACTCACAATATGAAAGCTCACTGCTCTCTCAACTGAAGTGTGCTCACTACTTCTTCAAAATATCCACTCACAGTTTATAGACCTGTAGGTCTCTTCATTATTTCTAATGAATGCATCCTCCACTATATGTAGATGCTCTGTTGAAGTTCAAATTTCATCCACTGATGAATACTACTTTATCACAAATGTTCTGGGCAATTTCTAACTTTTATGCAACCCTAGGGTGACTTGTGTACCCCTTTAACTAGTGCACATACTCTGCCTTCATTGCGGAAAAACCAACTTGTGAACCACACTTGTGTTCCACACTAGCGTTCCAAACTTACGCACCACACTGCTTGCGCGACACACTTGCGCGACACACTTGCGCATCACACTTCCCCCACACACTTGCGCGCCCCACTTGCGTGCACACTGAACTTGTGCGGAACACTTCCAATTGTGTGATCAGAGCTCGGATTTTTTCTAAGTGTTGAGCTCGTTGATAAATGAGGAGGGTAGCCATCTATTTATAGGAATTTTTAGGACTTGTGTGCCACACTTACACGCCACACTTTCACACCATACTTGCATGCCACTTTAGAAATTGAGCGCCTCTTTATTTTCTTTTTTATATTTTGATATTATGATCTTTAAAATATGAATTATGCGCCACACTTGCATGCCATACTGGCGTGCCATACTGGCGCGCCATACTTGCGTTCCAGTTTAGGACTTTCATGCCACACTTTCACGCCACTTTTGGACTTGCGCGCCACTTTAACTTTGCCAAATTTTTGATGTTCTGAATTCAAAAAATTCCTAGTGTACAACATTAGAAACCTCCTTAACACAAGATCACAAATGCCTTTTCCAAAAACACTTTTCCCCATTTTCCAGGAAAACCCCCTTTGTCAACAGTTTGAGTCATTGAGACTCGCTTTGTCAACAAACACAACTTGGAGTCCTACATTGTCAACAAACACAATCATCTCAAAACTGTTTCAATGATACCTTGAGGAATTTTTTCCCAACAATTGGTCTATGATTAATTATTATTATTAGGAATATTTATTGGGATTGGTCATTTCTAAAATCAATAAAATTGAATGGTTGTGCAACTATTTGACATGATTATTTTCCAAGTGAAGTTTAATTAATTTATTTAATAAAATTTCCATTAGAAATCAGATCCCCTCTCTTGTATTTTTCTATTTTATTATTTATATTATTTTCATCAATAATTAGTTTAAATAAAATCAAATTAAAATTTGAATGAGTTTTCCTTTAGTCAAAAGTCTGCTACTTCGTTCCCCAATCTCTTTGGGTTCGACCCCATACTACTTTTATGTTATGAAATTTTAGCTAGTTTATTTTGAGACATGATTAATTTCTTATTGGGCCATGACCATATGTAATTAACAATTTTGTGTGATCTGGTCAACTATGTGTCCAGATTCTTAGTATTCCACCAGGTAAAGGCTGATAGAAAATATCCTAAGGAAGTCATGAAACCATTACCTATACCTATATAGAAGTAGAAAATGATATAATGGAATTTATCATTGGAATCCTAATGACTCCATGGAATATTAATGTTATATGGGTCATCATTGATCATCTTACTAAGTATTATTATATCTTAGTGATAAGAGAAGAACTTCCCCTTGAGTGCCTTTCTTGGATCTATATTAATGAAATGATATGGCTTCATGGGGAACCTATATCAATTTTATCTTATCATGACCCTTGGTTCATGTAAAAATTATTAAAGATGTGTCAAATGAATCTTGATAATGAGATAAATTTAAACACCACTTACCGTCCCCAAATTGATGGAAATTATAAAAGGACATTCCAAAATTTTTAAGACATATTGAGATCATGTTCTCTCGACTTCTTTGGTATTAGAATCTATATCTACCTTTAGTGATATTTAGATACAATACCGGATTCTATTCAATATTCCATATGACACCATATGAATTAATGTATGAAAATAGGTGTTGTAGTCCAACATATTAGGAAGAATTTAGAGAAATAAAGTGAGTTGAGACATATTTGTAGAGGAGATGACTATTAAAGTATAGAATATTCAGGATCATATTAAATCATCCTAGAGCATAAAAAGTGTTATGTTGTTAATCAAGATAATTACTTGTAATTTAATGAAGGGGATATTGTATTTTTTATAGTTTAACAATGTATTGGGTATGTAAGACTTGAAAAAAGGGGAAGTTAGTCCCCAAAAACATTGGGACTTTTGAAATACTAGAAAGAATTGGGGTTGTAGCTTACTGATTGGTTATTCCACCAAACCTTTATAAAGTATACAACATCTTCAATATTTCATTAATGAGGAAATACATTCTAGATACAATCCATGTGCTCACATATGATTTAATCAAACTAGATCCTGACTTATCTTATAATGAAGAACCTATCTATATTCTTAACACCATATAGAAAGTGTTGTGGGATCATATAACTCACTTGGTGAATGTCTTTTTGAGAAATAAAAAACTAAATAAGAAACCTTGGGAGCCAAAATTATCCATGGTGAAGGAATGTCAACTTTTTAAATAGATGATATGTACCCTAATTTTTAGGAATAAATTGTTTAAGGGGGTAGAAAGTATTACACGAGAACCTACAATAGAAGGTACAAAACATAGCATGGACTATCACACTCTAAAGAGCCTTCATTCAAGAAATTATTTAAAATTTTAAATTTATAATTTAAAATTGACCAAACACAATAATTTTTTTTAATTCATTGTATAATAATTATATTAATATTAATATTTTTCTTTTTATGAAAGGTCAATTCTTAGTCAAAAAATATAGTTTTTACAAGACCTATAATTTATATAACTTTATCATTATATAAGAATGACCTAGCAGTTTAAAAAACCATAAAAGTGATAAAATATAAATTTAATGAATAACAATATAAATTTTAAAATATTATTTGAACATATAAATCCTATGTCCAATATTTTTAGAACTAATTAAAAAGTTACATTAATAAAAAAAATCTGGTCTTTTCTTTGAATCAAGTATTTCAAGGGAGATTTGGTTTTGGCATGCCTTGAATTCCACATATATTTTTTTATAATAAATCAATTTATGTCATTAAATCAGTATCCAAGATAATTTTATTTCATATGTGAATTTAGAGTTTAAAACATTATTTTTCTAAAAGATGGTTTTATGTGATTATCTTTTTTTTATTTTGAAATTAAATTTTAAAAACTTTTAAAATTTAATTTGATAAAATGATTTTAAACTTTTAAATTATTTGTTAGGTAAAATATTCAATATGAATATTTATCATTAAAATTAATTACTAAGGTTAGGAATTAATTATCAAGGTAACTCAATTATAAAAGTGTAACATCTCCCCCATTTAAAGACTAACATATCATTTGAATTTCCACTTGAAACTATGAAATAATTCTCCTAATACACCCCTCCTCCACATTAAAAGGATTTGGTTACCATTAATTATTATAAGGATTTTATTTCTAAGGATATTTATAAGGAAAATTCAAGTCCCCAATGCGAGTATTATCAAATACATAACTTTTCTTCATAATTATCTTCATTAAATTTTATCCAATACACACTAATATAATAATATTAGTATAATTTATACAATTTAATATTAATTTATTTATGTTATTATCATTTTTTACTCATTTATCCCATCTATTAATAAAAATGAAATCATTATTTGTGTGTATGTGTGGACTATCACCACCATGAGCAAAAAAATTCACTTTTCATCACCACCTAAAATTAATGGTTCCTAGATTGAGTTAATTAAGATATATTATTTAAATTATATCATTAATGTTATTTTATGAAAAATTTCATAACCTATTAATTATATAATCAATAAAAATTCATTGTTAATTCAATCCTTTAAAACTAGAATGCTAAGAGGAAACTATTTTATTCAATCCATGTAATATTTTCATACCCATTACTTATTATTATAATTACTTTATAATTATGATATGTGTAAAAATAATAAGAACTATATATGATCATTATTATTTTGTTATAATGATATTATAACAAAACCACCTCATAATCATTCATTAAATCAGGGTGTGTTCATGTTTGGGATGGTTTAAACACCCACTCGAACAATACTATGAAATTATATCATGAATGGCTATGGGAAAAAAATTACAGAATGATATAATATAAATTTGTAAATAATTATTGTTTTTTTATTCTATTAATATTATATCAATATTTAATTCATCAATTAAAAAACCCCCTTCGATCGTCATGAGTCACCAAAACATTCTTGTTATCTATTTCATCTTCAAGGATAAAGATTGAAACACTCATAAAAGAAA
Source organism: Viscum album (assembly GCA_963277665.1). Taxonomy (NCBI): domain Eukaryota; kingdom Viridiplantae; phylum Streptophyta; class Magnoliopsida; order Santalales; family Viscaceae; genus Viscum; species Viscum album. The sequence continues at coordinate 446,305,424 of OY728119.1, forward strand.
TTTGAAACATCATAAATTATTATTAATCACCCCTAAAATAAAATTTAAAGTCCTAGTAATGTTTAAATTTAAAATAAAAATAAATAAGGATGCTACTATTAGTAAACTAGTACAAATGATCAAAACTATAAGTAACTAATGTGGAAAATAAAAATAATTCATATAGAGAATGAGTATATATGAAAAATATTAATGGTAATAGATATGATAAAGGTTATAAATTAAGATATTAATATAGCTATGTTTTTTTATATAGGAGGTTAATGTACGTTTTTTGATGTCAAGAGAAGTGGAAATGGTTTTGATCTCAAATTCCAATATCTAATACATGTTTGTTATTATAAACTTAATTTACTTTATGTGGTGTATATACTGACTAATTGAGATTTTATATCATGGAATGAATTTATTAGTTGTATTTGAAGATCAACATTAAACCCTCTCTTTTAAGTTGTTTTGATATAATTGTTACTAAAGCCATAAGTGGGGTTTTTTCGTCCCAATTTTCATTCTTTGGGACTCATGTTATATTCACCACCCATTTCTTTTTTTTGTGGTGAATAAATTTATATAGAATACTTTTACCATATTACTCATGGAATTCAAGTGATATAGATGTCTATATTGTTATCCATCTCTCATATTCTTTTGATTCAAGAGTTACAAAAAACTATTGTGAAATCCAATTTTTTCAATGATAGAAAAACCATCTGAATTTTGGGAAAAGAAAAATTATATATATTTTCCTAGAAAATAAATCCTTATATGATAATGGGAAGTGGATATAGATATGTAACAAATGGACCAATGGGTAATCACCTTAAAAGGTTTTGGTTTAGGATTGGATTAATCATCGCTCTAACGCATGATGGGCCTAAGATTATATACCTTCCCTAACACTACCTGGGGATATTATCTAGAATATTCACAAACTCTTTATAAACCATGATGAAGTATATTTACTACTATTTCATCGGTCACCTACCAATATAATATATTTAGTCTAATTATTATCTTCAATGGATAAACTATCACATTTTAATTACCCTTACCACTATATTTATTTGATAAGGGTGATTTATATTAATTTAAAGACACCCCATGGATTCTAAATCGATTATAGGATATTATCCTAGACATACACATTATTCTATTGAATAGGGAAATATTTGATATATTTATTTCTCATTATAAAGATATACACAGTTTATTTAGTAAGCAATTCCTTAGGAAACGGTATAAAATATCTTGATGAATCTTATGGTGAATTAATTGGACTTAATCAAGGGGCCTGTGGGGATTTTAATTATAGACCCCTTAATGTATCAATATGTCTCATGAAACAAAAAGGGTCGGGTTTTAGTGTATACCTCTCCCCATAACAGGATAGTGTCTTAGTAGTTGGACTTTACGACATGTTTTTTATGTATGGAATTATGAATTCCATTAGTATGAGATCAAATATTATTGTTATACATGTTTTCATTTATTTTCATATATATAGATCACCCTCAGTTTTAGTTGATTATGGATTTATATTGTTCAGTTATTCTTGTTATATCACTTATACCATGTTTATGTTATGAAAGTTTTCATAGTATGCTAATCCATACTATGTTTCTAATCTCACCCTTATTTTTTTTACTTTCCCCAATAAACCTAGAAGAGAACTATGTATAATTATCAAGGATATAAAGGAAGGTCTAATCATGTTCTCACAATGTGTTCATGTTGTATCTTATGGTTTAAAATGTTATGTATGTGTATATATAGTCTTTAAAGATTACTAAGATACTAGATCCTATGAGAACCATTTCATTTTTTTACCACAAATGTAATATAACTACCAGATCTTGGTTTCTAGATTCTAGGATTTTATACCCCCGGTTAAGTGAAAACGTGCATGTATTCCTAGGAAACAATGCAGCTTGTTTATAGTACTATAGTAGGGTTCCTAGTTGGAATATGGTTAGGACAAACTATTTGGAATTTTACTCAAATTGTGTATCATGTGATAGAAAAATTTAATATGGTTGGTGGATGGTTTAATGAACCATGTCACCAATCCCTATGGATCCTACAGTATCCCAGAAGGAGGCACATGGTTGGATCCCAGTTTTACAAAAAATAAAACCAAACCATGTGACAAGAATTAATTAATATGGTTTTTATTTTTAAAACCCCAATCAATTATGTTTTTCCTAATTCTCTTTCTGGTGAATTAGGATCTCAATCTAGGAGACTCCTCTTGGAGATTTTTTAGTTTTATTTCCCTTTAGAGTGAAAATAAATTGGATCTATGAGTTTTGTATCCAGAAAATCCAATTTATGTTCTCATTATTATTTTTTATTCTAGATTCACACTTTTCTCCTTGAATGTAACTTTAGATCATGGTTTTTGATTCTAGATCTAAGGGTTGTGACACGATCTAACTGGGTTTCTTATAGATCCATAACAGAAATGAATATTATTTATTGAATCTTCATTGATATTTGTGTGTTCTTATATAATAATTGTGGATGATAGTTCCACTTATTTCTATTATTTTAGATATTAATGAATTGGATATTCTCATTTTGGAATATTAGTTTAGGGAGTATCCTTTCTTCCAATAACCCCCATTCTATTGGATAATTATACATGTTTTGAGGTGTATGGTTTTGTATGTAGACTTTGTTTTATTTACCATGCAAGATTTCTCATTTTGAAATGGTTTCATTTCTAAATTTTTGATTGTAATGATTTCTTATTACTAAATATTTTTTGGTTTTGGTTAATTTTATGAACTATAATTTCCCCATAGTTTTGATGATGAAAAGTGATTTCATTGAATTTTTCATTTTATTGAAAATTAATTTCAAGGAATGTTGTGTTTTGACAAAAAAATATTTCTAAGAATATTGTATCTTGATGAAAATTGGTTTTTAGAGAATTTTATATGAAATTTAATGGCCATAAGGTGTAGGTAATGAATTTTAATTTCTTATAATTGATTGTTCTCAGTATAGGCAGAGCACATGGAAACCTAGGTTTTTTAGAGGGGTGGAATTGGTATAAACACACTAGGAATAGTATGTTTTTTCTTAGAAAGGATATATGATTACAAATATAAGTAAAATGAAGTTTTTATGACATCGTAATGAGGTTTACTTATTGATGTTTTATTATATCCCTTTTTTTTGTTCTCTAAGGTAATTGTGGTGTGCACGAGTCATGACCATTCACTGAGGTGTGAGGATCATAACTAGCTTTGAACTATTGTATATTAGGACACAATTTCCTAGTTTCTGGTCATGGGAAATTTTTATTTATCAATGATAATATATTTTAAATGTTTGAAATGAATTATAATATTTCAAATCCTTGAAAATAAAAATTGGTTTCTTGAAATGTTCTTTGAAAAATTGGTTTCTTTAGAATAGTTTTGTAAAACTACATAAAGGGATGAATTTAAATGTTTTGATGTGATATGTGAAAAATTATGTAATGCCTTTGTTTTTGTTAAATGAGAATAATTTATTTACTATATATAGACTTCTTATGACACACTTGGTGGGATCCTTTTGTGATTGTTTTTCTCACACACTACACATACCTTTGGGTGTGTGTAGATCATTTTTTATCTATCATAGGTAATGGTAATGTTCCTCAAGTAAGATGCAAGTATCCATGTTAGTAGGTTGTAGGATTTTAGTGGTGACATTTTTTAAATGTATATGGGTCATGTATTTTGTTGAGTACATGATTTTACCTATTTTGGTTTCCTGTATGTTTTGTATTGTACTTGTTTTAGCTTTTATTTTTTTAATTATACATTAAGATATTGACATCCTTCAATATGGATGTCATTATTATTTTAATTGGTTTATATTTTTGGGTGAAACTCATACCAAAGGTATTTCATGATGCCCACGTTCTAGTTACTATCTCATGGTGATCGGGAACACCCTTCAGGCCTTTCCATGTGCCAGATTGAGTGTTTGTTTAGGGATGACCTGGGTCAGGTCATGATAATGTGGTATACTTGTTTGGTTTCTATTATGTTAGGGGGGGGGGGTATTAGAATTAAATATCCCTAAAATAGATTGGGTAAATATTTATATTTAATGAGATGACATGAAAGTGATCGGGGAGTGAACCCAATCCCTTAAAGTTTAATAAAAATAGGGAGTTAAACCAATTCACCATGGGACACTATACATTATTTAATGATGGCCTTGGTGGTGATCCTTGACAAAGAAATTATTTTATATTCATATGATTGTGATAATCTCTTTACTTATGTTATTCTTTCAGGGCTCATGATTATTGACTAATATTTAAACAATCCTATGACTCATTTCTTATGTTATGCCAATAGCCATATGTTATAACTCATGATTTACGATATATATTTTATTTGGTAAAATTCTATTGTGTTATGTTCATTCATTTTGGTTATGTTCTCATATCTCCATGTTTATCTTATGATAACTTATGATATTTAATTTTTATCATTTATGTTTACCTGTACTAACTGTTTAATCTCACCTTTTAAAATATTTCCATTCTCTATGTAAAAAAGAAGAGTATTATATATAGTTTGACTAGAAGGGTATCATGTGTAGAGAAGTTTTTTTATATTATGAAAACTATGACAAAATTATTGATATAAGATTTTATAAAGAAATTATGTTACTTAATGAGTTAGGTTTAGTGGAAAAAATACCCATTTTTAAAAAAAATGTGTGATTTTTTATATAATGTATTTCCCTAATTCTATAAAAATATACACCTAAAAGGTATTGGGTATGTTGGTGATGTAATTTTTCCTATAAATCATGTAATTTTGGATTGTTATATTTGGGTTGTTATAGTTGGTATGATAGATGGGTTTAGATAACGTTAGAGGTTAGGATATTATCAGTAAAGGATAATTTAAGAGTTATATATACCATCATGGGTTAATAAGTTTAATAGTAGTCATAAAATCAAAGGCATGGAAATTTTATTTATGTTGAAGTGTATATATTTAAAGTTTATTAATGATATTTTTGTACCTGTTGATTTTTAAGAAAAATAAACTATTAAGATATAGAATATTTAGGTTTTTTTATGTAATTTAATACTGAGGTAGTTGTGGTTATTTGGGACAATAGGTTACTTTATTTTGGGAATATACCCGAATGGCCTGAAGGCCTTCATTTTTATTGATTTTTGATAACCCCTCATTCAAGGGATAAGGGGGAACCCTTAAAAGGCCCATAGGCTCAGGGATTACATGGCCCGTAGTCTTAGGAGATTACATGACCAGAAGGTCTTAGGGAATTCAACCAGACTATCTACAAGGAACTACCCCTCCCCAGCATCTGCATCATGATAATAGCTCTCCACCTTCACATGGCCGTCTAGCTAGGCTTCCCGTGCAAGTATAGGCTGGTTCCGATGGTGTATCCATACCCTCTCATTTTGAAAAATCCATTTGGGTCTGCTCTGGTGAGTGTACCTGCTCTGAATCCTCTTTTGGGGTTGCTCCTTTTTTGTAGTGTGTCTGGGGAAACTGCATGTGGCCCGAAGGCCTTGAGGTGACCTGAAGGCCTTAAAGGTGGCCCGAAAGCCCTACTGACCTGAAGGCCTGGGTGGCCCGAAAGCCTTAAGGACTCCAAGCCCAACCCGGTGGCCCAAGTTAAATAGTTTCAGCTGCTACAGTACCAAACAATACCTGCTACAGTAACTGCTGTAGTGCCTGCTATAGTACCCACACAGTGTATAGTTCTGCATAGTACCTGTACAGTGTACAGTTCTGCTATAGTACCCGCACAATGTACAGTTCTGCTATAGTACTGCTATAGTTCCCACTACAGTACCTGCTACAGTACTGCTACAGTCCCCCAGAAATATGCCTCTACCTGGTTTTGAACTTGGGTCTTGTGGATGTACTTAAGGATACCTCACCAAATGGGCTGAGGCTCATGTGAAAAATCATTGATGACTTTAGTGGTTGAAAAGTGTCTTGGTGAAAATATAAATAAAGTTGTAATTTTTTATTTTAATGGGAAAAATTGAATATGGTGTATATATAGAAAATTATTGGTTAGTTTGTGACTTTATGTTAAAATGATAAATATCTTATAAGGGATAAAAATTGAGTTTATTTTTAGAAAAACTGTGTGATCAAATTGATCATTAATTTTAAAATTAGGAATATAGAAAGAATGATTTTGATGATTACATAGGTTATATAACTTTTTTTATAAAGGTTGATTTTATTTTTAGGAGAACATGTGATCGAGGACTTTCTGTTTTTTGGGTTTCAAATTTAAAAAGAAACATTTCATAGAATTACTAGGGTTTGGTTGTTTTAGGGATTTTATATAGGTATTTTTTTAATGAATCTTAGTTTTCATAGATATGTTATTATTTACATTAATGGTAAATGTATTACTTTTTCATAGTATAGTTTATTATTATTTATTTTGGTATTGATTTTACTAAACATTTTGTTTTTAATTGATGGTTATCAATAGAGAGAACCAAGTAAGAATAGTTCAGAAATGTTTATATATTTTGGGCTATTTTTATGATGACTAAAGATAGAAGAAAATTAATAATGTTATAATTTTTTAGTAGATAATTCATTTCATGTTATAACTATATTTCAATCGTTATTTAAAAATCAAGTTCAAGTGATCTTGCCACATTTTTTAAAATTCAACTCACTTGCATGTTACTTTACAAAATAGAAAATTCCTATCCTATTTATTGATATTATGATGGTTATTTAAAATATTTTAGTTAATTTTTAAGATGATACTTTCCCATGTTACTCAACTTGGTAATTACCATAAGGGGCTTTATAAATTTTTCACAATGCCAAAAACTATAAAAAATTTTGTAGTCCTTTATATTTATGTGGAGGATGTTGATATATAGGAAACATATATCTATATTATTTTAAAAATTATAGGTTATTTTATATAATTTAGGGACCTATCATGTTTTCAATTTTTTCATTCAAATCATGCTGAAAATTTTAAGGGTTCTTTCTCATCCCTTAAAAAAGGAAAATCATGAAATAAAAAAATAGAATTTGAGGAGAAAATAAGAGATTCTTATATTAAAAATGCTATCATGATATAAGTAAGAATGAATAATGTTATGAATGGTTTTAGGTGATGATATTTATTTTTAATAAATTATATTTATTTTAGTTGTTTATTTTTTATATTATATAATAGGATAATTATATAAAATACTTAAGCAATGTCGACACAACACTTGTGGATGTCGAAGAAAAGAAAAATAAATTCTTTAAAAATATTTAAAGTGATAATATTTGGGTTTTTAATGAACAATATAGATATGTATGAAATATTATAATTATATAAATAATAATTTATAATTTTATAATAATTTATGTATTTTTAATCTTAAATTAGAATAATAACCCTGAAAATGGCTTCAAGTGGTATTTAATGTTAAAAATAATTTATAAATTAACAAAAAATCTTAAAAACTTATAGTTAAATGGTTGGATTAGGGAATTATTAAATTAGAATCATCCCTTATCTATTGTTTGTTCACTTGGATCCAATTTCATTTTATAAATTCCAACCTTGTACATTAAGTAATGGGTATTTTTGGAAATTCCACTCAAGATCGCCTATAAACGGACTCCTCCTCTACCAAACTCAACCTACACCGTTACCTATAATTTATCTTTAATGCCTATTAAAATTATCTCTCTCATAATACTATATCATATTTGGTAACCCATGGTCACAATAATAATTCACAAACCCCTCATTTCTAAGTGGCGCTTTAAGAGGATATTCGAGTCTCCAACATAACAATTTTCTTCTCTTTAATAATTATTTCATATTATCTTCATCCAATTATTCTTGAATATAATTTATAAATTTTATAATATGTTTTATAAAGAATTAATATTATTTAAAAGTTATTATTTTACTATATAATAAATATTATTATATAGTAACATGTTCCAACTCATTCGGTCATTATAACATGATCTTGTTTTGGTTGGTTTTACTAAATACATGAATGATGTTATAGAATTTACACAATTAATGAATAAGAAAACATAAATAATGGACATAATATGTAATAATAATTAATTTAATATTTTTTAAACATTTTGGTATGGTAATATTTATATATATAATCATATTAATCAGTAAAATTAATTCTTTTTATTGAATATAAATTCACAAAAGGGATATTTTTAAGTGTTCCATGAAACAGTCACATTAATATGTAAGAAATTATCATGGGACCCTATAAATATATCAATAACATATATTAAAGAATATTGAAAATTTTCAATGTGATGAATCCATGATCATGGGGTAAGGATTGGAACCACCAAACTGAAGCATGCATAGAAAACAGAACATTTTACACCTAAATATTAATTTTAAAAATAAAAAATTAATATATGTGTAACATGTAATTATAAATGAATTGTATTATGTAAAATATATATTAATAATGTTCTTATAACTATTAATAATAAACCTACATTTATTATATAGAGAGTTAGAACACATTTAACCAAGTGGAAGTCTGAGGTAAAGGTTTTTTGTCTCAAATTCACTTCTTTGATAAAATTTTCATACTAAGAACATATTTTAATTTATATGGTGTATATACTATCCATTTGACATATTTTTTCCTAATTATGTTTTTATTCATTGTATTTAATGTTACAAATCAAGTTCTCTCTTTGAATGAATTTTGATTCAAAATTTACAAAAGCTATTAGGGGTTATCATTAAATCGAAATTTAAAATTGAGTTTATTTATATTAAATATAAATTATAGATTTTTTTTTGTTCTTTATCCCAAAAATAATATATATTTTATTCTCCTATAGTTATTTTTTTATATGTCTTATTAACATTTCACATTAATTTTGATCACAATTCAACTAAAATGATGCTTATTAGTGGAGCCAACCTTATCTCCTCTTTTTATCAAAAATATTCCTTCTATATGTTCATATTATTTATTTTATTTTATAAATATAATTATATAACTTATATTATTTTATATGTTAATTTTATACTATCCTTTAGTTTATTTAGAAAATAATGAATGGAATCTATTTTTATCATTTTCGGTGTAGGTTATTTTCAATTTACTTTGAATTTCTTTACAAATGTGTGTAAAGAATATCTTTTTAATGTATTTATCATGAAAACATTTTACCACCATCATATTTAGTTTTATTTTTAAATATTTCTTTATATGTTTTCATTTTTATTCAATGTTATTTTTATTCCCATTATTTTATAGATTATTTTATTTACAAAAAAGTTTTCAAAAGTAAAGGATATTTCTTCTTATTTTTTAAATAAATTTTATAACACTCTTATAAAAGTGGTTTTCATATATATCAACATAAATTAATGTTTATTATAATTTATTGAGAGTATTTATTAATGATACCATCCACCTTCTTACTTTGAATGGATTATGATCATGAATTATTGATTTTTTTAAGAAACTATTTCCTTTCCCACTAGTTAATTAAAATTTGATGGAATTATGAATGTTTTCATCTTCATGTGGAAAAAATATGTATGGTTTTAATTATATTATTGGTGGTCCGAGAATTATATAGTCTTTCAATGCATTCGTTAAAAATTTACATCTTAAGAGATGGAATGAAAGGGATTCAGGAGTGAAGTGAACCACTAAAGTTTAATAGAAATGGGGAGTAAAACCAATACACCAAGGGAAATTTTTCATTATTTGATGATGATCTTGGAAGTTAGCCTTAAAAAGGGAAATTATTTTCTATATTTATAATTTTTCCATGATCTTATGCCACATTCATTTTCTAATATTATGTTTTCACGGCTCATGATTATTGACTCATTTTTTGAAAATCTAATAACCCATGTATTATGTTATGGGAAAAGCCTTATGTTTTGAATCATGATTTATGATCTATGTTTTATTATATAGGATTATATTATTTTATGTTCATACACTATGTTTATGTCTTTATTTCTTCATGTTCATCTTACAATCAACTATGGTCCTTGATTATTATAGATTATTTTTACCATTACTGAGCATCTAAGCTCGCCCTTCCTTGTATTTCCATTCCCTAGGTAAAGATTAATAATTTTATATATGTTATGTCTTGAAGGGTATAATGTGTGGAAAATTTTATGGAATTTTTTTTAAAATGTGTTAAAGTTATAGATATGGGTTTTTTTGTATTGAATGAAGCAATTGTATCACTTAATGTGTTTAGTTTAGTGAAAAAATGTATATTTGGTGGAAAATATGGGTTTTGTTATGTAAGGTATTTTTATAATTCTCTAAAAACATAAACCTAAAAGATTTGGGGTATATTAGTGATGAAAGGTTTTCTAAACAACATATAACTATGGATGGTTAATATCAGGCTTATACATGGGTAGAGATGTGTATCTCCACTACCATCCTCTGTATGAGAATGTGTTAATGGTAATCCACCAAAGTGGTGATGTCATTTCTTTACCATAGTATAGGGATCTAGGTCGATGATGTTGCATTCGGTTCTATCTATACTCCCAACCCACTAATCTATGATTGGGAGTACCATATATTCAGTTTTATCCCTAAAGGTTTGAATTTAATCTAATATACCAATATACATATTTAGAAATAGGGATATATATTTCCTATAATTTTTTGGAATCTATACACTGATGGATAGGGATATGTGTATTTCCTCTACTAGAGACTCATATTTCCAATAGTAAATGATAAAACCATATTTTTCATGATTATTTTGATATAAAATGAATTTTTTGTGTAGATTAATTATTTAATATTTCTAATATTTAACTATTTTTATGTTTCATGGTAGGATACAAATTTATACTAAAAACATCTAAAAAGTTTTGAATTCATGATACGAAAGATGTCCCATGATGTCCCATTAATAAAGGACTAACTCCAATGCTTCAAAGTGAAGAAATGAGATGAAATGGATAAAAACCTATCGGAAAATACAACTTCACAACATAAATATCTGTTTATGATTTAAGACTTGAAGAACATAAGGTGTAAAAACAAAGAAAAAATGAAAAAGAAATGTCTAGGTAATGAGCACATGAGTCATGGTGTGACACATTTGTGTCATGCCATGATGGTCCATTAATATTATTATGGATTTAAAACATCCCAAGGGTTTCTACTTAATGATTTATGCCATAAAAATAAGTTTTATGATATAAAAGTGTTCATTGGGACCAAGAATGAATATTTTTACATAAATTTAATGTGAAACATGATTTGAGGACCCATGAAACCCTGATATTGACTGGGAATTAATTTTAATGCATTTATAGAGACCATTTATGATACCCTAAACACTGATTGAGGCCTAGAAATAGATGAAATATGGTAGATTAAAGAGGATATCTAGGCAAGGGGAAGATCTAGATAACAACCTGCTTCAGTTTTATTTCCCTATTTTCCTTTATTTATATTATTTCAATACTGTGATGCCTTCCTTCTCCCAAATCAACTTGTTTACCCCATCCGTAGAGGTGTAGTTTTTCTTAGTGGTAGATAAAGGGGAAGTTTGGACCAATTTTTTATACTTGAATTTCTATACTATAATTAATAAAACTCCTACTATATTCTTATTATTGGTTTCAATTTAATTTAGTTTTTAAATATCAAATGCAACTACATTAGGTTTAGATTATTTTAATTTTAAATTCTTTGGTTGAAGATCCATATCTACCTCCACCAAATTACCATCTATTTACTATAAAAAACATTAGGGTTGGTTGGAAAGTACTCAGTGATTGCCAGCATGTGTGAAGAATTATGACAAGAATAATTTTTTATTACGGAATATCAATATCCAATTAGAGATTACCCTAATTTATTGATAAAACCTTCTAAAATTCCATGCACACAATAAGGAGGTTGGATTGATTTGAGACTTATATTATGGATATCCTCACTATCACCATCTGGCTATGGGAGAGAGAGGAATCAGTATATGAATCTCTCTTTTAATAGTCAGCAGAAAAAAAAAATTGTTAAAAATTTGAAACTGGGTAGTATTGCATTAAGTCTAGCCAAGATCGACCCAATAATTGATTCTCGTCAATTATTTAAAATCAATCATTTACTTTTCATTCCAAGCTTTAAATTTCGTAACTGAATTTCTAAAAAATCAAACCAAATAAATTTTCTAAAAAAACCTTAAAAGTGAAAAATCCATTTTGTGTGAACTTATATTTTAGAGATAACCTAAGGATAAATAAACATAATATACATAGGAAACAAAAAAAATATTTCACTACACCACATAATAAGGTGTGTGACAAACATTGATCCATTTCTTGGGAGACAGTTCCATAAAAATAACCATTTTTTAAAATTTGAATGACCCATAATAAAAATGAACCATTAAATTATTTTAGTATTGAAATTGAAATAAAACTATCCAATTATTGAGAATAAACTCAATAAATTTCTTTGAGTAAGTAACTCACATAGATTCAAGTTACACTCCCTGTGTTTACTCTAAATGTGAATAAATGGATGGAAATCCTAACCAAACCTTGTGATGCCTTTGTGAACTGTTGTTCTCAAATAAATAGAAACAACTTATAGAACCTAATTTAGATACTTATTTTGAGTTAAAAATTAACATTATTCAAATTATACCAAAATTCCATTGTCATACAGGATAAGACTTGGACATACATATTTAATAATTCAGACATATATGCTCAAGTATTTGGCCAAGAGGAGCACCTGATGATAAATTCAAGTTGAGGGAATTACCCTTTTCACTGGAGGAAGATGTTAAGTAATGGTTGTACATCATAAAACCAACATAATTAAATTATTTATAGGACATAAAAAGTTCTTCATGTGTATATTTTTTCCTAAATCCAAAAGTTCCACAATCCACAAAGAGATCTATGTCATTCGGAAGTCAATCATTGAGACACACTAGGAGTAATGGGATATGTTCAAGAAGGTTTGTTCCAACTTAAAACATAAAAATGTGAAGGAACATCCCTTCCTCATCTTCTTTTACCAAGGATTTCTTGATATTGATCTAAATCTACTGGAAACCTCATCTGGAAGACCTCTAATTGAAAAATCTCTAATATAATCCATAAGTCTGAGTGAAAATATTCTAAAAAACTCACAATAATTTGGAATGAGAGGTACATGCAACAAAGGCATACATGAAGTATAACCATTTGATTCATCACCTTTATTTACACTCAAAATTTATGAACTAACTAGCTTAATGTATTAATTTATTATGAACCAAGTGAGTTGAAAACAAAACCCACCTCAAGTATGTGGTCTATGTTATTTTTATACTCATTTTATTGACCAGTTTCTAGATGTTTATGGGAAAAAAATCTATGCTTCAACCTTTCACCCAAGGTAATTCCATCATAATCATCCATGTCAACCCAAGACCTAACTAGGATAGAGAAACTAGAAAAACCAATTGATATATTTCTATCGAAACTAGTACCCTAATAACCCCCATTATAGTAGCAACAATATTATAACCCACCACTATTTCAAGGACCCAATAATATCGAGACCCATAGCTTGATATACATGGATATTACATGGCTTTTTCAGAATACTTAATACATAACAAAAAATGACACCCAAGGACCATAATAGTTTAGTGTCTTTGGAAACTCGGAACATAATCTTCTAATCATGGTGAAAGATCTTCAACATCTCCCATAAAGATCTTCTACTTTTTTTTTCTTACCTAAAACCTTTCTTTATATCATGGGGAAAAGAAAACATATAAAGGGTGATCTCAAATTCTCAGTAAGGGTAAGCATAGAGAAAATAAAACAAACCATATACATTTGAATATAAAAACATGAACATAATGTTTAAACATCAAGACCTTGAGTTGTGAAATAAATCTTGGAGTACATAAGGCATAGATCATAAAGGAACATTAATCATGATAAAATAGCATTGGAATAAAACATGTAATTGTGGAAACCATTAAACACATGATATGATTTCCATAGTAGCCAAGGCATTTCTGCCAAGACCATCATAGTGGAAAAAGTTCCTTACTGAATTGAGTTCACTCCTCATTCCAGTCCTGTATCACTGAACCAGATTAACTTTCCATTCCATCCATGTCTATATCATGAGATATAAATCTTTTCCCAATGCATTGGAGGGAGATATAGGTCCCACCCATCTCATATTGAAATCATTCTTATGTGTGCCACAAAATAATCATAAATCATTCATCATAACCCAAAGAATAAAATGGGTTTCATAAACATCATCCCATCTTAACATAATCCATATAAAACAAATGGATATAATTTCATTATAAGAAAAATCAGACAATGTAAATAATAGAGACATTATACTTGAAACATAAATATACTAAATAATTTCATCTTAGATGGAAAATAGTTTTGATAAAACACTTGAAATGAATTCTTGAGGAAAATATGCTTTCTTCTTCAAAATCATTTTCTTTTCACAAAATGTCGTTCAATTTTAAAAGAAAAGGATTTTGTTGAAAATAATCATGAAATCTTGTAGAGGAAGCTTCATGAAAATTAGGTGTTTTGAAACCGTAAAAATCCATTCATGCCGTATAAGTTAAAAAAACATTATTCTTATACTTTTTCTGGAAAATTCAAAAAGTTCCTCGTATGGTAAACAAAAGAAAGATTCCTTCCATAACACAATGTAAAAGTCAAAGAGGGGTAAACATGACTTTAAACATACATGGAAGAATATTAAACAATTTATAAAAAACATTTTTATTGACATGGATGAAAAATATAACCCCAATAAATACTTACAAATAAACAATCCTGGATAAGAATGAGATTGGAATAATTATCTCTTACCTTATGTCCAATTTCTTCCGTATGTGTCTGGGACTCCTCTTCTTCGGGTTCTTCCTTTTGATTTGATAAAAAGGGCTCCTTAGGATGGAATTCTGACTAAAGGAAGGCCTATAGTATTAAGGGAGGATAGTTGATAGGGTATTTGGGTAGGGTTTGGCCGAGCCAAATGGATTTGGAGGTGTGAAATAGAGAGAATGGGGAGTGCCCTTTTATAAGAGGGGTGAGAGGCACCTTAGGAAAAACTTAAAATATTATTTTATAATAAATTTATATTCGGTTTATAATGGCTCCAAAGTGACTTATTTAGAGGCTAGGGTGGGGATGGGTCGAAATCCTCTCAACCAATAGGTTTTAGACAAGTTTATGTTACCATGTTAACCTTATCATTTAGATTTAACTCTAAGTTAAATAATTTAACTTTTACCGTGTCTTCTTGTATTCTTACACTATATGGTTAATAAACTTACTATAAACTACCAATCGAATCCCAATTGGTTCATTAATGTCATATATATTATTATATAAGTCTTTTGGTGGAAACGTATATTTTTAGTACCATTATATCAATTAATAATATAATATTTGTTTTAAAAACTCTTTTATGTAAATTTTGACACTATTTGGTATTTTGTTTTTTCTAAATTCATAACAGCATTACTACTTCGAAAAAAATCCATATAAACAACCCTAATATGTTATATTAACCTATAAAATTAGTGTAATTCATAAAAATTCTCAAATTACATTTATTTGGGTATTTATAATATCAATTATGTTAATATTTCATTAATAAGGTAATTATTACATCATCATTGTGTCATAAATAAATTAAATTATTTAATGTCTAAAAAATATAAATAAAATTCCATTATGTAGGAAATATTTTTATCTTTCTAATGAATATTTATAGTTGAATTTATCTTATGTAAAACTCTATATTAAAAATGTTTTATTTATTAAACTTTGATTTTAACTATTTTAATTCTTCTTTAAATAAAATAATAATAAATGTACTAATCTAATCCAAGTGAACCTAAAGGGTAATATTTTATTCCTAAGGTTGTTTTTGGTCGATTTACACTTATACAATATAATTAGGACATGTTTTAAGGTAATAATAATATCATTTTTACCCTTAATTACCATGTTTACTTTTAACTTTGGTAAATAAAAGTTAAAAGTTACTATTCACCAAAAATTATTTTCATCTCATTGAACCAAATTTTACTTACTGATATCAACCGTGTCTCTTGGATTTTTGAAATTCAACTCACATAAGCGGTAAAATTAAGTTTTATGTAAATTTGCAAATGCTCCTAGGAGGTGGGTAAAAGAAGGTAAAAAGTTCAATAAAATTTTTATATATCTAAAATTATTATAAAATGACTCCAATGAATTACATTGAACTTATATAGGTATTATGTATCTATTTTGACCTAAATTAAATTTAAATAAAATAAATTATTATTTAAATAAAAAGTCTGCTTTAACCAATAACTTAGTGTTTTCACTATTCATAAAAAATTGAATGTTTTCAGAAAAATACCAAAAATTCTCCCTAGGCTAATTTAGATATTTTGAATCCAAAAATGAAGTCCATTTTGAAAGATAAAATTTATAAAATTTCAAAAAGTGGGTATTACTATTCATAACGACTAGTTTATATAATATTTTAATAACATGTCATTGTTTAGTGAAACTTAGTATTGCGTACAACACACGCTATTGAGGAAGGTCGCTCTTGCGTGAAATGCAAGCCATATCAGGGTTGCGTGTAGGGAAAGCTTCCTTTGGCGTTTTGTATAACATACTCAAAATATAGTTCAATTATACATTGATCAAAATCTATACTTAGTGTTGTGTAAAAATGAATTTTATTCAAAAGAACTTGAAATTTTGTGCATCACAAGACAAAAATAGTGTTGCGTATACTACAAGCTAATATGGTGTTGTGTATAGCGCAAGCTAATCTTGGTGAAGCGTACAACAAAAGACATCAATGAAATTAAAAATAATATTTCTCATAAAATCTCGGGGAGTTATAAATAAACCACCCGTATAATGGTAAGTCTTTCAACTAGAAATTTTTTAATAGAATTCTATTGATCAACCTTCAACAAGTTCACAATAGAACCAATAGGAGGAAGAGATTGCAAAGTTAAATAATAATTTAAATGAGATAACAAACCAAGTTTAAACTCTTATGGGATTTTTGATATAGAATACAAGTAAAATACTAGTGAAAATAGTTTTATATCCCAAGTAAAACATGAGAATGATTATAACATGAAGTGGAAAATAGCTCTATCCACCTGAACAAAGAAAGGATGATGATTCTAAGTAGGATTCTGAACCCCACCATATCCTTCCAAGATAATAGGGTGAGAAAAAGGAATAAGTGTGAACCATGTTAATAAAAGAAAGTCCAAAAATGACCCTTAAAAATATCAAATAGAAAAGAAGGATATTCAGACACCATTTACTTCTATATTAATTGAGTCAAACAAGGGATAACAGGAGTGACCTTAATCGGAAATTCAGTAAACCTTTTATAAGGTTGAAACTAATATCTCATTATTGTAAGAAACCTGATAAATCCCTATATATGTGAAATTTATTAAGGATTTTTGTACAAAAAGAAGAAGACCTTATGTAAATGTAAGGCTCTTCTTAGGGAGAAATGTCTTAGCATTGATCACACTATTGATATCACTAAAATTTCAAGTTCTAGGGAAATTCTCTATTCCCTAGACTATTGTATCTTTACATTATTTTGATTTATTTTATGATTTAGGTGATTAAATAAATATTATTCCTCATTCAGTGTTTTCCACTTTGTACATTAGAGAATTAAATCCAACTAAATGGGTGGTTTAATTAGAAAATAGATCCACTGTATTCCCAGTTGGAGTTATCGAAGATGTACTTATAGGGATAAGAGGACTACTTTTTCTAGTGTACTTCTATATTCTCACTATGAAAGAATATAGAACACCAGGCCACTCACCTATCATCTTTGGGAGTCTATTATTAAATACAATAAAAATCATCATCAATGTGCATTAAGGAACACTCACAATATAGCTTGGATACAACATAGTTACCTTCAACATTCTTAAAAAAAATGAAGTGTCCTTCAAGAAATCATTCACTTTATGAAATATACTAAAAGAAGGTTCAGAACCAATTGAATATTTGGGTATTCTTCGATAATTATTAGAATTCGGTGGGAATTTTTATTTGAAGTTACTAATACCCCAAAAATCAGAAATACTAATTTAAAGTTAGAAGAAGAGGTTACATATTATTTTTTAATGATTTAATAAAATGATCTAACATGATACAATATATTCAATACTTATAAGTAGGAAACCCCAATTAAATATCATCACTTGAACAACCCCAAACCCAGAGTTGAAACCACTACCAAGTGATTTAAAGTATGTTTACCTTATGGAATGAAAAAAATTACCAATTATAATTGAAAATAATCTCTTTGAGACCTAATAAAAAACACTGATTAACCTTCTAAAAATAATTGTAAAATAATTATGATGGATTCTAGGAGATATCCCAAGGAACATCCCTAAGATCTACACTCATAGAATTTTTTTAGAAGTTGATTTCTGAATAGTTAGGAAGTCCTAGAGAAATATTAATCATACAATCATGGAGGTTTTTAATAAATAAATAGAAAAAAAATTCATCAAACATCATTTACCTAATATTTGAATCATAGTGGATCAACCTCATCTATGTTGACCCAAAGAAAATTGGTATTACCATTTTCAAGAATGAGAAAAATAAACTGATCCCCAAGAGAGTCCAAAATAGTTTTATGGTATGTATAGATTACAGAAAGATGAATCAAGTTACCTGAAGAAGACCAATTTCCCCTCCCATTCATTGATAAAATTCTATAAAGGTTAATAGGGGAAACTCATTAGTCCTTATTATATGGTTTTTCAAGATACTTTTAGGTACCAACTACTTCAAAAAACCAGAAGAAGATGACCTTCACCTATCCCTTTAGAAATATTTCATACAAAAGGATACCTTTTGTGTTATTCAGTTCCTTAGGTACATTTAAATGATGTATGTTAAGTATTTTCTTATATCATATTGAGGAATTCAAAGAGGTATTTCTTGATGAATTAAGAGTTTTATTTAATTATTTTGATTATTTCTTAGGAAATTCAGAATCAGTTTTGAAAATGTACATAGAGAAAAATATAATTTTAAACTTTTTAAAGTTTAATTTAATGGTTGAAAAAGAATAGTTTTAGGGAATATAATTTTAGAAAAATAAATTGAGGTAGATAACTCAAAGGTTTAAGTAATAAATTTATTGACATATCCAAATTTTGTGAAACATTTTAGATCATTTGTAATACATTCAATGTTTTAAAAAAGATTTTTTGAAAAATTTTGTAATAATTATCTCCCTCTGTCAAGATTACTATTAAAAGAAGTTGAGTTTAATGTTGATGATAAATAATGGAATTCATTTGATGAATTAAAGCAAAGTTTGATCACACCACCAAAAATTCAACCACCCAACAGATACTATAAATTTGAGTTACTTGGTGATGTGTCAAACCAGGCTATAGGAGAATACCTCTCACAATGAATTGATGAAAAACTAAAATTCATTACCTATTCTTATAGGATATTAGATTTCACATAGATCAACTACTCAAATATAGAAAATGAGTTCCTCGTAGTTTTATTTTCTCTAGATAAATTTAGATCTTATCTTCTTGGAACTAAAGCTATTATTTTTTCAGATCTTATAGCTCTCAGGTATATAATGAATAAGGTTGATTCTAATCCAAGGATGGTAATATGGATGATGCTTTTACAAGTCTCCAATTTTGAAATTAAAAACAAAAAGTTACTGAAAATCAGGTGGCCGATCATCTTACTCGATTTCCTCATAGTGCTAAAGTAGAGAATCCAAATCAGGACCCACTCAATGATCAAATTCTTTGTGAGGAACTTTACATCATGAAAGGTAAATTACAATGGTTTGATGAAAATTTCAACTATTTAGTCACATATAAAGTACCATATCATCTAAACTATCCTCAATAGAAAAAATGAAATCTAACTCTAGATTATATATTTGGGAAGACCCATTCCTCTAGAAGATATGCATTGATTAAGTAATTATAATTTATTTACCTTATAATGAAATTGAATCTGTTATTGTTTTTTTATTCATTATCTTGTAAAGGATATTATGGATCCTAAAGGACAACTAAAAAATTCTTAAAATCTGGAATTTATTCACCCACATTATTTAATGAATTTTTTATGAAATGTAAAAAATTATATTCTTTCCAAAATATCTCAAGAAGAAAAGAGATGCTCAAGAAAACAATTACCTTCTATGAAATTTTTTAATTATGGGGCATATACTTCATGGGACCATTCTGAATGTAATTTTTTAATTATTAGATACTACATTTTTTATATTTTGTTTCAAAATTGGTTGAATAAAAATCCTCAAGAACAGATCATAGTAAAGTTGTCTATGATTTTCTAAGGACAAAAATATTTTTTAGGTTTGTATTTTCAAAATCTTTAATTAGTGATAAAGAGACCCAATATTTTAGTAGTAAAATGGAGGAATTTTTGAAACCATATGGTGTGAATCATAAAACAATAACCCCATACAATCCAAAAACAAATTGACAAGAAGAAGTTCCTAATAGAAAAATCAAATACATTCTGGAAAAGAGGGTTAATCCCAACAGGAAGGACTGATTACAAAAGTTAGAAGATACCCTTTGGTAAGAAAATAAAAACTATAATACACCCATAGGAATGATCCCCTATTGATTTATTTATGAGAAGATATACCACCTCCATATGGAATTGGGACACAATGCCTACTAGGATATGAGATAGATAAATTTGGACCTTGATAAAATTAGGAATGTAAGGAGATTATAACTATAAGATCTAAATGAAATAAGGAGTGAATCTTTAAAAAATTTAAATATTTAAAAAGAAGGAATAAGAATCACCCATTATAATATAATTCAACCATAAACCTTTAAACTTGGTGATAAAGTATTATTATAAAACTCTAGACTCAAAATTATGCTAGATAAATTTCATTCCAGATGGGAAGTACCTTTTACTATTATTCATGTATACCATTTTGGTGAGTTCACATTTCAAAGTAAGGAGGAAACCCATTCACTATAAATGGGAAGAGTCTGAAGAAGTACCATGGGACCTTACCTCAAGAACTAGTGGAGGAGATTACACTACTTAACCCTGATTACCAATAAAGAACCACCAGGTTTTACCTTTCCATTACATTTGATAAAATATAATAATTCCATTTTAAATCTACTTACATAAAAATATCAATTTAAAAGAATTGAATAAATTGCATTAATTAACTGTGTGGGAGAAAACCTTGTAGTCTAGGATTTCTGAATTTTAAAAAAATTATTTTTTTGAGTCAACCCAATGATGTTAAACAAAATAGCTTCTAGGAGGTAGTTCACATTTTTTTCCTTAGTCTACTCTTTCCCTGAGTCCTATTTAAGAAATAATAAACATGTTTTTATTAATATTATTAGGTATATTGACATTAAACAAGGTAAAACTAAGAATATTTATAGATCTTACATTGTAAAAGGAGATATTATGTCATAAAAATAGAGTTTAAGCCATAAAAGGAGAATTCACATCATAAATGTTGCAGAACATAATTAAAATAATTGGACCTATGAAACCTAACTAAAGAATCATTTATAAGAGTATTTTTTTTTCAATTCACTATCTTATTAAATCCTTATATTATTATTTAAAAATATTTTTTCAAGCTTTAAAAAAATGCATTTCATACCCATAGTTAGCATTCTTTCTTTACTCGACTGGTCTAGGAGACTTGAATTCTATAGGGATTCAATGATTCCATGTTCTAGATTTTTTAGTTAATGATTTTGAGTGAGTAAAATAGAGAATTGATTAATTAGATAGAATCTTTGGATGTTATTTTTTCTGAATCATGATTTCAAGGAATTAGTCGATTCAAGTAAATGAAATTTCCCTAACATTTTCATACTTTGAATTTTTGAAATTTATATGGATTTATTTTTTATTATTATTACATCGCATGAGTGATTTTCCAAAATTTTATATCCATTTCCTGAGATGATTTATAAACCAAATACTTTCTATATTATGTTGATCATATTTCTTGAGTGAACTTAGGTTATGTCACATGCTAGAATATTTATTGGAACTTGTTAAATTTTTGACTATGAAAAACAAAATTTAAAATGATTGAGTCATTTTTATTGTTAATCCCTTATCCTTAGACCCACTATGACATCAATCCTTTTTTATCCCCAAGAATCTATGTATGAAAATTCTATGAATGATCCACATTGCAAGTAATTCATATCAATTCCTAACCTTCTCTATTTATATTCCATGATATGTTATTGTTTATGTGTGGGGGTGTAGGAATTCTTGGTTAAAGGGATGTATTTTGTTGTATGAAAAAACTGTGGGTTTCTATTTTCCCTCTTGGGTTAGCATCATGTTATATCTATTATACTCATTATTTTCCCTTATTGAAAAAAAATATATAAAAATAATAAAAAATCAGTTTTGTTTTGGGAAAATTAAAATCACCATTACCATACTGAGGATATTTTGATCATATTTGGTTAGGTGGTAGATGTGAGATTTGATTAAAGAATAACGTTCACAAAAAAAGGAAAAAAAATCAAAAAGGTGTAATTATTTCATTATAATTATATCGATCATGACCTTTCATTGAGTTCTGGGAAGTGAAGTTACCATTTTATAAGAAAACATTTCATTGCACTTTACTTTAAATATCATAAAGTTGACTTAGAGATAACCATCATTTTTGATCTATAATATTTTTAACATTAATCAGTTCCAACCTTAAGCCTCATAGTAATCATAACCTTTATTGAAGATCCCTCATGAATTTATTTGAATTCTATCTTTAAAAATTGTATAATGTAGATTCTTTGCAAGCCTATGGAAAAGGAGCATGTAATCATGATACGAGCATAACTCTACATGAATTTGTATCATCAGCGATGAGAAAAAATAATCCATTGTGCGGTAAATCAAAACACTGAAGCATATCACGTTTCCATTTTGCATCTTTAGATGCCACTTCCCCTTGGACCGTATCTCCCTAAAACCTGAAACACATGAATCATCAATTAATTATCATTTATATACATAGGGAGAGGGGAACGTTTCTTGAATCCTCAAGATGAGGATAGTGGTTGATCCTGATGGGTCAACCCTTTGATTCTTTCGTGGAGCGCATCACATTCCTTTCGAGCTTCCTCCAGATGCCCGGCCAACTCCAACTGCTCTGGCCATATGACTAAGCATTCATTACCTGAATGCTGAGTCTTTTTCTGATATGAATGTTCTGTAGGCCTGGTCTTTCTCACCATTTGGGGTTTAAATCCACGAGTGCACATCTCCGTCTTTTATGTTCCATAAAAATTCCACTTCCCTTGATTCTTTCTCTGAGTAGGAATCTCTTTTCTTTCCATCATCCCTTGCTTCTTCCACCATTGCAAGGGTCTTCCTCTTTTCTCCACTGCTTGTTGTGGCACACGACTTGCAAATTTTTCAATGCATTCTTTGTTTATCTTCCTTTTATCAGATTTATGAGTCGCCACCCTATTTTTCATTGGTGGTGGGTCCTCCACTGAATGTACTTTCTCCTTACTCACAGCTGTAGCGTTTCCTCCCCTTTTCTTCTAGACTTGGTCATGTTCTTTCTTAGAGAGAGGTTGTGAGTGTGAAAGAGGAGGTGACTGATGCACCTTTCGTTCAGCTCCATGTGATTCCCCTAAGGCTCTAAGCCTATTTTCCAATTTACCACCTTGTCTTCCAGTGTACGATTTCTCATTATACACTACTAGAGTCGGGAATCTCCTTTCATGTTCCTTTTCCTTCCCTGCACTCTTCTTGCTACACTGTCTGGCCAAATGTCCATGATTAGAACATATGAAACATCTTCCATCAAAGAAATACCTCATTTCATCATTTCTATGTCGATATGTTGATGTATCTTGAGTTCTTCCTATGAAATTGAGCACATGAGCTTCCTGACACATACTCATGGTGTGTCCCATTCTTCCACAGTAATAACATCTAACAAATGCTTTCCTTTGAGAGACTCTTCTTTCTGATTTCTCAGGACACTTCATCTTATTCTCAGATTTTGTACATTTTCTGTTTTCACAATACGAAATGTATTCCTGAGCCTCTATACAGAAGCTTGATGTGTGGCCGTGAATCCCACAGAAATAGCACATGTCGTCACTTCTTTTTGTAACTGACCTCTTAGGCCTATCTCCAGCACCTATAGGATTTCTTTCACATCTGGAACTGTTCGTAGCTCTCTTTCTATCCTGAACGGAAGGGGATTCATCAAACCCAATACCAGTTTTTCCCAAACTGTATGGTCTTTGAGCTGAGAAAATTTGTCCCTGCCTCTTTTCAGAAATAGCAAATTTGCTTTTCATTTCATCACCACCAGTCGAAGGATGATCAAATAGCAAGTGCAGTGCATCCTTCAACTTGGGCTTATCTTTGGATTTAGACTTCTCTATTTCCTGCTTGACTGATTCTAGCTCTTCTACCAACTTTTGAATCTTCATATCCCTTTGGACATCAAGTTCTTCCTTGAGAAGATTCCCTCTACTCACCTCATCTTTCAGTTCATGCTTCAGCTTATCAACCATGTCATTTTTCTCCTTTACCTTTAATTTTTCTTGAGCGACAGAGTCAGAGAAACATGCATTCTCTTGTTGTAGCCTTTGATTCTTCTGAACTTCTGCAGACAACTGTGCTGCTAGATCATTATTTCTGGCTTTAAGATTCTGTGCTTCATCTGACTTTTGACTCTCTTCATAATCACCAGCCTTTTGTTTTCCTTTCATTCTAGCCATCTTCTGCAGCTCTTCAGCATGTGAATCATTATTCTCTGTTAGGTCAGTAACTATATCAATAAGCCTTTGATTTAATCCTTTTAGCTTGTTGACCTCAATCTCCAATCCCTGGATCCGGATATCTTTAGATTTGGCTTCTTCAGTGTTTCCAATGTCACTTGGAATATTAGGTTCTTCGATGCTTTTGAATTGATCTTTCACTTTTCTATTCAAGACATCGATCTCCCTTTTTTGTTCTTCAATCTTAATCTTATACTCACTAACTGATTCTGAGTTCTCTCGTGTTGATAACTTGAGTTTCTCAATTTCTTCCATCAACTTAGACTTATCTTCTTCTTGCTGCTGCATATAGAGTTTGGCATCATGAACAACTTTGTTGGATTTCTTTGTTTTTTCTCTCCAAACATCTATCTCCTCAAGAGCAGCCTCCAGCCTAGCTCGCATATCTATTCTTCCTTCAATTTCTTCTTCTGTTTCAGCATCACTCTGATGCTCATGTACTTCACTCATTCCAACATCATGATTGAGTGAATCAATCTTTTCCCTGTCAGATTCATCCAGACCTTCCTTCAGCAAACTGTTTGATTCTTTTAATTGAATCACACTTTTTCCATACACACTTCCACACTGAGGAATACCACCCGACTTCTGCTTCTTCTTGGATGTTTTCCCTTTGCCATGGCTCACTGAGATAAGAGCAAACTGATTCTTTAAACACAAAGATTGACTACACCAAGTCAGAGAAATCAAATCTGATAAAAGCAACCTATCGCTCTGATACCAATTGTTAGGGCCAATAGGGGCCTATATACCCTGAGAGGGGGGGGGGGTGAATCAGGGTATGGATATTCTTTTTCAATGTTCTTTCTGCCCCACTGGATCTTGACCTCTTTGTTACAAGGGTCACTTTGTTTGAACTTGTGTGGTTACTGTGATCACTTGTCTCCTTTACCTGATAATGATGCTTTGAATGCAATGCAGGGAAGTAAGCAGGCAGACACAAATATTTTTACTTGGTTCACCGCTAAGGGCTACGTCCAAGGAGCATACACCGACAAGTTGCCGGTTCGTACCAAATTCCACTAGACTTCACTAGCTGTGGATTACAATGTTCAGGCTAGATCACTTCTATGCCCAGGCTCACTGCCTATACAAGGTTTAGGGTCAGCTCACTGCTTTCCCAAGGGTCACTCCCTGTTTCTCTCTCTCTGTCTCACTGCCGGTGGAGAGGATCACCTACTTCCTCTTCCTAAGATCACTGCTCCAGAAGGGAATCCACTCACAGTTTATAGACCTGTAGGTCTCTTCATTTCCAATAAGGAATGCATCTTTCTCTGTATGTAGATGCTCTGTTGAAGTTCACCTTTCACCCATAGATGAATACCCCTTTTCCACTTAACCACTGGGCAATTCCTTTTGGAAACAACTTCTCAAAGAACCCTACAATGCGAGGCTACCAATTTCGCGAAGCTCAAACAAGCCTTCGCGAAGCTCCTGCCTTTTCGCGAAGCTCACTCGCGAAGCTCCCTCGCGAAGCACTCTCGCGATGCTCAAGCCATCGCAAAGCAACGACCCTCGCGAAGCAAAGTAAGCCAACACGGAGCTTGCAGGTTTCGCGGAGCTACAATAGCCGCCGCGAAGCTCCCCTTTCACGAAGCACACTGGCTCCACGAACCACCTTTGCAAATTGAGAGCAAAGTATTTTCTCTGAAAATTCTCTATACTTCGCTCGAAGGGGTCATCCTCTATTTATAGGAGATTCCACCGACCCTCGTCCCTTCCGCGCGAAGTCAATGCCACGTCATCTCAAATCGCAAAGCTCCAAAGTTTCAGCTGGAATTCTGTCCAAATCGCGAAGCTCCACGACAATTTTCCATTCGCGGAGCTTGACGTAATCGCGAAGAATCACCGTCAACTTACCTTCGCGACTTCGCGCCTTCACCGTGAAGCTCCCTCACGAAGCCCAACATTCCTTCGCGCCTTCGCCGCGAAGCTCTTCAGCCTCTTCCATTCGCGAAGCTTGACGTAATCGCGAAGCATCACCGCCTCCATTCTTCTGGTCTTCGCGATTTACAAACCATGCATCCTATATTCGCGAAATTCATGCCTTTTCCATATTAAATTATGCTCTTCATGGAAATCCTCTTTTCGCGATGCTCACCAAACTCCAAATTTTGGACCCCAAAAATTTGGCAAACACTGGGAAACAGCGCCACCTTGTACCGCTCTTTTGTACCGCCTCCAGATCGTCCTTTACTTTATCATAGTTCTTTGTCAACATGGAATGTCAACAACTTCTCGGGAACTCGACAATTCTCCATGGAAACCTGCTTTGTCAACAAACACAATCAACCCAAAATTACTGCAATGTTACCTTGAGGGATTTTTTCCCAACACAAGTAAAATTATTGTGTCTCATGCATGATTTCATTTATGTTCATACATTTTTATGAGGAAGTGATAGAAGAGTGTTTTGTTTAATGAAAAAAAATATCCTATGGGGAAGTTGTTTTAAGCTGTCATACTTTAATTCACCCCCCTCTTAGGGTATTTAACCTAGTTAGGATAACAATTATTATTGTTATTTCCTTCATTATAAACATTTTATTTAGTGATAATGATTAAATAGTCTATGATTTGATTAATTTAGGTTGATAATTGTTTTAATTTTTTGATGTTTTCAGGTGATTTTGGATTATATATACCTTAGTTTTTTTATTCACATAGAAATTGGATGGTTATAGGTTTAGAATGCTTCTTAGGGAAATCAAAATATATATTATTATACTCACACCTTCATGTGAACTTCCACATTGTTTGACTTATTTACATGTTGATCATTTTATGAAAATGATGGAAGATCAATGAGCCAATTGATATAAGGATTATATAGAATGTTGTGGGAGTGGATATATCAAGATGGTGGACATCCTCATGTCATCAGAAGGAGGATCACATCTTTTTTGGATGTGTGATTTTTATATGGGATTTCATTTATAATATATCACATTGTATCCTAGATTTCTTTTATATTTATGAATATTTTATATTATTATATTTATAGTTCAAGAACATTATGGTGGATTTTAATGTATTATAGTAGGTGACATTTTGATTTAGAGGTAATTCCTCCCATGATTTTTTGGATACCTCAACACTGGTGTCTATCCCATGGACAAGTGTAGGTGGGATTGGGGTGTTCACCTACTATTAACATGGGATGAAATATATTGGTATAAGAGAATTATAATGGATAATGGAATTATGTACATGCGATGATTCAATGGGATGGTTAGAAAGAGTCTTCCTAAGTACCCCTTGTATAAGGAGCCCCAATAGATGACAGATTCAAATGAAAATGTTACATCCAATGATTGATTATAAGGGGTTAAATCTTGTAAAATAACTTACATAAAGATCACTATTTTCAAATGGCTTCCAATAGGATTTGTTCATGGAGCATGAAACCCCCAATGGTTCTATATCCATGAGGGACCTATTTTCCAAATGTAGGTTCTCATTGGGAAGTTTGGCCAACGATACTTAAGAACTCACATTGTTTAAGAGGATGGGAGGTCGGGCTCATCACACCCTTCTGCGGGTAATTATTTCTACTCTGAGACTCTCCTATAGATTTAAGATATATTCACAAATCCTTTATTAAATCCCAAGTATGAAATGGTTCTTACTTTAATTAACAATTGATTATTCGCATGCATACAATTTAGAATAATTTGTATGTATCTGAGGTTCTATATTAATGGAGATATTTGTATGTATCTGAGGTTCTCCATCAATGGTACCCTCTTATGTTCTAATTATATATTCTATTTTAATCTTATTACGATGCTGGTTTTGATCCACATAGTGGAGAGATCTGGAGTGAATCATCATTCAGGGAGATGTGAGTTGTTTTGATTCCAAGATCAGACCCATAATATGGGATTCCTACACATCCTTGTGAATGGAATTAGAACCCGCATATTTTTTTATTGCTTAATAGGGCACATCATACCTTTTAAGGTCATGTGATAAGAACGAAACCATGTAGTTTAACATCATACAAAAAGGATATCTAGGAAAAATATTCCTAGTCAAAGTTTGGTGTGGGATTTGTGTCAAAGAGGACCAGGGAACCTGGATGGGATATAGATTCCCAGGATGAATAATACTTTACTGAGAATATGATCCAGAGGAAATTAGGGATGATTTGGGGTGTTGGGTTTGAACCTCAAGGAGGATTCTTATATATCCCATTTGGATGAGAATCAAATCCCATGTAGTTTGGTTTTGAGGACCCATGCCTATGGAGGCCCTCTGAAGGTTTTTATCATAGGTAAGTATGGTGATTTTAGAGGATTAAGTTGGGGATTATTCCTAAATAGGATGCCCTTTTTTGGTTGGGGATTACACTTGGAATGATTCCTAAACTCTTGGTTATGATTGGGGATTATAATAAATAGGAGGCCCACTGATTTGAGATCGTATAGATTTCATGATCACCACTAATCTATAATCCCATATGAGTTATGCTTAGTGTGAGAAAAAAGAGTGAGTGGTAGATCTAGAGAAACCACATAATCTATTTTTTCCAATGTTGGATGAGGCCATGGCCCAAATGGAAAGGGAAAGAGAGAAGGCTCTGGTTCCCATTCCCTCCCATCATTTTACCTACGACCTAAAGGAAGAGAGAAAGGTATTCGAAGTTCCTATATCCCATATTATTTTGGTAACTGAGATAGTCACATTTGATGATTTATCTAGAAAAATACCATGTGTATGGAGAAGGAGGAAGGAATGAAGCAAGAGTAGTCCCTGAAGAAATGAAAGGGGATTACTCTAGGAGGTATTCCCTAAAATTAGTTTCTAGGGAAGAGAGGAGGATCTCATTCTATGTCTCCCTACTTGGAACTGGAGGCCCTGGGTTTTAGAGATGACATGGGAATAACAAATCTCTAACCTCTGTCTCTGAGACCGGGGTATCCCTAACACTTCCCTCGGGTTCTAGGTCCTTGTGATTGAAGGGATGCATACTCACATGCACCCCAAGGACCCTACTCACCAGGGAAGAAAAGTGTTAAACACATGTAACTGAAGGAATTAATACCCAAATTGAAGACATAATGGTGCACCTCTTACCATAGTCTTGAAAATTCTGAGGCTTCTATGGAGGTTTCAATTTAGTCCCCCTCAGACAAGGGATCCAAAAGAAGAGGAGCCTTTCCATTGGTGGCTTAGAAGAGGGATCAAAGGGGGTCTTGTACAGGTCCTATGTTAGAGAGAAAATGTGATTCATGTAGAACCTAGGAGGATATGGAAGTTCTTCACATAGGGGGAATAGGTCTACATGAGATGGATATGCCTTGGAAAATAGACTACCTGAAAAAAAAACACTTGGGTGAGGCTTCAGATTGGGCACCACAGGTCTCCTCAGGTGTCCCTGAAGGGGTCTCTTATAGGTCCCTTATTAGGTAATAGACCTAACATAAGTGGTTATCCACAAGGTGGGATATGGTCCTCACATAGGTGTCTTGTATTTTATACCCTTGAGGGACTTTGATCCCATTACCCCCCTTAATTACCTATTTTATCAGGTTGCAAAGGGATATTTGAGGAATTTTGGAGTACCTGGGCGAAGAGGATGTGTTACTAGAGCTTCAGGGCTTCCTCACATTTTCCAATTGTTTAGATGAGGAGACCTTGGGTCTTATTTATAGGAAAATAAGGTACCCTAGAAAAAAAAGTTACCTCGCATAGGTCTATGGTGCAGGTACTTGACGCAGATACCCCACATAGTGATGGCCATGATTTAAGTGCTTCACATGGTGGTAGTGCGAGCCTTTTTGATGTGTAGGGGTGTGTGTACAGACCATCTTGGGCAAGTTTCTTTGATTTTTATTGGGTATCATCAACCACCTAACCTACTTTAGGTCCCCTTTATAATCTTTTCATCCCATATGAAAAAAACAGTGTCAACAAGGAGTATATAAAGGATGTGATGGCCGAATTATTCTTGAACATGGATCTTATTGATGACATATTAATAATGAATCATTTTATGAAATAGTATTATAAATGGGGGAGAATGTATCATATAGATATATTAAAATATTTTTGGTAATAATTTTATTAAATATGTTGATAGTCTATGTGGGATAGACTGATGGAGGAGTTCTTGACATTTTTATCGTTTTTGTGGCATTAAATTTTAGATACTATCTAAGAGAAATTGGGAAGGGATTATTAAGATTGATATATTAAGATGTTGGTCTGGTTTGTATAGTGAGTAGAGGAAAATAAAGTAAATGGTGAGTTGTACCACAGCTAAGGATAAATTATTTTAGAGGACTCAAACACACATATATCATAGTCTTGTTATGTGGTTATAATAATTTTATGTAGAATTTTAGATAAATTCCTTTAAGATTATAAATTTCTCACAACATGTTATTATTTTATTGAAATCTTGAATTGCTTATTATGTGATAGTTGGGACCCTATGGAATTCTCTGTGATGTAAATAATTTACCATTGATCTTTCCTAATTATAGTATTATCTATGGGAATTCTAAGGCGGTTACATTATTATGGTCAGAGTAGTGTCGTAGATGATTGGTGTGAGTGAGAAGCTCATTGGTCAAGATATATGATCTTAGGAGAAATGTCATCCACAATAGGGTTTATAGTGGTTAAAAGATTCATGAATCCTATGATAGAGGAGTAAAATAATGCATTATTAATATTTTATAGGAAAGTAAACCACACAATAATGTACTATGAAGCTTCTCATTCAGGATAAGGATATCAGTTGAGATATAATCTATGTAAATCCTATTAATTCACTATATATATCAGTGAAAGTATTGAAACATTATTTATATAAATCATTGTGATGGTATTATGAGTGTCTCTTACTTATAGAAAGATATTATTATAGGGACTAGACTAGGTTGTTTAAATTTATTTGTTTTAGGGAAGGAACACCAACTTCTTTTGTAGTGGTGTGGGTCTTAATAAAATGTAAACTATTGTGTGCCATGTTCAATAAAGAAGGGTGTAGATACAAGATCACCTTTGAAAGTAATCTCCTCAGTAGACTGATGATAAGGGGATTACACCTTTTTTTCCTACATTTATAAAACCTTAACTAGACTATGTCAATGATGAATAAACTTTATAGAATTTCAAGGGCTAATGAGATAGTGAGATCATAGTCATTGAGTATAGAGCAATGTTGTATGAAAATAAATAATACCAG
Source organism: Viscum album (assembly GCA_963277665.1). NCBI lineage: Eukaryota > Viridiplantae > Streptophyta > Magnoliopsida > Santalales > Viscaceae > Viscum > Viscum album. Next base: position 446,337,566 of record OY728119.1, read on the forward strand.
CATTTCCTCCATGATGGGGATTTGGGGATGTGGGTTCTCAACTTAGTGGGAAAGAGGCTTTGATTATCTAAAAAGGAAATTCTTTTTATACAGAGTGGTGTGTGTACAATATGACCCTTAAGGGTCATTAGTGGATGGTATTTATTCCATGGGAAGTAAATAATCCTTTCGTGATGGGATATTCTATAATTTAGTGATGTATCATGGATATGAGTGATGGTTTAGAAGATTATATAATTGGATTTAGTGATCATACTTATAATGAGAAGTTCTTTCTTAGAGAAAGATTTTGTGGTGAAATAGAAAAATTTACTCCATATGATATATTATTAAACATTTCCTCATGTAATTGAATTTATTAGTGAAGTTGTTTAGCCCCTTGACTAGTCATTTCATTTTTATGTGTGTAGTATACTTTTACTATTACTTATAATATCCTCTGAGGACTCTTAGAGTAGGATTTTGAAAAATAATTATGTTTTTATCAAATGTATTTTCATAAAAACCAGGAACCTTATCAAAATCTGTGGAGTGTGACACTCTTCTAGAGATAGGTGAATAATGTTGATGATATAAAATAATGTGTGAGAAAGACTCGCGCTTTAAAACTATGATATCATGGATATCATGAATATTTAATGTTGAGTAGATATGCGTATGCTTTCCCTTAGTCGATTATATGAGGATATCAGTGAGGTTGAACCTTTTGATAGAGGTTTCATCTTATGGGTGTGGTTTTTGTAAATGATTTTGTTATCTAAAGTTTAATGGGATGAATAAAATTTTCTTGAAATGAATACTCAAGATAGATATCCTATTCATGAGATATGTATTATCATTACATTCTCCTGATATTATGGAATATTGTTTGGTAGTTCATGATGGACTACTAAATTAATAATTTATTTTATTTATTGGTTAATAAAGGTTTTAAAGATTTATTCTTCTAGTATGGAAGGTTATAAACATGTTGATCAATCCATCTAAGGTTTATGTTCTTTTTATGGATGAAAATTTATAAGGTGGGGAAGATGTAATAGCCTTTGATTCTGTCTAATTATTCCTTTTCCTGTGTTTATAGATAAATTCTTAATTTAATGTAATTAAATAAATTAGATCTCATTTTAGACAAATTAAGTGCTTTTGTGGATTGATTTGATGCAATGAGTGATTTTCAATGAAAATATTAATTTTTATTAAAAATAGAGAAATGGTAAATTTACCTAGATCAAGATTTCATATTTAGAAATGAACTACAACATTGAGTCTATAATGGGGTGTTAAACCTCTTATAGTTGTTGCATAATTTTCTAATGAGTTTGTGTTGGTGTCCAACTATGAAACAATACTTTAATAAATAATTAAAATAAATAATAAATTATTTATTTATTTTACCTATCCACCATACCCTTAAAATTTTAATTTTTAGAATAAGTAGAGGGGTGATGGTTTTACATAGCCACTATGAAGGATAATCATTCCATATAATGATATGGATCTTGGTTGGAGGGTCAAAAGAGTGCCGCAACCATGTATTTTTATTTGATCCAATCCCTATTTTATGTCTAATATTATTTATTATAATTTTCCTATAAAATCAGAAAATATTTTCATAAAATGATTATATTATATTCCTTCTTCTATAATGAATCCAATTCCAGTAGAATTGATAAATTTTTATGAATGGATTTTATTAATTCATTGAGCCTATGATACATGGTTTATAATCCATTATAAAACTATTGATAGGTATTATATCCCATCACTATAGAGAAATTTTTAGGAAACTATTGATAATATGTTTATTTTATTATAATCATATGATAGATGTTCAAGAATTATTCAGAGAGATGAATCTACCTCCTTTGGAAGCACTCCAATTAGAGTTATATTTTGAGAGAATTCTTAGAGAGAATTATCCACATTTATTTACTTATCTCTAAAATTTGATGTTCTTAGAGGATGAATCTATAAAAAACTAAAGCCATATCTAGAACTAGAGGACTAGGGGTTCATAAATAATTGGAGTATATATATATTTTATCATCACAGATGGTTTATAATGGTAAAATTACCACTGTTGGTGGTCAATGGCAGTGCCATTAAGGACTCAACAGGGACCATAATGGGGGTGTGATAGACATATGATATTTCATAAAATTATTTCATGGGATAAATATCCCTAAAATATCTATTCATACACATTTTTATAGAGTTTGTGTGAATCCATGTGACTGTATGATCAATTAGATTAAATGGTGTTGGGATCAATGTTTTAGCCCTAGCCTTGGGTGACATGTCGAGTGATATAGGAAGACCACATCATTACAATTATTTAGATCATAGAGACATTAAAATGGTATTAGGGGTGTATTATAGTAGAAAATATAATAATTACCCATTGTTTGATTATTTGATATGATCACTTTAAACAAATACATAGAGGAGCAAAGCAAGGATCTGCACTATTTGATCTGGGTTGTCTAATCAAATGAATAGATGACCATTGTTTTATGTAGGGTAGATCATGTAAGACTATAGGTATGTGGATAATGGGGGTTCACATGTAACCCCTATTAGTATAGAAAAGTTATGGAATTTAGGGGTATGCTAGGGGTCAAAATTAGACCCTGAAAATATCATTAAACACTTATTTTCATTTCAGGACCAATAGAATCATGTTTGGATAATTTATATATGATAGAATGGATGATTTATTCATGTAATGGTAAAATAATTATTAAAATAATTATTACTTAATAATAACAATTGAAATTTTCTAAATGAATAATTTGTGTGGGGTATCACCTTAGGCCACTAAATATAATATTGTTGCGTGGAACATGCTTAGTGGGATTTTTTTCATTATAGGGAAGTAAAAATTTCTCTAAGTTGATTATAGAAATGTTATTATTATTGATTAATAATAATAATTTTTAAATAATGTGGATACATAGTTGAGAATCTTAAATCACCCAGTTGGATGAGATACTCATCCATGAGAGGTGGTGGATGATTCTTATTTTCAACTTAGTGGTTGGAGATATATAAGATCAGAATGTCATCATTGTATGGGATGATCACAAGAAATATTATTAGTTATTGAAATAATATTTAAATTAATTTTTTTCAAACATGATAATGTAACTCAAGTTGTTCACTTTGATACATTTCTTAACAATTGGAAGTGGTGAATGGTCTTTATTAGTGGCTCGGTAGATATGGTCAATGTTTTTTCAAAGGAAAGATAATTAGTTAAAAATAATAATAATTCTCATTAAATATGTTGAAAACTCTTATTGATATTATTAATTCATTATCAAATAAATAATTGAAGACATTGATCATATATGTTTGAGATGGATGAGAATAAAATATGGAAATGAAATAATGAAATATCACTGATGATGGGGATTCCCTTAGGTGGTGTGGAATTGCTTCAAAGGAAATTGTAAATTCATAAATAATTAATCATAATAAATGAAATGATATATCAAATAATGTCTTTAACCTTAGGGTCTAAGGTATAGGAATCCATCGAATAAATTTTTGGGTGATCGAGAAGATTGATTGGATAATAGTGTGTTAATATTGGTAACTTGATCTAGAATGAATGAAATACCAAGTGAATTAATTTATATCAACTAAGTTATAATGTTCCAATTGAATAATTAAATAACACTCATCATTATTGAATTATTATTAATAATTGACATTTAGTATAAAATTTGGTTCCCCATTATAGATTTCGTGTAATTTAGTGATGATCAAGTGAAGGGTGTTGTCTTCTTTATTGGAATATGGATAGTAGGATAATTAAATAACCATCATTCACACATTAATGAATTATTATTCACTTTCTATGGGATTTAGAAGTGGGATAATTTGGGAATGATATAGTATTCAGGTTTCTATACAGGAAGTCTTGTGTGACTGAAGGGGGATCCTTGAATCATGGTTTGGGTGATTAATTGTGTGCTTTTAACTATCTTGAGATGTGAGGTAGCTTGTTTTTGATAGACATAGATAGAAAGGTTACATGGTGGTGGATCTCTATGTAATAACCATATATCTTTGGTTAAAGCGGGATAAAGGTGGCTATACCTAGTCTCACCCATTGATCTTGGTAGAGACCACATAAGACATGTGTATATATTTACCACCACTCACCCACTAATTTGTGATAAGATAGGAAGGATATTTATATGGGTAGTCAATAATGGGTAATTTCTGCAACATCCCTAGTATAAGATAGATATAGATGAGTATTTCATCCTGTGTCTTAGATTTGAAGACATAATAGATGGGATGAGTGGATAAATATAGTTCCTCTAGCATCCTCAGTTTGTGAATGTGGTGATTGTATTCCACTAGAGTGGTGACACCCCTTCTTTACCATAATACATAGATTGAGGTAGACTATGATGAACCTAATGATATGTCTACTCCCTACCCACTACTTTGGGATTGGGATTATAGTACATTTAGTGGAAACCTTGGATATTTGTATTTCCTCCAGATAAAAGTATACAATGTTATCCTTGGATATATTTATTTTCCTCAAATGTTATCAATATATATGGAGATGTGTATTTCTATATTTTATCAATACTATTTAATCTTGGGTGAATTAGAATTATAAATTTTTATGATGGGTCATGAAATATGATGTTTGTTTTCTAATGAGAAACATTTTTATTTGGAAAACATGATAAAAGTGAGATATGAGTTAATTGATTAAGATAAATCATGGTTATTCCTTTTGAGAGAGCTAGGGGATATCTTATCATCTAAACATTACTTTATATTGATTCACATAGAAAATATATGGTTACAATATCATCTCAATTATTGGGATGACCATACTATGGATTTTCATACTCTTTATACATGTGCACTTGTGGATTGCTCGCCTTATGTCTATATAGATTAGTGGATGGGGATGATGGAGGATAATGGAGTTGGGATATGTATGGATTATAGGTATAACTGTTTAAGTATATATCGCATTATGATGACCATACTCAGGTTTTCAAGAGTGGGATTACATATATTTGGGATTATTAAGTTTTAAATGGGGTTTCATTTGTATGATCAAATTTTATCCTATAATTATTTTATATATGTGAATCTGTTAAATTTTTCTATTTATATTTCATACATATAATAGTATATGTTGATATATTATAGTTTATTATATGTTTATTTATTGGTAATTCAGCTGATTATTATGTGCATACCTCAGCACTAGCCACCAACCCAAGTCCTAATAGTGGTGGGATACGAGAGTTTACCTACTACTAATTTGGGATGTGATAAATTCCAAGAATTAGTGTATATATTTTCTTATTATTACTAATATAATTTTATTAGACATTTATTCCTAAAATAAATCCATTTTTAACAATAAAAAAATGTATTTAAGGTTTTTTATTATCTATAAAAATTATAAAAACCTTTTTTTACTTATAGTGGTTACATAGAAAACCAAAAAAATAATGAGTTGTGGAAGAATAAGAATATTGAGGATAATAATGAGGTCTAAGAGAAGGTGAATAAAAATGTTTCTATTAATGAGGAATTTGTTTAAATGTACATAAATTCAAATATAAATAAAAATATATTTGAATATTTTAAATAAACCAGATAACTAGATTTTGGTTTGAAATGAGATGTTGGTGTTGCCGAGTGTATTAAAAAATGTTTATGTTTACTAGTATAATATTTCATTACATTATCCAAAAAAATATATTTTGAACTGAGGGGGTACCATATGATGACAATAAATGGTAATTGAGATAATATGTAAAGGATAATATTAATTACACCATTCATTTTACTCTATTAAGGAATCTTATTAGAGATGTAATAAACCAGAAAAACCATAAAAAAATATATTACTCTAATATAAAGAAAAATTCATGAGAATAAAAACTCCACTTCTTTCGATATGAGGTGTAATCAATATAAATCCTTTATGGTCTAGGAGGATTATAAATATTTCAATGGAGTAATCATTATATTTTTTATAGAATTTTCCAGTCAAACCAGACCAAAAAAATATCTTAGTGGATATCTATAAATATAATGGATGAGTTGATAATTTTTAAAATTAAAGATCAATAAATGTGAAATGAGTTTTTTTGAAAAAAATTGGTGAAAATTAAATTTTAATAAAATTTTATTATTGATGGGTTAAGGAACAATATATTGGGTGTTTCTCAGATTAGAAAAAATGGAAATGTGATAATTTTTCTGGAATAATTATTGTGTCATTTGGAGGAACTAAAATCAAAATAATTAGAAAAATTATTGAGTTTAAAACTATAATTAGAGATATTAGTAAGGGTGTGAAAACATGGTGATGTTTTATAAATTAAAATAATATGATATTATTTTTTCATGTTGAATGAGATAATGTTGATGAAGCAATAAAACACGAGGATCGAATAGAAATATTTGATGAAGACCCAAAGAATATTGATAAGAATGAAATGTGAGAATTGTTGGCATATAAAAATGATCAAAATGTGATTGGTAAAAGGTGTTTTTTAGAAATAATCTCAATAATAAGGAAAAATAATCACAAAATGAAGCCCATATAGTTTTCAGAGCTTAATATAAAATTAATGTAAGGAAAAGTGTTAAGTATTTAATTCATTAATATGACCTAAAATGATAAGTATTTTTTATATGTCATAAAAATAATTATTATGTGTTCTAAATGAATTTTAACTCAATTTTCTTATATTGAAAATTAAAGTAAGAGTATTTCATTGAATAGTTTCATGGTTATATCCTTAATGTTGAGCGTTCTCAAGTATACAAGCTATAAAATAGTTATACGAGTTGAAATAGGAACCTTGAGCACTGTATTCTAAGCTAGAAATATGTTTAAAGAGGATTAATTTCAAGAAAATCAAGGTGGATAACAATCTTTACGTAAAATGAGATGTCACAAGTTTAATCATTGTGATTGTATATGTCAATGAAATTATTATTTGGAAATAAATTAAAATATTCAATAAAATTTTCTATTCAAAGGAAAATGTTTTTTATGATTTTAATGATTAGTAGGATAACTTTCCTTTTAGGCTTTCAAGTTATGAACCAAATAGGTTTTATCTTTCTATCATAAAAAATGTATGTTGGTACCTTATTCAAGAGGTTCAAAATAGAATAATAAAGATAGATGACTACTCTAATATCAATTGGGAATAGGTTTTACTTGTATGAAGAAAGAAGAAGTGTAAATAAAAATTAGTTTCAAAGACTTTTCTAAAGACGAATTTACTTGAAAATAAGAAGATCAAGCATTGGATTTGTCATTAATCTTTGTTTATTCTTATAAAACAATATAAAATTTTCATATATTTTTCTAGGGAAATAGATCATGCTCTATGTTAAGAACACTCTAAATTATAGATTAAGGTGTGATAATGAATCTTTTTAATATATTTATATAATTTTTTATATTGATTGGGATGGAAATGTGGGATATCAAAAAGTTATCCCCTATAATTGAATTACTTAATGGAGGGAGGTATTTTTCTTAGCACCCCATAAAATAAAATTATGTCACATTAAGTAAAAAGAAAGTTGTGAATGTTGGGGAATCACAATATAGGACTCAAAAGATATTTATGAGATAAAAAATTAATTATATAAGTGAGGATATATCAAACCCACTATATATTGGGTGTGCTATTGAAAATGTGATCAATATATTAAATAATCTTGTAAAATATTTTAGTTATAGGAATATGGATTTCATACATTACTTAATCAAGGATAAGGTGGAATTCCAAGTTCTAATATAAATATATGATTTAAAGAAGGATAATATGTTTGGATATAATGATTAATCCCATAACATATGATGCATTCTAGCACTTGATATTGTCATTGAGAGTATATTCTCTCCTAAAATACAATTATTTTTATTGTTAAATTTTCATCCATTTATTACTTAATATTTTTTTAAAAAATGGGGATAATAGTTTTGGATATTTTATTATAAAGGGGGAGATAATTTTGTTACTTGAGGTTTGGTGAAATGGGGGGAATAAAAATAAAGTTTCCTTGTATGGGGAGACTCAAGGAGTGGGTAATTGTTGTTTATAAATCTGGTGACAATTGTTTACCATGTTTCCAACAAATTCAAATGGGTAAATCAATGATCCCTTAAAGTTTTGATATATTGGATAACCATAATGTATTGAAGTGAAAATGGGGTGTCTCAAAATATCTAAATTGATACTTAGTCAATATACTTTTGGTTGTTACACCGAGGGCTGCACAATTCTAAAAAAATACTTCAATCTAATAGTGTAGTGTTAAGATAACTCTTATATTTAGATATTTATATAACTATATTCTTTATAAGATCATTCATGTTAATTTTATATGATTATATATTGTATTTATTAGTAACATAATCATATCTTGATTAATGATTCATTGGATTCGAAATATGGTGTTAAGTAATGAAAAAAATATAAGGTGACATAAACCATGCCATGGAATTGTAAAAAAAATGTTATGGTGGTTGTGTTGTTTTTTTAATAAAGTGATGAATTAATAATGATAGATTTAGAGAACATAGACCTTAATAAGTCTTATATATTCCACATAGGAATTTAATATTATGATATAGTCTTCATCAATATGTAAGGGTTATTGTTAAAAATTAATATAGAGAGTTTTTTCATGGTTTTAATATTGAAGGATAAATTGAATTTTAAGTATAATTATTTTTTAAATGATTGTGGTTTACACATTATAATATGGATGAAGAATAATAGGTATACCTTATATCTTGGTTTAAGAAAAAAATCAATGTATACCATGTTTGAGGAATAAATGAATGTTGTTTTCATTGTTTTTTAATTATGATGAGGTAAAAAATACATAGTCACCTTGATTAAATCATGGTGAAAGTATGAGATATAATTTATGGGAGGAAAATAGAAACCATGTTTTGAGGAGATTCAATGGAATATACCATGGATTTTGGATATGTTTTTGACCACACAAACCATGCCATGGTAAACCCTCCACATGTATGGGATGTTTTTTCTTGTAAATGTGTAATAAAACATTGAGATATACGAGTAAACATTATAAGGATATTTATAGAGAGATTTTGGTTCGGCTTAAAGAGAATAATGAAAGTTTACATTTTATCAATCCATAGAGGCACTTGACGGAGACAGTGAAAAATTGATTAGTATGTTGACACTTTTTTTGAAAATTCCTATACTTGGAGTTTGGACTACCATCATACTCAATTTCTTTAGTTCTCATTCATAATAAGATAAGAATATGATCAGTAGTGATACAACCATTAAACACCAAGGATTCACTAAAAAATAAAATGAGTATGTGAACCTTATAAATCTCTTTAGTTTCATGAATTATTTGTCACTTTCCATCTATCTTCATCACTAATTGGTTTATTTTATTGATCTTATATTTTCCATCATGAGAACACTTGTGAGTTTTTAAAGAAGAATTATATTTTTAAAATTAAAAATTTACCATATCCCCACTATCTCATTGATTCTCACTATACATTCCTAGGATAATTTAGCTATGATGCCCAAAATCATGGTAAGGATATAAGAAATGTTCTCTCCCTTTAATAGTTTTAAATATCCTATACAATAAAGGGAAGTTGTAGTGGTTATCTAGTGGTAACATTGACCTCTATTGTAGCAATGTATCAATGAAATTTTGAGTGTGAAAATGTATAATAGCATGAATTTATCAGTGTTCAGGTTAGAGATCCAGTCATTGTCATGGTTTTTTGGTGATTAGGGATTAATTAGATGTTGAAATTTTTTTCACATCGATGGATATTGTTTCTTGGGGTCAATGATATATTTATCAATCAACGAGAAATAATTTCATTTTCCCAAGGTAGTGCGTAGACTAAGGTGGATTATAGGACTTTTGAATAAATCATGGGAAAATATTGCAGGGTTTGTACAGAAACATGGCCTATTTGAAAATATGAATTTGGATTATTGATTATTATGGTTTATTATATGTTTTCATCATAGGAAATTGGGTTATAATGACCCTTTAATAGTTTTTACCCATTCTTAATGTGGTGTATTTTTTCCAATTACTATATTGAAAAATAGTTATATTAACAAAATAAGTGGTGTAAATTATAGTTTTAAACATTCACATATGGATAGATAATTTAGTAGAATTTATAAAATAATTAGAGGTTTTATAAAATAAAATAGTATATTTTTTTGAAGGATAAGATAAATTACTGATCAAGGGAACCAGGATTACAAAGCCAATCAGGGAATGAGTTCACCCAACAATGATCACCCCAATTTTTCCCAAAATGATCCAAACGATGAGCTTTTGAATTACCATCTCTTTTTATGAAGGAAAATTTGAATGCATTTAATCCATCCTTCAGGGACCATACCTTCCTCAAGATGAGGCCATAAGGCTTGGAATCCTCATCTTTTGTTGAGAGAGCGTTCACCACTTCGTGGCAGTCAGATTCCACCAGAATCTTGGGCCAAAATTTTGAATGGGCAAAAAGAAGCCCCTGGAGGATGGACGAGGCTTCTGCCACCATAGGGATACATGAAGTAGGCACTTCCCTACACCGAGATTCCACAATCTGGCCAAAACTGTTATGAGCAATGAGCCCAATACCGACCCTTGAATTAGCAGAAACAACAACATCTGTATTTATCTTGAAGAAACCCTCATGGGGGGATACCAAAGAGGATCCTCTTGTCGAGTGTGGTTCAAAGAATGCCCGACATCACATTTCTTCTAACCATTCATCCACTATAAAGCTCTATCCACTGAAAGGTGATCAGGGGTCACCTTCATCTGGAAAATGCATTCATTCCATTGAGTCCAAACCAACCAAGAAATTGTACCACTCTCGGTTCTAGAGAAGACACCCATTTAGTAAGGTTTGGGACCAACCCAATTGAAGGATCAAAGAAAATACCAAAAATCCGGCCTCCACACCTTCCATACCCCTTCCACCCCCTTATAGAAAAGAATTGCATGCAGAGGGGATTCCACTTCATGGAGGCACAAAGGACAAGTTTCGTCCTCCGCCAAATGTCGCTGCACCAGAAAGTCACGGGTTGGAAGAACCCCATCACAAACCTTCCACCAAAAAAATTTCACCTTAGGGGGAACGATGAGGGACCAGAGGCACTTCCACCAATTATCATTAAAGACCTGGTCCAAACCTTGAACCCTCATTTTGTAACCCGAATGAACAGAATATCTCCCATGAGGTTCCCCAGTCCAGCAAATCTGATCAATACCCATTCCTGGTGTGAGAGGGATACTCAAGATGAGATGGTGATCGACCTCATTAAACCAGAAACAAAGATTTTCCCGATCCCACTCCTCAACCGAGTCATCGAGCAGGTCATGTACCCTTGTATCTTCGAATCCAGGAACAATCGGTGAGTAAACCTTATGATTGACTCCATCTGCTAGCCGGGGATCATTCCAAATGTTAATATTATTCCCACCAACAATTCTCTACATGCAGCCCAAATCAATAAGAGATTTTTCTCCCCAAATTCTCCTCCACATAAAACTCGGTCGTGGCCCCAGCTGGGCATGCAAGAAGTCAAAATGAGGGAAGTACTTAGCTCGCATCACCTTTGAGAATAGGGTATTTGGGTGGGAAATGAGGTGCAATCCTTACTTCGCCAGAAGAACCTCGTTAAACCATTTGAGATTTCAAAAACCAAGGCTTCCACAGAATTTTGAAACACACATCTTCTTCCAAGACATATAATGAGAATTATGTTTTCCCTCATGAGAGCCCCACCAAAAATTGGCCAACCAGGAGTGGAGTTGGTCAAAGAGAGTTTCTAGGAATATGAAAAACAACATAACATAAGAAGGGATTGCTTGGGCCACTGACTTCACTATAACTTCCTTTCCCTCCTTGGAAATCTTCCTACTAGACCAAAGACAAATCAGATTATCCACCCTGTCCACAAACGCGCTGAAAAATTGTTTCTTCAACCTACCCACTAGGGTCGGAAGGCCAAGGTACTTAGGATGCTTATCAACCAGTGGGAAACCCACACATTTTCTGCAAATCATCTCTCTTAGCTTGTGGGACGCCATTACTGAAAGACAACTCTGATTTCAAAGAATTAAGACTTTGCCCAGAGGCCTTTTCATACAGATTGATGATATTCAGCACTGCACTGCATTCTTGTGGGGTAGCACGCTTGAAAAGGAGGCTATCATCTGCACAGAAGTGATGAGAGATAGAGGCCATTTCTACATACCATAGCACCATGGATAACTCCTTGATCTATCACCTTCAGGATGCGATGAGAAAATACATCTTCCACCAGAATGTAGAGGTAAGGTGACAGGGGGTCCCCTTGTCTCAAGACTCGTGATGGTTTAAAGCTCACTGAAGGGACCCCATTAATATTTATTCTGTAGGAGACAGACGTAACACAATTCATGACATTAGAGATCCATTTCGTCCCAAATCCCAACCTGGATATAATTTTTTTGAGAAAAGGCCATTCAACTCTGTCATAAGCTTTCATCATATCTAGTTTCATTACCATGGTGCCATGCTTGGATGAGGAGTGAGTTTTCATAGAGTGGAATAATTTGAAGCCAATGGCAGCATTGTCCGTAATAGATATCTTTGGAATGAAATAACTTTGGTTATCTGAGACAAGCAATGGGAGAAAATTCCTAAGTCTGGCCACCATGATTTTGGAGAAAATTTTGTAAATCACATTACACAGGCTGATTAGCCGAAACTCCAAGATTTTCTAAGGGCACTGGGATTTAGGGATAAGAGTAATAAGAGTTTCATTCAGGGATTCAAGAGAGGCTCTTCCAACCCACACCTCCTTCATTAGGGCCACCACATCAGGGCCCACTATATTCCAAAAACGTTTAAAGAACAGGGCATGAAACCCATCAGGCCCCGGTGCCTTGGTAGAGTGAATAAGATGCATGGACCCAAGCACATCCTCCTCAGACAAATCACTTTCTAGGTACTGATTCATGTCTTATGTAACCAATTTTGGGATGCATCCAATCAGGCATGAGTGGGTGTTAATAATTTCTTCTGAGTAACGGTTGCTGAAAAAGTTCAGGATAATTGAGTGAATATCATTTATATTGTGCGCAACTCTTCCTGTGGGGTCCTCCAGATGAGCAATATGATTCTTCCTTCTCCTCACAGATGCTCGTTGGTGAAAAAAGTTGGTGTTCTAATCACCATCTCTGATATGGGACTCCCGTGCCCGAATGAACCAACAACCCTCTTTCTCCCTCAGAGCTGCATTAAGATTCTTTTCTGCCACAGAGATGTTTCTAAGGACAGAGTCATAACAAGGATATGAGTGGAGTTTCTTAAATTGATTCTCCACCTCCTTAATACATTGGACAAAGTTACCAAACCTAGATGAGCTCTACTTCTAAAGGTGAGACGCAAAAGTGCGGAAGTTGGACATGATGCACCGATTTGATCCCTCCCAAGCCACTTGAATTACCTTTTCACAATCACTATCTTGGATCCACATACTTTCAAAGTGAAAGGTTTGCTCAGGCCCCCTATGTTGCCCTTTTGGGACTGTTGACAACATGATTGGGTAGTGGTCAGAGGAGACGGGGGGCAGGTGGACGATAGAGAAGGCATGGAAAAGAGAGGTCCACTCATCATTCCAAACAAATTTGTCTAACCTTTCCACCAGGTGGTTCTCCATTGACATACCCCGATTCCAGGTAAACAGCGAGCCAAAAAACCCGAGGTCATGAAGAGAGTTCGAAATAAGAGACATCCTAAAATTGTTCATCGCAACACCACTCCTCACACATCCCCCCTTCTTTTTTATGGGGAGAAAGGACCTAGTTAAATCCCCCCCATCAAAAGAGGGCCAGGGAGGGAGTCCCGCAGTCACTTCAAAAGGGCCCATGATCTGTCTTTATCCTGCCCACCCGACCACCTGTAGAACCCAAAAAATTACCAAGTAGGAGCCCCTGGGCCAGAAACTTTCACAACAACGTGGTTACTTGAGTAATTAGAGATCTTGACCCCAAGTTCCTCCTTCCACAAGAGGAAAAGTCCAACTGAGTGTCCCTATCTTCCAATGGGTAAGACATTTTTGAACCCAATCTTCCGGACTATAAGGCCCGCATCCTTGCTATCCAACATAGTTTCAGATACAAAAGCTATGACAGGGAGAAATTTGGAACTCCAGTGATGGAGAACGTGAACCATTCGGGGATTTCCAAGCCCCTGACAGTTCCAGCATAATATTTTCATTACCCTAGGAAGGGCTGGGCCACACCCGCCGTCACCTATGAAACTTCGACTACCCACCCGTCATCTGCCACTTTCCACCTCTTTGGTAGGATCTCAGTCATTTGAGATGCCTCCAAGCGTCGTTTAGGGTCCCTGGACTGTGAACTGGGGGGATCCACACCCTTATCCCCACTAATCATTCTTTTCCATGTCTGATGTTTTATAGTACCTGTCAACGTGATCCCTGTCATGTCATCTACTACCTGAGGGGTAGCACTGGGAGAAACATCATCTGAACTGGAACCCGGGTCTGGTGGGTCGTTGCATAGTTGTTGTACCCCTGATCCTGGGTCTGGTGGTTCCTTGTAGTATGGCTGCATCCTAGCAGATGGGGAGGAAATGGCCTTCAAAATAGTTGTGGTCTGGCTTGGGGGGGGGGGGCAGTCGGCCCCTGCCCCAGACTCATGTGTTGTTTCCTCGACTCGACCAAGATTTGTGGCCAGTCCAGATTCCTTACTTCCGCTCATTGAACCACATGAATTTCAATAGAAATATTTGGAGGCCCAAGCATGATTATATTAGTATGAGATGGTTCATCCCGATTATTAAAAGCCTTTTCAAGTTTGTCTTAGTCCTGTTGTTTTTCAACTTCAGAAATAAAAACCGCCCCAGAGGTTTTTGCATGGAGCCAGGGACCGTATTGAAAAATAACATTGCCCTGTCTATCCTCCTTCTTCTCCTCACATGCCTTTTATAAGTGTTCGAGGCCCCCACAAAAGAAACAAAAGATAGGAATCTTTTCAAACTCAAAAGAAATCCAGACGTCAAAGTCCTCAATTGATAAAAACATGCCCCTCATAAGTGGATCTGCAACATCCACCAAAGCTCTGATTCGCACAAAAGGGACCCAGTGAATTGGATCAGACCAATACTATTCCATAAATGAACTGATGCGACCTCCAATCTCACACATAACACGTTCTATTCTACCATGAAAAGGGATTTCTCTAATTTGATTCCAGAAAGGTGAGCAATACAGATTAACTGATTGAAGATTTTCATCACCTTTAAGGTACTCCATCAGTATGATTTGGTTGTCAAAGGACCATCTTCGACCTTTGAGGACTTTTAATTTATCACCTTCATTAAATAATTCAAAGACTAGGAGTCCTGCTTCCACTTCTCTTATAACAACGCCGTCCTCCAATCGCCAGATATTTTGCAGAGTATTTTTCAGCGCTCCCTGATTGAAGGACCTTTTTGCTATAAATTTTACAATAATAATCAAAGATAGTCACTGTGAGAGAAACATATCTTCACTCTTCCATGTAGCAATTACCAATTTTTATTTATCTGTTGAAAATAGGTTCTGCCAGTGATTCATTAGGTATGACTCCATTTAACTGAAACTAAGAATTTCCTCATCACCACAAACCCCTTCGTCCTCGGGCTGCGTAGTCACACTCCTCCCCGGGCTCCCTTCAAGAGTTATTGCGCTTTGATCTGCCGCAAACTTGTACCTTCATGAACAAACGCCTTCGCGGACCTGCGCTAGAACGCGAACCACCATCAGAACACAAACCAACACCTTCGGCGAACCAATGCCAAGTCGCGAACCAACTTGACACACACTATGCTCCCACCCGAACCTTCTCAAGAGCCTTCAAATCCCACTACCACCACAGGTAAAATCCACCGCAAACCAGGAAAAGGGGACGCCAGAGGAAACACGCTTCAGTTTTCAACGGCCCACACCCATCTGTGAACCACGCCCACAGGTTCCACGCACCGCAGCCTCCACTCACCCTGCGCGGCTCTTCCTTCGCGATCACTCCCTGCGTGGCCCTTCCTTCTTTCTCACACCTTGTGTGGCCCTTTATTCGCACTCACACCCTGAGAGACTACCCCCTTCGCGAAACCCCCTTCGAGAAATACCCCATTCGCGAACTGAAATCTTCGCCCACAATACTCTTTACAGACACCTCCTTCGCGAGCACACCATACACAAATAGCACGCTGCGTGTGAACACTCCCTTCGCGAAACCACCTTTACCGAACACCCCATTCGTGTGAACACCCCTTCATAATCCCAACACCCTGCGCGAACCACACCCAAGCCGAGGATCGCAAGATTGACACCATCACAGATCGAAAACTCTGTTGCCCATCATCGCAGCACACATGGCTCCATCACCACACCATCGCAAGTCACTAATCCTAATTTGAAGGCTGCAAATTGAGACTGTAAAACCAAAAGCACTGACTCGAAATCGTCAAAACTGAAATATGAAAAACCCAGATCGAAGCCGAAAACCGCAGATCCGAAATCACTGAATCAAATATGATGGATTGAAAAAGCATTATAAATAAACATAGTAATTAATGGGAACAAAATCATTTACAAGTTTTTATATTTGATATGAATTATCATAACATTATTATGTCTTGGAAGAACCCATTGTCACATGACCCACAATAATAACTAACTAGATAAAAATGAGCATGTTATGATCCTTAAAATTATATTATAATTAATGAGTCTCCCAATATCAAATAAAACTTATCTTGTATATGGATACCATTAAATAAAACTATATAACATGGAATATTTCATTGAAATATTTTTTCAGTCATGAAAAAAAGAAAAATATTCATCTGTAATGATAAAATTGGATCATAAAACATGGTAAACATTGTTCTTCAAAATTACATGATTTTTATCAACCTTAAATATTGTTTTTAAAATTTAATTCATATTTACTAAATATGATGATCCAAAACCTTTACTAAAAATTTCAAATTTCTAGAAACATACCACACTTTTAGATCATCATACAAGTTTTTAATAATCATAATAACACTTATTCAACCATAGTTGCCTTCATAATATTCTTTTATGGAATTTAATTTTTAGTACGAGTCATCACATGTCAAAAATTGAATAGTTAAATAAATTTTTCTTTAGGTTCTAAAAGAGAATTCTTATTTATTTTCCCACATTATCATTAATATTTCATTATAAACTATCACTCAATATCTAACATTTATTTCCCTTTTTAAATTGTAATTTTAATATACCATATTTTCTAACCAAATTTTGTTCCATATATATTAGTTCCCTTAATCTTAATTTATGTATTTTATACACCATATATTAGAGTAATGGATTTATTTGGTGGTGTGCAACTAATTCCATATTGGATAAACAATAACACATCAAAAAAATGTCATCAGAATACAAAATTTTAAATGGTATTAATTTATTTCTTTAATACTCTATAATAAATCATTGAAAATTTTAAGGGATCAAATAAATTAAAAGTAAACTTCATAACAACAATTATAAATTTGGTGTAGTTTCACCAAATTTTTGTAGTGCTTATGGATTTACGAAGACTTTGAACTGGACATTGGAGCTCTAGTGCCTTCTACTACAACTCTAATGGATGGAATAATGCATGTTTAACCAATAAAATTTATAGTTCTGTATATATTAAAAATCTAGTTCATTCTATTTGAAATTTAATGGATAGAAACAACATATATTTAAAATACTTTATTTTATTCTTTATTTATCAATATTTACACTACATCATACTTTTTTACTTCATCTCACTCCCGAAACATCTCTAATAGGTTCAAAAAAATTATTTTCTATTTATTATTTAATTGTTGGTGGATATACATGGTAATATACACATATAGGGGTAAATTAGGGAATGAAATGTTAAAAATTTTCACTTCAAAAAACATATAATTTAGTCAATGAGAACTCCCCCACTTATTCTACATATATAAAATTAATAAAAATATAATAAAAAAAATATTTTTAACTAGCTCACCCACATTAGGTTATATACAAGGATAATAAATTAGGTATGTGTAGATGTACCAAAATAAAACAAAAATGAAATATTTTTTTACATTTTTTGATCAAAATATGACCCTTGATTTATAACCTTTGACATTTAAAAACCCCAATGTTCTATTTCAAACATTATGATGAAATATCAAACATATTATTAAATTAATCATTACAAGTCTAAGTAAAGAATTATTTCACCTTTTTTTAGAAATGATATCTATCTTCATTATGTTAATGATATTATTCTTCCCCTTTATCCATTAGAAATATATGATAATAGCTGAAAATTAATAATTTTTTTATTAACATCGTTTTAATTTTTATTCTATTATGATACTCTATATAATTATATAGGTTTTCTTATCATTTAAACTATTTATTTTTTACTTTTTCTCTACACTGAGATATGTGATCATTTGATAAGATATTATGTTTCTCTATAAACCTCCTATAATCAAGAAACCTATCAATACTCTTTAATAGGTAGTCAAATATATTCTGTATAATTGAATCATACCAGTCTATATTTTTATAAGTATATAAATGTGAAATGAATTCAAATTTTCAATAAATATACAAATATACTCCTGACATGTTCTATTTATCATTACTATGATGTGTTATTTTATAAAAAAACTCCTTTGAAAAATTTAGCATATTGAAAATTAAATCTAAAATCCCACATTATTACAAATTAAGGGAATATGTATGGTAAATTTACCACAATTTTCTGAATATAAAAATGAAAGTTTTAATTTATTTCAATTAAGACACCACCTAGGATATCATTATTTTCACCTTTCTCATATTATTCATCCTAAAACACATCTCTAAGAAAAAATCTTTCAAAATCATGAAATAAATGCATGTTGTCTTTTCAATATAGTATCTCAAATAGTTCTTTTATTAATCAATATCTTCTAAAAAATGACCTTGAAACACAAACTTTTGATGGATCCATATTATCCCAAGAGAAATCATTGAAAATAAAATATCATAACACTACTTTAGTTGCTCTGAATATCATAAGTTCATATATACACAACAAATCTCCAATGAATGGGGTAATATGATTTGAAAAAAAATCAATACCAGTGAAGCTTAATTTTCATGTATGTTTTATAAATAATTAGGTTTTTCATACTAAATATGGGATCCAAAGGTAATGTATTAAACATAATTCTAGATGTTTTTATTGTGTTAATGGAAATGTGGAATTGATTGATTATTTTTTCTCATGGGCCCACTAAAAGCCATTGGATTGTGCATATCCTTGGATCTATTTTAGGGAGAAAATTTTAATGTTCATTTATTTGTGTTCTTGGATTCATATGGCTAAAGAACCCTAATTTTAGAAATATTATGTGTTTTATGGGAGTCTCTTAAGGAAAAATGCCCCCATACCTAGGGAAGGGTAACTCAAAAACAAGTTCATATCATCAATATTCAGTATTATCTCACTCTTGAAAGATAATTTTTTAATAAAACCCCTCAATAGTGAAATTATCAGACCTTTAACTAGGAACATGACTAGAATTGAGGCCTAAGGTCACTGCATGATTTGAAAACCTCTATCTTGGGGTATAAGGCTTAATATAGTTAGGTTTGGCATTTAAGGTATCATGCATGGGGCTGGCACCATATGAGACTACTGAGGATCTATTATTTTATCATTCTTGTATTTTGATAGAGAGGGGATTTCTATCTACGAGGAATCTCTTAAAATGGCATCAATTTACTATCTTTTGTATTTGAATAAAATTAATTTCCTGAATTCAATTGAAACCTATATTTAGTTTTCAATGCTATATTGAGTTCCTCACCCAAACACTAGAGTACTGCATACACTATCATAACATATATAAATATGTAAAATTAGCATGTGAAATTTTTTCACACATGATGTTATGGGAATAAAGTGAATGATATTATTTCTTATAAATTTTATTATGAAGAGATGATTATTATCTATTCTATTATTATCTCTTTAACATCGGACTGCTTTAACATTTTCCAAGGGGATTCCCTTAGACTTCTCCACTTTTTACCCCCTTGAATAATCTCTCCATTCCTTACTTATTTTATTTATATTTATATTTATTTCATAATAAAAATAT
Source organism: Viscum album (assembly GCA_963277665.1). Taxonomy (NCBI): domain Eukaryota; kingdom Viridiplantae; phylum Streptophyta; class Magnoliopsida; order Santalales; family Viscaceae; genus Viscum; species Viscum album. Next base: position 446,357,847 of record OY728119.1, read on the forward strand.
TTAAATTATCAATCAATAAATTTTATAAAATCCATGAAATAATCGCAACATGTTTAAGTGTTACAAGATGTAGTGTTTGGACTACTAACTAATACCTCATTATCTTACTAAAAAAATCATGAAACTATATAAGGTTATACCAAAACCTTAATATGAGTCATTTAATGATTTTCTAACCTCTATTATCAAAAAACACAACTAAAAAATTATATTATATTTTTCCTAACAATATCCCCCATTATGTTTATTTAAAACCACCATCTTTAAAAAATAAACACGCTAAATTTGTTTTGGAAATAAATCTCTAGCATCATTAAAATATTCATTATAATGTATTAAATTAATTAACAATCATTTAATCTAACAAAAATTAATTTATAATCATTTTAGGAAACATGAATCAAATGTATTTGTTTCATGAATAATCAATTCACTATCCTTATTATCTATTAATGTAATACCAATTAATAATAAATATTATGAGCTTCTATATTCTTTCATATTCACATTATTACCTATCCTTGTGATTTATCCCCAAAAATGATAAAATAATTAAGTTATCTATACCCTAACTCATCTCCCCAAATTGTGGAACTCCTATTATTTTGTAAGTAAAAATTAATGTTATCTCTCTCTATTCATCAACAAAACCAAGATCACCACTTGAAGATTGAAATTTGAATTAATAAATCAAAGAAATTACTTATTAAGATATTACATTTTGTTTTAATAAATTTTCGTACAAAAAAAATAAATTGATACCAATTTTTTAAAATAACAACGGAATGGAACATACCATCTCTGTTGCCTTCAAACTTGTATTCAAAAAATAATTAGGGGAGTGGGAGTTACTCAACAAAATATCAAGTGGATGGATATAATTGATCTATATGAGTCATCTAATGTACTCAAAACTATCCTTTAGTGATGCATTTTATATTATATTTGTGACATGATATTATGTTGAATTATATTCTAATTTTACCACACAATTTTAATCATTATCTTGAATAATGTGATATTTTATTTCACTATTATTCATTCTATAACGATGCCCTAGATTTTTAATAAATTTGATAACACTTAAATTCTCACATTAAATTGGAAAATTAGATAATACCATTATACCAATATCTTCATTCTATTGTCTTACTCAAAGTAATTGTGTATAAAATTGAGTAGTGGAAATATACTAAGAATCTGTATTTTTCAATAAGATGAAATCTTAAATAATAAATACATAATCCTACAAGATAAAATAGTCCTCTTAAAATTGAAAACATATCATCTATCAAAACTATCCAATCAAAATATATAAGTCCCAGTAACTCTTACTATATTTTCACTTAGTATAATAGTCTAAACTCTATTGTGACTTTAATATATAAAACTATATGTTTCATTATAAAACATATTGATTTATTTGAGATTATTTTGATATGATTCTACTTGAAACTCTTAAAAAATATTGTTAGATATTACACTACCATGTATAATAAACTCTCATTGATTTTCATATACTCTATATTATCAAATTTATTTCTATATTCACCTTTTAAAATTTTCATGAAATAAAAAAATAGTGTTTTTATTATCTTGAAATCCTTTATGAAAACAATTTTATTACTCAATATATATTTAAAATGAGAAATAAAAGTACTTCTCTTTCATTAAGAAATATACAATGTAAGGAAATATTATATTCAATAGTTATAGACATTTATAATTCTCTCTTATTGAAATAAATAAAATATTTTCATTTAATTTTACTTAATTCCAACAAAATTGTTTTATCTATTGAGTTTATGACTCCTTTGTATCTTTTTTTTAAAATCACTATACACTTAATGAGAATTTTATTTAACATGAATTTTTGTTTTAGTTGTCTTTGTCGTGTCATATGAAACTATAGTAACACTAATTCTGAAGGATTTAATTCTATATTGATTCTATAATTATTTGGAGAAATATTATTTTATTACTAATCTCTTTTATTGGATGTTATAGCATTGTATTAGTACTATTTATCTTCATCGGAAGATTGGGATTTATGTTGTGTTCACTAGAAGTTAATTGAGAAAAATCTAATATTTTTGTAAATAATTCCAAAGAACATGGAATTAAAATGTTGGAGTAAGTTACAGTGATTTAAAAAAATAGAACCAAATCCTAGAGGATTATAATTACATACTTTGGGCATTTGATAGAAAGAGATTCAGTTGATTATTTTCAATTTTCACAACTACTTTTTATTTTGACCATTTCTTATCAATGTAATTTTTCTTTTTGATATTTTTTTTCTATGAGTTCTTCTAGTAATCATTTCACTGCAAAGCTCTTAAAATTTTCTATTTTATTCATTACTTCCGATGTTCTGTGGTCAAGGAGTTCTTTTATGAAGAAATATATTTTTCTAATCATTGAGATCACGAGCTTCTATTGTATGCAATATGGGTGATATCAATCAATTGTGATCGAGGGATTTGTTGTGTGGATAAATGAGATACCTTCAAATAGTTTAATGTAATGGGATTCAAGGGATATGAAGACATAATATCAAATATTGTGTTTATATTCAAGGATGTTTCTATAAATAAAACATAGATACTATGGATTAGGTTTTTGATCCCCCTTTCAATTAGGATTAAAAGTGTTACTTTGGTAGTAATATCCTTTTATATTTTTAGTATTATAATCCTTTATCTATGCATAATTTTATATATTATTAAGTTTTTAATGCTATTTAGTTTATCATATATTGTTAAAAATATGGTAGATTTAATTTCTACTAAATTTATATTTTATTACTCTCATTTTTGGGTTGATCAAAATTTTGTTATTCCAATCATTGTAAACTTGAGGTGGAAAAAAATTGAAGTTAGTTTTTAAACTACAATTAAACCCACTCTTATATCTTTACCTTATTAGTATATATATGAAAAAATGTATTATCATATCCTAACTATAATTAGATCTATAAAAAATGTAGGATCTTGTCTGATATTGAAATTTTGTATCAGAGTAGGTCTCAATGTTTAATACTTTTTTTATCTAATTATTTGATTTTCCATTAGTTTATTTTTAATATCTAAATTTATATACACTAAATAAGTTGTCGAGAAAATAAATTCTTTGTTTTTAAAAAGGTAGGTATTAAGCATGTTATAATTTTGGATAATATCAATATAAAAAACCCTCTTATTTTTAATGAAAATGATTATGAGTAGTGAAGAGACCAGATGGGAAAATATTTTATCAATACTAGTGTAGATAATTTTCTAATTCTTAAATGAATTTACAAAATTATAAAGAAAAAGGGTACTGATTTTACTAGAGATGAAAGATCTGAGTTTTAGTTAAATTTTAATGTGAGGAATAATTTATTGTGTTCAATTTAGAAGAACATTTATACTTGAGTGTATTGATTTATAAATACAAGTGCTATCTGGAAAAAGAATCAAGTTATAAACTTAGAAAATTAAAAAATGTTGAATACTAAGAGAGCTATTCTTATAACTGATAATAAAAGTTATGACTTTATTCATGGTGAATATGTTTCTCAGATTCCTTAAATATTTATGATAATCATAAAAAAATTATAATTACTTAGTGGTAAAGAATTATCAGATGAACAGTTTGTTGATAAAGTAATTTATATTTTACTTGAATGGGGGGGGGGGGGTAGAGAGAACTATTATAAATGAGACCAAAAATATAAAAAGTCTAAGAATGGATGATTTAATTAAAAATTTAACGTGATATGAAATTTATCTTAAAAGGGGTGATGGGGAATAAAGGAAGAAAAATGGCATTCATTTTTCTTCTATTTATGGAGGATTAAATGCCAAAGCTTGTAATTAGAAGATAAGAAAATATAATAGAAGTTATAGAAATATTTTTGATCAATGATCTTAAAACAAACATTTAGTAACTTTCTAATATGGAAAGAATAATGTCTAAAAATTAGAATTTTCAAATAAATTACAAAAAATATTGAAGAGACAATGTAGAAATGAATGAGTCGTCCAAAACCATCATTTATGAATTTAGAAAGCATAGAAATATAATATTGGACTATGTTGAGTTTAATAAAAGAGATAAAAAATATTATATGAAGTTTTCTAAGATGAAGGATAATAAAATATTGAAGGATTTAGATATATGAAGTATAATATGTAGTGTTACTTCTTTTAATAGTTTATCTGATGAAAGTGGTAATAGTATGAAGATTAAAAAAATAGGATAATAAAAATATTAAAAATAATGTGAAACATTTTATGGCTTGGTTGGTTCTCACTTAAGCATAAAGTGAATATTTTGAAAAATAAAAAAAATGAATTTTCCATCATATTAATATTTTAAAGATTAAATATAAAATTTAAATTCTGAAAAAAGCTACTATTGAGTTTTACTAAGGGTTGAAAAGATTTTGAAATGATTTTTTTTGTCAGTTAGGACTAAAGATAGTTACTTCCAAACATAAAAGTAAATCTCTCAGAATAAAAACTTATCAGTCAATCTATTTTATATCCAGTCATAAACCTTTCAATACTAAGTGTCACTGAGGAGGTAAATGAAAGGGACACTACTCTTAGAAAAAAATAAAATCATTCAGAATAAGTCGAGGGTCAGTTTCTAAGAACTTTTTACCTGTAAGAAACATAGGGCTGGGAAAATTTTAGTGCCAAAAGTTTTCTCCATACCACTTCTATACCTAAGAAGGCCCTACCATCTACAAGACAAATTTTTAAGATTTGAAGTTGCTGTGTTGTAGTAGTTGAATTTCTATAATTGGCACCTGGTAATATTTTATTTTGTGAAAATTTTTACTTTTTTTGAATTTTAATTTTTTTCATAAATTCCATTAACACTTTTTATTTAGAGGAATTTTTATTCTTATTTTTAGATAAATAATGAATTAGATACCATTTAAAATTCATGAGAGTTTATAAGTTTTTAAGATATATTTCTTCTAAAACAATATTCAATATAAGAAGATTAAACCAATTTATTTGAAAATAACTTCAAGAATATTATATCTTTTTATTCAAACTTACCGGTTTCTAAATGATCTATTATTTTTCCATTTTGAGGAATTTCATACTTTAATGATTTTTTAATTTTTAACTTTATCTAAAAATAATAATTGAATTTTAAAAAATTAAATTATAATGTTTTTTAATTAATGATTAATGTAATTATTTAATTATTTAAAGGATTTAAGATTGTTGAAATATAACTCTATCTTTACTTAAATAATGGAAAATTTATATAAGCATATAAAAGCATCATCCTTGTTTTAATTTTATAATAGTATTCAAAATATCTCTATTGTCTATATACCTTTTTTGAAAATAAATTTAATTATATCTTTTACATAGTAGAGTAACATTTGAACTATATCAGTAAATCCTAATAAAAAATAAGGTTTTTGTTTGGATAGGAGAATAATTTTTTAGATTACTATCTAGAACATTCACAATTATTTTAATATTCAAAAGGTTGCTAGTAATTGTATCTATGTTGATAAGTGTAGTTATTTAACCGCTGATGATTTTAAATTTTTAGTTTCTGATACTTGTAATCAATTAACTTATATTGATTATAATATAACCATAACCTTAAATATATTGTTTATAGGGAGAATTAATTTACCATTTTTGAAAGATGATTTTTTAGACTTGATTTTATTTTTATATTCATGAATGATTCAGTTTCCGAAGAATATTTTAAATTTGAATTATTTTCTTTATCTAAATGGAAAGAAAGGTCTTGGATTCTTACTTAATGATATCATGATAAATTATTAAGGGTTATAAGTTACTCAAAGATTATATATTTACAAAGATAAAGTTTTTATTTAAGTTTAATTAAATTTAATTTTCTTACCCTAGTTATTTCCTCTATTGTTTATTTTTGAAAATCAATAAAGGGAGAATATTGAGAAAAAGTATATAATAATTTTATTTAATAAAGGGTGGGATTTAATTATATAAAACTTTATTTATCTAATAAATGGATTGATTTACTTTAATATGTGATAACAAGTTTATTTTTAACATTTTGATGAAAAGGGTGAAATTAATCACATTGGAATATATAGAATCTATAAAAAACTGTTTATATAAAATTCATTAGAACTTATAAATTTTTATATGTGTATCATTTTTGTTATATAAGTGGAAATTTTTTATTCTATGACTTCTTCACATCCTTTTTTCTGAAAGTAACAATAAAAATAATGATAATTTTATTTAACTAGAAGTTTTGTTTCTATTGTATTTAGTGCACACGATGAAAATATAGTAACATTAATTTTAAAAGATTTAAGTCTATATTGATTGGATAAAGACATGGTGAACTGAGAGTTTATAACAAATTTTTTATAGGATATTAAATAACCGTAGTAGTTTTTTTTTACATCATCAGGAGAAGAGAAGCTATGTTGAGTTCATCAGAATCTGATAGAGAAGCAATTGATGTTGTTACAACTGATCCTGGAGAATATGGAATTCAATTATTGGAGTTAGTTAAAAAAATATTTATAAATACTCCCACAATCTCAGGATCATATGTATATACTTAGGGAAACTAAGAGAAAGATATTTATTTGATCATTTTAATATTGTGAAACTTCTTGTTGATATGAGTGCTTAAAATCAATGTAATTTTTCTTTTTAAGTATTTTTATAAATATTTCATTTGGTAAGGATTCAATTGTAAAGATCATATAAATTTCTATTGTACTTATTTCTTATAATAATTCATGGTTTATAAATTATATGAGTAAGAAATATATTGTTTTGATTATTTGGATCATGATATTTTGATGTATGAAATTTTTCAGCTACTAGTTTACTATAATCAAAGCCTTTCGATTATGGAAGATAGAGATACCTTCTGATAGGTTAATATAGAGGGTTTATGGTGATAGGATAATGGAATACTAACCAATAGGTTTATAGTCGATGATGTTTTAATGAAAATAATGGGGTACCCTAGATCAAGTTACCATTCCTCCTTTCACTTTATATTAAAAGTGTAACATTTGTAATAATATATCCTTTTTATTTTAGGATTGTATTAATAACTCCATGCATTGTTTTTAAATTTTTTTCTATTTTAATTTTTTTCTATTTTAATTTTTTTTCTATTATGCAATTGTTTTTTTAGAAGTTGGTGAAATTCTAGAATATTTAATTTCCTCTACATTTTTATTCCATTACTCTGATTTATGGGTTGATTTATATTTTTTTATTCCAAACATTTTACAAATGAGAATGCTAAAAAATGGTTGTTAGTATTTAAACTACAATTTACACCCCCTCTTGTAGTTTTACCTACATTTTTATTTCTAGGACAATATTATCTATATCTATGAGAACCATAATCCTTTGATAATAGTCCATCTTCAAATATATACTATGGGATACACATCCATGTAAGAATATAATATTATTAAAAATTATTAATACTAAAATACCATGATCTATGTGGTTGATTTAACCTATATATTGTGTTCTTCAATCAGTATAACATCTTATTATATTCATATATAATAAATATGTTCATTTTTTTAATATAAACTTCTTCTACATTGTTTCCATTTAGGAAAAGTTAACTTTGTATCCATTTGGAATAATTTGAACCTTATTTTAATTGAGATGGTTAAGAATAACTAAATCATCTCCAATAGTTGGGGTTTGGCTTAGTGGTAAGCACCCCGTAATCCTACATGAAAAATGGGGGTTCAAAACCCATTGGGCACAGGTACTGCAGCAGTACTGTAGCGGTACTGTAGCAACGATGGTACTATAGATCAGCAGGTACTATAGCAGCGGAAGAGCACTGTAGCAGCGGTGGTACTATGTAGGTATTGTAACAGGCAGGTTACTATTCACAGAATGGCAATTGGGCCTACGGGCTATGTAATGGGATACAAGTCTACTGGGCCTTTGGGCTATGTAATGGGTCTCCCTCTACCCAGTTAAAAGAGGTCTTTGATTTTCTTTATTAATAAAATGAGGCTTCATCCCCAAACTTTAAAAAAAACTCAATCATCTCCAATATCACTATATGAGTAAAAAAATCATTAATATACATGCATTCAATCTTAGAGTATCTCTTTTACACAAGTAGTTTTTTATTTTAAATCACCATAGCATATTTATTATATCCTTTCACACAAGTGGTTATTAATTTCAATCTGATTGTATCTTTTGTTTTTTTTTGATGATTCAAAAATAATTTGGCATCATTTTATTCCTATGAAACATATTTTTAAGACCACCACTTCATTAGGATATAAAAAAGATCTATTTATGATATAATTTTTTATAGAGATTTCTTCTTTATAAAATTTATCTAATATGTATTCTTTAGTATGAATAATGTGAGACATCTTCTTTATTATCCAATTAAACCTCCAAATAATTCTATTCTATGAAAAATTTCTCACCAATGAAATTTGGTGTATTATCACATGTCTTTTTAGATAATAATACACTTTTCCATTCAAAAATTACATGCCATTGTTAGCATAAATTTTTAGAATTATATTCACAATAATTTTCTCATTCAGCCTCTCATAAAGTGTTATAATATTGAAAGCCTTATATTTTTGGGTGATGGATATAAGAAAATCCATCATATTGAATCATAAATAATGAGTAATTAGAGCCTATTTATATGAATTTATTATTGCATGATTAACCTAAAAAATCCAGGAAAATATATTAAACTAAATATAATGACTTTTATTCCTTTGGATAACATGTCTTCCTTATAATATTTCATTTTTAACAAACATCACTCATATGATTGCAATTATAAATGGGCCTTAGAATATCTGGAACACCTTTATGCTTCACCATATATTCCATGTATTCTTAGATCAAGTGTCCATAATGCCTGTTCTATGATTTATTTACATATTTCATGGTAAGAAAATGCATATATACTTATCCACTTATACAGTATTGATTCCCATTTACTTAATTTTCTTGCATCAAAATTGTGTCATCCTTTATCACTATAGTACATACTTTATTTTTAAATTGAATAGCATGTCCTGAATCACACAATTGGATTACTCTTAAATAATTGTGACTATAACTGTCTTCCATAAAGAATTATATCTTTTTTCATGTCCTTGCCTTTGATATTGTTTTTCATAGAGAAATGTATTTTTAATCCTACATCATTTCTAAATAGAATTATTATTTCTATTTCATTCTTGAAATTGTATAATATATTTTTTTCTATTATATGGAAAGTATATCCACTATAAAAAACTCAAACACCAAATTGACCAGGTTCCTTTTCAACAATCCCCATCAAATTATCCTTTTCAACATTGTTCTTAAAAAATAAAATTTTTTAGTTGACATCCATTTATGGTTTATAATATTTTCCTTCATCCAATATAATGAATTATCCCAATCCTTTATGGTTGTAAATATATTTCATACTTAAATATTTCAAGATATCCCATTGGGTTGATTCTAAGCACCAATTTTATTTTATATATGAACACTATTTTTCTTGTGTGATAATAAATACATGGATTTATATCGATATCATAAAAAATACTTTATCATTAGAGAAAATTATGAAAGAATTAAATTATACTCATTTGTATTTGTTTTTATCATGTCTTGTTATGCATATTAGTAATGAAATATTATGAGTGACTATTGTTTCATAATAATAATACTTGATTTAACTTATATTCTTATGTGTCTTCCTTGATGGTATGATTTCATTTTAAGTATATCCCAAATCAATATTCCTCCTTGAAGTGGTATCTTAATTTCCTGCATCAATTATGATAAATTTTTTATTATTATTAAATCCAAAGCTTACCTTCACTTAATGAAGAATACTTTATCATTTTATATAATCCTAAATATTTTTGAGTAATTTTTTAGAATTAATTATCTAATTCATGAGTAACCCAACAACCTGATATCATCTAGGGTTTTATAACTCTATTTTGATCACTATATTTTCCCCTATTTTAAATAACTTCTTCATCAAACCCTCAGATATGAATTCTCTTTTATTTTAAAAAATTGATAAAAAAACAATGATTTGGAAAAATAATTCAACATTGATCTTGATCTCAACCATTTTCTTATATTCCTCCATATTTTTATATTTAGATTGTATTTATCATCCTTCATCTCTTAATTCTTCTATTTTTTCTACAAAATATTTATTTTATAATCATGTTCCACAACCTTTGATTTATTTATCTATACCCTAAAAATATTAATATATTTAAGTGATGCTAAAAACTCAACTATGAGATCCAAAATACCCTTAACTTCATCATGTTATATTTAATTTTCCATTTGATTTTATGGTTTGTCAATGAAAACTATAAGAACTTAATTCCAAATATCATTCCATTCAAAAATCATCTATTTTTATGATTCCTATAATCCATAATCTTTTTATGAATAAAAAAACAACTTATTGAAGAATTTATTCTTGGTATTTCTCTTTCCCTTAAAAATCATCGAGGTTTTTCTCATTGCCTTGTAATTTTTCTCAATTTCATAGGATTTATGTTGATAATTTTTAGTGATATTATCAAACATTCCACATAAAAATCATATGAGTGCAAGTTTTAAATTTATTTTTTATTCACTTTTTAATATTTTAGGAATGAAATAACCTGACATCATTAACCTCCTTATTTTTTGTAACAACTCGGGTTTTGGCCCTGTTAGACTTTGGAATATTCCTATGAATAATTCCAGATCTAGGAATGAATACGACGTTCAGTTCTGAGGCCCGATGTTATTGTAATTAATTTTATAAAAATATTAAGTATTTTTATACTATGCATGAGGCCAGAATGAGTTATCTCTTAAACGGTAGCTCGGATTGGAAATACTAGGGCACAGTTGCGCCCAAAGCATGTTGTTTACCTTAGGCGGGGTGTAAAAGTTATGGGTGTAGGCCTACTGTGCGAGATGTCACCCAGGGGAAAATCGTCATTTTAAAATAATGACTTAGTGATTTTTATCACTGGCATTATTTTCGAATAACTTTTCAACGAAGTCCCAGAATAGAAATCCAAGTCTTCCGTTGAGTTTTAAATGGGGTGTTTTTCCTAGGTGTGATATAAAATAAACGGGCGCGGAAGTTTCGGAATTTGTGCCCGTCGACAGAGTCTATGAGAGTTTACAAATTCCACATAAGTGTGGAATTAAGGGGAGAACCCATTTTCCCTTCGCTCTCTCTCTTTCTCTCTCTCTCTCTCTCCTGAACTTTCTTTAACGTTCTTCGCCTTTTTTCACCGGATTGAAGAGAGAACTCTAGCAGATTGAAGTGGGATCACAATGGGTGCTTCGCCAATGACGAACAACCGGATCGAGGTAGGCTTTCAGTTGATTTTCCGCTCCTTCGTCAATTTCTTGAGTTTTTGTCAAATCCATCGTTTTAATTCTATAATTTTAGAATTGGAATGATGGCCGGACAAACACAGCCACCGTCCGAGTCACATTCTAAATCCTGTTTTCACGACCCGTCCTCAGGGCCCGTGTCGTGACTACCCCAAGCCTGCCTTCCATAGGCCAGGGGATGGCGACTAGCACCAAAGGCGTAAATCCCAATAACTAGGAAGGAATTTCCTTTATAAAAGTAAAAAAACCATCCCAGAGTAAAAGTGGAAGTAATACACTAAGTATATAAGAAAGTACTGAAAAGTAAGTGGGCTAGAATACAAACCCCACTGAAAGTACAGCTACAACTGAAGGAAAGTACAATGGAAAAAGACAAACAGCTGGAAGAATGGAAGCAGCTCCTGGGTCGTCCTCCTCGGATCCTACCTGAAGGGTAGGTACAGACAGCACACCTCCTATATCTTCCACCATGGATCCTACCTGAAGGGTAGGTACAGATAGCCTCCACAACGCTCTCTCCCATCAACCTCCTCCGAGTAATGTCTCTTCTTGAAGTCCACCTTCGGATACAGACTCGACGTGAGATCCACCTCCGGGTACCATCTAGCCCTCGAACACTTGGCCTCTATCAGCGCTGCCCGTCATCTACAACCAACACAACGAGGTGCGGGCATAGCCCGTGCAGGGGTGAGTATAACGATACTCAGTAGGGACCCCAAGACCCTCAAGGTCTCACTAAATCCAACAAGGATAACCACAAATAAGGATCTCAACAGATAACCCTTACTTAGGTATAAGCCCATACTTATACCTAAGTTATCAAGTAACCCATATCAATTATGAGGAAACAAAAAGATTATGAAATCAATGGATAACCACTACCTAGGTATATGACCATACATATACCTAAGTTATCAAGTGACCCATCTCAATCATGAGGTAAACACAAAGTTCATAGACTCTGCTCAAACCAGGATTTTCATTATCGAAACCGTAACTGCTGAAGAGCCCCGTCTCTGGAGTGTACAGTGATCCTGTCACGACTCCGAGGTACTGCTCACTAACCTAAGACTCCTGAGGTACTCCTCCTGTTGAGTACCGCGGGTCAGCCACCCAAACATAGTAGTGCTTCCTTCCGGGGTCTTCCACCCAAACACAGTAGTGCATCCCCCCTAATAGCCTGTAGAGGTCCTCTCCGGACGAGTACCGTGAGTCTGCACCCAAACTCAGTAGTGCTCCGTCCGCCATGGGTCTGCACCCAAACAAAGTAGTGCTCCGTCCACTGGGCTAGTCGACTCACTCCAAGTCGAGTCGGTCAAGCAGTCGTCAGGTCTCAGCCGGATACACGGTCTCCGTACTCCGTACGCTTGTCTCCAGGAGGGTCCTCTCCACGAGCTACTGGTCGATACTCCAAGTATCACAAAGTCCCACAAAGAAGTATCTCAAAGGACCGCCTCGTCATAGGGGTCTCAACGCAACAGACGACGCGTCAATCAGACACCTGGTCTGTGAGTTATTAACCTTTTTTGTCCCAGGGTCCCGGTTGGTTTCATGTGCAAACCAACCCGGCCGTATCTCAACTGTACCATGAAATATCATAGGGTATACTAATAGGGACCCTTTCTCCACGTGATCACCAACGCCGCTGACGGTTCGTCAAACAGACGTCCGGTCTGAAAGTTATCAGCTTTTCCGTTCCAGGGGCCCGGTTGGATATCGGGTACAATCCAACCTGGCCATACTCCAACTGCATCCAAAACTCAGGAAAATTATGCCAAAAGTTCCGTCTCATCAATATAAATCCAACAAAGTCAACGGCACGTCAATCGGACGTATGGAGCTCAAGTTATAAGCATTTCCGCTCCGAGAGCCCGGTTGGTTTTGGGTTCGAACCAACCTGGCCATACCTAAATTTCTCCAAAACCTTAAGTTTAATATACCGAAACGACCGCCTTGATCCAAGGATCGCATATCAACTGACAGTGTGACAATTGGAGGTCCGTAGCCCAAGTTATGAGCTTTTAAACGAAACTATCAGAAAATAGGGGGTTCGGGCCTGGTCTGACCCGACCCGATACCCCCCTAGGTTGGCCCGAACCGGGTCGACCCAACCCGGGTCTGGGTCCGGCCCAGCAGGGCGCGGCCCGGCCCGACCTGGGCGGCCCGACCCAGCCTGGGCAGCTGGCTGGCCTGGCACTGGCGCGGCGCCCACGTGGCAAGCGGGTGCGGGGGGTTACGCTCCCCCCCCCCCGGTTGAAGAAAAACCGGTGCCGCTTAATGTCGTGCCGATCCGCCTCCGGAACGGATTAGCCATTCTGGTTTGGCCCCCACCGCGGCTCAGCCGCAACAGTCCTGTTCCAGTCGCCGGCGTCTCCACGCCGGCGTGGGGCGCCGCCACCGCCTTCCGCGGACCGCCGGACGCGCTCCGGTGGTCCGTTTCGCCTCCCGTCTTCTCCAATGGTCCTCCCGGGACCCGACCTTTACTGCGATGGCTTTAAATCGCCTCTACGACCTGTTTCGTCATCGCCCGATGATCCGTATGTCAAATAAAAAAACGCGACCTCTTCGTGGTTTTCCGGCGAGGCGCGACGGCGCCGCGTTTTTTCGCCGTGTTTCTTCCTGATTCCGCGCTGTGCCATTGCACCGCGCCGCCTTCGTTCATTCTGCAACAAAAACAACATTGAAGGGGGGAGGAGGGTCGACCGTGTTCGTGCAGTCCGACCTTCTCCCATTATTACGATAACATGCGGCCAAAAAGAATTCGATGAACGACAAAGAATTCACGAACAAATTAAATTAGTCCTACGATTTTCCCCGAAATCAAGAATTCCCAACCCGCAAACATATTCCTTCACGGATCAACTTAATATTTAGTTGATCCACGTTCTTTGTTTTAGAAGGGAATAAACATGGGTTCATTAAAATTCACAAATTAATTCCCTACCTCAAAGGAAGTTTGCGGAAGCTAGCGTCATGGGGGTGGTTTCGATGACGGCGTTGGCGTGCATCCAAGAAGAGAACGACGTCTCACACCAGTTGTAGAGAGGAGAAGGAACAGCACGTCGTTGGTGAGTTTCCGCATCGGTGCCTCCTCCTTTTTCGTGGAGTAAGAAGAGGTCCGAAGATACTGGGTCACCGAGTCGATGATCCTTGATGAAGTGTTGTCGTTCTTCATTGAGGATGAAGACGTTCTTTGCCAGAGAAGATGAAGTTCTTCAAGAGACTTAGAGCTCTCTTCTCCAATCCACAACACAACCAATCTAACCCCCAAAAATAAAATAAGCTATTCTTATTTTATTATGTCATTCTATGAGTTCAAAATTCAAAAACTTAATTCCTTTAATTGGATTAGTGTGTTGGCATGATTAAAGTGAGGAGAGGGAAAGTCACCCAATTAATGGGAAGTTTAAAGGTTAAGATTAGTTACACATCTTAAGTGGGCAGTTTAGAGGAGTTAGGGAAGGTGAGGGGTTGGGATCGTGTGGGCCCGACCCCACCTTTATTATCTCAAGGGTAGTTAACAACAAGTAGGTCCCACACAACTTCCACACATAGGTTAACAAATTAGAATATGAAATAAAATTGTAACACAATTTTATTACTTCACATTTAACTCCCCTTTTTTTAACAACTCCTCCCGAGAAAACGCACCTTCGGTAAAAGTCCTCTTAAGAAATTACCAGCGCTGCGGTTTCATCGGTGCCCTCAGATTTTGATTCTGAGCACCGGTTCAAAATATAGAAAAACCCACTCATTTGTTCACTGAACGTACCCAAGTTAAACTTCAGAAATTGATTCCGGGCACACCGGACCTTGGAATCAGGCGTCGTCAGAAACTGCATTCTTGTAAAATCCCAAAGAAATTATGAAAAAATTTTCCTTGAAATTTCATGGTCTTTACATTACTCCCACCTCAGGGATTTATGTCCCCATAAAGCTTTAACACAAACTAGGGAAACAAAAGTGGTACTGAGCACGTATCTGAGCATTCCTCTCCCATGTGCTCTCTTGGAGGTTCCCTTACTTCCAGTGAAAGCGCACTTGAGGAATCGATCATCCTCATAGGACTTGGTCCTGTTGATCCTCGTTCTCCACTAGAACCTCTGTGAATGTCTCCCCGTCATCGACGTCCAACTCCCTGCGGTCGATGATGTGTGAAGGATCATGCATGTATCTCTTCAGCTGAGGTACGTGGATGATATTATGCACCCGGTGTAACTGAGGTGGAAAGGTCAAGCGGTAAACCACTTCGCCTACCCTGCTGAGGACCTAGAAAGGTCCGTTGAACCTCGGAGATAACTTTCCTCTTTGGCCACATCTCCGTAAACCTTGTTGAGGTGAGACCTGTATAAGTACGTGATCGTCATCCTCGATCTCTAGAGGCCTCCAATTCCTGTTTAGAACAGAAACTCAAAACTCCTACTGCCACGAGGGTAAGGTTGACCGACTCAAGAGTGATCGACCGCACCCTCCTATGCATGAGTTTATCCTGTGCTGCCTGGGGTTTACTTTTCGCCGACCAAGGAATACCCCATCCCAACGTTGTAGATAAACCACAACCTTTTTGCCTAATACAGTTAATCTGAGCATGAACTGTGAATCCAATCCATACCGAGACCAACGTCGTAAGGCCTCGACGCTACCACAAAGAGATTCAAACCGAAACTCTCGCCTCGTGGGTCAGACCACACTATTGGCGTAAGTGTGATTATCGAGTCTCCTCCCAAGGTATCTCCAGATGTGAGGGTCAAGTCTACAACTTACCAGAAACTCTAGGTTTGGGACAAGATTCGTGGAAGGAAGGAATGATTCATATCATTGTCTATTACTATGGCAGCTAGTAGTGGACACAGACGGTCCCTTGAATCATTTCTAGAGCCATTGGGTCACACTCCTTGATCGTATGTAGCCATACTCTTCCCCTGACCTCCAGCTCCCTGAGCCTAGCGGGGACTACAAAGGCAGGTGAGTGTAACATGTTAAAATGCACACCACTTCATGCTGCTCTCCTAGCTCTGCCTCCACGTCTGCTGCTTTGCAGACTCATCTGTCCTTAACATTTCCTCTTCTTGAAACATTCGCACGCCCAAGTCTCTGAGATTGGCACCAGCTCACTGCATTCCAACTTCTAACATTCTCTAGCTGTAATCGTTCTGCCAAAGAACATTCAACCTCAAGGTTCTCTCTAGCACCCTAACATGAGTAGGAATGCATAGAGGAAAAAGTGATGTCTCGAATATCCTTAAACACACCACGCTCAGAGGTCCGAGCTCTATAGCACTAATCGAATCATATTAATCGAGTACCTGGAATGTTCGGTACGCCTCGATGATTTCTCAGCTACCGACACGTCGTCCTGCCGAAGCTGTAAAAGCTCTAGAAAACTCTCAGCCACTTCCTCAAGCCAGTACTCAGCCGTCTGTGAGTCGGGATTGCCTCAGAACTTGAGGGTATCTGATGTTGGAACATGTGTAAGGCAGTAAGCCTACATGTGTCACCTACCGATACCACTGGTTGTAACTACAGACCAACAGGTAGTGATGTATAACTGACACACTACCTGAAGGCACTATCTGAGGCATCGATCCACGTACCGAAGCCTCATCGCTATGCGGACCATCCTCATGGTCACTCACTGGAAAACACAGTAGCCAAGTCTACCATCCACTCCACTGGTGTCTCAGCTAGGCAGAAACTCTAGCAATCGCCTCCAGCCAGTCCTCTGCTGTCTGGGAAACTGCCTCGCCTCGTAACCTCGGAGGCCTCTGCTGTTGGAACTCGTGCAACACGCTCTGTCGGTGTGCACCGTCTGCTAGTATGGCAAGTGGAATCTGCTGCCCAATAGGTGGTGGTGCTACTTGTACACCACCCAAGGGTGCCAACATAGTAAAAAGGGCCCCACACCGGAGCCTCGTCACTCGGTGGGCCATCATCGTGTACTATCTCAGAACTCCAACTGACTGTCTGCATGGAGGCATCCTGAACAGATGCGACACAGTCAATGATTTATACCTGGTGATCTGACCTGGTTTGAGCTGACTTTAAAACTCTTGGAAACACACACACAATCAGTGTTTTTCGTGCACAAAGTCAGAAATCAGTAGTCAGGGTCCAGGTGTATGGATACGTCGGCCGCTGCACCAACACTGGACTCCCTGAATTGAAGACCACACTCGGTACCCTTAACACTATTGCTTCACAGAAAGGGAATATCAGAGTTATAAGTTCTGCGGTAGAACCGACTCTTCTGATACCAATTTGTCACGACCTGTCCTCGGGGCCTGTGTCGTGACTACCCCAAGCCTGCCTTCCATAGGCCAGGGGCTGGCGACTAGCACCAAAGGCGTAAATACCGATAACTGGGAAGGCATTGCCTTTATAAAAGTAAACAAAACATCCCAGAGTACAAGCGTAAGTAATACACTAAGTACAAAAGAAAGTGCTGAAAAGTAAGTGGGACATAATACAAACCCAACTGAAAGTACAACTACAACTGAAGGAAAGTACAACAGAAAAAGACAAACAGCTGGAAGAATGGAAGCAGCTTCGGGGTCATCCTCCTCAGATCCTACCTGAAGGGCAGGTACAGATAGCACAGCTCCTGGATCGTCCACCATGGATCCTACCTGAAGGGTCGGTACAGATAGCCTCCACAACACTCTCGCCCGTCAACCTCCTCCGAGTAACGTCTCTTCTTGAAGTCCACCTTCGGATACTGACTCAACGTGAGATCCACCTCTGGGTACCGTCTAGCCCTCGAAGACTCGGCCTCTGTCAGCGCTTCCCGTCATCTACAACCAACACAACGAGGTGCGGGCATAGCCTGTGTATGGGTGAGTATAACAATACTCAGTAGGGACCCCGAGACCCTCAATGTCTCACTAAATCCAACAAGGATAACCATAAAGATGGATCTCAACAGATAACCCTGACTTAGGTATAAGCCCATACTTATACCTAAGTTATCAAGTAACCCATCTCAATCATGAGGAAACACAAAGGTTATGAAATCAACGGATAACCACTACCTAGTTATATGCCCATACATATACCTAAGCTATCAAGTGACCCATCTCAATCATGAGGTAAACACAAAGGTCATAGACTCAGCTCAAACCAGGATTTTCATTATCGAAACCATAACTGCTGAAGAGCCCCGTCTCTGGAGTGTACAGTGATCCTGTCCTGACTCTGAGGTACTACTCACTAACCTAAGAATGCTGAGGTACTCCTCCTGTTGAGTACTGCGGGTCAGCCACACAAACACAGTAGTGCTTCCGGCCGGGGTCTGCCACCCAAACACAGTAGTGGATCCCCCCTAATAGCATGCAAAGGTACTCTCCAGATGAGTACCGCGGGTCTGCACCCAAACTCAGTAGTGCTCCGCCCACCATGGGTCTTCACCCAAATAAAGTAGTGCTCCGTCCACTGGGCTAGTCGACTCACTCCAAGTCGAGTCGGTCAAGCAGTCATCAGGTCTCAGCCGGCTACACGGTCTCCGTACTCCGTATGCTCGTCTCCGGGAGGGTCCGCTCCACGAGCTACTGGTCGATACTCCAAGTATCACAAATTCCCACGAAGAGGTATCTCAAAGGACTGCCTCGTCATAGGGGTCTCAACGCAACAGACGACGCGTCAATCGGACGCCCGGTCTGTGAGTTATTAGCCTTTTTTGTCCCAGGGGCCCAGTTGGTTTCGTGTGCGAACCAACCCGGCTGTATCTCAACTGTACCCCAAACTCTAATAGGGTATACTCATAGGGACCATTTCTCCACGTGATCACCAACGCCGCTGACGGTTCGTCAAACGGACGTCCGGTATGAAAGTTATCAACTTTTCCGTTCCAGGGGCCCGGTTGAATTTCAGGTACAATCCAACCCGGCCATACTCCAACTGAGTCCAAAACTCAGGCGAAGTATGCCAAAAGTTCCATCTCATCAAGAGAAATCCAACAAAGTCGATGGCACGTCAATCGGACGTCCGAAGCTCAAGTTATAAACGTTTCCGCTCCGAGGGCCCGGTTGGTTTCGAGTTCGAACCAACCCGGCCAAACCCAAAGTGTTCTGAAACCTTGAGTGTAATATACCTAAATGACCTTCTCGATCCAAGGATCGCATAGAAACTGACGGTGCAATGATCTGAGGTCCGTATCCCAAGTTATGAGCTTTTAAAAAAAACTATTCGAAAATAGGGGGTTTGGGCCCGGTCCGACCCGGCCTGATACCCCCTGGGTCGGCCTGAACCGGGTCGACCCGAAATGGGTCCGGGTCTGGCCCAGCAGGGCACGGCCCGGCCGGTGCGGCCCGGCCCGGCCCGGGCAGCGCGTCCCGACCCGGCCTGGGCAGCAGGCTGGCCTGGCGCTGGCACGACGCCCGCGTGGCCAGCGGGTGCAGGGGGTTACGCTCCCCCCCCCCCCCCCCGCGGTTGAAGAAAAACCGACGCGGCTTAATGCCGCGCCGCTCCGCCTCCGGAACAACTTAGCCATTCCGGTTTGGCCGCCGCCACCTTTCGCGGACCGCCGGACGTGCTCCGGTGGTCCGTTTCGCCTCCCGTCTTCTCCAATGGTCCTCCCGGGACCCGACCTTTACTGCGATGGCTTTAAATCGCCTATGCGGCCTGTTTCGTCATCGCCCGATGATACGTACATCAAATAACAAAACGCGGCCTCTTCGTGGTTTTTCGGCACGACGCAATGGCGCTGCGGCTTTGTTCGGCCTCCACGGTGCGGCGTGATGGCGCCATGTTTCTTCGCCGTGTTTCTTCCTGATTCTGCGCGGTGCCGTTGCACCACGCCGCCTTCGTTTGTGCCACAACAGAAACAACATCAATGGGGGGGGGGGTTGTCCGTGTTCATGCGGTCCGACATTCTCCCATTATTATGATAACAGGCGGCCAAAAAGAAGTAGATGAATGACAAAGAATTCACAAACAAATAAAATTACCCCTACGGTTTTCCCCGAAATCAAGAATTCCCAACCCGCAAACATATTCTTTTGCGGATGAACTTAATATTTAGTTGATCCACGTTCTTTGTTTTAGTAGGGAATAAACATGGGTTCATTAACATTCACAAATTAATTCCCTACCTCAAAGGAAGTTTACGGAAGCTAGCGTCGCGGGGGTGGTTTCGATGACGACGTTGGCGTGCATCCAAGAAGGGAATGGCGTCTGACACCAGCTGTGGAGAGGATAAGGAACAGCACGTCGTTGGAGAGTTTTCGCGTCGGTGCCTCCTCCTTTTTCGTGGAGGAAGAAGAGGTACGAAGATACCGGGTTGCCGAGTCGATGATCCTTGACGAAGTGTTGTCGTTCTTCGTTGAGGATGAAGACGCTCTTCACCGGAGAAGATGAAGTTCTTCAAGAGACTTAGAGCTCTCTCCTCCAATCCTCAACACAACCAATCTAACCCCCAAAAATAAAATAAGCTATTCTTATTTTATTAAGTCATTCTATGTGTTCAAAATTCAAAAACTTAATTCCATTAATTGGATTAGTGTGTTGGTATGACTAAAGTGAGGAGAGGGAAAGTCACCCAGTTAATGGGAAGTTTAAAGGTTAAGATGAGTTACACATCTTAAGTGGTGAGTTTAGAGGAGTTAGAGAAGGTGAGGGGTTGGGCTCGTGTGGGCCCCACCCCACCTTTATTCTCTCAAGGGTAGTTAACAACAAGTAGGTCCCACCCAACTTCCACACATAGGTTAACAACTTAGAATATGAAATAAAATTGTAACACAATTTTATTACTTCACATTTAACTCCCCCTTTTTTTAACAACTCCTCCCAAACAAACGCACCTTAGGGAAAAGTCCTCTTAAGAAATTACCGACACTGTGGTTTCATCAGTGCCCTCAGATTTCTATTCTAAGCATCGGTTCAAAAGATAGAAAAACCCGCTCGTTTGTTCACTGAACGTACTCAAGCTAAACTTCAGAAATTGATTCCGGGCACACCGGACGTCGAAATCAGGCGCCGTTAGAAACTGCGTTCTTGTAAAATCCCAAAGAAATTAAGAAAAAAATTTCCTTGAAATTTCCGGGTCTTTACACCCATGTTCAATGCATTATTAGACCGAATTTTAGGATGCAGCAAGACTCCTTGGGATCGTTGATTGAGGGCAGGCGCTGCGATGGCCTTGTCCCGAGGATTCCAAATCCGCCTTCAGTTTTAAAATCGAACCGCCAGAGAGGTTGTGGCGGCCGAAAGAAGCCCCAACTCTGGCAAGGGAGGTGGCCGGAGATTGGGGTGGCGCAACTGTGGAGCCGGCCGGAGGCGTTTGTTGTGGCGCGGTAGGTAGAGGCGGAGCTCAGAGGGCCAGCGTGCGGCGGCCAGCAGACGAGCGGAGTCCATAGGGGTTTGGAAGCAGGAAGAGAGGCGGTATCTGTTGTAGCCGGTGAGGACGGCGTCAGCGGGTGTGGATGGAGCAGTGAGCTCGGGTGTAGCTGGGCGAATGCGGCTACGACGAGGCATAGTAGGGGACCAGAGGAGCCGAGATATCCAGGCAGCAGAGCAGGGAGCCCAGGCGGCCGCAACACAGGTGGTCGGTGTCGCGACGGTGTGCTCGACCAGCAGGGGGGGGGGGTGTTTCCCTCGGCCTATCGCGGTCAGGGGGAAGCCCTGAGGTCAGCGCTTCATGGGGAGCTGTAGACAAGGACCTGTGTTCGGTGGGTCCTACTGGTGAGGCGTGCGGATAAAGACCGGCTGCTCGGCTGGTCTGTTTGGAGGAACCGGACCCTAGGGTCCGGTCTTATTGGGATGGGCCATGTACAGTGGGCTGCGGCGAGCTTGGCCAGACCCACAGCTGGGTTGCGGGCCGGCGGTCTGAACCGGGCCGACCGAGATGGACCGACCCAATTGGGCCCCCTTGTTTTCAAATGGGCGTAACTTTTAAACGATGGGTCTGTTTGACATGCCGTCTACAGCTATAGGTTCATGTCAGTAAGACAGAATTTTTGAAGTGGGTTTTGGGGTTTTTGAGTTCTACACTTGATGGTGGGTGACCTGAAATGATTTAATTTAATAATATTAAAGTATTATTAAAGCTAGCGACATACGCGCCTCGCGAGACGGACGTCCGATTGATGCGCCATTAGCGGCAGCATGATCCTAGTTCTCGTGCAGAATTTTTGAGATGCTCCTTTCAGTGTTCAGGCTAAAGAAAGGGTGCGGGCCCCACAAGGCCCAGTTTGCACGTTTTACGATGAAATGTTGCTTTTTCACCCGACATCTGTTTGGAGTGTTTGAACACTTTTTTCTGTGTGTTTTTTCGAGGGGATTGCAATGGAGTAATCTACCTGCCTAAATTTGGGGTCGAGGCATGGGCCCCACGAGGCGGCAATCAGGCGTATGCTTTATTTTTACGACTTATGCTTCGTAAGTCCATTCGGGGAAAATGAATAGCCTACCTTGCATTTTTTTCCATGTAGATCACGATGGTGGCCTCGGTATACGCCTAGGAGGTGCGTAATGTGGCGACGATGCTGATCGCTCGAGTTAACGACGTTTGGACCAGTAGTGGTTG
The DNA here is from genome assembly GCA_963277665.1 of Viscum album. NCBI lineage: Eukaryota > Viridiplantae > Streptophyta > Magnoliopsida > Santalales > Viscaceae > Viscum > Viscum album. The sequence goes on from OY728119.1 coordinate 446,380,779, forward strand.
AGTGTACTCCCTTGGTCTGTTCCTATGAGGGTTCATGTGGCATTACTACCTCAGTATAGGTTTGTGATCCCCTTGATAGGATGAATTTCTTTTAGAGTTGTGGCATCCCTCTGGCAGGTTCAGAGCGGGATCCTCTAGCTTCGCTTCCCTAGGTCGGGTTCTTGGTATCACTGTGATTTCTTATCCACGAGCGATGATCCCCTATCTAGCAGGTTAATCCTATAGGGTTTGAGGCATCATCGGGAATATGATACCCTAAATTATGGGCCATGCATAGTAGTGTTGTGGCATCTTTGGTTATATGATCCCCTACTCAGCATGTGGTTTATAGTAGGGTTGCGACATCGTTGGTTATATGATCCCCTACTTAGATTATGGTTTCAGTAGGGTTAGTGCATCGTCTGTTCGATCCCCTACATCATGAGTTATACCAGATAGGGTTCCAGTATCATCATGACCACCTTTACATGGACTATGATCCTCTATTTGAGTGACATGATCTGTGGATCACCAGATCAGGTTGTGGTATCCCCCAGCAGATCCTAGGAGTGATCCCCTATCTACGAGATCTACGAGTTCCGGAGTGGGTTTTTATATCCCCTAGAGGAACCTAGGTGTGATCCTCTATATGAGGAGTTTGGTTTTTTTGCTGTTACAGCGTGAGGTTCGCGGTGACGACATTCGATGAGCGTATGTCTCTCAGACGAGTGTCATATGGGATGACAGAGATCATGGAGTGTGTTATCCTAGTAATATACCTGTCACAGGTTATGAGGTTGGAACCTCATGAGGCATGGTGCATATTTGAGTATATCTGGATTGCTCATGATATATGTATGGGCATATACCCGAGAAGATGTTCATGGTGTATGTATGGGCATACACCTGAGTTGTGCTGACTAATCGTGTTTAGCCGAGGATGGTCTCGAGGTGGAGTTTCTATCTCGTTTGGGTTCCCTCTGTCTGGGACGAGCTGACTGTTGCCTTTCAGTTGCTCCCTTTTTATTTTGGGATTTTTGGGGTTCCTACTGGGTATTTTATATACTCACCCCTGCACGGGCTCTTACCGCACATGTTTGTGTCTTGGGCAGACCACAGGCCTTTCGACGGAGTTCCAGGACGACCCAGAGCAGGCAGAGCTTAGTGTGCGTGACTGACCCGGGGCTTTACTGGAGCTGTGCTGAGGAGCTTACTAGTAGGTGCTTTTGGCAGCATTTCCCTCCTTCTGAGTAGGTTGGACTCTTTTGTAGTTTTCTTTTGGTGGGCCCTATTTTTCCCTTTTTGTACTTTTGTTGTACTCTAGTTGTTGGTTAGATGTATGCATTCATTTCTTTCCAGTTATTATTTATATATTTGCACTGTTTCTTGGAGGTGTATGTGGGTGTGTGTGTATAGGTACCTTAGGATAATGCCTCCCATGTGTGTGATCGCCTACTCGGTGCTGGTTGCCAGCCCCTGGCCTATTGGAGGCGGGCTTGGGGAGTCATAGCTCGAGCCCCGTTGGGTCAGGTCGTGACATTTTTTAGGTCATCCCCTATGCTGATCTCTTAAATTAGCATGAATTCCAATTTTCATGATGTCTCATTTTCTATAAAATCATCCTTTTCTCATATGATATGAGGATACATTTTAGGCCATCCAAAAATAAATTTTTAGGATCTCATTCCTCAATTAATAAAACCATCAGATTGAAATAAGGAGGAAAATTTTGTAGAATGTGAAAAAATATATTCACATATTTAAGTGTCTCACCATACCCACACTTTTACTCCATAAATATATTCACATGATTAGAGAATATATGAGTAGTTTCAGTTGGGTAGATCCTAAAATAAATACAATTATTATAAAGTACTTAAATTTTAGTTTCATCAATCATTTATTCACCATTATAGATATTCAATATTTTTTTCTTGTATAGATTTCTAATATTTACATGATATCTCCTTTGTATATATAGTATTAGAAAATTCTTCCCCTTAATAATTAATTCATTTTTATCAGTATCCATTTCCATGAGATCACTTACAATAATTTATTTTCATTCAATTCTCAAGATAATTATATATATGAAAACTATATACATGTTGTTAGGAAAAAATCCCTCAAGGCATCATTGAAGTATTTTTGAGGTGATTGTGTTTATTGAAAAAGTGAACATCTGTGTTGTGATTGTTGACAATGCAAACCATGAAATACAAATTAGTTGAAAAATTGGATTTCATGGTGGAATGTCGAGTTCAAGAGTTGTGGTCAATGATTCATGTTTTATTCAAGAACGTCATCAAATGAATGAATGATCTGGAAGCAGTACAAAAAGAACAGATACAAGGTGGCGTCGTTTTCTAGTGTTTGCCATATTTTTGGGCCTGAAAATCAGCAAATGAAGAAAAGTGTTTTTGGAAAAGGGACTTGCGTGCTGAGGTCTTGGAGGATAGGAAACTTTTGCAGCATATGTTTTTGAAGATCAAATCATCAAAATATGGCAAAGGGATAAGGGTCGCGCAAGTATTGATGTGGTCGCGTAGGTGACTTGCGCGCCGGGAAGAGACTTGCACGCCGATGCTTTGGATGCTTGAGAACTTGAACACCTATTTTTTTTCAAGATCAGAAGATCAAAATATGTCAAAGGAAAGAGGGTCTCACATGTTTTTGGTTTGGTCGTGCAAGTGACTTTCATGGGAAGAGACCTGCCTGCCGAGACTTGCGCGTCGAGGGTATACTTGCGCGGCGTCGCGCAGGGTGTCCAAAATGCCTATAAATACTAGACCACCCCTTCTCATTTCTTAACAGAGTTCAACACTTTAAAGATTCAGAGCTCCCTTCGCGTAGGTGTGGTGGTCGCGCAAGTGGTGGTGTGTCACGCAAGTGGTACTTACACGCCAGTGTAGGAAGTTGCGCGCCAAGTGTTAGTTGCGCGCCTGAGGTGGTTTAGGCAAGGAAGGAAGTGAGTCGCGCAGGTTTAGAGTTGTCGAAGATTGTGTCATGCTAGTGTTTGAAGTGACTTTCACGCCAGTTGTGACTTGCGCACAGATACTTGCGCACCGGATTAGAATTGCGCGCCAAGTAAGGTTGATTCCCCGAAAGTGTTTTCATGCTGCGTGGAAGTTGAATGTTTTCCCGATACCTTCGGTGCAAAGAGATATTTATCTACGGGTGAAAGTTGGACTTCAATAGAGCATCTACATATAGAAGAAGATGCATTCCTTCATGCAAACGAAGAGACATAAAGGCTTATAAACTTTGAGTGGATTCCTTCCAGATCAGTGAGCAAAGGAAGAGAAAGAAGGTGATCCTCTCCACCGGCAGTGATCCAGAGAGAGAGAAATAGGGAGTGACCCTTGGAAAAGTAGTGAGATGACCCTAAACATTGTAAGTGCAGTGATCCTGGGCATAAAAGTGATCTAGCCCGAACCTTGTAATCCACAACTAGTGAATTTTAGTGGAATTTGGTATGACCGACAACCTTTCAGTGTATGCTCCTTGGACGTAGCCCTTAGCGGTGAACCAAGTAAAATTGTTGTGTCCTGTGCATGCTTTACTTTCTGTTTATATTGTATAACAGGAAAGAGAGAGAAGAGTTTTGTGCTTAACAGAGAAACTAGATCAGAATGGGCTTTAATTTTAAATTAGTCATACCCTGATTCACCCCCTCTCAGGGTATTCAGCTTTGTGGACCTAACACATGCTAATTCCAAGTGATTAAAAATAGTGATGTGGCTGATTGTTCCATAATATGATATTATAACCATAAATGATTAGAACTCCCTTATAGATGATGATTTTTTAAAATCACTGATGAGATAAATTACAATAGAAAAGAACTATTTGGTCGGATGATACTTATTAGAAACATAATAAAATAAACTCTAAGAGGGGGAAGAATCATGCTACAATAGTTTAAAACTTTTCGCTTCAATGACTCATATCATAGTTAATGGGATATCTCTTCTCTTTATCTACCAATTTAAAAGAAATATATATATATATGATAATTCATTTTAACTCATTTTACCTTTTCTAGTCTATATCAAAGGTGAATATAAATCAATGTGATTATGTACTAAAATACACTAAATCACAAAACATGTTACATATTTCAGTGGACTCAAAGAACCCCTAGTTTTATAAAATCACTCTTTTATAAATATCATCGAATTATTTTAAAAGTTATGAGTTAATATCAAACATTTGAATGGATTAACATTTATAAATCAAAAACAAATATTTATTACTCCATTTTAGTTAAAGCAATAATCTTAAACTTTATCATGTTGATGAAATCCTTCTTCCCCTTTTTCCTTTGGAAATATTTGTTAATAAATTCCAAATATATTATTCTTATATTCTTGGAATTATCTTTTTTGTTATACTCTACTACTCTCTCTGTGAATCTACATGTTTTTATCCTCTTTCAAAAAATCTCTATCTTCTTCGATTTTCCTTTTTTGATAATTGATCAATGGATAAGATCAATCCATATTCCTTAAACCACATTTTCTTACGATAGTTATCTTTACTCCTTAATAGTTAGTCAATTACATTGCATAGATTTTAGTTGTATCACAATATATTACCCCAAGCATTTAAAATTTGAAAGATATCAAATATTGTAAAATTTATAGATATACTTGATACATAATGTGCCTGTGAATTCAAAAATTATTTATTCTTTAGTTAAAAAAATACTCTGAAAAAATGGAATATTGAAAATAATATTCTAAAAATAACACTATTTTATGATTAAGGAAATGCATCTAGAAAATTTATAAAATCAATTTGAATAAAAACCTTATATATTTTATTCTTTTTCCCAAAACCACAAAAAACGAACACATTTTTTCCCTTTCATGATTATATCATCTTAAAACACTTTTCTAAAAAAATATCCTTTAAAACCATTAAATAAAAATAAATTATGTTTTTATCCCATGTTAGATAGCCCCAAATAGATCTTTTGAAAATTATAATCTTCAAAATCATGTCATTATACCATAACTTGTTGATGAATCCATGTCAAACAAAGAGTAATCAAAAAAATTATTACTTCATAACACCATATAGACTTCAAAACAAGTATCCAAGATGTTAATATTAATTCATATTATTTAATCAAAAAAATTCTAAAAACAATGAAATAACCATGATATTCATTAGTGTTAGATGATTTGAATTTTGTTCTCTTAGCTAAAACCTCCCAATATTCCTTCAAACATTATTAAAATATAAATTGTTAAACCAAAACATCAATACATATTTTATGAAGAGTTTATATTTACTTTTTTAATAAATTAAACCCAAAACTTTTCACATGGATTTTTCTAAAACATTTATAAAAAGTTACAACACCAAGATAATGTAATCAAGTTAAACCATAGTTAAATACCATACCATAATATTTATTGAGAATATTATTTGATAATAATACTACTTCAAGAGAATAATATTCTAAATTCATTAAACATGAATGTTGTGACTTCCCTAGATTTTAATTCTTCCAAAAATTATCTCTTCATTACACATGTTTTGAATCCAATTAATGGTTTCCAAACATTTTATATCTTAGAAATGACACATATTTTATTCCATTAAAATATTTTATGATTGAAATTAGTAAAGTAATAAAGAATTATTAAATATATTTTAAAAATTTTATATTTAAAATGTATACTTAATTTTTCTTTTCTCTTGCTTATTGAAAATCTCCTTTCTGTTACTATAAAAAAATTCATTAACTTCATTATATATATAAAAAATTATACTATACATATGATTTATGAACACATCAAATAGTTCATCATAAATTCTAAAATAATTTATTTCCCATTTGATTTTATACCACTTATTATTTTCTAACCCTTTGGAAAAAAATTATATTGATTTTGATACATACGCACCCACACATGCGCGTGAATATACACACACACTTATATATGTATATTTGTGTTTCTTTGTGGGGGTAAACCCATTTTAAAAAATAATCCAAATAATAAAGGGAAGGTTCTGAATTTTTACAAACCATAGTCTTAATGTGATTTTGGTTAAACCCCCATAGTTAACCATAGATTCTGAAATGAATCATTTAGTAGTAGTTTTGTAAATATATTATAATTTCATGGATTTTCCTATGAGAATGGATTTTATTATACTTATAATTTTTCACCTATTTTAGTTTCATTGGATTTATTGGAACTTATTTTAATTAAATAAGGTCTTCTGATAATTTATATAAACACCATGGGATGTTTTTAATAGAAATATTAATGGTTTTTTTAAAAGTGTAAAATATGAATTTATTATTTAATAAAATATAAAATTGAGAAATAAATTTTAACATTGATTTTGGATTGTGTATTTTTCTTCTGGAAGAGATTTTGGATTTGAACTAACAATGTAATGATTTTTTGAGCCATGGAGGTTTTAAATAAAATATTATTATTTTATTTAAATAACAAATTTGACCCAGCTAGTATTCTATAAATTGATCATTATAATGTTTTGATATAATCTATAGCTTCATCTTTATTTATTATAATGAGGATATAACCACCATGATGGATACGTCTCAGCAGATATTGAGGATTAGATAGAAAATAAAGGCATGTTTCTCTCATTAAAAACCCATATTATTCATTTTTGGCACCTTTCTCATACATTTAATGATACTCAATTCTATAATTAAAAATTTGGCTTGAAAATCAAGGATGGTGAATTTTAATTAGTTATGACTAAATGGAATTAGAGTGGAATTAATCTATGTTATAGATTTAGATCATTCTAAGAGAGAATTTTAATAATCTTGAAATTCAATTTAAGATTTAAAGGCCATAAAAAATTCATATGAATTGAATCATATTTTAGGAATTATTATTATATGATATTTTTATTTACATATTATTTTCATTTTTAGGTGTTATGTTTAGAGGGATATTCTAGAGATATTTTTTTTTATTTTTTTTGATAATTTTTAGAATAATATAAAATAATTAGGAATAATTTTGAAAATAATATAACTTTGTTTAGATAATGTTTAAAAGAATCTAATGAGACCAAGAAATATAAAATCTAATATATGTATTGAAAATTATTATAGATAAAAATTTAATTTTCTCATTATCATTTAATGGACTTATCTTTTTTATTTATGGTTAAAAATATATATTTTTATGATCCATGTAATGAGACAAATCCAACAATTTATGGTTTTACTCAATCATCCTGATAAATATTTCTGAAACTAGAGTCAAATTTATAAACAAATTAACTTTTACCATGAATATATCTAAAATAGTTTATAATTAATATTGGATGTAGAAGATAAATGGTATATCTTTTCAAGTAGAGTTTAACCTTAAAATATAATAGTTTTTTGAGTTAATTGAATTTTTTATTTATATTTTATAATATTTAAATTATATATATAGTATGCATAAAGTATGAATTATAAATCCTTTTATAGGATGGTGAATGAATAAAATAAATAATATCAATGTTTAAGACTCATAAATGCTAAAAAATACATATATGTAAATAAAAATTGTTTATCTGTAATTTTTTTTAACAATTTTATATAAATAGTTAATATTACTACCCTAAATGAAGAGTGAAATGATATGGAAACTTTTATAGGGGTGATTTATATTCAAAACCAACAATCAATTTTTATCCCACTCAAGGTTTTTACTGATTGGAAATTACATGTCTTGATAAATATCTAGTTATGAAATTAAATTACAGTAAAAACACATAAGTTAAAAAAATCAGTGGATAACTCTTAATTGATCAAAAAAGTATATGTAGTGGAAAATGATATTATAGGAATATAGAAAACTTAACTAATAGTGAAACATTATTCAATCGGTGAATACACACATGAAAATGTAAAAACTATGCATACAGGTCCAGAGAACAATCCATAAATCCCCATCTTTATTATTAAAAAAACAATTCCAATGAAGGAAATTAATCACTTTTAAACCAAAGAAATATGTTCATTGGGAGAACTAATCCAAGTTATCCACATCCCAATTAGTGACTTTGTTGATAAAAAAACTTTTTACAGGTAACAAGATTCAAACCTTGAACTTTATCAACTGAAACATGGAACACAAGTTACTCTTTCCCTAAGAACCTATTTGATCTTCTTGATCACCACTGAGTCTAGTCCAATAGATTTTATCAAACAAATTTTTTGAAATACACATCTTCTTATCCCTAGAATCTCTTAGATTGGAATGATCCATAGTAGAAAAATTCTAACTAGAATCTCTTCGATCAAATGGATCAGAAGATAAAAAAATATATGGGAAGCTAAAAGATTTACAAAGGTACCTCACATAATGGTATCTATTTAAAAAAAATCACAGAAAGAAATATTACAATCAGAATCACTTGAAGTATCAAGATGATGTAATATTCAACACTATTATAATAAAGATCAATGTACTGTAACATCTTCCATTAATATAAGCACTTGGTTGAATTTATAGCCTTTATATATATAATTTTCACATTTTTTGATCTTTAGGTATGGTTGAAGAAATATCTGAAGATTAATTTTATGTTGATTAATGCAACTCCATCATCATATGAAGTTTGTTAGCATGTAATCACAATATTCAAGAAGTATTCCACTATATTTCTCCAACTTTCAATGGATTTATTTCATTATAGCATCTAAATATAATGGAACATCGATAGAGAAAATATATTCCCCATTTTCTAGAGTATCAGAAGTTTAATTTATACAGATCAAAACTAAAATAAACTCTATGTTAAATAAAACTTATAATAAAGTGTATTTATATTTTTTTTAAAATAATTCATTTGAGAAAAAAAATATAATAATAATAATAATAATAACTTCTTCTTAAAATATTAAATTTTTAATCTATCAACAATATAATATTTGTGACATTGAGGAGAATTATTTAAAACCAATATTTAATAGAAAATTATGAATTTTGTTTTCAACCATGAACCTTATATGTAAATTTTTTTTGTTCTAATTAAATTTAAAATTTTCACCCTTTGTCCACTTTGGACAAATAAAAATAATATTTTACTAATTTTCCAATTAGACATTGATAATGGGATTTTTAAACCATTTTAAGATAATGTAAAGGCTATTTGTGATGAGAAAATTATTTTTTAATGGAAATAAACTTATTAATAAATAAATAAATTAATGGTGGTGAATATTTATATTATTTTCATTAAATTAATAAAAAAAATCTTTATCATATTTAAATATTAAGAAAAACGAATTTTACTAAGTATTGATGTATTATTTCTAAAGGAAATGAGCTAGTGTAATCATCTATATCAGCTTAATGGTGGTTCCAATTAATTTTGATGAAAATTATAAATGTTTAGGTGGTAATTAAATTTTATAGAAACAAAAAATCATTAAATCATTACTAATTTTCAATATGATATTTTAATGTATTTAAAAGTAATTGTTACATTCATTATATCAAAAATATTTTTACGTGTTTACATTTGGTTTATGGAAAAAATATAAATAAATGGTTTAGAATTAAATAAGATATGTCAAATTATTAATGAAAATTTAAAAATAAATTATCATAAGATTTATGATAATATTAAATAGTGTTAGAAGATATAAGATAATTAAAATAATAAGTTTAATTATTAAAGAAGATGTGGTGATATAAATTCAGATGTTGAGGCTGAAATCAAGTGTAGTTAACTTTATAACATATATATGTTTAATTATATAATTTATTAAATTAAATAATTAATAATCACAAGAGTGAATTGTGGGAATGCTAGTAAATTATTCTAAATATATGAGATATAAAAGGAAAAGAATAATGAGCTTAATAATGATAAAGGTTTCCTCTTAAAGTTATGAAGTATCTCTTCCATTATAAGGCATTTATAAATAATCAGATGCACTAGATCATATCATAACATTATGTACCTTAATTTTAACCCCAAACTAGTGAAATTTTTAACATAAATTGAAAAAATTATGCATAACTAATCTCAGAATCCTAAAAAATATTTCTTTTATAAATAAAATTATTTTCAAATCCTTCATAATGGTTTGTAAAGAAAATGTGAATTAACTCAAGAATTTCCCTCAAGAGTATCAAACTAGATGTACAGCAAGGATCATTATTATGCACCAAGAGATGATCAAGTCAAGCCCCAATACACCCTTTTGAAAGTTATTACCCCTATGTACAATTTTTCTTGAGACACATACACTTTTAGTATCCAAATAGGGATGTATTACAAGTAAAACCACATAATATCTACCTTATAAAAACTTTAGGATGTTATCCTATACTCAAACTTATTCATACAGTCTTATGGTTATGTTATCTAATCTATTTTTTTCCTAAATCTAGTTTCCAAGGTTTCTACTAAACTTACTTTGATATCAACTAGAAATACCCCAACCCTAGTTTCCTAGAGTCGGTGTATACTTTAATAATTTGGAACTTAATACAAGGAATCATAATCTGAATGGCCGAATAGTTTAGTAGTATTGGTAAGTTGGATACATAATTGAATCTTATATTACAACTAAAAAATTAAAATAAAACACATAATCTTCTCTAAGAACACATTTATTCCATTTAGTATATCCCTAAATATTAGTCATAATACACTTCCTATTATCTTAGGGAAAGTAAACATAAGAAATGGATAATATCTAATGTATAGTAAGTGTAGGCATATAGTAGAATATATCATGAATAAATAACAAATAATTAATATGGCAAGGTAAATAACTGAAACATATTTCATTTAATAAATAATTTGAGCTTGAAGAATAATATGGTAGGAATTAATGATGATTAGATAATTCCAGATAAATAATCACATGATCTTGAAAATTATTCATAGATATTCTATCTAATTGAATAATCACATGTAAATCAATAAATAATCACTTAATGATGGAATTCATAATTCTAGACATCACAACCATACCATCAAGTCTATATTCCAAGAAATATTACATAAATGGATAAAGCCTTATCCAAATACCCAATCTAGTTTTTCTCATGAGACCTAATAATGCATCGAGGGTCTATATCAGACCCCACCAATCACATACTAACTCTAATGAATACATCATATGAAAGTGGAGAAACATAATCAACATAAACATTCATATTGAAAAACTACCATATAAAATGTTAATAATTTCCCCAATCAATAAACACTATCAACATAAATATTCATACTATAAATCTAGAATATGAATGTTAATACTTTCCCAAATCAATAAATGTAATCATAAACCATCCAAAGTACTATGTAGAATGGTATCAAAATAGTACATCCCTGGTTAAACTGATTATAAAAAAAACTAGATAAATAATAAGGATGATATAATTATAACATATCCCTAGAAAAGCATAATTAAAATAAGGGTTATTGTCAATGATGAATATAAATTCCATAAAAAAATCATTAAACACATTCTTGAATAAAATACCCTTTTCACTTTGAAAATCACTTTCAAAAACTAAAAAATTCAAAAATATTAGGAAAAAAATTTCATTGAAGGGAACCTTGTATAATTTTAAAAGAATTATCAAGGAAATGAGTGTTAATTATGGAAATAAAATTTTGTTCATACTAAGTATTTTAAAACAATGATTCCTTTTAAATTTTTATAATAAAATTCAAAAGTACCTTATTTAGAAAAAGATAAGAAGATTCCTTTTCATTTTTTAAAAAAAATCACGAGAAAAAATGAATTTAAAAAATAAAAGGATAATATTGAAAACATTTTTTGAAACATTTTTTGAAACAATTTTTGAAAACATGGATTTGGAAGAAAAAATATTTTCGACTGAACAGAGAAATAAAATTGGATATTATTAAAAAAACATTTTATCAATAATTTTAAGTACCAAAGAGAAGGAAATGGAACTATTACTTGAAAATATTTATGAATAACTATATTATAATAAAATATATTGGTTTTAAGATAGAAATACCAAATAATTTCCCTAAGGGAGACTTAAACATAAACAATCCAAAATGATGACGAGATTGTGAAATAAACCCTTACCACTTTGGTAACTTTTATATCGTAAGCCCAATGAAATAAATAACTTAAAATTAAAATTTAAATACAATAAAGATAAATATATTAATGATATAACATATCAAATGGGTATTATATGAATCACATGAAAGAAATAAGTTGTGTTGGTGGTATATGTCTTATGGAAGTAAAAGTGAGATGAGAAACCCTTACCTTAGGTCTAATTTCTTTTGTATATGTTAAAAACTCATATATAATAAATATATATTGATTTAGAATATATTAAAGAACCATAATATATATTATAACATATATTATTTTCTTATAACTTTGTATCACTATTTTATTAATAATTATTTATTAAAAATACTAATTTGAGTGACAACTGCTTCGTTTTTCATGTATGTTTTGACATGGTAGTTTCAGTCCTTATACATTAATATGGTTACATAATATAAAGAATGTTAATAATGATATTAATATTTAATATATTAATTATATAAGTATTTATAATAGTAAAAATAATTTAGATATAGAAAAATGAGTTACAATATTCATGGAGACAGTAGGTCGTACGTATGCATGAACGTCGCTTTCATTTTTTTGACCGATGAAACAAAATAAAGGTAAATAATGGTTGAAATTTAAAAAATCATTATTATATAATATATATATTTATATTATCTATCCTTATTATCATCCATGTAAAAATAAAATGAAAAATGTTTGACATCGCTTCGTGGAGCCGGTAGTCCACATGCACACACGAGCGATGTTAACATTTTCAATGGATTGGAAGGTAAGAAGGTAGGTTTTATATTATAGTTTAATATTTTTTAATTTTTTATAAATATAATATATATATATATATATATGTGTGTGTGTGTGTGTTAAATCCATCATTAAATTCATCCATGAGAGGTGGTGATGGAAATTGAATTACATCAATTTGTGTGGCTGTAGTCTGCCGTACACACGATCGACAATTTCATTTCCCATTTGATGGAAGAGGATATGTATATAGTTCATTACATTAACATAATAACATATAAGTATATTTCAATTTTTTATTATTATAATGTAATTATTAATACATGAATGAAGGTGGTAAGAGAAGGAGTAAAAAGAAAAAGCTTAGTGTAGACAGTTAGCTTCACTTAGAACAACCTCCTTTGGATATCTTATTAAGGACACTAGGGTTAATATTTTTGAAAGAACATAATATCTATAATTTTTATAATGATTTTGAGGAGATTTTTTATGGGTTGGTTGAGCCAAATAGCTTAAGATGAGTGAATAAGTCAGGGGAGGAGGTGCTTTTTTATAATTTAGGAGTGACATTTTTTAAAATACACAAAACTATTCACCAATGGGAAGTCACTGTCATCCCATGTGCCTAAAAACTTGATAAATAATGTATTGGAGGGAATATATGACTTATATACACCTAAAATACACATTTTAAAAAAATCTTTCTTTATCCTCTATGTTTTCTTACTTTTACCATTTTAGTTTTCAATACAGTAACTAGTTTATTTATTTATTTACTTAGGTAATTTATCCTTTATGACTAAAACTAAAATTAGTATTATTATATTATTTTTAAATACTTATTATAAATATTAAATACAATTTATTAAATTAAAATCCTATATGCGTGGAAAATTTATTTTAACACAAGTACATGTAACATGCTAAAGCTTGTTTTAACCATAAAAGTGATAATTAATTTTAACTTTTTTTTACTATTAATTATGAAAAAAAATTAAGTTAAACATATTATATAATATTAATTATTATTATTCCAAATATTTAATCTATTTTTTAAAATTCAATTCATATAAGTGTCAGAATTTAATTAAAATTTAAACCTGCAGACACGATGAAAAAACTATTTTCCAAAGGGAGGGTTTTCAAAAGTATAAAAAGTTTTAATATCAAAATTGAACATATAATTTTTTATAATGAAATAAATTGGATTAAATATAATATAATTTAACTAATTTTACTTTAAAAAAAATTAAAACAAAAGGGCACTTTTAAAGGCTTTAAATTTAATATCAGCATTTTTTCACAATTCATTGAATAAATAATCTTCTCAAAAATATTATCTCAAATTTAATTATATAAAATTTACTCTAATATAATTATGAAATAATTATTTAAAAAATTAATTTCCATTTTTAAAATAAATTTTATAAAATTGGTAAAAATCAATTTTAAAATAATTGTGAAAAATGTGACAACACCACTTTTTTTATAAATACAGTTTTTAAGAATAAAACTAGATTTATTCTTATATCATAGTTATAAAAAATATTATATGAATGATAGAACATTTTATTTAATATATATAATTTAAATTTCATTAAAATAAATCACTAATAGTGATTAATTTCATTTATTAAGATAAAATCACATTGCGTGCAGAAAGAAACTTTTTCATAAAAAAATTTCATTTGATTTCAAATGATTTTTTTATTTTTATTTCTAATTGATTGATAACTAATGAATTTATTTTATACATGTTTAAACTATATAATTTATATATTTATATTCATACTCTCTAATCCAATGGATATGCGATAAGGTTCACATTAAATAATAATATTTTAATAGTATATTATGGTTCGTCTAAACTCACTGTGGTGTATAAGAAATGTTATCGAAAAAAATTTATTTGAAGAGGAATATATTCTAAAATATTTTTCTGTTATGATCACACATAGTATTTGAGTGGTTTTCATTTAAAATCCTCACCAATATAGTAAACATCACATGCTTATTAAATTCATAAATATTCATTCATTTGAAGACATTAATATTTTATGTTTTATTTCTTTTTTAATACATGCTCAAATTATTTATTTTTTAGAATACATATTTCATCCACCAAATTAATATTCTCACACTATATTAATGTGTTACCCTAAACAAAAACCAAACATATTCAAACATTTCCAAATATGGCTTATATATATAGTACATGAACTATTCTTATAAAGTCTTAGAATTATATGAGATTGAATATATCCACAAGAGTAATCCCCAAGAAATAGTTTTCTAATCCTCACCTTTCTATAATATGGAACAATCCTCTAGGATATTTGGAAGTTTAGCCCAAAGTCCCTCTCCTCAATTATACTTTACTCAAGAGATAATCCAAATCATTATGACTCTAAAACCTAATATGCACAAACAATATTTTACAAAGAAATTCAAATTAATAATATTAATTAAAAAGAGTGATCATGGTAGATGGAAATTAAATCTTATTTTACCTTACCTAGAATGTAATGCATGGATTGAAAATTTTATAAGAATTAATTCATCATATAAATTTAAGAATACAAATTATTAATAATTTGACCTGTATATTTTTTGTTTCTGATAATGGGAATTGTAATTCAGAAATTATGATTCATATATAAGGGTAATAACACTGAGTATTACATACTGAATATTATTTTATGATATAATATAATTGTAATATATGGTTGATATTATTACTTATGACTGGAAATATTGTAAGGAACCAATCATATTTAACAATATCAATGATATTATAAAAAAGAAATAATGCTATGTTTTTATAGAATATGATGATCAATTAAATTTTAGGATATCATATATCATATCCTATAACATAGTTTGAATATATGAGATTTCATTATATCATACCCTATGATATAATTTGATATGTATAATAAAAAATAATAATTTTAACTTTTTATATTTTATGATATGGCCTCAAACACATAATGGAAAGGATGTTATCTGAAAAATAAAATGATAACATATTCATCCATTAAAGAACAAGGATTGGATTCCACTTATGGGTGGTATGAGTACTTTTCCTCATATGAACACATCCAAAAAGACACCCATATAAAAATTTCAATGCACTATAATACTCCAACACATAGGTCATTAAACCCTTTTCATTAGTAATGTGTTTCTTGATTAGAGTGTCTCACTTCATCCCAACTCATGCTTGAGAGTTCCTAGGAATTAACAAACTCTTTATACTTTTCCCTGATACCATTGATGGGTTTTGAGAATTCATCATATGAACATTAGCAGTGGTGAAAATCCATGAAAATAAAAATATATCTTCATTGATTAGCCATTGAAATAGGATAACACTAATTTTTAATATTTATAATATTCATGAGATTAATTATTCATAAACACCATTTTAGTGCATTTTACACTTTGAATATTATTTGACATTATGATTGTAATTATTTATTAAAGTGAACTATTACTTGGTACATATTTGAACACATCCTAAAATACAAAATAGTATTGATTTTATTTGTATATTTTATTTTCAGTTCATCCATTATATAATGAACAATTCATGCTTTTGTGGTAATTGAGGATTCACATTGGAAGACCACCAAAATGGGATTTCATGACAACACTTTCTGGGAAGATTATACTAGACAAAAACCCAATAAAGAGACTGTAGCAGCCAGTATCCAAGCCCAATGATTCTCAAAAATTTAAATAATTATAGAAGACATCACGGGGAACATTTCATCAAATAGTGACAAGAGCTAATTCAGATGTTTTAAGGGAGTTTCAGGTGGCCCAAGTTGGAGATAAAAATTTGGGCCAAATTCTATAGCCCAAAAAAATAGCCCACCATTTTGATAATATATCGTAAAAGAAAATTCAATTTGGGCTGAAAGTTTACAGATGTTTAGGAGAAATCCGGTCTCTATTTTCTTATATTATGGACCACTCTAATCCGGCCACCTAGAAGTTCATTTCTACGCATCTGTTCGGTGGATGCAAGTTGGATTCCACTTCGGGTCAAGAGTGGAAAAGTCTAAGTTCCACAAGCTTTCCACCACCCTAAGCCTACCGTACTCAAGTGGGATAACTTTAAATATTGGATACATGACCCAAGCCTCTTTAAATTACTATTTAAGGTAGTGGTTTTGGAGGATTTAATCATCTTTGGTGTTTGGTTTCATTGTAGTGTTATGATGTCGCTTTGTGTTTGTAATCACATTTTCTTTCTCATGTAAGTTGTTCAATTCACCTTAGTTTCTTAATAAAAGTTCCTTTTATCCTATTATTCTATTATTTTACATATCAAGTTGATACTGTTTCCTAAAGGTGTGAATTTATTCACACCATACCTTATAAAATTTATCACACAATGATGGAGTGATCATTATTTTGTTGTTTTTACTTTTTTAATTCTACCCTTGTAAGTCTACTTCCCACTTCCATTGAGAACATGTCATCAATGGAGGGATAACTATTTTATGGGTTGATTCAAGGGAGTATCAAGGGGATTGATTGGATGTTATTATTCACTCCATTAATGTTTAATCACTTTTTTAATTGAGAATTCTGTTTGAATATCTTTAGACTCCTTCATCCTTGTTGAATTTAAGGCTACACACTTTAAGTGCTAATACGAACCTTTAACTTGGAGTGCTCAAAACATTGATCCTTAAAGTGTATATGTTATTATTATTAGGTTGTGTAGGCATTAAACTAGTAAGTGATGATATTGTATGATCTTATTAAATGGACCCATCTCAAATATAAGAAATCGACTTAGTTGAAAAAAGGAATGCATCTAATCCACCCCAAGTGATAACCTAGGATCAACTCATTATTTTAAATTGAATTCGCTTAAGTCTCTTAGTGTTTACTTAAACACATCTAAAATAAACCCAAGTTGGCCAATTCATATCCAAAAACAGTCCATAGAATGTATGTGTCTTTAGGTTACTTCTTAGGTCTCTGAGGATTCCAAAACCCAAGCTAAACTACAAGCGACCACTTAAACATGAAATCTTTGGTAAATTTGGGCAATACCATTCATCCAAGACAACATGCATAAAAATGAAGAACATAAAACCATGAATATAACAACATCTATTTTTTCATTAACTTTATATAGAATTTAATGATAATAATCACACTAATTTTTAATTTAATGGGTTATTATCACATATTTAGTATATAGGAATATTTTGGATTCAATTATAAAAATGGATTAAAACTTGGTTTTTAATTATTATCATTGTCCTTCGAATTATTAGAATAAATCCTACATTTAATATTGTATATTTTGATGATTTTTTCAAGTGGATGGAATGTATTTCAACAGGATCAAAGAGGCTTGGTCCTATATTTTGGAATTGGTACAACAGGAGGGAAAAAATATAAATATAATTTGGGAATACATGTCAATTAAACAAGTGTATTTTTCATACAAACCCTATGTAGATTTTATTCTCAATGCTTATGTTAGTAAAAATCTCAAGGAAGAGCATATGTGTAAATCTGAATCTTTATATGTGTTATTTGGATCTGATATGTGTGATATGCCCAGCATAGGTGTCCTTTGATATGTATAAGTGAAATACACACCGATATAATTGTCATTCTCCACCAGTGTATGTGTCATTATCCAACATAGGTTTCATTCTCCACTATTTATGTGATATGAATGCATTTGTGAAATTAAACCAAAGGATAAAAATAAGGGGAGTCTAGGGGATTCATATAGACTTCAAGATGAGGCTTTGGGTTACTACATCAATATCTATACAAGCCAACCATTGTTTGAAATGTGTATAATATAAAATAAAACAATTTAATTCCATGATTGATATTTTCAAAAAAATAAGGAAACTAAAAATTGAATCAATGAATTTATTAGAGATTTTAAGACCATTATGAAAGAGGAGGATATTTAAGATTCAAAGGGGTAAATATCTTAGAGATTTTTAAAAAGTCAAAGAAGAAGGAAAGTATAAACCTAAAAATAAGATAGAATAAGACTTTAAATAACTAAGAAGTTGTTCATGTGAATTAAATAAGCCACTAAACTATGAAATTTGAAAATAAGTTCTACTACTTTTAGATTAGTTTTTCTGCTATTTTATTTCCTTTCCCTTTTGTAATCACATACTTCACATATTTAATAAAATTTCTCTCTCTCCCTCTCTCTGTGATGACATCCGTATATAATAATAAATATATTTTATATTTTATTTATATAATTTATTTTAATCTATATATTATAAATAATTTTATTATGGTAAGGAAAATTAATATGAATTTTCATTTCACTACTAGAAAAGGGGGCAATGGAGGCCCCCTGACTCGGGCGACCGCCATTGGCGGTCGCTATAGCCCACCATTAGCGACCGCCAATGGCGGTCGCTAACCTCCCTAAAAATATTCGGGGGGTTTCTGCGCCCCCCCCCCCCCCCCCGCGCCCTCTCGATCTCGCCCTAACCCCTCGCCGCCCTCCCTCGCGCCGCCCTCCCCTCCCCCGCCGCCCCGCCTCCCCCGCCGCCCGGCCTCCCCCGCCGCCCGGCCTCCCCCGCCGCCCGGCCTCCCCCGCCGTCCGGCCTCCCCCGCCGCCCGCCCTCCCCCGCCGCCCGCCCTCCCCCGCCGCCCGCCCTCCCCCGCCGCCTGCCTTCCGGCCTCCGGCCGCCGCCCTCCGCCTTCGGGCCTCCGGCCGCCGCCCTCCGGCCTCTCGGCCCTCCCCCCCCCACCCCGGACGGCACCCGCACCCCGGACAGCCCCCGGCGCGCACTCCGGACCGCCCCCCGCACCCCGGACGCCTCCCCGCACCCCGGACAGCACCCCCCCGCGCACTCCGGACCGCCCCCCGCACCCCGGACGCCTCCCCGCACCCCGGACAACACCCCCCCGCGCACTCCGGACCGCCCCCCGCACCCCGGACGCCTCCCCGCACCCCGGACAGCCCCCCCTGCACTCGGACACCCCCCTCCGAACCCGGACAGCCCCCCCGCACCCCGGACAGCCCCCCCCCCCCCCCCCCGCACTCGGACACCCCCCCTCCGAACCCGGACAGCCCCCCCGCACCCCGGACAGGCCCCCCGCACCCCGGACACCCCACCCCGCACCCCCGACAGCCCCCCTGCACCCCAGACAGCCCCCCCTCCCCCGCACCCCGGACACCCCCGCACCCCGAACACCCCTGCCCGCACCCCTGACAGGCCCCCGACACCCCAGACACCCCTCCCCGCACCTCGGAAGGCCCCCCCCCCCCCCGACCCCGGACACCCCCCCCCCCCCCCTCGCTGCCCGTCCCCCGTCCCCTCACCGCCTCCTCTCCTCCAGCTCCCCGCCGCCGCCGCCGCCCGTCCCCTCCCTTGCCGCACCGCCTTTGGCTCCGGCTCCCCTTCGCTGCCTCCTCTCCCTCGCAGCACAGCCTTCGGCTCCCCTCCCTTTCAGGTTTGTAGCTCAATCAGGTAACATGAGCTTTCAGTTATATTATTATTTTATCAATGGTTCATAAACAAATGGTTAATATTTATTTTGAATATAGTTGATTTGAAAAATGTAAATGTAATAAGTATTGTGTAAATGTTTGTTATACAGATATTATTATGGATAAGAGTTGGATTGATCTTCCAAATCGAACGTCTAGAGAATATTTCAATGGCATTATGCAGTTTATTGAGTTCACGAGAGGATTTGAAAGTGACTATATTAGTTGTCCATGTAGAAAATGTGCTAACAGATATCAATTCACACGAGATACTGTGAGGGAGCACCTTTTCTTTAATGGATTTCTGAAAAATTATAAGAGTTGGACTCGTCATGGAGAAGAATATGTTCGTTGTCAAAATACAGATGCAGCTCAGATGGATGTTGATGCAAGGATGACTGATCCAATGCATGAAATGCTTACTGAAATGGTACGTGGGTTTGATCCTGAAGGCATTGACATCCAGAATCTTGAGACCGGTGAGATAAATCTTCGCTCTGGTGCAGATCGTGATTCGAGGAGGTTTTATGAAGTACTTGATGATGCGAAAACAGAATTATATCCTGGATGTACTTCTTACAATAAACTGTCGTTTATCGTGGAGTTGTTGCATTTGAAGACTTTGAATAATTGGTCAGACACATCATTCGACATGCTTTTGGTTTTATTGAAAAAAGTTCTTCCTGTCGACGCTAAGATTCCTGAGTCGTATTACTATGCTCGTAAGTTGACAGAGAACTTAGGTTTTACATATGAGACTATAGATGCATGTGCAAACAACTGTATGTTGTTTAGAAATGAAACTGCTCATTTGGATATTTGTACGGTTTGTGGCGCTTCCAGGTGGAAAGAGAACAGGGGAAATAAGACTCATCAAAGTCAGATTGCGATACAGGGGAAACCGATTGCCGTAAAGCAAATGCGTTACTTTCCCCTTAAACCGAGGTTGAAAAGATTTTTTATGTCATCTAAAGTTTCTAATTTAATGAGATGGCATGCAGAAAGAGTTCATGAAAGTGACATGTTAACCCACCCGGCAGACTCTCATGCATGGAAGGATTTTGATAAGAGACATCCCGACTTTGCTAAAGATGTTCGTAATGTCCGATTGGGATTGGCAGCAGATGGTTTCAATCCATTCAAGTCTATGGTTGGTGCAACTCATAGCACATGGCCCGTGGTGTTGGTTCCATATAATCTTCCTCCGTGGCTTTGTATGAAGCAACAATTTATATTACTTTCCACTCTTATTGATGGACCTAAAAGTCCGGGGGATAAGATTGATGTTTACCTTCAGCCATTGATTGATGAGTTGAATGAATTTTGGGGCGATGGTGTGATGACTTATGACTGCGAAACGAATGAAATGTTCAAACTGCATGCAGCTTTATTGTGGACAATCAATGACTTCCCAGCTTATGCAAATTTATCAGGCTGGAGTACGAAAGGGGAATTTGCTTGCCCTTGTTGCAATAAAAGTAAAAAATCTGTATGGCTTAAACATTCCAAAAAATGGGCATACATGGGTCACAGGCGTTTTCTCCCTCCCCAGCACAGGTTCAGAAAGGACAGAGTGGCATTTGATGGTTCTAGAGAGTTCAGCCCAGCACCAAAGATCATGACAGGAGTCGAAATGTTATCGCAGATTGAGGAAGAAAACATTCGCACGGTATATGAAATTCAGGATTTGGTGGCTCCTCCAGTACGTAATATTCGTGCTGCGGGTAGGCAGCGCAGTCACAATTGGAAAAAGAAAAGTATTTTTTATAGTCTTCCGTATTGAAAAACTAACATGTTGAGGCATAATTTGGATGTCATGCACATTGAAAAAAATGTTTGTGATAACATATTGTGGACCATTTTAGGTGTCAGTGGAAAGTCAAAAGACCATGTTAATGCACGCCGTGATTTGGAAGAAATGGGTTTAAGGAAACAGTTGCATTTACAGTTAGCTGAGGGAAACAAGGCATATATGCCTGCTGCACAGTATTCGATGACTACAGAGGAGAAAAAGACATTTCTTTCCATTTTGAAGATGGTCAAGGTGCCTGATGGTTACTCTTCTAATATTTCAAAGTGTGTGAATCTGACGAGCAAGACATTGCAAGGGTTGAAAAGTCATGACAATCACATATTACTTCAGCAGTTGATTCCAATCGCAATTTGTGATTGTTTATCCCCCAATGTTGTTCAGCCCTTGATTGAGATGAGTAATTTTTTTAGACAGCTTTGTTTAAGAAATCAACGAATGAGTGATTTAAAAAGTTTGCAGGACCGAATTGTACTTACGCTTTGTCACTTTGAGAAACTTTTCCCCCCCTCATTTTTCGATGTTATGGTCCACTTGACAGTGCACCTAACTGATGAAGTAATGGCTGCTGGTCCAGTGCAATTCAGGTGGATGTATCCTATTGAACGGTATTTGAGTACATTGAAAAGATTTGTACGCAACAGAGCTCGTCCAGAGGCATCAATAGCCAATGGTTATTTGATGGATGAGTGTACTACCTTTTGTGCAGAATATCTTACGGATGTTGAAAAAAAATTAGATAAGCCCTCTCGGATTCATGATGGTCTAGTTGGAGAAGGAACCACATTTGATATGGACAACATCGAGTGGATACAAGCACATCGATATATCTTGTTCAATACTCCATCAGTTGCACCATTAATGCAGTAAGTATCTTATCAATGTGCTTGTATAACTTTTACATGTTTTCTTTGCATAAGTTGATCTTTTAAACATCGCGTAATCATTTGCAGGAAACACATTAATGAGATAAAAGAAGAGATGCATCGTGCGACTGAGTTGCAAATTCAACAATCTCATTATGCAACATTTCATGATTGGTTCAAGGATTATGTATGTATAAATTGATTTTCATTATGAGTGTAGTATTAAACTAATTCTTTCTGCATATATCAGTATTGATTTTTATAAATTATGTAGGTTTGTAAGCTGAGGGAGTTAGGGGACCCCATGCTACCTGAAGTATTTATCCAACTGGCTGAGGGTCCATCTATAACGGCTTGTCGTTATAAAGCTATTGATGCTAATGGTTTTCGATTTCGCATTAAAGATGTTGACGACAAACGAGCAACACAAAACAGTGGCATCGGTTGTCCCTTTGTCGATTCTGGTTATTACTATGGTCAATTGATAGACATCATTGAAGTTGTATATACACACGGTTTGAAGTACATATTGTTAAAGTGTAATTGGGTTGATCCAGTGCGTGGATGTAAAGTCGATCAATATCAGTTTTCATTGGTGAATTTTAACTATATGTTATACAGAAATAATGAACGAGTTGAGAATGAACCTTTCATTTTGACATCACAAGCGGAACAAGTATTCTTCGTTACTTTGCCTTCGGATCCAAGTTGGCAAGTTGTTGTCAAAATGTCTCGGCGAGGAGTGTTTTTATTTGAAGAAGATGAACCCGAGACTGTTCCGTTTGTTTACCAACAACTTGATCAACATACCGTAGTTCAACGTGAAGAAGATATTTATTGGGTCAGAGCGGCTGTTGAAGGAGAAACGGTCGATTTGCATGCTTAATGAAAGGTATAATTGTTTTCCCGCTATTCAGTAGAATGTCCTAGGATATCATAAATTATCTAATCATTTTATAAATCCTTATAAGTTTTAATCCTCACTTCTGTAAGTTAATTCAGTCATAAATATTTAGGTTGATTAACTTTCTGATTTTTTAAAATTCATTCACAACTAATTATTCAATCCATTTTTTGTTTGATTAACAGTTGTACAAGTTTGATTTATTAAGAACAATCCAATTTATCTTTTAAACACTTTGGACTCATTACTGATATTTTGTATGACTGCAGACATGTCAGGGGAAGAGGCAGAAAATCCACATCATCCATCTGAGGCATCTACGTCTCAGGGTCGAGGTATGTTTGAATGTCATTGTCTATATTTTTTATGTAATTGACATATATATATATATATATATAACATTTGTCAATTTATATATAAAATTGTTTTCAACAGGATCAGACTCGGCTGCTTCTTCCTCTCGCAGGAGAGGCCCTGGTCGTGGCATATTATCATGGAATTCCGACACGACGATAGATGTTTCATTTGATGAGGTATTTCATCCCGTGGGACCGAATGCCCCGGCATTTATTCGTCAGCTGGGTCATATCATACGTGACCCACATCGATTTCCATTGACCACGCGTGATTGGGCTTCTATCCCTCAGGACACATTAGATCGTCTATGGAGGGAGGTTCAGGTAAGAAAATAATTTTACTTTATTTTCTATTTATAAATAATACTAATATGTTTGATTATTTTCATTATAGCAAAATTTGAAAGTATGCCCTGAAGAGTTTCGGCCGGTGTGTATGAGCAAATGCCGTAAGCTGTAAAAGATTATAAAGGCAAAGTGAAGAGGGACCACTGGATACCAAATGTGGGTGCCCTTGACATTTTGGAAAAGGTCCCGAGAGGTGTCCTCCCAGCTCAGTGGCGTGACTTGGTTGCATATTGGTCTACTGAGGGTGTTGCGGTTAGTATATTAATTATTTTTCTGTATATATATTTTCAAGAATATGTGATTTGTTTGAAATTTGAATGAATTGAATGTAGGAGGTGTCAACACGCCATTCGGAGAATCGAGCGTTGCAGGGACCAGCTCACAGGCTCGGGACTCGTCACGTGTCTCAGATCCGACATGAGGTATATATTATTCATTTTTTAATTTATTAATTAATATGGTTTTGTGTTTATATTCTTTTAATATACAGTTGCGAGGGCAAGGTGCAGCAACTGATAAAATGTCGGTGTGGATAAGGACTCGTGATCGCAATGATCCAGAGGTTGCAGCATTGATAGTAAGTGTCTGTACTTACCAATAATTACATAAATCTATATATTAACATATATATATTTAAATATTTCACAGGATCAATTTGAAGCTGAGTTAGAACATCTGCCAGAGGACCAGCGACAGCTTCCCATGCGACGGGATGAGATCTTTCATCGCATTATTGGTCGGGACGGGCATGGCTATAGTTTGACCTATGGAGCAGGGATTCCTCATTCTGTAGTGTCACGCGCTGCGGTTGTCGGTCCTGCTGTTGCTCATATGACACAGCAGATGTCAGATTTTGAGGCACGGCTGTGCGCTTCCGAGGAGACAAATGCGCAATTGACAGCTGAGGTTAGAGCACTACGGGAATATGTGCGTCGAGCTGATGGTACAGGGGATCATACGACGCAGGTATATACTGTATTTATTTATTTAATTTAAATTATTTTTGTTATTAAAATATTTATAATGTTTATTTGTTGTAGGCACCTGGCCCACCAGAAGGAGGTAGCAGTGATGGCAACACGTGACGCACCATATATTCACGAGATATGTTTTTTGTTTTTACTGGTAGGGTTGACATTGATGTACTGTATTTATTCATTTAAGTAATGCATTATTACCATCCATGGTGGTCTTTTAAATATTTTATACACATTGAGTTTTTGATCAGATAATCTTGAATGATTCTACATTTGAAAAAGTCGAACTAATTCCAACAGATCAATAAATCTGATATTATAGTTTATGTATTATTAATATATTTTTTATAAATTTCTGTATGGTATCGATAAAAGAAATATGTATTAATTAGATGTTATCACTTTTATTTTTCACTTTTGTAATCAATGGGATGACCTTTGCACCCCCGTACAGCCCCCCGCACCCCCGTACAGCCCCCCGCACCCCCGTACAGCCCCCCGCACCCCCGTACAGCCCCCCCGCACCCCCGTACAGCCCCCCGCCACCCCCGTACAGCCCCCCGCCACCCCCGTACAGCCCCCCGACACCCCCGTACAGCCCCCCGACACCCCCGTACAGCCCCCCGCACCCCCGTACAGCCCCCCGCCACCCCCGTACAGCCCCCCGCCACCCCCGTACAGCCCCCCGCACCCCCGTACTGCCCCCCGTACCCCCGTACTGCCCCCCGCCACCCCCGTACAGCCCCCCGCCACCCCCGTACAGCCCCCCGCCACCCCCGTACAGCCCCCCGCCACCCCCGTACAGCACCCCGCACCCCCGTACTGCCCCCCGCACCCCCGTACTGCCCCCCGCCACCCCCGTACAGGCCCCCGCCACCCCCCGTACAGCCCCCCGCACCCCCGTACAGCCCCCCCCCCCCCCCCCCCCCCGCACCCCCGTACAACCCCCCGCCACCCCCGTACAGCCCCCCGCCACCCCCGTACAGCCCCCCGTCACCCCCGTACAGCCCCCCGATTGTGCCGTTTTCAGCAGCGCGGCGCGCGCTGAAATGACGCGTTGGGGGGTCAAAACCACCCGAACGACCTCCGAATGCCACGAAACCGTACGACAACATCCGGGGCGTGAATTGTGAAATGGTCGGCCAGACGGAACCTCATTCGGATGTGCCGTGTGACCGTGGCGGCCGGAAACGCGTTTCCGGCGCCATAAAACACCAAAACGGCGTGCGGCGGTCCCATTCGGAGCAAACGTGCTCCGAACGACCTGAAACCGCACGGGAACGATAGAAATATTATTCCTGAGATGCAGGAGGAGGCCGCACGTCCATCGGACGTGCGGTGCACGCGGCACGTCCGATTGTGCCGTTTTCAGCAGCGCGGCGCGCGCTGAAATGGCGCGTTGGGGGGTCAAAACCACCCGAACGACCTCCGAATGCCACGAAACCGTACCAAAACATCCGGGGCGTGAATTGTGAAATGGTCGGCCAGACGGCACCTCATTCGGATGTGCCGTGTGACCGCGGCGGCCGGAAACGCGTTTCCGGCGCCATAAAACACCAAAACGGCGTGCGGCGGTCCCATTCGGAGCAAACGTGCTCCGAACGACCTGAAACCGCACGGGAACGATAGAAATATTATTCCTGAGATGCAGGAGGAGGCCGCACGTCCATCGGACGTGCGGTGCGCGCGGCACGTCCGATTGTGCCGTTTTCAGCAGCGCGGCGCGCGCTGAAATGGCGCGTTGGGGGGTCAAAACCACCCGAACGACCTCCGAATGCCACGAAACCGTACGACAACATCCGGGGCGTGAATTGTGAAATGGTCGGCCAGAAGGCACCTCATTCGGATGTGCCGTGTGACCGCGGCGGCCGGAAACGCGTTTCCGGCGCCATTAAACACCAAAACGGCGTGCGGCGGTCCCATTCGGAGCAAACGTGCTCCGAACGACCTGAAACCGCACGGGAACGATAGAAATATTATTCCTGAGATGCAGGAGGAGGCCGCACGTCCATCGGACGTGCGGTGCGCGCGGCACGTCCGATTGTGCCGTTTTCAGCAGCGCGGCGCGCGCTGAAATGGCGCGTTGGGGGGTCAAAACCACCCGAACGACCTCCGAATGCCACGAAACCGTACGAAAACATCCGGGGCGTGAATTGTGAAATGGTCGGCCAGACGGCACCTCATTCGGATGTTCCGTGTGACCGCGGCGGCCGGAAACGCGTTTCCGGCGCCATTAAACACCAAAACGGCGTGCGGCGGTCCCATTCGGAGCAAACGTGCTCCGAACGACCTGAAACCGCACGGGAACGATAGAAATATTATTCCTGAGATGCAGGAGGAGGCCGCACGTCCATCGGACGTGCGGTGCGCGCGGCACGTCCGATTGTGCCGTTTTCAGCAGCGCGGCGCGCGCTGAAATGGCGCGTTGGGGGGTCAAAACCACCCGAACGACCTCCGAATGCCACGAAACCGTACGACAACATCCGGGGCGTGAATTGTGAAATGGTCGGCCAGACGGCACCTCATTCGGATGTGCCGTGTGACCGCGGCGGCCGGAAACGCGTTTCCGGCGCCATAAAACACCAAAACGGCGTGCGGCGGTCCCATTCGGAGCAAACGTGCTCCGAACGACCTGAAACCGCACGGGAACGATCGAAATATTATTCCTGAGATGAAGGAGGAGGCCGCACGTCCATCGGACGTGCGGTGCGCGCGGCACGTCCGATTGTGCCGTTTTCAGCAGCGCGGCGCGCGCTGAAATGGCGCGTTGGGGGGTCAAAACCACCCGAACAACCTCCGAATGCCACGAAACCATACGACAACATCCGGGGCGTGAATTTTGAAATGGTCGGCCAGACGGCACCTCATTCGGATGTGCCGTGTGACCGCGGCGGCCGGAAATGCGTTTCCGGCGCCATTAAACACCAAACCGGCGTGCGGCGGTCCCATTCGGAGCAAACGTGCTCCGAACGACCTGAAACCGCACGGGAACGATAGAAATATTATTCCTGAGATGCAGGAGGAGGCCGCACGTCCATCGGACGTGCGGTGCGCGCGGCACGTCCGATTGTGCCGTTTTCAGCAGCGCGGCGCGCGCTGAAATGGCGCGTTGGGGGGTCAAAACCACCCGAACGACCTCCGAATGCCACGAAACCGTACGACAACATCCGGGGCGTGAATTGTGAAATGGTCGGCCAGACGGCACCTCATTCGGATGTTCCGTGTGACCGCGGCGGCCGGAAACGCGTTTCCGGCGCCATAAAACACCAAAACGGCGTGCGGCGGTCCCATTCGGAGCAAACGTGCTCCGAACGATCTGAAACCGCACGGGAACGATCGAAATATTATTCCTGAGATGCAGGAGGAGGCCGCACGTCCATCGGACGTGCGGTGCGCGCGGCACGTCCGATTGTGCCGTTTTCAGCAGCGCGGCGCGCGCTGAAATGGCGCGTTGGGGGGTCAAAACCACCCGAACGACCTCCGAATGCCACGAAACCGTACGACAACATCCGGGGCGTGAATTGTGAAATGGTCGGCCAGACGGCACCTCATTCGGATGTGCCGTGTGACCGCGGCGGCCGGAAACGCGTTTCCGGCGCCATTAAACACCAAAACGGCGTGCGGCGGTCCCATTCGGAGCAAACGTGCTCCGAACGACCTGAAACCGCACGGGAACGATAGAAATATTATTCCTGAGATGCAGGAGGAGGCCGCACGTCCATCGGACGTGCGGTGCGCGCGGCACGTCCGATTGTGCCGTTTTCAGCAGCGCGGCGCGCTCTGAAATGGCGCGTTGGGGGGTCAAAACCACCCGAACGACCTCCGAATGCCACGAAACCGTACGAAAACATCCGGGGCGTGAATTGTGAAATGGTCGTCCAGACGGAACCTCATTCGGATGTGCCGTGTGACCGCGGCGGCCGGAAACGCGTTTCCGGCGCCATAAAACACCAAAACGGCGTGCGGCGGTCCCATTCGGAGCAAACGTGCTCCGAACGACCTGAAACCGCACGGGAACGATAGAAATATTATTCCTGAGATGAAGGAGGAGGCCGCACGTCCATCGGACGTGCGGTGCGCGCGGCACGTCCGATTGTGCCGTTTTCAGCAGCGCGGAGCGCGCTGAAATGGCGCGTTGGGGGGTCAAAACCACCCGAACGACCTCCGAATGCCACGAAACCGTACGACAACATCCGGGGCGTGAATTGTGAAATGGTCGGACAGACGGCACCTCATTCGGATGTGCCGTGTGACCGCGGCGGCCGGAAACGCGTTTCCGGCGCCATTAAACACCAAAACGGCGTGCGGCGGTCCCATTCGGAGCAAACGTGCTCCGAACGACCTGAAACCGCACGGGAACGATAGAAATATTATTCCTGAGATGCAGGAGGAGGCCGCACGTCCATCGGACGTGCGGTGCGCGCGGCACGTCCGATTGTGCCGTTTTCAGCAGCGCGGCGCGCGCTGAAATGGCGCGTTGGGGGGTCAAAACCACCCGAACGACCTCCGAATGCCACGAAACCGTACGACAACATCCGGGGCGTGAATTGTGAAATGTTCGGCCAGACGGCACCTCATTCGGATGTGCCGTGTGACCGCGGCGGCCGGAAACGCGTTTCCGGCGCAATAAAACACCAAAACGGCGTGCGGCGGTCCAATTCGGAGAAAACGTGCTCCGAACGACCTGAAACCGCACGGGAACGATAGAAATAATATTCCTGAGATGCAGGAGGAGGCCGCACGTCCATCGGACGTGCGGTGCGCGCGGCACGTCCGATTGTGCCGTTTTCAGCAGCGCGGCGCGCGCTGAAATGGCGCGTTGGGGGGTCAAAACCACCCGAACGACCTCCGAATGCCACGAAACCGTACGACAACATCCGGGGCGTGAATTGTGAAATGGTCGGCCAGACGGCACCTCATTCGGATGTGCCGTGTGACCGCGGCGGCCGGAAACGCGTTTCCGGCGCCATTAAACACCAAAACGGCGTGCGGCGGTCCAATTCGGAGCAAACGTGTTCCGAACGACCTGAAACCGCACGGGAACGATCGAAATATTATTCCTGAGATGCAGGAGGAGGCCGCACGTCCATCGGACGTGCGGTGCGCGCGGCACGTCCGATTGTGCCGTTTTCAGCAGCGCGGCGCGCGCTGAAATGGCGCGTTGGGGGGTCAAAACCACCCGAACGACCTCCGAATGCCACGAAACCGTACGACAACATCCGGGGCGTGAATTGTGAAATGGTCGGCCAGACGGAAACTCATTCGGATGTGCCGTGTGACCGCGGCGGCCGGAAACGCGTTTCCGGCGCCATTAAACACCAAAACGGCGTGCGGCGGTCCCATTCGGAGCAAACGTGCTCCGAACGACCTGAAACCGCACGGGAACGATCGAAATATTATTCCTGAGATGCAGAAGGAGGCCGCACGTCCATCGGACGTGCGGTGCGCGCGGCACGTCCGATTGTGCCGTTTTCAGCAGCGCGGCGCGCGCTGAAATGGCGCGTTGGGGGGTCAAAACCACCCGAACGACCTCCGAATGCCACGAAACCGTACGACAACATCCGAGGCGTGAATTGTGAAATGGTCGGCCAGACGGCACCTCATTCGGATGTGCCGTGTGACCGCGGCGGCCGGAAACGCGTTTCCGGCGCCATAAAACACCAAAACGGCGTGCGGCGGTCCCATTCGGAGCAAACGTGCTCCGAACGACCTGAAACCGCACGGGAACGATCGAAATATTATTCCTGAGATGCAGGAGGAGGCCGCACGTCCATCGGACGTGCGGTGCGCGCGGCACGTCCGATTGTGCCGTTTTCAGCAGCGCGGCGCGCGCTGAAATGGCGCGTTGGGGGGTCAAAACCACCCGAACGACCTCCGAATGCCACGAAACCGTACGACAACATCCGGGGCGTGAATTGTAAAATGGTAGGCCAGACGGCACCTCATTCGGATGTGCCGTGTGACCGCGGCGGCCGGAAACGCGTTTCCGGCGCCATTAAACACCAAAACGGCGTGCGGCGGTCCCATTCGGAGCAAACGTGCTCCGAACGACCTGAAACCGCACGGGAACGATAGAAATATTATTCCTGAGATGCAGGAGAAGGCCGCACGTCCATCGGACGTGCGGTGCGCGCGGCACGTCCGATTGTGCCGTTTTCAGCAGCGCGGCGCGCGCTGAAATGGCGCGTTGGGGGGTCAAAACCACCCGAACGACCTCCGAATGCCACGAAACCGTACGACAACATCCGGGGCGTGAATTTTGAAATGGTCGGCCAGACGGCATCTCATTCGGATGTGCCGTGTGACCGCGGCGGCCAGAAACGAGTTTCCGGCGCCATAAAACACCAAAACGGCGTGCGGCGGTCCCATTCGGAGAAAACGTGATCCGAACGACCTGAAACCGCACGGGAACGATCGAAATATTATTCCTGAGATGCAGGAGGAGTCCGCACGTCCATCGGACGTGCGGTGCGCGCGGCACGTCCGATTGTGCCGTTTTCAGCAGCGCGGCGCGCGCTGAAATGGCGCGTTGGGGGGTCAAAACCACCCGAACGACCTCCGAATGCCACGAAACCGTACGAAAACATCCGGGGCGTGAATTGTGAAATGGTCGGCCAGACGGCACCTCATTCGGATGTGCCGTGTGACCGCGGCGGCCGGAAACGCGTTTCCGGCGCCATTAAACACCAAAACGGCGTGCGGCGGTCCCATTCGGAGAAAACGTGCTCCGAACGACCTGAAACCGCACGGGAACGATAGAAATATTATTCCTGAGATGCAGGAGGAGGCCGCACGTCCATCGGACGTGCGGTGCGCGCGGCACGTCCGATTGTGCCGTTTTCAGCAGCGCGGCGCGCGCTGAAATGGCGCGTTGGGGGGTCAAAACCACCCGAACGACCTCCGAATGCCACGAAACCGTACGACAACATCCGGGGCGTGAATTGTGAAATGGTCGGCCAGACGGCACCTCATTCGGATGTGCCGTGTGACCGCGGCGGCCGGAAACGCGTTTCCGGCGCCATTAAACACCAAAACGGCGTGCGGCGGTCCAATTCGGAGCAAACGTGCTCCGAACGACCTGAAACCGCACGGGAACGATCGAAATATTATTCCTGAGATGCAGGAGGAGGCCGCACGTCCATCGGACGTGCGGTGCGCGCGGCACGTCCGATTGTGCCGTTTTCAGCAGCGCGGCGCGCGCTGAAATGGCGCGTTGGGGGGTCAAAACCACCCGAACGACCTCCGAATGCCACGAAACCGTACGAAAACATCCGGGGCGTGAATTGTGAAATGGTCGGCCAGACGGCACCTCATTCGGATGTGCCGTGTGACCGCGGCGGCCGGAAACGCGTTTCCGGCACCATTAAACACCAAAACGGCGTGCGGCGGTCCAATTCGGAGCAAACGTGCTCCGAACGACCTGAAACCGCACGGGAACGATCGAAATATTATTCCTGAGATGCAGGAGGAGGCCGCACGTCCATCGGACGTGCGGTGCGCGCGGCACGTCCGATTGGGCCGTTTTCAGCAGCGCGGAGCGCGCTGAAATGGCGCGTTGGGGGGTCAAAACCACCCGAACGACCTCCGAATGCCACGAAACCGTACGACAACATCCGGGGCGTGAATTGTGAAATGGTCGGACAGACGGCACCTCATTCGGATGTGCCGTGTGACCGCGGCGGCCGGAAACGCGTTTCCGGCGCCATTAAACACCAAAACGGCGTGCGGCGGTCCCATTCGGAGCAAACGTGCTCCGAACGACCTGAAACCGCACGGGAACGATAGAAATATTATTCCTGAGATGCAGGAGGAGGCCGCACGTCCATCGGACGTGCGGTGCGCGCGGCACGTCCGATTGTGCCGTTTTCAGCAGCGCGGCGCGCGCTGAAATGGCGCGTTGGGGGGTCAAAACCACCCGAACGACCTCCGAATGCCACGAAACCGTACGACAACATCCGGGGCGTGAATTGTGAAATGTTCGGCCAGACGGCACCTCATTCGGATGTGCCGTGTGACCGCGGCGGCCGGAAACGCGTTTCCGGCGCCATTAAACACCAAAACGGCGTGCGGCGGTCCAATTCGGAGAAAACGTGCTCCGAACGACCTGAAACCGCACGGGAACGATCGAAATATTATTCCTGAGATGCAGGAGGAGGCCGCACGTCCATCGGACGTGCGGTGCGCGCGGCACGTCCGATTGTGCCGTTTTCAGCAGCGCGGCGCGCGCTGAAATGGCGCGTTGGGGGGTCAAAACCACCCGAACGACCTCCGAATGCCACGAAACCGTACGACAACATCCGGGGCGTGAATTGTGAAATGGTCGGCCAGACGGCACCTCATTCGGATGTGCCGTGTGACCGCGGCGGCCGGAAACGCGTTTCCGGCGCCATTAAACACCAAAATGGCGTGCGGCGGTCCAATTCGGAGCAAACGTGCTCCGAACGACCTGAAACCGCACGGGAACGATCAAAATATTATTCCTGAGATGCAGGAGGAGGCCGCACGTCCATCGGACGTGCGGTGCGCGCGGCACGTCCGATTGTGCCGTTTTCAGCAGCGCGGCGCGCGCTGAAATGGCGCGTTGGGGGGTCAAAACCACCCGAACGACCTCCGAATGCCACGAAACCGTACGACAACATCCGGGGCGTGAATTGTGAAATGGTCGGCCAGACGGAAACTCATTCGGATGTGCCGTGTGACCGCGGCGGCCGGAAACGCGTTTCCGGCGCCATTAAACACCAAAACGGCGTGCGGCGGTCCCATTCGGAGCAAACGTGCTCCGAACGACCTGAAACCGCACGGGAACGATCGAAATATTATTCCTGAGATGTAGAAGGAGGCCGCACGTCCATCGGACGTGCGGTGCGCGCGGCACGTCCGATTGTGCCGTTTTCAGCAGCGCGGCGCGCGCTGAAATGGCGCGTTGGGGGGTCAAAACCACCCGAACGACCTCCGAATGCCACGAAACCGTACGACAACATCCGGGGCGTGAATTTTGAAATGGTCGGCCAGACGGCATCTCATTCGGATGTGCCGTGTGACCGCGGCGGCCGGAAACGAGTTTCCGGCGCCATAAAACACCAAAACGGCGTGCGGCGGTCCCATTCGGAGAAAACGTGCTCCGAACGACCTGAAACCGCACGGGAACGATCGAAATATTATTCCTGAGATGCAGGAGGAGTCCGCACGTCCATCGGACGTGCGGTGCGCGCGGCACGTCCGATTGTGCCGTTTTCAGCAGCGCGGCGCGCGCTGAAATGGCGCGTTGGGGGGTCAAAACCACCCGAACGACCTCCGAATGCCACGAAACCGTACGAAAACATCCGGGGCGTGAATTGTGAAATGGTCGGCCAGACGGCACCTCATTCGGATGTGCCGTGTGACCGCGGCGGCCGGAAACGCGTTTCCGGCGCCATTAAACACCAAAACGGCGTGCGGCGGTCCCATTCGGAGAAAACGTGCTCCGAACGACCTGAAACCGCACGGGAACGATAGAAATATTATTCCTGAGATGCAGGAGGAGGCCGCACGTCCATCGGACGTGCGGTGCGCGCGGCACGTCCGATTGTGCCGTTTTCAGCAGCGCGGGCGCGCGCTGAAATGGCGCGTTGGGGGGTCAAAACCACCCGAACGACCTCCGAATGCCACGAAACCGTACGACAACATCCGGGGCGTGAATTGTGAAATGGTCGGCCAGACGGCACCTCATTCGGATGTGCCGTGTGACCGCGGCGGCCGGAAACGCGTTTCCGGCGCCATTAAACACCAAAACGGCGTGCGGCGGTCCAATTCGGAGCAAACGTGCTCCGAACGACCTGAAACCGCACGGGAACGATCGAAATATTATTCCTGAGATGCAGGAGGAGGCCGCACGTCCATCGGACGTGCGGTGCGCGCGGCACGTCCGAATGTGCCGTTTTCAGCAGCGCGGTGCGCGCTGAAATGGCGCGTTGGGGGGTCAAAACCACCCGAACGACCTCCGAATGCCACGAAACCGTACGAAAAACATCCGGGGCGTGAATTGTGAAATGGTCGGCCAGACGGCACCTCATTCGGATGTGCCGTGTGACCGCGGCGGCCGGAAACGCGTTTCCGGCGCCATTAAACACCAAAACGGCGTGCGGCGGTCCAATTCGGAGCAAACGTGCTCCGAACGACCTGAAACCGCACGGGAACGATCGAAATATTATTCCTGAGATGCAGGAGGAGGCCGCACGTCCATCGGACGTGCGGTGCGCGCGGCACGTCCGATTGTGCCGTTTTCAGCAGCGCGGCGCGCGCTGAAATGGCGCGTTGGGGGGTCAAAACCACCCGAACGACCTCCGAATGCCACGAAACCGTACGACAACATCCGGGGCGTGAATTGTGAAATGGTCGGCCAGACGGCACCTCATTCGGATGTGCCGTGTGACCGCGGCGGCCGGAAACGCGTTTCCGGCGCCATAAAACACCAAAACGGCGTGCGGCGGTCCAATTCGGAGCAAACGTGCTCCGAACGACCTGAAATCGCACGGGAACGATAGAAATATTATTCCTGAGATGCAGGAGGAGGCCGCACGTCCATCGGACGTGCGGTTGCGCGCGGCACGTCCGATTGTGCCGTTTTCAGCAGCGCGGCGCGCGCTGAAATGGCGCGTTGGGGGGTCAAAACCACCCGAACGACCTCCGAATGCCACGAAACCGTACGACAACATCCGGGGCGTGAATTGTGAAATGTTCGGCCAGACGGCACCTCATTCGGATGTGCCGTGTGACCGCGGCGGCCGGAAACGCGTTTCCGGCGCCATTAAACACCAAAACGGCGTGCGGCGGTCCAATTCGGAGCAAACGTGCTCCGAACGACCTGAAACCGCACGGGAACGATCGAAATATTATTCCTGAG
This sequence comes from Viscum album, assembly GCA_963277665.1. NCBI lineage: Eukaryota > Viridiplantae > Streptophyta > Magnoliopsida > Santalales > Viscaceae > Viscum > Viscum album. The sequence continues at coordinate 446,417,240 of OY728119.1, forward strand.
ATGCAGGAGGAGGCCGCACGTCCATCGGACGTGCGGTGCGCGCGGCACGTCCGATTGTGCCGTTTTCAGCAGCGCGGCGCGCGCTGAAATGGCGCGTTGGGGGGTCAAAACCACCCGAACGACCTCCGAATGCCACGAAACCGTACGACAACATCCGGGGTGTGAATTGTGAAATGGTCGGCCAGACGGCACCTCATTCGGATGTGCCGTGTGACCGCGGCGGCCGGAAACGCGTTTCCGGCGCCATTAAACACCAAAACGGCGTGCGGCGGTCCAATTCGGAGCAAACGTGCTCCGAACGACCTGAAACCGCACGGGAACGATCGAAATATTATTCCTGAGATGCAGGAGGAGGCCGCACGTCCATCGGACGTGCGGTGCGCGCGGCACGTCCGATTGTGCCGTTTTCAGCAGCGCGGCTGCGCGCTGAAATGGCGCGTTGGGGGGTCAAAACCACCCGAACGACCTCCGAATGCCACGAAACCGTACGACAACATCCGGGGCGTGAATTGTGAAATGGTCGGCCAGACGGCACCTCATTCGGATGTGCCGTGTGACCGCGGCGGCCGGAAACGCGTTTCCGGCGCCATAAAACACCAAAACGGCGTGCGGCGGTCCAATTCGGAGCAAACGTGCTCCGAACGACCTGAAACCGCACGAGAACGATAGAAATATTATTCCTGAGATGCATGAGGAGGCCGCACGTCCATCGGACGTGCGGTGCGCGCGGCACGTCCGATTGTTCCGTTTTCAGCAGCGCGGCGCGCGCTGAAATGGCGCGTTGGGGGTTCAAAACCACCCGAACGACCTCCGAATGCCACGAAACCGTACGACAACATCCGGGGCGTGAATTGTGAAATGGTCGGCCAGACGGCACCTCATTCGGATGTGCCGTGTGACCGCGGCGGCCGGAAACGCGTTTCCGGCGCCATTAAACACCAAAACGGCGTGCGGCGGTCCAATTCGGAGCAAACGTGCTCCCGAACGACCTGAAACCGCACGGGAACGATCGAAATATTATTCCTGAGATGCAGGAGGAGGCCGCACGTCCATCGGACGTGCGGTGCGCGCGACACGTCCGATTGTGCCGTTTTCAGCAGCGCGGCGCGCGCTGAAATGGCGCGTTGGGGGGTCAAAACCACCCGAACGACCTCCGAATGCCACGAAACCGTACGACAACATCCGGGGCGTGAATTGTGAAATGGTCGGCCAGACGGCACCTCATTCGGATGTGCCGTGTGACCGCGGCGGCCGGAAACGCGTTTCCGGCGCCATAAAACACCAAAACGGCGTGCGGCGGTCCAATTCGGAGCAAACGTGCTCCGCACGACCTGAAACCGCACGGGAACGATAGAAATATTATTCCTGAGATGCAGGAGGAGGCCGCACGTCCATCGGACGTGCGGTGCGCGCGGCACGTCCGATTGTGCCGTTTTCAGCAGCGCGGCGCGCGCTGAAATGGCGCGTTGGGGGGTCAAAACCACCCGAACGACCTCCGAATGCCACGAAACCATACGACAACATCCGGGGCGTGAATTGTGAAATGGTCGGCCAGACGGCACCTCATTCGGATGTGCCGTGTGACCGCGGCGGCCGGAAACGCGTTTCCGGCGCCATTAAACACCAAAACGGCGTGCGGCGGTCCAATTCGGAGCAAACGTGCTCCGAACGACCTGAAACCGCACGGGAACGATCGAAATATTATTCCTGAGATGCAGGAGGAGGCCGCACGTCCATCGGACGTGCGGTGCACGTGGCACGTCCGATTGTGCCGTTTTCAGCAGCGCGGCGCGCGCTGAAATGGCGCGTTGGGGGGTCAAAACCACCCGAACGACCTCCGAATGCCACGAAACCGTACGACAACATCCGGGGAGTGAATTGTGAGTTGGTCGGCCAGACGGCACCTCATTCGGATGTGCCGTGTGACCGCGGCGGCCGGAAACGCGTTTCCGGCGCCATTAAACACCAAAACGGCGTGCGGCGGTCCAATTCGGAGCAAACGTGCTCCGAACGACCTGAAACCGCACGGGAACGATTGAAATATTATTCCTGAGATGCAGGAGGAGGCCCCACGTCCATCGGACGTGCGGTGCGCGCGGCACGTCCGATTGTGCCGTTTTCAGCAGCGCGGCGCGCGCTGAAATGGCGCGTTGGGGGGTCAAAACCACCCGAACGACCTCTGAATGCCACGAAACCGTACGACAACATCCGGGGCGTGAATTGTGAAATGGTCGGCCAGACGGCACCTCATTCGGATGTGCCGTGTGACCGCGGCGGCCGGAAACGCGTTTCCGGCGCCATTAAACACCAAAACGGCGTGCGGCGGTCCAATTCGGAGAAAACGTGCTCCGAACGACCTGAAACCGCACGGGAACGATCTAAATATTATTCCTGAGATGAAGGAGGAGGCCGCACGTCCATCGGACGTGCGGGTGCGCGCGGCACGTCCGATTGTGCCGTTTTCAGCAGCGCGGCGCGCGCTGAAATGGCGTGTTGGGGGGTCAAAACCACCCGAACGACCTCCGAATGCCACGAAACCGTACGACAACATCCGGGGCGTGAATTGTGAAATGGTCGGCCAGACGGCACCTCATTCGGATGTGCCGTGTGACCGCGGCGGCCGGAAACGCGTTTCCGGCGCCATAAAACACCAAAACGGCGTGCGGCGGTCCAATTCAGAGCAAACGTGGTCCGAACGACCTGAAACCGCACGGGAACGATAGAAATATTATTCCTGAGATGCAGGAGGAGGCCGCACATCCATCGGACGTGCGGTGCGCGCGGCACGTCCGATTGTGCCGTTTTCAGCAGCGCGGCGCGCGCTGAAATGGCGCTTTGGGGGGTCAAAACCACCCGAACGACCTCCGAATGCCACGAAACCGTACGACAACATCCGGGGCATGAATTGTGAAATGGTCGGCCAGACGGCACCTCATTCGGATGTGCCGTGTGACCGCGGCGGCCGGAAACGCGTTTCCGGCGCCATTAAACACCAAAACGGCGTGCGGCGGTCCAATTCGGAGCAAACGTGCTCCGAACGACCTGAAACCGCACGGGAACGATAGGAATATTATTCCTGAGATGCAGGAGGAGGCCGCACATCCATCGGACGTGCGGTGCGCGCGGCACGTCCGATTGTGCCGTTTTCAGCAGCGCGGCGCGCGCTGAAATGGCGCGTTGGGGGGTCAAAACCACCCGAACGACCTCCTAATGCCACGAAACCGTACGACAACATCCGGGGCATGAATTGTGAAATGGTCGGCCAGACGGCACCTCATTCGGATGTGCCGTGTGACCGCGGCGGCCGGAAACGCGTTTCCGGCGCCAAAAAACACCTAAACGGCGTGCGGTGGTCCAATTCGGAGCAAACGTGCTCCGAACGACCTGAAACCGCACGGGAACGATAGAAATATTATTCTTGAGATGCAGGAGGAGGCCGCACGTCCATCGGACGTGCGGTGCGCGCGGCACGTCCGATTGTGCCGTTTTCAGCAGCGCGACGCGCGCTGAAATGGCGCGTTGGGGGGTCAAAACCACCCGAACGACCTCCGAATGCCACGAAACCGTACGACAACATCCGGGGTGTGAATTGTGAAATGGTCGGCCAGACGGCACCTCATTCGGATGTTCCGTGTGACCGCGGCGGCCGGAAACGCGTTTCTGGCGCCATTAAACACCAAAACGGCGTGCGGCGGTCCAATTCGGAGCAAACGTGCTCCGAACGACCTGAAACCGCACGGGAACGATCGAAATATTATTCCTGAGATGCAGGAGGAGGCCGCACGTCCATCGGACGTGCGGTGCGCGGGGCACGTCCGATTGTGCCGTTTTCAGCAGCGCGGCGCGCGCTGAAATGGCGCGTTGGGGGGTCAAAACCACCCGAACGACCTTCGAATGCCACGAAACCGTACGACAACATCCGGGGCGTGAATTGTGAATTGGTCGGCCAGACGGCACCTCATTCGGAGGTGCCGTGTGACCGCGGCGGCCGGAAACGCGTTTCCGGCGCCATAAAACACCAAAACGGCGTGTTGGGGGGTCAAAACCACCCGAACGACCTCCGAATGCCACGAAACCGTACGACAACATCCGGGGTGTGAATTGTGAAATGGTCGGCCAGACGGCACCTCATTCGGATGTGCCGTGTGACCGCGGCGGCCGGAAACGCGTTTCCGGCGCCATTAAACACCAAAACGGCGTGCGGCGGTCCAATTCGGAGCAAACGTGCTCCGAACGACCTGAAACCGCACGGGAACGATCGAAATATTATTCCTGAGATGCAGGAGGAGGCCGCACGTCCATCGGACGTGCGGTGCGCGCGGCACGTCCGATTGTGCCGTTTTCAGCAGCGCGGCGCGCGCTGAAATGGCGCGTTGGGGGGTCAAAACCACCCGAACGACCTCCGAATGCCACGAAACCGTACGACAACATCCGGGGCGTGAATTGTGAAATGGTCGGCCAGACGGCACCTCATTCGGATGTGCCGTGTGACCGCGGCGGCCGGAAACGCGTTTCCGGCGCCATAAAACACCAAAACGGCGTGCGGCGGTCCAATTCGGAGCAAACGTGCTCCGAACGACCTGAAACTGCACGAGAACGATAGAAATATTATTCCTGAGATGCATGAGGAGGCCGCACGTCCATTGGACGTGCGGTGCGCGCGGCACGTCCGATTGTTCCGTTTTCAGCAGCGCGGCGCGCGCTGAAATGGCGCGTTGGGGGGTCAAAACCACCCGAACGACCTCCGAATGCCACGAAACCGTACGACAACATCCGGGGCGTGAATTGTGAAATGGTCGGCCAGACGGCACCTCATTCGGATGTGCCGTGTGACCGCGGCGGCCGGAAACGCGTTTCCGGCGCCATTAAACACCAAAACGGCGTGCGGCGGTCCAATTCGGAGCAAACGTGCTCCGAACGACCTGAAACCGCACGGGAACGATCGAAATATTATTCCTGAGATGCAGGAGGAGGCCGCACGTCCATCGGACGTGCGGTGCGCGCGACACGTCCGATTGTGCCGTTTTCAGCAGCGCGGCGCGCGCTGAAATGGCGCGTTGGGGGGTCAAAACCACCCGAACGACCTCCGAATGCCACGAAACCGTACGACAACATCCGGGGCGTGAATTGTGAAATGGTCGGCCAGACGGCACCTCATTCGGATGTGCCGTGTGACCGCGGCGGCCGGAAACGCGTTTCCGGCGCCATAAAACACCAAAACGGCGTGCGGCGGTCCAATTCGGAGCAAACGTGCTCCGCACGACCTGAAACCGCACGGGAACGATAGAAATATTATTCCTGAGATGCAGGAGGAGGCCGCACGTCCATCGGACGTGCGGTGCGCGCGGCACGTCCGATTGTGCCGTTTTCAGCAGCGCGGCGCGCGCTGAAATGGCGCGTTGGGGGGTCAAAACCACCCGAACGACCTCCGAATGCCACGAAACCATACGACAACATCCGGGGCGTGAATTGTGAAATGGTCGGCCAGACGGCACCTCATTCGGATGTGCCGTGTGACCGCGGCGGCCGGAAACGCGTTTCCGGCGCCATTAAACACCAAAACGGCGTGCGGCGGTCCAATTCGGAGCAAACGTGCTCCGAACGACCTGAAACCGCACGGGAACGATCGAAATATTATTCCTGAGATGCAGGAGGAGGCCGCACGTCCATCGGACGTGCGGTGCACGTGGCACGTCCGATTGTGCCGTTTTCAGCAGCGCGGCGCGCGCTGAAATGGCGCGTTGGGGGGTCAAAACCACCCGAACGACCTCCGAATGCCACGAAACCGTACGACAACATCCGGGGAGTGAATTGTGAGTTGGTCGGCCAGACGGCACCTCATTCGGATGTGCCGTGTGACCGCGGCGGCCGGAAACGCGTTTCCGGCGCCATTAAACACCAAAACGGCGTGCGGCGGTCCAATTCGGAGCAAACGTGCTCCGAACGACCTGAAACCGCACGGGAACGATTGAAATATTATTCCTGAGATGCAGGAGGAGGCCCCACGTCCATCGGACGTGCGGTGCGCGCGGCACGTCCGATTGTGCCGTTTTCAGCAGCGCGGCGCGCGCTGAAATGGCGCGTTGGGGGGTCAAAACCACCCGAACGACCTCTGAATGCCACGAAACCGTACGACAACATCCGGGGCGTGAATTGTGAAATGGTCGGCCAGACGGCACCTCATTCGGATGTGCCGTGTGACCGCGGCGGCCGGAAACGCGTTTCCGGCGCCATTAAACACCAAAACGGCGTGCGGCGGTACAATTCGGAGAAAACGTGCTCCGAACGACCTGAAACCGCACGGGAACGATCTAAATATTATTCCTGAGATGAAGGAGGAGGCCGCACGTCCATCGGACGTGCGGTGCGCGCGGCACGTCCGATTGTGCCGTTTTCAGCAGCGCGGCGCGCGCTGAAATGGCGTGTTGGGGGGTCAAAACCACCCGAACGACCTCCGAATGCCACGAAACCGTACGACAACATCCGGGGCGTGAATTGTGAAATGGTCGGCCAGACGGCACCTCATTCGGATGTGCCGTGTGACCGCGGCGGCCGGAAACGCGTTTCCGGCGCCATAAAACACCAAAACGGCGTGCGGCGGTCCAATTCAGAGCAAACGTGGTCCGAACGACCTGAAACCGCACGGGAACGATAGAAATATTATTCCTGAGATGCAGGAGGAGGCCGCACATCCATCGGACGTGCGGTGCGCGCGGCACGTCCGATTGTGCCGTTTTCAGCAGCGCGGCGCGCGCTGAAATGGCGCTTTGGGGGGTCAAAACCACCCGAACGACCTCCGAATGCCACGAAACCGTACGACAACATCCGGGGCATGAATTGTGAAATGGTCGGCCAGACGGCACCTCATTCGGATGTGCCGTGTGACCGCGGCGGCCGGAAACGCGTTTCCGGCGCCATTAAACACCAAAACGGCGTGCGGCGGTCCAATTCGGAGCAAACGTGCTCCGAACGACCTGAAACCGCACGGGAACGATAGGAATATTATTCCTGAGATGCAGGAGGAGGCCGCACATCCATCGGACGTGCGGTGCGCGCGGCACGTCCGATTGTGCCGTTTTCAGCAGCGCGGCGCGCGCTGAAATGGCGCGTTGGGGGGTCAAAACCACCCGAACGACCTCCTAATGCCACGAAACCGTACGACAACATCCGGGGCATGAATTGTGAAATGGTCGGCCAGACGGCACCTCATTCGGATGTGCCGTGTGACCGCGGCGGCCGGAAACGCGTTTCCGGCGCCAAAAAACACCTAAACGGCGTGCGGTGGTCCAATTCGGAGCAAACGTGCTCCGAACGACCTGAAACCGCACGGGAACGATAGAAATATTATTCTTGAGATGCAGGAGGAGGCCGCACGTCCATCGGACGTGCGGTGCGCGCGGCACGTCCGATTGTGCCGTTTTCAGCAGCGCGACGCGCGCTGAAATGGCGCGTTGGGGGGTCAAAACCACCCGAACGACCTCCGAATGCCACGAAACCGTACGACAACATCCGGGGTGTGAATTGTGAAATGGTCGGCCAGACGGCACCTCATTCGGATGTTCCGTGTGACCGCGGCGGCCGGAAACGCGTTTCTGGCGCCATTAAACACCAAAACGGCGTGCGGCGGTCCAATTCGGAGCAAACGTGCTCCGAACGACCTGAAACCGCACGGGAACGATCGAAATATTATTCCTGAGATGCAGGAGGAGGCCGCACGTCCATCGGACGTGCGGTGCGCGGGGCACGTCCGATTGTGCCGTTTTCAGCAGCGCGGCGCGCGCTGAAATGGCGCGTTGGGGGGTCAAAACCACCCGAACGACCTTCGAATGCCACGAAACCGTACGACAACATCCGGGGCGTGAATTGTGAATTGGTCGGCCAGACGGCACCTCATTCGGAGGTGCCGTGTGACCGCGGCGGCCGGAAACGCGTTTCCGGCGCCATAAAACACCAAAACGGCGTGCGACGGTCCCATTCGGAGCAAAAGTGCTCCGAACGACCTGAAATGAGATTATTTCTTGAATCGAAGTTTTTAAATTATTATAACACAATGATTTGATATTATATATGTATTAAATATATATTAAAACATTTAAAATATATTATATATATATATATATATATTTAAAATATTGTATTTAATAGTATATATATGAATATTTTTACATAAATATATATATATATTTATATTGAATTCAATAAAAAAAAATTTAATTTTTTTTTTTTTTGAATAGCGACCGCCAGAGGCGGTCGCTATAGGGTGCCCGGCAGGGGGCCTTCAGCGACCGCCAGGCGGTCGCTGAAGGCGGATCTGACGGCCTTCTATAGCGACCGCCATTGGCGGTCGCTAAAGGCCTCTAGCGACGAGGCAACAGCGACCACCAATGGCGGTCGCTGCGCGGCCGCTAAAGACCTTTAGCGACCGCCAATGGCGGTCGCTAATAGTCTTATTTTTAGTAGTGTTTGAAAAAGGATTATTTATTTTTTAAAATACATTAATTTTCATATATTATATTTTTTAAATAAAAAGTTAATTTTATAAATTTTAGAATTTAGTTTTTTTATAAATTGAAATCATTTTTGATTCATAAAGGCAAAATTATCCTAGGATTAATTTTGGACTTTTTTCTAAAGAAGTTAAATTTTTGGAGAATAGTAAAAAAATAGTTTTTATGAAATACGGTATCGTTCATGATATCTCCAAGACATAATAAAAAATAAAAAATTATGAAACTTAGGTAATCAATAAATAATGATAATATAATATAAATATAATAAAAAAAATAAAAAAAAAAATTATAATTTATTTTATGGTAAATAAAAAAATCATTTTTAGTGTCAACGCAGTGCCTGTGCAGCCCTCGAAAAGTAAAATTTGGTGTCCCAAAAATAATTTTTGAGAATTTAAAAAATATTTTTAAGATTTTATTAATTAATTTGATGTGTAAATGATGATAGTAACTTATATTTATGAATTTTGGAGTTATATAACAATAAACATGTCCAAATTCTTGTGCAATGCTTGTATAAGATGAGAAAAGTCAAAATAACATATTAAATAATTTTTCATGACATAGTTTTGAGTAAATATACATAGTGAATGAAAATAAAAATTCATTATGAATTAAAATAATTAATTTTTAATTTTTAAAATTGTATAATTTTCTAAAAAATTTATGCCGTGATTATATAACATTTAGAAAAACAAAAGAAAAATTAAATAAATGATATTAAAAATATTAAAAAGTTAATAATTTGATAAATTTAGATATTAAAGGATTTTATAGATATTAAGGAATTATAAGGGATATAATAAGTTATTATTTTTGAAATTTATGGCTTTTATGATATTTTTAGAGTCATGGTAAGATAATAACATCGAAAATGGCATTAATTCTATTTTTTGATAAAGAAAATTTATTTAATTGATTTAAAAGTCATAAAAATTATATAAATAAATAATTTGTATTTAATGAGGTTAAAAATTACATAACTCGACTATTTTTATGCCAATTGTTATTTTATAATTACATTATTGAGACTTAAATACTAAATATTTACTCAAACTCCAATCGTTTTTTCCTATAAAAATGGACACATTTCAACCATTTCTAACACAAATCATGTTTGGGTTTTCTTTTAATACCCATACCAAATACCAATACAAACATACATTACCACATTCCCAAGGAATTAGTGTGACTCTAAACCTCATCTCTAAAGTCAATAATCTCAATTGAAAGGAAGTTTTCCAAAGAGGAATGTATAACCCTTAACCGAGTTATTTCTTTTTATTTATCCCTTTACCTCATTAAAAACTAATTTAACCATGATGAAATAATAAAATCAATATATATATATATATTATTATGATTTTGGTATAACCCTTTTTCATCTCTTTTTCTATCCTATGAGAAATGAAAACACCACTCACGCATACATGTGGATTACCACCTCCACAAAGTGATGTGTTTTGTTTTTCATCATCACCTCACAAGGATTGTGATTATAATTAATTTAAAAAATATATAATATATTCATGATATAATTTTAATCATTTAAATATAATATATCATCTATTTTATGGCCTTTATATCTATTGAAAAATGATATTGTTGTTCGTGTGTACGTGTGGACTACCACCTCTATAGAGTGATCTAATTCTTTTTTCATGTATGAATTTCATTGATGGTTTAAAAAAAATTATTTTATGTATATTAATTATAATCATTTAAGGATTAATATTCTATAGATGATGGAAAAATGGTCTTATTTACCATAGTCAACCTACCCAATCCATTTGTGACTTATAATCCGAATGCTCTCAAAATGTCTAACATGAACATAATTGATTACGTAATTAAATATAACATGGATATACATGATATAAAGGATTAATAAACATTAAAAATTTTATTATGAAATTAAATAATTAAAAAAAATTATTCATGGACATAAAGAATGTACGTGATAAGTCAGACTCAAGGTAAATGAAACTTTACCTTAAAAACACATTTTAAATGTTTTAAATATTTATTTTCTACATTTTACTTTATCTATGTACATATTATTAAAATAATTTTATGGATAATTATATTGATATAAATAAATTATAAAGTAAAATTTTCATCTCTTTTGACATGATTTTAAATCTTTTCAAAATTAATCTTTTTACATATTTTATATGGGATGTTTTAACTTTATTTACAAAAGGCTAAAGGAATGTTTTATTTTAATGTATATGAATTCAATGAATTTTCCCACTTCCAAAACAATTATTCATTTTTTTTATTTATTTACAATATTCCATGTTTTATTAAAATAAAAAAAACTCCTTTCCTTTGTTATTGGTATTTTATTTTTTCAAAATTGAGGTTTAAAGTAAAGGGACATATCAATATGAAAAATGTTTTTCTTATAGGGTCAAAAGCATATTTTTATGAGTTTGAAAGGTTAATTGAAAGATTTTATGTTTTTATTGTATATTATGGTCTATAGAAATTGTTTATAATGATATATAATGTTATTATATCTCTCCAATTCATTAGTTAATGATTATGTTCTTCAGAGAATTTTATTGGAACTAAAAAATTAGGTTATTCCATTTATAGGGAATCTATGAAGATGATGCCCCAAAGAACCTACATGATTATTAGTAATAATTTTTCATAGAAATAATTCTATATCATAGGTTAATCTAGTCATCTTTTGTTTTTTATGGGATCTAATTCTTTATAGGAAGCCTTCATGAATTTGATTTTTTCTTTTATGTTTTATTATAAAGTTATTTATAATAAAATTTGGACAATGAAGAAGATTTCATGTGTAAGTAAACTATTATTTGATCTCAAGGTTTATTATATTTAAAGAAAACTCTCTTATATGATCTCATGGTTTTGAAATATATTAATGGGTTTCTTTTTGTATTTATATATGTCCCTTACTATGATTTTTATGAACATACCATGTTTTCAAATGTTATTCATAGGATTTTAGGTTGATTAGGAGGAAAGATTAAGTTATGTTGAAAATCATGTTGATATTTCATGAAAGTAAAATCTATTTTATATTAAAATCACTATGTTATGTAAAAAATTGATACTAGGAGTATATTTCCACTTTGTAATGTATGTATTTATTATGTAGGAGTTATGAAATAATTACCAACAACACTAAACTTGAAAAGGTCCTTGGGAATGTAATAAAATTATTTTTTGATTTAAAACTCAATATTATGTAATTTTTTAAGGCTGGATCTTTATAAATGGTATTAAATAAGGTTTTATGAAATTTTAGAGGTTAGTAAGTACCCTTAAGATATAATAACTTATGTTTATCATGATATTTGTTGAAAAAAAATCCCCCAATGTATCACTGAAGTATTTTTTAGGAGATTGTATTTGTTGAAAAAGTGATCCTTGATGTTTTATTTATTAACAAGGTGGGTTTATAAGTTCAGTTTGTTGAAAAAGGGGGCATTAATGGTGATTTTTCGGGTTCAAGATATGTTGTTGACAATCCATCATTAAAAAAAGAACATCGACAAAGGAATGGATGATCTAGAGGTGTTTTGAGATCAGAAGCTCGAAAAATAGAAAATTCATGATGTGCACGAAATATTGGAGCAGTGCGTGAAATATGATGTTGCACGGAAGATGTGTTTTTCACGCTCAAAGAGGATTACATGCTCAAGAAGGGTTTTTCATGTTTGGGTCGAGTTTTCCAATAAATATGAGGTGACCCCCTCATTCTAAGTAGCTCAAGACTTAGATAAGTTCTGAGCTTTGATGCACGTAAAAAATACGCGAAGGGAGTTGTGTGAAAAATTTGGTGTTGCGCATAAAAATTGATGTTGCGCGTAAAATATAACATTGCGCATAAAATAAAGGTTGCCCAGAATTGTTGAGTTGGTGAAAAAAGTGGATTTGGGATTGCATGCAAAAAGATATATTTTGTGTGCAAGGCAAGAGAATTACGTGCAAGGTGCGTTAAGGGATGCACGTAAAATTTGAGGTTTCCCATTTCAATTCTATGGTAAAGTGGTATTCATCTATGGATGGAAGTAGAACATCAATAGATCATCTAAATACAGTGGAAGATATATTCATTAGTTATAATGGAGGTACCTACAAGTCTATAAACTGTGAGTGGATCTTATGAATAAGTAGTGAGCACTCTCCAATTGAGAGAGTAAGGAGCTTTCAAGTTGTGTTTGGTTGTAAATCAGGAGGGATAGTGAGTCCACTCCAAACTCTATAAACAACCGTGCACTTTTAGTGGATTTGATACATCGGCACATCGCCAGTGTATTCTCCTTGGAAGTAGCCCAATGAGGGTGAACCAAGTAAAATTTTTATGTCATGTGCTTGTTTTAAGAATTGTTCATACTCTGTAATGGGAAGGAGATAAAAGATAGTTTTGTCTAACAGTTAAACAAGATCAATAGGAGAAGTTGTTTTAATCTGTCATACCCTGATTCACCCCCCTCCCCTCTCAAGGTATCTAACCTAATGGACCTAAAAATTATGAATTTTAATATTACCATGTTGCTTCATCTAAACTAAGTCTCTTTAGAATGGTTTTCTATAGAGTAAATAGGAACACTAAAGTAAAAAGGCACCAATAGGATATTATCCTTCTGAAAATGCAACATAGAATGGTTAGAATTGGATTGGAGAAGTTTTCTATTTTGATGGATCAGTTAGTATAAGATATAAATTATGGAGGTATCTGTGTGATATAGAAACCATGTTCACTACAGAGGATCAAGTCCATTATATATCATTTATTTAAAATACAACCTCCATCATTTAGTGGAACATCTGACCCTATGATAGTTCAATGATGAGTTAAATCCTTAGAGAATATATTGAAATTCATCAGTTATTTAGAACATAAAAATAAAACTCTTGCTACTTACTATTTTTAAGGTTAATTTGATCAATGGTGGTTGATGGTTTATAATATCAACGAGAGAGATGATATTGATAACTTGGAATAGGATGAATTTAAGAATATGTTATTTGAGAAATATTTTTCCAAATTAGTTCTAATTAAAATGGAAAATCAATTATTGGAATTAAAGTAGATGGATAATGATTCAGTGGCTATATATGAAGTATACTTCACCCAATTGGAAAGGTATTCACAAAATTATATTCTGAATCTTAATAGTAAAATTAATAAGTTTTACTCATGATTGATTCCTATATATCAAAGTGAATTAAGTTCTTGTGAATCCATATATTATATGAAACTTTTAATATATGATGAGAAGATATAAATAGAGTTTTCTAATGATCATGTATTCCATGACAAAAAATAGAAAAATTGTTTCAAATAGTAATTAATGGGGAAGTCTCCACCAAATCAATCTGAAAGTAAGAAAATCAAGATTCATTATATGATAAGTGTGGAAAAAACCACCCTATAAATGTCTTATAAAATCTTAAGGGTGTTTCAAATTTGTAAAGTTTTGTCACGTGTCTTGTTACTACAATGAAAATTATGGGAAAATCATGAAAAGATGACAATAAGTTGATTTAATTATAATGATATGGTTTATTATGAATGTACTTACCTAAATATATGAATAAAGGATAGAAGTTGTTAGGATCACAAGAAAAAAAGAGTGTCTAAATCCTTTATTACTACTTTGATATATGTTAAACCATAAATCAATGTGGTGTTAGGAATAATATATGTTTGTTAAAATTATGTCAATGTATTGTTTGATTTGGGGTCTACACATTCATTTATTTTTTAGAAAATTGATTCTAAATTGAAAATTTCACCTCATGAAATGAATCCATAACTATTGGTAAAAACAAATGGGTGCAGTATTAAGGAAAAAATAAATTATAAGAATCTTCAAGTCTTTTCTATGGAAATAATTTACTGAGAAACCATGTGGTCTTTTCCCTTGTATAGTTTGATGTTATTATAGGTATGTATTGGATTTCTATTTATCATGATAAGATAGATTGTAGAGGTAAAGAAGTTATTTTTGGAATGAGTTTCAGTTTGTATAAAAAATTGAATTCATACCTTTGATAACATATCAAGAATATGAGAAATTGATTAAAGATAGAAATTAAATTTATCTTACACATATTGTTAATAAGAAGGAAACTATTCAAATTAGTGATATTGCATTAGTAAATGAATATCTAGATGTATTTCCTAATGAATTTTTTGGTATTATACCTGATAGGGAGATTGAATTTACTATTTACTTAGTTCATGAAGTTAAGAAAATACTAAAACCTCATTATCAAATTTCTCAAGTATACTTTTTGAAATTGAAAAAAAGTTACAAGTATTTGATGATAAATATTTTATTAATCCTAACACTTCACCTTAGGGTGCTCATATATTGTTTGTTAAAATGAAGGATGGTTTCATGAGGCTCTATATTGATTAATAATCATTGAATAACATCATTATTAATAATAAGTATCCATTACCTCATATTGATAACTTATTTTCTCTTCACTATGGAGATCAATATTTTTCAAAGGTTGATCTAAGGTTCGAGTACCCTCAGTTGATAATAAAGGAGAATGAAATTATAAATATATAATTTCATGCTAGGTATAGAAATTATGAATATGTATTTATTCCCTTTGGGTTTAAAAATTATCTATCTATATTTATGGACCTTATGAATAGAGTTTTCCTTGAGTTATTGGAAAAATTTGTGGCTATGTTTATTGATGACAACCTAATATATTCTAAAGGTTATGATTTTAATGAGAAGAATTTGAGGATTTTTCTACAAACTTTGATTGAAAATAAATTATATAGAAAAAATTTTAAATGTGAATTATGGTTGTAATAGATTTTATTACTTGGACATATTGTTAATAAAGAAAGAATAGTTGTTGATTCAGCTAAAACTCAAGTGGTTAAAGAGTGGCCAAGACCTACAGATATCCAAGATATTTATAGTTTTATTAAATTAGTGGGTTACTACCGACATTTTTTTAAAAACATTTATTGGTTATCTAGACCATAAACTAAGTTAACTCGCAAATGAGATAAATTCATCTAGGAAAAATAATGCGATGAATGTCAATAGTAATTGAAAAGAATACTAATGAATGATATGATTTTGGACCTTCCATGAAGAAATGGTGACATTGTTATCTATAATGATGCTTCTTCGAAGGGACTTGGTTTTTTTGATATAGAATGACTAGGAAATTTTTAATTCATTAATAAAATTTAAATATCATGAGCCAAATTATCTTACCCATGACCTTAAACTAGGTGTTGTGATTTTTTCTTTAAAAATATAGATACATCATTAATATGGAGTCATGTGTGAAATATATACTAAACATAAATTTTTAAAGTATATATTAACTCAAAAAAAGTTGAACATGAGGTAAATAAGATGGCTTTAACTGATTAAGGATTATGACTGCATGATTCATTACCTTCTAGAAAAATAAAATAGGCTAGTTGATCCTTTATGTAAAAAAGATAAAGCATTACTAACTTTATTACATTTGGAACTTGATCCTTTGATAAATTATTTGATTGATATTGTTCAATAAATTTTACATTCATGTGAATTTTGTTTCCATTTTCAGTGAATTCATCATTGTTAAACAGAATTAATCAAGCTCCAAAAGAGGATTGCATTTAATAATAAAAGCATGTATTATATAGGAGAGGTATGTTTCATAAATATAATTTTGAAAATGAATGTGTTTTTGAGATTTATAAAAAGATTATGCGCACCTTGTGTTTTCTTATTGAATAAATAATTATGAAGTGAATCTCATAGTTCTCCATTTTATGTTCACCCTAGTATAACTAAGGCCTTTAGAAAAATTTTATTTGGGATGGAATGAAAATAGATATTGTGAAAATTACCATGAAATGATTTACTTTACAATAAGTTAAAGTAGAATAAAATTTTACAAAGGGGAAGCTTCATCCATTTATAGTGCCAAAATAGGAATAGGATAATATATCCATGGATTTTGTGGTTGGATTACTAAAGACATCTCAAGGTAATAATGTGGTATCATATATTTTTTATCATGTGAATAAATTTGTGAATTTTATTCTTATTTGAGATAATACAAATTTGGATAATCTCTTAAGACATTATTTTAAAGATCTAATTGAAAGGAACAAAGTATAACATTCTTTTTTATTAGATCATGATCCCATATTTACCATTAATTTTAAGAAAGTTCATTAGAAGTCATTGGGTACTGAATTAAATTTCAATAAATATTTTCATCCTCAATGTGATGGTTGGTCAAAGCGAATGATTTAAAATTTATAGGATGTTATTAAATCTTGTTCATTGAATTTATAGGGAATTTTTTATAAAAATATTCCACAAGTTTAATTTTCTTATAAGTATAGTTTTCATTCCAATATATAAATGGAACCTTTATAGTCATTATATAGAAAGCAGTGTTAAACCCTATCTTTTTGGGATGCAATTGGTGAATGAAATATGTTATGACTAGAATTTTTAGAATAAATGGTTGAGAAGGTGAATATAATTCAACAACATATGAGGATAGTCAAGAGTAGGTAGAAAAGTTATGTAAAAACCCAAGGAAATATTATTCATTTGAGGTAGATTGATCATGTTATTATTAAAGTATATGGAAAAGTGATATATGTTTTAGTAAAAAGGAAAAAGAAAAGTATATGTGTCATTAAACCATATGAAATCTTATAAAAGGTTTGATCTATTTCCTATAGATTTTACTTGCCTTTGAGTTTATCCTAGGCACATGATGTGTTTCGTATTTCATTGTTAAGGAGACATGTGTCAGATGCATCTCATGTTTTGATTCATTCATTAGTTCATTTTCAAGAGAACCTTTATTTTAAGGAATGACCTATTCATATTCTTGGACATAGATAGAAGGTGTAGTTGAATAATTTTATTCACAAGATGAAGGTTTTGTGAAAAAGCCATTTTATCTAAAAAGCAACATGGGAATCATAAAATTTTATAAAAGAAAAGTATCTCCACATGTTTAAGTGGTGAATAAATTTACGAGGACACAATTTCTCTTAGGGGGAAGAATGTGAGGACCCGTGTATTTAGTAATAAATAAATTTTATGTTTTATTCATATTATTTATTTTAATTCATATCTTAGAAATAATTTTATTAATATATGAAACACTAATAGGAATTTTCATTTGAAAAGGGGTGTGTTTTTATTTTAAATAAATTATTTTCCAAGTATTTTATTTTTTATTTAAAAAGTAAAATTTATATATTTTTTTATTTTAATTTGATGAAATGTACTAATTTTTTGGATTCAGAAACTGAAATTTATCCTATGATGATTTTTTTTTATTTTTTTATGAAGTTAAAGTTTTAGTGAATTGTAAAAAATAAGGTTTTTATGAAATATGGTTTGTATTATTATATCTATAAGAAATAAATATGAAATAAATATTTATTAAATTAATGGAATGAATAATGTATGATATTATAATATAAATATAATAAAAAAATTCAGATGATATAAATTATTATTTATTTAATGATAAATATAAAAATCAGTTTGAGTGTCGATGTAGTGCTTGTGCAACACTAGAAAAGTCAAATTTTGTATCCTAAAGATAATATTTGAGATGGAAGAAGTAATCTATATATTTAATTAATTAATATTATATGTAATTAGTAATATTTAGTGATCTTTATAAACATTGGAGTTATATAAGAATAAATTTATCCAAATTTTCTTATAGTGCTTTCAAATGGAAAGAAAAGTCGAAATGACATATTAAATAAGTTTTCATGACACAGTTGTGAGTAAATATATATATTGAATGAAAATACATTTTCATTATAAATTAAAAAGAATTATTATTATGTTAATAATTTTTTTAAAAAAATACTTAGTATAATTTTATATAGCATTTACACTACAATGGTCCCACGTATAGGAAAAGAAAGAAAAATTAAGAAAATGATTTTGAAAATATTAGAAATGATAATTCTTATATGAGTTTAGTTATAAAAAATCGTTGATATTTAATAAGGATAAGGAATATCCTAAGTGATTATATTTGAAATGTTTGGATTTCATGATATTATTAATGCAAAAATAAGATAATACCAGCGAAAATGACTTTAAGTGTATTTTATAAAAAACGTATTTTATTAATTGATTTAAAAGTCATAAAAATTATATAAATAAATAATTGGGATTTTATATGGTCAAAAATTTCATTTGATTATAATTTTTATGCCACTTGGTATTTTATAATTGAATTATTCACCCTTAAAGACTAAATATTAACAAAAACACCATTTCTTTTTTCTATAAAATGGGGCTCATTTCAAACATTTATAACACAAATCAGGTACATATTTGTTCTTAAAAATCTGCCAAAACCCCACTCAAAAATGTATTTCCAAAGTTCAAAATTCATTATTGTGTACATAAACCTATTTTCTACAATTATTATGCTTAATTGAAAGGATATTTTCTAAAGAAGAAGGTATAACACTTAACTGATTTGTTTATTTCTTATTTATTCTTCTACCTACTTAAAAACTATTTTCAACATGATGAAATAATAACATTAGTATATTAAATATACTAAAATTTTATTATGAAAATGTTTCAACCCTTTATCATCTCCTTTTCCATCCTATAGGTAATGAAAACATCACTTGAGTGTACGTGTGGATTACCACATCCACGAAACGATGTGTTTCATTTTTCATCACCACCTCACAATGATAGTAATTATAATGGATTTAATTGATATATAATATATTAATGAAATAATTATAAATATTTAAAGATAATATATCACATATTCTATACCTTTCTACCCATCGAAAAATGACAACATCATTCATGTGTATGTGTGGACTGCCACCTTCATGAAGCGATGCGATTAATTTTTCATTTATGCCTTTCATGGATGGTTCTAAGAATTGTATTTATTTTATAGAAATAATAATAATGTATTGATTATGATATTTCAGATGATGTAATCATGAACCCATTGACCATAGTCAATATACCCAATCCATTTCTAACTTTTAAGCCGAATGTTCTCAAAACACCCGATATAAACTTAATCAATTAAGTAATTAATTATAATATGAATATAATTGAAATAAAAGGAATAATAAATATGAATAAATTTATCAATAAGGTAAATAAATAAAATAAGTTAATTTTAGGGAGATAAAAAATTTATTTTAAAAGTTGGAATCAATATAAGGGACCATTTACCTTAAAACCCTGTTTTAAATGTTTTAAATATTTTAAAGATTTGATTTCTAAATCATTTTACTACAATTAAATATTCTTAAAAAAATTATGGGTGTATTTATATTTATATAAATAAAATTATAAAGTACATTTTATAACTCTTTTAATTTATTTCAATGTTTTTCAAAAGGTATCTTTTTACATATTTTATATATTATTTTTTTACTTTATTTACAAAAGAAAAACGTAATGTTTTATTTTAACATAAAATATTTAGATATATTTTATTATTTAAAAAATCATTATTTTATGTTTGGATTTCATTATAATATTCCATGTTTTATTCAATGAAAAATAATACTTCCCTTTGTTCAATAAATATTAGTTTTGAAAATTGATTTTTTAAGGAATGGAATATATCAATATTTGAAAATGTTTTTCTTATGGGTTACAAAGTTTATTTTTACAATTATGATGATGTAAATGAAATATTTTATGTGTTTTGTGTATTTTATGGTCCTTATAAATTTATTATGATGATGGGTGAGTCCAATATAGCTCTCTAATTCATTGGGTAATGATTATGTTTTCTATAGAAACATGTTGGAATTAACCGAGTAGGTTATTCCACTTGTAAATTTTAATTTTAGGGTTATTATAAGGGTTATATTAAGATGATACTGTCACAAACCCCTCCCCACAAAGTGTACCCCTCCTGGGCGGGCAATGTGAGAAGGGAGATAATGACCCCCGAGTCCCGCCTCCAGTAGGACCCGGGTTGGCGACTAGCACCGAGGGTATAGTAACACACAAATGGGAGGCATTACCCTATAAGAGAACACATGAGGAAGAGAGAGATAAGATAGACACAAACCAAATCCAACTTAGAACTGAAGTATAAAAGAAAACCTAAGTGAACATATGTAATTCCATGAAAAACAACTACAACTGAAAGGGCAAACTGCAAGTACCCAAAAGAAAGTAAAAACAGCTGCAACCACAAGCCCGAACAGCTCCTGCAACCCCAATCTAGTAGAAACCAGCTTGATCTCCAACCTGATCCAAGTGACCTGAAAAATAGTTTATATATACGTAGGGTGAGTATAACAGTATACTCAGTAGGATCCTTCCCGAAGCCTCTCGTGTAAAAGTAAAGAAATCATGCTAAAGCCTAGTGAACAACAAGTGAAACCAACTCATCACCTAAATATGTATAATATGTTCCCAACCTCACCATGACTAATCTCACCAAGTAACACATACAATAATATATCTTATAGTAAAGAATATCAAGGGTACCTCGCTACTACTTCCCCACTGGTTTGCCGCTTTGCCCCAACGACATACGTCTTGTGCATCTCTCTTAAAAGGCTTGCCCACAGACACCCGGGCTAAGCTCCACAATTTGCACCATGTTCACCACAAAGGCTTTCCCGTAGACACCTGGGTGAAGCACCACACCATCCTCACAACCAAAAGTAACCAGGTAGTTTCCGGGAGCCACCACAGTTCGCATAACGTGTATCGTACGTCAGGTATTATACCTCAAGCCATTACAGCCCATACACCAAGTAAGGATCCTCAAGCCATCACATCCTATACACGTTACACCTATAGTAGTCCATAGGATACTATATCTAGAATATATGTGTGAGAATAACCACAAGCTATTACAACCGTCTACACACATATATGGGGAAAACTAACCGCTGTGCCTAATGGCACTAGTATCTACCAAGAGAAGAGAGCGGGGTCAAAGGGGGTAGTCATCCATTCATCCTCCCACCAGAATATTGGGGAAAACACCCCCTAGGGTTCAGAATCCCTGGGGTTCCAATTTCCCTTATTGACAGGGTGGAGCAGCGTATAGAAACAAAAAAAGTACAGAATAAACTATAACTCACAACCACACTATGGGCATAACCTAGTCTTAGACACAACTGCAGCTAAGGTCTCTCAGACTCCAGGCTGCCACTTCTAAGACTAGGTATCCTATAAGCACAAAAAAATTTAAGGGATTTATTAGATTACTTCATTCTATTTTTATCAATTCCACTGTATGTTAATTAATTCTTCAAACATTAATTAACCATGAACAATTCCACATTAAATTCCATCAACACCACATCCAAAAATTCCACTATCCTTTCAAAAGTTCTCAACCTCATCATTAAGTTTCAACAAACTCCAACCCCATGGGTTAACGTCATTTATTCAAAAATTCATTAAAGAATTACTTTCCCATATTCCCAGGCATTCTAGAAAACCATCCTATGCTACTAAACACAAGGGGGATCAACACAGTGAGTAGATGTACTACCCGTCGAGTCTTTGCTTCCTATAGCAAGAGCGTAGACCCGTTCTCCCTTGAGAGGATAAACACAGAAAGCACGTGGAATACCCTACGTGTCTTCACCTTTTTCAGAAGAAGGGTAAGAAAGACCAGTTGCCTTGAGCAGTGGGGAAAATTAAAGCAGATAAACAACAAAAGAATCAACAAGCATCCAAAAATCACATCCATCCCATTCTATCATCCCTAGTGTCCTCCCCGACACCCACATGCATAAAATGATACATCTTGCCACTCTAGGCATCATCCACTACCACAACCAAAAGGCCTCTATTCCTCTACATATCACAACAACCATCCAGGATCACATCACAACACAAGAAGTAGGAAAGCAAACATCACATCAATTTTCTATTTGTAACGACACGAAGTTTCATTAATGGAAAATCCCTCTTGATCCAGTTAATTGTCTCTTTATAAAAAAAATGTTTTTATAAGATGTCAACTTCTTTGGGTTTATGATAAGAGTTGTGACCATTACTTTTATAGTCATTGAACAGTGATCACATGATTATTATAAATATAAGGCTTTAACAAACCCAATTTTACTCAGACAAAGGAAGCGATGGCCTCATCCAGTAGAATTGCCCCATACAAATCCCATTTGTCGGAGCTCGAAAAAGAGGTGGCGTCTTTGGGCTTCGCCCTTGACCAATCCCAAGCTGAGCTTCATTATGCCAAGCTCGAACGTGACCGTCTATGGGAAAAGTGGAAGTTGATAGAGATTACTACTCAAGCAATGTTATCCGAGCCGCCCCAAGAGTCTGTCACCATCGCACACCTTACCCTTAGGTCTTATGCGGCTGTTTTAAGGGGTTATGTAAAAAATAAGTAGTACTATATTCATGTACATTATTTTTTGTATATAATAATGAATATAATTTCTAGTCATTTTTGATACATTGTAAATAGTTTTTAAAGAACAAATGGTGTTTTTAGTTATTATTTAATTAAGAAATATATTTTATTAAATTAAGGGATTTTTAAATTAAATAATGTTTTAATAAAATAATAATAATATTTTTAAATTATTTTTTATTAAATATAAATGATCTTATAATTTTATAAATGCAATTAAAATTTTTATTAAGCTTTGAAAGCCATTTCTGTCAAAATCCTTGAATTTTCGATAAATGTTGGTTTTTATTTTAAAAGTGAAAATTAACATATTTAGAAATTTTTTTAGATAAAATAAATGTCATTTCTAGAATCAGGACGTCGAAATTATCCAATGGTAAATTTTCATAATTTTCTGTGACAGTCAAAATTTTCGGTAAAAATTAAATACCGTTTAAATATATAATGTGTTTTATGACATCATAATGACCCAATGGTGATGTAATAAAATACCATAATACTTATGTTCGGCCAATATATGTTTTATCATTAAAATAATGTGATTTTGGGTTTGTTTGATTTACTTTTCAAAGCATTAATGAACCCCTCATGACTTATTCAACACTTTGCCTTTTTAAATTAATTTCCATGGGAGTGTGACTCACCTCCACATAAGAAACCCTATTATTTTAAGAAGTTAGGACTTCGGACATATAAAATATTGTTTTCCTCTTCCCTTTGCCAAAAAACATTGGCAAAAACCATGGGTTTTTTTGTGGTTTGGATTAATTTAATGTAAGGGGACCCAAACCTAAATAATAAAGAATTCCCTCACCTTTCCTATATAAACCCACCCAAGATCCCACTTCCTCCTTAGTAAAATCCCTTGGAGTTCGTCCAAACTATGCCCTAATCTCTCTTTAATCCTCCCAAGGTGACCCAAGCTCCCAAGAAGCCTCTCACAAGCCTCTCTCTAGCCTTTGGAAGCACACTTCCAAGTAAGGGTTTTTTTATTCCTTTCTCATTTTTGTCAATTCTCTTTAAGTTGTATTTCCCTTTTAATTTCAATTATGAATGTTGGGGTATGGTTTCGCACCTCCCCCATACTTCCCTCTTATTGTTTGAATGATGGGAGACCCCTTTCTCTCTCATTAAATGCCTCCCATGTACACCCGTTACTATGCTGAAATTCTGAAAGGAACTTCTTTCTCTTCTTTTACATTCAAGCAATAATTTTGTATCATGAATCTATATTCCATCACAATTGTTGGGACACATATCTATATGACCTCCTTACTGTCCATTACATGTAAATATGATGAGGAACCCCTTTCTCTCTCATCAACCATTTTTATGAATTCTTATGTCAGGCCGTTACACTGCCGAAATCGCATCAATTTTCTAAGCCAATGTCACTGCGTAGTGAATACCATGCCCATTTCTCAATCGAGGGTATTCACCTTTATGCACATTTACTTATTGATTGTAAAGTTTCATGTATGAATTCCACATTCCTTTATCGTGGAATAAATGATTATGTTTTATGAATCCATGTTTTATGATCCATGTGGAATACTTATGCATGAAATGAAATGTTTAAGAAGGGTGCGCCCTTATAGCGCTCCAATTGTAACACCCCAAGCTTCCATGGTACACATCTCTTTGAATAATACAGTAGCGTGTGTTGTACGCAGCTTCGAGTTCTAACACACGCCACAACCAATCAAAGTAGCCGTTATGAATAGTAATACCTAATTTTTGAATTATTATAAATTTTATCTTGCCAAATGGACTTCGTTTTTGGATTCAGAATATCGAAATTAGCCTATGTTGAATTTTTGGTATTTTTCTGAGAACTTCCAATTTTCTTTGAATAGTGAAAATTACTTAAAAACAACTTTTTTAATCAAAATAATTTATAGTGATAAATTATACTATTGAGTGGTTTTAAAGTATAATTAGAATATATTTTTACCATTTTATCCAATGGTGTTCATTAGAATTAATTTCACTTTGAAATTGGACACAAACAATTGTCAATCTTTTGATATATTTTGTTTCTTAAAAACACGATATTTGTTGTGACAGTGGGATTTAATTATGAAATTAATTAATGCAACTTATAGGTTTGGAATTTCATAAAATAGACATCATTTTTTAATTCGGAATATCAATTATATCTTAGGGTGAAATTTTGGCATTGTTCTGAAAAACTTCAATTTTTGATGAATAGTGAAACCACTAAGTGGTAGTTAAAAAACTGATTTTTCATTTAAATGAAACATTACCACTTCTGTGATTTGATTTTCAAAAATCCGACATACATGGTTTTCGTTAGGAAGTAAAATTTTGTTCAATGGGATGAAAATAATTTTTTGGTAAATAGTAACTTTTAAGTTTAATTAATCACGATTAAAGGTAATTAGTGAAATTTAAGGTAAAAATGGTATTATAAAAATATGAAATGACGTTTAAACTTGTCCTACCCCTATTGGATGTGTCATGTCCGACCAAGAAAATCCATGGGTCAACTTGGGGACCCCATGGAGACACTTTGGTAGGAAAATGACATAAATTACTTTTATTTAAAGTTAAAATAAAAATGTCACAAACGTAAGTTGTTTTACTAAAACAATTTTTAAATGGGGTTATACAAGTCATATTTTTGAATATAAATATTAATTAGAAATCTAAAAATATATCCTACATCATGATATTTTTTTTATAATTTTTAGACATTAAATAAATTAAATTAGTTATGACACCATGATGATGCAGTGATTACCTCATTAATTAATGATTTAAATAAAATGAAAAGATAATGTAAAATACAAGGATTACACTTTTCCAAAGCTTATTGGATGAGAATATTTAGAACCCTTATCACCTTAGCCTCTAATTATATAAGTGTGGGACCTTTATAATCTGAAAAGCATTGTATAATAAAGTAACATTTTATTACTTTCCAAGAGTGCCCCTCCTCTCCACTTATAAAAGGCCCCCACCACTACCACCTTACTCACACTTTCAAAGCCTTTTGGCTTGGAAAAACTCTGACCAAATAATCTCCCAACTTCCCTCCCTTACTCCTAGAAGCATCACCTTGGGCAGAAGTCTTCCCAAGGAAGCATTTGGCTCAAATCAAAAAGAGTTACCCGATTTTAAGGTAATGTCTTCTCTAATGTTTTTTTGTTTTATTTTGCTTATCCAACCCCTTAAACTATTTTTATTCCTTTATTTTGTAACAAAACAAGTATCTAAAATATACTAGGATGTTTTTATGTTAATTATTTGGTTTACACTTACACACACCTTCGTCTAATGGTTAAAGAACATACTGTTTCTGTGGGTGGCGAAATACTGCCTCACGAAATGATGGTTGTTCAACACTCATATAACACCTTAAAAGGTGTCCATTAATATATCACTCTATTTATATATGATATATAATATGTTTATATTTTACTTAAGGTTATGTATTTTTCATTTATGGCATACCTTTATTGTTTCCATTATGGTTAAACGCGATATTTTCATTTTAGGAAGTGCGGACTATCGCCCCCTCAAAGTGATTTGAATCGTAAATGCCATATGTGGGATGTATAAAGGATGGATTAAATGGTATTATACATTATATTATACTGGAATTATATTATACCTTTATATAATTATAACTTCATTCCATTAAATATGAAATAGAAATGAAAGTAGCGTTCATGCGTACGTACGGCTTACCGTCTCCATGAACGGTGCATTTCATTTCTTACCTCTAAACGTTATGGAATATTATAAATACATGTATATACTGGATATATATGAGATATATGATATCTAAATCATGAATATAATTCTGTATATAATGGATATTTCACCACATGACCAACTTTTAATTATAAGAAGTTTATTTTTGACTCAAGTACCTAAGATCGACAAAATGACTGTTATAAACTTAAATAATTACATAATGTTCATGACATGGTAATAAGTGATATAAAAGGAATAATGAACTTGAAAAAGGTTCATAAGAAGGTAGAGATTAACTCTAGTTTATTATTCAGAAGATGAAAGAACGGTCGAGTGAATTCGGACACGAGGTAAGGGAATTTCTTAACCCAATTTCCATTCTTTGGGTTAATCTCATACTTTCAAATTATGTCATGATATTATTATTTCCTATATTGTATTTGTACTTTATTTATGTGTACTTATAGTGAATACACATAATAGATCTATTTTATTTTAAAAATGATATTTTTAAGGACTTCATCTCAATCTCCTTTCATTGAGGCATATTTGGTTTTATACACAACTTTCTTTTATACGGTGTATAAACCCCTTTGACTTTTACGTTTATTCAAAAGGAATCTTTTTTATATGAAGCGTTTTACTAAACGACAAAAAGGGAATGTTTTTTTCCGTACATATGCGGTGACAACGACTTCTCCGCCGTCGTGACCATTATTTGAGTTTCGGATTCCTCTACAAGCCATCACTTTTTTTAATGAAAAATAAATACAAAGTTTTAACTTTCTTTTATTTTAGTATTGAAAATGGTTTTGAAAGCATTTTTATTATATCAATGTGTTGTATTGATATCTTGTGATTGAAATGTGGAAATGTTATGTTTCCTTTATGCATGTTTTATGTGATACGATTATGTTATGGTTTATGATATGTTTAAACCTATTCATATGAGGAATGCATTGGACTTAATAAGTGACGGGTGGAGCCCGCTATAGCTCCTTGATGCATCGGTAGGTCTCATGAGACAAACTAGTGTCTTGGCATGAGGCCTTGACAAAATCTTATTTGTGGTCTTGGCACGAGGCCTTGACTACGTGGTTATGATAGTTTGGCATTATGGATTCCAT
The DNA here is from genome assembly GCA_963277665.1 of Viscum album. NCBI lineage: Eukaryota > Viridiplantae > Streptophyta > Magnoliopsida > Santalales > Viscaceae > Viscum > Viscum album. The sequence continues at coordinate 446,445,024 of OY728119.1, forward strand.
CATTATGAAAGTGGTTATTGATATTTCATGTGATTATTCATCCAGTAGAATATCCATGTGAATAAGTAAATTGCATTATCTCATTTTAATTTTTCCATATTATGTTGAAGTTCATGTTTAAAAGGATTTTGTTTTAGTTATACATTGCCTTAAATGTTAATGTATATTTATGAAAGATTCCGCAATATTGTTATCCTTACTGAGCATCTGAGCTCACCCCTTTCAATGTTTTAATATTTTCCAGGATGTGAAGAAGTATTTTATGAATGACCTGCAGGGATAGTCAGAATAGGATATGAGTGTGGACTATGGAGACTCTGTTATTGTAGATTTTTACTTTATGATGTAATGTAACATTTATGAATGTATCTAGTGTTTCCAAGGCTACTAAACTAATCGGTCTTTTGGGACTTGATATTTTGTGATAATGCCAATGTTACGAAGTAATGCACCAACTCTGGGTAGCTGGGACCGGGGCGTTACAGTTGGTATCAAAGGCAGTTTAGTACTAACCTTGGAATCTAGATTTAGATAAACTCTAATTAGAGCACATAGCCCGAAGATAGACTTTGAGGATTAGTATAGAAGAACTTCCTAGAATTTTGGTATTATAGAGATTTTGTGAGTTTTCCGAGCAATACATCTCTATTTGGATACGAGCAGGTAGAGGCGGCTCTGGCACCGATGTACCTAGGGGTAAAACCCGAAAACACCGCTTTGAGCTAGACTCGAACGGGAACTGGTGCACGACAATGGGCCTTGTTGCACTCTTGGTTACGACACTCTCGGGGGATATGATTAGGATAATTATCGTTTTCTTTATAAACCACTATGAAGTGTTATGAGTATATACTTCCTCAAAGAAAACATTTTTATGGATTATATCCATAAAAAGTTCAATTTATGTTAAGTATTTTACAAGTATGGAATTATGTATTTTGATTCATAAACTAATATAGTTTCTTCCATTGTTTAGAAATGGAACCTAGTGGAAGGAATGGAAACCGTATCAATGCACGCACTCCGTGTAGGGATTTCCCTACTCCTCAAGATAATTATTGTGGATCTGGAGATACAACTGGTGTTGATCAACTTATTACCATACTGGGACAACTCACTCAGGTTATGAATAATAACCTTACTCGTATGGAGCACCCTGATCCGCAACGTGGAGGATCAATGTTAGACCGATTCATGAGACAACAACCGCCAACATTTAATGGGGTTACAAATCCATTAGTAGCTGAGAAATGGATAAACTCCTTAGAGAAAATATTCCACGCCTTGGGGAGTTGTGAAAGGGAGAAGGTTGTCATGGCAGTCTACCGCCTCACTAGAGATGCCGATCAATGGTGGTCGCTGATTCAAAACACAAAGGAAGATTATGAAGTATCAAATATGGAATGGAGAGAGTTCAAAGATCTTTTCTTAGAAAAATACTTTCCACATGACCATCGAGCAGATATGGAAAGGCTATTTCTGAGTTTGAGGCAGAAGGAGGATGAGAATGTCGCAAAGTATGAGGCTAACTTTACAAGGTTAGTGAGGCATGCTGCAGATTATATACGTAACCCAAGAAGTAAGATTGATCGTTTCTTTGATGGGTTAAAACCATTTCTCTGTCGAGCATTAGTCTCACAAACCTTCTCGTCATACAAAGATATTGTCTCATGTGCTATCAAGACGGAAAAGGAATTCTCTAAGTCTTATGACTTTAAAGAAATGCAAGAAAAGAAGAGATCTTCTGATCAATCTGGAAATGGAAATAAGGGGAAGAAGGGAAGAGTTGAATATCAGTCCTATAGAAAATGTGGAAAGAAACACCCCGGTACTTTCTTGAAAGGAATGGGAGTCTGTTACAAGTGTGGTGAAAAAGGCCACCAATCTCATGATTGCAAGGGAAAGAAAGTTGCTGTCAATGTGGAACGCTATAATTGTAGAGAGATGGGGCATTATGAAAATGAATGTCCTAAGCGTCAAGGGAACTTAACTCAGAAGAGGCCAAGGGATCAAGGCCAAGCTTATGCTATCACTACTGCTGAGGTTGAAGCTCCAAAAGATGTGGTGGCAGATAATTTAATGGTTTCCTCAAGTTTAGCAAATGCATTATTTGATTCTGGATCATCGTATTGTTTCATATATTCTCAGTTTTCTAAGAAAATTAGATATTTCCAGAGTCAAAACTCCTAAGGGAAGTATTATTGCAACAAAGTTTTGTGAATAAGTCCCCATTAGAGCACATAATTGTTCTTTATCCGCTGATCTCATTGTCATACCTATGATTGAGTTTGATATAATCCTCGGTATGGATTGGGTTTCGGACTATGATGCAAAGATTTATTGTAAGAAGAAGGAGGTTACGATTTTTGATGATGATGATAAGAAACACCTTATTTTTAGAGCAGAATCATCACCACCTAATTCTTATTTAGACCCACCCCCAGTAGCTCAACTAAATTCAATTATTGGGGAGGAAGAGAGTGAAATGACTAAGGGCGAGGAAAGTAATGTTCAAATAGGGGATGTACCTATTGTGAAAGAATATGAAGATGTGCTTCCGGAAGATTTACCTGGACATCCTCCAGAACGAGAAGTTGAGTTTTCCATTGATTTAATTCCTGGGTCAAGGCATATATCGAAGACCCCTTATAGGATGGCCACCGTGGAATTAGTTGAACTAAAGAAACAACTAGAGGAATTGAGTAATAAGGGATTTATTCGCCCTAGTATTTCTCCATGGGGAACCCCTGTCCTTTTTGTTAAGAAGAAAGATGAATCTATGAGGTTGTGCGTTGACTATAGGGAGATCAATGCTATAAAAATAAAGAAAAAGTATCCCCTACCTCGCATTGATGATTTATTTGACCAATTGCACTGAGCTCAATACTTTTCAAAGATTGAACTTCGATCTGGATACCATCAGTTGTGTGTGAAGAAGGAAGACATTCCGAAGACAGTATTTCGAACAAGTTATGGGCATTACGAGTTTACAGTAATGCCTTTTGGATTGACTAATGCACCTTATGTATTCATAGATCTAATGAATAGAGTTTTCAAGGAATATCTAGATGATTTTGTGGTGGTATTTATTGATGACATATTGGTGTACTCCAAATGCTACGAAGATCATGAAAATCACTTGTGCATTATCTTGAAGACTCTTAGAAGGCATGAATTATATGGGAAGTTTAGCAAGTGTGAATTCTGGCTTCAGGAGATTTCCTTTCTTGGCCAAATTGTCTCTAAGGATGGAATTTCCATTGATCCTTCTAAGAACAAGGCAATCCAAGAATGGCCAGCACCGACGAGTATAACTGAGGTACGCAACTTTATTGGTTTGACAGGTTATTATCGACGTTTTGTCCAGAATTTTGCCCGATTGGCTAACTCATTAATGAAGCTCACACGTAAAGGGGTTAAATTTTTCTGGACAAAAGAGTGTGAAGAATGTTTTGAAGAACTGAAGAGAAGATTAGTCAACGCTCCTATATTGACTCTACCATCAGGGAATGAAGGGTTCGTTATTTATAGTGATGTGTCAATGAAAGGACTTGGTTGTGTCCTTATGCAGAATGATAAAGTTATTGCCTATGCATCACGACAGCTAAAAATTCATGAGAAAAACTATCCTACTCAGGATCTCTAGTTAGCTTCTGTAATATTTTCCTTGAAGATATGGAGACATTATCTCTATGGTGAAAAATGTGAGATATATACCGATCACAAGAGTTTGAAATATATTTTCTCACAAAAAGAACTCAACATGAGGCAAAGGCGATGGCTTGAACTACTCAAGGATTATGATTGCATGATACACTAACACCCAGGGAAGGCCAATAAGGTTGCATATGCTTTGAGTAGAAAAGATCATGGAGTTTTGAACATGATGAGAGTGGAAAGGGATCCTATTTTCATGGATCTAGTAAAGATGGATATGGGAATCACCATGGAGGGTGAAACGTCAAAACGTTTTCAAATGGTTGCCAAACCATCTTTACTAGAAATGATAAAGAGTTCTCAGTCTGATGATGAAGTGTTGAAAAAGAAGATTAAAGCTGTGAATGATGGGCGGTTGAGGGACTTTGTGTATGGAGATGGAATTTTGAAATTTGGGAGGAGACTCTGTGTTCCCGATATACCTGATTTAAAGAGGGAATTGTTGGATGATTCTCATAGTTCCAATTTCTCTATACACCCTAGGAGCACCAAAATGTATAGAGATTTAAAGGGACATTTTTGGTGGGACAAAATGAAGAGGGAGATTGCTGATTTTGTGTCAAGATGTATGGTTTTCCAACAAGTGAAAGCTGGAAGGCAACTGCCTGGTGGAGTATTGCAACCTCTTCCCATACCTGAGTGGAAATGGGATTATATAACGATGGATTTTTTCATGGGACTACCAAAGACTCCTAGAAGAAATGACGCAATATGGTTCATTGTTGATTGTCTCACGAAGTCATCACATTTTCTTGCTATAAGGGAAGATCTACCACTTGAACGTCTAGCAAGACTGTATATTAATGAAGTTGTGAGACTTCATGGAGTACCCCTGTCGATTGTCTCGGATCGTGATCCTCGTTTTACATCAAGATTCTGGAAAAGTATTCAGAAGGCCTTGGATACTAAACTTCATTTGAGAACTGCTTACCACCCTCAAACAGATGGACAATCAGAAAGAACTATTCAAACCTTAGAATACATGTTGAGATCATGCTCACTTGACTTTCAAGGAATGTGGGATCAATATTTACCTCTGGTAGAATTTTCCTATAACAATAGCTTCCATTCAAGTATTCATATGGAACCATATGAAGAGTTATATGAAAAGAGATGTCGCACACCAACCTGTTGGGATGACGTTGGTGAAAGAAAACCTGTAGGCCCAGAACTGGTGGAGGAAACGATGGAAAAGGTGAAGGTAATCCAAAACCACATCAAAGCAGCTCAAAGTAGGCAGAAGAGCTATGCTGACAATCGAAGGAAGGATTTGGAGTTTCAGGCAGGAGATCATGTTTTCTTGAAGGTATCACCATGGAAGGGAGTTATACGTTTCGGTAAGAAGGGTAAATTGAGTCCCAGGTACATCAGACCCTTCGAAATTCTAGAACGAATTGGGGCTGTAGCTTACCGTTTGGCAATGCCGCCAAGTCTCTCCAAAGTTCATGATGTGTTCCACATATCAATGTTGAGAAAATACATGCCCGACCCAACGCATGTACTCACCTATAAGGAATTATAACTGGAACCCGATCTGTCTTATTGTGAAGAGCCCGTCAGGATTCTCGATACAAGAGAACAAGTGCTGAGAAACCAGACGACTCGTCTGGTAAAAGTTCTATGGAGAAACCATAAGATGGAGGAGGCAACGTGGGAACCCGAGGAACTTATGATGAAGAATCACCCGAATCTTTTTATACAATGATATTATATGAAATTTCGAGGACGAAATTATTTGAAGGAGGGGAGAATGTAACACCCCAAGCTTCCACGGTACACATCTCTTTGAATAATACAGTAGCGTGTGTTGTACGCAGCTTCGAGTTCTAACACACGCCACAACCAATAAAAGTAGATGTTATGAATAGTAATACCTAATTATTGAAATATTATAAATTTTATCTTGCCAAATGGACTTCGTTTTTGGATTTGGAATATCGAAATTAGCCTATGTTGAAGTTTTGGTATTTTTCTGAGAACTTCCAATTTTCTTTGAATAGTGAAAATTACTTAAAAACAACTTTTTTAATAAAAATAATTTATAGTGATAAATTATACTATTGAGTGGTTTTAAATTATAATTAGAATATATGTTTACCATTTTATCCAATGGTGTTCATTAGAATTAATTTCACTTTGAAATTGGACATAAACAATTGTCAATCTTTTGATATATTTTGTTTCTTAAAAACACGCTATTTGTTGTGACATCGGGAATTAATGATGAAATTAATTAATGAAACTTATATGTTTGGAATTTCATAAAATAGACATCATTTTTGAATTCGGAATATCAATTATAGCTTAGGGTGAAATTTTGGCATTGTTCTGAAAAACTTCAATTTTTGATGAATAGTGAAACCACTAAGTGGTAGTTAAAAAACTGATTTTTCGTTTAAATGAAACATTACCACTTCTGTGATTTGATTTTAAAAAATCCGACATACATGGTTGTCATTAAGAAGTAAAATGTGGTTCAATGGGATGAAAATAATTTTTTGGTGAATAGTAACTTTTAAGTTTAATTAATCACGATTAAAGGTAATTAGTGAAATTTAAGGTAAAAATGATATTATAAAAATATGAAATGACCTTTACACTTGTCCTACCCCTATGTTATGTGTCATGGACGACCAAGAAAATCCATGGATCAACTTGGGGACCCCATGGAGCCACTTTGGTAGGAAAATGACATAAATTACTTTTATTTAAAGTTAAAATAAAAATGTCACAAACATAAGTTGTTTTACTAAAACAATTTTTAATTGGGGTTATACAAGTCATATTTTTGACTATAAATATTCATTATAAAGATAAAAATATTTCCTACATCATGATAGTTTTTTTATAATTTTTTGACATTAAATAAATTAAATTATTTATGACACCATGATGATGCAGCGATTACCTCATCAATTAACGATTTAAATAAAATGAAAAGATAATGTAAAATCCAAGGCTTACACTTGTCCAAAGCCTATTGGATGAGAATATTTCGAACCATTATCACCTTAGCCTCAAATTATATAACTTTGGGACCTTTATAATCCGAAAAGCATTGTATAATAAATTAACATTTTATTACTTTCCAAGAGTGCCCCTCCTCTCCACTTATAAAAGGCCCCCACCACTACCACCTTACTCACACTTTCAAAGCCTTTTGTATCGGCCAAACTCTACCCAAATACTCTCCCAACTTCCCTACCTTACTCCTAGAAGCCTCAACTTGGGCAGAAGTCTTCCCAAGGAAGCCTTTGGCTCAAATCAAAAAGAGTTACCCGATTTTAAGGTAATGTCTTCTCTAATGTTGTTTTGTTTTATTTTGCTTCTCTAACCCCTTAAACTATTTTTATTACTTTATTTTGTAACAACACCAGTATCTAAAATATAATAGGATGTTTTTATGATAATTATTTGGTTTACACTTACACACACCTTCGTCTAATGGTTAAAGAACATACTGTTTCTGTGGGTAGCGAAATACTGCCTCACGAAACGATGATTGTTCAACACTCATATAACACCTTAAAAGGTGGAAATTAAGATGTAACTATATTTATATATGATATATAATATTTTTATGTTTTACTTAAGGTTCTGTATTTTTTATTTATGGCATAACTTTATTGTTTCCATTATGGCTAAACGCGATATTTTCATTTTAGGAAGTACGGACTACCGCCCCCTCGAAGTGATTTGAATCGTAAATGCCATATGTGGGATGTATAAAGGATGGAGTAAATGGTATTATACATTATATTATACTGTAATTATATTATACCTTTATATAATTATAACTTCATTCCATTAAATATGAAATAGAAATGAAAGTAGCGTTCTTGCGTACGTACGGCTTACCGTCTCAATGAACAGTGCATTTCATTTCTTACCTCTAAACGTTATGGAATATTATAAATGCATGTATATACTGGATATATATGAGATATATGATATCTAAATCATGAATATAATTTTGTATATAATGGATATTTTACCACATGACCAACTTTTAATTATAAGAAGTTTATTTTTGACTCAAGTACCTAAGATCGACAAAACGACCGTTATAAACTTAAATAATTACATAATGTTCATGACATGGTAATAAGTGATATAAAAGGAATAATGAACATGAAAAAGGTTCTTAAGAATGTAGAGATTAACTCTAGTTTATTATTCAGGAGATCAAAGAACGGTCGAGTGAATTCGGACACAAGGTAAGGGAATTTCTTAACCCAATTTCCATTCTTTGGGTTAATCTCTTACTTTCAAATTATGTCATGATATTATTATGTCATATCTTTTATTTGTACTTTCTTTATGTGTACTTATAGTGAATACACATAATAGATCTATTATATTTTAAAAATGATCTTTTTAAGGACTTCATCTTAATCTCCTTTCATTGAGGCATATTTGGTTTTATACACAACTTTCTTTTATATGGTGTATAAACCCCTTTGACTTTTACGTTTATTCAAAAGGAATCTTTTTTATACGAAGCGTTTTACTAAACAAAAAAAATGGAATGTTTTTCTTTCCTTACATATGCGGCGACAACGACTTCTCCGCCGCAGTGACCATTATTTGAGTTTCGGCTTCCTCTACAAGCCATCACTTTTTTTAATGAAAAATAAATACAAAGTTTTAACTTTCTTTTATTTTGGTATTGAAAATGGTTTTGAAAGAATTTTTATTATATCAATGTGTTGTATTGATATCTTGTGATTGAAATATGAAATGTTATGTTTCCTTTATGCATGTTTTATGTGATACGATTATGTTATGGTTTATGATATGTTTAAACCTATTCATATGAGGAATGCATTGGACTTAATAAGTGACTGGTGGATCCCGCTATAGCTCCTCGATGCATCGGTAGGTCTCATGAGAAAAACTAGTGTCTTGGTACGAGGCCTTTACAAAATCTTATTTGTGGTATTGGCACGAGGCCTTGACTACGTGGTTATGATAGTCTGGCATTATGCATTCCATCATTATGAAAGTGGTTATTGATATTGCATGTGATTATTAGACCAGTAGAATATCCATGTGAATAAGAAAATGGCATTATCTCATTTTACTTTTTCCATATTATGTTGAAGTTCATGTTTAAAAGGCTTTTGTTTTAGTTATACATTGCCTTAAATGTTAATGTTTATTTATGAAAGCTTCTGCAATATTGTTATCCTTACTGAGCATCTGAGCTCACCCCTTTCAATGTTTTAATATTTTCTAGGATGTGAAGAAGTATTTTATGAATGACCTCCAGGGATAGTCAGAAGAGGATATGAGTATGGACTATGGAGACTTTGTTATTGTAGATTTTCACTTTATTATGTAATGTAACATTTATGAATGTATCTAGTGTTTCCAAGGCCACTAAACTAATCAGTCTTTCGTGACTTGATCTTTTGTGATCATGCCAATTTTATGAAGTAATGCACAGACTCTGGGTAGCTGGGGTCGGGGCGTTACACCAATGCATTGGGTAAAGTATAATATCATGATATGTCATGTGAAATGAGTGTTGACTCATGCTAATTCAAGTGCAACGAGGGTTTACTCATTTTTCATGTGCAATGAGGGTTTACTCATGCTCCATGTGCAATGAGCCTTGGCTCATGCTAATTCAATGTTAAGTTTTGTTGCCACATTTCCATGTTATGATTATCATGATTTATCATGCCTTTATGTTCATGTTTCTTTTATGCTCTACTGATATGCTATTGTCTAACATGTATTGTACTCCTCATGTTATTCCATGTGTACTCCCTTACTGGGATTTATAGCTCACCATTTTCTTATGAATGTCCTCAGGTTATCCCATGCAATGCTAAGTACGAGGGAATGTAGTGGTCATGTAAAGGAAGTTTTCAATAAAGATGTTGTATTTCATGTTTTAAGTTTTTATGTAATGATCCTAAGCCCCAAAGACACTAAAACTCTCAATCTTCTTTGTTGTATCAAGTGAAGTTTTATGTATTGAATCATGTTTAAGTTGTAATAAAAAGCAGGGTTGTCATACTCTTGGCCCTTTAACAATCAAGAGGGTAACTCAAAACCCTTCAAGGAGTTATCAAACAATTAAATCTTTAAACCATCTGGAATTAACCAGTTCATTATTGGTAGGTTCCAACTATGGGAAACCTAAACATAAATCTATCATAGCTATCAGAAATTAATTAAATGATTAATTGACATGCCTTCAAACAAAAAGCACCAACATGTTTCAGGTTTACCAACCAACTGAATTAAACATGCACATCAGCATCAACTTGATTAACATCAAATTAGAACAACAACCACATCTGGATTAATTTACATGCCTTTATCTTTATCCAATTAAATATCAATTAGTCCCAGTTTACGTTCTTTACCAATTTTGACCAAGAACAACTGCTAAGCAAGGCAAGCATAGATATCACACTATCTAGCAAAACATGAGGCAATAACATACGATCGATACGATTTATTTATCCAGTTAAAAGTATTTTATTAGGTCAATTACATTGTCATACAATGGGATTCAACATGCCAAAAATATAGTTGTACGTAAAATAAAGAGAAGCAACTAATCCCCTACCTCAAGGTTTTTGACGAAAACCCCAACAACGAAGAACGCACAAGAAAGACGGGTTGATTCTCCAAAAACCCACCTTATATCTCTACTCCTAGAAAGATCAAGACCAAAGCTAAACATATTTGGCATCCACACACTTAGATCTACCCATTATAGGAATAGATCCATAAAACTGAGGAAAGAGGAGAAGTAGATCTAAGTAGATCTAAGAAACCAAACAATAATGATCACATACCTCAAGAAAAAGGATTCGATTCGCCAAGAGAAGCCTTCAGATCGCCTCCAAAACGCTTAGGAGAGGTTCTATTACCTTCAAGGAAAGGGTAATCTCGAGTTATGGCCGATTAGGAGCTTAAAAAATCCATTTAGAGGCAAAACGAGTTAGATCCAAAATTTTAGGATCTAGATTTAAGTGCCCGCACGGTTAGTCCGCATGGTTTGACAACCCATGCGCTAACCGTGCATTATATTCTTCCTTGTCAAACACTCCTCGCATGGTTAGGCCGCACAGTTAGACAAACCGTGTGCTAACCATACGTTATCCACTTTCTCCAAAACCAACCTCGCACGGTTTGGCCGCATGGTTTGGAAAAACCGTGTGCCACCCGTGCGAAAGCTATTGACCTTTAGTTTTCCTTAAAAGTCTGCCCAAATGCACCCCAAGTCACCTTGATTTCTCAAAACCCCTCTAGCACCACATTTTCACAAAGGAATGGGCCGGAGAGGTCTAGGCCATTACATCAGATACCTCTCAAAACATTCTTGTCCTTGAGAATCAAAAACCCACTTAAAGAGAAAACGAAACAGGGTCTGAACAACCACCCATCAAGATACCTCTCAAAAGAGAGAAAGCCACAAAAGCAACAAAGGAATCCATCTCATAAAAAAGAAAGTTTCATAACCAAAAAATTACAATGATACATGAAGAGAGTCAAACATCAAATAACTCTGGGTACTGGACACGCATATGTGACTCACGTTCCTAGGTACTCTCCTCCATGCCACCGTGTCGCCACAAGACACGAACTAAGGGGATAGAACGCCCGTGAAACACCTTATCCTTGTGGTCTTGGATCTCCACAGGTCGCTCCTCAAAGGTTTCATCATCATCAACATCGATCTCTCCCCAATCGATGATGTGAGAGTCATCGTGAAGATAATTACGGAGCTGTGATACATGGAAAACATCATGTATCCAACTCATCTGAGGGGGAAGTGCTACTCGATACGCCACAACTCCAACACGATATAACACCTAGAAAGGCCTAACAAACCTGGGAGAAATCTTACTTCCATGACCAAACCTTTACTTCCCACGATGGGGAGTCACCTTTAGAAACACATGATCCCCAACATTAAACTCTAAGGGCCTCCTTCTTTGATCGACATATGATTTATGACGATCTTACGCTATCTTCATCTGCTCGCGAATCACCTGAACCATCTCTATTGTATTATGCACTAGTTCTGGTCCGAGAATTGCTGACTCTCCGACCCCGGTCTAGCACAACGGAGAACAGAAAGTCCGGCTATACGAGGCTTCAAACGGTGCCATACCGATGGTGGAGTGAAAAATATTATTTTAAGTGAACGCCACCAAGGGTAAGTTCCTCATCCAAGAACCTCCGAAATCAAGAACACAAGAGAGTAACATGTTTTCAAGATTCTGGATGGTTTGCTCTATCTGACCATCCGTTTGAGGCTGAAAAGCAGTGCTAAGGCATAGTTGAGAATCTAAAGCATGTTGGAGACCTCTCCACACTCTGGAGGTAAAACAAGGATCTCGATTAGAAATGATCATCCTAGGGACTCCATGAAGTCTCACCACCTCCTCTAGATACTGCCTCGACATAGCACCCACTGAGCTTGACTCCTTGATTGCTATAAAGTGGGCCGATTTTGTTAAATGATCCACTACCACCCAAATAACATCATGTACTCTCGGAGATCGAGGTAAACCAGTAACGAAGTCTATTGAGATTTACTCCCACTTCCACTGAGGAATCTCTAATGGCTGGAGAAGGCCACCAGGAACACGGTGTTCGACCCTCACCTTATGGAAGACTAAACATCGAGACACAAACTCCGCAACTGCACGATTCAGCCCAGGCCACCAAAACTGGCTCCTCAAGGATCGGTACATCATTGTCATGCTAGGATATACTACTAAGGGATAACTATTGAACTCTCTAAGAACCATCTCACGCATCAACAAAGGGACAAAAGGCCTTCCATGATACAACACTCGGTGTTGTTCATCTTCAGTCCAACCATTAGGGGCCTCACCACAAACAACTCGGTCTATCCAGACTTCCACCTCTAGATCTCCCAGCTAGGACTCTTCCACATTTTGCATCAGGTATGACTGTAACATCATCTAAAAAAGATATCCTCTACCCCAACTTCTCCCATATCAAGATGTAATACTGAAAGTTCTTACATTACTCCCCAGAAGTCACCAGATTTACGCACAATGGTACGCGCGTCGCAGTGCATCCAATTTGCAAATTTTTATAACCGACTGGCTACTGTAAAAGTGGCGAGCAGGGTCGAACCACAGAGAGAACATAATCTAGTTCACTAAAAATATTTCGTTGGACAATGTTTAGACAGACAAGGTTTGAGGGGATTCCTATTTTTGAGTTTTCTTTTTTTTTTCTTTTTAATTAAACTAAAAAGTGAGAAGACATAAGATAAAAAGAAAATTGAAAATAAGAATGATGATCAAAAAAATGTGTTGGGGATGCTAGTGTCACAATTAAATTATCACGTAGACATGCAAAGTATTCTTTTATGTGATTAAATATTTATTCTGTTTAGTTATCGCCAGTTCCAAAAATATAAGAATTTTTTAGATGCTCAATTTAAAATTCCTAATTTATTTAAAGTACTTTTCTCCAGTGTCCTAAATAAATTAGGAAATTCGTTCAAGTCCCAAACTATACAGCGAAATGACACAACCCGTTTCTCACAAAGTTGTGTCACCAATTTGCACCTACCATCGGTCAACGCGGTTTACCTTCTCAGACCGCCGCATCGACTTATAATTAAAAGGTCCAGTTTCAATTTCAGCAATTAATTCAGTGAAAAAATAATTTAAACAGATAAACATTCAATTAAAATAAATTTAATTGACAATTAATCATCAAAAAACACATTGCATGTCATGCGAAATAATTTTTATTAATCAACCAACATCCCGACACTAATAAAATTACCCCGACATCACAACTGAAAGAATAAATGCAGTAAAATGATATGTCATGTGGATTAACACTGAGTTACTAATGAAATGATTGTGTCTGTCTCTATTTCCGCCGCACGTAGCAACCCTCGGCATGTGATGATGTCGTGCACCAACTATGCGACCACCGGAACGAAGGATTTGAGCGGTGAGTAGTGCGCGACTGCTGGTCGGCTCCTCGGGTAGCGGTGAGTGGTTCGCGGCTGCTGGAAAAATTCGGAAACCGTGGTGGCTTCTCAGACACTTGGTGGCTGGGGCGCTGCAAGTAAAAAGCAAGGGTGAGAGGGGCTGGCGGGTTAGGAGGGGTAGTGGGGTGCGACGGGGGAAAGCTGGGAAGGGGGTGCCGGGCCTTCAGACTGGAGAGGGGAGGCGGACAGTGGGATGGAGAGGTGAAGAGGGGAGACCGGGTTCTAGTGGGGTGCGACGTGTGTTAATCTGTGGAAGAGGACGGAGGAGAGGAGCGGTGGGGCATGTGGGGTGGCGGGGTGCAGGTTAGGCGAGGCGGGTTTATGGGGGGAAGCTGTTGGGGTGAGGAGTAGGAAAAGGGAGAGTGGAGAGGGATAGAGGGTGCCTGGGTAAGGGATTCGGGGGAGAGGCGGGGTGGACAGGGGGAGTAGGGGGCGAGCGGGGTGAAGGGCTAGGGGGAGATGGGGGGCGCGGGTGAGGGTAGCAGGGGAGTGCCAACGGGAGAGAGGGGGGGGTGATTGGAGGGAGCAGGGGTATGAGGGTTGTGCGGGTTTATGGGGGGAGGCGGGTAGATAGGTGGGTGAGGATTAGAGAGAGGGTGTTTAAAAAAAAGAAAAGGGTGTGGAATGGGTCAAAAAAAGAAAAAGGGGGGAGGGAAGTTGGGGTGTGGGAATTAGGGGGTAAAAAAATTAAATTAAATTTAAAATAAAACTAATTATCTAAAAGGGTTAAATAATATTAATAACAAATTAGTATAAATATAATTATATAAATATTTATATTTATAATTAATTAATAAACTAAAATTAATATTAAAATAAAATAAAATATGAAATGTTAATAAAATAAAATTCTAAAAAATGAAAATAAATAACTAATATTAATATAATACTAACTAAAAACTATAAAAACAACTAAAATATTTAAAATAATACAAAAAGAACCTAAAAGAACAATAATTGGTTAGCAAATTATTTAAAACTAAATGAAAATAGGCAAAAAAATGTTAGTAACATCCATGTACATCAAATCCCACACACTTAAACTTTTGCACTCCTGGGAAAAACAATCTGAAATAAAACACAAGTGGACCTGTAGAAAAATCCAAACATCAAAATTAAAAGTTCAAAATTTTCCAATCTCTTTCCTCATAATATATCATGCTTCATTTAAAACTTCAGTTTCAAAAAACAACTATTCTTTCGCTTGCATTTTTTTCAAAACAAGTACGTGCACTCATTCATCATGTGACCTACCTTTCCATCACTCTCGTATCTCAAATAAAATAAAAGTTTTTCTCAGTTCTCATACAAATGCATGCTTACCAAAGGATTTCCATGAATTTCACATCTCCACTAGTGGAAATCAAAAAATGCACTAATCTCAAGGACTTTACATGAGGTTCAAATGTTTCTGAAGCTGTGGGATAGTGGGTTTTTAAAAAAAAATTTACATCTTTCTGGTAAAAAGGAGGGTTGAATATTGAAATAAATGTATGATATATGTCAATCCAAATGTCTCCCTCAAACTCTCACTCCCCCACACTTAAAACATTGCTTGTCCCCAAGCATATGATAAGCCAATGTTTCGCTCTTGTTTTTCATTTTTTAAAGACACAACTCACTCAAATAATATGGTCATGAAAAAAAAGTTGAGTATCAAATGTAAAACCCCATGAAATAGGTCTCAGACAATAATCCCAAAGAATGGTACACAAGCAGTGTATACGCTGTAACATCTCAATGAAGGTAGGTCATATAGAAAACTCTCTAGTTTCGGGAGTAATGGATCATCACTTTAATAGGTATCCCCAAAGTTGAGGGTTACCATGTAATGACCACCAATGTACTCATTGTTGGAACTAAAAAAGATTATATATTCCTATATCAAAATAATATGAAATGAATGTGCTACTGTGAAAAAGAACTCATATGATTAGGATGGGATAATGTCAATCCATGTACATCAAATGACTCACTTCCCCTCAAAGAACCCTCTCCATGAGTAAGTCTCTCCCCCCACACTTAGATTGAAATTATCATGAAAAAAAATCAAGAAATTAGTAGGGAAGGGTATCGGCTTGGGCTCATCCTAAAAGGCTCCTACATGGCTTCTAAGGGCTATACGATGGAGGAAATGTTTGGGTGGCTCAGTGGGTCAACAGGGCTAAAAAAATAAAATAGATGCCTCGATCATTTTAGTGCAACTTTCAAAAATTCCTATCTCTTTGATGGAAAAAACATGGAATGTTCTAGAAGACATAACATGGTTGAGATTCCCTCAAGAAACATAGAAACAAAAGATAATGTAAAATAGTCCAGAGTCCTCACGGGTAGGGAAATATAATGTTGGACAACACAGATGAGAATGAGTGCAAATAAGTGTCTCAAAATTATACAAGTTTTTGAAAAAAAAATTCAAATCATGAATTAATATAAGCAATCATCTAAGTCATGAGATCAAAGATCAAAGAAATCCAGAACAAGAATCAGGTGCTCAAACTGCTTGGAGACACAAGTGGTATGTTCCCAATTGGGTTGCGATAAAAATATAGCAGCTTTTATGTGGGTTCATGAATGACAGGAGTGTTAGTTTTTTTTTTCAATTTTTTTATTAGTTTACATGGTGTTTTTGGAAGCATAAAATATGGAAAAAAATTAAAACACTTCCCTGTGTAAGTGCAGATAGACGCAGAGAGGCTGTTTGTATCCGATGAAGCTCTAGAAATGGTGTACCTGTAAAATCTCCATATGTACAACACATATCGAAATCATATCATAAAGATAACACCAAGAATCATATAAATGGAAGCAGAGATGCAGGAGAGTGAAAAGTGCATACAAATATCATGAGTAGCAAAAAATAAATTCACACATGCCATGTTTTATTTTCTCAAACAAACTAGAACAGGTAAAATAAGAAAGGGGAAAAATAAAACTGGAACATGAGTTTCCTCCCAGGAAGTGCTAAGTTTTACGTCTTTAGCCAGACGGATGGACAATGTTCAATCATCTTGGTCTATCGGCTCAGAATTCCTCTGCCTCTTACGAGAACTAGTGGCTGTGTCATCAATATCACGGGGACGCTTAGTGGGATTAACCACCTCTGGAGAGTAGTGAGTGTGAAGCTGGTGAGGAAGGAATGGAATCTGTGCTCTTTGTGGTGGTACCTGGTGCTGAGAACGAATCTCTAGTGAAAGTTCCTCAAGCTGGCGCTCGATATCAGCTAGCTCCTGAGTCATCCGTCGTACTAAGTCAGAGGGAGACAGAACAAGCGCATCGATGACCACAGAATAATCAGAAGAGCTAGAAATTTTTTTAGCTGCATCCACAAAATAGATAGAGAGATAGAGATAGAGTAAGAAACAAAGATCAAAGAATGAAGAAGCAGTCGGGTTGCCTCCCGATCAGTGCTAAGTTTAACGTCTTCAGCCAGACGGATAACTTCTCATTGCAATTGTAGTTCTTCAATGATGCCTATTTTAACTGAAGTGTGGTAAAGTTTAAGGCGTTGACCATTTACTTTGAATGGAGGCATCTTCCCATCAGAAATTTTGACAGCACCATGTGGATAAACAATTGTGACGGTGTAAGGACCTGACCACTTCGACTTGAGTTTTCCAGCCATGATTTGAAGTTGTGAGTTGAAGAGGAGAAATTTGTCGCCTGCTGAAAAATTTCTTTGTTGGATCCTTTTGTCATGCCAGGCTCTAGTTTTCTATTTTTAAATCAAAGAATTTTCATATGCTTCTCTCCTCATCTCATCTAGTTCATTCATCTGTAGAAAATGCTTCTCTTGGGCAGTTTTGAAATCAAAATTCAGTTTCTTCACAGCCCAATAAGATTTATGTTCCAATTCGACAGGTAAGTGGCAGGTTTTTCCAAAGACCAACCTATATGGGGACATTCTAATGGGTGTCTTGTAGGCAGTTCTGTAGGCCCCAAGTGCATCATCAAGTTTGGTGACCCAATGTTTCCTAGATGTATTTACAGTTTTCTCCAAAATACCCTTAATTTCTTAGTTTGAAACCTCAGCTTGGCCATTGGTCTATGGATGGTATGGGTTCTCATGTAGTGGTGACATCCATGGCGATTCATTAGCTTTTGAAATAGCTCATTATTTAAGTGGGTACCACAGTCACTAATGATGAGCCTTGGAATTTCGAACCGGGTAAAAATGTGTTGCTTCAAAAATTTGATGACGACTCGAGCAGTATTTTCTGAGAATGCTTCAACTTCCACCCATTTTGAAACATAGTCCACATAGAAAAGGATATAGGATTTCCCAAAATATTTAGGAAAAGGATCCATTAAGTCAATTCCCCATATGTCAAAAATTTTAATGCCCATGATTAAGTGTTGTGGCATTTCGCGTTTCCAGCTTATACCCCCAGTTCTTTGGCATTTGTCACAATTCATGATGAATTCAAGAATATCATGATTCATGGTCAGCCAGTAAAAACCACTTTGTAACACTTTTTTGATTTTTCGATGAATCCCATGGTGTCCCCCAGCTTCTCCAGTATGGCACAAGTTCAAAACACAATCAACTTCTTCTTCAGGGATGCATCTTCTTATCATTCCATCCACACAGTCTTTGAAAAGTAAAGGATCATCCCAGTAGTAATGGCGTGATTCATTCAAAAATCTTTTCCTTTGTTCCTTTGGTAAATCTGGATGTATCACACTTGAAGCTAATTAGTTCACGAAATCAGCATACCAAGGTGTGATTTTCTCAATGGCATAGAGTTGTTCATCAAGAAATTTTTGATTGATTAGTTCGACATTGATTTCACTTGTGTCATGTTCGAGGAGTGATAAATGATTAGCAACGACATTATCTGTTCCCTTTTTGTCCTTGAATTCAATGTCAAATTCTTGAAGTAACAGTATCCATCGAATAAGTCTGGTTTTTTCATCTTTCTTGGTCATCATATACCGAAGTGCAGAGTGATCCGTATAGAAAGTGACTTTTGAGAACAATAGATGGGATCGAAATTTATCAAAGGCAAAGACAACTGCTAGTAGCTCTTTTTCAGTTTTTGTGTAGTTATGTTGAGCCTCATTCAAAGTGCGACTAGCATAATAGATTGGCCTAAAGATATTTTCTTTTCTTTGTACCAAGGCAGCACCAACTACCCATTCACTAGCATCACACATTAACTCGAATGGATGCTCCCAATCAGGTGAAATAATTATCGGGGCTTCAACCAAATGTTGCCTTAATAATTTAAATGCTTCCTGACATTCAAGCCCAAAGTGGAACGTGAAATCTTTTCCCAATAAGTTCGTAAGGGGTCAGGCAATAACAGATAAATCCTTAATTAAGTGTCTATAGAATCCAAAGTGCCCAAGAAAACCTCAAATGGAATGAACTGAAGAAGGCATGGGTAACTCAGAGATTGTACTAATCTTTACAGAATCGACTTCAATTCCTTTATTTGAAATTTTATGACCCAAAACTATTCCACTTTGTACCATGAAGTGTGAATTTTCCCAATTAAGCACCATATTCATTTCTTCACATCTTGCCAAAGCCTTATCCAGATGTTCCAGAGAGTCATCAAAATAATCTCCATACATAGAGAAGTCATCCATGAATATTTCTAGGAACTCTTCAATCATGTCATGGAACATTTACATCATGCATCGTTGAAATGTGGCCGGAGCATTGCACATTCCAAAAGGCATTTGCCGATATGAAAATGTACTCTATGGACAAGTGAACGTGCTTTTCTCTTGATCCTCTAGCTTCACTGATATTTTATTATAGCCTGAGTATCCATCCAGAAAATATTAGTAATCTCTACCTGCCAATCGTTCAAGGATTTGATCAATGAAGGGAAATGGGAAGTGATCCTTTCTGGTGGAATCATTCAATTTCCGATAGTCGATGCACACTCTCCATCTAGTCACTGTTCTTGTGGTTATCAATTCTCCTTTATCATTCTCAACCACTATGGTTCCACCCTTTTTAGGTACCACTTGCAATGGGCTAACCCACTGACTATCAGAGATTGGAAATATTAAACCAGCATCAAGAATTTTAATGACTCCTTTATTGACTACTTCTTTCATGTGAGGTGTCAAGCATCGTTGTGGTTTCCTACAAGGTTTTGAATTATCTTCCATATGTATTCTGTGAGTACAGACAGCAGGACTTATACCTTTTAGATCAGCAATCATCCAACCTATTTCTGGCTTCATTTGTGATAGGACATTGAGCAATTTGATCTCTTGTTCACTCTAAATATTGGCTTTGATGATGACTGGTAAGGTGTTTAAATCTCCCAAGTAACTATATCTCAGGTTTGATGGAAGGGGTTTAAGATCAAGTGTTGGAGGATTTTCAAGTGATGGAGTAATTGAAGTGAATTCATGTCTATCTAAAGGCTCGACTATGTTCCTGATGAATTCCACTACCTCGATTGATTCAGTAAACTATTCATTTTCTTTGTGCAAATCTATGATATCCAGTGCATTGCTTGCTAACTCATCCCATTCTTCAATCGTATCCAGGAAATGACAGTCTACTACAGATGGTTTTTCTATAGCCTTTAAGACATAAAATGTAATGTTCTCATCCCCAATTCTAAAAATTAACCTTCCCTCTTGGACATCAACCAGCGCTCTGCATGTTGCTAAGAAGGGTCTCCCGAGAATGAGTGGGACATCCTTGTATTCTTCCATATCAAAGACAATGAAATCAGCATGGAAGTAATATTTATCAACCTTGACAAGTACGTCCTATATAATCCCTCAATGTGATGGATTTTTCTTCTTCTCTTGGGTTGACTCTTGTGCTTCCCGGTAGAGTTCCTTGTTGTCGGTTCTGCATTTGTGTGGCTATCTGACCGACTTGATTTTCAATGATACGCATGGAATCCTGCAGGTTTTGGGTGTTTGTCTAAAAATTTTGAGTTGTTGCTTGCACATTTTGGGTTGTTGTATGAAAATTTTGAGTTTCCATCTCTTGTAACTCAAACCTTGATTGATTGGACATCATTAGTTTAGCGATAGTTGCTCCCCAATCTTGTTGTCCTTGCATTGCAGGAGGGGAAAAGTCTGTTGTTTGCTTTTTCTACTTATATTTTTGTTGTTGTTGTTGAAATGGGGGTCGGTATTTCTATTTATATCCTTGCTCTTGTGATTTCATGGTGGGTCTGAAGGAAGATTGAGCAGGAAATTCAGGTGGACCCGTGTTCTGGTTCATTGGTTGAGTAGTTGAAGGCTCCTTCCAACCTTGATTTTGGTTATTTCCTTGCCAGTTTGTGTTGTAGTTGTTTCTATAATTCCCTTTGTTGTAGCTGACAAAGTTAGCTTCAGACATCTTGGTCTCAGAGGTGTTATATGGAAACATAGGATAATCATGAGGGCCACCACAGTGTTGACAATGATCAGCTTGAACAACATGGAATGGCTTAGGCGGGTTTATTGACAAGTTGTCAATCCTCTTGTTGAGAGCTTCAAATTGTGCAGCCATGAATGTATGGGAATCAATGTGATGCACTCCTGCCTTTCTTCTTGAAAAATCTTCTAGCCACTGGAAACTGTGTTCGGCCTTGTTTTGAATTAATATGTACAGATCTTCAGGATCCATTTCCATGAACACATTTCTAGTAGCTGTGTTGATTGCAGACTTACTCTCGGTTTGAAGTCCATAGTAGAAATCTTTCAACTCATTTTCCAACTTCATCCCATGATGAGGACAACATCTTAACATGGAATTGAATCTTTCCCAATCTTCTCCTAATGATTCGTATTCACTTTGACAAAAGGAGTTGAGATCTCTCTTGTTTTTCAAATATTGAGCTGTTGTGTAATATCGATCAAGAAATTTTCTTCTCAGCACTTCCCAAGGGAAAACTGTTTCTGAGTCGAGACATTCCAACCAGTCCTTTTCTTTCCCTTGCAATGAGAACGGAAATAGTCGCAGGATCAATGCATCATCTATCACTCCGTTATATTTAAATGTGTCACAGACTTCAAGAAATCTGTTCACATGCATATAAGGGTCTTCGCTGCTCAATCCATGAAATTGTGCATGTTTTTGGAGAAGGTTGATCGTGGATGAATTCAATTCAAAGTGCGTTGCTTGGATTCTGGGTCTTATTATGCCTGAGCTAACTCCGACTGTGTTGGATCGCAACTCCTATCTCATAGTAGTCTGAGGCCTTTGATTATCGAGACGGTTTTGGAAAAGTGGGTGGACTTGTCCACTAGGAAGTGTCGGAATGTGAGTTTCAACGCTTTCCTCCGGTGGATGAATTGCATTTGCGACGGAGGTACCAATTTGTTCTTTGAATTTTCTTTGATGTTCAAGTTATGGATCAAGGGGCGGGTCATTCTTTGAAGAATTAGAATTAAGAGTGTTCACCATTTAGGCGAACAGTGCCTAAAGAAAAGTCTACTAGAAATTTTCTTAATGCTAGACGTGCGCATGCTCCCCGACAACGGTGCCAGAAATTTGGTACGCACGTCGCAACGCGTCCAATTTGCAAATTTTTATAACCGACTGGCTACTATAAAAGTGACGAGCAAGGTCGAACCACAGAGAGAACAGAATCTAGTTCACTAAAAATATTTCATTGGACAATGTTTAGATGGACAAGGTTTGAGGGGATTCCTATTTTTGAGTTTTCTTTTTTTTTTCTTTTTAATTAAACTAAAAAGTGAGAAGACAAAAGATAAAAAGAAAATTTCAAATGAGAATGATGATGGACTCTAAGTCAACAAAATGTGTCGGGGATGCTGCTGTCACAATTAAATTATCATGCAGACATGCAAAATATTCTTTTATGTGATTAAATATTTATTCTGTTTAGTTATCGCCAGTTCCAAAAATATAAGAATTTTTTAGATGCTCAATTTAAAATTCCTAATTTATTTAAAGTCCTTTTCTCCGGTGTCCTAAATAAATTAGGAAATTCGTTCAAGTCCCAAACTATACGGCGAAATGACACAACCCGTTTCTCACAAAGTTGTGTCACCAATTTGCACCTACCATCGGTCAACGCGGTTTACCTTCTCGGACCGCCGCATCGAATTATAATTAAAATGTCCAGTTTCAATTTCAGCAATTAATTCAGTGAAAAAATAATTTAAACAGATAAACATTCAATTAAAATAAATTTAATTGACAATTAATCATCAAACAACACGTTGCATGGCATGCACAATAATTTTTATTAATCAACCAACATCTCGACACTAATAAAATTACCCCAACATCACAACTGAAAGAATAAACGCAGTAAAATGATATGTCATGTGGATTAACACTGCGTTACCGAAGAAATGATCGTGTCCGTATCTATTTCTGCCGTGCGCAACAACCCTCGGCACGTGATGACGTCGCGCACCAACTATGCGACCACCGGAACGAAGGATATGAGCGGTGAGTAGTGTGTGGCTGCTGGTCGGCTCCTCGGGTAGCAGTGAGTGGTGCGTGACTGTTGGTCGAATGCGGCAACTGCGGTGGCTACTCAGACACTCGGTGGCTGGGGCGCTGCAAGTAAAAAGCAAGGGTGAGAAGGGCTGGCGGGTTAGGAGGTGTAGTGGGGTGCGACAGGGGAAAGCTGGGAAGGGGGTGTGGGGACTTCAGACTAGAGAGGGGAGGCGGCCAGTGGGATGCATAGGTGAAGAGGGGAGGCCAGGTTCCAGCGGGGTGCGGCGTGCGTTGAGATGGGGAAGAGGCCGAAGGAGAGGAGCGATGGGGTAAGTGGGGCTGGCGGGGTGCAGGTTCGGCGAGGCGGGTTTATGGGGGGAAGCCGTCGGGGTGAGGAGAAGGAAAAGGGAGAGTGGAGTGGGATGGAGGGCACCTGGGTAAGGGAGTCGGGAGAGAGGTAGGGTGGACAGGGGGAGCAGGGGGCGAGTGGGGTGAAGGGTCGGGGGGAGATGGGGGCGCGGGTGAGGGGAGCAGGGGAGTACCGGAGGGAGAGAGGGGGGGCTGGGTGATAGGAGGGAGCAGGGGTATGAGGGCTGTGCGGGTTTATTGGGGGAGGCAGGTAGATAGGTGGGTGAGGATTAGAGAGAGGGTGTTTAAAAAAAAGAAAAGGGTGTGGAATGGGTCAAAAAAAAAAGAAAAAGGGGGGAGGGAAGTTGGGGCGTGGGAATTAGGGGGGGAAAAATTCAAATTCAAATTAAATTTAAAATAAAACTAATTATCTAAAAGGGTTAAATAATATTAATAATAAATTAGTATAAATAGAATTATATAAATATTTATATTTATAATTAATTAATAAACTAAAAGTAATATTAAAATAAAATAAAATATAAAATGTTAATAAAACAAAATTCTAAAAAATGACAATAAATAACTAATATTAATATAATACTAACTAAAAACTATAAAAACAACTAAAATATTTAAAATTCTACAAAAAGAACCTAAAATCACAAGAATCGGTTAGAAAATTAATTAAAACTAAATGAAAATAGGCAAAAAATGTCAGTAACATCCATGTACATCAGACAACATCACTACATGACTTTCGGCTCAGCGCATCACCTACAACATTCCCCTTTTCTGGTGTATATGATATTTCAATGTTGTATTCCTCTAATAACTCCATCCACCGACGCTGTTGCAAGTTCAAGTCACGCTGGGAGAAAACATACCTCAAACTCTTATGATCGGTGAAAACCACGAAGTGCTCACCAATAAGGTAGTATCTCCACAACTTCAGAGCAAAAACCATGACTGCCAACTCAAGATCATGGGTTGCATAGTTGCATTCGTGGGGACGTAACTGCCGAGACCCATAAGAAACAACTGACCTCCACTACATGAGAACACAGCCTAACCCCAGATGTGAAGCATCGCATAAAACATCAAACTGAACTCCCTCAGTTGGAAGACAAAGGACTGGAGCACTTACTAACTTCTCCTTTAGATACTCGAAAGCTGACTGGCACTGATCAGTCCATATGAATTCTTGATCCTTCCTAGTCAAAGATGTTAGAGGAGTCGCAACTCGTGAGAAATTGGCTACAAATCTCCTGTAGTATCCTACGAGACCAAGGAAACTTCACACCTCTAACACTATCTTGGGGGCTGCCCAAGACACAACTGCTTCTATCTTTGATGGATCTACAGCTACTCCCTATTGGGACACAACATGCCCCAAGAAACGGACTTCTTGAGCCCAAAACTCACACTTTGAAAACTTCCCAAACAGCTGATGTTGACGAAGGACTTCCAAAACGACGTGTAGATGTTCTACATGATCCTCCCCAGACATGGAGTACACAAGAATTTTGTCGATGAAAACCACCACAAACTTTTCCAGGAACTCCCGGAAGACAGAATTCATCAATCCCATGAACACAGCTAGAGCATTCGTCATGCCGAACGACATTACAACGAACTCATAATGCCCATGATGACAACAGAAAGTAGTCTTCGAAATATCCTCATCATTCACACGCATCTGATGATATCCCGACCGCAAGTCGATCTTTGAGAACCAACTTGCACCCTTCATCTGATCAAATAATTCATCAATCCGCGGAAGGGGATAGAGATTCTTTATTGTCACTTTGTTTAAGTGACGATAATCGACACACAACTGCAAACTGCCATCAGCCTTCTTCACAAACAAAACTAGTGCACCCCATGGTGACACACTTGGCCAAACAAAACCGCACTACAACAGACCATCAAGATGTATACATAGCTCTCGCAACTCAGAAGGGGCCATCCTATATGGAGACATAGAAATAGGAGATTCTTTTGGCTATAGCTTGATCCGGAACTTGATCTCTCATCAAGGGGGTAAGGCTACAACCTCTTCTGGAAAGACATCAAGGTACTGCTCTACACCCCGAGGAATTTCCAACTATTGAACCTCTGAAGAAATCAGTATCATCTCAGCCATCATGGATGGTAAGAATGATACGCGCCTATAACCCATCTGAGGGTCTCACTCACCAACAAACACCACTTGCTCTCCATCTTCACCAAATAAAATGACCTTCTTCCTAAAGCAATCCACAATATCCTGCACCAAATACAACCAATCCATGTCGAGGATGACATCATATGGTTGTATTCTTAAACATAGGAAATCTCCCCAAGAGCGGTGTGGCCCCAACACTAGCTCACCGTCTCTACATACTTCAAACAAGTCAGCTCAACCTCCAACTGGCATAGTCAACACCAAGGGCACTGGAAGCCTCTCTACCTCAAGTCCCAAAGCATGGACAAGGGTAGGTGATATGAAGGAGTGTGTCACTCCTGAATCAAACAAGGCATAAACCAAGATAGAAAATAGGAAAAGGGTACCTCGAACGACATCTGGCTCGTCTGGAGATGGCCACGCTAGGGCATGAAGCTGACCACGACCTTCTATATGACCTCTATGACCCTGATGATGACCACCACCACAGCCGTGCTCTGCTCTCTCAGGATGGGAAGCATCATGGTGTTGTCCTCTACCTGCCCCATCTACCCTCTACTGATCTAAAGCTGGTGCAATTGGCTACTGCTGCCTCGACTGGAACCGCCTCAATAGAGGAACCTGGAGCGTAACACCTGGTGCACAATGACCACTCTGAAAGCTCGGGCACTTCCGCTGATAATGACCATGACCACCACAAGAAAAACAATCACCTGATTCCTTGGCATATGCCTGAGAATTGCTGCCTCCAGAGAAACGAGATGTGAAGGGCTGGGACCTACCCTCGGCTAAACGAAAACTCTTCTGCCCTGAAAACCAGGAACCCCAGACCACAGGTCTGCTTCGTGAGGGATCATGAAGATCCCCCTCCCATGATGATCTGGTCCTGGCCAAAGTTCTCTTGACAACCTCTACCCTCGCCAGCACCTCAAGATATGTCTTCAGCATAAATGGGGTGACCTGGCATTGGATCTCTGGACATAAAGCCTCTTCAAAATGCCTCGCCCTGGCCTCCTCATCTGGTAACAGGTCCGAAGCATATCGTAAAAGGTTCCGGAAACGGATTACAAACTCATGAACACTAGAGATCCCCTGTCGAAGGGTAAGAATCTTCTGGCAACTGGACGCCTTTGCAGTCGAGGAAAGAAACTCAACTCTAAACTTGTCTCGGAACTCCTCCCATGAGATCGCTGACTCCTCAAGATCCCCAAGGAACAAGAACCACCACTTCCGCGCTGCTCCACGCAGCATCGTCATAGCTAAGGACACCCAGTGCTCCTTCCGAGCATGGATCGAACTGAAGCCTATCTCACCCTCCTCCAACCAGTCTTCCGTGACTGCATCTAAAATGGAGCCCTCATACTTCTGCAGACTCTGGCACTGAAACTCTCGGAGTGTCTTCCTCCAAGTGTCGTCATTGTCAACCTCTACCCTACGGAGATCTGCTGGAACAACCTGCTAGACATTTTCTGCACAAACCTGACGAGGACATCGACCTAGGGCCATACCTATAAAATAACAAACCGTTGGAGCTCCTAAACCTGGAATATGGAAGACTCAACATTAATTAATTTATTGTTTTCTTTCATTCATTTTAGGTTAACCTATCCCAAGGTCTACCCATTCAAACACAGGCACAAAGAAGAATGATGCATGATCCTTTCCTAGGTCTCTACCCTGCAACTAGTATCACCTTGTTTAGTAGCCATTATAAACTTAAAGGTCCGTACATCAGATCATAGGGGGACATAAACGCCTATGTATCAGCCGATCTCCAGTGTTTACCTCACTTGCTAAACATGAATGATATTGTTTCCCTACCGATCCATGAAACCTCACATGTGCCTAACTTCAAACTCAATCCCATCCCTTAACCTCCCTCTGATACCACTCTGTCATGACCCCCTTCCCACAAAGTGTACCCCTCCTGGGCCAGAAATGTGAGAAGGGAGATAATGACCCCCGAGTCCCACCTCCAGTAGGCCCCGGGTTGGCGACTAGCACCGAGGGTATAGTAACACACAAATGGGAGGCATTACCCTCTAACAGAACACATACGGAAGAGAGAGATAAGATAGACACCAACCAACTCTAACTCAAAACTGAAGTATAAAAGAAAACCTAATTGCACATATGTAATTTCATTCAAAATTACTACAACTGAAAGGGAAAACTGCAAGTACCCAAATGAAAGTAAAAACAACTGCATTCAGAAGCCCGAACAGCTCCTGCAACCCCAAGCTAGTAGAAACCAGCTTGATCTCCAACCTTCTTTAAGTGACCTGAAAAATAGTTTATATATACGTAGGGTGAGTATAACAGTATACTCAGTAGGATCCTCCCCGAAGCCTCTCGTGAAAAAGTAAAGAAAGCATGCTAAAGAACAGTGAACAAAAAGTGAAACCAACTCATCACTTAAACAGGTATACTAAGTTCCCAACCTCACAATTGCCACTCTCACCAAGTAACGCATACAAGAATATATCATATAGTAAAGAATATCAAGGGTACCCCCACTACTACTTCCTCACTGTTTTTCCACTTTTCCCCAATGACATACGTCCTGTGCATCTCTCTCCATAGGCTTTCCCACAGACACCTAGGCTAAGCTCCACAATCTGTACCACATGCACCACAAAGGCTTGCCTACAGACACCTAGGCGAAGCACCACACCATCCTCACAACCAAAAGTAACCAGGTAGTTTCCGAGATCCACCACAACTCGCATAACGTGTATCATACGTCAGGTATTATACCTTAAGCCATTACATCCCATACACTGAGTAAGGATCCTCAAGCCATCACGACCTATACACGTTACACCTATAGTAGTCCATAGGATACTATATTCAGAATATGTGTGTGTGAATAACCACAAGACATTACATCCCTCTACACACATATATGGGGAAAACTAACCGTTGTGCCTAATGGAACTAGTATCTACCAAGAGAAGAGAGCGGGGTCAAAGGGGGTAGTCAGCCATTCATCTTCCCACCAGAATGTTGGGGAAAACACCCCCAGGGCTCAGAATCCTCGGGGTGCCAGTTTACCTTACTGACAGGGTGGAGTAGAATATAGAAGCACAAAAAGTACAAAATATACTATAACTCACAACCACACTATGGGCATAACCTAGTCTTAGAAACAACTATAGATAATGTCTCTCGGACTCCAGGCTTCCACTTCTAAGACTAGGTATCCTATAAGCACACAACCATTTAAGGGATTTATTAGATTACTTTATTCACTTTTTATCAATTCCACTGTACATTAATTAATTATTCAAACATTAATTAACCACGAACAATTCCACATTAAATTCCATTAACACCACATCAAAAAATTCCATTGTCCTTTCAAAAGTTCTCAACCTCATCATTAAGTTTCAACAAAATCCAACCCCATGGGTTAACATCATTTATTCAAACATTCATTACAGAATTACTTTCCTATATTCCCAGGCATTCTAGAAAAGAATCCTATGCTACTATACACAAGGGGGGTCAACACGATGAGTAGATGTACTACTCGTCGAGTCTTTGCCACCTATAGTAAGAGCGTAGACCCATTCTCCCTTGAGAGGCTAAACATGGAAAGCACGTGGCATGCCCCGATTGTCTTCACCTATTTCGGAATAAGGGTAAGAAAGACCAGCTTCCTTAAGTAGTGGGGGGAATTAAAGCAGATAAACAACCAAAGAATCAAAAATCATCCAACAATCAAATCCATCCCATTCCATCATCCTTGGTGTCCTCCCCAACACCCACATGCATAAACCAATGCATCTCGCCACTCTAGGCGTCATCCGCAGCCACAACCAAAAGGCCTTTATGCCTCCACATATCACAACAACCATCCAGGATCACATTACAACACAAGCAGCAGGAAAGAAAACATCACATCAATTGGCTCTTGACCTTTTAACAATCAAGAGGGTAACTCAGAACCCTTCAAGGAGTTATCAAACAATCAAATATTTAAACCATATGTAATTAACCAGTTCATTATTGGTAGGTTCTAACTATGGGAAACCTAAAAAGAAATCTATCATAGCTATCACAAATTAATTAAATAATTAATTAACAAGCCTTCAAACAAAAAAGCACCAACATGTTTCAGGTTTACCAACCAACTGAATTAAACATTCACATCAGCATCAACTTGATTAACATCAAATTAGAACAACAACCACATCTGGATTCATTTACATGCCTTTATCTTTATCCAATTAAATATCAATTAGTCCCAGTTTATGTTCTTTACCAATTTTGACCAAGAACAATCGCTAAGCAAGGCAAGCATAGATATCACACTATCTAGCAAAACATGAGGCAATAACATACGATCGATACGATTTATTTATCTGGTTAAAAGTATTTTATTATGTAAATTCCATTGTCATCCAACGGGATTCAACATGCCAACAATACATTTTCACGTAAAATAAAGAGAAGAAATGAATCCCCTTCCTCAAGGTTTTTGACGAAAACCCCAACAATGAAGAACGCACAAGAAAGTCGAGTTTATTCTCCAAAAACCCGCCTTAGATCTCTCCTCCTAGCAAGATCAAGACCAATGATCAACATATTTGGAATCCACACACATAGATCTACCCATAACGGGTGTAGATATAAGAAACCAAGGAAAGAAGAGAAGTAGATCTAAGTGGATCTAAGAAACCAAACAAGAACGATCACATACCTCAAGAAACCGGCTTCGATTCGCCAAGAGAAGCCTTCAGATCGCCTCCAAAATGCTTGGGAGAGGTTCTCCTACCTTCAAGGAAGGGTAATCCCGAGTTATGGCTGATTAGAAGATTAAACGAACTATTTAGTGGCAAAACTAGTTAGATCCACAATTTTAGGATGTAGATTTAAGTACCCACGCAGTTAGTCCACATGGTTTGACAACCCGTGCACTAACCATGTGTTAGCTTCTGCCTCGTCAAACACTCTTCGCACGGTTAGGCCGCACGGTTAGACAAATCATGTGCTAACCGTGCGTTAGCCCCTATCTCCAAAACCAACCTCGCATGGTTTGGCCGCACGGTTTGGACAAACCATGCGCCGCCCATGCGAAAGCTATTTCCCTTTAGTTTCCCTTAAAATTACGCCCAAACGCACCCCAACTCACCTTGATTTCCCAAAACACCTCTAGCACCACATTTTCACAAAGGAATGGGCCGGAGAGGTCCGGGCCATTACAGATACCCCAAGGAATATATATGGATTTTTTATGTGTCCTATATATATTTCATGTAAATATTTTTATTTCATAAGTTAAGATAATAATTTTTTCCTTAAAGGGGTGATTATTCCCTTTAAGGGTAAATATGTGTGTTTTTAAGAATATTTGTTTCATGGGTTCACAAGTTTTCTAGGAAACCCTCATTAATATGATTTTACCTATATGTTTTTATTGTAAAGTTTTTTATAAAAAAACATTTTCCAGTTAAGTTTTATTTCATGAGTAAGTAATGGATTATTTGAGCTCAAGGTTTATTATATTAAAAGAAAACTTTATTATATGATATCATGGTTTTAAAATGGACTAACAAAATTCTTTTCATATTTTCATATATTGATAAAAAAATCATTCTAAATTTTATAAAAAATTCACAGTTTTTACAAATGAGTAGGAACAAGGATGAATTTAAGTTAAAAATCATGAAAAGATTCCATTAAAAGAAAATGAGATTCATTATGAAAGTGCAGTACTCTGTAGAAAATAGATAATTAGTGGAAGTGAACACATTATAATGTTTGTGATTATTATGTAAGAGTTATGACCTAATTTTCTAAAACTTCATACATAAAAAGTTCCTTAAAAATGTATGCAAATGAATTTTTTATATAAAACTCATGATTATGTAATCATTTAAGGATGGTTCCTTACTCTCTCTCTCTCTCTCTCTTATTTCTCCATTTTCTTTTCTTTACTATGATCTCTTGTACACACTGTAATTAGTGACTTACCCAATGAATATCTTTCCGGAGTAATCCACTACTAAATCCAATCATTTTCACATTCACACTTATTAATCGATAATTTTTTAAAGTTAGTTTGAGGGGGATCTTAAGTGGGTAAGGTGCATGTGTGTATCTACTTGGTTATCTATGGTATAGCTTCTTCTTATGAAAAAATTCTCTCTATGATTAAAGATTTGTATATATAGTGAAATCAATGACTTCACATTATATTTACAATTTTGGAAGAAGAGGATGATTATATATAAAGAATTGTGTTAATTAAGACCACCAAAAATTAACAATAAGACAATGGAGGTTCACTCTGGGTGATTCTCATGGGAGAATTTCCTTTATTTCTAATACTTATTTTTTTTCATTGTATATATATATTTAAATTCTAGCTTCCCATTCATAACCAAAACCACCATCTATTTATTTTCCTTCATAAAGTAGAAAATATAAAAAATATATCATGTTTATTAAGAATTGTTAGTGTTTGAATGAAACCACTAGTCAAGTGTGACAGCCCTAGTTAGCCAATGTAGTGTGTTAGGAAAAAAAATAGTATCTTTTTTTATACCCTACAATAGGTGATGTAAAAATTTGGCATTGTTGTTGAGGTGACAAGTGTAATGCCTCGACCCCAGAAGCCCAGATCTAGTGAATTAGTTTAATACATTGGCATGATTATAAGGAATCAAATCCTAAAGGACCAATCAGTTTAGCAGCCTTGTAAAATATATTACATACATGAAATTTACATTACAATTCAAAACATAAAATAAAAAATAGACAATTCTTTGATAATTACATTATTCTCCGAGATTACATTACTAAAAAAATGGGCAAGGGAAGCACCACTTTTATCAGTGCTAAAATTTTAGCATTGATAGAGGGATGCTTTATCAGCGCTTTTCTAGCACTGATAAAGCATCCCTCTATCAGTGCTAAAATTTTAGCGCATATAAAGGGTACCCTTTATCAGCGCTTTTTTAGCATTGATAAAGGGGGGATTTATCAGTGCTTTTTTAGAACTGATAAAACCATAGTCCCATATTTTATAAAATCTGGTGCATAATATCCCCTGTTTATCATGCCCTCAATCTCTCGTGGTACTGTACCCCAGTGACAACTCCCCTCCTCCCACCTCCCCCCGATCTTCTCGTTTCCAGACCTCCGCCGCTAGCCCTACTCCTTATCCTCCCCCTCGAACCCCTTCCATGGATCCTCCTCACCAAAAACCCTAATTCTTCTCCTCTCCGCTCGACCCTACTCCCCACAAACCATACTCCTCCATTTCTCAACGGTTGGTGGCTCCTCCCGTGCACCTCCTCCTCTGGCAGTCGCGCCTTCCCATCCTGACATAGCTCAGAAGGCTCCCTGACCGCTCGACGCTTCTTATCTCCCTCCAACATGGGTGCGATATACTCTAGGTAAATCTCCCACTTCTCCTTTTAGGTTTATTTTTGGTGGATAGGTTTTGAAGTGTAATTTTGGTTACTGCATGAAGTAGTTTTGTCATGGTCTAAAGATCACTAGGTTATTCTTATATAGGGATGTCCCTAGATTAATCTGATATACTCCCTTTTGGGTTTATCTTGTGAGATCTTAGTTGTGTTGTGAGGGGTGGTAATGCGGTGTGATGTTCTTAAGTTGTTTTAAGTTAATATTACATGATCCTTTTGGTTAATCTTCCATAAGGGGTATTATAGAATGATTCTCCTTTCTACGATATGGAAACCTAGGTGGTAATTTTATAAGTTGTGTCTATTTGATTTTTGTTTCACTATCCTATCATCTATTGCATCATGGTCTGGTTTAAGGTTCTTTGAGTTAGAGGGAGGAGGCTAAGGATCACACTGTGATCCTAGATAGTTTGAGTGACATGACAAGGTTGATTGATGTGGTTGGGAGCATGTGGTGTGGTAATTAATACGGTAGTGATGGATGGATTATTGTGTGGTTATGATAGCAATGATCAGGCCATTTAAGAAAAAAATAAGTGGTTTATGGATTTTAGAATGTGTTTAGTGGTATTTTATGTCATGAAAATTTAGTTGTTATTAGGTGGTGTTATAGTTTCCTTTTGGCATGGAATATGGTTGGAATAAATTAAAATAGTAATGGATGATGGGTTGGAAATGATAAATGATGGTTTGTTAAATGATTAATGATAATGATTGGAATAATTATGTTTAATAAATGGTTAAATATAGAATAAATGTTATTAATGATTAATGAATGGATTATAGTGGGTTGTGATTTAATGATTGGTTTTACATTAAAATGGTTAACAATAGAAATTCATATGGTAACAAAAATCTAAGAAATTATAATGTTAAATAAAATGAGAAGTTGGTAATGTTGATATGGATGCTTATGTGATTTTTCAGGGATTATTTGTGGCATTATAATGGAAGTGGTTATTAGAGGGTGGTAGTAACAAGGAAATGGTTGACATGGGTGTTCGTAGTGTTAGTTTAGTGTAAACCCTTAGGAAATATTTATGTGTGACTACATACTTATTATATTTTTTTTATTATTTATTACGCACCACCACTTGAGTCGAGTAACCTGATTGAAATCCATATGGGTACTTTGGTTCTGAGTGTTTTTCTCAATATCTAGGTTATAAAGGGAACACATATAGAACCACTCCCTCTTCTCTTCTCCCCCTTCACACTTAGTATGAGTTGTAATGGCTCACAGTGGGTGTATATATATGAACTATAAAAATTTTAGGTTTTGGTGTATATATATTCTTGTTGACATGATTATGTGTATTTGGTGCGGATATATAGTGGGGGTTGTGCATTGTAGGTGGAGAGTATGATGTTTATGTCCTTCATGTTCATGATATTATACTGTGATGAGGATGTGATGTGTGGTTGTGATGTGGATATGGTTTCTTATGTGTTTGTGACATGTGTATGTGTGGATAGATGGTTATGAGATTATATAGAAGGGGTTTAAACATAATAAATACTCCATTAGAGTGTGAGAATGACCAGATTAGTGGAGAAGTGGATGTGGGGTAATTTATTAATATATATTCTTTTGATATTATGTTACTATACTTGAATGTGATATTGGGTGAGTGATCCTTATTGAGGTTGGGTGATATATGACCATATATTTCTATGTATTAGTTATGTTATTTATTCACTAAGGAATTAATATATTTCATACACATTTGCATGAGAGGTTTCGGGAAGGATCCTACTGAGTATACTTGTATGCTCACCCCAATTTATATAATTATTTTTATAAGTTTTTTAAGATGGATTTGGTGACCAAGATGGAAGTTACTATCTTGAGGCTAGGAGTTACCGCCAGAGCCACTGGTGTAGGATTTGTTTTTCATATTTTATTTTAGATACCTTTTTTATGTATGAAATTCACTTGAATTATGGATTGGGTTTTATTTTATATTATATGGAGTTGATTGGTGGTTTATCTCTGTTCTTGGGATTTATGAGGGAAACACCTACCATTTATTTATTTTATACCCTCAATGCTAGTCTTTAACCTATGTACTATTAGAGGTAGGATTCATGAATTACACTTATTTTCACTTCCATTTTAGGAGCAGTTCCTAGTGGTGGTGAGTTATGATAGTGTGGTATCAGAGATTTATTTGAGTGTTAAGATTGAGTTTGGAAGTATACACTCATGAGGATTTAATGAGATGATAGGTCAATAATATTTGTTAAAATTTTCATATGGAATAACATGGGAGACCATCTATGACATAAGTGATTATCCCCCCAGAGATTTAAAGTAACTTGATCTTACCAAAAATATTATCACTAGTGGAAAAACATATTTTAATGTCGGGTTTTTTTAATTTTTGACGTCAGTTTTAAACCAACGTCTATAAAGGCGACGTCAAAAATATAGTTTTCGGCGTCATTTTTTCAAAAACCGACGTCGAAACTAATTTTCGACATTATTTTCAGCATCGGTTTTATCTAAAACCGATGCCGAAGACCCGGTCGAACAAGCTTTCGGTGTCGGTTTTACTTAAAACCAACACCGAAGTTAATTTTTTTTAATCTTTCGGCGTCGGTTATTTAAATAACCGATGCCATAAATAATATTTTTTATAAAATATTTCCAATTACACTTCCCAAAAAATTCAAAACCCTTGTAAAAATAACACAACATACAAAAACAATTAAACAGTATTTATCATACAATGCCTCGTATAACATCAATGCTTATATCTAGTTAATCAAAAAAATTATCTATACATTGTTATTATAAAGTAAAATTTAAATACACGTACCTGCAATCAATGAATTTAAGAAATTTTGGGACATTTTCAAGTCCCACCACTCCAGTATTTACGACATGCTCATTGTTGGTTATTATTGAAGCATTCATTTTATTATTATTAGGTTCAAACAGTTAATATATTAAAAGAGTTAGGTTTTTGTACCCATATGTATTATTATTTATAAATATTAGAATATACATACCTAAAATCTTAATCAGACTTAACAAATAGTTCGCAAAAGTAGATTGAATATGGGTCATATCAGATTCGGAATAAGGCTGTGAATCATTGAATGACTACAATAATATTGAATGATATGAAATTAAAAAATAGAATAATATGGGAGAAAATATATAAAAAATTAATACATCTATCCTTATGAAAATTAGTAGTTTGCCCAGTTGTGATTATCTCGTACATGAATCGTAGAATATAATAACAACATTCAACATGTTCATTTTGATGATGAAACTACAGTTATAAAACATTTAATTAAAAAAACAACATATAAGAAAAATATAAAAACTAATTACCTGTACTTCCACATATTTGATTTTTGTTGGTTTCTTTTCTGACATGTATTCCTTGTTAAAATGTTTCCATGATCTGTATTTTTTTTATATATGAACTAATATAATACTTGTCTAAACAATGAAAATTAAACATAATGAGATTATAAAAAATAAAAAAACATACCTATTTAATAAGGTGAGAAATGGTTTACGCACTCCTCCTAATAAAGAGCCAAACCAATATAAGGTGCATTCACTTGGGAAAAATACGCCTAACATCCAATGCCCCCTACAATACAAAAAGTTCATAATTAATGACATTATAATGATCATTAGTTCATAAAAATGTTGATGTTCTTACTTATCAAGAAATGGAAAAAACCAGCACTGAATCTCTTTCTGTGTTAATCTCTCAGATATATATTGAACTCTTTCATGATTCTTCACATATTTGGCTTCTGAGGAAATGTACTCTGGATCTATAAAGCTGTAAATGTCTATTGTTACTTTATTAAAAGAATCTTGTGTAGATACCTAATTTAAAAAGAAAATATAGTTAGTCAATGACATAATAATCTTTTATTAAAGAAATAGCAATTCAAATGTTAATTTACTTACATAATAAAAAACTGCACCACACTCTGCGTGATCTCTTCAAAATTAACTAAATTAATGATATCTTCTTTCAATAATTTCAATCCATAATTTCTTCCACATATATCGGGTGTCATTCGAAACTCATAGATAAAATTCAAGGAAGAAGGGGACTTAGATAATCTTTTTAACCCATAAGAAATATCAGAATTATCTACATCCAACTATTCCTGAACATTTTGTTGCATTTGTGCAGTTTCTTTTTCTTTCAGATATTCCTATATAAGTTAAATGTTGGAAAACATTATAAGTAATTTTGAATCATTTGTAATTAATATTTTCAAAAATGCATACCTCAAGTGAAATATAATAAATAAGGGTAGTTGGCCAAAGTAAAAAATGGCTCGTACATTCCCCAACACTGGTGATCTCCATTGTAGGAAATGGTAGTGGAGCAGTAGGATCTATAATAACAAGTACTGATACTCTAATCTGACCCATCTTCATAGGCTGATGATGTACCGAGTTCCCTAAAAAATGCACCTGTCCTAAATCAACAATATGTACATGAGGATCTCCCAAAAACAACTCAAAATATAAGGCTTGATTCGAGGGAGGAGGTGGAGGCCAAAGTAAGCAGGTGGGGAAGGGTAAGCAGATGGGGCAGGGTAGTCCGGGTGAGGAGGCTGAGAAGGCAGAAAAATGAAAAAGTAATATTATTGTTTAAAATTTATAAAATAGAAAAATTGATTAAAATAAAATAATATACCTTGAAAGGTTGTGCAGATGGGGTAGGGTAAGCAGATGAGGCAGGGTAGTCCGGGTGAGTAGGCTGAGAATTCTGAAAAATGAAAAAGTTATATTAGTGTTTATAATTTATAAAATAGAAAAATTGATGAAAAATAAATAATATACCTCGGAAGGCTGCGTAGATAGGGCAGGGTAAGCAGATGGGGTAGGGTAGTCCGGGTGAGCAGACTGGGAAGGCTGAAAAATGAAAAAATTATATTTGTGATTATAATTTATAAAATAGAAAAATTGATGACAAATAAATAATATACCTAGGAAGGCTGCGTAGACTATGATTGTCTTTCCAAGTGTTCTAATAAAGCCTT
Organism: Viscum album; assembly: GCA_963277665.1. Classification (NCBI taxonomy): domain Eukaryota; kingdom Viridiplantae; phylum Streptophyta; class Magnoliopsida; order Santalales; family Viscaceae; genus Viscum; species Viscum album. Next base: position 446,483,129 of record OY728119.1, read on the forward strand.
CTACACTACTGCTTGAATTTGATCACCCATAGACTGTTTCATATCTTTCAACTCTTCTTTTAAGGATTCTATTTTTGGGTCTTTTGATTGCTTAATCTTACTATAAACCTTCCGAATACTAACACCTTCCTGATATCCTCTAACACGACCGGGGTGTTCTGCCTTTCCCAAAGCAGTGGCTAGGATATCCATCCTACCCTCAGGGATAAAAGAGCTCTGTGTCTCTTTCTCCTGGAGTTCATCCTGAAATGAAAAATAAAAAGGTTATATTAGTGTTTATAAATAATAAAATAGAAAAATTGTTAACAAATAAATAATATTTACTTACAATTTTATCAGCCACTTGACGAGCTTCCTCTGTAAGATATTGTTCATTATTTCTTCTTCTTGCTCGTTTCCATTTCTCATGGCGAGTGGGAGTATATGGAGGACCAAACTGGACCTCTTCTGAACCACTACTTGATCGAGATCTTAATGATTCAAATTTTTCTTCAATAATTTTCTTCTCCAAATACGAATACCCTCCACGTTATAAAGTATGAGGGTATACGTTTTTCAACTGGATCTCCTGATGAGATCTCCTGGAGGCCTATTATATAAAAATAAACTACTAAGTAATAAGAAAAATATAGCATAAATTTTAAAATATAAAACAATTACCATACCTGAAATTTATCTTCCTGACGACTGTCAACAAATCTCTTCCATGTTTCTTCATCTATATGCGGATACTTAATACATGGGATTTCAAACCTTCTCTTTCAAAAAACATAATTTTTTGTCAGTTTGTTTTTAAAATCTCTCCATCGAACCGCCACTAAAGAGAGATTTCTTTTATTAATTTCTTTGGTTTCCTCAAAATTGAATGTCATCTGTAATTGAATAAATTAAATATGTCATTTAAAATATATAATATTCAAAAAATGAGATAAAAGAAATAAAGTAAGATATTTTACCGTCACGGCCTCCCAAAGCTGTTTCTTCACCGTCCTGTCCACTGACTTCCAATCAGAATATAAAATACTAATCCTGCAACGGCTCTGCATCGCTATATAACTGACAAAATGAACTGCATTTGGGCCAACTGCATTATTATTATCATCAAAACAGATGTGTACTGTGTTATCATCACGAGAAAGTGATAGTTTTGGTAAACGTGTAATACCACATTTACCAACTTGAGAAATTTCTATTTTAGTAGTAACAGGAGAAGTCTCCTCCACCGAGGACGCATCAGTAGTCCTGCAATTTTGTTTGTTGTAAATTAACAGTTATATTTCATTAAATAAGTATATTACTGAATATTTAATAATATGTCAAAGTAGATATACCTCTGTAACTTCTCCTCTCTATCTGTATCTGACATTGCTACTAGAAAGTGTAATGAAATTTTGTGTACCTCCATATCATTAGAAAACTGAATAATTAGAAACAAGGAAGAAAAAAATAAGTATGTAAAAATAGAGGCATGCATTTGTAAGTTTCAAAAATAGACACAAAATATAAATATTTACCAGAAAAATTAGGAGACTAATTTAGTGTTTTCCCACATGCCTTCATTATGATCGGTACGTACTGCATGCACTAGTTCTGTCTTATACTCATTGTAATCATCTGGAAATTGCGTAATATATGAATAAGGATCATGTAAATCACTAGCATCATCATAATCATCCTCATCACCCAAATGGTATCTTTTTCCTTGCAAAAAAATCTGACCACTGATCATTCTAAGGATCAATGACATAAAATACTTGTTTTTCATATGTCGCCATGATAAATGGTGCCTCATTGTGATTAAATCTTTTCAAATCAACCAGTTTAAACCCATATTCATCATGTTTCATGCCACTATTACAATCAACCCAATTACACTTAAAAAAAGTGACTCAAAATTTAATATAATCAATTTCCCATATGTCTTAAATAACTCCAAAATATGACTTTGCTGCAGAAATTGGGATTTTATCTTTGGCACTCAAAAAATGCACCGCTTCAATGAAAACCATCACACCACTATTTTTAATGGTACTCTTGTCATCCAGGTTTTTTGTGTAAAATGTGTCGCCATTGATATCAAAACCAGACCATGTGATCACATTAAAAGATTCCCCCCTTCTTACCACTTCAATGTTTCTGATACAGATATATCTGGGGTGAATTTCTCTTTAAACCATGAAACAAATGTCTTCTTATGCTCAATCATCAACCACCTTTTGTTTCTTTTCTGATATTGTAAATTTAATTCAGAAATATGTGAGGATATATATGGTTGAACCTCATCTATGTTTTTTAAAATGTATAAATGTGCTTGCATCACTTCATCACGTAGAATGAAATTTACCTTTAAGCCTCAAACCCCTCTACCTTATCTATCAACTGTCATATGTCGAGATACAGGGAGACCAATATGCTCCACCTCATTCAAATAATCTGTAAAAAACTCAATCACCTCTTCTGATACATATTTTTGAACAATAGAGGCCTCTGGTCAATAAGGATTTTTAACATATCCTTTCAAAAAATTTATATATCTTTCAAAAGGATACATCCATCTTAAATATACAGGCCCACATATTCTTATCTCACGCACCAAATGAATCAATAGATGAACCATTATATCAAAAAATGTGGGTGGGAAATACATTTCTAGTTGACAAAGAATAAGAGTTTCTTCATTCTCTAACACATCTAACAAATTTGGGTCAACAACTTTGCTACAAATGGATTTAAAGAATTTTCATAACCTGATGATTGTCTTTCTGACAGCTTTTAGTAATATACCATGCACTGCTACTGGTAGAATTTGTTGCATCAACACATGGAAATCATGATATTTCATACCTATTAATTTAAAATCCTTCAATGACACAAAATTATTCACATTTGAAGAAAAACAACTAGGTACTTTAATACCATGAAGACACTGACAAAAATTCATCTTTTCAATATTGATTAATTTGTGACAAGCCAGAGGTAAATATGTTCTGTTTCCTTTCACAGTGGGAGCTAACTCCAAACGTATTCTCATTAATATCAAGTCAAATGTAGAATGTAATCCATCTTTTTTCTTTCCTTTTATGTCTAACAAAGTTCCAATCAAACTATCACATATGTTTTTATCAACATGCATAACATCAATGTTATGTTTTATCTCTAAAAATCTCCAATAAGGTAGTTCTAAAAAAATAGACTGCTTCTTCCAGATATATTTTTGAAAACCATAACTTTTTTTCTTTCCAAATGTTGAATCAATATCTTTCACTCTGTCATAATATTCTTCAGCTGACAATGGTCGAGGGGGGAGGTTGTATTCTTGTAAACCGTTAAATGATTTTTTCAATCTACGATAAGGATGATCAATTTGCAAAAAGCTTCGATGTTCCATGTGCAATGTCTTTCTTCCATTCTGCAATTGATAATATGAAGTTTGTTCTCTACAAATTGGAAATGATTAAGGTCTCTTAACACTATATCCAGATAAGTTTCCATATGCAGGAAAGTCATTTATAGTGAAAATTATCATAACACGCAAAATCAAATACTCTTTCTTGTATGCATCGAAAAATTTAACACCTTCCTCCCATAGCAGTTTCAAATCATCAATCAATGGTGTAAGATACACATCAATATCATTTCCCGGTTGTTTTGGTCCAGAAATCATCAAGCTCATCATAACATATTTTTTCTTCATACATAAATGTGGGGACAAATTTTAAAGTACCAACAAAATAGGCTATGAACTATATTAGATACTGAGGCTCTGATATGGATTCATTCCATCAGTACAAAATCTCATTCTGAGATTTCTAACTTCACTTCCAAAATCATGAATTTTTTTATCAAAACTCTTCCACTGTGGTGAATCGGTAGGGTGATGTAAGTTACCATCAGATATGAGCTCATCTGAATATCATCTTAACCTTTTTGCATAAATTGAATTTTCAAATAGATGCTTAAAACGAGGAATTATTGGAAGGTACCAAATTGATTTAGATGGAGTTTTGATTCTGGCACTGAAAAATAAATCAGAATTGAATTATCAGAATTGTATGCAAAAAATATTGGATGATATCATTGGAAAGTAAAAAATTGATTTTTCATAATGTTACATGACATCACCTACGAATAAATCTGAGTTGACTTTCTCATCCATCTTATAGCACGATGTCCCACATGTAGGACAACTTGATAAATGTTCATTTTCTTTCCTATACAGTACAAAATCATTGGGGAAAGCATGTATCTTTTTATACCCCAATCCCATTGGGCATAATATTTTCTTCGCCTCATAATTGGAATCTAGAAGCCCATTGCCTTCTGGAAGTACCTCTTTTAAAAGCTCAAGTAAACTGTAGAAACTTTTATCACCCCGCCCATTTTTTTCTTTTAAGTTAACTAATCTCAAAATTGCTGATAACACTGTATATTTACTGCAACCTGGGAATAATGGTTTCTCAGAATCTTCATACAATTGTTCAAAAGTGGGTGTTTTTTTGATGGTTTCAACACCTAAATCATGAATTAATTCTTCAATACGATCCTCTACCTCATTATGAATATCGTCATCAATATTGGATGTTTAATTTTCAGTTCTTTCACCATTCAAGATCCAACGTGTATAATTAAGGCTAAAACCATAACAAATGAGATGATCCTTGATTTCTCTAGAGTTTAACTTTCTCATATTTACACACTTCACACATGGACAGAAAATCAAATCAATATTTTGAAGATGTCATTTATAAAATTCCAAAAAATTATCAACTCCTTTTCCATATTCACTAGTGGTTCTTCATAAATGAATCCAATTACGATCCATTAATACCTGATATCACAATATAATTGATGAATATATTAAAACATATAAACATTTAAATATCTATCAGATAAATTGTTAACAAAAACATATTTAATAAAATCTATTGATAATCAGATAAAAGACATCAGATATGAAACACGTTTACAAATAGAGTAAACAGTTTATTTTCATATTATATACATGTGTGTTATATTAATATTATAATTTAATTATAATATCATTATTTTAAAATTTATTAGTTCATTTTACATAGTTGCAATATTTCGATGTTGCATGTGTCAAAAATATTGAAGAGTACATTAATTTAAAGGATGCAATAACTGTATTGGGTGAAATTTGATTGGAGTCAATGTAAAAAATACAATTTTTTGATAGGATATTTAAGAATGTTTGTTAAAAGAATATTTAAACATTTCCTAACACATTTAAAACAAAATATAAACTAATATTTAAAGAAAATCAATAACAAAATTGAATGATAAATGATTTATCTACAAAATTAAAAAAAATCTTACAAAATTTGAATTTCAACCCAAATGGAGATGTTCAATCCAAACTGTGCTCGGTATAATGACTTCAAAAAAACAAACACTATAAAATCTATACCATAAATGATAATACAAACAAAAAATAATGATAAAAACAACTAAAATCGAACCAATATTGAAAATCGTGCAAAATAGGGTTATTGAAGAAGAAATAAACAATGGAAGATGAAACAAGAGATAAACAGTAAGAACACATACCTGAAATCGTGAAAATGGCACAAAACCTTCAACAATGGCGTTCCAAGATCACAAATGTGCTTCGAAGGTTTTCGGGAGTCCAAAGCGCCGTAGCAGAACTCTATTTCGACGATCGAACAAAATGAGGGTTTCAGACCCCGAATATATTTAAATGACTTTTGGCGTCGGTTTTAGAGAAAACCGACAGTGAATTTTTTTAAAAAAACATTCAGCATCGGTTATTTTGAAAACCGACGCAGGTAATCCTTTTTTTTAGTTTCGGCGTCAGTTTTAGAGAAAACCGACACTGAAAAGATAGCTTATGGTGTCAGTTTTCAGGAAAACCGATGCATTTGTTTTTTAATTTTCAGGGTCGGTTTTCCTCAAAACCGATGCCGAATTTTTTATTATTATTATTATTGGCATTAGTGTTCTTCAAAACCAATGCCAAAACATTTTTTTTTAAAATTTTCTAAATCAGTTTCATGAAAACCGACGTGAAATATCATCGGATAATTGTTTTTTGCATCAGTTTTACTGAAAACCGACTCCATAAATTTCCCTCACATACTATTCGCATCGGTTTTTAAAAAATCGACATTATTACATCGACATTAAATCCTGTATTTTCACTAGCGTAGGCATGATGATATTGAATGTAGGGCAGAGACCTAGGAGTGGTAGATGTATCATTCTTGATTATTCTTGTATTTGGAAGTCTTTTTTTGTGTATTTGAACCATAAATACTAATATTTGAGATTCAAATAGGATGGTTATGAATAAATATTGGTTGGATTCTAATCATTTGATAATAGAGTATGAAAACAGAGTGGAAGATTTCATCAAGTTTTCAAAGGATCATGCAAAGGATCCTTCTCAAATCCTTTGTCTGTGTTTACATTGTTGATATTCTAGAATAATTACTCAAGAGGAGTTGGAAGAACATTTGACATGTCACAGAATAGATCAGAGTTATAAATGTTGGAATAAACACAGAGAAAAAGAGAATGTAGCTACTGGCTGGGATAAAACTGCATTTTATGGATCATCAGATATGAATACAAATATAGATAATGAATAAGACCGTATAGAGGATGTGATTATAGATGTCAATGATGATGAAGATCATATTGAGGAAATGACAAGGACAATTGAAGATGAACTCCGTGATTTCCCAAAATTGTTTGATAAGTTAAAGAGTTGTGCAAAGATGTCATTGTATGCTGGTTGCACTAAATATAAAGCATTTTAAGCTGTACTGAAGTTGTATAAATTGAAAGCAGGAAATGGATGGAGTGATGTCGTTTTTACAGAAGTACTTTCTCTCTTGAATGACATGCTTCTAGAAGATAATGAGCTCCCAAGATGGACATATGAAGCTAAAATAATGTGATGCTTGATGGGTATGATTTATGAAAGAATACATTCCTACCCAAAAGACTATATATTGTTTCGCAAGGAGAACAAATCACTTACAAAATGGCCAAAGTGTGGTGCTTCTCAATACAAGAAAGATGAATCCAGTCCTATGAAAGTTGTATGGTACTTTCTAATCATTCTAAGGTTTATGCATCTATATGGAAGTGAAGAAACTACAAGACAATTATCATGGCATGTAGATAAAAGAAATAATTATGGGAAATTACATCATCCAGCCGACTCTCCTCAATGAAGGAAAATTGACCATGAGTATCTTGAATTTGGAAAAGAGCCGGAAAACCTTCTTCTTGCATTATCTACATATGGAGTGAATCCTTTTGGTTTTTAAACCAGAACTCACAGTACATGGCATGTTATGTTGGTAAATTATAAATTTCCTCCCTGGTTATGCATGAAGCGGAAATTCATCATGTTATCTATGCTTATATCAGGACCAAAACAACCAGGTAATGATATTGATGTTTATTTGGCTCCTTTGATCGAGTATTTGAAGTTATTGTGGGATTTAGGTGTTATGTTGTATGATGCTTATAAAAGTGAATACTTCATGTTGAGAGTGATGTTGTATGGGATGATAAATGATTTCCCTGCTTATGGAAATTTGTTAGTCTATAGCATTAAAGGAACTCAAGGGTGTCCCGTGTGCAAAGAAGATACATAATCAATTTGGTTGAAACATTCATCGAAATATGTGTTTCTAGGACATCGTAGATTTATACCACGTCGACATAAGTACCGATCTTAGACGACATCATTCAATGGAAGTTCAGAACAATGAAAAACACTGTCTCCACTAACAGGTGATCAGCTATTTGAGAAACTAAAAGATGTGAACAATGTTTTTGGTAAACCATTTTCGAAAAACCTTACGAAAATTGGTTGGAAAAAGAGATCAGTTTTTTTGAATTACCATACTGGAATTTTTTGTACGTCAGACATTTTCTTGATATGATGCATGTGGAAAAAAATGTATGTGACAGTGTTATCCGAACATTGGTAAATTCCCCTAGAAAAACAAAGGATGGAATTAAGGCAAGGTTGGACATGGTTGACATGGTAATACAAGAAGAGTTGGCTCCCGAAAAAGGTGAAAATAATTTTTTTCCTCCAACTGCTTACACTCTTTCTAGGGAGGAGAGATATCAGTTTTTCAACTTCTTCAATGCTGTAAAGGTTCCAGAGGGGTATTCATCAAATATCATGAACATTGTGTCAATGAATTATTTGAAGTTAAAAGTTTTGAAATCACATGACTGTCATGTTTTGATGCAAGATTTAATTCCTATAGCTTTACGTTTCATTTTTTCTAATAATGTTCGTCATACGTTAACCAAAATATGTTTCTTTTTCAAATCTATATGTAGCAAAGTTTTAGACCCAGCGAAATTTCCATCTATGGAAAAAGAAATTGTCATCATATTATGTGAATTAGAAATTTTCTTCCCACCAACATTATTTGATATGATGGTTCATTTGATGATTCACTTGGTGAGAGAGATTCAACTTTGTGGTCCTGTGCACTATAGATGGATGTACCCCATTGAACGGTATATGAAGATTTTGAAAGGGTATGTCAAAAATCAAAGTTGGCCAGAGGGTTGTATAGTGGAGCGATATATTGTTGAGGAAGCCATTGAATTATGTACTGAATACCTATCTAATGTGGAAAGTATTGGTCTTCTGAAATCTCATCACACTGGACGCATTGAGGGTGAAGGAATTTCTGGAAGATATATTGTGATAATCATTATTATAGATCAGGAGCATGACCAACTTTATGTTTTACATAATAGTTGGGAGTTTTCTCTATATATTGAAACTCACAAAGAAATTTTTAGGCAGTTGAATCAATCAAGTTATGAAAAATAGATATCAAATACACATAATCACCTATTTATAGGATGGTTTCAGAACCATATTTTTAAGAAGTTAGATGAAAATCTAAATTCAATTTCAGAATGACTTTGATGGCTAGCCGCCAGACAAAGTGTGTATGTATTATCTTACAATGGTTATGTAATTAATGGTTATACATTCTATACAGATGAACATGATGCAGATAATACCATGAAAAATAGTGGAGTTACACTTGTGGCTAAAGCGATGCATGTTTCTGGTAGTAAGGACAAAAATTCAATTTATGAAAATATGTCATACTTTGGCATTATCAAACAAATATGGGAGTTGGATTATACGACATTCCAATTGCCGATTTTTCAATGAAAATGGGTTGATAACAACAATGGTGTTAAAATAGATGAATGGGGATTTGTGAAAGTTGATTTTAGTAAAGAAGGGTACAAATATTAACATTTTATAATGTCATCACAAGCGGTACAAGTTTTTTATGTTCTAGATCCCACAAACCGAAAGTGGTCGATTGTTCTATTATCATCCAAAACTACTGAAGGTACTGATGAAATTTCAGTTAAGGAAGATCCTTTCAGTGGTACGTCGTAATCATTTCGCAGTGGTCCCAATGTAGATGATGTTTTGTATGTTATAGGAGACCACAATGAAGGGGTTTGGATAATCGATAGTGGGGTCAAATCCCTTCTGCCTTTGAAAAAAAGAAAGTGAGTTCAATAAACAAGTTATATTTTGTTTTTAATATATAGCTTGTTATCTCATGTTATTATCTTATCATTACTGAATTTATGTAATCTAAATTAACTATTCAACCACTTTTTCATATAATGATTTCTGCATGTTCTGGTTCTTCTAACCTCGAGGTTGAACAAGTCTCTCAAGCTGTTGCTGCTACTGCTACTACTGCTTCTTCTGCAGCTTCTCACAGTGCAGAGCAACAACAAGTTTCTGAACCTATTGTTGATCCTAGTGTTGAGGTCCAACAACCATCAGAACATGTCGTTACTACAATTCCATATGAACATATAGATGATGTTGATATCAATGAAATGGTCGGGGATAACGGACCGACATCGCAGAAAACACAGGTGCATCATAGTTTTATGGTGTTAGACAAAGTTCTTAAGGAAAAAAGCAAAGGCATAAAATTTGATGTCATATGGAATGCACGAGGCCAACATGTGAATCCCAACAAGGATATGTTTATTAGTTACATTGTAATTGTCACTCGGCAATGCGTGCCAATTGATATAGATTCATGGAACCATGTTGTGTCCAGGATGAAGGTTGTGGTCTGGGAAGAAATTATGGTAACATTATGATATTATTTCTTTAATTTACTAGAAAATAAAATAATGAAACAGTGTCGTACTCTTCTCAATATCTTACAGAGTACATTTATAGTAGATGATTCATACAAGAATTATGTACTAAGGATTGTATGAAGGATTCATTAAGGTTTTGACACTATTTTAACAAAATTTCACCTGAAAGATTCCAAAGGTAAAACAAACCTGCACCCACCCCTTGTCTATGCTCACCTGATATCCCAAGAATCATGGGATGCATTTATTGGCCGTCGTGGGGATGAGAAGTTTCAGGTACATTGTGGGTGATAATACGTTGTTTGAGGATACATGTATTCATCACTTTGATTGTCAATATTTCATTTATGAAACATCAACTTAGTACTGAAAATAAATAAAGTGCATCGAAACCAACATACCCCTATCGTAAAGCAAGGATGGGGTACACTTCACTAAAAAAGAAAATGGCACATATTTTAAATTTACAAAAATATTGTTAGGTGCCAAGAAACAACATAATAATTATCTTTCTATATTTATATGTAGATTGATGAGTCTAAAACCAAAGACACTTCCATCCCATGTCATGTGATATGGAAGGAGGCACGTGTGAATAAGGGAGGGAAGCTAATAGATGAAAACACATAAAAAGTGTGGGAAATATGTGTAAGTATGACACGAATATAAAAATATTTTTTTTAAACTACTATTACATAAAAATAATTAGTTATTTTCCTATATCTAACCATCATAGGAATCAACTACTCCTATAGCATATGCAGATCTATTATCGAAGACTTTGATGTGACTAGAACAATACAGTCGTGTCAAAGGTGTGGGGTTTGGGGTGACACCCCGGGTATATTATGATAAAAAAGAAATGGATGATAGAGATGAAAAATTGAAACAAATGAGAAAAATACAAGCAACTCTTGAAGAATGATTTCAATGGAAGGGAGAGTTGCTAGCAACTTTTATGGGTGGGAAGCAAGGAGAAGACACAACTTAGGAATAACCAGCACGCGAATATCCCGCTCCACCCCTAACCAGCTTTGAGGTGAGCCATTCCCCTCAAAGAGCTGTCTTAGCCATGGTAATCAATATTCTAATAATTGTTTTCATGAAATGTGAATCAGACAAACACTGATACTTTTCCTGTACTGATCTTCTATAGAGCGATAATGACTGAAATTTATATCTATCAACACCCACCTATCACCTTGTAGAGAGGGATATAGTTTTCAACATCCCAGAGGACAAGCTGCATAATAGACCACTTCCAAAGATCATCTAAAAGTGATGATTACTGTATCTCATGAGTCAAATGTAGAGCTACCTATTCCACTTGATGACGATGATATTCATATGGTCTAAAAGGATATTAGGAAATTCATTGCATGTCCATCACAACTTGTAAGAGTACATGGGGACAAAAGGTTTTGAACCAATGAATGTTATTATAGACGGAGAAAAGTAAGGGTGTGATAAGAAATGTTGGATTAAAAGCATCTAAAAGATCGACCAACTGATCCTAAATAGATACTAAAAGCACAATAACATCACCTATTCTCTATCCACATTTACTATCATTGAAGACTCATGTGGATACAAATCTAAGAGGTGGTTGTAGTTATATAGTGGTTTTCAAAAAGAATATATACGGAGAGGGAAGCCAAGATTACGTTGTTATTGAAAATGTAAATGAGATCCTTAAAAATGGTTAGCTAGGTGTCACAGTTGTAAATTTATATATGAGGTATGTTTTCATGAATTGATTTTCTAAAAGCTGATATAATGTAAAAATTATGACTAAATGCATTTTATATTATTGAAAAAACATATATATTAAAAACAGTTGAAGGAATTTCCCCATGAGACAAAATTTGGAATCGTTAGTCCTCATACCACATCAACACATCTAACTAAATTAAATCCATCAAAAAAGGATGAAATAGTGAATGGCTTGCTGAAAACATTTAAATCTAAAATTACAGATGACAGACTCTTCCTAATACCAACCATGTAGGGGTAAAACTCTATGATTAAAGAATATCAATTATATTTTAACTTCTTTTATTAATTATTCCTTTTTGTGTTTTTAGGCAACATTGGCTGCTAATTGTGGTGAACTTGGATACTTCAAAGATTTAGTTTCTAGATTCAATGTAAGGATATCCAACAAACTGACCACACATGATGGAGTTTTTTAATCTGTAAGACACTAAATCCTACGTTTTAGGTCTAAACATCAAGTAATATAATTTATATTATCTTTTATTGAGGATTTTGTTATGATAGGGTGGTGTATAATTATCATCTAAAAGAGTAATGAGGACATGGGCTAAGCATAAGGAGGCGAGAAAGTACTACGTCTGGACAAATATCAGGGTATATATAATAAAATTTCTCTATCCCAATAGATATCAACACAAGTTACTTATTCTCCAAATTATTAATTTTTTTACAATGTCCAAAACAAACAAACGATAATGATTACGGTTATTATGTTTTTAAATTTATGAAAGAGATCGGTTTTCATCAACAAACTAGCATCCCTAAAGAGGTATTTTAAAAAAACTACTATTTTATTTAATTTATTTATTTATATATTTTGTAGTACTACTCTGATTGAAAAAAAGCCTCATACTCACAAGATGATATAGATTTGTTCAGAAATTAGTAGGCCATATACCTGATGGAAGATTGCACACAAATAGCATGAAGATCTAACTTGGGAACATGTACAACTGAAGGTCATTTTTTAGAGGGGTTAAGGGGATCAAAAGATGAAACTTTGTTGTATGTAAATGTTCGTAATAAAATCATAATTGTTATTAAATAGAACATCCTTTCTTCGATGATTCATTTTCCCATTTCAACTGATTAAATGCACCAACAAAATGCAAGAATTATGAACCACTTTTCTTTGGGACTTGGATAAGAAAAACTAGTAAAATCTCCAAAATACCTTCATATCTGATCAAAATCATTCATATTGTGTTGATACTTTAAGATAACGATCCATGAGTTCATTGGTGACGTGTACGAGTTAACCCTGCCTCAATCCGAGGCACGGTGTGGCCGATATCACTCAAAGTGTATCTCTTTTGTTTAAAATGGACAAAATTTTAAGTGAAAGCAAAAACTGACCTAAGTAAATCCAAAAAAATGCATTTGGGTTGTGTTGATCCTTTAGAAGAACTATCCATGGGTGAGTTGGTGATGTGTACGAGTCAACCCTGCCTCAATACAAGGCACGGTATGACCAGTATCACTCAAAGTGTCTCTCTTTTGTTTAAAATGGACAGAATTTTAAGCGAAAACAAGAACTAACGTACCGAAATCCGACCAAATGCATTCGTATTGTGTTTATCCTTTAGGATAATGATCCATGGGTCATTTTTGATGTTTAAGAGTTAAACATGCCTCAATAAGAGGCACGGTGTGGCCGGTATCACTCAAAGTGTCTTTCTTTTGTTTAAAATGGACACAATTTTAAGTGAAAACAACAACTGATCTACAGAAATCTGACCAAATGCATTCTGTTTGTGTTGATACTTTAGGATAATGATCCATGGGTCATTTGTGACATGTAGAAGTCAACCACACTACAATATGAGGCACGGTGTGGCCGGTATCACTCAAAGTGTCTCTGTTTTGTTTAAAATGGTCAAAATTTTAAGTGAAAACAACAAATGACGTACGAAAATCCAACCAAATGCATTAGGATTGTGTTTATCCTTTAATATAATGATCCATGGGTGTGTTGGTGACGTGTAAAAGTCAACCATTCCTCAATATGGTTCATAGTGTGACCGGTATCACTCAATGCGTTTCTCTTTTGTTTAAAATGGACTGAATTTTAAGTGAAAACAAAAATTGGCGTATGAAAATCCAACCAAACACATTAAGATTGTTTTTATCCTTTATTATAACAATACATGGGTCATTTTTTATGGGTAAGATTCAATCACTCCTCAATCTGAGGCACGGTGTGGGCGTTATCACTCAAAGTGTCTCTCTTTTGTTTAAAATGGAGAGTATTTTAAGTGAAAAAACAACTAACCTACAAAAATCTGACAAAAAACATTATTATTGTGTTTATAAATTAGGAGAACAATCCATGGGTGCTTTGGTGACATGTATGAGTCAACCCTGCCTCAATAAGAGGCACGGTGTGGCCGGTATCACTCAAAGTGTCTCTCTTTTGTTTAAAATGGACATAATTTTAAGTGAAAACAACAACTAACATACGAAAATCTAACCAAAAACATTGTGACTATGTTGATACTTTAGGAGAACTATCCATGGGTCATTTTTGACATGTAAGATTCAACCCGACTCAATATGAGGCACGGTGTGGCCGGTATCACTCAAAGTGTCTCTCTTTTGTTTAAAATGGACAGAATTTTAAGTGAAAATAACAACTGACCTATTGAAATCTTACCAAACGCATTTGAATTGTATTGATCCTTTAGGATTATGATCCATGGGTGCATTAGTGATTTGTATGAGTCAACCCCACCTCAATCCAAGGCACAGTGTGCCCGATATCACTCAAAGTGTCTCTCTTTTGTTTAAAATGGACTGAATTTTAAGTGAAAACAACAACTAATGTACAGAAATCTGACCAAACACATTCGGATTGTGTTGATCCTTTAGGAAAAAAAATAAATGGGTTATTTTGGACATGTAAGATTCAACCAAGCCTCAATACGAGGCATGGTGTGGCCGGTATCACTCAAAGTGTCTCTCTTTTGTTTAAAATGGACACAATTTTAAGTGAAAACAACAACTGACCTACGGAAATCTGAACAAACACATTCAGATTGTGTTGATACTTTAGGATAACAATCCATGAGTGTGTTGGTGATGTGTAAAAGTCAAAATCGCCTCAATCTAAGGCATGGTGTGACCAGTATCACTCAAAGTCTCTCTCTTTTGTTTAAAATGGACAAAATTTTAAGTGAAAACAACAACTCACATACGGAAATCCGACCAAATGCATTTGGATTGTATTGATCCTTTAGGATAATGATCCATGGATCATTTTTGATGTGTACGAGTCAAAAAAACCTTAATACAAGGTACAATGTGGATGGTATCACAAGAAGTGTCTCTCTTTTGTTTAAAATAGACAAAATTTTAAGTGAAAACAACAACTGACCTACGGAAATCCAACCAAACGCATTCGGATTGTGTTGATCCTTTAAGAGAATGATCCATGGGTGTGTTGGTGACATTTACGAGTCAATATCACCTCAATCTGAGCCATGGTGTGACCATTATCTCTCAAAGTTTCTATCTTTTGTTTAAAATGGACAGAATTTTAAGTGAAAACAACAACTGACGTACAGAAATCAGACCAAATGCATTCGGATTGTGTTGATACTTTAGGAGAATGATCCATGGGTCATTTGTGTACAATTAAACTCCCCTGAACACCAGACCACCCCCTAGACTCCCCCATGGACACCCCCACCCCTGGACACCCACCAAGCCCCCTAGACACCACCCCACCACCTGGACACACCCCCACCACCCTGGATAGCCCCCACCCCCACCCCCATGGACACCCCCAACCCCTTGGATGTCCCCCACCCTCTGGATGCCCCACCCCTCCTAGACACCACCCCACCACCTGGACACCTTCCCCACCCCATGGACACCCCCACCCCCATGGACAGCCACCCCCACCTCTTAGACACCACCCCACCCCCCTTGGACAGCCCCACCAACCCCCTGAACTGCCCCCATCCCCTTGGACACCACCCCACTCCATGGACACCCCCACCCCTCTGGACACCCCCACCCCTGGAAAGCCCCCCAACCCCCTAGACACCCCCACCCTCCCTGGAAAACCCCCCCCCCCAGACACCCCCTATTGACACCCACCCCTTGGACACCCCCACCACCCTGGACACCCCCACCCCCTGGACAGCCCCCCAACCCCCTAGACACCCCCACCCCCACCCCCTGGACACCACCCCACCCTCTGGACACCCCCCACCCCTCTGGACAACCCCACCCCTGGAAAGCCCCCCAACCCCATGGACACCCCCACCCCACCCTGAACAACCCCCCCCCCCCCCCCCCCCCCCCCCGACCTCCCTAGACACCCACCAACCCCCTGGACGACACCCCCACCCCTCCTAGACCCCACCCCACCACCTGGACACCCCCACCCCACTGGACATTCCACCCCCAGCCCATGGACGACAAACCCCACCCTCTTGGACACCACCCCACCCCCTTGGACAACCCCCCAACCTCATGAACCCCCACCCCCTGGACACCCCTATCCACCCGGACACCCCCATCCCCCCGGACACCCCCTACCCCCCCTTGGACAGCCACCCCAAACCCCTAAACAGCCCCCAACCCCCTGAAGTCTGAATTGAATTCTTTATGTATTTAATTAACTTATGAATTATGTGTTAATAATGCATGAGTATACTTGTTGTATGGGTATACTTTGTGTAATTACCTTATGAATTATGTGTTAATTTTGTATGGGTATACTTGTTGAGATGCTGAATTTTTTTGCAGGTCTTGTTAGGGTGTGCTACTGCAGAATTTTATGTTGCAGCAGACAGTGCATTTATCAGTGCTTTTTTAGCGCTGATAAAGGAAGCCTTTATCAGTGCTAAAAAATCACTGATAAAGGATCACTTTATCAGCACTTTTTTAGCGCTGATAAAGGATTCCTTTATCAGTGCCTTTTTAGTGATGATAAAGTCTCCCTTTCTCAATGTTTTTCTAGCACTGATAAATGATTCCTTAATCAATGATTTTTTAGCACTGATAAAGGCTCCCTTTATCAGATCTTATTTAGCACAGATAAAGGGGACACCCCCTTTATCAACGCTGAGCTTTATATCACTTTTTTAGCGTTGTTAAAGCCCGTTTTGTGCGCTGATAAAGCCTGTTTTTGTAGTCGTGTTAACCCAACATATTAGTCATAATATACATCTTGGTATCCTAGGAAAGTAAAACATAATAAAAGGGTGATCTCTGATACTCAGTAAAGGTAAACAATATAGCAAAATTTATCATAAATAAGAATAAACTTGTAATGCATGATGTATAATAAAAACACAAGCCTTTTGAAAAAAAATATTGAGCATAATATAGAAAACATAAATCAAATATTTTCATATAAACATACACATGGATATTTTAGTATTTGAATAATCACATGTAATATCAATAACTAATCTCATAAAGAGGGAATCCATAATGCAAGACATCTTAAACATACCATAAAGGCTTTAGCCAATACACCATACATAATCTGGTAAGCCGTTAGCCAAAACCCAAACTTATTTGTCTCATGAGACCTACCGATGCATCAAGGTGCTATAGAGGTCCCTAACTGACACGTAAAAAGTCCAATTCATTTCTCTTATGAAAGGGGTAAAACATAACCAACATAAACATTTGTATTAAAACTAGTATATGAAATGTTAAAACCTAAACCATTAGCTATAAATGGTATCAAAATAGCACATCTAGAGTCAAACTAAATAATAAACCATTTAATGGATTATGTTAAATGATATATTAAGAGATCAAACTCAATTAAAAATAAGATTCAACAAAGTATGTTGACATAGATGAAAATAATCTAATAAAATCATTAAAAATTTCTTGAGAGAAATACCCCTTTTTTTACTGTGAAATCATTTAAAATCCATGAAATTATAAAAGAAAAAATTTATTTTGAATATAACCATGTAATATTGTAAGGGAATATTCAAAATTTTAATTCTTCATGATGGTGAAAAAATCCTCTCATGTCGTATAAGTTAAAAAAACATTCCTTTATTATTTTGTCAAAAAGGTCGTAAAGTACCTCGTTTGGAAAATGATAGAAAAATTATTTTCAAAACAATTTATAAAAAGTAAAAAACGTGTATAAATTAATTTACACAATTTGAAATAAATATTAAGAATATTTAGAAAAACATATTTTATAAATATGGACATTGATGATAAATATGCCCTAGTAGATACTTATGTATAAACAACCTCATATAACAATGAGATTGCAAAATTAATCACTACCTTGTACTTTCCTTTAGTCAAGGGTTCTTTAAACTCCTGTATAATGTTTAAATCATGTTATTAAATTATACTAGGACCATATCCATATTTATAATATCATACATAATCCTTTTATATGGTTTTGTTAATAATATTTTAGTATTACCATTTTTTTGGGTGTTAATTGATTTTTGTTTCTATGTATGTTTTTTCATGTAAGTCATGTTTCTTATGAATATGACATATTTTATTCATATATAGAAGGATATTAAGTTTATAAATATTATATTTACTCATCACATAAATTTTATAATCATTCTTGAATGGTTAACGTGGAGAATTCATCCTATCTCGTTGTAGAGATGGTAGACCGTACTTATGCATGAGTGATGATATCACTCCCTTAATGGTTAAATGGTATTGAATTGGATGGTATATTAATTATAAAGAATCATTATCATGTAATATTAATTATTTATATTCATTATAATCATCATTATACCTATCCAAATAATTTTTTTTTTGAAAATAAAGTATACCATACATGAAGATGGTAAGTCGTACGTACACACACATGGGGATATTATTATTCATAGGAAGGATAAAAGGAGGAATATGGTTGTCACATAATCATAATAAGATCTATGTATATATATGATACTATAATTATTACTTTTTTATGGAAATAACATAGGAAGAGAAAGTATAAGAAGAAAATAAATTGAATTGAATTGGTAAAACAATTACCACTTCATCGAGTATCTCATTCTAATTTTCACAAAATGACTTCTTATGTTGGCTTTCTGCCCAATTTATGGACACTCGGGTGAAGTGAGGGAGGTTAGAAGAAGAAATGGGCAGGTTTTGGATGATCCAAAGGAATTTAGAGGTGTGAATAAAATAGAAGTAGAGGTTCCCTTATATAAGAGAGGGTAGTGGCACTTTTGGAAACTCTAAAACTATTAATTTAATATAAATTGAATTTTAATTTCAAAGAGATCAAAAGTGATTTATTTCTAGTATAAGATGATTATGGGTAAAATTACACTCAAAAATTAATTTTATATAAGTTTATGTCACAATATTATCCTTATCTTTTGGATTTAACCCTTAGTTAAACAGTTTAACTCTTATTATGACTATTTATCTTTTTACACTACATAGTTAATATAGTTACTATAAAATTCCAAACAAAACCCAATTGGATCATTTTTAAAATATTTAACATTATATTAGTTATTTTGATAATTTATATAGTTTTATGAATTTTTTATCATTTAATAAAATATTATTTATTTTAAATTATCATTTATGTCAATTTAATACTATTCATTTCTTGACTTTTTTTTAAAAAATATCAACACACAATATAACATTGAACCAAAATACATAACATGTCAAAGTAATATAGAAATTTTTTGGATTATATTAATTATTTAAAATTATATTTATTTTAATATTTTTAATATCATTTATTTGATATTTCTATTAAAAAAATTATTATTGCATCACGGTCGTGTCAACATTTATGGTAACTGTTTTATCCCTAAAAATCATAAATAAATTACTATGATTTAGGTAAATATTTTAGATTTACAAATACTATTTATGATCTAAGTTATCTCTAGGTTATCCCTATATTAAAATTATTATACTTATAAGAAATGAGAGTGTGACATTTTGTCACATTCATTGATTTTAATAATATCTATGTCAAATTCATGTACATGTTCCCGTTAAATTATTCTATTTAAAAACTTATGTGATAAGGTCAAATGTAGTCATCAAAAAGGATTTTAAATGTGTTAGGGAAATTTTATAATGTTTATAGTATTATTTTTACCATAAATTACTCATTTTACCCTAAGTGTGGTAATAAAAATATTACTAATGTTACTATTCATAATTCTCAAAAAATAAAAGATCTATATTTACATAATTTGGACCACTTATTCTAAATATGGAATACATTTTTTGAAGTTAAAAACCCAAAATTTGTAGTAATTAACTTAAAATTAATCCAATTGACGGATCGATAAAACATTTTTTTAAAGTAAACACGTTCAAATGATTGGAATGTTTTTATATCTAAATTCAATTTGAAAATGATTTAAATGAAAGAAATTAAATTAAATGATAAAAATATAATCTATTTATACTTTAAAACCAATAAAATTTATAATTTAACATTATAAATTTTGATGAAAATTTTTGTTTTCAATTAAAATTTAGTATTTTTCACTATTCATCAAAACATGAAACTTTACCCAAAAAAATCAAACAAAGTAAATTTTTTTCCTTTTTTAAAATAAAAAGTTTATTTTGTCAAATTTAATATATAAAAGTGTAAAAAATTAGATTTATAAATTGTTTTTAATCAAAAGTTGGTAAAATTACCCTTTTTGAAAAATACTTATTTTATGTGAAAAATGGATTTATTCTTCTATATTGTCTAGAAAATATATAATTTGAATGTTAAAATTACGTGGAATATATATAAAATAAAAAAATTTGTTAATAATATTCATAATCTCTAATTTAATGGCTATTTTGATAGATCATGGTGTTCTCGAACTCAATGTTATGTGCAACACAAGATATTGAATTTATTTAAAAAAACATACTGTAAAATCTTGAGGTGTTAAATTCTCCCCTCCTTTAATAAATTTTATCCTTGAAATTTTAAAATTTGGGTTTTGTGAATAAGTTTTGGATATTAAAAATTCCTTTATTGAAATCCAACATTGAAAAAAGGATAAATGAGGCCTCCACTTTGAAATACAAAAAGGGAAGTATGAAAGTCACCATAAATAACACATACTAGGGTTCCATGTTGGAAAACATGGACATGAAAGAAAAATTTAACCATAATTTTATAATGGAGAGTGATCGAGAACATGATTAGGAGAAAGTTAAGAATCACAAAACTATAAATCTATGTTGATCTAAGGGACAATTTGATTCTTCATAAAAAGTACTAGGATATCATTTTTGGTTTCAAGATCCTTTCCTTGAGTTGAAGAATCATTTTACTATTAAGATAAGAACATACTTGATTTATTTCCTTGTTATAATCATAATCTAATCCTTTGGTTGTGCTTCGATATATTTCCAATTCATCACTTACACATGAAAATGAAAGTTCAAAATGAATTTTTCACACTTGAAGCACTTTCGATAAATCATAAGGCCCATAAGTATTTCCTCTATCCTCTAAATGTTTACCGAAATAAAAAAGGTTAGCCCAATGTATCAAAAAAATCATACTTTAACCTCGAACAATAATATCCAATATTCAACTTACTCCATTCCAACCTTAAGACTTTTCCAAAATACTTATGTCCAAATTAACAGTGTAAAAAGGTCTCTAAATTTCCAAAATCAATCATAACATCATATTCCCCAAAAACTTTAGTGTAGTTATTATTAACACATACCAAATATTTGATCACCTTAAAAACCTTAATGAAAATGTTCATGTCTCTAAATACTTAAATGAAAATTACTATAGTAAAATCCTAATATATCTCATGATTCTTATAAATATAATATAATAACATGATTCTTGAATCCAAAAAAACTAATGCATTAATTATTACACTTTTACTATAGTAACAACATAAGCTTGATCTTTATCCCTTTACTTATTATGAGATATATTTCCTTGACTCTTAGGAAAATAATTTTCATATTGTCCCATCTTTTTAAAATTATAGCATTGAAAATTTACAACTTCCTTTTTTCCCTTATAATCATGATCCTGGTGACCTTTATCTCCACACTTATAACGAAATCCCATTCCTTTTAGGTGTAAGAACCCCGGTTTTTGAGCCTGTAATACTTTGAAATTTTTTCTTGATGTTATTCCAGAGCAGGGCGTCCAGACGGCGTGCGATTCTGAGCCCCGGTGTTGCCAGAATTAATTTTGGCGTGCATTAACACTGGGCGGGCTAAATAAATAGAATAACACCTAAACGGTAGCTCAAACGGGAAAACCGAGGGCATTGTTGAGTCCAGAACATGTTGTTTACCCTAGGAGGGGTATAATTTTCGCGGGCGCGGGTCGATTGTGAAAAATAGCCCCAGGGTCATTTTCGTAATTTAGTGGCCTCAAGCGTCGAATTTTATAACCCTTAGAATGGAGGCTCGGATTAAAAATATGAGACCTTCGTTACACTCAGAATTTGGTTTTTACCCTAAAGGCATCACAATTCTGGCCCTGACGAAAGTTCAGGTACGGGCTGATGGGAGGGTGTTTAAGTGTGTTTTTTTATTTAAACAAACCCTCCACCATCTTCACCTCTCCTTGGTTGTTTCTTCCTTAGTGAAAGGGTTCTCAAAAAGGATCCAACCTCTCATCCACCACTCCGGCAAGGCGCAGCAGCTCCGGCATCCCCATCATGAATCGTCGGGCAACGCCCCTCGAGGTAGGCTCGTGTTTTATCTTTTTTATTCTCGCAATATTCTTCAATTTAGTTTAGTCACATCTAATTGTTGTCGATCATCGATATAAGACCCTAGTTTCTTAGGGATCGAGTTTATCTTTACAACGATCCTTTTGGATCAAATTGTAGAGTCCCGGGTTGCCCGGGGTGGCCCTGGGAAGTTTTCCGGCCAAATACCCCCTTTTCCGGTGGAACCAGGGTGGTCCGGTGAGCTTTGGTGGCGGCGCGACACATTCCAGTGGTAGCGGCTCTCTGGGACGGCGGTGAGGCGGCGGCTCTAGGCGGCTCTCCAGGATGGCGGGGGTCGACGGCCAGCGGGCCGGGGTCGCGACGCACGACCCCGAGCAGGAACCAAGACCCGCTGGACACGGGTCTTCACGCGGCAAGGAGACCGGCCATGAAGGCCGGTCTATGGAAGGGGGGACCACGGGTTAGCGCTGGTCCATGCGGCTGAACCACAGGCCAATTTTGTGAGTCGGGCCAGCCAGCGCGGGCGGGCCCAAATCCGGGCGGACCGGCCGGGCCAGGCCGGTCCAGCCCAAGGGGCTTTGTCCCCTCCGACTTCGGACACCCGTAACTTTCTCTACGGGTGTCCATTTTACATGCAGTCTATGGAAGTGTAATCATTGGCTCGAGGAGTAAGTTTTGAGATGGTTTTGGGGATTTTTAATTCACAAGATGGGGGCTTGGTGGTGCGGGATTCTCGTTAAGTGCTATGCCGGGATTCTTGTGTTGGTTGTCGCGGACACATCCGATGACCAATTTGAGCGCCGTCAGCGGTGATGCGACCCTGGAGTCGAGGAAGATATTTCCATTATGGTTTCGGGCATTAAAGTGGGAGTTGAGATGTGGGCCCTACGAGGCGTCTTTGAGCTGCGTGCAGCGTTTTTGCGCCTTTTCCACCAGACATCAGTTTGAGGCGTATGATTAATTGTTTATGCATGTTTTTCCGAGATCATCATGATGGTGCAGTTTTACCGATGAGTATCGGAGTTGGGGCATGGTCCCCACACAGGCTGACTATGGTGAATAGTACCATATTCACTGGTTGTTCGTTTCGGGTGAGTAAGTAGTCTATTTCACGTGTCTTTCCGCGAGGATTGCAACAGTGAAATCTGTTTGGGCATGTGGAGCCTATTTGGAAACCATGTTAAATGTGTAAGCATGGGAAGGTGTTGGACGGAGTTCCCTTTTGATGCACTCCGAACTAACACACGGTGGCGTTTTTAGTGACACATGGTGATTTCTGTAGCGATGCAGGGCTATCAGATCGATTTCGGGTCTACCCTCCAGCAGGGCTGGGAAGTGGGTCACCTGAAGACTCTTGAGGTCTACCCTCTAGAAGGGCTGGGCAGTGGGTTACCCATCATCTTGTTCCAGGTCTACCCTCCAACAGGGCTGGGCAGTGGGGTGCATGTCGACTTGTTTCGGGTTTACCCTCCAGCAGGGCTGGGCAGTGGGTCACCCGTCGACTTCTTTCAGGTCTACCCTCTAGCAGGGCTGGGCAGTGGGTCACCTGATGATGTATTAGGGTTTACCCTCCAGCAGGGCTGGGCAGTGGGTCACCCGACATCTTTTGTGGTTTACCCTCCAACAGGGTTGGGCAGTGGGTCACTCGACATCTTTTGTGGTTTACACTCCAGCAGGGTTGGGAAGTGGGTCACCCGTTGAAATTTCAGACTCATCCCTTCTTATGAGGCTAGTCGTTGACTTTTCCTCCATGACTACCAGAGCGGGACCTTGATTGTGCGGATCAGTGGTGTGACAGTTTTAATGTTACCTAAGGACCGACAAGGAAGAGGGGTACTTTACCCACTGAGATGCGTCCTTGAGACGCGACCTAAAACCATGCAGGTGAGTCAGTGATGCCCAAATTGGATAGTATTGAAGTGAGATGATTGAGCCCCTCTGACATGGGCTTCCTAGGTGGACGAGACGAGATTCTGGGCTACGAGAATGGTTTTACTTAGAACTGACGGCAACTTATCCTGGGCTGAGATTGGAGTTAGAGATCCCCTTACACACTCATTTGGGTTTCTTGTTGAGTATATATATATATATATATATATATATATATAATTGCACCCTACCTTAGTTCCCACTCCTTGGGGTCTGTGCCTACTTATTTCTTTTGGGTTTAGCTGCACTATCTTTACTAAACTTTTATACTATTCTTGTTAGTCTACTGCTCACCTCTTTAGTGCCTCCTTTGTTGCTACCTGAAGCTTTCGGGCATCCTACTGAGTATCTTTATACTCACCCCTACTTGGGCTTTTCCCACACCTGATGTGCCCTTACAGATGACAGACAGGTCGATGGTGACTACAGAGGAGCGTAGAGGTCACAACAGTTGGAGTAGCATACCGCGGTCGTGCTAGAGTATTCAGGTGGGAGTCTATCCAGTTCTCTTCTTTTGTTTACCTGTTGCCTGGTTGTGTCATCTTTGTGGTTGGGCATGTGTTTTCCCTTTTTACTTTTCAGTTTACTTGTCAGTTCTTCTAGCACATTACTTACTCTTTTTAGTTGTTGATGCATGGCTGTGGTTGGGGTATAGCTCCTGTCTTTTGGTTTCCTTTTTACTCTACACTACTGCGTCGTGTGGGTTGTGTGTGCGTGAGTAAAGGTATATAGGTGAAGGCATCCCTGAGATCATTATTCCTTCAGAACTGGTCGCCAGCCTCTAGCCTATGGAGGCGGGCTTGAGGTAGTTGCAGCTCGGGACCGGTAGGGTCGGGTCGTGACAAAGTGGTATCAGAGGTGGTTCATTCCTTGAGGCGTTGTTCGGACATCCCTAAAAAGGAATTGGATGGGATTTAGGGCAATGATGTTTCCATATCTCGAGAGCGGCTCTCAGGAAAGGGAGTCTAGTAATGGTACGGGTGGCCAACATATCCATTCACTAGGACCCTAATAACCCACTTGTCGAATCGGAATGCTGAGACACTTGTTTCAGGGAATTTTGAAACATGAATCCTGTAGGAATGAGTCTTTGATTGTCTTTGTTGGAGTCAGGTACCCTTTGTTATTACTGTTATGTATATATATGCTCATCTGATCGTGGTATCCCTTGATAATTTTCAGGATGCCCCCACGATAACAGCCAGCCAAGTTACCCTCTCCAGCTCGTGAAGATGATCTGGAGAGTGACGAGCTATCAGTTTAGGGACCCTCACGTAATCCCCTTCCACCCATTGCTTCAGTAGTATCCCTTGCACCTGTGGAGCAGCATTTAGTACCGGCAGCTCAGGCCGAGGTTGCGCGCAGACTGAGCGCACTTCGAGACTTCCAGCGTCAGAGGCCACCGAGGTTCCATGGGGACCCAGATCCCCAGGTGGAGGAGGACTGTCTTGAGTCAGTGGCATGACTCTTGAGGTTGGTACAGACCCCAGAAGACCATATGGTGGCCCTAACTGCCAATATTTTCCCCGGGACAGCCGGGCGATGGTGGGATCTGGTGACGCAGACCCATGATGAGTCATCCTTCACATGGGATGGCTTCCAATAGATTTTTTGGGAGGATTACTCCCCCTCATGTTTGTGCTCCATTTGTATCCAGGAGCTTCTGGATCTGAAGCATGGAGGGATGTATGTATCCGATTACTCGGCCCGGTTCACTGATCTTACGCGCTACTCACAGGACATGATCTGCGACAACTACTTCCGGGCGCGAAAGTTCGAGAAGGGTATTTGCAGGGAGATCCGTGATAGCGTGGTACCCTTGTGCATCCCCACTTATGCCGGGGTTCTAGAGCGGGCTCTTGTGACCGAGAGATTCCTTGATAAGGGGCTCCAGATAGCAGGACCTAGCAGTGGTCGTTTTAGAGCGGAGTCTTCAGCAGGCAGATGACAGAGGGTCGGGCCTCTGCCGAGGAGGCCCTTCCGTGAGCAGAATCAGGGCCAGGGTCGGACACCGTAGTGGCGCCATAGGGCGCCGGGACAGATAGGATAAAGTTGATTCTATTCTTGTGACGGACTGGGTCACCTATCATGGGATTTCCCGACCAGGCGTACAGATCAGCCGTGGCAGGCAGCAGGCACACCATAGAGGCAGAGGCAGCGCCGTGACCAGGGGTCACCTAGGTGGGGACTGGGCGGTCCTCAGGGAGGTGTCGCAGGCAGAGTGGAAGGACCAGGAGGTGGAGGACAGAGTTTTGAGATCCCTCCACCGCCACCACCGGCCGACCCACGCCAGGATCAAGGAGCTGGCGGTAGGGGTCGAAAGCAACTTTAGGCCATGGGTGTTCGAGATCCTCCAGCGCACGAGATGGTCCGAGGTACACTTTGTGTTTACTCCACACTTTCTTCAGTACTAGTAGACATGGGTTCCATCCATTCCATTATATCACTGCTATTGGTACGGTTGTTGAAGCTTCTAGTAGAGGCACTGAGACCTGCACTTAGCCTTGAGGTTCCTACGGGAAGTGCCTCATTAGTGACCTTTATCTGCAGACAGTGCGAACTATCTTTCAGAGGAGGTATTTTCATGTGGGACCTGCTCGTCATCATGATGGAACCTTATAATGTCATCCTGGGAATGGATTGTCTTTCTATGGTTCACGCTCAGATCGACTATCGACACAGATGAGTCAGAGGCGAGTTTTTTGATGGGACGAGGTTCACCATCCTTGGTGAACGAGACCTCGTGGCAGAGCAGATGGGTACTTTGATCAGGAGACCCCTACCTTTTTTACACCAACTAGCGAGCATGGATCTCGGAGCAGCGGACGCTACAGGCACCTGGATCCCTACCATGGTAGCAGACTACATGGACGTCTTTCCCGAGGATGTTCCAAGACTACCTTCGAGGCGAGAGATGGAGTTCTGCATTTACTTACAGCCTGAGACTTCTCCAATATCTTGTGCAGCATATCAGATAGAACCCAAAGAGCTTTGAGAGCTATGACTTCAGTTGGATGACCTTCATGAGAAGGGATTCATCAAGCCCAGTGTGTCCCCCTGGGCAGCTCCAGTTCTATTTGTGAAAAAGGCAGATGGGAGTCTACGACTTTGTGTGGATTATCATCGCCTGAATCATGCCACGATAAAGAAAAAGTACCCTTTGCTGAGGATCGACGCCTATTTGACCAGTTGTGAGGTGCGAAGTGGTTCTCTAAGATTGATCTTCGATTTGGCTACCACCAGTTGCGGGTTCGTGATAATGATATCCCGAAGCTGGCCTTCCATTGTCAATATGGGAACTATGAGTTTCTGGTGATGCCCTTTGGTGTGATGAATGCCCCTTTTGTCTTCATGGATTTGATAAACAAGATTTTCCAGCCGTACTTGGACCGGTTTGGGTTTGTCTTTATTGATGACACACTCATCTACTCGGTGACAAAGGAGGAGCACACGGAGCATTTGAGGATGGTCCTAGAAATACTTCGAGAGCACCAGATGTACATAAATCTCTTGAAGTGCCAGTTCTGGATTCAAGAGGTTCACTTTTTGGGGCATGTCATTACAGAGCATGGTTTGGCTTTGGATCCAACAAAGATAGAGGCAGTACTTGCTTGGGAGCCACCCAAGAATGCATTTGAGGTGTGGAGTTTCCTTGGTTTGGCAGGGTACTACATGAGGTTTGTAGAGGACTTCTCTAGGATTTCTACCCATTTGACCACATTGACGCGGAAGGGACGACAGTTTACCTGGACTGATCAGTTCCAGAAGGCCTTCGAGGAGTTGAGGCAGAGGCTGACTAGTGCACCGGTGTTGAGGCTGCCAGAGGAGGGCGTTGAGTTCATCGTATATTACGACGCTTTAGGAGCTGGGATCGGGTGAGTGCTGATACAGTAGTGGGCAATGATTGCATATGGGTCAAGGCGATTGAGGACCCATGAGCAGAATTATGCGACTCATGATTTGGAGCTGGTAGCGGTGATCTTCTTCTTGAGGCTATGGAGACACTACCTTTTGGGTGAGCGTTTTGTGGTCTACTCTGATCACCAGAGCCTCAAGTATATCTTTACTCAGAGGGATTTGAACCTGAGGTAGAGGCACTGGCTAGAGTTTCTGCATGAATATGATTTCGAGATAGTCTATACTCTGAGGAAGGGCAACGTAGTAGAAGATTCCCTTAGCAGGAAGTCCCAGGCTCATCTAGTGCGGGAAGCTTCAGAGCAGTTGGATTCCCTTCGGATGACCTTGGTGGAGAAGGACGTTACAACTTTTCTACAGTCGATGGTGTTGACTCCTTCGCTCCTCGAGCATGTGAGAGAGGTGCAGCTGGGAGATGTCAACAGCGAGGTACTGCATGATTAGATATCCACGGGTGACGCACTCGATGGGTATTCTGAAGGAGGGAATCATGAGATCCTGTTTCGGGGGCGAGCTGTAGTACCAATGGAGATGCGGGAGGAGGTGATGCGGGAGTTCCACACTTCTCCCTTGGTCGTACATCCCGGTGTGGGGAAGATGTACGAAGACCTTCAGCGATAGTTTTGGTGGTCTGACATGAAGCAGAGCGTAGCCGAGTTCATTTCTCAGTATCTTATATGTCAGTAGGTGAAGGCAGAGCACCAGGTTCTGGCAGGGTTGTTGCAGCCCCTTGATATCCTGGAGTGGAAGTGGGATGGCGTATCTATGGATTTTGTCACAGGGCTTCCACGAATAGCGAAGTGACACGAGTCTATTTGGGTGATGGTGGAACGACTCACAACGTCGGCGCACTTCCTTGCTATCAGAGATCAGATCTTGGTGGAGAGTCTGGGGCAGTTATATGTCCGGGAGATCGTTCGTCTTCATGGAGTACCCTCTACGATCGTCTCCGACCGTTATGCACGGTTTACATCATGGTTATGACGAGGCCTGCAGGAGGCTTTCGGGACTCAGTTGCGGATGAGTACAGCTTTTCACCCCCAGATTTATGGGAAGACTGAGCGCACTATCCAATTGTTGGAGGATATGCTCAGGGCGTGCATGTTAGACTTTGGTCGGAGCTTGGAAGATCACCTGCCCTTGGTAGAGTTTGCATATAACAACAGTTACCACTCTACTATTGGCATGAAACCTTTTGAGGCCCTCTACGGGAGACCCTACAGGTCACCCTTGTGCTGGACGGAGGTTGGGGAGACCTCCCTCATGGGCCCAGAGTTGGTGCAGGTGACGATGGAGAAGGTGTAGGTTATTGGTGAGTGGATGATGATGGCTCAGAGTAGACAGAAGTTCTATGCAAACTGACGTCACAGGCCCTTGGAGTTTGACCAGGGAGACGATGTCTTTTTGAGAGTCTCCCCACGGATGGAACACAGAGGTTTGGCCGGGGAGGCAAGCTATCCCTGAGGTTCATTGGGTCCTTTGAGATCGTGCGCCGGGTTGGTGAGGTCACCTACTGTCTCTCTCTACCCCCACAGCTGGAGAGAGTGCATGACGTCTTCCACGTGTCGTAGCTGAGGAAATACGTGCATGACTCCACACACATCATCGACTGTGGAGATCTAGACATTGAGGATGGAGACACCTTTGCGGAGCACCTGGTGGTGATTGAGGACCGGAAGGAGCAGACTCTGTGTGGACGGGTCATTCCTCTTGTTCGTGTGCTGTAGCAGCATGGGAGGGTGTAGGAGATAACTTGGGAGCGGGAGAGCCATATGCGGGCTCAGTACCCCGAGCTATTTTTGTAGTTTTTTTTTTCGGGGAAGAAAAATGTGAAAAAGGTAATGATGTAAGAACCCCGGTTTTTGAGCCTGTAATACTTTGAAAATTTTTCTGGATGTTATTCCAGAGCAGGGCGTTCAGACGGCGTGTGATTCTGAGCCCCTGTGTGGTCGGAATTAATTTTGGCATGCGTTCACACTGGGTGGGATAAATAAATAGAATAACTCCTAAACAGTAGCTCGGATGGGAAAACCGAGGGCACCGTTGAGTCCAGAACATGCCGTTTACCCTTGTAGGGGTATAATTTTCGCGGGCGCGGGCCGACTGTGAAAAACACCCCAAGGGGAATTTTCTTAATTTAGCTGCCTCGGGCGTCGAATTTTATAACCCTTAGAATGGAGGATTGGATTAGAAATCTGAGACCTCCGTTACACTCATAATGTGGTTTTTACCATAAAGGTATCACAATTCTGGCCCCAACTAAAGTTTGGGTATGGGCCAACGAGCGGGTGGTTAAGTGTGTTTTTCTATTTAAACACACCCTCCACCCTCTTCAACTCTCTTTAGTTGGTTCTTCCCTAGCGCAATGGATCTCAACAAGGATCTGTCCTCTCATACACAACTCCGGAAAGGGGCGGCGGCTCCGGAATCCCCATCGTGAAGCGTCGGGCAACGCCCCTCGAGGTAGGCTCGTGTTTTATCATTTTTATTTTCGCAATCTTCTTAAATTTAGATTAGTTGCATCAAATTGTTGTCTGATCATCGAGAGAAGCCTCTAGTTTTGTAGGGATTGATTTTATCTTCACAACAAACCTTTCAGATCAAATTTTGGAGTCCTGGGGTTCCCGGGGTGGCCTCGGGTAGTTTTCCGACCAAATACCCCTTTTTCTGGTAGAACCAGGGTGGTCTGGAGATCTTTGGCGGCAGCGTGGCGTGTTACAGCGGCGGCGGCGGAATCCTTAGTGGCGGTGGATCCAAGAGGTTCCAGGTGGCTCTTTGGGATGGCGGGGGTCAATGTCCAGCGGGCTGGGGTCGCGGCGCGCGACCCCAAGCGGGAACCAAGACCCGCTGGATGCGGGTCTTCACGCGGTAAGGAGAACGGCCATGAAGGCCGGTCTACAGAAGGGGGGAATGCGGGTTAGTGCTGGTCCTCGCGGCTGAACCGCGGGCCAGCATTGCGATCCGGGCCGGCTGGCGCGGGCCGGCCCAAATCCGGGCGGACCGGCCAGGCCAGGCCGGTCTAGCCCAAGGGGCTTTGTCCCCTCTGACTTCGGACACCCGTAACTTTTTCTACGGGTGTCCGTTTTACATTACATCTACGGCAGTGTAATCCTCAGTTCGAGGAGTAAGTTTTGAGATGGTTTCTAGGATTTTTAGTTCCCAGTACGGGGGCTCGGTGGCGCGACATGCTCGTTAAGTGCTATGCTGGGATTCTTGTTTTGGTTGGCACAGACACATCTGTTGTCTGATTTAAGCGTTGTCAGCAGTGATGCGACCCTAGCATCAAGGCGGAGATTTCTAGTATGGTTTTGGGCTTTGAAGTGGGAGTTGATACATGGTCCCTACAGGGCCGTCTTTGAGCTGCGTGCAGCATTTTTGTGTCTTTTTCACCAGACGTCCATTCGAGGAATATGAGTTGTAGTGTCTGCGTGTTTTTCCAAGATCATCGTGATGCCACAGTTCGCCCGATGAGTATTGGAGTCGGGGCGTGGGCCCCACATAGGCTGACTATGGTGAATAGTACCATATTCACCGGTTGTCCATTTCGGGCGAGTAAGTAGTCTATCTCATGTGTTTTTCCGCGAGGATTGCAATAGTGAAATCCATTTGGGCATGTAGAGCCTATTTGGAAATCATGTTAAATATGGAAGCATGGGAAGGTGTTGGATGGAGGTCCCTTTTGACGCACTCTGAACCAACACACAGTGGAATTGTTAGTGACACATGGTGATGTCAGTAGCGGTGCAGGGCTATCAAAACGATTCCGGGTCTACCCTCCAGTAGGGCTGGAAAGTGGGTCACCTGATTACTCTTGAGGTCTACCCTCCAACAGGGCTGGGTAGTGGGTTACCCATCATCTTGTTCCAGGTCTACCCTCCAGCAGGGCTGGGCAGTGGGTCACCTGTCGACTTGTTTCGGGTTTACCCTCCAGCAGGGCTGGGCAGTGGGTCACCCGTCGACTTCTTTCAGGTTTACCCTCCAGCAGGGCTGGGCAGTGGGTCACCTGATGATGTATTAGGGTTTACCCTTTAGCAGGGCTGGGCAGTGGGTCACCCGACATCTTTTGTGGTTTACCCTCTAGAAGGGCTGGGCAATGGGTCACCCGACATCTTTTGTGGTTTACCCTCCAGCAGGGATGGGCAGTGGATCACCCATTGACATTTCAGATTCAGCCCTTCTTATGAGGCAAGTCGTTGACTCTTCCTCCATGACTACTAGAGCGGGACCCTGATTGTGCGGATCAGTGGTGTGACATTTTTAATGTTACCTAAGGACCCACAATGAAGAGGGGTAATTTCCCCACTAAGACGCGTCCTTGAGATGCGACCTAAAACTACACGAGTGAGTCAGTTCCGCCCAAAGCGGATAGTATTGAAGTGCGGTGATTGAGCCCCTCTAACATGGGCTTCCTAGGTGGACGAGATGAGATGCTAGGCTGTGAGAATGGTTTTACTTGGAACTGATGGAGACTTATCCTGGGAAGAGATTGGATATGGAGATCCACTTACAAACTCATTTGGGTTTCTTGTTGAGCATGTATATATATATATAATTGCACCCTACCTACGTTCCCACTCCTTGGGGTCCATGCCTACTTATTTCTGTTGGGTTGATCTGCACTCTCTTTACTAAACTTTTCTACTATTCTTGTTAGTCTACTTCTCACCTCTTTAGTGCCTCCGTTGTTGCTCCCTCAAGCTTTCGGGGCATCCTACTGAGTATCTTTATAATCACCCCTTCTTGGGCTTTTCCCACACTTGGTGTGCCCTTACAGATGACAGACAGGTCGATCGTGACTATGGAGGAGAGTAGAGGTCACAACAGTTGGAGCAGTGTACCGCGGTCATGCTAGAGTATTCAGGTGGGAGTCTATCCAGTTGTCTTCTTTTGTTTACCTGTTGTCGGGTTGTGGCATCTTTTTGGTTGGGCGCGTGTTTTCCCTTTTTACTTTTTAGTTTACTTGTCAATTCTTCCAGCACTTTACTTACTCTTTTTAGTTGTTGATACATGACTGTGGTTGGGGTATAACTGCCTGTCTTTTGGTTTCCTTTTTTACTCTTCACTACTGCGTCGTGTGGGTTGTGTGTGTGTGTGAGTAAATGTAATTAGGATAAGGCCTCCCTGAGATCGTTAGCCCTTCGGTGCTGGTCGCCAGCCTCTAGCCTATGGAGGCGGGCTTGAGGTAGTTGCAGATCGGGACCGGTAGGGTCGGGTCGTGACATCAGGCAAGAACCAAGTTGTTCTTCCCACGATTATCACATTTGGGAAAATACTTATTTCCCATTTTCTCTTTCTATATCTCTTGATCTATCATTATCTTCTTCTCTTTCTTTCCCTTAAAGTCATAAGACTTAGAAAATTATTTCCCTGTCTTGATAGCACATGAGACTATTCTTCATATGATGAGAAATTTTGACCTACCAATACCTTTCGGCAAAATATCTTTAACCCATAAAATAAATGATCAATATTACTACCTGGGTTACTTATGTAGTATGCAACATGACTTTATAATGTTCTGAAGTTGGATTCATATTTAGAAACATTCTCATCCTCCATTTTTCTAAGATTCAAGAATTGTCTCTCCATATCCTCTCTCTGTTCATGAGGGAAATTCTTTTCCAATAAAATTTCCTTAAAATCCTTCCATTCCATAATTTCAATTTCTTCCTCCTTTTTTTGTTTTTAATAAGTGACCACCATTGATCTGCATCCCATAAGAGATGAAAAAATGCCATGTAAACTTTCTCCCTTTAATTTCTTCCCAAAACAAGAAATATCTTCTCTAAAGAACTTATCAATTTTCAGATATAAATGGATTTTTAGTTCCACTGAATGTTGGAGGTTGTTGTCTCATGAAGTGGTCTAACATTGTTCATCTATATTGTGGATCAGGATTCTCCATATGGGTAAGGCTATTGTTTATAACCTAGGTCAACTTTATAAGTATAGTTATAAGTTGATCGACACCAGTTGCATCTCCAACTCCAAAATCATTATCTTGTAGAGGAGAGAAATATCTACATGGATTACATGTGTTGATATAGTTTCCATTCCTTCCACTAAGCTCCATTTCTAAACAATGTCATACACTAGATTAGATCAGAACATTATGAAACATAATTTATAATCATAAAACTAGTCAATCACAAAACCGAAATTGAAATTTTAGGTATGACTAATCTCTAAATCATAAACATGGTTTATTTGGATACATATTTAATCATAAATTCTTCATAATAGTTTTTAATGAAAATGTGAATAATCCAAAGCATATCTCCTGGGAGTGTCAAACTAGGTGCGCAATAAGGCCCGTTGTTGTGTATCAAGTTACCCCAAGTCAGGCCTGGAATACCTTGTCGAAGCTTTCACCCCTAGGTACATCTATTCTATAACCAAAACCACTTTTATTATCTGGACAGAGATTTATTTTTTGGAAGATACACATAATCTCCACCTTAACAAAATTTTAGGATGTTATTCTATACTTATCCTCAAATTCTATCTTAGGATTATGTTCCGTAATCTATGTTTTCTAAATATAATTTACAAGGTTATTTCTAAACTTTTTTTGATACCAACTGTAATGCCATGACCCTAGAATCTTGGAGATAGTGTATTGGATTAATACATTGGAATGATTACAAGGAATCAAATCCTGAAGGACCGATCAATTTAGTAGTCTTATAAAATATATTTCATACATGAAATTTATATTATAATTCAAAACATAAAATACAACATATAAAATCCTTTGAGAATGCCATAATTTTCCAAGATTATTCCAAAATATCAGTAATAATACACATCTTAGCATCCTAGGAAAGTAAAAACTAAGAAATGGGTGAGCTCTGATGCCCAGTAAGGGTGAAAAATATAGCGGAATCTATCATAAATAAACACAAACTATTAAGGCAATATGTATAATAAAAACACAATCCTTTTAAAAAAATAGTGAGCAAAATATAGTAATCATTAATAAAATATTTCCATATAAACATAAATATGGATATTATACTAGTTGAGTAATCACATGAAATATCAATAACTAATCCCATTAATAGGGAATCCATAATATGAGACATTTTAAACTTACCTTCAAGGATTTTTCCAAGACACCATACATAATCGGGTAAGATGTTAGCCAGAACCCAAAATTATTTGTCTCATGAGACCTAATATTGCATAGAGGGGCTATATTGGGCCCCACCTGACACTTAAAAAGTATAATTCTTTCCTCTTATGAAATGGGTAAAACATAACCAACATAAACATTCATATTAAAACTAGAATACAAAATATCAACACTTAAACCGTAAGATATTAATGGTATCAAAATAGCACATCCACAGTCAAACTAAATCATAAACCATTTAAGGGAATATGGTAAATGATATATTAAGAGATCAAACTCAATTAAACATAATATTAAACAAATTTTGTTGACATATATGAAAATAATATAATAAAATCATTAAAAATTTCTTGAGATTTATACCCCTTTTTTACTTCAAATCATTTAAAAGTTGTAAAATTATAAAATAAAAAAATTATTTATAAAATTACCATGTAATATTGTAAGGGAATATTAAAAATGATAAGGCATCATGATTGAGGAAAAAATATTCTCACACCGCATAAGTTAAAAAAAACATTCCTTCCATATTTTTTCGAAAAGGTCATAAAGTACCTAGTTTAGAAAATGACAGAAAGATTCTTTTCAAAATGTTTTATAAAAAGTAAAATATGGGTATAATTGAATTTAATTTTTTTTAGAGAAATAGTAATAATATTTTTAAAAATATTATTAAAAAATATGGGCATGGATGATAAATATTCCCCAGTAGATACTTATATATAAACAACCCTAGATAATAACGAGATTGTGAAATTAACCCTTACCTTGTAATTTCCTTTTGTTGAGGTTGTGTTAACCTCATGTATAATAGTTAATTCATGTTATTAAATTATACCAGTATCATATATATATTTATAATATCATACATGATCCTCTTACAACATTTCATTAATAATATTTCAGTATTACCATTGTTTCGTGTGTAAACTGCTTCATTTTCCTATGCATGTTTTGTCATGTAAGTCATGTTTACTGTGAATAGAATATATTTTATTCATATCCAGAATTATATGAAGTTCATAAATATTATATTTACTCATAATATAATTTTTATAATAATTATTTAATGGTTAACATGGAGAATGAATTGCATCGCGTTGTGGAGACGGTAGGCAGCACATACGCACGAGCGACAGTATCATCCTCTTAATGGTTAAATGGTATGGAATTGGATGATATATTAATTATAAATAATAATTATCATGTAATATTCATTATTTATATTCATTATAATCATCCAAATAAATTATCTTTGAAAAATAAATTACACCATGATGTGGAGACGGTAAGTCATACGTACGTACGCACACATGCTGATATTGTTATTCATGGGATAGATAAAAAGAGGAATATGGTTTTCCATTAATAATAATAAAATATCAGCATATATATGATACTATAATTATTACTTTAGTATGTAAACAATATAGGAATAAGAAGTATAATAAAAAAATAAATTGAATTGAATTGGTAAAACAATTACCTCTACTTCGACTATCTTCTTTTGATTTGAAAAAAAGAACTTTTTATGTTGGATTTCTGCCCGAAGTATGGACTCTAGGATGAAGTGAGGAATTTTGGAATAATAAAAATGAAATTTTTATCTGAGATAAAGGGATTTAGAGGTGTGAATAAAAGAGAAAGATATGTTCCCTTTTATAAGATATGGGATGATAACTTTTGGAAACTCCAAAACTATTATATTAATATAAATTGATTTTCGATTTCAAATAGCTCCAAAGTGATTTATTTTGAGGCTGAGATGAGTATTTTTCTAAATCCCCTACAAATTGAATTTTATACATGTTTATGTCGTAATATTATCCTTATCTTTTGGCTCTAACCCTTAGTTGAACAATTTAACTCTTACAATGACTATTTTTATTTTTACACTATAGGGTTAATATAGTTACTATAAAA
Source organism: Viscum album (assembly GCA_963277665.1). Taxonomy (NCBI): domain Eukaryota; kingdom Viridiplantae; phylum Streptophyta; class Magnoliopsida; order Santalales; family Viscaceae; genus Viscum; species Viscum album. The sequence continues at coordinate 446,520,656 of OY728119.1, forward strand.
TAGAAAAAATAAATCCAATTGGATTATTTATAACATATTTAACATTATCATATTTATTCGTCTGAATTTTATATTTTTATGAATTTTTTATCATTTAATAAAATATTATTTATTTTAAATTATCATGTATGTAAATTTGAGACTATTCATTTCTTAACTTTATTTTAAAAAATACAAATACACAAGATAACTTTGAGCCAAAATCCATAACATGTAAAATTAATATATAAAATTAATAGATTACCTTAATTATGTCAAATTATATTTATTTTAACATTTTTAATATCATTTATTTGATATTTATATTAATAAAATTATTATTGCATCAATGTTGTGTCAACTTTTATGGTAATTTTTTATCCATAAAATTTATACATAAATTAAATTTATATAGACAAATATTTTATATTTATATATATATTATTTATGATCGAATTTATCTTCATTTTATCCCTATATTAAAATTATTATACTTATAAGAAATGAGAGAGTGACATTTTTGTCACATTTTTTGATTTTAATAATATCTGTCATATTCATGGGCAAGTGTCAACTAAATTATTCCCTTTAAAACCTTAGGTGATAAGGGTTTAATTTATTCATCCAATAGTATTTTTATAGGTTTTAGGGAAATTTTTTAATTTTTATAATATTATTTTTACCATAAATTACCTATTCTACCCTTAAATGTGGTAATAAAAATATTACTAAAGCTAATATTCATAATGCCCACAAAATAAAATAACCCTATTTAAAAAATTTGGGTCCAAAGATTCCAAATATGGAATCTATTTTTTCAAAGTTAAAAACACAAAATTTGTATTAATTAATTTAAAATAAATCCCGTTGACGGATCGAGAAAATATATTTTTAAAGTAAAAACATTCAAAAGATTGGAATGTTTTTATATATAAATTCAATGTGAAATTGGTGTCAATGACCTAAATTATATTAAATTATAAAAATATAATCTAGTTAAACTTTAAAACCAATCAAAATTATATCTTAACACTATAAATTATTTCAATGAAAAAAAGTTGTTTTCAATTCAAATTTTGTATTTTTTACTATTCATTAAAGCATGAAAAATTACCAAACATTCAAAAAATGAAATTTTTATATACTGATTTAAAATAGTAAGTTTATTTTGTCAAATTTAATATATAAAAGTTTCAAAATTTGGATTTTAAAAGGGTTCACCATTAAAAGGTGGTAAAATTACCCTTTTTAAAAAATACTTATTTTATAAAAAAATAGATTTGTTCTTTTATCATGTCTAGAAAACACATAATATGAATGTTAAAATTATATGGAATATATATAAAATACAAAATTTTGTTAATTTTGGTTATAATTGCAAATTTAATAGCTAGTTTGATAGATCATGGTGTGCTCGAACTTGGTGTTGCGTGCAACGCAAGCTATTGAATTTATTTAAAAATAAACATACCATGAAATCTTGGGGTGTTACAACAAGTGGTATTTATATCAATATTTCTTTTTATTTTATAAATATTATAAAAATTTCGTATCAAATTCACAAATATAAAAAATTGAACTATCTTCTAAATCACCCTCATCCATGGAAGAAATTGTTGATTTATTTTCTAGGAAGGTAAGGGGAGCTAAAATCATAAGTTTTACAGAGGATGATTTTAATGAGAATCTATAGGACCTTAAGGAGGACCTTGAGCACCCAGTATACAGAGCATTGTAATGATAATTAACTGGCCTATCAAATTACTTTCTTTAGTTTCATCAAGAACTATTGAGCTATAAGAATAATATCTCTTATTTCATCCCAATTTTTCTAAAGAAATTTGATTGGAGATTCCTTCATTAAAGATCATATAGATCCTAACCATTTTGAGAACCTGATCTCGACCTTCTATAAAAATATAAAAGTGATTCATAAGGACAACATGCATGTAGATACACTTTTGGGGGATCAATATGTTTCGGATGAGTTTTGGATTGAATTTTAAAAAAATTACATAGAAAATGATATTCCCATATTTGATGAAGAATAATCATCACATATATACATTTCTTTGTTCTTAAAATAATATGAAAACTAAGTAGTTGAATTTTAAGAGAACATGGAGGAAAATAATTTCCTTCCTCCATCTATAATAACCAAAATCCAAGAATTGTTGAGTTGAATGTGCTAAATTCTACTTTTTCTTTCCTTAGTTTTGGAAATCACAAACACTTTCTTAAACCACTATTTTATAAAATTTTATGTCATAAGTGTTTTAGTATGTTTTTTTAGGAAACATTATTTTATAAATAATGATGAAATAGTTCTAATATAAAATGAATATAATCATTTGAATTGTTCAATATGATCCATCAAACTGAAGGTGCATCTGATACATAGGACCAAATATTGTTCTGACTAGTGTTTAGAATGTCCTATCTATCATACATAAAAAATTATAACTATTTAACTGACATTGGTACCAATACATCAGATTAATATTAGTTCAATTTATTTTATTGAAATAAAATAGTGAAGTACATTGGACAATTCAAAGTTTATAATCAAAGTGATTAGAATAATATCTTTTGGATGGAATACAAAATAGCATTGTAATGGTGATAAAAATATATATTGGAAAAACGAATTATGAATAATTGTTTTATATTAAGAATAAGATTCAAGATTCCCAACCTGGACGCATGCACGACACTCCTTCAATGATTAATCACACTATGTATGCACATGTCCTGCCTATCTGCACTGGAATTACACCATTGAAGACCCACTTCTCATTGGTATTCTCTAGTATTTGACCTTAATTCCTTATGGATAATCCTCTCAGCCTCACTTCTTGACTTCTGAAGCATCACTACTAACAACAACTCACACTTCACCCAAGTTGAGATTGACCAGTCTGTGAAATTTCCCTTAGCTATTAGCGCCTGATTCATGAGAATGATACCAAAATTAATATGTTTACCTACAACCTGATGGTGTTTCATAAACCATCCTCAAAATTCCTCACTCTCAAGGTGTCATCACCCACCACACTGGGTGTGAAATGATACAAGTCTATGCAGTTATTTGTATAGTCAGTGATAGACATTTCTCTTTGTTGTAGGCTCAAGAAATCATGAGATCTCTCTACCCTTATCATCTTTAGGAATAATTTCTTGAATAACTTGGACTTTAATTCCTTTCAATCAAGTACTTAATGTATTCCTTCCTGAACCTGTACGTCCTGCAAGTGCTTTGTTGGTCCTTTGAGCATGTACGCCACTAACTTCACCCTTCGGCCTTGGGGTATCTCAAGCTAGTCAAAGATGATCTAGACCACCTAGATCCATTTCTCAGCTTCCTGTGGTCCACCCTCAACCTAAAATAGTGATGGGTTCTGTGACTGGAACTCATGAGTCAAATATTCCATTGATGGATCAGCTCCCTAAGCCCCCTATCGATACCATGGATAACAAGTACCAAAATCGCCCTGAGTTATCTGTAAATACATGGCCTAAAAGCTACCATATATCATTTTTTTCATTCATATACTTGATATTATACATCTTTATTTACCTATGACGCATGATCAACCCAACCCTCAGGGGCCTCATCCCAACCCTCAGGGGCCTCAATCTATGCATGCTCAAGCGGTACCATATCACCTTCCTCTTGATGCTCCATTGGAGTCCGTCTAGGTGGAATACCATTGAATACCAATAAATGGTCAAACATCGAAAATAGTATATATATATATATATATATATATATCTCATATATGGAAATATGTAACAAGTAGTTCGATCTAACCTCCCTTACACTTCACTACCACACCATGTCTCATGACATCCGACCACAAGGCCCCTTACCTACATGTATCAAGGTCAGGTATCACATGTAACTCAACTACATATCCACCATCCAACCCATGTTGGATTCAGAAATCAAGTATAGTATATCCCCATGGAACATTTCCTTCCCATAATAGGGTTAGGCATCACATACCATCTGAGGTAGCTGAGCATAATTCCCCCAAAGAGTACCTATACAGGAAAACAATGTTTAACTTGTTTTGTTGAAACTTTAAACAGATCACCCCTATCATCATCCCTGCCTAATAATACCAAAGTTAGGACCATATATCACATGCATACGCATAACATCACATCACATACATATCTCATTGGAACCACATGCCTAAGCCTGTTCAGTAGAATTCCACAAAAGAGAGGCTAAAAAGGAAAACATTGTTTAGCATCCTTTTTTGAAACTTTAAACAAACTAACCTCTATTAGATAAATCTAGGTTCTCAATGATGATCTCAATAAAAAAATCATGAGTGCCTAAAATCCTATCAAAAATAATAATCAAACCTCACTTTTCATACCAGTCCAAGGGTCAAAAGCCATATATTTATAACCTTCACACCCAAGTTCACCATTCGAGGTGGAAATTGAATCAACAATAAAAAGAGAAAAGATGAATATCAATTTACATCCCCTAAAAACTTGGTCTATTCCTGGTGAATGGGGTTATAAGCACCCAAACATGATCTCTATAACTGGTTCCAACAACATCCTAATATTTGGTCTACCATAACCCAAATAGCAATTCCAACTAAAAGAAAAATAATTTGTCACTACTAATAGCCTTATACATGATTCTACTTATTCCTAGATAAGAAAAATACTCAAATACCATTTGTAGCATCATGACCCGTCTTTCTAGCCAAACAGTGCTCAGGGATGGAGTACCACTAAGCCTTAGGCACCCCACCCCATACACTAAAGTTTTCTGACTAGCAGTGAGGGTGTAAGGAGGTGATAGTGGGGAGACTATACCCTCTGTTGGTGATAATACTAATGTTATATATGTATATAACATATTGGAAGAAATACCACATAACAAAAAGACTAGTAACCAGCTATAGAAGAAGTAATGACATGCAATGATGGAAGCATAAACAGAAAGAAGTGGAAAAAAATATCCAATCATACCATTTGTAGAATAAAATTCCATTTTTAACTACTAAAAAACATGTGATCATATCAGGTCATACAAGAAAATAAGCAGGAAGGTTCGCATGTGGTTAAACTCAGTACATACGTATAATTAGCATTCTTAAAATAAATGGACACAAAAGTAAACTTTAATTGATATAGGAACTACCATGGTCCCTTACCATCTATCCCATGATAAATTTCCCTACATGATCAGTAAGGTCCAGCGCATGAGCCCAAACCCTTACCTGTTCACAGAAGAATAAAGTCTATACTTGTTCTGGAGGGCCTATATAGGGTGTGATAATAAATCTCAATAGGTCACCACCAATATGTTATTATCTTGCATCTGTTATAAATAAGGTGTTCTAAATATAAATAGAAATGAATTTCATGAATAATAAACAAACAACCAACTTCCCTTATGCTCGGCAACCACAAGGAATAAATCACCTGCTTCACCCATCGACATTATCCATGTTCCCCAAATTATACTTTTGGTATAAAATGTGTTTATTCATATGTATAACTGTAGTGGTGAGGGTCTTTAGCATAAATCCCAAGAAATCCCCTGATGAAATTTCATCCCAGGTGAACCCTTAGGTTCCACCTCCAAAATATAACCCAAAACCTTATGCCATCAGGAATATCACCAACATCCAAAAAGGAACACCCAAAAAATACTTGGTCCCTTAGAACTCATCTTAGTAAATCCCCATTTTCTCAAAGATGGATGTTCGAGGAATGACAATGTCTATCCTCCAAAAAATAAACATCATCGGCTCAACAATAGATGCCCCAAGGAACGATGATATCCATCCTCCAAAATCATCCTAACCCAATGACCTCAATATATGATGAACCTAATCCCTCAACCGACAATCCCAACAACGTCAATTGATGTCTCCTCACCATACCCATGTATTTGTACATAAATCACCTACAACCTTATTGAAGGTCAACACCATCTTAAACCGTAACTAATAGAGGCCTCTACCCACACGAGTGGTCAACACCACCTCATCATCTGAGTCTTATTGGTGTGTACAAAAATAAAATGGTGTATCCTCAAATCATGATAAGTGGAAATCACCAACAAAGAACCTAAGACACATCATCCCATTACCTTGTGACCCCACGACCATGTCCCTCATCCTTATGGTTAACACCATCTCATATCACATGGTTCATGCCCATAACTTGACAACCTCTTCACCTCCACTAGAAGACCATGTCACCCAACCCAGTGATCACTATCACCTCATATGTATTGAGCCTATCCGACCATTATGAATCACATCACCTCAATCCAAGTGGTTATCACCACCACAATCCTTAGTCCATTCACGTCAGGTTCTCGTGGAACCAAGAAATACAATATAAACAATTAAATTTAATATATATAACCCACCCTTCCTAACCTAACCAAGTGGTCCAAATCCTCTCACCAGGATCAAATCATTTTTATTTAAGGATGATCATAATCGTTGTTATATCAAGGGTTCATTTTATTAATTAAAAGTCAATTACTAAATTATTAGGGTCTCTATTGGACAACCTAATGATGCACTCAAGAAAGAACCCCCCCAAAACACCACAAAATCAAAGAGAAATCTATGAACCACCTGCCTCATACTGGTAGACATTTTATTTTCCTATATAAGTATATAACTTGATCTAATTCAGAATAAATTAGTGTTTTAGATGAATTCCTTAAAAATAGGGTAAAATGTCGCACATAGATTTAGCACACTATATATTAAGGGAAATAGATAAAAGATGGTAGTGGATTTAAGGTCTTACCGACATGGTTCCAATGAGACTGATGGTGATGAAAATAGAGATAAGATGAAGAGTATATCTCAAAGACTATGGAAGAAAGAATGTGGAGGACTCCCCTCTAGTGTACACACGTGTGGGGAAGAAAAGTATAAGAGAAAAAATAAATAGAGGGAGGTAAAAATTGGTAATTTTTAACTTTTAAGTGACTCATATGATTTCATCACATGTTTGTTCTAATAGTGTACGAATATGTAGCACCCACTGTCTAGGTACCACACCTTTCACAGTTGTCCCGCATGGTTTTCCAAACCATGCACAAATTGTGTGTGAATCCTCTACTAAAAACTATAGAATACTCCACATGGACATGCGACCACTCCTTCCCTATTTTTCAAACCATGCATAGTGAATAACTAGGGTTTCATGGCTACTCCTGAAATTCCTTGCAATTTTTCTAAACCATTTACCTCTATCTGTGCACCCTAAGAAGTTGGGTTTTAAGACTCTGACGCACCTGAAACCCACTCGAAACCCTGAGGCACTTTCCAAGAATTAAAACCCATATAAAAAAATTCTTGGGTCAAACAAACTATTGGAATTTTTTTTAATATCAAAAAAATAATTTGACGGCTCACCAAATAAGAAAAATTAAATCTGGTTTAGGATTTTGAATCACTCTAAAAAATTGGGATGTTACACCAAGAGCCTGATATGATAGTTTAGCTGGATTTTTATTACAAAAAAAATTGTTAAGGGAGTTGTGGATCTAACCATTTTTATAAAATAATTTAATAAAAATATTATTATTATATAAATCTATATTGATTACATTATATTTGGTTCTACTCAAAATACTTTAACATATTTCTTTTTGAAGCTTATGGAATCTGAGTTTTAAATGAGTATTATGGTTAAGTTAACATACTTTCTATATTTTCAAATTTTACCAAAAATAGAAGGAACTTTTATATCACAACATAAGTTTATAAAATAACTTCTTAAGAAATTAAAGTATGAAAAAACTAAAAGTATTAGTACTCCTATCAGAACCTCAAATACTTTAGATATTGATGAAGATGGAAACCATTTGATCAAAATACTTTTAGAGTTATGATTGGAAGTTTAATTTAATTAATAGATAGTCATTTTGATTTTATTTTTCTAGTATTATTATGTGTTAGATATCAATTCAATCTAAAATATTCCCATCTTAGAGTTGTTAAATGATTTTTTTGTTACCTTAAGAGAACTATGTATTTAGGATTATTTTAATATTTTGGAAATTATTTTGAGTTAAAACAATTTTCAGATACTAACTTTAGTGGATGTAGAAAGGACAAAAAACCCACATCTGGTACTTTTAATTTCTTAGGAGAATCTTTAGTTTCATGATTTTTTAATAAAAACCACTCAATTGAACTTTCCACTACTGAATTCAAATATGTGGCAGCTGGAAGTTGTTATGATCAAGTGTTGTGGATGCAACAAACACTCACTGACTAGGGAATGAGTTTTACAAAAACTCAAATTTTATGTGACAACACTAGTTCCATTTCCTTAAGTAAAAAATCATCAAATCACTCACATTCTAATCACATATATATAATACATAATTTCCTTTGGGATCAAACACTTAAAGGAGATATAAATTTACAATTCATCAAAACACAGGAAAAACTTGTTGATATTTTCACTAAACCCCTTAGTTCTGATAGATTTGAATATATTAACTATAAGTTAGGAATGATCAATGTTAATTATATCTACTTATATTTTACTGATCTTCTTAATGAAATATTTTTCAAAGGTAGAGTACATATGTTATGTTTTTATAAAAAATTTGTTTTCTAAAATTATTAGTGTTATAATTTTTATTAATTATACTAGTTTTCTAAAAAGTTATTATTTTCATATCTTTGACTTTTTTGGACTCAAAAACCTTTATAAACTTCTTGGACTCAATAAATTTTATAAAACTTTTTTAGAACCCATATTTTATAAAAATTTCATTGGATTTAGAATTATTTTCAGAGCCAAAATTCTTAATAAAAGTTTCTAAATCAAAATTTAATGAAAATATTTATAGACTCAAAAATTGTTATAAAATTTTTAGAAAATTATTTTATTATAAACTTTATCATAATAAATTTCTAGTACAAAAACCAAGAAGAAAAGGTTACTCAAGATAATGAAACTTTTTAACTCTGAAAGGTATTCCTCTTTTATTTTTTTCACTTATTCATTACAATATTTTATAAATGTTGTTGTACATATTCTTTTTAGTTTTAAAAACATTATTTTTTTCAAACTTAATAGTTTTTTTAATCGGATTGTTTATTATTATATTGAAAAGTTTTATTAAAAAACGTTAAGAGTTCAAAATTATTTATTAAATAATTCTTCAATCAAATCTTGATCACTGGATTATAAAAGAATTTCTAATATGAATTTTTGTTTTATCTGGAATTCAAAATATCACCTTATATGTCTATATAAGCATGGGTCCCCCATTTTCCTACATCATTTTTTAGATATTTTGACCCTGACTCTCACCACTTCTTATATTTCTCACCCCAATTGTTTTCTATTTTTCTTATTGTCGGTGCTAGAATCTATAAGATGGCCACTATTAAAGACTTTTCAAAAAGGGAAGTTGTCAAAGAGAGACTAATCGAGAAAACCTGGTATGAGAAATATGATTCCTTGTTAAAAATATTTATAAAGATTCAGTATTGGGAAGATATTTGTGTTCAGAAATACAATTTCAAATTATATCATCCTGATATTTTTAGAGAGTTTTATGCTTCATTAATTTCTCTTAAAAATATATAAGGAAGTAGTTTTATTTACTTTTTTGGTGAAAAGTATAAAATTTCTTATGAACAAGTCACATAGTCAGTGCAGGTACCATTAGAGGGTGAATTTTATCTCCCTTCTCACAAGTTACCTAAAAATATTGGAATTTTCTTAAATTAAAAAAGATGAGGTATCATTGTTCACTTATTGTGAGAAAGTAATAAATGTTTCTTATCTAACACCAGATAAAAGGGTTGAAATGTTTTGGATTCAAGTTTATTTAATACCAATAAAGGGTGACAAGGATACCCTAAAAGTTCATGATATATTTTTTCAGATATTCTTATGAATATGAGGTAAATCAACCTTTTTAAGTTTGTTTTTATATCAGTGGAATAAATCAAGAAGGCATCAATGAAATTGAATATTTTAATGTTTATTTTTTTCATTAAAAAACTATTAGTAAATTTTATGGAAGTTTTCTAAATAAAGAATCATACATATCCTATGAGGGAAAAAATATTCCTTATTAGAGAAGATACTATTTCAAGGATAAAGCTTGTATTTGATTCCAAATTGAAAAATTTTGTTGATAGAATGGATAAAACTTTGTATGAAGCTTAAACTATAAAGGAAAATGAAGCTGAGATAGAAAAGATAAAGGAATAATCCTCACATATGAAGAAAAAAAATAAAATAAAGACTATATCAGATGACGAGTTCAAGAAACTCATGGCACATAAGGCCCATAAGAAAATGGCTGATCATGAATTGGGTCTTGATAAGGCTGAGGCCTTGGATTTGAATATTCATATGGCTAATGAGATAAATGAGGCTGAGAAAAGAAATAAAAAAATATTAAAAGAGACAAGGATGATGTATATTTTGATGAAGGGTGTTGAACAAGAATATGCAAGTCAAACAATTTGAATTTATCCTTTATCTATTGCACAACCCGCTCAAGAGTCTGGAGTAATACCTCATACCAAAAATATTATTTCTTATTTTGATTTGGAGTTGTGTTGAAACTTCAATCATTCCTTTAGATGATCCAAAAGTTGACAAATGGAAAGGTAAAGAGATAGTAGAAGAGGTTAAAGAATCAATCCAATTATAAGTTCAGAAGAAGTTTGAGAAGGAAAAACTAAAACCCATTAAGAAAATTAGAAAAGTTGTTCTTAGAACATCACAACACTAGGAAAAGTAATTTTAATAAGAAGATGATGATAAAGAAGAGTTAGAAGACTAATAAAAATATACCAAAGAAGAAACAAAAGAAGAAGGAATTTATTTGCAGTTTTCCTCTATGTCAACTCACTTATCATCTCAATCTGATAAATATCCAGAGTTCAATGTTTCAGAGGAAGTAAAATCATCATCAAAAGAGAAATAAGAATACCATAAATCTTGAACAAAAATATTAGAAAAATATAAAACCAATAAATAAGTGGATATTGTAAAAGTTTCAGAAGATAAAAAAGTCCATCAAAAAAGGAAAAGATGAAATAGTTATAGAAAAGTAAGATGTTGGGACTTCTAGATATCATGTTTCAAAGATTCGAGCAGATTCATCAGACTCTACTACTACAGTGGCACAACAAAACATTAATTATATTTTCTAATATCTGAAAGTTTTAACTAATTAAGTTCCATATTTACTAAACATTGAAGATAAGTGTCAATAGATTCAAAACTCTCTCAATGAAAAATCGGAATCATTGAATATCTTATCTAAAACTTTTATCCAAAATCTAGAATAATTAAAAACCTTTAAAGATAAATAGAAGTAACACAATATAAGTTTTAATAAGATGGTTAGATAGTTGAGTCAAGTTGATATTGTCTTATAGAATCAGGAGGATCATATTATATAAATAAAGAAAGTATCACTTAAATATTCTAATTCTTTTCATAAACTATCAACTAATGTTTCAAATAGAGTAAATTTTTTAGAATAATTCAAAGACATGAATGAAAATAGGGATTAGGTAGTTAAAGTTATGAAATAAAAGGTTCACAATTTGGAATTAGAAAACATCATACTATGATCCTGTGAAGATACGTTATTCAGTATAAAAGAATAAAATAAGAAAATCGATGAGTATGTTGAAAGGTTGAAGGAATAATTTCATAAGAAAACAATCATGGAGGTCAAAATTGCAAAGCTTGATTCATTGGTAGCTATAGTAGAGAAGGATCATGAATATGTAATGAAGCTAAAGGTGATCATCAAGAAGCTTTATAAGAAAGAATGATTTCTTTTTATTTGAAATCATGATGTAATTTTTTATTATTTTTAATAAATGGTGAATATGAATGATTTTTTATCCAAAACTATATATATGAATGTCTTCCATTTTTTTGGATGTATGTTATTTCTTTTATATCTTATATGAGTAACTAATTAACATATAGTTGTTTCAAATGTTATACTTTCCTAACATTTTAGGAGAGTATATTTCTTCACTTATACTTTTTTTTAATAATAAAGGGTGAGAATTTTTATGTTTTTAGGATAAGCTTTGGGGGAGATGTTTTGAGACATTTTTGGGATATTTTTTGGGAGATTTTTTTTAAATCAAAAGGAAGAGTCCTAGGGAGAGATATTATCCTAAGGGGGAGAATTCAATGTTTTTTCTTACCATCAGATTAAATATTATAATAAAAAAAATTATTAACTTAGGGGGAGTTTAAATATGATAAAGGAATAAATTTCATTATGAATTATATCATTTATTTTCCTAAAAGAATAAAGTTTTGTAAGTTTTTTTCAAAGTTACTAGTTTTTATTTTAAATGTTGTGTTTATTCTTTCCAAGAAGGGAGAGATTGTTGAGTCCAAATTTATACTTTCTAATTTTCCTTTCCTTATATTTGTAAATCATAAACACTTTCTTAAAACACTATTTTTCTAACTTTATATATCCCATGTGTTTTAGTATTATTTTTAGAAAAAAAAAGTTTTATGAAAAATGAAAAAAATAGATCTAATATAAAATGAATATAAAATTTTAAATTATTTAATCTAATCCATTGGAATAAAGGTGCATCTAATACATCAAACCAACTATTGTTCTGAGCTATGGTTAGACTAATGTCCAATCTATTATATTGAAAAAAATTATGACCATTAAACTAAAATTGGTATTAATACATATGATTAACATTTGTTCAATTTATCAGATTGAAATACAATAGTTAAGTCCATAGGACCATCCAAAAATTATAATTACAGTGATTATAAGTATATCTATTAGACCAAATACAAAATAGCATTGTAATGGTGCTAAACATAATGACATTGGAAAAATTAACTACAAATAATTATTAGTTGTCAAGATCATGATCCATATCATTATGATATGTCAAAGTGAAATTTGACTGATACCATTTCAACCAACATAGAAATATGACCATTGTAGGATTACCTATAAATAAAAGGTCATTTGAAGAGATCGGAGCTGATGAAATTCATAACTTAACTTGTCTAAATATTTCTTTGAGTGAACAAATCATTCTAAATATTTTTAGTATTTTAGAGAGTTGAAGTTCTAAGGAATCTTAGTGATGATTGTAAATTTTTTAGAACAATTTTCTTTTTTATTCACTATGTCTCATCATGGTACTAATTGAGAGCTTCTAGGCATAGGAATACATGAGAATATAATCCATAGGATTGACAGATTATAGGTATTATAAGGTATAACTAACACTGATTATCGTATCAAGGGATTTCTTGTTTAAGAAAGATTGATCTAATACTGGTCTATCAGATCGAGGGATTCTAGGGGGTTGAATGACAGATCCATACTGATCTTTTCATCGAGGGATTTCCTGGTAAGGAAATATAGAACTTTTACAATAGGTATTAAAACTGTGAATATCTTAGGTTTGGAATTATGATTTTCTTAACTCTTAAGGTTAATGGGTGAATGATTTTATAAATCTTTTAAGTCATTCTTACTATTATAGGATTTTGTATTTATTGTTTATATAAGTTTTACTTTCCATAGTGTAATTAAATTAGAAAGTCAGTTCTATACTTGTCTTTCTAATAAACTATTTTATTAGTTTGTCTATGATACTGATAAAACCTTTGATAATTAGATGATATTTGAATCCTAATTTAATACTCTAATCAATGAAAAAAGTATGAGTTTGATCTTTTCGACTTAATAGGATTTGTGTTTTTTTATTTATTAAAATTTTTTAAACTATAATTCACCCCCTCTTATAACAATTGTAAACTCTTATGATCCAACAAGAATAACTTTATAATGAAGAATAAATGGAATTAAAACTATATCAAGGAGTTAATCATTTATTGAAATCATTTTCACTTTATTTTATTGATGTGGAATTGAGAATTAACTCCCCTTTCTTAATTTTTTCATATTTTTACAAATCATGGTTTTTTGGAGGATATAGAAGAAAAATATGATGAAATTTGGGAGTAATAAATGAATACCCCTGAAACCATTAAAAATCTACTAGTGGGATTACATGAGGATATCCTAGTGTATTTACATGAATAAAATAGGTCACAATTTTTTCACCTATAAGGGGACTATTTTGATATAAATTAATTATATTTTAATTTTATTCAAAAATAATTATTCTCTGACCTTCCCTTTTAATGTTCTATTGTTGTGGAACAAATTTATAAATACCTATAAATTAAATAGAAGTTTACATGAGTAGTATTCAAAAAGGAGGATGGTCCATTGTTTATATTACACCCACCTTGTAAGCTATATCTTTTTTCCATGGGGATAGAACCAATGTACACTGTCTATGGAATTCTCTTTAACCAATGTGGAGTAAAGAATATTGATGAAACCACATGTTTTGCTTCAAATTAAAGAAACAATACCCACTATCTAACTATGGATAATAGTTGAGACATATTTTCTAGGGAAATTAAAACCCTAGTACCCACTTGGGGGTTAAACTAATATTTATCCCTATTCCCTTCCCTTTATATTTATTTTCTCTTTATTTTTTTCTTTCAATAATTTTTCTCATATTTTTTTTCTTATAGGTTTTTAGTAATAATCCCTTAGAATATTAAGTTGAATATACCTTTAAGAATAATATTTGTGGTTGTATTTATCTTTTATACTTGTCTTTATTTATTCTCAATCTAATTCTATCTGAAAATCTATAATATTTTTTTGAAAAAAAAATTGTTGTGATATTTTGAGTATTTTTAAAACTTATAGGTTTTCTTTTATATTTTTAATTTTTGGTATTTTTATAAGAACCTTATGTTTTATTTAAAACATTTTAAAAGTTGTAACTACCTTGATGTTTTCAAAAAACTTATTGATTTTAATTTCAAAATGTTTTAAATGATTATTGAAATGGAATTTTATTTCTATTTTTTTTCAATATACTTATTTGATGATATTAGATCAAATGTGAATGTCAATACCCACTAGTGGTATCCACAACGTTTAAATTTTCCCAAACCTGAGAGGTTTCTAAGACTCTTTGACATCTTATTTCCATTTCTCTATTTATTTTGAATGATGTGGCATGTTTTGAAATATTAAATGTTCTTTTTTACTCTTATAAAAAATTTATAATTCTTGAATTTTGTTAAATATGATTGAGGAACCATTTTAAAATCTCATATTCACATTAAACTCTCTATTCAAGAATTTACTTACATTTGATCATTTTTTTAATCCCCAAATAGCCATGAAGAAAATTTTTTGGATGAAAAAATAAAATCCATTTATTCCAATATATCATGATGTTAATTTCATCAATATTTTTTAACTCGAGTGTGGGAGTGAGAAAATATGATTTGTACACTAATTTGAATAATCTGTTTTGTGGGAATTATACACTTTTGTTATTGCTATTTTGGAAGGAAGTACATGCTTGAAAGATGTGAGGATGACCAAAACTTTCATTCCAAAATGGTTTAGGAGTTCACCATTATCTGATGATCAAAGTTATTCCTCACTTTCCCAAAAAAAATATGATTATAAAGAGAAATTATAAATCATAAAATGCAAAAAAAAAACTAGAAAAGGGGGGAAATATGAAAGAAGTACATTATTAAATATGAAAATTCCAATGTGGGTAATACATAATAAATGAGAAATGATTTTTTAGGTAAATTTTTTTAAGGTTTATTGAGTAAGGATCCATTTTTGAGTTTAAATTATTTCATGCATTTTACTTATTTTTAGATAGAAGCCTCCTTGTACTTCCTCAATAATTTTTTTATTCAATTCATACTGACCCATTTAGCTTTAGAGAAACCCAAGTAAAGTCATAATTAGTAACACATTTTATGATTATGTTAAGTTGATATTCTAAGTGGTTATCAAGATTTTTGAAATCATTATGCTCTTAATAAATAAAAATTCCCAAATTAAAATCCTTGAGTAAAGATAGATACAATTCTCATAATGTAATCACAAATTACACATGATAATTCACATAATATTGAATAAATTATTATGTTGAGTGAGAAAATATTGATTTAAAATTTATTTATGGGGCATGATAATTATATGGTTGTTTTAATTGAAAATTTATGTTATTTACATCTTGATAAATCTTGTTTGACATTCATATAAGATGATTTAACATAGTATAATGTTTATATGTGGGGGGAATTCATAGTGTTAACATTTACATTAATTATACTTGGTATTTTTATGATTTTATTTCCAACAATTTATTATTTAATGGGTAATTTTCACATGTTTATTATATAGAAATATTTTGAATTCAATTATGAAATTGGATTAAACTTGGTTTTTAATTGTTTTATTTGTCATTGTAATTATTTTTATAAAACTTAAATTTAACATTAGATGTTTTTATGATTATTTCAAGTGGATGTAATGTATTTCAAAAGGATCAAGTATTTTCAGTCCTATAATTTGGAATTACAATAATATGAGGATGAAAAAGGAAAAGGAAGCTAGGTGTATGAATCGATTACACTAGTATATGTGTCATGTCATCCATAAATATGTGACATTATCTATTCTTGTCCCTGGTAAATAAAACAATAATATAGGTTTATATAAGAATCAAGATCTGTGTAGGAGTTATTTATATTTATATAGGTATGATCTACTAAATTAAGGTGATATTTTTCCTATATAAGGTTGATTTGCACCATTTTAAGTGTCATTATCCACCTATATTGGTGTGATTCTCCACTGCGTATGTATCAAGAATTACTTTATGAAATTAAATTGAGGAATGAAAATAATCGGAGTTCAGGTGATTCATCTAGAATTTGAGCCAAGGATTTGGGATTCCACATTAGTATACATGTAATCCAACCACTAAGAGTCTCTTGGTGAACAAAAAATAAATACAATCAAATTCCATGATTTATTTTTTTCCAAAGTAAGGAAACTTGAACTGAAAGACGTGGATTTATTAAATATTTTAAGTCTATAGTGAAATTATAGGATATTAAAGATTTAAATAGGTGAAGATTTTTCAAGTTTGAATAGTTCTAAAGGATAAGTTGATTAAAAAACTATGAAGAGGATATGGGTATTTAAGAAAAGAATATGGTGATGTTGTGAAATAAATAATCCATTACATTGTAAAATATAGCTATATGTTTTTCTACTTTAAGATTAGTTTCACTTCTATTTTATTTATTTCATTTTCTATTTTCATATACTGTATGTTTTAAATAAAACTCTCTCTCTCTATCTTGTGTCTCCTTATTCTCTTCTTTATTGTAATCTATTTCACTTATGGTAATGAGTGATTAACTAGTGGAATCTCTTGAGGTATTAATCTTGTGTCATAACCAAGTTTATGAAATATCACTCTGAATGTTTCATAATTTCTTAGAGTTAGGTTGAGGAGAATAGTAAGTGGATAAGTCACATGTGTTCCTCTACTTGGTTGTATGAGGGATAAATTATTCTTTTTTAACCATTATTCCTTTGATGAAGGATGTGAATATGTAGTGAAATTGATGAGTGCACTATATATTCATAGTTATAGAAGAAGAAGATTTTCACATACAATAAATTATGTTGATTAAGTAAATATAAAAATAATAATAATACAATGAATTTTTACTCTAGGTGATTATTTTGGGAGAATTTAAGTTCATTCTAACACTTCATTCTGTCTACATTTCATCTTCATGATTAAATTATAGTTTTACATTAATTACCAAAGACATTATCTATTATATTGCTTTCAATGAATAGAAAACATCGAAAATATAAAAAAATGAATTAATAATAATATGTATTTGATTATAACTTCTCATCAAGTGAGACGACCTTTATCAGTCACTATGCTATATTCAGAAAACAAATAGTATCTTATTTACCACCCTATGATAGATATTTTCATGTACCTTCATTATAGTGTATTCCATATTCTATTCTTCAGTGAAATAATCTTATTGTAGATCACTAAAGAAATAACCAAAAGGATATTGCCTCCATGGGATGTACACCTACTATAAGGATCCTTGTTTGTAACAAGTGGACCATGATTCACCAAATGGGTGCTAGCACCATCTTCATGAGGAAGATGAATGGTGATTTGAGACAAATGGAGTTTTGAATAAGATTCCATGCATCAAGGGGTAACCATAATTAGAGGTATCACATCCCTTTTATAGAATCTATTAATTTAATAACGGGATCCAAAATTCTAGATCATCGAGTTCCATCTCTTGGAAGTTGATGCATTACTGTCGATTAGAGAGTTTAATTTATTGAAAACAATAATGAATATTCATAATCATTTTGACTATTCAAAATATAATGCATGTTTATCAATTTTAAGAATCAATCTTATTAATTTATTGATGATGAAACCTTTTAGGATACATGGAATGTTCCATGAACTTGAAGCTGCAAACATATCATATGTTAAGACAATATAATCTCAAGATATTCATCTCATGAATTTGATAATACATTGGTAGAAACATACTCTTAATCCCCTATTTAAGTCTATGATAAGTGACAATGTTTCTTCAAGCCCAATATTTATCACATGAAAATAATTAGCTATGGAATATGGGATATCATACAATATGATGTCCCTATTTAGTATACATCCAATAGTATGCCACAAAGACTAAAGTGTGTTACTAATCTATATGGGTCAGCAACTATTGTCAAGTGTGTCATAGAGATAATGGGAATGATTTACCCATTATTACGTAATAAAGAATAATTAAAATAGTAAAAATACCATCTTACAAAATTGGTAATAAACTATAAAAATTGAAATGTAAAATACAAATGTAAAAAAGGTCTACATAAAAAAACAAAAAACCCATAATAAAATAAAAAACTAACTCCATATGTCACAGGGACAAATCTACGTACCACCTCATCTACCTCTACATAACTGGTCTTGTTTTTTTAGTTTGATGACTAATTTTTAGATAAGTAAACATAACTTCCATTAAGATTGATTTTATATGGTATTTTATAGAACAATATGGTGGAAGCTCATAAGAACTAGAAAAGTTCTAAACTCTAGTTTATAGCAGTGGTAACAATTGATTCTGGATAATGGAAAGCTTGAATAAGTTATTTTACCTATGTTAGATTAAATAAATTTATATGTAAGTGTAAGATAATGTTTTCAAAGTCTATTCAAGATTTTTATAGGGACACATATTAGTATATGTATCTTATTAGACTATTCCTTGAGGATCATAAGCCTAGGTGGTGTATTTTCTAATTATCTAGAGGTTAACATGGTCAAGGGGGGTTGTCTATAAAGATCATAAGGTAGTGGAATTGGATCAACATGTTGGACATTTTTATATATAGAGTAGTGGGATTAATTGTTTGGGTTGCTTGTAATTATTGTTTTTATATTCTATTTCTAATAAAAGTGGCAGTATTTTTCTCATAGAGTTGGACTATGTTTAAGCCATGTAAATTATCTTCATTTTATTTTAAGTTGATGTGAGTTTATTATTTCATTTTTTGTATGTATTTTTTTCTAGAATATTTTCTAAGATAAAGGGGATTCAACATAAGACATTGGTGCATAATTACTTCATCTAGACATTAACATAAAGTTCTAATCGACTTTAAAACACTGAACCATGTTCTATAAGTTTTAGTTCTTAAATAAATTTTTGGAAGTTGGTGGATTTTATGTAAAGTAGTATCATAACTTAAAAATAGACATATGGCGAGGTAATTTCCTTTTATGATTTCCTTTTCAGTGATATTTTTCTATATTGGAAGGGATAGTGTTGGAAAAAGGAAAGTTCATGTTTTAAAAACATGATGGGTTGGATTTCAAATTCTATAATATGCATATTCATAATTATCTATTTTTGAGAAATGTAAAGGTTCCATTAAAGTGTGTCAAATATAAAAAAATGGTATAATGGGAAAGACTTGACTGAAAAGGACATGGTATTTTTTAGATGATATTATTCTAGAACATAGCCTTCAATGACCATGGGGAGAAAACTTCTACAACATGAATGTGCACTCTTGTGGTCGTGAATGGGAGTCCAACCCCAATGAAGAAAGTTTTTCTAATGTAAATAATCATTATCCTGAAGTTGATTTAAGTAAAGTCAATAGAAGGAAAATTTAATAACTTTAATATTATTTAGAGTAATCTTGAATTGATAAGAGTGATATTTGGAGGTTCAATGTAGGAATTGATTATTTTTTCATCACTTTTAGGTTTTTTATATATGTTAGTTACCTTAGTAAGTAACTCAAGCGGTAGGTCTAATCATATTTTTGAGGATGATTTTTATATCATTTTAAATGAAGTTATTAGGTGTAAGGAGGTATAATAAACTAACAAAACCATGTTAATTGATGGAAGTAGAGGGTTCTTCACTTAGCATAAATGTTAGAAGAAAATTGAGAAGAGGATGGGGAAATCAGATGAGCTTAGAATTGAATACTGGAATTATAGAAAGAGGGGTCACATTATAAATGAATATAGATAAATAAGAAATAATTCTAGATGTTTTTATATATTTTTTATTTTATAAATACTACACCAAATAAAATAACATTTTTTCTAAGTGTCTCGAGTCTGTTGAAGTCATAGACCGTTAATTTTGGGGAATCATTTCACTCAAAAACTAAGTGGGGGAGCATTAGAAGATATATCTCTAGAATATTCAAAAAAAATTATCTTATATCTGATGAAACCCTCAATATTTTTGTAAAGCGGGATGTGAATGTTCAAATTAAGAGTAGATACATGTTGTAGTTTCAATGGGTATGATTCATATTATAGTTAAAAAGGACATAATTTTGATCGGTATACTAGATGATATGGGCTTCTATATAATATTTAATAAGGTTTATGAAATATAAAAAATGGTTCTATTATTGTGAAAAAAAAAATTGAAAGATGAAACCTTATAGGTTTATAGAATATCATATTGTGAAATACTTATTGGGATAAACATTTATGGAAAGGAAAAGTTGTGGCATGATTATCTCAGTCACATTGGTGAGAAAGAGAAAACTTCATGGCTACTAATGGAATACTAATACTAAATCACATGGAGTATATAACATATGATGATTGTATCATTATAAAGTAGAGGAATTTGTCCTTAAATGTGGAAGGAAAGACCCAAAAGAACTAGTCTTTAGAGCTGGTTCATATAGATTCATGGGAGATAACACTAATTTATTATCATGGAGGGTTATTTTACTATGTCACCTTCATCAATGATAAAACATAGAAAGTGTGGGTGTTCTTTCTCATGAATAAGTTTGATTTTTTTTAAAAACATCATCAAATGGATATTCAGAGTGGAAAAGGTGACCAAAATGAATCTGAAATTCTTGAGGATCGATAAAGGAGGGTAATAAAAATGTAAATAGGGCTAGTTATTTTACTAAAATAAAGGAATTCATTTTAAGAATATGTTTCATGAAACATATAAAAAATGGTGTAATGGAGTGGATGAATCAAATATTTAATGATAGAGATAGATGCATGAGGCCACACATTGGTTTTCTAAATGAATTTTTGATTAAAGTAGTGAACTATATAGAATTACATATAAACCATAGTTCTTTCACACAATTTTGGAAAGAGATTATAGAAGAGAATTATACTATAAAAAAATTATTTTCTCCCAATACATTATTTAGAATCATTGACTATGACCATGTTGATTCCAGTGAAAGGGATAATCTTGAAGAAAATTATCAAGAATGTTTTATTGTAGGGTATGGTGGCTATGACTTTGGATTTCATATTTGGGATAATGATCTTTAAAATTCAATCAAAAGTAAGAATTTTCATTTCAATGAAAGAATCTTATAGAGGAATAAAAACATTACAGAAGATACAATTGATATTAAAGAATAATTAGTTAATTTCAAGGTTGATTTTAAAGGATGATTAGAATATTATGATAGTTCTGAAACCAATCAGGTTCTGAAAACAATTGATTTTCTAGAAAGAGAGGTTTTGGATGGATATAAGATTTTAAATGTTTTTTCAAGACCAAATATAACACAATACACATGGACTGAAGAATCTTATGTAAGACTTATAGAATAAGTATTAACTAAATATATTAACCTCCAACGTTGAGGTTATTTACTAGAGATATACGACCAGTGTAGAGATTCAGTTGTGACATGCATTAGTTACTTCTTATGAATTCTGAATCACTTAAAATACTAAAAGAGGTGAAAAGTCTCAACAATGTTAGATATTGGGATTTAGAAATAAAAGAGGAGATAAATTTCTCACATGTGTTTAAAACATGGGATCTAATGAAACTTTCTTCTAGGAAAAGTTTATGGAAAAACAAATGGGTCTATTAGTTGAAGGAAGAAATAGATGGTGGTAAATGTTTGAAGGAAAGGTTGTTTGAGAATAGATTTCAATAAATATAATGTATGGATTTTAGTAAAATATTTTCTTCAAATTTTAATCACATAATAATCCAGATAGTTTATGGAATTATTAGAAATGAATACTTACATATTGAATATTTATTTATGAAAACCAAATTTATTCATGTTGACATTGAGTATAGGATATTCATGGGGAACCCAGTAAGAATCAAGGAATAAAAAAATAAATATTGTGTGAAATTTCAAATGTAGTTTGTATGGGTAGAAGTAAGAAACCATGTTATTGAATATAAAGTTTTATTACTTTATAGTATAATAGAAGTTCATCTGGTGTAATAAAAAAAACAAGAATGTGTTTGATGATGTAATATTTATTATGGTTATTATGTATATATAATTGGAATGCTTTTAGGAGGACCAAAAATGAAACGAATTGAAGAGATAAATGAATAATTGTCTAATGGGTTATAGATAAAGGAACTTAGTGAGGCGAAATAGATTTTAGGGATGTGGATAATAGTATCATCAGTATATAAGAGGAGGAATAGAGTAGCAAGGAACATAGTTTCTTGATGGATATTTAACTTATTATTATCAACCACTTTAAGAATAACTCTACTCAAGTAGTCTTTTGAAATAGTAAAAAAGATATTTGATAATGGGTTTCCTTTTCTGACTCCCTTTAGTAAGAAAAATATATCCATGGGGTCCTAGTTTAAGAACTAGGATGTAGATATATTTAAAAATAATCTTCCCCCAATTGATGAAGGAGTAACTAAAACCAAACTACCTCAAAAAATTGAAGATAAGATCCAAATCCATAGTATCAAAGGCCTTTATATCATCTAATTTAATTTTAGTGTTTCCACCCTTAGGGTTATTCATATGAAGAATAATACATTTTAATGTAATACTATCACATTATTGAATGGTCCTTCGTCTTAAAAGGTAAATTGATTCCATGTAATGATCTTGTTAGTTACTAGGGAAAATATATTTTTAATGGTATTACTGATAAATTTTTAGATAGAGTTTTAAAGGTAAATATATTAAATAAATGTATCTCATAATAATTATCCACTTTTGAAATCAAATTCAAAAATAAATAAATAATCCCCATTGAAAGGATACCATGTCTAAAAAGTATTGAACTAACATAAACATGTTATCTTGAATCACATCCTATAATTATTGAAATAATATGTTGGTGAATCCATCTATCTTAGGGGTACTTTAAGAATTTTTTAAAAGATACCATCTCCTTGATTTCCATATCAATAGAAATCCTAATCAAATACATATTATCCTATTAATTAATAATATCATGTATGAAATCATTAGAATATTTACTCACACAATGATTAGGTTAATTGAAAAGGTTATTGTAATAGCTAACAACATAGAAAGTAATATCCCCTCTATTACTGATAATCTAGTAAAAAACATTGATAAAGAATGTTTCCCACAAAACTTCCTTGATTTATAAAGGGATTTAATGAAATTGGTGTTCCAATCCCCATCCATGGGCCATTTAAATCTAAAAAATTTCTTTCTGAATTCCATCCCTCAACCTAAGAAGAGAGTTGGTCTTATTGTAGATATCCATCTCATTGTTCATACCTTGTTAAAAATTATTTCTAGTTTTAAGAGCTTGTATTTACATATGAAATTATTCAAGAGGATATATTTAACTATCTATATAGCCATAATTTTTCTTACTCCAAGTACTTGGGCATTGATTTTGAAATTCAATCTTCATGGAATAAGAAAAGTGTCACATCCACAACTGAAATCCTTCCAATCTCTTTGTAAAATCATTCTACAATTAAGAAACTAAACCTAAGGGTTATTAAATCTAAAAGGAAGATGATGTATTGAATAAATTTTTAATAAATTGGTCATAATATTATAATGGTTGGAGTATAATTTAGGGAGGGAAATATAAGATATAGAAACCCAGATATCCAAGGTTGAGTCATTAAAAAAATCCTTTTTCAAATTATTATCCATCATCTTGCATATATGGATTTTATACCAAGTATATTTATAACCAATTAGTTTAATAACCAAAATATTATTTCTATAAATGTAATCCTTAAACACCCTATAAATTATAGAGAGAAATAGTGACAAATTTCTCATATAATGATATTTTTAAAATTCAACAAGGCCAGTCATGGACCAATAATATCTTTATTAAAACTATCCATCCCTTATCAAAGTATTTATCTTTACCGGTACTTATTATTAGAATAAATAAAATAATAGGTTTGAAAATCATGATAATGAAATACACTTTTAATAACATTATTACTAATTCAAGTGACTAAAAGGTTATATATAAAGGAATGACAAAACTCCATATAGTATCAACAATAGTAAAAAAAATATTAATACCTATAAGATAACATCCAATAATCTCAAAAATAGAAGTACTTAAGGAAAAGTGACATAAGGGTTCAGAAACTATTACAAGATTAGGATTATTTTTTGAATATATATTCTTAGAAAACTATTAGTTTCAATATTTTTCATCCTAAAGAAACTTTACAACAAAAAAATTATTTAAACTTGGATTTTCCCTTTTTCCCTCCCTCTAGTTTCATTAAAACTTCATATTATTTTCTCTTAATGGATGCCTAAGAAGTAATAATATTATTAGATGTTTTAACCTATAGTGTAGGAGTACTATACTCTAATTCATATTCCTAATTTTTATGTTTATCCTATATTCTACAATCTGAAACCTCCTTCTCAACAAATCCTTTTTCATTTTTATCCACTCACTTTAGTTGTTCTTCTTGTATGCCACTACTAGAGAAAACATCCTTCTGAAATTATATAAAATATTTCTGAGTCACCTTTCACTTTGTAGGGTGAGATGCCTCTATAGATTTCACACCACCAGGTACCCCCATCCTTATTCTATAATATCTTTTCAAAATCCCCTACATCAATAGTTAAATTTCCAGCTCTATTTCTAAATTTAGATATTTCTATTAATTCATATCCTTATCTATATGATCCAAGAATGTTTTCCCAACATTTCTCTAATCATCAACATTTTAATAATAATTCACTAATTATTTATTTAAAAAATTAATTGCTAAAACACGATCACATTCATCCCCAGGTTCTACAGTGTCTTTATTCTCTTCTTCATGAAGCAATTGGATCCATGGTTTTTTAGATTATTTGAGACCAGTTTCACCTATAAGGGATCCAAAATATGAAAAGGAGTATGTTCCTTAAATTTTACCTTAGCGTCCTACATTTTATCCATGGAATTATAGGTATCCCTTTTTCTTGAAGTATCACCCTTCTCATTGGTTGAGTCCTTATCCTTTAGACCACTACAAACATCCATCCCCAGATTTTCCATTTCAAAAGTTAAAGACTTATCTTTATTTTGAATCACTCTAAAATTTTCAATAGAGTGACCCATAATTTTATAAAGAATACAAAAAGAGGAATGTATTAATATTATATTTCAACTTCGTATTTTTTATCAATAGCAACGTGAGTAACAGATTCTAGTGGCTTAGAATCAAGGTTATCATCCAATAATGTACCATCATAATATAATAATTCACCTTCCATAGTGTGTTAATCTATTTTTAAGGTGAAACCCATCATTATGAAATATAATTTATTATTTTATGATTCCAAAACAGCCAAATAATTCTATGATTATTAATAAAAATTAATTAATTTTACTACTTTTAAGTATATGTATTAAAATTTAGTTCCCATTTGATAAACTAAAAACCTATGGTTTGAGGTGTATTTTTTAAAATTTTATATACTTTAATGAGTTATTCCTTCATGTTCAATATGATATAGAAATATCCATTCCCTATTGGAATCAACTTCCAAATGTTAAAACACCAATAATACACCATCTTTACTTTTAATTCGTTATTGGTTGAAGGTTTATCTCCCTTAGCATAGATAATGTGACCATGCAGAGAGAATTTTCATAGGTGAAACCTTTTCTATAAATCTTATGGATCTGTAATAATTAATAAGATCACATACTTAAGTCTATTAATTTTCACAACCTATTATGGATCCTCAATTGGATTAATCTAATCAGACTTCCCATTTAAAGCTTTAATAATACATATATAATTCATACCAGAAATGTTCCCTCCTTGATATCACAGATCCAGGGCTAGATTTTCCATCAATTCAATCTGTAGAATCCTTACATTCATACCTTTTTCATGATATAACTAATACTATACATTCTCATTAAAAACCAACCTCATATTGAATTAACAATCGAGGTGTAGATAATCCATAGAAATAATATAATTATAATATTACACTAAAAATAATAATTTTTATTTCAAAACTACATACTTGATCCATCTAATGAATCACAACAATAATAATAATAGAAAACAAATAACCCATATATAAAATTTTTCATAAATTTATTCCAATTCCTAATCCTAAATGATTATTAAACATAATAAAAAACTCCCAAAAATATAAATCACTTCACAAACACTTATATTTTCATGATACATAATCTAAAATATTTGAAACTGATTTCATTAATGTTATATTTAGAAATAATAATAATAATCCTCATTATAATACTTTATAATCAACTATGATGGGTATCAGGAAGTTGGGACATAAAAATGAGGTTTTAGGTCAATATAGTGGGATGCATGATTGTCTTACATAGTCACTGGGACCATGAACTGATTGCTAATAGGATACAACTTACCAATTGAAATTTTATGGTCACTATACACAGTTAATGAGACCATGAACCAACCATGGAAGATCCAAAATTTAAAAAAAACACTATTATTATTCTATAAATATTATTATAATAAAATATACAAGAAAATATAAAATTTTGGTGTTACACCTATAGATAGTGGATACCATTAGAGGATGAGGTAATTTGATGAAGATAATTATTGTAGGGGGTTATTCATGGATAGTGAGGTATACTTAGTTAATGGTTTTATTTTCATTTTATCTTGTTGATTCCTCTCCTGGTTGATCTTATATATAGGTTTTGTGTTTTATTTTATAGCTTATTGGTATATAGATGTCACAAAAAACCTTTTAGCGGTATTAAAGACATTTCTAATGAGGAATCGACAAGATGAAAATAATTAAAATGAAAAAAAGTGTTTTTTAGAAACACATATAAGGTTATAAAATGACATCTTTTTTTACAATATACTTCAGAAAAATGGTGGGATTAATAAAATAATTGCATGATTTCACTACAAAAAAGTGGTATTTGGCAATATTTATTTATCCGTGTTTTTGAAAAACACAACTAATCAGCTATATTTTCAAAAAAATGGCTCATTTAGACGTGTTTTGAAGAAAAAATAGGTAATTAGTTATGTATTCTTAAAAATATAGATAATTAGTGAAATTTTCACAAAAACATTTCTTATTTAGAAATGTTTTGTTGAAAAAATCACTAAATAGTAATTTTTTCTTAAAAACATGGCTAATTTAGCCACATTTAGTATTAAATCTATCTACTTAGCTATTTTTTCTTTTACATGTGGATTTTATCTATATATATATCACATTGTTAAAATATAACATAGTATAATGTATTTATATAACTATATTTATTTTAAAATTTCATGCAATTATTATTTGTAGACAATACATGTAATATTTTATTATGTAATAAAAAGTATTATATTATAATTATAATTATAAAGTTTTATTTATTGAATGCACACACACAAATATATTTAATATTATATATTATTATATAAATATATGTATGTATATATTTAAAAATATATTTAATAATTAAAAATGTGATATTTATATATGTGTGTGTGTCAAATATCCTTGTTTTGAATATAATATAGATGATTAGCTATTTTTTCTTAAAAAAACATATTACACACACACAAACATATATATATATCTTCACATTTTTAAATTTAATAATAATATATAATATTAAAAATAAAACATATAATGTTTAATATTGTAAATAAAATGATAATAAAAATAATTGAAATTGGCTAAAAAATGGGCTTGAAACCCATAGTTTCTTTATTAAAGGAAATAGGATGGTACAAATGGATTTATAGATTAGAGAAAGTGACATAGTGTAACTCCAAAAAATACCAAAATAAGAAAAATCATCAAGGGCTATGGGAAGAAAACAAAAAGCTCCACCATGAAAAGATCACTTAAGAAGGCATGCACCATTACATATATGAAAAATATTCCTTTAAGAATGTAGAAAATTCCACCAGGAAGAGAATTATGTATCATGATGTACAATTACACCAGCTATAATCACCATAATGCTACTTGTTGTCATTTATTACTAAATTAAGAGGAATAAACCTTGTATTCCAAGTCATTAATATCTTTTGAAATCCAATATTGAAGAATGAAAATCCCCACATGGCAATTTTACTTAGCATGGGATTTTGTACACATATCGTGATGGATTCACCAACCACATGGTCATCATCCTTATCTCCAACTTTTCACCAGATTCCAAGAATCAGCCAAATCCTAGGTATCCCTTGTAGTATAGGTATAATTCATGAAAGGAATGTAAATACCTATAGAATTGGGGAATTCCTCAACTGAAACCTTATTCACCGCTTTCTGAAAAGAATTTTCTTTATCAAAAGATACATCAACGAAATCATGACTAGCATAGGAGTTGAAATTATATACATTAATCTTAATCTTAATACCCTCAAGATTTATTTTAACAGCTTACTTTCCACCTATAAGCACATCATTGAAGTATCCAAGATCTTCCCAATAGCAATAGCAGTACACAGGATTGAAGGGGAAACAAATATGGAGATTTTGGAACCCTAAAGACAATAGTTCCAATCTTCCATTTTGAAGATACATAGTCAAATACTTTAATATATTTAACCAGTAGAGAGCAAAAAATATTAGGATTGACTAAAAGATCACCATTCTTACTTATATTGGCATTTGTAGAGATAACCATAAGAGTGCCAAACACCTTTTCCACTACATGCTACCCATTTTCCATAGTTTTTTCTAGATGTTTACTCACAACCTAACTTATGTCCTTGATGCTCTTTATTGATTCATATTAAATGGATCTTTATGAAATTTTAAATTTGATCCCTGGGAGAGGGGACCTGATTGTAGCTGAGCTATCCTAATAAAATAGGAGAAGGAAGAAACTCTTTCTTAATGGAAACCTAAATCTAAGATGGGGTAGAAACTATAGTTGGGGTTTCCAACATATCAGACTTGGGATTTAAATATAATTAAAATTCATATATTCATGTGTGTGTGTACATTTCCATTCGTGGTATATTCAACAATTACATTTAAAATCAATTGTTTTAATATAAATATTTTTTAATCGATATTCATATATATAATTTATAATATATAAAATAATAATAAATTTACATTTTTTATTGAAAAGTTAATTTAAATAATAAATATATTAATATATTAATTATCTATGTTTTAAAGAAAATATTACTAACTATTTGTATTTTTTAGAAAATGTAAACCAAGGTAATTAGCTGTGTTTTTTTAGAAATATGGATGATTTATATATATATATATGGTCAAATTTTAAAATTTAATAATATTTAATAATATTAAAAATTTTAAAATATAATATATATATTATTATTAACAAAAACTAAAAATAAAATATGCTTGTGTTTGTGTGCATAGTATATTTAAAAATGACAGTTAATATGTATATTTAAAATAATTTTTTAGAATACAAATAAATTTTAATAATTATTCACATATATAAATTATAATTTATAAAATAATATTTTTAAATGAAAATTTAATTTAAAATAATTTATATATACGTATACATGTATACATGCATACATACATATGCACACATATAGATATGTGTGTGATTATATATATATATAATATACAAATATGTATTTATATATATATTATAAATATATATTTAAAAATATAAATGATATATTATAAATAATATATATATATTATAAAGAGGAGAAACTATAGCATCACTCTTGTAGGTAATGTACAATAATTATGGAAATGACTATAGAAATAGTTGGTACTATAGAAGATATTGTAGCATATGTGAATACTATAGTAGTACTATTCATAGAATCGGTCTTTGGGTCACAAAGATTAGGAATTGTAGTCATGTAATTGGATTTCAATCTATAAGACCATTGGGCCACCAAATTGTGATGGTCATTGTGGGTGCTTTCCATTCTTAGTGGGAAGGGATCGATCATAACCTGCTTGTGTACCTTGGGTGTATGTGTGTTTCTAGTTTGTAATCCCATTAACCTAAATAAATATAATTATATATATAATATTAAATGGTATTAATTATAATATTCTAAATTTTGTTATATAAATTTAATATTAAATAAAGTATTTATTTTTAAAATTATAAATAAATATGTACCAAATATATATTAAATTTATATATAATTTAATATAATGTAATAGTATTAAATAAAATTTAAAATAATATATATATATATATAAGAATATATATTTTATAAGATAGATAACATGCCAAGGATTTTGGGTGTTGGTTTTGCAGTTCAACTCCTTTGTCCCAAGATTAAACCCCCTTTTGCAGGTTTGAAAACAATTCACAGGGTTTAGGGGGTTCATGTGCAAGTATGGTGAGAGCTTATCTGGGTGTTAGGAAATGCTACTGGGTCGGTAGCTTGAAGTAAGAGTGAAGGAAAATGACGTGACATGCATTTTAGGGTTCTTTAAGGGGAGGGGAGGCAGTTTATAAAATATATTTATTATATATATAATATTTAACAACATTGTAAAACATTATTTCTATATAGAGTGGGGTCATTAGACTGATGTCTTGAAACAATGTAAAAGGAAGATGTTAAGGTCGTGTTGTTAGGGTACTTAAAGGGGAGGGGAGGTAGGTAATATTTTCATCAATTTTTGGAAAGGGGTAATATTATCAAGAAAAACATGCAACACCCAAATGTAGTGAAACAAACTGTGGATAATAAGCTATATTTTTAAACATTAGTTATTAGTCACATATTTTGAAAATGTGGCTAATTAACCATGTTTCTCAATATATATCTAATTATCTATGTTTTAAGAAACATGGATAATTAATAATGTCTAATAATGTTTCTAATTAACCACACTATTTTTAAAAATGTATTTTAGAAATTTAGGTAAATAAAGAAGTTACATTTATAAATGTTGGTGAATGAAAAAAATAAATTCACCTAATTTACATTTTTTATTTAGTTCCTATGGAAACATTCATGAAAAATGTCATATTTTGTAGAAAAAAATGGTGTGTTATTTATGAAAAATAAATAATTATTTTCTAACAATATTATGTTTTGGTTTCCAAAAAAATGGTCATTGTTTATAGAAGTGGGATTCCCATATAAAACCATGTTTTTTTTAATGTGGATTGGTAGTGGTTTACAATATTACTGTATAATAAAAATGTTATGTTCTAGTAATGTATATTGTGGTTTAATGTGGGGCCTTATAGAAATTATATCCAAAATGGCTTGGATAGAGAAACCATATTATGGTATATAGTTTTGGTTCTTAAAAAATTAAAAAAATCTCAAAACAATTCACCACCATGGACTTTTTTTCCCTTTCTAAATCAGCATGACTTTAGAGTATATCAAAATTAGTTTTGATAGAGTTTATAATTTTTAATGGTGTTTTATCCCATGTTAAATAATTTAATTATTCATATTTTTTATAAAATCCATGTTTATATATGCATGTATATTAATTATTCAATTTATGAATGTTGTATACTTTTGTTTAAATTATTTAAACTACTTCTTATAATTTTCATTCCATTCATATAAGAGTTACATGAAAGTTATGGGACAAAATATTTATTTTTCATTTAAGTGTGTCCATTATTTTTTATATTAGTTATTAATTCAATAATAATTGTTAGTTATGGATTGTACATATTAGGTTTTAGAGTTATATTAGAATTGATGCCTCTATTAAGTATTTATCCATGGATTGTTGGAATTTGGTTCAAACTACTCACTTTCCTAGGGTTTAGACACTATCTAAGAAAATTGGGGGGGGGGGGGGGTACCTATTTCACCATTCTTACTCTTATAGATATTTTGGTTTTATAAGATTATAAGACTTTACGTGAAAGTATTTTATATAGCATATTCATGAGATGTATTTTTACATTTATAAATATTATTATATTTTATAATTGGGTAACAAAAATTATTAGTTATATAAGTAATAATATATCAATATTTTTTGAACACATTAATTTTGTTTAAGGATTTAGATTTAAAACAAAATCTTTATAAGCTAGTATGTATATAGTAATTTCATAAGATATAAATATTATAAATATTTTATGAGATGTAATAGTTTCATATTTCATGCATACATGCATATGAAAATGGTGAGAGTAAGAAAACCCTAGATATAGTAAATTTGGTATTCCTTTTAATGTGAGGACTTGTTAAGACCATGATCATTCTGTATAGGTGATCCTAATAGCTAGATTCCCATAACTTATCCTATGCATGGAAATTATATTATAGGTAATACTAACTATTAGGTTCTTATGTTTTATTTGGGCTTTATGTTTTATTTTTTAGGGTAACCCTAACCTTTAGGTTCCCTAAGGAATAGAGTTAGGATAATGCATATGATTAATTAGGCATGGAGTTGTTCGCCTCATTATCCAAGATTCATATATGATATTATTATCATGCTTGTCTACCAGATATAGTTATGGATTAATCTGGGCTATTATTTGGGTTTAGCCATGATTAAATATGGATCTTATCTCACTAAATGGATATGATGTATGGGGTCATCCTTTTTAATGGGAATAAATTCTAATAAATTACTTATTGAATTTATATTAAAACATGTAACATACTTAGAAATATGTATTGTTGAAGATATATCTTATAGATTGGACCTATATCCTAATTGATTGGTATCTAAGGTTGGAGTTGTTCTCAAGGGGGAGATTTTTTATTATATATATGTTAATGTTATTGAAATCAAGTCTCTAATTTAGACTCATGGATACTGGATATTAGGTTTTCATTATAGATTTGTGCCAACGTGAATAAACATAGAAATAAGAGAGAATATATAGTAAATCCACATATATGAAATGGATTAAGAGTTGATTCATTTGAATTTTTAACTAATGATCTATAGGTATATCTATTATATTATTTCTAAAATTAGGAAAATATTACTAAGTTCCTACTGTAAATATAAATTTAAAGTTTATATCTTTTTTGTGTAAGAAATGATTTTCATTCATGATTAATAGTTAGAGTTGTTTATAACTAAATTAAATGTTCAAGGGCATTGTAAATATAGTGAATGGTTTATTCATTCTATATATGAATAATTATATCTATAATATTCAAGATAAAAAGTTAAAGAGTGATTCTAAAACCACATATATTTGGCATTGTTTCCTTAGGAATATAAATGAGAAATATATCCAAAGAATTTTAGTGGTGGTTTATTGGAATCATTATATTTCAAATAATTTTATAAATGTGAATATTTTAAGTTAAAATGACTAAAGTACCTTTTAGTTTAAGAGGTGTGTGGGCCAGTGGACTATTTATAAGGACCCCGGCCCAGTAGCCCAGAGTCGATGCTTTATTTTATTACATTTGTATGGTTAAAAATTAGTGCATTCTAAAGGACCAATTAGTTTAGAAATTTTGGAA
Source organism: Viscum album (assembly GCA_963277665.1). Taxonomy (NCBI): domain Eukaryota; kingdom Viridiplantae; phylum Streptophyta; class Magnoliopsida; order Santalales; family Viscaceae; genus Viscum; species Viscum album. The sequence continues at coordinate 446,554,802 of OY728119.1, forward strand.
ACCATATTAAATACATGAAATTTACATTAAAAAATGAATGTAAAAAATATATATAAACTCCATTGATAACACCCAAGATATCTTAGATTAATCCTGCAAGTCACTTATAATATACCTCTCAGAATCCTAGGAAAAAAGGAATATATCAAAGGGGTGATATCCGATGCTCAATAAGGGAAAGAAATACAGTGGAAGCTATAACATAAATAATAAATCATGAGGAATAAATAATAACACATGTCATTAAAACATAATCTTGATCATAATATGGTAGGAATAAAATCTAAATAAATAGGTTTATATAAATAATCACATGAAACTTCACCATGGATATTCTACTCATCGAATAATCACATGATTTATCAATTAATAATATCATAATGAGGGAAATAAGATTATGAAAATCATAAACATGTCATTGTGTCTTTGACTAAGACTTCTGAAAATAAATGGTTAATACCTCATCCAAAATCCATTTCCTTTTTGTCTCATGATACCTATCGATGCATCAAGGGGCTATAGCGGACCCCATCCATCACTTACTAAGTCCAATGCATTCCCCATACATAGAATAAAATTATATCTTTAAATAAAAGTGTCCCATAACACTTTTAACCATCATATATGGAATTACCCTAATAAAATCATTGATAAATTCATAAGGAAAATAATCTTTAAACATTCAAAAGTGTCTCATAACACCTTGAAACATTTAAGTCTTAATATAATTTAACATTAAATGAAACTTATAATATCATGAAAATAATATAATTCATCATATAACATATCAAATGGTATTATATACACCACACACAAGAAAATAGTGATGAACAAGGCATATATCTCATATAAGTAAAAGTGAGATGAGAAAACCCCTTTTACTTTGGAAGGAAGAGTTATTTTGTAAAATTAGTTTTATTTGTCATCAAATCAGATTTTAAACATGTATATATTATAAAATAAAATGAAAGGGAATTTAAATTTTATTTTAGGCATAAATGATGTCTTACTGAAATGAAATCATGTAAAAATAGTTTTTAAGAAACACTGTAAATAAAACATTTTAGTACGGTTTAAGGAAAATATTAAAGATATTTTAAAGGGGAAAGGAATGTTTGTTTTCAAATAACCATAAATGAAACAATATATTTTTTCATGAAAAAATTATTAATTTTATAAAATTAATAGTGGTTTAAAATTTATTTTTTGAGTGCACTTCAAAATGGGTAAGAAATTAAGAAGTTCCCTTGAAACGAGCTTGTTTATTGCGAAGAATTGAGAAGGGGGCCTTTTTAAAACATTTATATCCCCATAAAATAAGAATGATATGATATGGATATATGATTTTGGAACATATAAAGATAATTTATAAGAAATATACAAAAATAAATAAGCATTAAATTTGAGTAAAGATGGAGAAAGAGTATCTTGATAGGAAAACGAGGGTTTGGGTAAAATACCTTACCACTTTGTAATCAATCTAATCATATGCCCATAAATTAATAATCACAAATTGATACATTTAATACCATGAAAATAAATATATCCATGATATGATACATTAAAGGTTAGTATACATACCCCACTCATAAGAAGTAGTGGTGAGAAAGGCATATCTCACAGAAATGAAAGTGAGTTGAGAAAACTCTTACCATATATTCAAATGTGTTCCACACATGACATTAAAATCATGAATAATCAAATTAAAACCATTAATTAATTAATGTATAACCTTATATACTTGTATTTTATTTATTATAATTTTATTAAGTTCATTTATGGCCTTTTTTATGAGTTATAAGATACAATTTTATTTCTTAGGAGCGTTCGTTTTCTTGGTTTTCATGATCAGTATTCTTATATATGAGTATGAATGTTTATGTGGAATGGGTATAATTATAAAAAATTAAAATTACATATTATTAATGATAATACATAATTATAAATTTATATATATATAATATGGTTATATGGTATGGGGATGAATCATTAGATAATACATTTAGTGATAATCGTATAGATTATTATAGCGGTATTTCGATCACCATGAACTAGTTTTATCATATAAATTAGTATTATGTAGATATAATAGTTATAGAACATTAAATATATTATAATAAATATATTTTAGTCTATTTTAAACATAAAAAATGTATCATTACCATCCTTGAAAAATAAATTTAAGAGTGAAAGTTCATCATCCACAAAGGTTGTAAATCGGTACCTCCCAGATGATGATTTCATTTTTAAAATAAAAGAGAGAGAGAGTAAGGATATTGATGATGGTTCTTCCATTAAAATGAAATAATTGTAGTATATAAATGATACTAGAGTTATCATGCTCATTTGGATAGATGAGGTTAGGAGATAATAACAAAATAAATAACTTGAAAAGAAAATAAAAGAGGAAGTATATTTTACCTCTTTAATACTCTTCCTTGAGAATCTCCCTAAGGGATTGATTTTGGTCTTTTTATAAGAAAAATATATTCTGGTCATGGGGTGGATCTTTGGAATAGTATTGGTCATAAATTTTACAAGTATCAAAGCTTTGAAGTTGTGAGGAGAAAAGGGGGTGAGGGTTGTTTTTATAGTAGAGGAGAGGGGTAATTTCTCATTAATTTATTCATTATTTTATTCATTATTTTATTATTTTGCTCAAGACAAGAAATAGTATTGATTCTTGTGACTGAATATAGTTATAATTACAAGTAATTTTGAACAAAGGTTTATTACTCATCCATGAATCTAAGAATGATGTATTTAGATTATAATGTATTTATACTATAAATTGTCATATTTTATTATTCACTAAAAATTCAAGTATTTCAGAAAAATACCAAAAAATCACCCGAACCATTTTTGGACATGAATAATTCAAAAATTGACTCCATTTTATGAAATTTTTTCTAAATATTATAAATTTAATTTTTAATTAAAATCATCACTTACTCAAAAAAATACAGTTTTTAAAAGTTAAAAATGATTTTATAACACCCTGAAAATTTAACAAAGCTCTTATTAGATTGTCCTAAAATCATAGGAAAATAAAATATTTATTTATGAATACATTTTATGAAAATGAATTTCATTTTAAATCAATTTATTAATTATAAAATTATAATTAAATATTTATTACCCATAAAAGTTCCAACACTTGATTATTAATTTTTAAAATATTAACTTACTTGTACTATGATATAATTATATCATACTTTCATTTATATGGTGAATAAATTTTATTTAAACTCTTATGAATGAGTTTATATTCATTTGGATTATTTACTATTCATAAGGGTCATATTACTATTAATAAGGGTGCATTACTATTCCAAAGGGTTAAGTTATTATTCATCAGAAAAATAAGTTGATTCTATCAAACTATAAATATCTTACTAAATGCAACCATGTATGTATTTTTTTCAAAATTCAAATCACAGAAGGATAGAAATTATGTTTAATGGCTAGGTTATAACTATCTTGTTTAAATAACTAGAATAACAAAGTATTTTTTCATAGAGACTCAGTGTTGTGTGAATTACATTCTATAATAAATTTATTTTCAAATCAATGGGGTGTTATATTCTCCCCTCCTTTAATAAATTGTGTCCTTAAAATTTTAAATTTAACTTTAAAAAAGAAAAAAGGATGATACTAGAAAATGCATTTTTGGAAAACCCACATCAGAAAATAAGGTACAAGGATAACATTTTTTTATTTCAAGATCCTTTACATAAAGTTGTGAAATTATTTCACTCTATAATAATGTAATGAAATATGAGCACTTGATATGTTTCTTTAAACAAAATCTTATCCTTTAGTTGTGCCTTTAACTATTCCTACTTCATTTCATGGCACAAGTTGTATCATAGGGTAAAATAATCTCTAAAAACTTGTCTAAAGATCAAATTAAACCATTTAATAAATGGTAAACTTTTCCAAGATATCATGATCCAACACTTTATAAATTATGTCACTGAATTTTTATAATGAACTTATTAAACAACATAAAGTGCCTCTTAATCATCACATACAAACATATGAGTCCATTGTGCTTTTATTTTCTTGAACATGGTAGTAAATTGAATTACCATAAAACCTTATTGAATATGTTCATGATTCCTTATTCGGTATGTAAAACATAATTATTTGGATATATTCATTAAGTACAACATGTTTTAGACTCTACATCTTTATTGACAGTCCATTATTTATATCCAAGACAGTAAGTTTTATCCGATTTAAGTTATCCAAATCAATCATATCTTTATTCAAAAATTGATATCTCAGTATCATGAACATATTAAGGGTTGTATTTCCCTCAACCATATATTTTTTCAAAATTTTAACTTACTACTGAGTCAATTTTTCTTAGTACCATTCAGTATACGACCTCAAATCCTTAATGATATAGTATTGTAGTACAATTATTATGTATTCTATAATTCTTATAACTAGTACATCATTGAAAAAATACTCAATTGACAAAAATTATTGAATCCAAAAATAAACATATTAATCATTTCACTTATTCCATTCTAGTAGCATAATCTTAACCATGATCTATTTTCTTCTTTTATTGTATATTCCTTTGATGCATGGGACATTGATTTGTATAGTGTCCAATGTCCTTGTAGTTGAAGCATTAGACATTGGAAAACTTTTTCTTACCATTAAAATCACAATAATGGTGTCCTTTCTCTCCAAACTTGTAGAAAACTTCTATTCTTTTTAATAATATAACAAGGTTTTTACTTCTATAATTATCACATGTGGGAAAATACTTTTTTATCTTCTTATCCTTATCTATCATTTTTTCAATTGTACTCTTATTATCTTGCTTCCTTCCAAAGTCATAATACTAATAAAACTATTTCTCCTTCTTTTTAGGAAATGATATTATCTCCTAATATGATGATAATGTTTCAGCGGCTAGTTCCCTTCAAAAACTGGCTTAAACCCATCGAAGAAATGACCATTCTTACCCTTTGGATTATGTGCATTGACGCGGTTCTCATTCCTTCTAGTGGGTGAAATTTCTAAAAAACTGATATTAGATCACAATATTATGAAACATAATGTATAATACCAATACTAGTGTAATACATAACATAAATTGAAAATCATATATGTATATAATCTCATAATCATAAACATGGTTTCTTTGAGGACATGTCTATATTTAAATCCATCATAATGGTTTGTAAACAAAATGTGAATTATCCATATCTTATCCTTCGAGAGTGTTAAACGAGTTATACATTAAGGATTGATTTTTTGTACCAAGTTACCCCAAATTAGGCTCAGGACACCTTGTCAGAGTTGTTACCCCTTGGTATATTTGTCCCAGAACTACATTCACTTGTAGAATCCAAACAGGGATTTATTTCAACGAGATTCTACATAATATCTACATTACCATAATTCTAGTAAGTTCTTCTATTATTATCCTCAAATTTTATCTTAGGGTTATATTACCTAATTTATGTTTTCTAAATCTACATTCCAAGGTTTCTTCTAAACTTCCTCTCATAACAACTAAAGGACTCCAACCCTAATATCCTAGAGTTGGTGCCTTATTTTATTATATTGGTATGATTATATGGAATAAAATCTTGAAAGACCAATCATTTTAGCATTTTTTGAAACCATATTAGATACACAAACTTTAAATTACAAAATGAAAGAAAAAAAATATAGAAACTCTATTGATAACACCTAAGATCTCTTAGATTAACTCTACAAGTCACTCATAATATACCTCTCATAATCTTGGGGAAAAAGGAACATACAAAATGGGTGAGCTCATATTCTCAGTAAGGGTTAGAAATACAGTGGAATTTATAACATTAACAATAATTCATGATGAATAAATAATAACACATGTCATTAAAACATAATCTTGAGCATAATATTGTAGGAATAAAAGCTGAATAAATAGTTCTATATAAATAATCACATGAAACTTTACCATGGACATTCTAATAGTTGAATAATAACATGATTTATCAGTTAATAGTATCATAATAATGTAAATCATATGTTGGACACCATAAACCTATCATCTCTGTCTCAAGAAAGACTTCTGAAAATAAATGGTTAAGGCCTCTGCAAAATCCATTTCTGTTTTCTCTCATAAAACCTACTGATGCATGGAGGTGCTATAGCAAGACCCAACCATCACATTCTAAGTAAAATAAATTCATAATATGTTGAATAAAATTATATATTTAAATAAAAGTGTCTCATACTGCTTTGATGTATCATAGATGAAATTACTCTAATAAAATTGAGAAAATATTGAGGAAAATAATCTTTAAACATTCCAAAGTGTCCCATACCACCTTGAAACATTTAAATATTAATCTATTTTAATATTAAATAAAACTTATAATATCATTAAAATGATAGAATTTATCATATAAAATATCAAATAGTAGTATACACACCACACACAAGGAAATAGTGGTGAATAAGAAATATATCACATAGAAGTAAAATTAACATGAGAAAAACCCTTTTTACTTTAGAAGGAAGAGTTATTTTGGAAAATAATTTTTATTTATCATAAATTAAGATTTTAAACATGTATATATCAGAAAAGAAAAGTTAAATACAATTAAATTTTATTTGAGTCATGGATTATGTTCTATTGAAGTCAAATCATGTAAAAAAAGTTTTTAATAAACTTTATGAATAAAACATTTTAGTGCAGTTTAAGGAAAATATTAAAGATATTTTAAATAGGAAAATAATGTTTATATTCATAAACTAGAAATGAAATAATATATTTTTTCATGATAAAACTATTAATTTTATAAAAATAATAGTTGTTTAAAATATATTTTGGAGTGCACTTCAAAACGGGTAAGAAATTAGGAATTTCCCTTGAATTGGGCTTATTTTTCGAGAAGAATTGAGAAGGGGACCTTTTTAAAACATGTATATCCCCATAAAATAAGTATGATATGATCTGGTTATATGAGTTTAAAACATATAAACATAATTTATAAGAAATATACAAAAATAAAGTAGCATTACATTTGAGTAAAGATGGAGAGAGAGTAACTTGAAGGAAAAATGGAGGTTCGGGTAGAATCCCTTACCACTTTGTAATCAATAGAATCATATGATCCAAAATTAATAATAAAAAATTGATAAATTTAATACCATGAAAATAAATATATTCATGATATTATACATTAAATGGAAGTATACATACACCACACATAAGAAGTAGTGGCGAGTAAGGTATATTTCACAGAAATGAAGGTGAGTTGAGAAAACCCCTACCTTATGTTCGAATGTGTTACACACATAACCTTAAAATACTATATAATAAATTAAATTCATTAATTAATTATTTAAAAACCATCTATACTTTTATTTTATTTAGTATAATTTTATTAAGTTCATTTATGGCCTTTTTTATGAGTTATAAGATACAATTTTATTTCTCATGAGCATTTTTTTCTTGGTTTTCAGGATCGGTATTCTTATATATGAATATGGAAGTTTATGTTGAATGGGTACAATTATATAGAATTGGAATTAAATGTTATTAATAAGAATACATAAGTTTAAATTTTTATAAATATCATAATTTTATATGGTATGAGGATGAATCATTAGGTAATACATTTAGTGATAATCATTTAGATTATTACGGCGGTATTTCGATCACCACGAACTAGTTTTGTCAAATGAATTTTTATTATGTATATATAATGGTTCCAGAACATTAAATAAATTATAATACATATATTATATTCTATTTTAACCATAAAAATTGTATCATGACCATCCTTGAAGAATAAATTTAAGAACAAAATTTCATCATCCATGAAGGTTGTAAATCGGTAGCTCCCAGATGATGATTCAGTTTTAAAATAAAAGAGGGAGAGTAAGGAGATTGACGGTGGTTCTTTAATTAATATGATATAATTATATTATATAAATTATACTGGAGTTATCAGTCTCATTTTGACAAAGGAGGTGAGGATAGAATAATAAAAGAAAAAACTTGAAAAGAAAATAAAAGAGGAAGAGGATTTTACCTCTTGAATACTCCTCCATGAGAATCTCTTTAAGGTGGTTGATTTTGGTATTTTTATGAGACCAAGATATTTTGGTCATGGGGAGTATCTTGGGAATATAATTGTATATAAATTTTATAAGTATAAAATCTTGGAAGATGTGAGGATAAGAGGGGGTGATGGTGGTTTTTATAGTGGAGGAGAGGGGTAATTGCTCATTATTTTATTCATTAGTTTATTATTTTGCTCAAGAAAATAAATAGTATTGATTATTATTACTAAATAAAGTAATAATTTCATGTCAGTTTGAACCAAGGATTCTTAAATCATCCACGACTCAAGGAATAATGTATTTAGCTTATAATGTATTTATACTGTAAATTACTATATTTTACTATTCACTAAAAATTCAAGTATTTTAGAAAAATCCCAAAAATTCACCCGAACAATTTTTTGACATGTAGAATTCAAAAATGAACTCCATTTTATGAAAGTAATTTTCTAAATATGATAAATTTAATTTTTAATTAAAATCATCATTTACTTGAAAAATACAATTTTTAAAAGTTAAAACTGATTTTATAACACCCATAAAAAATAACGAAGATCTTATTAGATTATCCTAAAATCATAGGACAATAAAATATTTATTTATTAGTAAATTTTATGAAAATTAATTTTATTTTAAATCAATTTATTAATTATAAAATTATAATTAAATATTAGTTACTAATAAAAGTACCAACACTTAATTATTAATTTTTGAAATATTCACTTACTTATACTATGATATAATTGTATCATAATTTATTTTATATACTGCCTAAATTTTATTTATACTCTCATGGATGAGGTTACTATTCATTTTTCTGATTCTCTATTAATAATTGTCATATTACTATTTATAAGGGTACATTACTATTCCAAATGGTCAAGTTACTATTCACCAAAAAAATTAAGTTGATCCTATCAAACTCTAAATATCTTACTAAACACAATAGTGTATGTCTGTTTTTCAAAATTCAAATCACAGAAGGGTCAAAATTATGTTTAATGGCTAGATTATAACTATCTTGTTTAAATAATTATAATAAAAAAGTGTTGTTTCATAGAGACTCAGTGTTGCGTGCATTAAATTCTAAATTAAATATATTTAGAAATCATTGGGGTGTTACATTCTCCCCTCCTTCAATAAATTTCATCCTCGCAATTTTAAATTTCACTTTGAAAAAGAAAAAAAATATGATACTAGAAAATAAATTTTTGGAAAACCCACATCATAAAAGAAGTTACTAGGATAACTTTTTTTGTTTCAAGATTCTTTCCCTCAATTTGAGAAATTATTTCACTCTATAATAATGTAAGGAAATATGAATACTTGATATGTTTCTATAAACACAATCTTATCCTTTAGTTGTGCCTATAACTATTCCTACTTCATTTTATGGCACAAGTTGTATCATAGGGTAAAATAATCTCTAAAAACTTGTATAAAGATCAAATTAAACCATTTGATAAATTTTTAACTTTTCCAAAATATCATGATCCAACACTTTAGAAATTAGGTCACTGAATTTCCATAATGAACTTATTAAACAACATAATGTGCCTCTTAATCATCACATAAAAATATGTGAGTCCATTATGATTTTATTTTTTTGAAGAATGGTAATAAATTGAATTACCATAAAACCTTATTTAATATGTTCATGTTTCCTTATGCATTATTCAAAACATAAGAATTTAGATATATTCTTTAAGTCCAACATGTCGTAAACTCTACCCCTTTATTGACAGTCCAGTATTTAGATCCAAGATAGTAAGTTCTATCCAATTTATGTTATCCAAATCAATCATATCTTTATTTCAAAATTGATATCTCAGTATCAGAAACATATTAAGGTTTTTCTTTCCCTCAACTATATATTTTTCCAAAATTTTAAGTTGCTACCGAGTCACATTTTCTTGGTACCATTCAGCATACGACCTCAAATCCTTAATGATATAGTACTACTATACAATCCTTATATATTCTATAATTCTTATAACTAGTACATCGTTGATAAAAATACTCAATTGGAATAATTCTTGAATCCAAACATAAAGATATGAATCATTTCACTTAGTCCATGATAGTAGCATAATCTTGACCATGATCCATTTTCTTATTTTGGTTTATATTCCTTTGACGCATGGGGAATTGATTTGCATAGTGTCCAATATTATTGTAGTTAAAGCATTGGACATTGGAAAAAAATTTCTTACCCTAAAAATCACAAGAATGGTGGCCTTTATATCCACACTTGTAGCAAAATCTGATTCTTTTTAAGTATATACTAAGGTTTTTCCTTCCACAATTATCACATGTGGGAAAATACTTCTTTCCATTCTTACCTTTATCTATTGTTTTCTTAGTTATACTCTTATTCTCTAAATTCCTTACAAAGTTATAATACTTATAAAACGATTTCTTCTTCTTGTTATGACATGATATTACCTCCTCATATGATGATAATGTTTGAGCGGATGGTTCCCTTTGAAATACTGGCTTAAACCCATCGAAGAAATGATCATTCTTACTCTTTCGATTATATGCATTGAATAAGATCTCATTCCTTCCAATGGGTGAAATTTCTAAACAATTTTATACACTAGATTAGATCACAACATTATGACACATAATGTATAATCCCAATTCTAGTGTAATACATAACATAAATTGAAAAAATTATGCATAGCTAATCTCATAATCATAAGAATGGTTTCTTTGAGGACACGTTTATATTTAAATCCTTCATAATGGTTTGTAAATAAAATTTGAATTATCCTAATCCTATCCCTCAGGAGTGTCAAACTAGGTGTGCATTAAGGACCATTTTTTTTACCAGGTTTCCCAAAGTCTATCATGGGACACCTTGTCATCGTTGTTACTCCTAGATACATTTTTTCCAGAACCACATCTGTTTGTGGTATCCAGACAGGGATGTATTTCTAGGAATTTCCATATAATCTCTTCCTTACCATAATTCTAGGATGTTATTATATTGTTATCCTTAAATTATATCTTAGGGTTACATTCCCTAATCTATGTTTTCTATTTTCCAAGGTTTCTTCTAAACTTTCTCAAATACTAACTGTAAGGACCCTGACCCCAGTAACCCAGAGTCGGTGCCTTATTTTATTACATTGGTATGATTGTAAGGAATCGTATCTAAAAGGACCAATCAGTTTACCAGTTTTGGAAACCATATTACAAACATGAACTTTACATTGAAAAATTAAAGTAAAAAAACATATAAAGTCCATTGATAACACCTAAGATATCTTAGATTAACCACACAATTCACTCATAATATACCTCTCAGAATCCTAGGGAAAAAGGAACATATAAAATGGGTGAGATAATATGCTCAGTAAGGGTAATAAATACAGTATAAGCTACAACATAAACAATAATTCATTATGAATAAATAATAACACATGTCATTAAAAAATAATCTTGATCATAGTATGGAAGGAATAAAAGCTGAATAAATAGTTCCATATAAATAAAAACATGAAACTTCACTATGGATATTCTACTAGTTGAATAATAATATGATTTATCAATTAATAATATCAAAATGATGAAAATAATATACTGAACACCATAAACCTATCATCGAGGTCTCGACTAGGACTTCTGAAAATAAATGGTTAAGGCCTCAACCAAAATCCATTTTTGTTTTGTCTCATGAGACCTACTGATGCATCAAGGGGCTATATCGGGCCCAAACCATCACTTTTTAAGCCCAATGTGTTTCTAATATATATAATAAAATTATATTTTTAAATTGAAGTGTCCCGTACCACTTTGATTTATCATAGATGAAATTACTCTAATAAAATTGAGAAATTCTTGAGGAAAATAATCTTTAAACATTCCAAAGTGTCTCATACCACCATGAAAAAATTAAAATATTAATATATTTTAACATTAAATGAAACTTATAATATCCTGAAAAATAATAAAATTCATTATATAACATATCAAATGGTAGTATATACAGCACACACAAGAAAATAGTGGTGAATAAGGAATATATGACATAGAAGTAAAAGTGAGATGAGAAAAACCCTTTTTACTTTGGAAGGAAGAGTTCTTTGGAAAATCATTTATATTTATCATAAAATAATATTTTAGACATTTATTTCTCAAAAAATAAATGTTAAAGACATTTAAATTTTATTTTAGGAAGGAATTATTTCCTACTGAAGTGAAATCATGTAAAAATAGTTTTTCAGAAACGTTTGAAATAAAACATTTCAGTGCGGTTTAAGAAAAATAATAAAGAAGAAAGGAATATTTATTTTCATAAAACTATAAATTAACAAATATGTTTTTTCATGATAAAATTATTAATTTTATAAAAATAAAAGTTCCTTAAAATAGTTTTTGGAGTTCACTTCAAAATGGGTAAGAAATCGGGAAGTTCCCTTGAACCGGGCTTGTTTATTAGGAAGAATTGAGAAGGGAACCTTTTTAAACATGTATATACCCATAAAATAAGGATAATATGATATAGATATTTATTTTTTTAATATATAAACATAATTTATAATAAATATTCAAAAATAAATACGCATTACATTTGAGTAAAGATGGAGAAAGAGTAACCTGAAGGAAAAACGGGGGTCTGAGAAGAATCCATTACCACTTTTTAATCAATCGAATCATATACCCAAAAATTAATAATCATATTTTGATATGTTGAATAAAATGAAAATAAATAAATTCATGATATGATACATTAAATGGTATTATAAATACACCACACACAAGAAGCAGTGGTGAGTAAGGCATATCTCACAGAAATGAAAGTGAGTTGAGAAAACTCTTACCTTAAGTCTGAATGTATTCCACACTTGACCTTAACATCCTAAATAATAAAATTAAATAAATAAATTAATTAATTAATAACCTATTATATATGTATTTTACTTATTATAATTTTATTAAATTCATTTATGGAAATTTTTATGAGTTATAAGATACAATTTTATTTCTCAGGAGCGTTCGTTTTCTTGGTTTTCACGATCGGTATTCTAATATATGAGTGTAGAATTTTATGTTTAATGGGTTTAATTATACATAATTTGAATTAAATGTTATTAATGATAATAAATAATTGTAATTTATATATATATAATATGTTTTTATGGTATGAGTATGAATCATTAGATAAGACATTTAGTGATAATCGTTTAGATTATTACGGTAGTATTTCGATCACCACAAACTAGTTTTGTCGTATGAATTAGTATTATGTATATATACCGTTTATAGAAAATTAAATATATTATTATAAATATATTATAGTCTATTTTAAAAATAAAAATGGTATCATGACCAGCCTTTAAGAATAAATTAAATAACAAAAAATCGTCGTTTATGATGGTTGTTAATCGGCACCTCCTAGACGATGATTTTGTTTTTAAAATAAAAGAGAGAGAGTAAAGAGATTGATAGTGGTTATTACATTAAAATGATATTATTACATTATATAAATGAAACTAGAGTTATCATGCTCATTTTTATATTGAAGGTGATGAGGTAATAATAAAATAAATAACTTGAAAAGAAAATAAAAGGAAAAAGAAGAGGATTTTACCACTTGAATACTCCTCCTTGAGAATCACCTTAAGGGGATTGATTTTTGAATTTTGATGAGAACAATATCTTATGTTAATGGGGTAGGATCTTGGGAAGACTATTGGGAATAAATTTTACAAGGTTCAAATTTTGGAAGGTGTGAGGAGAATAGGGGGTGAGGGTTGTTTTTTTAGTGGAGAAGAGGTGTAATTTCTCATTATTTTATTCATTATTTTATTATTTTTCTCAATACAAGAAGTAATATTGATTCCTGTGACTAAATATAGTAATAAGCTCATTTAATTTCTAAATAAGGTTTCTTACATCATCCATGACTCAAGGAATTGAGTATTTATCTTATAATGTATTTATGCTGTAAATTACTGTATTTTACTATTCACTAAAAATTCAAGTATTTCAAAAAAATCCCAAAACTTCACCCTAACCATTTCTCAATGTGTATAATTCAATAATGAGATCCATTTAATGAAAATAATTTTCTAAATATGGGAAAATTAATTTTTAATTAAAATCATCATTTACTCAAAAAAACATTTTTTGAAGTTAAAACTGATTTAATAACTCCCTGAAAAATTAACAAAGGTCTTATTAGATTATCCTAAAATCATAGGTTAATAAAATATTTATTTATGAATAAATTTTATGAAAATTAATTTACTTTTAAATCAATTTATTAATTATAAAATTGTAATTAAATATTTATTACTCACAAAAATACCAACACTTAATTATTAATTTTTAAAATATTCACTTACTTATACTATGATATAATTATATCATACCTTCATTTATATGGTGCCTAAATTTTATCTATACTCTCATGGATGAGGTTACTATTCATTTGTTTGATGTACTATTCATAAGGGCACATTACTATTCCAAAGGGTCAAGTTACTATTCATAGAAAAATTAAGTTGATCCTATCAGACTCTAAATACTTACTGAACAAAACTGTTTATGTCCATTTTTTAAAATTCAAATTAAAGAAGGGTAAAGATTATGTTTAATGTCTAGGTTAAAACTATCTTGTTTAAATAATTATAATAACAAAGTGTTGTTTTGCATAGACTCGGTGTTGTGTGCATTACATTGTATATTAAATTTATTTTCAAATTCTTGGGGTGTTACACTATTACATCTAATACATAATGATGTGTGTGGACCATTGATTACTCAAGAAATTATTTGGTATAGGTATTTCATAATCTTTACTCAATATTTTAATTGATATAATTATATGTTTCGGATGAAACATAAGTCAGAAAACTTAAAAAAATTAAAATATTATATAAATGAAGTAATGAATCGGCTATGAAAAATATGTTTTATTGATTGATTATATTGGAGTATTGAATACTTGATCCAACATTTTTCTAAAAAACTGAGATATTGTGGAATTTATTTCCCAACTCACACCTCCTAGAAAAATAATATAGATTTGTATGTCTTAGGGGGGATTCAAAACAATTGTCATGATTTATTCAATAATGGGATGGTGTGTTATTCAAATATAAATCTAGTGATATGATCTCAAAGAAATATATTTTATACTAAAATGTGGTTCATCTAAGTAGTCATAAGGCTTCCATATGAGATATGGAATGGTTGGAATACCGATTTTTCTTTTATAATGATTTGGGGTTGTAAAGGGTATGTATGATGTTTGGATTCTGAAAAACTTGTCCATAAATAAGATAAATTCATTTTTTTAGTTGTTCAAATGATATTTTAGAATATTAAATTTATAATACTATATAATAAAAAGTGTTTGTGGTCAGACCTGATGTTTTCTATGGGAAGGGTCACACTGTTCAAGGGGTCATAGGGAGGAAATTTGAAATTTGATAAATCAATTAAAATATATAATAATTCATATAAAGATGTAATTTGAGTATATTACATAAGGGGTTATAGAAATAAAACTTAATAATGTTACATAATAACCTTAAATATGTGGTAAGATTATTTTAAATACTGAGAGATATGGATTTATTATGGAAAATGTTAAGGTAATAATGTTTATAAATAACAAACCAACTACCTACCAATATTCCATTGACAGTTATGAATCCTAAAAATACCTAGAGTCTATGATATATAAGATGTACTTTTGGTACACTGACCATGTTTGGAACTTGTAATATGTCCCTGAAGAGGTAAGACACATAGGGTAATAGTGTTTTTTTATAAGAAAACTATTATATATTGTAGACTGTGTGACAATAGATATTTCATGGATAAAAAGGGTTATAAATGAATTCATAGTATTGACTTTGAAGATACATTTTCAAGATTTGTGATGATAAAGTATATTTAGATTCTACATTCCAAAGAAAATCATTATAATTATGTGACATATAACATGGATGTTAAAATCAGTTTTTTAAATGGGAATTTATTCAAGGAGGTGTATAGGATATAAGATAAAGGTTTTGAAGAACTAAATGATGTTTCTGTGGTGTGAAATTTAAAATATTACATTTATTGATTGAATAATGCTTCTTTGAGTTAGAGTATCTAGTTTGATGATGTAATCAAAGTATTTAATTTCGTAAAGAATGTGGATAATCATTTTGTATATAAGCATATTATATAGAGTGTGGTATTATTTATAGTTTTTTATATGGATGAAATGATCCTCATTGGAAATTAAATCCCAACATTACATTATGTAACGGTATAGTTGGGAAAGTACATCTTGATGAAATACATGGGATAAATAGATCACATACTGAGTTTGAAGGACTATAGAGATAAATATAAAATTTTCATGGTTTCAGATAAAACACATATATTGGTAATGTGTTAAAGTGGTTTAGAATAGAGAACTAAAATATAGGGTATTTACTATAATTACATAATATCATTCTTACAATGACTAAATATATAGTTAAAAAGAAGAAACATGGATATAATTCATTCTTTATACATCATAGAATCTATTATATAAACCATGTTTTGTAGTAAGCCTAATGTATTATGCTTTGATAATAACAATTAGATACCAATTGATTCATAATTATATTCACTAGATTATTTTAAATAATATATTTATATAATTAATAATAATTTGGTATATATTTATGGTCTTTATAGGTGAGTAAAATATCCTTATGAAGTGTTACATTGATACTGGTTTTTAAACTAATAAAGTTGATGTGAGATCTAAATATAGTTTCATGTTTTACCTTAACTATAGAGATATATGTTAAAAGAGTTATAAATAACCCACCATGGAGGATACAATAACATATGTGGAGTTCATCACTGTATTAAATTTTATAAAAGAATCTATTGGGATCAAGAAGTCTATCACTAAATTTGGGGTGGTTTTTATCATTTTGGGAGTAATTTATCTTTACTATGATAATAATTGATCTATTACTCGGTTTAACAAACCTTCATAACACCAAAAGAATAAACACATCCTTCAAAAATAAAAACATAATCAAGAAATCATTTAGAGATGTGATGTAACAATTTTTGGGTAGCTACAAAGGATAATGTTTCAAATTTATTAATAAATCCATTAATGCAATAGAAAAAACATAGTTAAGTTAATATTATGGGTATTAAATAGATTAAAGACTAGATATAATGATTATAGTCAATGAATCATTGTATTATAAAAAATTAAATCTCTATTTAACATTCATTTATGTGTGTTACATATATTAAATGAATAATAGAATGATGAAATCCCCTAAAAGTATAATATTGAGTTGCTGTTGAATAATGATCTTCATGGAGTAATGCATATTGTAGTGATATGTTAAGATTATTATGTGTAAAATATTTTATATAATACAGAGTAAAATCATGAGATAATAAGTGGAGAAATATTATCTAGTTTAACAACTGAATGTATATAACATGGAATTTCATATATTCATTGATATACTAAGGGGTTATGTTTCATAAAAATTACACAATTCATGAGCTAGAAAAGATATTTAACATTTTATCCTCTATACTTTGAAACATTTCTTACACTGACATTGAGGATAAGATAATTAGTGGGTTTTTGGTTTTGTGTGTTAATCATTTCATCAGTTCAGTTTAACTAAGGTGATTTTTTTCTTACTATATGAAATGTATCACATTAAAGACCTCGATTAAATTATACTTAGGAAATCCATGAGCATTCTTAGTTAAGTAATATGTTATATTCCTAAATATTTGGATGAATGACATGTGATGTATTCATTCAATCTCATTAGTATATTTCATAGAATAGTGAATGTATGAGATAGCCCATACTAGATTAACTTGTCCCATATATAGTGGTCACTTTATTTCATGAAGAAATAAATTGTATAATCATGTATACGATGCATATAGGTATATCTTATGGAACAAAATTTCATATAGATAAATGAGTGTGCATGATCAAGATGATAAAAAACCCCTTTATAACTTCAGTGGCAATGATTTTTTTATAAAGGCTACTCATTTATTATAATTATAGATTCATGAATTTACATTTCATTCAATGCTATAAATTCCTATTGGGTTATATGGTAGGTTTTTAAAAAGTAATACATTTTTTTAAAATTATTTATCTAAAATTTATAGAGATTATATGATACTCTTGTCTAAAGTATTTCAGATGGATTCATAAATTTATCTGATGTTTTGTATACATATTAAATAATTTTGTGAAATTTATAGATTGATGTAACTATGTACTAAAACATAAAGAAAGTTATAGCGCAAGTCACTGCATCATGGTTTTTTTAGATTCATGGTTTTTTATGGCCATCATATTGTACAAAGAAAATGTTATTGGATATCATTTGATCAACTATCTTCTACAAATTACTATGTTATATTTAGCTTATTTACATGTAGTGTAAAGATTTTTAGTTATATTATTGATTGTTAAGGGATGTTAACTACCAATTTCATAAATAAGTATTATTTTAAGATCCAATACAACACATATCAAGAGTTTTTTGTTTCCTAACATATGAAATATATGAATTATAGTAGGATTTTTTTACTCAATAAAACAATCATATAAATAGATATCATGGACCAAATTTATAAATATATTAAATAATAGATATTAGTATCTATTGAAGTCAAATATCTCACATGTTATTCTCTTAATTCACCTTTAATTAAGTGGTGTCATCACACCATTATAAGAGAAGAGGTCCCACTATGGTGTTCAGTGATTGTAGTGGATAATGGGTACCTTTAGAGGAAGAAACCCATTGATTGATACTGAGGGAGTTCAATCAAGATCATCATCGCAAAAGATTAATCATGGATAGTGAGGTATGACTATTTTATAGTTTTTTTCAATTAATATTTTTGATTTATCTATTGATCGATATTTTGTATGGGTTTTTTTCTTCCACTACTTATGGATATAGTGATATCATATAAAAACCTTCAATTTTATTATGGTCCCATTATTGATGGTGTCTTTTATGTTATAGGTGACTATAGAAAAAAAATTGGATGATTGATGACGGTAAAAATTCCATTAAACAAGTAAAGAAAATAAAATTAGTGCAAGAAATTATTATGTATTTTCTAACTAGAATAATATTCAAATGCTGGAATATTATTTTGAAACATTCATAGTAGGACAATTTTATGAAAAAAAGGAACACAATAACAAAATGGTATCTAATTTTCAAATTATTTATTATTTAATATATTATATAATTAATAAAAATGTTTAAAAACTATATGTAATCATAAAAGGGGAAATAAGATATTGGGTCAAGAAATTCTAATGGGTAAACTATTGAATCATAGAAACTAACTATATAGACTAGTTTTTCTTTTACCAATAGATCTGACATAATTTTTTTTGTAGTAAATTTTAAAGATATATTGTTTCAAAATTGCGATACTAGTTAAATTGTATATGAAAAATACATATGCTCCATAGAGTCTCAATACATTGTTGGTATTCAAAGTGTAAATGAAATTATAAAATACTAATGGTTAGGATCCACTATCATCATTGTATATATTAGATTTGTTTTTATAATTTTTATGTTCAATTATTGATTTAACATTTATGGTATAATTTTAATAATATTTTTTATATATATTTACATAGAAACTACATACTCCCATCACATTTTGATAATTGTTTTTCATTTTTAAGTTCCATATTAATTATTTATAAAAAAAATGAAGAACTCAACAGATGTCATTTAAAACTCATCACTAGATTTCAATGTGTTTGAATGAAAAGTAATGGATGATATATTTTTTAATAACTTACAGGCAAGGTTAAAACTATATTCTCAGAATGAAACTATGGTAATCTAATTTTTTAAGAATAATAACTTATTAATTTTCAAAAACAATAAGGAACAATAGATGTGAATTATAATAAATCTAGTTAATTTAGTGATATATTTTATGGATCTAATACATGGATATCTAACATATTGGACACATGTGATATCCTATTTTAATTAGTAATATAATATCTTTGATTTTTTATACCATCATAGTAGTATATATTTTATAATACATTTTAGAAATTTTATTATCATTTTAGTGTGGTGTTAATGAAACAAATAGTATATTATAGGAGGTCATTAAGCGCAAAAATTAAGCCTATGGATTTCAATATATAGAGATTTATTCAGTTATATATAATGACATTTCACTATTAAAAACATCATAAAAAATTTATTATATGTTTTAATTTTTTTTAGTGTCCAAAATAAATCAATAGAAATAACTATGAATATTAAATTTATAAATTTATGAGAGATGTCATATTCTATCATATAACTAATATAATTGAAAAAATATATAATATTTGTTTAGTTTTTAAAAAATAAATTTTCAATAAAATTATGTACAAACCATTTCTATATTTATATATTTTTAATACTGTATAGATAATTTTATTCAATCATATTCCAATTCTGAAATATATTCATTCAAGAACGAGTGTCCAACTTACATAATTTCAAAATGTTTCTTAATATTATGAAGGGATATTTTTCTACCACATATTAAATAATTTTTATTCTATGCTATAACATCATGTATTTTTTTATAGTGAATAATGCATGTTTTGTGTTGTTCATCCAATGTGACTTTTTACAAATATAAGTGTCTTTTAAGTTTTTAAAACATGCATTAAACAATCAAAACCAGGAAAACAAGCTCAAGTTTTTTTGAAAAGATAAGAAAATAGTTAATTCAATTGTGACATGTATTAAAAAACCACACATAAATCTTTATATAATGTTCCATTAATGATATAAAGTACATTTTTACAATTTAAATCCATTCTATCACTTTAAATGTGTGTTAATCTATCAAAATCAAGAAAATGAGATTCAATTCTCATGTAAATTTAGATAAATTAAATGTGATTAATTTATAACCTACAGGTTTAAACCAAACATCAAAAGTGACTTTTTAAAAAGTTTTTTAATTCTATAAATAGATTACAAATTATTAAAAAACTAATAAATAATATTGAATTATTGAAAAAAAATTTGGCAGTGATCATTGATTCATTTTATACCTGTTGAAAAAAATCACATATCAATATGAAATCATCCTAATTTTATTTTCTTAATAAAAATCCATTTAATTTATTTAAATGTATTTTAAATTATCAAAATCTTATAAATGAGCTCATATTGTCATAAAAATTTAAGATAATTATATTTTATTAGTTTATGACTACAAAACAAACAACATGTTAATTCAATGTGTGATTTTTCTCATATGATTAAAAATTATTTTTTATAATTAAAATTATTTGATGTTATATAAAAATGTATTTAATGATTGAAATTGAGTAAAAATATTAGATTTTTGAAAAAAAACGAGGGCAATGATCAGTGATTTATTTGTGACCTCTAAAAACAAACTGCACATACAACCTACTTGAAATTTGGAAAAAAATTGATCCAAATTTTTATTTAATAATTGAAACTATTTTTTTAGTTTTATTATATGTGTTAAGAAATTAAAATGAGAAAATGATATATGGTTATTATAAAAATCAAGTTTAATGATTATTGATTTATTTGTGACATCTATGAATAAATTACATGTCAATTTAATATGAGATTTTCTTATAATGATCCAAAGTTTCTTTATATAATTAAAATTATATTTAATGGTATAAATTTGTGTCAAAAAATAAAAAAAAGAGTAAATGATATCATGTTTTCAAAAAAATATAAAAATCATCAATGATTCATTTTTCACCTATAAGAATAAACTACTCACCAATTTAACATGAAATTTGATTTTAAAGATTCCAAATCTTTTTTCATAATTAAAATAATTTTATGTTCTATAAACGTGTTCTAGTTGATTAATAATGAGAAAACCAGCTCGGATTGTAAAAATTTTCTTTTGAAAAAATAACTAATTAATTTATTATTTATAGTAAAAATACGAACTCTAATCTGATGTGAAAATTTTTTGATATGATTATAAGTAAAATTTTATAATTAAAAGTTTAAGTTATTAAAACATGTATCCAAATATTAAAATAGATGAAATGACATCAAATTTATAAAAAAAATTAGGTCAATGATTGTAAATCTATTTATCACCCAAAGGAATAAACTACACATCAATTTGAAGTATTATTTTCTAAAAAATATTCACAATGACATTTTATAATTATAAATGTTTTAAAGTAACATGAATTAATGTCTAACAATCAAAATAAGTAAATAATGTATGCTTTTTTTTGAAATGTTAGGAAAATTATTTCAAAATTATTAGTGACATATGGGGAAAAACATCATATCAATATGATATCTGATTTTCTATAAATTATCCAAAGTGTATTTTAATAATTATAAATCATTTTTACATTAAAAATATCCATTATATAATTTAACACAAAAATTATCCCATATTGTTGTAAAAAGTTAGAGAAATGTACTTAGATTAGTTTTTTACCTGTAATAATAAAAAACATGTCAATATGATATGTTATTTTCCTATAATGTTTCAAAGTTAATTTTTATAATTATAATATTATTCATACTAGTTATTCTATGTTACTTTTTGATATTTTTTTAATTAGGTTATTATTACATTCTTGTAGGTCATCAATGTTTTTCAACAAATTATAGAATTTTTAATTCTATCTTTTACTTGAATATTCTTATTATTCTATAAAAGGGAAACACATTTATTATATATTAGTGGAATATTTTTTTCTCAAATGAAAAATGTAATATTTTAGTTTAATGGGAGGAGAGGTTGTGTATGTGTATGCCTTGTTAAAATTATGGTATAAACATGGATAATATCTTTTCCCATTGAATTGAAATCCAATAATTTTTATATGAAAATATGTATTTTATCATATGTAAGAAAAATTAATTTTAAATGATTGATTAGAAAGGATCTCCAAGAAAAAATATGAGCACATATTGAAGTACATTTATTATCCTTAATGGGATTTTTTTATTAATTTATAGTTGTATATTAATTAACCTTATGGGACATATCTATACTAGGAACACTAAATTTGATATAAGGATTTTTTTCTTAGTTTAAAATTTTAAATGATTAAATAATTTATTATTTTTTTCTTTGTCAGTGTATTATGATATATCTCATATCGATAAAACAATTTTAATGACTTAGTATTTATCAACTTATTATATAGTGATTAGTTGTCATTTTTAAGCGATATTAATAAAATAAATATTTATTATTTATATTTATCTATGAAATTTGTATCAATGATAATTGGTATGGGTAAAATTAAAGTATGGTTGATTATTTTATAAATACCCTCATTCACATGTTTCAACCTTTTTGTACAATTTTTACTTATTTTTACATTAATAGAAAATTAATTTTTTTATTTTTTATTGTTGCAACTATTGATCTATAATTGATTTTTTTTAATTTTTTCAACAATATGTCAATTACTTTAAATTAAAAAAAAATTATTTCAATGTAAATAAATATCTTTATTATTTGAAAATGTATTTATTCTATAATAAATATGATTTTTTTTATACTATAGTAAACTATTGTGAAATAATAATACAGAGTTAGCCTTTCTTAGTTCTGGAGTTTAGTACTAAGAAATACGTGTTGTTATCATGACTAAAAAATAACTAATAATGGAATCTCATTATCGTTTCATTTTTATTATTGATAAATGGGGTTAATTTTTTCCAATGAATGCAACATCAATGCTAAGAAAGTCCATTTTGAGCACTGATAAAGGTCTATCATATAGTAATGATTATTTTATTTATATTACTTCATGTTTTTATCATATAAATTATATGAGTTAGTTATTATAGACTTATCCATAAAATAGGAAACATAAATTTTAATAAGGTGCTTTATGATATATCTTACCATCTTCAAACCTTAACATTGTTGAGTCCTACTAAGGAAAGTAGCCTCAGTTAAATATGAGAGTTCCATGTGCTGAATGTTTTCTAGTTACTTTCAGATAAATAATATGTTCATGTTATCACTTAAAAGGCCCAAAAAGGGGATAATAAAAAAATATTGATACTTTATATAAAAACTATATTGTGAGAATTGTTGATATCATTATAAATACTTAGATAAAACATATTGTAGCCCCCATTAAGTGCATGATCACCCAAAATTCATTACATGTTATGGGTAACACTCCCAATGTATGGATTGAATTATAATAGAAATATTAAATGTTGTACAACTGACCATGAATTATTTTCTGCAATGTTTGATAACCAATAGGGAGTAAAAAAACAAGGGGTGATAAATCACCAAATAAATCTTTCAGCACAGTTATTTTTCCTACCATTTAAATTGATATATTTTATTAGGTAATTATAGTATTGGGTATCCCCTTTTGATTATGAAGAGAGAAATAAATAGGGTTTCTCTATTCTCCCATGGGTGTAGGAAAACATCCAAACTATATAAAATTTTCATGTTATTTCATTTTCTATTTGTGTATGCATTCTTCTTCCTAAAAAATAATACAAGTGTGTTCCACTAATAAAAAAGAGGTATGATAGCCACTATAATGGTGAATAAAAAAATATTTTTCCATTTTATAAAAATTAAAAGTGATCTCACACTACTTTCCAATGATTTTTACAGCATCTATTTTAGTAATTTATGCCATAACTCACTCTTTTGGAGTCTTATTTAGATTAAACAAAAGTCTATTTACATTAAATCAATTAGGTCGAAAATATATATGCAATTAGTTTTTTAAATTCCTACTGCTTCAATGTAGTAAAATACTAGTAATATGATTAAATTCAGATTATTTGATTGTGAAATTTTGAATCTCATTGTGAAATATCATTTATATATAAAATATTTTTGCAAGTATTTTTTAACACAATTGGTTAAAAATAATCCTATTGAATAATAATCAAATAAACATCTATCCAGTGACTATTCCATTTAAAATATGAAATTTTCTAATACCATGCCAATTATTATAAATTGGTTTATTATTAACAAAAAATGTGATTCTAAAATTAGGTAATAGATCGAAAAAAATATCTTTCAAAATTTTACCAATTAACTCGATGTGTATGTCATTTGGAAAAATTTAGAAAATATGTATCTAGGGACACCCATGTAAAATTATTAAAACCTAATAAGGTGAATTTTAAATATATAGAAAAATAAAAGTAGGAAATTTTCAAATCATATTATAAAATTAACATGTATTTTGATAAAATTAATTCTTTGAAAAATTATTTTTAATGATGATTTTAAGGTAATTTTGATGTAGAGTTATTTAACAAGGTTTTGGGTCACACTGGTCTTGTAAATTATAGAATATACTCTTGGTGGATTTCTCACCACTTAAATGGTGAAATAATTAATTTTTAATAAATAATTATGAAGGAAATATGAGAGAAATATCCCTGAACTTGAAGGAGTTGTCACTGAAAGAAAAGGGAATTGAAAATGGAAGGTAATAAGCATATAAAAAATATCATGACCAAAAATTATTATAGGAGATCACAATTAAAATATATATAAATATATGATTAAAAGAGCCACAATTTTGGAAATCCTGTACACTTGATCTAAGGTTGTCAGAAGTTAAATATGAAATAGAGAAATCAGGGTGGTAAAAACAAACAGATGATGTAGTAGTTGTTAATAGCGATGTGATTATTTATCAAGAAGACAATCACATCAATATTGTAAGTAAAAATTTGATATTTTTGATCTACCTAGGTGCCTATTATTATTCCACCACTAGAAAATACTTATTATCATCTTACACTCTAGGAATTTTTGGACATCTGAAGATGAGATATGATGATACCTCCAAAATCATTATTACTGGTTATATTTTT
Source organism: Viscum album (assembly GCA_963277665.1). Taxonomy (NCBI): domain Eukaryota; kingdom Viridiplantae; phylum Streptophyta; class Magnoliopsida; order Santalales; family Viscaceae; genus Viscum; species Viscum album. The sequence continues at coordinate 446,580,808 of OY728119.1, forward strand.
TTATAGAGATTAATATTGGATATATTTTATTATTAAAATAAGTGAGGTACATTTATGATATTCTCAATTATAAACTTGAATTCATGGCAATGATGGATATTTCATTTCATTAGTGATGAAAAATAAAATCATTCAAAAGGTAACTTGGTTACTAAATATAGGAAGAAGGATTCATCTCTTTATGACACAAATTCCCAACCGTGTGGTGGGGAAATAAATTAATTTTGGAAGAAATTATATATAGAGGTGTTTCATGGATGAATTAGACACTTGAGTGCAAAATTAATGAATAAAATTTCCAAGAAGTATTTATTTCTATGAATCAAAGGTACACATTTGGATACTTCTACGAATGTTTTTGCAAAAAAAACACATAGAATCATTCTACGATTGTTATCCAATATAGTATATATTTTAGATATGATAGACACTTATTTATTCATGATGAAATAAAAGTAAATGTTAGGTGATATTTATTTTCTTCACTTTTATCTATTATCATTATAGAAAAGTATAGGCATTTACTTTGAAAACCAAAGGTTAAGTAAAGGGTGTCTTAAAGAAATTTCAAGTGAAGGTTAAAAGAGAAATATATAGGAAATTAAAGTGTTAATATATAGACCATTTAGGAGAGTATCATGGTATATTTAGAGAATAATGTAGAATATTTAGCATTAATATGAAAAAATTAGTACCAAAGGCACCTTAATATAATGTTGTAATAGAGGGGATGAATAAAACTATATGTAAGAGAGTAAGGTTTATTATATTAAAATAAAATACACTAAAAAAAATTTAGGAGGAGTCAACAGAGATTAAAAAATATTATATCAATGTTTCTATATCTGTTATATTAAACCATGAAAAACCAAGTATTTTGATATTTAATGATGTTTCATATAAATAACTGATCGTTTTTAATAGTAGAGTATTTGTGAACATTCTAATTGGTGTGGGGATTAATCTAGATGGAATGGAAAACCAATGTTTTTTTATAGGGAATCTCATGATTATTTTGGGTATACACTCTAGAATCTCATCAACAAGAAGATAATCAGAAGAAGATATGATATTTCTTAAAGTTAAAAAAATTAAATATTTATAAAATCTAGATGAGTCCCAATATGAATAAATTTATATCAATATGAAACTAATCACATAACTATTAGTATCAAATAATGGATAAAAGTTTTATAACAGTGATGATTCATCACCACTATATAATATGTAATAATATTCTAATATGTCATTATTACATGTTATACTAGAGAGGATCCTATAAGAAAAAAACTGAAAATATCCAAAATAGAATGATAACTGAGTCATTGATACTCATCTCACGAGTATATGATGATAACTAAAAGAGGAGAAATATAAAATTATGATTATGTTATTAAAAGTCATATGAATATGGAATGAAGAAAATTTATGGAAGAGGAGTTGATATCATTGGAACAAAATCTCACACTTGACCCGATAGGGTTATCATACGAAGTGAAGGCACTCAAGAACAAGTGGGTGTATATAGTCAAAAATGAAGATAGCAGCTTAAAACTATGATATAAAGTAAATATTCTTATAAATGTTTTTGATTAAAATAAATTTATTGGCTTCAATAAAAATAATTACCTATGGAAAAAAATTCATAATTATTCATGGATGAGAAGTATCCTGAACTTATAGGTACAATATATTGATGTGATGACTAAATTATTACATGGTGGTATACATAGAAAACCCAATTGTTTTTTAGGTTCTATATAAAGAAAACATGGTTTTTAAAATTATAAAATGTTTATATGTTTATAAAAATCACCAAGACGTTTTTATAGGAAATTTGACTCATTCATAGAGAGAAATTAGTATAGAAAAAACGTTGAACACTATGACTTTATCAAAAGGTTTTCTTATTGTGATTTAATTGTTCCCTTTGTTTATGTTGATTCTATATTGGTTATTGGTAGATATATTACCAAGATTAATAGGTTAAAGAATAAGTTTATCTAGTCCTTTGAAATAAAGAACTTAGGTGAAGCCAAAAAAAATTCTACGAATAATGATTACTTGTGACGGGATGTGTCAAAGTATTTTGTTATCTCAAAAAATGATATATCAAGAAGTTTCTTGGAAAATTAATCATGATAAAGGATAAAAATTTTAATAATATACTTTTGAGTCATTTTAGGAATATCAAAATTCATTTTCCATCAACTTAAGATGATAAAGGAGATATCAAAAATGTTTATTATGAGTCATTTATAAGAAGTCTCATGTTTGATATAATGTTACCCAAAAAATATAGATAAAGTTATTTCAGTTGTGATATTAGTTTTATAAAAATATATAAAGGATCATTGGGAATCAATAAAATGTATATTAAGGTATATTTTAGGTACATTAAATCATGGTTTATATTTTGGAAATACTAAACCTTTTTTGGAAGGATATAAAAATACTGATATGGATGGAGATGTTCACAAAAGGAAATATACATTTGGATACTTTATGTCATTTGTAGGGGGTTGTACCATGTAAATAATATTTACAAAATTTATTTTATTTATTAATAAAAAAAGTAGTGTATATCTCAATCATTGAAGGTTGTATGTAGATCTTATGGATGAAGAAAATTATACAAGATATGGGGCATGAACCTAAGAATGATGATCTATATTATGCCAGAAAGAGTTTCATTAATCTTAGTAAGAAACCAAAATTTCATTCAGAATCCAAACACTTTTACATTTTATATCATTGGGTCTAAAATATTTTTTAAGGGAAAATGTATAAAATTAATAAAATCCATGCCAATGGAAATGTATAATATATGATAAAAATAACCTACAAAGAGAGAGGCTTAAATATTGAAAGGGGACTAAAAGTATAATATCTAATAAAAATTAGTTTTTAGGGGGATATTTGTAAGGTCCACTCTAAATTTTAGGAGACAATTATATGAGGAATATTCAATTTTTTTTAATGGATGATGAATTATTATCTTCAAAGTTTAGTAACCGATGTAGAATAAATACTTCTCAAAGGATGATGATTCAATTAATAAATCATTGAACAACATTATTTTAAATAACTTTTAAATTGATATATATTTTTAGTTAATTATAATATTGGGTATCCTTTTATGATTATTTATATAATGAAATAAGTGGATCCCTTCTCTGGTGGATGTAGGCACCCTTCTAAACCATGTAAAATTTCTGTGTTGTTTCTTTTCCTTTTTGAATTTTCTTCTACTTACTCAAAAAATATAGTGTGATCATTACAATTAAAAAAATGAGATGATTTTTTCTTGTTTTTATTTGTTATGTTGGTCAAAAAATCATTCAGCCTTCTTTTAGAAATTGGTGTTTAAAAATTAGGAATAATAATTCATAAGAAAGTAATCACACCGAGATTAATTATTCCTATATATCCTTTCAAAATTTTGGATTATACTTAATAAATTACGGTATGAGGTCATATTTTTCACACTATAACAATTAAATATAGTTCCAAGTTATATATCTTATAGGATTTTCAACTTTTATATTGAAACCTCTATCAACCATAATAACCAAACTTGTGAGTTCACTTGAAAACTCTTAAGATTTTTCAAGTTAACTCATCCCAGTCAGTATACTTGCCTCAAAACTCTTTCTTGGAATAAATAAATTGTAAACATGTAGAATATTATGATTCTATAATTAAATTATATGATTATAACAAGTAATACATTGATATCATACTTGTATAGATAATCCAATATCTGTTTGATGAAAATATCACACCCAACAATTGAACAAGTCAAAGTAGACTCTCACGAGTATATAAGTCGAGTCCTATAGTGTAAGACACTACTAAAAATGCACTTTTATTAGTGCATAAAATGTATTTTATCACTTATAAAAAAGTAGAGATATTGTGATCAAATTTAAAATACATATTCTTTTATTAGTGCTAAAAACACTAATAAAGGATGCCTTTATCAGCTCACCTTTTAGTGTTGGTAAAGGGTGACTTCATCAGTTATATCATTAGAACTGATAAAATCCCTTACCAACTACTTTATAAATCTAGAACCTATATCGAAAATAATCTACACTAGTCAATATAAATCATGCAAATGATTTAGATTACAAAATAGTATACTAAATATAAAAAACAGTTTTGATTTATATTTTACCATCATTTCAATAAAAATATTACATTGATGAATTTTAGTGCAATAAAATAAATTGATGTAAAATTAAATCATAAAAAAATACTTATAAAAAATATAAAAAAAACTCTAATTGTATACTTTCTCTAATGATCATCCCAACCTCATAAAAAGGAAGCATATTCCTATTATAAAAACATTTTTTATTTTAGTAATAATAAATATAAAAATATAACCAAATTAATATTGAAATTTTATATATTCAATTATAATTTTCAATTATAGGGATATTTGGTCACTTATTACAAATCAAAAATGACTCATGATTCTTTATACTAATGTATCAAGATAGTCTGAAGGTGTTTTCTTTATTTTGACTATGTGACACACCTAGTGAGAAAAATGTTACTTTTATATTTTAAACATTTACTTTGAGTTATACTTGACACATCATGTATAGAAATAACTTGTGTTTAATTTCTACTTGTCAAAAATTAATCACATATTATTTCACTAAAGTGTCAGGACAATATAATCATGTTTTCTCATATTAATTGTAATATTTATGTTGTTCACTAAAATGTTACTTTTGAAATGAAAACATGCACTTTGAGTCATACCAGCCACACCATATATCCAATTGATGTACAGTTGATTCTGATATTTAAAAAATGAACAAAAAATAATTTTATCAAATTATAAAGAAACTTATGGCATGTTTAATCTATTTTTAGTGTATTATATGCATTTTGAACTAATATATCACTTTTAAATGAAAATTCGCCCTTTAAATAATAGCAAACACACCTCTTGTCAAGTTTATGTATATCTAAGTCCTAAACTTCACAAATAAATTTCCAATATTTTTTCTAAAATATCAAGAAAATTATATTATGTTTGGTTGGTTTTGAGTATGTGATATTGTTGGTACCAAACATGGAATATACCCTGGGGTGAATTATGGTATTATGGTTCTTAAAAATCTATCCTTGATCATGATCTTTCTCTCTCTGTTTTATAGGGAATTATTTTCTAACTCCCCTATAATCACTATAGATTGATGAAAGTAGAAAATAATGAACACAAGTGTTTTTACTTGGTTCACCCTAATGGGATAATCTAATTATAATGCATGGAATGTGCATATACACTTGAGACTCTAAGGATACTACTTTATTTTAGAATGAAAATTGGATCAATCACATTGACCCTATGGATTAATAGTTCACATAACCTATTGAATAACTCATTTATATTCTTCATGGTGGGGAACATAGTTCTCATCTTTTTATATTCTTCCCTTCCATGAAATGAGAATATGAAAATAAACCTATAAAAGTAATCACACCAACACGGGTCTGATAAATTTATAGTGAGTGAGATAAATCTTGTAGAACATTCTTCTACATCACACACTTTACAAAACCCATACCTGGAAAACTTTTCTTTATTTATAGTAATTAATATAAATCACCTCTATTTCTATAGTTGGAATAATTAAAAAATATATACTCTCATTCCTCTATTTATTTAAAAATAAATAACTCTCTTTTTCTAGTTTCATTTCTATATTTATTCCCAATATCTCCTCCTCTATTTAAACTTATTTATTTTATATTTACTAAAAAAATTATATTTTACAAATAATAAAATAATTTCATAATCTAATATGGAACTTTAATGGTAAAAATATAGTTTTCGCACTTTCAAATTTCTAACAAAATTGACTTAAATATTGGACATAATTAGTTCTTAAAACTTCATCCAGAACATAAATTTGGAATTCACACATTCTATACTATTACAGCCTCCATATTTAAATCTAATATTCTCTATGATGTAGCATGTGTGGATAAAACCAAAACATATAGTCATCGTAAACTTACTTAAAATAATCAAAATATTATGGTTTGAACCTCTATTGATTTTCATCTTGATTTTCTCCACTCAAATATTTTTAATGAAATAATTATCAAAATATCCATTAAATACTATTGGATTATTTTTATAAAAAATTTAAAAGGGGGTAACCCTTATAAATTGGATAATTACCTTTATATGTTACCCTTATAAAATTCCCTTATAGGTACCCTTATTCTACCCTTCTGAAACCACCAAGAGGGTATACCCTTCTAAGTACCCTTTATTGCAAGGTATACCCTTTTTTGTACCCTTCTAAAATTACCATACCCTTATAATAACCCTTAAAAATATGTTATACCATTATGAATAAGGCATAATCTTATAAAATCACTATACACCCTTCCAAATTCAACTTACCTTTCCTAAAAATACTTTCCCAAAGTTCTTTCCTTTTTTATCAAGGAGTGATTCACTAGGAAAAATTAAAGAACCTTTTCAAATTATTCCATACTTCATGAAAGTACCTCTATATACATAAATAGGCATCATTTAAGATTAATTACATATTATTATAAATAAATAAAACCTTAAAAATTACTTTAAGGGGATTTTTTCAATAATATTTTCCTTTCATTTTGTTGATAATTTCAAAAATATTTAGAGATTAAGCCTTTGAGAAACTTCATAAAACACTTGATTTGAACATAAACACAATATGAACCCCATTTATTCAATATCTGTAGAAATTATTCACTTATAATCAACTATAAGATCATATTAGTCAAAAATGATATAAGAAATAAGAGTTAAAAGAAAATATCCCCATCAAAACTCTTTTTTGGCATCATGAAAATTCACCATCATTCCAAGATTTAGCTTCCCCTAATAAAATCATTTTTTCTCCCCCACATTCCTAAAATAATATTTCCCCTAATCATGGATAGATTCTTCCCCATTATCAACAAACCAAAAGAGAAGTATTTGAAATCTCCCAAAAGAGGGTTAGAAAGACATATATTTAATAAAAGAGAGAAATCATGCCTTTCTATAAATAAAAAATCACACAGGGGACTGGTGGTCCCTTCCACAACTCATTTGGTGGGATGGATTTAATTAGACTCACAAATCTAACTAATTCCTTTAAAATTCTACCTTGGGAAGTTCCTTATTCATGATTTCTATAACATGAGATTATGTGGACATGTATTCCAACTTCATAACTTGTTGCTCAACTTACTCCTTTATGAAATGATATTTAATCTCAGTGTGATTTTTTCTTGGATAGTGAAAAACAATTCTATGATTTATCACAATCTAGTTGTCATACATGATAATAATAGGATATTCCATGTGAAACACAAAATCTTCAAAACAAATCTTATCCACATTAACTAGGTACAATCCTGAGTAGTTTCTACATATTCAACCTTTACTATGCTTAAAGAGATTCAATATTTTTTTCTTTATTAACAAAGAGTTCCAAGAATTGTAGAGATAGAAAATATAACCTAAGTTTGATTATAATCATTCACCAAACCTACCTAATCTACATATGTAAATACCATGAGTTTATTTTGTTAAGTGGTGTAATAAAACATCCCAAAATCCATTGTTTAGTTGATATAATGATGTATTCTTATAATAACTTGTATATGAATTTATTTGGGATAACTTTGATTGTGGGTATGAAAAAAAATTATAATAATATGGTTGTCAATAATAACAATCTACAAATAATTTTTTTATATTTAGTCACATCAACCTATTTTCATTTATTATCTTTTTAAAATTTCATTTAGGTAACATGAAAAGTTTTCATTGACCTTGAATCATACATTTTAAATATTTTAACTCCTACTTAGAATATTTTTTGAGATAAATAAATGTACCATCCTTTATTTGAATCACCTGAAAGAAAATTAAAAATTAAAACTCTCTAATAAAAGGAATTTTTAATTGAAACCTCATGAATTCTAATAATTGATTTCATTTTGCAACATCTAAACCTACAAATATGATGTTATACACATGAATATGAACCAGTATCTTATACTCTATATCATTATTGATTTAGTGGTTATGATCAATTCCTATTTGAAATATAAAATTATTTAAGTATTGATCTATCCATGAATACCAATACTTTGGTTCTTAATTTAGTAAATAAAAATAATTCTTTAAATAAAACAAATTTTTTATCTTCATTCTCCAGAAAACCATCTGGTTGATCTATATAAACCTCCTCTTCATGTAAACCATTAAATAATTCCTATTTTATATCAATTTTATACACATTGAATCCCCTTTTTTATTTCAATATCCAAAAATAGTCTTATGGTTTCAAGTCTAGCCATCAGTGAAAACGTCTCATCTGTATATATGCCCTAAATTTGGAAATACCCTTTACACACCAATAATTATTTGTTCCACATCACTTTTTCATATTCATTTGGTTTATTTAGGAACACCCATTTGGTTTTGAAGAAATTTATGTCTTTCTACCATGGAATAACCTCCCTTATCCCACTCTTTTTAATTTATGAAGATATTTTCATATCTATGAACTAATGATCATGCTTAGTTTCCTTAATAAAGGTTTTAAGTTCTACCTAGGATAAATAGGAAGATTGATACTATGTTTTCATCCTTATAGTTTGAACTAGGACTATCATTACTCTAAAAATATTATTTTCACTAATTTATTCACTTCAAGATTTCCTTTTAGGGGCAATTTTTATCACTATATTTTCTTAATCTTTAGATTCTTTATCTGAGTCTTGTACAGACCCATAACCTCTCCCTAGGAATCTAACTTCGCTATTAATTTCCCACCAAAAAATTATGTAATCTTCCTATAAATTCTACTCAATGGTTCTTAAAATAATCTTAATATTTTTTAAAAACTATTATTTCTTATCATTATTACATCTTAACTTTCCCCTATCTTATCAGACTTATTATTTTAGCACATATAGTATTTTAACTTCCTATTCTTTTGTTTATTGAGAGAAAAACATTTACACCCAAAAACATAGAATTACTTGAGTTTTTTATTCTTACCATACTAAATTATGTAAGTAGGCTTTTCTTTATTTGGGAACGAAAAAAACCTATTGCAGATATACAATGAGGAGAACACCACTTTCTTCAAATATATCTCTAATAGTTTCTTCTCAAAAAGCATAGTTTGAGTCATATTATATATTATCTAATTCCACATCTCAATAACTTTGTTTTTTAAAGGTGTCCTCACTGCCAAAACTAGAAAGAAAATTCTATGTCTTTCAAAATATTCTTTTATATGGGTATTGGTGAATTATATACCTTTATCAATGTGGATCATAAAAATATTTAATCCTAGTATCTTTTTAGTAAGAATATAATATCAATTAATTCATTTTAATACCTCGGATTTCTATGTGATCACCATTAGTGAATCTATCATACTATAGTTATCAACAAATAGCATAATATACCTTTTTCCATCCAAAGATTTAGGTGGCATAGTCCCAAACATATCCACAGGAACAAGATCAAGTTGCCTAGATGTTTTATATTCTTTTTCTTATAATCCTTCTGTAAAATTTTCTATTTTTTAGAATAATAACATTTATAATTATGATCACTTGTGGGGTTTGGAATATCTTGAATATCTTCATTCTTTATAAAATTCTAAAAATATTTTTGGATCAAATGGACAATACACTTTTTCCATAACTATTTATTCTCCTATTTGGATATCATGTGCCTATATTCATCTCCATTAAAAAGAAAATGTTTCCCATTCATGCACCTTTCTTGCAAAAATACTGACCCATATCTTCCCTTGATATTCCTAGACTTATTATTAAATTTCACTTTATTATCTAAGTCACAAATCTTTACTATTATTAGTAATTTGTGACCAGAACCATAAATAAATAAGACTTCTGTATTCCTTAGGTATTTTCACAAATATTTTCCTTTTAAAATTCAATAATTTTTACCCCCTCATTTTTTTTCAAAATGATCTACTCCATCCCTATCACATTTGATATCAGTGACAAGGTCTTTATTTCTGATCTTGTGGGAAGTACACCAACGTCCATAATCTAATTTCCAAACCTATATAAAGCCTTCAATGAAATTTTGGAGGTATTGTACTTATCATATTTTCTCTTCTAGACCCATTATTTCTGGTCAAATTTACTTAATTATGTAAAAGATTACTAAATATTTGACTCCATGGATTTTGCTTTATTTTTAAAAATTAAAAATCTTCTTTGTGTTTCCAACTTATTTGGTGATAGCTCCGGTTTTTTTGTTCTACTTATTTGGGTCTCCTTAAAACATTTATTTATAACCTTAATGTTCTTTAAATTCAATTATTCTCGAAACCTTTAAAACAAAATTAGTATCTATAAAATTTATAATAGAAAGAGTAAATTATACTTTCCTATGTTTGTAATTCTTACTCCCTTAAATATTTTTTTCAATGTAGAACATGTATTGGGTATTCTCTAACTTACCATGGAAATAAAACCTTACTTTTTATGTCTTATTTTCACCATTTGTTTCAATAGTAGTAGTATTTTGGGATCTATATAAATCACCATTTCTTAAGGGTGTTGGTGCTTAATGTTTTGGATAAACCTTGATTTCTTTCTTCTTATAATTATGCACCAAAATATATTTGATTTTCATTTCAAACATTTCACGTATGGGAAATTTATAACTTCATAGATAGTCTCCCCTAATGAATTCTTTATATTTATATGGGGATACTATCATTAAACTACTTGATGTCATGTTAGGTGTAAGAGTCTTTCTTGTCCTCACACTTTTATCACCAAACCATGACTTCTTACGTTGATTTATTCAATTATTTTTTTCCCTTTACTTCATGAAAACTGTTAAGATATCAATGATACGTGAATTGTATTGAATTTTTATCCTAATATCAATATCTATCTTTGATTTTATAGATTTTCATTTTTGAATTTAATCTTTTAATTTTGACTTCACCTCCTCCTATTGTTGCATGTAGAGATTGGATTCATATAAAACCCCATTATAGTTTTATAGATTTATCCCTTGATATTTATATTTATTAAAGATCTTTCTCAAGTAAAGATTATAAATAAACACAACCTTTGATTCAAACATCTTCATCCTAACTGTCTTTAAACTTGTGCAATTTCAACCATAGCCACTATGACATCTCCATTGAGGTCTCTAAAATCTTAAACATCCTCTAATTCTATCTCATTTGAGCTTTATCCTTCACGATATAATAAAATTTTTCATTTGAAGAATTTTTATTTTTATTTTAATTTTCTTTTATCACTATTAAAATGTTACTTCACTTATTATTCCTCCTCATCAACTTAAAACTTCTTAGAATACTTGGAAGAAATATGAACTAATTTTCCACATCTAAAGAAATCCAATGGAATATATCATTTAAATTTTCCTTTACCTATTTTTAACTTAGAGGAATAAAAAATTATTACTTATATACTTCTTCATGTTTTGGTTCCTCTTTCAATAATAGCTTCTTTGTATCCTTGAAAGCTACTTCATGATATTTATCCTTTAATATAGACTCATTATCATTTTTTATCATCATGTATGCCATTAGAGTACCATATAAGTTTTCCAACATCACCTCCTTTGGATATTTACTGTCAAGAACCAACACTTTGGGATTAAAATATATTGGTAGTCTCTTCAAGATTCTTTTCACAATTTTTGTATCATCAATAATATCCAAAATCATAATTACTATTTTGGTATTATTAAAATAAATCCACTTTATCATGTTAAGTGGGAGCCCACAAAAAATAAATTCAATAGAAAATAAAAAATCAAGCCATACACCCACCATAAATTAAAAACGAACACAAAAAATAAAAATATAATTTTAAAAGATGAAAAACTAGGGAAGAGTTGACCAATGAGGATAAAATCCTTGATCCAATAACATTCTAAATGCATTCCACTATCTCCTTGAGGTGATATGATCATAACATACATATATAATTCACCATTTTATATGAAAACCTAATATATTACATAATAATTCATGTCCCATAACTATAAAGGTAAATGTATTTGGAGACTTGATACATAATCATATTATTTTATGAAATATCTCCAATATCACCCACAAATTTATTCTCAAATAGTACTGTTCTTATATAAATCATACTTGATACTTTTCTTTATAACCTGGGTAAAATAAAAATATAAGAAAGAGTGATCTCATATTCTCAGCAGGGGTAAACATCTGAGTCATCAATCAAATATCCTAAGTAAGAATAAGATAAACATAAGGGTATGAAAGAATAATCATATCTTATAAAAACATACCCAGCGTGTAATAGGCTATAAATCATATATCATGGAAAAATTATTTGTCATATAAAATGACATGAATCATAAGAATGTGGAATCATTAATAATAAATCATTATCCTAGAGAGAATATTATATGTATAAGAACATGTCATAGGAGTTTGTGGAATAGTCATAAGAATAGAAAATCATGTTAATAGTCATGGATCACTACTAACACCATCATAAAAGAGTGGATAAAGTCCTATGGTGTAATGAGTTTACTGTCTATTTCCTTTTCATTAATGGAAGACAAAGTCCCATATTGGATTGCGTCTAATCCCCATTCCCTTTCATTGTATCTCATGAGATATCAAACTTTACACAATACATTAGAGGGATATATAATTACAAGACCTTCTATGAAAAATTTAAAACTATACATATGTGTACCCTAGGATCACAAAAACATTCATCATTTCATCATAGCTTAATTAAACCATGGAAAAGAAATGGATTCCATGAAAGGATCCTTAAAACATCATCATCATAAGAAATCTAGAGAAAGAATTTGAATAGTATAATTAGAGTATATTCCAAGTAAATAATAATATTCTTTAAATTATGTTGACATATATGAAAAATAATTTTGTAAAAGTATTTGAAATATGGTTTGAAAAACAATAGAAAACATCATTTTCTTTTTGTAACTTTTAAAGACTATAAATTAATAGAAAACTAGGAATAGGATTATCTTTCAAAAACCTTCAAAACATCAAATGAATATTTAAAAAATTATGGTAATTATTTTGGTAAAATACAATTATTCGGTAAATGTTAAAAAACATTATTTTCATAGTTTAATAAAAATGTAAAATATAACTCAGAGAAAACATTATAAAAATTCATTTTCAATTTTTTAAATGAAACTGAGATATTTTACAAAATAACTTTACACGATCATTTCATAATAAAAAATAATATTTTTGAAACATTTTAAAGAATATAGACATAGAAGAAAAATATTCTTAACCTAAAAAGAATAAATAAAGTAATCTTTCCTTAAAAATATTATTTTAGAATTTTTTAGAACCATAGATTGGAAAAATAGAAAGAATGGTTGAAAAATAAAAAAAAATAAGATAAAATATAAGGTATTTTATAGGAAATATAATATAATTCCTCCAAAATATATTGAAGCATATATAATCCTGATTAAAAGTGATATTGGAACATAAACCCTTACTGCTTGGGTAATCTATGAAATAAAATATTATGAAAGATAGATCATTTGATGGATTTGTAAATAAAAATAATTATCATAAAAATCAACTTAAAATAAATTATTAGGAATTATATACATCACACAAAATAAATAAGGTGGTGAATATAGATCATATCTCAATGAAGGTAAATTGAGATGAGGTAACCCATACATCAAGTATCGACTTCATTCACACAAGATTTAAACTATAGTATAATAAATTAAATTTATTATTAATCCATATAAGAACCATATTAATACATAAATTACCATATAGGTTCCATTAATAATTTTAAAAAACCCATTTATTAATAATTATCCACTAAAATAAATATTCAAGGTGTTAACTGTTTTGTTTTTCATATATGTTTCTGTTTGGAGATTCGGGTTATTGAACCTTGGTAATAGTTTCATCATCTATGGAATATTAATAATTTTATAAATATAATATTTATTCATTAAATATGGTTTTATAAAAATTAATGTAAGTTAGCAATGAAAAATAAATTATATCACTTCATGGACTCAGTAGTTTGCACATATGCATGGGTGATATTATAATTTTTCAATGGATGGAAAGGAATGAAGGTAAATAATAATTTATTATTAAATTTTTTTAATTATATCATAAATATAATATATATTCATTAATTATATAAACATAATCATCTATTTTAGGTGGTGATGAAAAATAAAACATGTCACTTCATGATGACGGTAGTCCATACATACGCATGAGAAACACTTTCCTTTTACATTGGATGGAAATAAATATTAAGTTGTTTTAAATTTAACCTAAAAACATATAATTATAGTAATTATAAGAATTTCATTATATTAATATGGTTATATAATATTTATAGTGTGTGTAATAATAAATAAACTTGAAAGAACTCGTTTAAGAAGATTAACACTTCTTTGAGTATCTTATATTGGATTACACCTTAAGTCTTATTAGGATTATATTTTGGTGATACCATAACCTCTAGTAAGTAGGAAGTAAATTTAGGACGTGGTTTTTGTAGGAACATCTTAGATAGAGTGTTAAATGTGTGTGAAGGAGTGAAAAGATAAGGTTTCCTTTTATAAGTGTGGGGAGACTCACCCTTGTAAATAGTCAATGTTTTAAAATAATCTAAAGTATTTTTCTTCGGAAAGTGGAAAATGGATAAAATTTAGAAGATAGAATAATTTAGGGTTTAAATACACTCAAAAAATCTGATTTAGAACTGTTTTAGTGATTATTGAAGCTTTATCTTTTAGTTTAACCCTTTGTTAACCCTTTTAGCTCTGATTGTGGTGACAAGATTTTTATAATGACAACTTTTCATTATGGATAAAATTTAATTTAACCTTATTACCTAATATTTATTATGATGAATTGAAATATGGAATTAATTTTTAATGATTCAATTCCTAAAGGTAGAGGAAATTAATATAATATTGGCACATAAAATGTGTAAAAACCATTTTTAGAAAAAAAATTATTTTTAACCATCAAAATGATTTTACTCTCACTCATTGACTAGTAATAACCATTAGATGATTGTTAAATTATTTTTATGAATATATTATCTAAAAAATTAATTAAAACATTTATCAGTAATGATTAATTTAATTTATTAAGATAAAAACACATTATACACATAAAACAGTTTTTTAACAAATATCTCTTTTTACCTTAAAATGATTTTATCATTATTTAAAACTATTTAATATTAAATGTATAAATTATAAATTATTTTTATACATGTCTAAAAAATTATTTTACAAAATATTACTACTAAAAATAAAATAAAATAAAATATCTTTTAAATAAAACATATATTATAAAAACCATTTTTGTAAACAAAACATTTCAATTTATCCAAGAATTAATAACCTAAAATTCCTTAGAATTTCTCATCTAATAAATGAATTTAATTACATGATAATAATAATATCCACTAGAAAAAACTCCAAGGCCTATAAATATACTAAAAAATCATGGGAAATAGTTTTACAAGTAACCAATGATAAAATATTCTTAATGGACTCTAGCAAAACCCAATATGAGCAACTGACCCCTAACCTAACCCCCAAGTTCGATAACCGATCAGTGATTCTATTACCATCCATTAAAATATGAAAAAAAAAATTAATATGATTATAAGATTCCATGAAATCCTCTCATTTTGTCTTCATCCTCCAAAAAGGATAGTGAGCCTTAATCTTGATGGCATGCTCAGTGAAGACCGCATCATGCTCAAGACAAACATCGCTCTAATTATTGAACCTTTAAATTTAAATAACCAGAATGAATCCTTCCATATCTGAATCATAAGAAATAATAATTCTATAGTCCTTAGAGAATCAATAAAGTGCTCCAACATTATCATTCCTAAAGATCCCACTATAAGCACTATCTATATTTATTTTAATCCAACCTGCAATAATAGGTTTCTAAATAACATAAGTGAAGTCATTATAAATAATAAAAATACCCTTGATTCCCATTTTTTCAAGGATATAGAGCCTCTTAATGGATTTTCCACTACACCTAACATCCACACTATTATTCAACCTACTGAAATACATAATACTATTTATGAACATGTAAATTCTAGTATCCTACTCCTCATGCCTATTAGAATTAACATTCCACCAAATAAAGTGTCAAGCCTAAGACGCAATGGCCCTAAAAATATTCTTAGGTTGGGTTGAACCAGCCAGTTTATTGTAGCAGTTCATAATGGCCATGATTCTAGAATTAGTGAAATTATCAGCTTCAAAAAAATTAAACACAATACTATAAATTCATTTAGTATAATTACATTAAAAGAAATTATGGGTAATAAAATCATGACATTATTTACAATAACTACAAGTAGAGAAATAATATATCACAGATTTCATTAGGGTATCATTAGTAAGAAGTCTTTTGAAATATTCTCTCCAAATAAGAATAAACATGGAAGGAGTGATCCATGACTATTGAAGCCAGTGATCTCATTGGAAAACTCAGGAGGCCTCCCTATAAAGATGATATAATATAGATTAAAGGTTTACAGGATTCCATACTTAGATATCCCTATCGAGAATGAACTAGTAAGATAATATGACCTTCCTGAGGGATCTAGGAATGTGGTTTAAGGGATAATTGAAAAAATATTTTATTTTCACATGAGGATCCTGAATTTGATCAAGATAATGTTCAGAAAGTGGGGACTTGGCTTAATTATAAAACCAAAAATTGGGGATAAATGAATGATACTCCAACCATAAACTATTTTCCATAATCTCAAAGTTAATCCACTTTAGAAAGTTTCACATATAAGAGAACATGAATTTCAATTTTCCATATTGAATCTTATCAAAAAAAATCCCCTAAGAAATATATTACTACTAAAACTAAGATTCAATATTGCCTATAAAATTTAAGCTTATAAAGACTCATTAAATAGTTCCATATTCCTAATTCCCATTCCTCTATCATTGGATAGATTATATAATGTGTTCCAAATAACAATGATAGCCTTCCTCTCAAAAATTCTTCTGATCCATATAAAATTATTGATGTTTGAATCAAAATTTTAATCAAGGTGATAAGAAACTTGTAAATTATTAATGAATAAAAATAATTAGAGATAATAAATCATTTAATAAGGTAGAATATTTCATCAAGGAAGATTGATTTAACATTCTTAGAGAAAATATTTCCTTTATTCTATTAGTCGGATACCTAATATAAGAATATTTGGTTATATCCTAAAATAGAGGCACACCTAGATAATTAAAAGGTAAAATACCCTCTTTAATGGTCATCTTTTTTTCTGTTATAGAGATTCATTTTACCTTTGAAATTATTACTAAAGAATATGGATAACTTGGCATCATTAATATATTTATTATCCACTAATTTGTAATAGTACAAGATATCCTTAATGGATTCAATATCTCTAAGAACTCACGATGAAAATGGAATTAGTTCATCAATATGAAAAAGATAATGCAAAGAATTAACACCTCACCTAGCATGAATAGACTTAATATTTCCTTTTTTTTCAAAAAATTAGTAATGCATCTACTCAAATAATTCTCAAAAATTCTAAATAGGATGGAAGATAAGGGACAACCTTTCCTAATACTAAAAGAACATGAAAAAAACCAATAGTAGTCCCACTGACAAGGACTAAAATCCTTACAGAATTGAAGAAAATAAGAATCATATTAGTGAAAATCATACTAAAGACTAACCTATGAAAAAAAATCACCATAAAATCCAAAATAATATAATCAAATTCCTTCCTAACATCCAATTCGTGGGAAATTATCCTATTCATTATAGGTTTCCTTGAGAGATTAATGCATTTAGATGTAGTGTGGATACAATCTTGAATTTTTATTCTATGAATAGATACATACTAAAGAAAATACACTACCTCATTGGAAATAGTGTATATCCTTATAGACATAATTTTACTTTGGTTCTTATAGACTATATTATAAATATCCATGATCCTAAAAAAAGAAGAAGGAATCAATAGCATTATCATTGGGTAGGAGAACTAAAAAAATTATAATTAATGTACTTAGAGAGAATTATATTCCTAAAGAAAATAAAGATCATATTTTTCAAGTCACCTAAAACAACATCCTATAATTTATGAAATAAGATAGTGTTAAAACCATATGTCCCATGAGGACTCCCTTAGATGAGAGATAAAGTATAATTTCTACCCTTTACCACATCTGGAGCTCTTATAAGCATCAATTTTTTTGGGAAATCAATAATACTAGAAATTATATCCTCAATTTTTCTAAGATTATCTTTTTCACCAGTATTGAAAAAAAATATAACAATAATAGAATACATGTTCCATAATTTCCTTATTTATAGGGATATCTTCACCTCCATTTTTAATTTATGTGACAATCTTTAAGATTTTCCTCAACTTTTTAAATTTTTTTAAAAAATAGTTTTCTTATCACCCACCCTGATCCATTTACCACTAAAACTTTCTTTTAGGATATCCTCAATTAAATTTACCTTCTCATTGAACCTAGAAGATAACTCAAATTCTTTATTGATATAATGAATATCAAATATATCCCCATGCCCTCTTTGATGTTCCTAAATCTCTCTTTGAAACTAAAAAATTTCCTCATCCATGATAGAGAAATCCTATTTTCACTAAGCCCTTAATATGGATTTCATGTTTCATATTTTAACAACACATGTATAATGGTTATAAAAACAATTATTATTGGACCAAACATCATAAACATCCCTTATAGTTAGAATGATTAACCTAAGAATTATTAAATCCAAAAGTAAAAGGACCTTTTTATTTCCCCAAAATAATATAGGTGAGAATGGAAAAACTATTTTGTTTAATTAGATCAATGTTCTCTAATGATCATCCTCCCATTTATCTAAGGCATTAAAGTTGAAAAACTATTATTCAATTTGATAGTAGAAACTATAGTACCTGATCTCTTGTAATAAGTGTTCATGTCACCATGCAACAATACCAATAGTTCATTATTATCAAAACATTCCTTGAATTCATAATTGGATATTTCTAGAGCATATTAACCCCAATATTTACGAATACACATGGTGATATTAAAATACCCTATCATTATTCAAGGCCCATGAATATTTTGATTTATATTTCCAATATCATCTCATAATGTTTTTATATCATGATAAATATAAAGTGAATAAATAAAGGAACAACATAAAAGGATTCATTGAAAGAATCCATATCGGTAATAATATGTTGGATATTGTGTACCATAGAATAACCAGCAGCCCTATTAGACACCAAAATCGAAAGGGTTTTAACCCTGGAAGACCACTGATTGATTCCAATAAAGTTATAGGATATAAAGATAAAATTAATACACATTAAGGATTTAGAATTCACATTAGGTTCATAAATTCATATCCTCAAAGGATGATGATTTTAAAAAAAAATATTTAGGGTGTTGGTAGTTGTATAGTTATCTAATCTCTAATAATTATATAATAAAAAATTCATTTCGTACTAGCTTTTGATTTTTATTTCTTACCACTTGAGTGTAATTTATTCCTACCAGGCGAACTTTTAGTTTCCCCTTTGTTTGAATCCTTACTAGGAGCTAAAGTGGAGCCTAATTCTTTTTCATCCAAATCCTTCTGACATTCAAAAGTGGTTATATTATTTGTAGGTGCTTCCTTGAATTCCTTGGAAAGATTAGGAGGTATCCCTAAATAGCCTGATAGTCATGTATTATAGCAACTGGAGGGCCTTCTTTGGAATTTATATCCCTAGATCCATCCAACTTTTCTAAATCACTCCATTACCTCCCAACCATGGCTTCATGCCTTTCAAGGAGTTATTTATTAAATTATTATCTCCTAGAGGCTACCAAATTTATATATCCCTTATCCTTTACATATGACTCGGGCCTCTTAAAATCTTGATCCTCCCTAGAAATATCTTTTCCTTTAATAGAGTTTTTTTATAAAATTGAAGATCCAAATTATCCTTCTTCACCAGAAGTTCCTCCCTTTAACTTCATAAATATTTCCTAGAATTCAAAATTATTTGACATTGGCCTTTCCCCCTCCATGATAGGAATCTTATGAGCTAACAACCATGCCTCCTTGGAATTATATAGCCTTATGACCTGAAGCTTTTATACTTGTATAGATTAATAAATATCACAACCTCCTAACTTTAAGTAATTTCAAAATTCAGGTATGAATTTATATTCAAATTAAACATCAATTTTTTCACCATTTATAGCTAAATTAGCACTGTTAGGCCTAGTATTTAAGAGATTTACATCCACCAAAACTATAATATAGTAGCTAAAACTACCTTAAATAGTTTTTTAATCTAGATTGAGTGGTTCTCTAATTCAGGAGGTAATATCCTTAAGGATTTAAATATTCCATAAAACCCTATTGAGTCCATGAAAAATTTCCCAAAGTTAAGCATTAGTGTGCTTTTGAATATGTGTAATAAAATTAATGTCCCATTTCAAGATCCTAAAAATATATGGATTCAAATTATAAATCCTATATTCCTAATCCATGTATATATTCATTTCTGAATGAAAAATAAAGTGTAAGTAACCCTTCCCAATGTTGATAATCTTCTAGCTTTCAATTCCACAAATCTAATTAATCATCAGTTTCAACTTCTCTATATTATGGGTTTTATCACCCTTTGTAAATATAATCCTTCCAATTAGAGAATACCTAAAAGAATAAATAATTTTCTGTAGGTCATATTTATTAATATCAATAAATATATTTCTATTAGTGGATCTAGAGATACATGATTGATGAGACACGAAATCCAATGTTTGACCCTCAAGAGAGATTCTCTTTTTTAGGACCTCTGTGAAACAGACTACCTTACTAAAATTAAATCTAAACATATTTTATGCACCCACCTTCACCTATTTTGGATGATATGTTTCCATATATTATCTAGGAATTAAAGATCTAA
The DNA here is from genome assembly GCA_963277665.1 of Viscum album. NCBI lineage: Eukaryota > Viridiplantae > Streptophyta > Magnoliopsida > Santalales > Viscaceae > Viscum > Viscum album. Next base: position 446,601,892 of record OY728119.1, read on the forward strand.
GATACATATTTGATTTCCCATAGAATCACCATTTCCATACACACCAAAAACCTCCATCCCCATAATCATATTCTGCTATATTTTCTTACTTGAATTTTATAAAATTGATTTAACTATCTATTAATGAATTTTATTTTATATTTTTAATATGCTATCATTTAGTTAAGTTTAGAATTTAATATTTCAAAATATATTAAACCAATTTAATTTATTGAAGAGAAAAATATTCTCAAATCTCAAGGAGTTACATTCTACCCCCTTATAAGAATTTCACCATTGAAATTCTATTAATTTGAAGAAAATAAATGAGTATACTTTTTCCTCATTACATTATCGAGTTCCCAAGTAACTATCTAAAGTTTTTTATTTCACTAAGAAAATTTTACAAGGTGTGTGGTGTTGTTTATAATCACTTTATCTCTTTGATATAATATCTATACAATTTATTCCTCATAAATATCATTCTCCAGTGATACAACCTCAGAGTTAAGTACATCTAACACCATGAGATTTTAAAATAAGAACATCAAGTTTGATAGAACGTATGAAATAAAACAAAAATATTAGAAAAAAATTTAACACCCTGGGACTTTAAAAAATATTTATCTTTAAATAAATTCAATATCTTAGATATCTTGTGAAGCACACAACACTGAGTTTAAATGAAACACGACACTCTATTAAAATATATTCTTTAAACATGACCATTATAACTTATACGTTAAGTTAGAGGGTATGAATAGGAATAAATAAATTATGGAAATTATATGTTTTACACATTTATAAAATAAATTAAATGTTTATCTATTCATTATAAATAAAATAATAACCATTTAAAAGAGAAAGAAATGTTTTTTGAAAACTGGATTTTCTTGAACGGTGGATTAATCATTCTTCGTGCACAAAATTTAAAATTATTTTTTACCAATTTTGAAAAAATATTTTAAAAAATAAACTTCATTTTTGAAATTTATATGTCAAAATTATATTTGGGTTAATTTTTTATAATTTTATGAAAATTTTAATCTTTTTGACAAATAGTGAAAAATACTGAATTTTAATTGAAAACTACATTTTTATTTAAAATATTTATAAAGTAAAATTATATTTTAAATAGGTTTTAAACTATAATTAGTTCAATTTTATTAAAATTTAATTAATTTAGGTCATTCTAATCAATTTTATATTAAAACATTCTATACTTATGTGAGTTTTCTCTTTAGAAACCTGCTTTTTTATCACACCTGTGAGTATAATTTTGAATTCGATTATACCAATTTTTTTAATTTAATTTCAAATAATGGATTCCATATTTTTAATAATAATAATTTATATTTTTTTATAAGTTAAAATTAATATTTTAAAAATATTAATAGTAAAAATAGTAAAAATTAATTATCACAATTAAAGTAAAAATGAGTTTACGGGGGTTAAACTGAAATGATAAGGGTTAGGATGACCTAAAAAATTGTTAAAAAAGAATTTTATAGACTTATTTTGACCCTATAATCTTTATTATTAAATAATTAACCATTTTTAGGCTTTTGGTATGATAAAAATGTGGGTGTAAGTGATTCTTTTCATAAATACCAAGTGTGTCCTCTCCCCCACTTATAGAAGGCCACCACCTTTCCTCCCCTCTTCATACTCCCAAATCCATTTGGTATGGAAAATACCTACTAAAATATCTTACTTACATCCATACCCACATTATAGAGTCCTTAGTTAAATCATAAAGCTATTCTAGGAAGTCTTTAGTTTAAACATGAAGTGGTTGTCCGAATAAGAGGTATAGTTTTTAACTATGTGTTTTTATTTTACTTATTATTCTAACTAATTATAATATTTTACAATTATGAAAAAATGAAAAAAAATATCACATATATAATTATATTTTAATATGTAAATTTCATATCCTATATTCATTTCCACTTCCATCAAATGGGATATGAAATCATCATTCACGTGTATGGTGGACCGCAGCCTCACGAATAGATGTAGTTTTTTTTCCATAACCACATTTCAAGGATAGATGTAATGATGGATTTAATATATTTATATTATATTTATGATATTATTATAATTCTTGAATTATATTAAAACATATACCTTCTTACTTTCTATTCCATGATGGATATGATAATGTCACTCGTGTGAATGGTGAACTATCGCCTCGCGAAACGATGTGATTAATTTTTCACTTACTCTTTACATGTAAGGTAGTAAGTATAAAAGTTAATGAATATATGTGATATTTATTATATAACCATACTTATATAAATGTAATATCACATCTAACTTCTTACCTTACAATGTATTGGAAAACAATAACATAACTAATGTATACATGTGGTCTACCACCTCTATGTAGTGATGTGAACTGTTTTTTATTTTATTTTTACATGGATGGTAATAAGGATTAATTTAATTTATATAAATTATATATTTAAAATATTAATTATTAATTAAATTTTAATTGAAATTTATTTTCCTTGTTTTTTTAGAAAAATGGAAATAGTATTCATGTGAATGTATGACCTACCATCTCCATGAACGATGTAATCCATTTTCTATCTCTAAATTTTATAGATTACTCTAAATAAATATATAATGAATATATATGATATAAATATAATGATTAAAATTATATATATTATGTAAAAATGATCTGTAACACCCCGACCCCTCTAGGCTGGAGCCGGTGCATTACTTGTGATATTGGCATGGTTATAAAGAATGAAAAATCCCAAAGGAACGATCAGTTTAGTAGTCTTGAAGAAACTAGATATGTATATGTAACAAAAATTACATTGAAAAAGGTTACAAGATACAATACATAAAAAAACAAAAAACTGCAACCACATGAACTCAATAAATGACCTTCTCTTCACCTATTGAAGGTAAACAGTGAAAGGGTTGAGCTCAAATTCTTAGTAAGGGTTAAAAATAGTGGAATCATGAGTACAATAATAAGTTAATCATAATCAATCTGATATAGTAAATATGGTATAGTGAATAAATGAAAAACTAATGCCATCAATAAACTGAGAATGAAACTGCATCCATAGATTTTGTCATAGTAAAAACCTAATGGATAATAATAATAACTGATAATGAATAAAGAGAATTATTATTAATTGGACATCATGCATCTGGAACATGAAACCATAATACCATTAAAACGGTTTAGTTCTTTGGGTAGAAACCCATCTGATTTTTTTTAAAACAAACTCGAAGGGTTTGTCGCCAACTGATTTGTCTCACGAGACCTACTGATACAACGAAGGTCTATAGTGGGCCCCACCCATATGAGATTATAGATATTTAATATAAATATAATTTTAAATGAAAATTGATCTCAAATGGTCAGTAGGTACACCACATGAGGATTATTAGGTGCACAATACAAAGTTAGTCACAACGAAATAGTAGTTGAGATAAAGTCTCTTACCACAATGTAATCGGTCGAATCATATGACCATAACTTAATAACAATAAAAATAATAATTTAATAACATGAATATAAAAACAATAATGTTATTATATATAAAATGTAAGTACACATATACCACATACAAGAAATAAGTGGCGAACAATGAAAATCTCACAGAAATGAAAGTGAGATGGGAAACCCCTTACAAACATTTCACCACGGTAACGAGTGTTATTGTGAGAGATTAATGAGAGGTAAAGGGGTATATAATTATTTATATGTCACAATTGAAGTATGGGGGAGGTGATAAAACATACCCCATCATTAGGAATTAAAAATAAAAGAGCACAACATAGGGGATATTCTTGAACAAAAGTTAGAGAGATGATCCCGTACATGGATTGTGTCATTAGAGTGATGATGAATCAATGAAATATTTATGTGTGAAAAATAAAAAATCCATAAAATATAAGTGGATATACAGTATAAAACAATCATAGGTCATTCACACATATTCTTGGAACAATGTAACTAATGAAATAGATGTTTAACTCAAAGAATGAAAATTGAGTTAAGAAATCCCTTACCTTATGCTTGAAGGTGTTCTTGACTTGTTATTAAAGACCTGAATAATAAAATTTAGCTTCATTAATTAGTAATTCTAGAACCTCATAAACATGTAATTGATATGGTGTAACATTATTATGTTCATTAATGGCCTTTTTTATGGGTTTAAGAGATTCGATTTTATTGTTTTGGAAGCATTTTCTTACTTGGTTTCATGATTTGTTTACTTGTATTCATTAATGGAAGTTCATTTGAAATGTGGTTAAACATATAGATTTTTAATATAAATTATTAGTCACATTAAAGAGATATAAATTATCTTATAATTATTATGGTTATATACCAGAGAATGACTCATTCGATGAGTTAAAAAAATGCTTGGATTTGGCTTGGCGGTTTTGTGCACAATAAACTTGTTTTGTATTGTTATTCCATATTATGAACGTATAAAGATTCCCGAACATTAATCAACATGAAATAAATTTATTATTACCAGTTTCAACCATTTAAAAGGTTTCATGACCAATATTGAAGATATTAATTCCAATTGAAAACTCGTCTTCCTTGAGTGTGATAAATTTACACATCTCAGACGGTGTTTGCATTTATTGTATAAAAGAAGGGGAAAAGAGAGATTATGAGGAAAAATTCAATTATCAAAATGAAAATAAAGTACCTTTAAGGTACTGGAATTATCATATCATTTGTATTAGGGTAGGTGAGAAGAGAGAACAAAAGAATGGAACTTTGTAAAATAAATTGAAAGAAAAGAGAAGGAAGGCTCACCTCTTGAGTACTCCTCCTTGAGAATCTCCTTAAGGCCTTTGTTTTTGGACTTTTGGTGAGACCAGTGTAATGTCTTGGATTTTTTCATGTATTATTTAAATATTATATGGAATTATTACGAGACTAGGCGCAGATACGACACATCATTCTGAGGCCCGATGAGCCCGGAATGGTGGTTTGAAACTTTTTAAGTTAAGAGAGTCGGCACTTGTACGAAATTATGGCAATTTCCAAATGGATTCCCAGATTAAAAATCTATGGGAATCATTGCGTCTAGGACGATGAATTTACCTAAGAACGGGTCGAACCTCTACCGGCATGGTTCGGGGGAAAAAAGTTAATTTTCAGACGTTTTCAGTAAAATGAAATAAAATAAATTTGCAGTGTTTATTTTATTTCATATGGAAACATCCACTACAGTGCAACAACAGGGTAGATGTTTCAATATTAAATGTCATTTCATAATGACTTAGAAATAGCAATACTGGCCCATTAATGCCACAATGTATTTGAATTCCAAACACGTTTCCCTTTTTATTGGGATAATCAAACGTCGATCGTTGGTGGAAGATTGAAAGAAAACTCTGGGGAAAATCTGTGGTGCTTTAGAGAAAACTCTCGATGAAGAATGATGACAGATCAAATATGTGAATCACTAAGACAACAAATTTGAAGGATCTCAACGACGATGGCAGCACGACCCTTCATCAGCAATCGATCTCATCATGAGGTAGGGGTTGTTATTTCAATTCTATTTTCCCTATTTTTGGTTTTAAACGACGAATGCAGATCAACCACGAACATGTTGATCCACGGATTCGTACATTCTTGCAGGAGGGTTTTATTGGGATGATTTAGGGAATTGATCCATATTGAATTTTTGTTGTTTGATTTTTCTCAGTTTAAGCCTTCTAATGGGAGTGGATCAACATCGTGGCGAATGATGTTGGAGGTTCGTTCCCCGATTTTCTTATTGGATTTTCCTCCACCCTTTTTCTTTTGCGTGTTCTTTGTGGGGTGATGAACAATGGATCATTGCACATCTGTTTTTCGATGAAATGATCCCAAATTGAAGAGTCGATACCAAAATGACCTTGCGGAGCTGCAATGATGATAGCGGACGACGAATCAGACCGAATCGGGAAAGGTCGTTCTTCGATCGTTCTTCACGCGGGTGAATCATTGCATGTTTTTGGGGCTGATCGGAGGTCCAAAAACAATGTAATCATCTTTGTGGTGTTGTGGAAACCAAAACCTGGGAGTTTCTTGGTGATCGGATGATTGGATCAATGATCGGGGTAGCACGGGAGGCGTGCCGGCAAGGAGCGTCATTTCTGGGAATTTCCAAACTACATGATGTGTACTTCTGAAGAACACACCCTATAGTACTGGAGACGATGGCTAGGGTTTCAGGGGTCAAAGAGGAATAACATGGCGTGTGACCCTAGTCACACGACATATTGGACTTTCCCTGAATCTTGGAGTGTATTTTGGAAAGTACACGGACACAGAATGGAGTACATGACCATGTGCTCTATCACACGGCCAGGAGAAGCCAGTAACGCGGGTCACCACGTGTACCGCTTTCACAGGTTGGAGTACATGGGTTGATAACTATATACAGGAACATGACCAGAATACACGGAGCCAACCCCAGTCACTCGGACATGACGTGTACACCGTATTACATGTCGTGTACTAACTTTTTCTACACGACCAGCCTTACGACATGGACCGTTGTACACGGGCAGTACCCAGGGCCAGACAACACAATGTGTAACATTTCTAAACGTCGTGTACTTTGTGGAAAATGTAATGGTCCTTTTTTCACCGAATCTTAGACATCTTTCATTTGGGTTAGTGCCCCTCCTCCTCATTCTCCTGAAGGTCAGGCATCGTTTCCTTCTACAGGAGTATGATCCCTTCAGCGTAACTTTCTATGATAAAGTCAGTATCCCTCCGAGAGGCCCGGAGCGATATCCTCTATCCATTCCTGACCCTAGGTAGAGTCAGGCATCAACGTGACCAACTCTACCAGGCATTGATCCTCTACCTAGCTGGTGAATCACCTAGCTGGTGAATCTGGATGAATTGTGGTATCCTCCATGGCCCTGGCAGTGATCCTTATCTATATATCATGATATTTCCCACTCAAGACTGTGTCTCCCGTAATGAGTGTATATAACCATCACTCAGGAGTGTGTCTCCCATAATGAGTGTATATATCTATCGTGATCTACCCAATCAAAATTTTGTCTCCCGTAATGAGTGTAACTACCTCTCGTGGAGTTTCTCGACGAACAGTACTTCTCGTATTGACGTCATCAGAGCTACCAGACTCGTGGAGTGTGTTATCTTGGAATGAGTGCTTCGTGGAATCTTCAAACAGAATCCCTAGCAGGGGTATGGGGTTGTGTGACTTGCCTCTAGACCGTGGGTCTGGGTCTCGTTTATATCTATATTGTGACCTCCTATTATATGTTTAGTAGACATATACTGTGTAGAGATGACTGTACCTTTCCTTTTTGTACTTGCTTTGTGTTTTTTGGGGTCCTCTAATGAGTATTGTTATAATCACCCTTGCACGGGATTTTCCCTCACGTGTCGTGTCTTGTGAAGACGAGCAGCATTTTGACATAGTCTAGGGCGGACCAGGATAGGACCGAGCTTTCTAAGTTCCCTACAGGCTGAGGCGTTCCTTCGGCTACGAGCAGCAGTCTCATTACCTCTTGTGTTTTCAGGTTGAACTTTGCAGTTTTTAGACTCTTGATTTTGGTGGGTGTTGACGCTCCTTTTTCATCACAGAGTCCAAAGAAATGTAAAGGGAAATGACTTAGCACAAATTGATTCATCCTTTGAAGAAAACATCAAAAATTGATAAAGGGATGAACAAGGGGAACATTGCCCATAGGTCGGACAAGTTCCCTCATAGTCGTGCAAGTCCACTTGCGCAACGCATGATGGTCGCGCAAGTGACTTGCGTGACCTAAGTGATAACCGCCCGTGGTCATCTCCTGCCTATAAATAGACCCTGTGGGGGCCCCATTCGAAAGATGATTTTTTCGAGAAACTCAGATTTGTGCTCTCGGTGCCCTAGTCTCTTCTCAAAGCTTCCAAAACACTTCTAAGGTAATTTCTTACCTAGAACGGAAGATCTAAAGAGGGGGAGGAAAGCCTAAGTGTTGAAACTCATCAACACTTGCGTGACACCTTACTCCTTCAATAGAACTTGTGCGCCCCTCTTCTGGAAGAACCTCAAGAGGATTATAAAGTCATTGGTCAAGGATCACTAAAGTATTACCACACTGGTTTACAAACACGCAAGTACTTATAGGTCGCGCAGGTATACCTGCGCGACCAGGACTTGCGTGCCCACGCAGTACCTGCGCCCCTGCCTTTTTGGGTGTCCTTCTTTCCCATTTCAACCCTCTTAAGCCATTCCACCTCTCCTATTCAAGATTCAGTCTTCAAGACACTCTTCAAAGCCATTTATGGCATTATTTCTTGATTTGACTTCCTTATCTGAAAGGAATTCTGTGGAATATCTCTTAAAACCTGGTGATTTAAAAATATTTATGTCACTAAAGATTGAGATTTTTTTCATTAAACCTCATCCTTTAAGATGAGAGAATCCTTAACCTGGGTCTCCTTTTCAAGAATAATCCCCAGTCATGATTCTCAAATCTGGGCATCCTATTTAGGAGTAATCCCCAAGTCCTCTAATCTGGGCATTCTCCTTAGGAGTAAGCCCCAGATCCCCTAATTTGGGAATCCTCTTTAGGAGTAAGCCCCAAGTCCTCTAATCTGGGCATCCTCCTTAGGAGTAAGCCCCAGTCTAAATCCTCTAATATGGGCATCCTTTTTAGGAGTAAGCCCCAGTCACAAATATGGGCATCCTCTTCAAAAGTAAGCCCCAGTCTTAATTCTTCTTAACCAGTCATAATTTACCTTTGATCTGGGATTCCTTCTCAGGAGTAAAACCCAATCACAAGTCCTATCCTAATTTGGGCCTCCTTTTCAGGAGTAATCCCCAAGTTAGAGTATTCAAATCTCCATGAAGCACATATACCTTTATGGACCTTGTTCCTGGATTTCTTCCCTGAAGTAAATCCTAATCTTCATTTATCTGGGCAGTCATACACACATATGTCCCACATTATTTCTTATGATTGCATCTTTTATGGCACAATTGTATAATTTTTACCAATACATCTGGTTTCTCACACCGAGCATGACTCACGTGAGCTTAGAGTGTAAAAGTGATTATGAAATTCTTCTTTGTGCCATCAATCATAAACATTATACTCCCTTACTCGAACTATGTGTGTTCTGATTCCTTTTCTAAACAAAGGATACGTAGGTAGCCCATCTGCGGGTTCGATCCCAACTCTGAAATAATCCATGTCCTTCTGAATGACAATAAACTTCAAGTGTCCCACTGAGTGGCTTTAAAACCAGCATGGTCATTATAATGTCCAAGAGACTTCTATATAAATGTGTCGGAGGGTACCATTGACCAAGAATATCTAATAAATACAGATGATTCTCTATCGATGAAGAACCTCAAATACATATAAAATATTCTCTAAATTTCCTACATATTTAATCATTGATTTTCATATATGAAGGAAAGCTCATTTTATACTTGGTAATGTAATAAGGATTCATGAACATAACTTAAATCTATAAAGAGAGTCCCGGAGTAGACAATAATTACCCTCAAAAATGTGTGATGAGTCCGACCTCCCATCCTCTCTACCAATGAAAATTCCTAAGCCTCATTAGTCCACAAACTAATGAGCGCATACCTTTGGAAAGTATGTCTAAATGGATGTAGAATCATTGGATGTTTCCGGTTCTACAAACAAACCTGTTAGAAACCGATCGGAATTTTTGAACCTCCCATCAAGGCGGTCAATCCCCAGATTCTGAGGGAAACAAAAAATGGTGAACCCGACGTGAATCCTTAACCAAGTTAAAATAATGTTTTACCTATTTGTTAGGCCCCTATTTAAAACTCAATGAGAGGGCCAACAAAAAAAACAATCATTGACATATATACTCATCCAAAAGATGTAGTGGATGAATTTCTCTTGATTACATCTGTTATATCAAACAGACACTCTTTTCCAAGATCTTTTGCATTTCTAGAATGGCTGCTCTCAAATTCACACCTATAAATGCTGCTGCTTCAAATGCCACTACTGCTACTCCTGTTGGATCGTCATCCGTTCTGAGGATGACATCACCTACTCAGCGTCTTCAACGCTGGGTATCAAATGTGTTGGTTAAGGATTACCGTCAAAACGGTACCATCCCAACTCTGGAGGCTTCCGGACAAGCCCTCCAAGTGAACAACTCACACCGGTCGTCTAAACAATGACGACCAGTGATCAAGAAGCAAGCGGTGCTGACTACCGTCTCCAACCGTTTCGGGTCGTTATCCCTGGAACGCAATCACCATTCACTCCCATATTCTGGGGAGGTGAATGAGCAGGTCCCTCAGGGCCTTAATTCAAGTAGAAAGGAGTCCTTCCCGAGGTCTCCCACCAACAATCGCCGCCAGACTCATGCGGAAGTGCTCCCTCAACATGATTAGGGTACCGACTCCAGGCGTTCGGCTCAGGTTCCTCGAACCCGAGAAGGCAAGACAAACCACCATAGGCGGAATCCGACCAACAGTGAGCAGGTTCTCATCTCTGCCATCTCTGGAGAAGTCCACCAACCTAACTTGGTGGCAACCAACGAGCAGGCACACACACCTGCCCGTTTTAATTCCGCTGTCCAGCAGACTCGTCTGGCAGCATCACGCCAATCCTGCCAGGCAATTCTGGCGGAGTACTATAGGTAGCAACATACACCTGTTTATACATCATCAGCTAGTCGGCAGTCTCGTCTGACTACATATGATGGATCTCGTCAACTACGTTCGGCAAATTGTAATCCGCAGGCACATACACCTACTAGTATTAATCAAGCCTACCAACAGTCTCTCTTGGTAGCATTCAGAGAAGTCCGTCAGAAAGCCCCGGCGATAAACAGGAGGCAGACTCAACTCTCTACCCCCACACTTGAGTACTTTCAGGATTCACTGACAGGAAAAGGAGGACAGGAGTAGGCACATACACCTACTCCAAGCCCGGAATGGACGTATATTCCTGTTCTGGCAGCTGAAGTCACCAAGCATATTCTATTAATGGTGAAAGAATAGAAGCAAATCCTTACTCATATTATGGATGCCTTCCAGGATATTATAACAACTTCAGTGGCATCTCTGAGAAAGACACATAAATATATCCCTACCATTGGAGTGACACATCAACAATTCACTTCGGAACAGACACACACATCTGTTCCAGTCTAAGAGGGTTGTGGGGCATACTCCCCCATATCATACGAACAACCAAGTCAGGCACATACACCAGATTTGAGTAGAGATCGTTAGCCTAACCTGGCCATCTTTCCTAATTAGGCATATACACCTGCTTAGGGCAACCACTTTCATCAACAAGTGGTTTCCAAGGCGAGTAAGAAGGCGTCTAAGAAAAAGACCCCCCCATCACAGTCAGGAGATCAAGAGCCAATCTGTAATAAGGCCTTGCTCGATGCTGGAGTTATTGAAGCCCTCAGACAATTATATATTGAAATTCAAGATTCTACTCCCTCATTTCCCAATAGTGGGAACATTAATTCTGAAGGCCTTCAACAGAAACTTCCTCATGAAGGCTTGCTTCATTACAATTTGGTCTATCTCGAAGTTTCATCTTTAGATGAGAGCCACAGGAACCCTCTGTGTGGTCAGAAGACCAAGGAGGAAGAGATCTCATCTTTTACTGTAACCCATTATGGTGGTCCTCCCCATGATGATGAATTTCGCTGTGAAAGTCCTCTTTGAAGTAGTGATGCACATTGCCCGGAAAATGCTCCAGTGGACAATGTAGTGCCGAGAAAGCCCTATTATCTTGAGGGACTTGAAAATGCGAAACCAGTCATGTCTGAAGCTTCATCGCTAGCAGGTGAAATAATTTCTCAATCAGAAGATAGACCAGGGTGTAGGTTATTCTCCGAACCATCCCTAAGTCATGCATCTTCTAGTTTGATCAATTATTTCTCTACCAATCCTGTTGAATCTAATGAAGCAACAAGGAAACTCCAACTCTGGTCAAATCAGGTAGAAGAATCTTCATCAAATGATAAAGAGGAAATGTTGAACATGAGAAAACATCTGGAGAAAGGTGAAGTGCCAGTCATGTTCTGGCCTCTGGCTGACTCTCAGTATGACATTCCAAAAATGTTGACGGAAGATGAAATTCATGATATTCATCTTAACATATGGAAAACTCTTTTTTACTTGAAAAAGAAATTATTATCTTATGATGAATATTAAAATCATCTTAAGATAATAGAAGGGTTACAACGTCAGATTGATTTGGCGTCTCTATCAGTCTCTTGATATCCGAAGGCTGAAAAGCAGTAGAGATCCCTTCAACGTTCATGCCTTGGCGCATTAAGAATATTGCGTTAGTTAATTTCCAATGCCCCATCTGGTATTCGTGTCAGAGGATGGGATGTTCATGGAGCACTTCATTTCACGGTGCTCTCCAGTTAGCAAAGCGCACCGAAAATGGTATCATGCAATGTTATTGCCCATGGCCGGCCACAGTCAATGGGCTTTTTTTGTAATCAAAATCTTGCCCAAGAACAGGCTTCAACTAGTTCCTCTCAAAATCAAGAATACAGAGAAAAAGTTGTTGAATTACTCTTGCATCAAGAAAATGAGAATATTGAACATGCCTCTCATTTGGGGAAAGCACATCACCAAGTGACGGAAGTGTCAGAAATCATCCAACGGTATTTTGAACCAGGTGATAAAAGTGGATATAGGTTAATGCATCCAGCTAATTTTCGGACTATGGTTCGCAAGATCAAGAGAGATTTTAAGAAAGTCTCAGACATAGCATGTCAAGAGACACCCCAACTTTCCAGACTGGGGACTCTTTTAAACCAACCCTTAGAATCAACAAATAAGATTCAAGGAGTTGAGCAAGAACAGCAGGAACAGCCCCAGTCCATCAGACTGGGGACTTTTTCAAATCATCAATCCCCTCCTCAGAGAAAGTCGGTCTTTTCTAGATTTGGGAAGAAACGTCAAGAGGAACGAAGAGCCAAATTATCAGGAGATTCTCTCCAAATTACGATTCGTCAAGAAGTTCTTGAGGGATAGAATCAACAAAAGGCAATGTCTCATCAAAGACATGGAAGAAGAAAATATCACAGAAATGATGATAGAAGGGATGCGATGCGTTAGGCATCAATCAATGTCATCAATGTTGTTGTTGCTGATCCACCAAATGAGGTTCACTCAGGGACTCAGATGAAGAGGGGCATGCTCAGGAAGATGTACGCACAGACACAAATGAAGAAGGTGTGCGTACACGAAATCAAAGGATTACTCAAAACCTAGGTAATCCTTCGAGTAACCCACTTCCCTCTCTCTGAAAAGGATCCAACAAAGGGAGGGGAAAGAATCAGGTTATATATCCTTCCTCTAGATAAGTCCAGTTGCTCTCACTAGAGAAAAGTTTTGCACAACAGGAGGAAGAAATGAAGGAATTAAGGAGGTTAAATGCAGAGCTACTTCAAGGTAGTCTTCTTCGTGAGCGTGCTGGAGTCAGTCAACCAAGGGAATTTGTTGTAGCTACTGAGATGGATCAATAATATCCCACTTTATCAGTACGCCCTCATAGGCCTAATCCTACGGGTCAAGTGCAACACTAGTTGGTAGTGCTACCATCAGTTGCAGCACCAGCCACCACATCTGTCAAAGCTCAATTCATTGCACCTACCCAAGTCCAAGTTCGACCAGATGTTTCTCAAAAGTTAATAACTACTACTGAGTCATTAACAGCTCGGTTAGAAACTATGGAAGGGAAATGTGCGCAGGTTCAACCAGAAAAAAAGTTTACCCTGAATGGGTAGATTCAATATCTCCTCCATCCAGTTTTGGAAACCCTATATTCCCTATTTTCAATGGATCAGGTGACCCTAAATAGCATTTGACGCATTATGTATCTTGTTATGATCCTATGATGGGAACTCCAGAGCAGCAAGAAGCAGAAAAACTCAGATTCTTCGTACGGACCTTGCAAGGACCAGCCTTTGTCTAGTATACAAGCTTTCAATCCCGGTCAATTACCGGATGAGAGGATCTTCGCCAAAAATTCCTTCTTCAGTTCAGCTCAACTTTACCAAAGACAACAGTTTTTTATCTTAAAAATTGTAAGCAAAGAGAGAATGAAAGGGTCTCAGATTTCATTGCTCGCTGGAAGGGATTAACATATTCCCTAAGCTTAGCACTCCCTCAAGAGGAATTGTTGCCAATCTGTGTGGAAAATCTCCGTGACGAATTACGCACGTCGTTGATCCCTGTGAAATATACAGGAGGGTTTTGAGACATTACTTCAATCTCTTAGCAAATTGAAGATTCCCTTATATAGGCTAAGGATAAATTTTGTGTAATTCCGTCAGCTCCAGGAAGGAGAATGGGTAAAGCAGAAACTGCTACAGTTCTGCTTAAACAAGCACAAGTACCTGTTTTTACTTCAAAACCTTTATCTTCTCGAAGGGCTCCACCTTCTGAGAGCCAAAAACAAAGACCGTTTTGTCCAAATGATCAAAGAGATCAAAGACGAAAACAATTTGAGGATTTGAAGAGAAAAACATACTCTTTCCGAAATTAACAAGTTCCTAGTTACTTCATTTCGGCTCTGGAAAATAATCTGGTTCAACTGCCAAAGCCCGAGAGGCCAAACAAGAAAGGAGATGAAGACCATCCCAATTATTTCCCCTTTCATCAAATGTTGGGGCATCTCATCCAGGAGTGTTTTGTCTTCAAAGTCCTCCTACAAAAGATAGTCGACTCGGGACAAGTCACATTGAAAGGCTCCTCAGCCCAGGTAGCACGTGTCACTACTACAGTTCCATAAGAGGAAGGTGAATGGCAAGAAGTCAAAATAAAAAATGCACAGAAGTATGATGATTGGATGGTCAGAAAAACAATAAACCAAACTCATGCTATTTTTCGAACACAATTAAAGAAACCGATCGTGTCTTCTACCATAAATGTTGCGGCAAAACCCTCTACATCAGAGGTAAAGTCCTCAAAGAAATGACATGATTCAAAGAAAGAAAAAGAATCAGAAGAAGATGAGTATGTGTCAAAGCCTAAGTTTTTTTTTGACTCTTGCAGACTTCATTCCATCTAATTCAAAGCCACGGGCACCACCCCACCAAACGACACAGCCTAAACAGGATAATCAGGTAGATTCTTCATCAGACGAAGAGTTAATCTTCGATTCTGTTAATATGATTCAATTAACAGATCCATATGTCAGTCGCAGTTTCAATTTCAATGAGCCTGAATTCCCTGTATCAAATAAAGGAATTAGAGGAAGTTCCAGAGGCTTAGGATATAGGGGAAGACGTGGATCTTTCAGAATCCACTACTCCAATTCTACCCCTGCTAGAACTGTGTACGCAGCAGAAACTCGTGGTAGAGCCCTTCAACAAGCTCAGCAAGAACAAGCAAGTTCTTCTACCAGTAGCAAATTTAGTCCTGGCACAGTTATTTTGGAAGACCGGTTGGAGGTTCCATCCTCTTCCTCTCAGAAAGTAAATGGATCTAATCGGTCTAATCTTCCAAAATCAGGGATCGTGTCAACTCCTATTCTGATACAAGATGCATCAACTTCCAAAGCATCTGCTTTCAAGGTACCTAATAAACCACATATTCCTATTGGGAAATGCAGACCTCTGGATCAAAAGTATAATATATTGAAACACGTGGCCCAAGTACCAGCCAAGTTATCAATTCTGGATGCTCTAAATCTGTCAAAAGATCTTCGGGAAGCACTCATCGAGACTTTGTCAAGTCCTCAGGAGTTTGAAACTGAAATTGCTACAGCTGAAGTCTATCACAATAGGAATAATCCGGAAAAATTCCATGCAATAATATCTTTTACTGATGAATATGAATATGATGTTGTGCATGGACATATTAGACCATTGTACTTGTCTGGAAAGGTCAACGACATAGATGTTCGAAGAGCTTTCATTGACAATGGTTCAGGATTCAACCTCATGCCCATTCGTACACTTCGTCGATTGGGTCTCACGAAATATGATTTATCTCCTTCTACCATGATGTTAAAAGGATATGATAAAAATGAACAAGAACCACTGGGTGAAGTTACACTCAGAACTCAGTTTGGAGATCTTGTGTCCAATTTAGATTTCATGGTTGTTGATCAAGACTCGGCCTTCAACATCTTACATGGAAGACCCTGGATACATCAGCATGCTGCTATCCCTTCATCATTCCATCAATGTCTCAAATATTGTTTTGATGGTCAAGTTGGGAAATTGTATGGTGATAAGGTCCCGTTCAAGACATGTGAGTCTTAATACATTGAGGCAGAATTCTATCACATGAAGGGAAGGGAGAAATCCATAACAAAGGAGATTACCAAAGTTAATGCTCCATATGGTTTGGAGAAGATTCCAGTAAATCCATTTACACATGTGAGTACAGATTATGTGTTTCCTATCAGTAAAATTGACAAGATAGACCCAAATCAAAATACTCTTATGGAAAGATCCATAATGTCAATTACTGGAATCGAGCCAAACAACATGGGAGAAATTGGTAACCCACTAAGCAGTGATGAAATCACAAATGGTGACATCTTCATTTCATATACTGAAATCCAACAAGTCTATACTTCACCAATTAGTCCAGAATAAGTTATAGCAACATTGGAGGTGAACAATGATGTCGATTGTCAATCCATCATCCCCTCTTTAATACCCAAAGAAGACCCTTCATCATCAATCGGGTCAGAAATGCAAGCTTTTTCTTCAAGATGTGCAAATTGTGACATCTCTTCTAATCATGAAAGTTCTACTTTATCATCTACTATGAAAGTAGAAACGGAAGAAATAACACATGATAAAGAAGAAGAGGAAGATCTCAGAGATGCTCCTCCAACATTTGAAGAGGGTATCTCTACCACTGTGGATGAACTCGGAGAAATAAATCTGGGTACAAAAGAAGATCCACGCCCCACTTTAATCAGTGCGGCCATGACTCTTGAAGAGAAAGAGATGTATATTTATTTTCTAAAGAAAAATAGAGATATATTTTCTTGGGACTATATAGAAATTCCTGGGCTTGATCCTGATGTTTCTACTCATCATTTTGGTTTACCAGAAGAATATCTAGGATTTAAGCAAGCCGCGAGAAGAACACACCCAACTTATGCTTCCAAAATTGAGGCTGAAGTGGATAAGATTGTCAAATCTAACTTCGTCAGAGAAGTTCAATATCCCAAGTGGTTGGATAATATTGTCCCTGTAAAGAAGAAGAAAGAACAAATTAGAGTTTGCATCGATTTCAGAGATCTTAATCGGCATTGTCCTAAGGATGATTTCCCAGTTCTGATTACAGAACTTTTAATTGATGCAACAGCTAGCTATGAAACACTTTCCTTCATGGATAGATATTCTGGATATAATCAGATCCGAATGGCCCCAGAAGACGAGGAATCCACAGCCTTTAGAGCCCCTCAGGGTGTGTTTTTCTACCGAGTAATTCCTTTTGTCATAAAGAATGCAGGTGCAACGTATCAACGTGCCATGCATCGTATCTTCAAACCCTTCTTAGGGAAGTTTGTTGAATGTTATGTAGACGATTTGGTGGTTAAATCCAAGCAACGTTCTAATCACATGGCTGATTTGGAAGTCATATTCCGTAAGCTTCGACAACATAATTTGAAGATGAACCCCTTAAAATGTGCTTTTGGGGTAACCTCAAGAAAATTCATCGGCTTTGTTGTACTCCATCGTGGTATTGAAGTCGGTCCTGAGAAGAAAAGGTCAATCCTTGGTATGTAACCTCCTCAAAATTTGAAATAATTAAGAGGACTTCAAGGACACTTATCCTATATTCGGCATTTCATCGCCAATTTGGCAGGAAAAAGTTTACCCTTCACCAAATTGATGAAGAAGTGAGTCACTTACCAGTGGACTAAAGAATTTCACGAAGCATTTGATATTCTCAAGAAATACCTCTTGAGTCCACCAGCACTTATGCCACCTGTTGAAGGAAGACCACTTATCCTCTACGTGACATCCTTAGAGTGATCATTGGGTGCCTTTCTTGCTCAGAAGAATGATGCTGGGAATGAAAACAGCCTTTACTATCTCATTCGAACTATGCTTGAAGCAGAAACCCGGTATTCAAGTATTGAGAAGTGATGCCTTGCATTAATCTTTGCAGTTCAGAAGTTGAGACACTATCTGCAACTTCACGAAGTCCAATTGATATCTCGAAATAACCCGCTCAAATTCATCCTTAGTCATCCAATGCTTATAGGACGTCTGGAAAGGTGGGCAGTTATTTTGCAGCAATTCGATATTCAGTATGTGTCTCAAAAGGCGATAAAGGGCCAAGCTCTGGCTGATTTCCTAGCTGAACACCCTTCAGTGGGAGACACATCTTCAGATATTGAACTCCCTGATGAGGAAGTCTTCTCTGTTCAAGAAAGTCCTCAAGCATGGGAAATGTATTTTGATGGTGCTTCCAGAAGTCCAACAGGGAGGAAAATGGAAAATCCTAAATTCAACAAAGTTGGCTTAGTAATTGTGCTCATTTCTCCAAAAAAGGTAGTATTACCTTATTCCTTCTTATTGTGGGAAGGTGGTACCAATAATTAAGCCGAATACCAAGCTCTCATCGCGTGCTTAGAATTAGCACTTCAAGCACAAGTGAATCACTTAAAGGTGAAAGTTGATTCAGACCTGGTAATCAAAAAAGTCAATGGGGATTATGCCATCAGAAAAGAAGAACTAATCCCTTTGTATTATTATGTCAGAGAGTTAATGGCAGAATTCCCTTCGGAATTGACATTTTCTTATGTCCCAAGATCACAAAATGCTCAAGCTGATTCACTGGCTAATATAGCGACAGCTCTGGCAGATCAAAATCGGGATGAGACAACCATCAGTATTACCCTCCGTCGTGCAATTTCACCTTATGTTTGAATCAGAACAGAGGAAATTAATGAAATTAGTCCCATTCCTGAACTGTATGGTCAAACTATAGGATGGATGTCACCTATCAGGGAATACCTTCAAAATGGAACACCTCCACCTGATAGAGTCGAGAAAGAACAAATATGGAGACGTGTGGTCAATTTTACTCTTTATGATGGCCTATATCACTTAGAGAAAATTCTCTACAAACTTGGTTTTGATGGAGTTCTCTTCAGATGCATTGATGGTGAAGAGACAATGGTTGTCATGAAATAAGTGCATGCAGGAGTCTGTGGTGCCCACCAATCTGGACATAGACTGTCTGATCAGATTTGAAGGCTTGGATACTTTTGGCCTTCAATGATACAAGATTGTGTCGATTTCACAAAGAAGTTTCATTCATGCCAAGTACATTCCAATTTCATTCATCAACTTCTAGAGTTGCTTCATACAGCTAAATACTCATGGACATTTTCCACATGGGGAATGGATGTGGTGGGACCTTATCCTTCGGCTACGGCCAAGCAGTTTAAGTACATTCCTACTACTACTGACTTCTTTTCCAAATGGGAAGAGGCAATACCTCTCAAAGAAGTCAGTTATAAATGCGTTGTTAGCTTCATCAAGTCTAACATAATTACCAGATTTGGTGTCCCTCATACTATATTGACGGACAATGGCACCAATTTCTGTTCATTCGAGGTGAAGAAGTTGTATCAAGAATACAACATCAAATACAACCATTCATCTCGGTATCATGCAGTGGACAATGGCCAGATAGAAGCCTTTAACAAGACTCTTTCAAAAATACTGCAAAATATGGTGGATAAAGATAAGAAGTCATGGCCTGATAAACTCTTTCATGCTTTATGGGCTTATCGGACTACCACCCGCACTGCAACCCAGTCTACTCCATATTCACTGGTATATGGAACAGAAGTCGTCTTGCCCATTGAATTTCAATTGCCTTCACTCAGAGTATCCATTTGTGATCAGTCATCTACATATGAACAATCTCAAAAGCGATTGAATGAATTGGAAAGGTTAGATGAGAAAAGATTGTTCACTTTTCACCACTTGGAAGTCTATCAGAATCGAATAGCACGGGCTTTTAACAAAAAAGTTCGTCTTCATTCATTCACTCAGGGAGAATTGGTATTCGTTCTCATAACTCCAATGATAACCGAAAATAAAATTCCCAAGCTTGATCCAAAATGGGAAGGACCTTATTCAATACATAGGGTCTACTCCAATGGAGCTTATTCGTTAATCTCGATGGATGGAGAACTCATCACTACTCCAACCAATGCCAGATTTTTTAAGAAGTATTTTGTATAAAAGTCCCTCTTTCATCCTTATTATATGACGTTAAACTATACAGCAATGGTCCATACATATGACCTTAAACTATTTGTATTAATTTCGTCCCACATGACGTTAAACTATAAAAAAAATTCCCTAATTTGTCCTCACTGCATGACATTAAACTGAAAAGTCGCACTTTCTTCCTTGCTATATGACGTTAAACTATATAGCAATGGTCCATACATATGACCTTAAACTATTTGTTTTAATTTCGTCCCACATGACTTTAAACTATAAAAAAAATCCCTAATTTGTCCTCACTGCATGACATTAAACTGCAAAGTCCCACTTTCATCCTTGTTATATGATGTTAAACTATACAGCAACGGTCCATACATATGACCTTAAACTATTTGTATTAATTTCGTCCCACATGAAGTTAAACTATAAAAAAAATTCCCTAATTTTTCCTCACTGCATGACATTAAACTGCAATGTCCCACTTTCATCCTTGCTATATGACGTTAAACTATACAGTAATGGTACATACATATGACCTTAAACTATTTGTATTAATTTTGTCCCACACGACGTTAAACTGTGAAAAAGTTCCCTAAATGGTCCAACATGACGTTAAACTGTGTCCCCAACATGGTCCGGTATGACCTTAAACTGCAACCTGGTCCAACATGACGTTAAACTACATCATCAACGGTCCATGCATATGACCCTAAATTATTTTCAAGTCCCGACGTCCTAACTACATGACGCTAAACTGTATAAAAGTCCCTTACGTCCGGAAAAACGTTAAACTACATAACCATCCACGGTCCATGCATATGACCTTAAACTATTCACACTTTCTTCCAACATGATGCTAAACTGTGGGAATAAAAAAAAGTCCCCAATGCTTCCAACATGATGTTAAATGGTGTACAATCTTGTCCTCACTGCATGACATTAAACTGCACAGTCCCCCTTTCGTCCAACATGACGTTAAACTATATTTTCCCTATCGTCCTAACTACATGATGCTAAACTGTACAGAAATTCCTTGATACGTCTTACATGACATTAAACTATATTTTGTCCCTGCTATATGACATTAAAATTTGGAGCACCAATAGTCCTAACTGCAAGACTTTAAAATACATAGTCCCTTCATACGTCCTACATGATGTTAAAATGTGTATCGTTAAGGTTGTTTCTACCTCTTGTTTCTCACACCGAGTATGACTCACGTGAGCTTAGAGCAAACCTCAACCATAACACTCTCTCTAGGACACTAACCATGTGTAAGTCCCAACATCATTTTTTAGGTCATTGACCCCAAGAAAAACTTGATCATTAATTCATTCTTTAATTGAACTATGCGTAATTTGATCCTTGCCTTCCAGGCTGGGTACGTAGGCAACCTCCCAAGGTTCAAGCCCAAAACCAATCTCCTCACATCAGTTCACCTCCATCTCATACGATGTTGATTCATGAAACTACCTCTAGAATCAATATCATTACATTGGTTCACTTTCGTCCTTGTTATACGACATTAAACTATACAACACTTTTGTCCTGTATGACAATAAACTACAATATTCTTTGATACCCTCACTTGAGAGGGAATCATTATTTACATTGATTTTAAATCATGTTTCATTTCTAAGACTACGTCCATACATTGAAATGCCCAAACCTTTTATCTTGGGTCAAACCATCATTGTACTAAAGTCCCCTTTCACCCTTCACATGTACGAACCAAATTTGTACAGAGGGTATTTCTAGAACTACATGGGCTTGATTCCCATCCCTATGGGATACGTAGGAACGTTCGGGTGACCCTTGAATCCATCCCCAAGTCTTTGAGCCTAACCCCAAATTCCACTTTCAGTCCCTTGGCTGAAAAGTCCCCATGAAAACACACACTATGTATTTCTTATAATGGTCCAAGCTCTATGACCCTAAACTAAGATCTCTAATCCTTTTGTCCCACATGACGTTAAACTGTAGTTTAAGAACTACGTATGTCTTGATTCTCATCCTTATGGGATACGTAGTGAAGTCCAACATTTCAATTCAGGACCCATCCACAACATGATTATGGTTAGCATTGATCTGTGTATCTTTGTATACATTGGACAATACCCATCTTTATGTATTATAATCCTAACCTTAAATATTTTCAGATCTTCATAACCCTTTTCATGACTTTTAGTCACAAAAATGTCAAACTTATGAGATTTCTTTTGCCTGAATATGCAGTATGTTCCCATAGGCGGCCTTGCATAAACAGTCTACATAACAGATTTGTCAGCCAAAAGATACTATTATTTGACTATGCATCCAATTCCCTTAGGTGGCCCTGCATAATTCAACCCCCTAACGGGTTTTTTCGGATAGTGGTAACTTCATTCTTGGGAAGAATTCATCTTTTGTCATTATTTGTCTTAAATGACAGTATGTAGGGATCCGCAAAAATAGTCATCCTTAACATATTTTTCCCATATCCTTTTTCATGATCTGAAAAATATTCAAGTCTGTGGTTTATATTCTCTTTCCCTACATTTGGGTCAGAACTTCGTAGGAGTGATATCTATTCATTTCTTCGATAATCTTGTTTGGAAATATCTTCTCCATATTCAAGTACCTCTTTCCATACAGAAAACTCTATATGTTGGAATATTTGAATCTCCAAAAACTTTCACTGGCTTTTAGCACTAGGAAAGTAAATTTCTGAGAGTTCTTTTGCCTAACTATGCAGCACGTGCCCATAGGAGGCCTTGCATAAAAAGTCTACATAACAAACTTGTTAGCTAAAAGATACTATTTTATTTAACTATGCAACCAATGCCCTTAGGTGGCCCTGCATAATTCAACCCCCTAATGGGTTTGTTAAATAATGGTAACTTCATTCATGGAAACTACTTCTTCTAATGACTTTTAGCTCTTTTTCATGTCATTCCTCAGATTCAAATATTCTTAAGTCATAGCTTACATATTTTCCCTCATACTTGAGTATGGTAATATGTTTTCCGATGAATTTTCAAGGAATTGAGTCAATTCTAATCCATTTCGGTCAAAGCTATTTCGACCTTAAACATTAGCCTTTTTATGACTGACGAGCATGAATTTAAACTGCCCACAAAAGAAAAGAGAACTATGAATAAAAGTCAAGTTCCCAACTCACTAAACATACATTTTTTATGATTTAGGTAATATTGAGTAATTAAAAGGTTCGAAGTTTGTAGGGTTATTTACATTAATCCTAGTAAAAATCAAACTATGCTTACTAGGCCCATTGTCTTAGGTAAAATCTAAAGTATGTAGAAAAAGAGAATGCATGCACAAATGATTGAAGATGAAAGTGTTTTTCATTGATACACAAGATATAGAAGGACATACACAGACTGGAGTCTCTTCTCTTTTTCAAGAATTACAAGAGGCTTTCAACATAACTCTTCATTTTGATTTACGGCATCCCGAGCTTCATCAGCAACCACCTGGAATTCATTCATTCAGTTGGATACAATAAGAGATGCAGTGATACCGGCTCTTCTTGGAATAGTTGTAAAAGGATGTTCTTGAGTGCGGTTTGAGAAAATTTTCTGTTGATCAAACAATGACTCTGTTTCTGTCCAAGAGACTTGGAAGATGGATACATGGATTTGAGAATTAAGCATTGGAAGTAAAGAGAAATTTGGAGAGAGTACTCTTTTAAGATATTTCTCTAATGCCATGTTTGTCTTCTCTCTACCAACTGGCAGCAGAAAACATTTCAGCCCATGGGTTTTCCATTTTCATATCTGCAAGGAAATGGCATAAAAGGAGAATTTTTAAAGTTCACACCATTGTTGTTGCTCTTAATGCACAGCATAACCGAAATAGAGGAGTAGTAGTGCAGCTGCATTTCAGACATATAGTTCTTTGCATCTAGATCATTTATTCCTTGCAGATGACCATGAACACACAGAGGAAGATAGATGCTCTATGGGAAATTAATATGATATTTCTTCAAGGTCTTAGCCAAATCTGGGAGAGTGCTATCACAGATATCATAGTAACCATGGCCAATGATGTTCATCATATCATATATCCACTTGATATCCAGTTCATCAACTATTACGGGTCTAAGAGCCATTGATTCTTCATAGAAGTTGAATAAATTAACTTTTAAGAAAGTTGATTTTTTATAAAATTTGTGAAAGAATTAGAAAAAATTGCTAAGGCATTAAGGTGCGTAATTCTAAACTTGGCGCGCAAGTATGGATGTGCCACGCAAGTATTTGGCACGCAAGTATCACCGTTCAAGTCAAGATACCTTGATAGCAGCGCACCATCAAGGAAACACCAGAAAATAGAGCAACCTGCGTTGTTAAGGTGACCTGCGAGGCGAGAGCTCGAAGGTTTGAAGTCTGGAAATCCGGATGATTTGTACAGAAGTGAGGCCCTCTATTTATAGACGCGTCCAGAACCCTGTGTGCCATACCCTGGGCGACTAAAGTCCGTACCTCTGCGCGTCAGACTCTGCGCGCCCGAAGCTCATTTGTGTTCCCAACACTTGCGTGCCACCTTTCCTTTGGATGTCTTCTTTTTCCTCAGAGTCACATCCTCATTTCTTTCGGATCCAACTCTGAGGGGGGACTTTTGTTAATGCTCCTTTTTCATCACAGAGTCCAAAGGAATGTAAAGGGAAATGACTTAGCACAAATTGATTCATCCTTTGAATAAAACATCAAAAATCGACAAAGGGATGTACAAGGAGAACATTTTCCATAGGTTGCGCAAGTTCCCTCATAGTCACGCTAGTCCACTTGCGTGACGCATGATGGTCGCACAAGTGACTTGAACGACCTAAGTGATAACCGCCCGGGGTCTTCTCCTGCCTATAAATAGACCCTGTGGGCCCCCTGTTCGAAAGAGGATTTTTTTCCAGAAACTCAGATTTGAGCTCCTGATGCCCTAGTCTATTCTCAAAGCTTCTGAAACACTTCTAAGGTAATTTGTTACCTAGAACGAAAGATCTAAAGAGGGGTAGGAAGGCCTAAGTTTTGAAACTCATCAAAACTTGCGTTCCACCTTACTCCTTCAATAGAACTTGCGCACCCCTATTCTGGAAGAACCTCAAGAGGATTATAAAGGCATTGGTCAAGGATCGCTCAAGTATTACCACACTGGTTTACAAACGTGCAAGTACTTATAGGTCGGGCAGGTATACCAGTGCGACCAGGACTTGCACGCCCACACAGTACTTGCACGCCTGCCAGGACTTGCACACCCCTGCCTTTTTAGGTGTCCTTCTTTCCCATTTCACCCCTCTTAAGCCATTCCACCTCTCCTATTCAAGATTCAGTCTTCAAGACGCTCTTCAAAGCCATTTATGGAATAATTTCATGATTTGAATTCCTTATCTGAAAGGAATTCTGTGGAATATCTCTCAAAACCTAGTGATTTACACATCTTTATGTCACTAAAGATTGAGATTTCATTCATTCAACCTCATCCTTTAAGATGAGAGAATCCTTAACCTAGGTCTCGTTTTCAGGAATAATCCCCAGTCATAATTCTCAAATTTGGGCATCCTCTTTAGGAGTAATCCCCAAGTCCTCTAATCTGGGCATTCTTCTTAGGAGTAAGCCCCAGATCCCCTAATTTGGGCATCCTCTTTAGGAGTAAGCCCCAAGTCCTCTAATCTGGGCATCCTCTTTAGGAGTAAGTCCCAATCCAAATCCTCTAATCTGGGTATCCTCTTTAGGAGTAAGCCCCAGTCACAAATATGGGCATCCTCTTCAGAAGTAAGCCCCATTCTTAATTCTTCTTAACCAGTCCTAATTTACCTTTGATCTGGGATTCCTTCTCATGAGTAAAACCCAATCACAAGTCCTATCCTAATTTGGGCCTCCTTTTCAGGAGTAATCCCCAAGTTAGAGTATTCAAATCTCCATGAAGCACATATACCTTTATGGACCCTGTTCCTGGATTTATTCCCTGAAGTAAATCCTAATATTCGTTTATCTAGGCATTCATACACACATAAGTCCCACATTGTTTCTTATGATTGCATCTTTTATGGAACAATTGTCTAATTTTTACTAATACCTCTTGTTTCTCACACCGAGCATGACTCACGTGAGCTTAGAGTGTAAAAGTGATTATGACATTCTTCTTTGATCCATCAATCATAAAAATCATACTCCCTTACTCGAACTACATGGGTTATGATTCCTTTTCTAAAAAATGGATACGTAGGTAGCCCATCTGTAGGTTCGATCCCAACTCTGAAATAATCCATTTCCTTCTGAATGACAATAAACTTCAAGTGCCTCACTGAGTGGCTTTAAAACCAGCATGGTCATCATAATGACCAAGAAACTTCTATATAAATGTGTCGAAGGGTACCATTGACCAAGAATCTCTAATAAATACAGATGATTCTCTATCGATAAATAACCTCGAATACATATAAAAGATTCTCTAAATTTCCTACATATTTAATCATTGAATGTCAGATCTGAAGGAAAGCTCATTTTATACTTGGTAATGTAATAAGGATTCATGAACATAACTTAAATCTATAAAGAGAGTCCCAGAGTAGACGATAATTCCCCTAAAAAAGGTGTGATGAGTCCAACCTCCCATCCTCTCGACCAATGCAAATTCCTAAGCCTCATCAGTCCACAAACTAATAAGATCCTACCTTTGGAAAGTAGGTCTAAATGGATGTGGAATCATTGGATGTTTCTTGTTCTACAAACAAACCTGTTAGAAACCGATTGGAATGTTTGAACCTCCCATCAAGGCGGTCAATCCCCGAATTCTGAGGGAAATAGTGGGCTTGTATTCTGGCCCAGTTTACTTTCAGTACTTTACTTTTCGTCATACTCTGTTGGTTGGGTTTAGTCGTATGCATACATTTTGTTCCTTAGTGGTTTTTATATTTCATCATTGTGGGCGTGGAGATGTGTGCATGTGTACAGGTTCTTAGCAAATTCCTCCCATGTTAGTAATATGCCTACTCGGTGCTAGTCACCAGCCCCTAGCCTATTGGAGGCAGGCTTGGGGAGTCACGACACGGGCCCCACTAGGACGGGTCGTGATAGAGTGTTATCCGAGGTGGTTGGTTCTACCTTAGGACCAAGAGTCTGTGAGATTGGATTGGGGATATATTGTTCAGTGTTTTGAGCTCGGATTTCAGGCCAGAGACTCTAGTTTTGGTGCGGTAGCCGACGTATCCATACAATAGGACTATGATAACCTTCTTTTTGACTCGGTACATGAAAACACTGGTATCGGGGAAATAAAAGTACATGCATCATATAGGAATGGGTTGTGTTTTTCCATGTCCTTTGAGTTAGCTATCCAGATATACTCATGGTATATCTTGTTTTCTTATGGGATTCCTTCATGATGCATACCCTCTAGGATTCAGTAGCATGATCACGAGGATGAATCCCTCAGTGATGAGGCTTCGATACAGGGACCAGTTCCCCAGGCGTTTCCACCAGGTGGTGCACCAGCTATACCACCACCAGTGGAGCAACCTGTGGTACCTGCAGTACCGACCGATGAGGAGCATAGGCTGAGCGCGCTCTATGAGTTCTAGAGACAGAGACCCATTAGGTTCCGAGGCGAGCCCGACCCTCAGGAGACTGAGGACTGGCTCGAGGTGGTAACCAGAGTTTTCCATCTAGTGAGGACACCAGCAGACCAGATGGTGATCCTAGGAGCGAGCCTTCTTCAGGGTTCGGCAGGACGATGGTGTAGTCTGACCACACAGACTCATGACTAGGATACTCTTTCATGGATGGAGTTCAAGAAACTATTTAGAGAGGAGTTATCTCCGGTTACGCTGAGAGCAGTACGCATCCAGGAGCTTCTTCAGCTCTAGCAGGGCAGTTTGACGGTAGCTGACTATTCATTGAGATTCAACAACCTCACCAGGTACTCGATAGATATGGTCATAGATCAGTACTTCAAATCTCGGACCTTTGATCAAGGTTTAATATGAGACATCTGAGATAGTTTCATGACTCTATGCATTTTGACTTATGCTAGATTGCTCGAGCGGGCCTTGGTGATCGAGAGATTCTTGGCGGAGCAAAGACAGCCGACGACTGTCAGCAGCAGGCAGACAGGACTGGAGACCTCGGCAGCAGGGAGATGACGTCAGACACAGACTACATGACGTGTACTTCTGAAGAACATGATGTGTAGTACTGGTGGTGGCATCTAAGGTTTCAGGGGTCAGAGAGGAATCACACGATGGGTGACCCTAGTCACACGGTGTGTTGGACTTTCCCTGAAGCTCGGCGTGTATTTTGGAAAGTAAATGGACACGAAATGGAGTACACGACCATGTGCTCCATCACATGGCTAGGAAAGGCCAGTAACGTGGGTCACTCTGTGTACCACTTTCACAGGTTGGAGTACACGGGTTGATAACTGTGTCTGGGCACATGGCCAGCATACACAGAGCCAACCCCAGTCACTCGGACACAGCGTGTACACCGTACTACACGTCGTGTACTAACTTTTTCTACACGACTAGACTTACGACACGGGCCATTGTACATGGGAAGTACCCAGGTATAGACAACATGGCGTGTAACTTTTCTACACACCATGTACTTTGTGGAAAATGGCATGGTCCTCTTGTTCACCGTATCTTGGACATCTTTCTTTTGGGTTAGTGCCCCTTCTCCTCATTCCATTGAAGGTCAGGCATCATTTCCTTCTACAAGAGTATGATCCCTTCAACGGGACTTTCTGTGATAGAGTTGGCATCCCTCCGAGAGGCCCGTAGCAAGATCCTCTATCCATTCCTGACCCTAGGTAGAGTCAAGCATCGACGTGACCAAATCTATCGGGTGTTGATCCTCTACCTAGATGGTGAATCACCTAGCCGGTGAATCTGAATGAGTCATGGTATCCTCCATGGCCCTAGTAGTGATCCTCATCTTTGTATCGTGATCTTTCCCACTTAGAAGTGTGTCTACCGTAATGAGTGTATCTACCCATCACTCAAGAGTGTGTCTCCCGTAATGAGTGTATCTATCTATCGTGATCTACCCACTCATGAGTGTGTCTCCCATAATGAGTGTAACTACCTCTCGTGACATTTCCCAATGAACAATACTTCTCGAACATATGTCATCAGATCTACCAGACTCATGGAGTGTGTTCTCTCGGAATGAGTGCTTCATGGAATCTTCAAATGGAATCCCTAACAGGGGTATGGGGTTGTGTGACTTTCCTCTAGACTGTGGGTTTGGGTTTTGTGTATATCTGGATTGTGATATCCTATTATATGTTCAGTAGACATATACTATGTAGAGCTGACTGTACCTTTCCTTTGTGTACTAGCTTTGTGTTTTTTGGGGTCCTCTACTGAGTATTGTTATACTCACCCCTGCACGGGCTTTTCCCGCACGTGTCGTGTCTTGTGCAGACAAGCAGCCTTTTGACAGAGTCCAGGGTGGACCAGGACAGGACTGAGCTTTTTGATTTCCCTATAGGCTGAGGTTTTCCTTCGGCTATGAGTAGCAGTTCCAGTACCTCTTGTGTTTATAGGGACTTTGCAGTTTTCAGACTCTTGTTTTTGGTGGGCTTGTATTCTGGCCCATTTTACTTTCAGTACTTATCTTTACATCGTACTCTGTTGGTTGGGTTTAGTTGTATGCATGAATTTTGTTCCTTAGTGGTTTTTACATTTCATCATTGTGGGCTTAGAGATGTGTGTGTTTGTATACAGGTTCTTAGGAAATGTCTCCCATGTTAGTAATATGCCTACTCGGTGCTAGTCACCAGCCCCTGGCCTATTGGAGGCGGGCATGGGGAGTCACGGTGTGGGCCCCACTGGGACGGGTCGTGACAACCAGTAGGTCTTGGACGTGGGGAGAGAGATTGGGAAGAGTATTTGGCAGAATTTAGGAATGTCTTGAAGCTTGGCTGGTGTGGGAGGAAGAGGTGGTGAGGGGTGGTTTATATAGTAGAGGGGAGAGGAGTTTTCTTAATATTATAATCATTAATTTATTATTTCCTCTCAAGACAACCAATAGTGAGTATTCCATGACCAATAACAGTAATATATGCATGTGACTTCAAACTAATTGGGCTTACATCATCAGATCATCATCAATGACTCAATTAATCCATTATTTAGTATTTATTGTGAATTATCGGATTTTACTATTCATCAAAAATTCAAGTATTTTAGAAAAATCCCAAAAATTCACCCTAACCATTTTTCAACATGTAGAATCCAAAAATGAAGTCTATTTTTCAAAAATAATTTTCTAAATCTGATTAATTAAATATTTAATTAAAATCATTATTTAATCGAAAAATATAAACACTTAAAATTTTCATCTTCATTTTTAAGGTGCCTAAACTCATTAATACAATCAATGGTATGGATACCATTCATAAGAGTCATATTAATATTCATAAGGGTAAGTTCCTATTCATAAAGGTAGGTTACTATTCACTGAAAATTGATTTTTCTTTATCAGATTCTAAATAACTTACTGATCGCAACCATGTATGTCAGATTTTCGAAATTCACATCATAGAAGTGAAAAAATTAGGTTTACTTGGTTAGGTTATGGATATATCCTATAAGTAACCATGTTTTGTTCCATATAGACTCAGTGATCCATGAAATATTGGCTATAACTTGAATGTATTTAATAGAAACATACCATGAAGTTTTTTGGGTGCTACATGATCAAATTAAAAGGACCAAAATTACCAGACCAAAACATTCATGAAAAACAAAGCAATTATCATCAGAAAAAGTAATTTTAACAAAGAATTGAGTAATAAAAGTCTATAAGTAAATCATAAATGGTATGATATATATGATTATGGTTATTTAATTTATGGTAATAAACCTATATTTATTATATATAAGGTTCGTACACATATAAAGTATTTCTAATAAGTGGTAAGGGTTTCTCGTCGCACTTTTACTTTTATAAGACATACAGCATAATCATCACTTAATACTTTATGTGGTGTATATAATGTCCCTTTTGAAATTTTATATCATTAATATATGTCTATTTATGGTATTTAAAGTTTAATTTTATGTTATTTCTTTCATGGTATTTGTGATTCAAAAGTTACCAAAGTGGTAACGATTTATTTCACAATCTCACCATTATTCGAGGTTGTTTTTGTTTAAGTATCCCTTAGAAAAATTAATTGATATTTATATTATAAAATCAATCTATTTCTCTAAATTATGGTTATTCATGAACTTTTTTAGGTAATATTACCATTTTCCCACTCTTTGGTACTTAAAAGTATTGAGAAAATTTGGCTTTATTTCTCTCTTCGGTTGAAAATCATTTTTCATCAGAATCCGTATTTTCTAAAAATGTTTTTAAAAAATATTTTTATCCTTTTAAGAATTATTTATTAAATAAATTTTTACTCATTTTGAATATTTATAATTTTTTTAAAGGAATCTTCATCTTATTTTCAAAACAAGGCATGTTTGGATTTTAATAAAAATGTAAAAGAAATATTTGTTTCAATGTGTATGAAATGAACAAAATTTTTGGAAATCATGACCATTCAATGTTTTAAAGATTAATTTACAAGTTTCTAAAGGTTATTTTAAAAGAAAATTATTTTAATTTTTAAAAAAAATTAGTTTTAAAAATATTTTTAATATGAAAAGTTTATTTTCCTCAAAAATGTTTTTAATGACATTTTTATGGTATTTATAATCATAAATGACATCAACCATTTATTGTACCTATGATCGACTAAGGATATGTTGTATTGATACCATCTTTATTGTTTATCCATATGGTTTATGATCATTTTGACTGGGGATATACAATTTTATTACCATTCACCGTATTACTCTAGATGGTTTATGATTATGTTTATTGATTGGGGTAAGTATTAACATTTATTATGTTAGTTTTTCAATATGAATGTTTATGTTGAATATTTTTTACCCCTTTCATATAAGGAATGAATTAGACTTATTAAGTTTTGGGTGGGTCTCAGAATTACATAGCCCCTTGATGCATCGGTAGATCTCATGAGATAAGTTATCTTGGGTATTTGGTTGAGACATTACCCATTTATGTAAGATGTCTTGGAAAAATTCCTTGACGATGAGAGGTCTTGTAATGAAGCCTTAATGATATGTTTAAGAAGTTATAAATTATTCATTATATTATTATGAATTTATTCATTGATATTTCATGTGAGTATTTGATTATTTATAATATTTTTGGTTAAGTTTCAAGCTCATGTGATTAATTATATAGCATTATTTAATCATCATTAATTCCTACCATATGATGCTCAAAATATTTATTAAATGGAATGTGTTTTAGTTATTTTCCTTTACATATTTATTATGCCTTATTTATTCATAGATTACACTATATTCTTACCTTTATTGATTGTCTAAGCTCACCCCTTTCTTATGTTTTATTCTCCCCAGGATACCAGGAAGTGTTTTGTGATTGATATGTAGGGATATTATATGAGTAATAATAGTGACCTCAAAGAAAAAAAAATTGTGTATTTTATGTTTAAAATTTTAATGAGAATTTTAAGTATGTATCTAGTTTACCAAGAATAATGATCTATTTATTCCTTTAGGATGTGATTCCTTGTAACATAATCCAATGTAATAAAGTAGACATCAGCTTTGAGTTACTGGGGTCAGGGTCACTACATTTGGTATTCAAGCAGGTTTAGTAGAAACATTAGGAACTAGGTTTAGGATAAACATATATTATGAAACATATACCTATGATATAATTTAATGATAATTATAGAATAACATCATAAAGTTTTTGTAAGGAATATATTATATGGTTTTTTAGTCAATACATACCTTTATGGATAATACAAGTAGATGTGGTTATGTCAGAGATGTACCTGGGGGTAATAGTTATGAAAATGGAACATTGGTCTTGACCAAATCATCACCTAGTGCACAATAATATGCCTTAATGTTAACTTGGTTTGACACTGTTATGGGATATGCTTAGGATAATTCACATTTCCTTTACAAACCATTATAAAGGATTTTAAAATAAATATATCCCCAAAGAAACCATGTTTATGATTATGATATTAGTTATGCATGACTTTTTCAATTTATGTTAATTGTTTCACTAGTTTTGGGATTATATATTATGTTTCATAATGTAATGATCTAATCTAGTGTATTTCATTGTTTATAAATTTTGCCTAATGGAAGGAATGGGAATCATATAAATGCACATACTCCATATATGGATGTCCCTATTAGGTATGATAATGAAGTTGGATCTATAGATTCAGCTGGAACTAAAAAAATTATAACTATATTGGAGAAGCGGAATCAGGTTATGAGTAATAACCTTTCCCATATAGATCATCTTGTCGATCCACCATGTGGTGTAACAATGTCATACTTTTTCATGAATTAACAACCTCTATCATTCTATGGAACTAAAAATCCATTTTTAGATGAGAAATGAATAAATTAACTTAGAGAATATATTTCTTACTCTGTGAAGTAGTGAAAGGGAGGAACTTGTCATGGTAGTTTATCTTCTCTCAAAATATACAGATCAATAGTGGTCATTGATTCAAAACACTATAGATGAAGAAGAAATAAGAAACATAGAATTGAAGGATTTAAAGGCACTCTTCTTGGAAAAATATTTTTCTAATGAGAAATGAGTGTATATGGAAATATAGTTATTCAGTTTAAGATAGAAAGAAGAGGATAATTTTTCTAAGTATAAAGCTAACTTTTTAAGGTTATAAAGGTATGATGGGGATTATATATGTAATACAAAGAGAAATATTGACCATTTAATTAATGGGATTAATTCAATCCTTCAAAGGGCACTAGTATCCCAATATTTCTCATTATACAATGACATAGTATCATGTGTTATCAATACTGAGAAATAATTCTCCAATTATTATGTCTTTGAAGGGACGCAAAAGAAGAAGGGGATGGAAGAGAAAAAAATAGATAAAGGGAAGAAGGGAAAGAATGATTTTCCCAAATGTGATACTTGTGTAAATAATCACCTTGGTACATACCTTTAAGTAATAAGAGTTTCTGTCAAGTGTAGACAAAAAGGCCACCATGCTCATGAATTAAAGGGTAATGGATAAGCCTTCAAAGTACAGTGTTTTTTTGAAAAGTAGAAGAAATATTATTGAAAGAATAAAATTACACAAGTCTAAAGTATGGGATCATTTTACAATATTTATCACAAAGGGGGAAGAGAGCATCAAGGAGGTCCTCGCACAAGGTGATGTCTTCTATAATCCCCATGTTGGTCAAGCCATCTACAATCATGTTTGCTTCTCGATAAACATGAGTAATGATGTAGTTAATATTGATTAGTGAACGGGTGCACTCCATCCAACGTGTAGTAATCATCCAATCAATATGGGTTATTCCATTCCAAATTTCTTGAACGATGGTCATAGAGTTACTTTCAATCCAGATATTGTTTCAACCGAAGTTCTTGGTGAAGGCAATAACATGAATCAAGCTCAGCATTTCATCTTAAAGGTAGGTGGAAATGCCACATTTACCCATGAAGCAACCAATAATCTGACCAAGGTGATTCCTAAAGATAGAACCACAACATGTGGGGCCCATATTTCCCTTGTAGGCACCATCAATATTGATTTTGATCCATCTTGGTAGAGGGGATCTCCAGAATACCTCAGAAGAAACTAAGGGATCATGGTCAAGATTATGCTATTGATATAGAAAAAGTGGAATGATTAATTTTCATGTGTTTTTTGATCCAATAAATATGTTGTTAAAGTATTTTATTGATGATATTATTATAATAATAATCGTTAAACATATTAGTATTGTACTGTCGTAGTATTTCTTTAAGGTTTTAAAATCATGTGTTGAATGGTACTAAGAAAAGTGATTCAGTGGAAAGTTGATATTTTTTGGAAAATACATGATTAAGGTAAGATAACCCTTAATATGTTATTTATATTGAGATAATAATGATGATTGTATTTTTATTGGATAGTAGTGGTGACCATGAAATTGGTTAGTGATTTGATGGTTTATTTTATCTTTGTTAGAGTTTACTATATGTTTGGATCTGTGGAATATATTCTACATCCTAATATTTTATTTTTGGAATCATGTATGTTTTTATTAAGGTTTTATGGTGACAAAGGTATTCATGTATTTGGAATGTGACATTAAGAGCCACTTTCTATTTTATGGGGAATATAATGTTTATTTAGTGACCTTTCATCAAAAAAATTGGACTTTGAATTTGGAGAGACATATTTTGGATGATTCTTAAGGTTATATATATATGGAATGGATTAAGTTTAACTTTTAGTGTTATTGGATAATGTGTTCTAATAATTTTTAATTATTAAAATATCTAGTAGTAGGAAGAATGACTTGGCATTCTAGTGATCTCTTAAATGTTCTTCAGAAAAAAAAATTAATTTTGGATATTAATTTCTTAGAGTTGGAAATGAAATGGTAATTTATCAAAGAACAAACAAAGGATGAAATTTTACTTATGAAATAAAAATATATCAAGGATGTATATTTCCTTATATTCTTATACAGTAAAAGAATTCCCTAACTCAAGGAACAGTATCTTGATACCAAAATGTTACCCTAATAACTTAATTTATGATGAACCGATGGTTTTTTCACCCTTTACAGATTTTTAGTTTTTTATTCCTTAACTTTCTCTTGATCATACACGTTCTTATGATCAATGATCTGAAACAATATTTATAATTATTTATGCTTTTCATCAATGTCCATATCTTCACTTCCCATATATGTTCTCCTAATTAGAAACCTAGTTATGTAATTATTATAGATGACCTTCATACTTCCCTTTCCCTATTATCATGAGGATATTCTATTAACCCTTATCAATTTTTTTTATTTTAAGATTTTTTTTTCAAATTTCAAACCCTTGATTATTGAGGGCAAGATTAAATTGTGAGGATGCAATTTATTTAGGGGGTAGAATGTAACACCTTGAGATTTTAAAATGGGAACATCATGTTCAATATCATGTGTGACATGAAACGAAAAGATTAGAAGAAACTATAACACCCCAAGACTTTATAATATATTTATTTTTAAATAAATTCAATATTTTTGATATCTTGTTACGCACACAACACCAGGTTTTAACGAAACCTGACACACAATTAAAATATTATTCTTTAAAAATGAACATTATAACATAGCTGTTATGTTTAAGGTTTTGAATAGGACTATCTAAATTATGTAAATTATACGGTTTAAACATTTATAAAATAAATTTAATGGATATATATTTATTATAAATAAAATAATAACCATTTGAAAGAGAAAGAAATGGTTTTGAAGAACATTATTTTTATGAATAGAGGATTAGTCGTGCTTTGTGCACATAATTTATAACTAACTTTTAGCACAGTTATAAAATATATTTTTTTAAAAATAAAATTCATTTTTTGTACTCTACATGTCAAAATTATCTTTGGGTGATTTTTTGAGAATTTCCTGAAACGATTAATGTTTTTTATGAATAGTGATAAATAATGAATTTAAATTGAAAACTGCATTTTCATATAAATTATTCATAAATTTAAATAATATTTTTAAATTGTTTTTAAAATAAATTAGTTAAATAATATTTTAATTTAACTAATTTAAATAATTTGGATTAATTTCATATTGAAACTTGATATTAAAACACTCTATACTTATGTGATATTTCTCTTTGAAATCCCGCCTTTTTGTCACGTCTGCGGGTATAATTTTGAATTGTGATTATACCACTTCTATGAATTGAATTTGAAAAAATATATTCTATATTTTTAATAAATATAATTTATATTACCTAATAAGTTTAACTTAATTTTTTACCATTACAAATAGTAAAATAGTAAAAAATTGATTATTGTGATTAAGGTAAAAACGGGTTTACCAGGTGTTAAAATATAAATATAAGGGTTAAAATGACTTAATAACTTGTCTTACCCACATTTTATGGTCATATTTAAACCCTATAATCTCTATGGTTTTTTAATGACCCATTTCAGAGGCTTTTGGCATGATAAAAACATGGGTGTAATGGATTCTTTTAAAAAATACCAAGGGTTTCTCCTCCCCCATTTATAAAAGGTCACCCCCTCTCCTCAACTATTCACACTCACAAAGTCCTTTGGTTCAGAAAATAACTACTAAAATATATTAATTGAATCCATACCCACATAATATAGTCCTTTTTTAGATTATAAAACTAATTTAGGAAGGAATTAGGTTAAGCCTAAAGAGGTTTTCCAAAGAAGAGGTAATGTTTTTAACTATGTGTTTTTCATTTACTTATTATTCTAACTCCTTAAAAAAATTAAATTATGATAAAATAAAATAAAATAAAATATATTATTATATTTTATTATGTTAATTTAATAACATATATTCTTCCCCACTTCCATCAAAGGGGATGTGATATCATCATTCGTGTATATAGATGACTACCACCTCACGAACTGATGTAGTTCATTTTGCAAAACCACCTTTAAAGGATGGATGTAATAATGGATTTAAAATATTTATATTATATTTATTATATTATTATAATTATTTAATAATCATATCATTCATACCTTTATACTTTCCATTCCATGAGGAACATGATAATGTCACTTGTGTGTACGGCGGATGACCGTCGCTCGAAGAGATGTGATTTATTTTTCACTTATACTTTACATGGAAGGTACTAAGGATAAAATTTAATGAAAAATATGTCATATTTATTATCTAACCATAATTCTAGAATTATAATATCACATCTCACTTATAACCTTCCAATCCATTGGAAAACAATAATGTCGCTCATATGTACGTGTGGAATATTGCCTCCACGTAGTGATGTGAAATGTTTTTCATTTTATTTTTACATAGATGGTAATAAGGATATATTTTACTAATATAAATTATATATATAATTATTATTATTCTTTAAAGGTTAATTAATATTTAATTTCCTTTTATTCCATTCTTTGAGAAAAATTTAAATAGTGTTCATACGTACATACGGCCTACTGTCTCTGTGAACAGTGTAATTAATTTTATATCTTTAAATTTTATAGATTAATCTAAATAAATATATAATTAATATTTATAATATATATATCATGGTTAAAATTATTTATATTATTTAACCATGATAAAATTAGAAGGATCAAAATTATCGATCCAAAACTTGCCTGAAAAATGAAGCAATTGTCACCTAAAAGAGTGATTTTAACAAAGAATTGCTACTAAAAGATTGATAAAATAATATAATTAAATCATATATGGTGTGATATATATGATTATAGTTATTTAATTTATGTTTAATAAACCTATATTTATTATATAGGAGGTCTAAATACATATGAATGAAGTCGAACAAGTGGTAAGGGTTTCTCATCTCACTTTTACTTTTGAGATACATGCACCATAATCACCACTTATTCCTTTGTGTGGTGTATATAATTTATATTTTGATATATTATATCATGAATCTATTTCTATTAATGGTATTTAAAGTTTTATTTTAATTTATTTCTTTCATGGGACTTATGATTCAAATGTTACCAAAGTGGTAAGGGTTTATTTCACAATGTCACCATTATTCGGGATTATTTTTGTTTAAGCCTCTATTGGGGGGATTATTTAATATTTATATATTAAAATAATTATATATTTTTATAATCTGGTTATTCATGAATATTTTCAAGTAATATAACCATTTTTTCACTCTTATGAATGATAACATGTTTTTAATAAAATTTGTCTTTTTTTCTCTCCTCGGATGAAAATATTTTTTCATCAAAAACCATTTTTTCTAAAACAAAATTAAAAAATATATATTTTTATCATTTTACAAATGATTTATTAAAAACATTTTTTCCCATTTTTACTCTTTAAAAATTGTTTTTAAAGTAATCTTCATGTCATTTTCAAAACAAGGACCATTTTTAACCAAAAATGTAAAAGGAATCTTTTTTTAACATGTATGACATGAATAAAATTTTCTACTGTCATGACCATTCAATATTTTAAAGATTATTCTATAGGTTTTCAAATTTTATTTTAAAATAAAATCCTTTTAAAAATATTTAGTGAGCTTTTAGTTTTAAAAATATTTTTAAATGTAAATGGTTATTTCCCTTAAAAATGTTCTTAATGACATTTTATGGTATTTATATTCATCAATGACATCAACCCTTTATTGTACTTATGATACACTGAGGATATGTTATATTGATACCATCCTTAATATTTATACATATGGTTTATGATCATTTTTTACTAGGGATGTATAATTTTATTACCATTCACCATATCACTCTGGATGGTTTACGATTATGTTTATTGATTGGGGTAAGTATTAACATTTCATATATTAGTTTTTAAATATGAATATTTATATTGATTATGTTTCACCAATTTTATATGTGGAATGCAGTGGACTTATTAAGTGACAGGTGGGGCCAATAATTACATATCCCCTCGATGCATTAGTAAGTATCATGAGACAAATTATCTTGGGTGTTTGGATAAGTACTTACCCATTTATATAAGATGTCTTGGCATGAATCCCTGATGGTGAGAAGTCTCAGAATGCGGCCTTAACATTTTTTTAAGATTTCAGGAATCATTCATTCCATCATTATGAATTTATTCATTGATATTCTATCAGATTATTCTATTATTTAGCATATCCATGTTAAGGTTTCAAGCTCATGTTATTATTTATATGGTATTATTTGAACATCATTTATTCATGTCATATTATACTCAAGTTCTTGATTAAATAACCTTTTTCTTAGTTATTTACCTTTATATATTGATTACGCCTTATTTAGTCATAGATTCCATTGTACACTTACCCTCAATAAGCATCTAAGTTCACCCATTTCTTATGTTTTATTCTCACAAAGATACCAAGAAGTGTTTTTTGATTTATATTAAAGGATACACTATGAGGAATAATGGCATTCTCAAATAAAACGCTTTTTATATTTTATGTTTTCAATCGTAATGAGAATTTCAATTATGTATCTAGGTTACCAATACCACTAAACTATTAGGTCCTTTGGAATGTGAATACTTGTATCTTAAGATAATTTAATAAATTAGACACTAGATTTGAGTTACTAGGGTTAGGGTTGCTAGAGTACATGTGAATGATTATTTATGTACTCCCTCAAAAGAGATATGTAAAACACATTGTGATCTTAGGATAGGTTCAGTGCAAGAAAAAAGCAATAATATTCCATCCTAATATGATCAAGAATGTTTTATAGACCAATATACTTGGTTCTCAGCTTCCCCTAATTTCTAAATCGCATAACCTTCTCAAAGGTGATATTTTTGTGAGTACATACACCAACTTTGAACTCTAGATCTCACCGAAAATTTTACGTATAACTATTATATTAAGTCTAATATACCATGATGTGTTTTTGAATAGATATTATTTTATTTTTATTTTTCTGAGATAGCTCAGGTCCAAATAGATTTTGTTCTCTGACTTCATCCCAATATATTAGAGTTTTACACTTATTTCCTTAGATGGATTCATAAGGATACTTCTGAAAACTCTAGTGAAATGTATTATTTTAAGAATATTAAACTAGAATAGTGTAATTATACCAGCCTATTTAAAAATAAATAGAGAAATATATTAGTATATGTTCTAGGGTTTGAATAGTTTTCTCAAGCTAACCATATATCTAAGGATAATGTGCATTCCTAAAGTTCAAATTTTCATTAAACACTTACTGAAGAATTCACTATAAATTCAAGGTGAACCTCATATATTGATCATATATGATTGAGAGTGATACTAAATGAAACCTTAAAACTTCATTAATGTATATCAAGTAATGTCGGTTAAGAAATAAATCTATCCAGATAGTAATAAAATGTAATGAAATCATTACATGATCGATTACAAACTAAATGGAATTATGGAATTTAGATGTATTGGGTAGTCCTATGATTAAATCCATGGTAAAATTTTCCCATTTATATATATTTTTGGGTAATGGTTTCATCATTCCCATAGAATTATGAT
Organism: Viscum album; assembly: GCA_963277665.1. Classification (NCBI taxonomy): domain Eukaryota; kingdom Viridiplantae; phylum Streptophyta; class Magnoliopsida; order Santalales; family Viscaceae; genus Viscum; species Viscum album. The sequence continues at coordinate 446,643,181 of OY728119.1, forward strand.
GTTCAACATTAACATTTTGACATACCAAGCATCGAGAAACATACTCTGCAATATCCCACTTCATGTTATCCCACTATAAATTATTTTTCATATCTCAATGCACATTTTTACTCACATGATGGATATAGAATGATGATATGTGTACTCCATCCCATGACTACTTTAATTCTTGTTTTTATAGGAAACATACTTAGTTCCTAAACCATATCATTCCATCACTATCATAGTTGAATTCTAGAACATTACTTTCCTTCTTTTTCAACTCCAAATCCTCCTTTTGTGCCTCATTAATATTTATATAAATGTATGTTTCAACTTTCATCAAAGAAATATATTATTTATCCACTCTAATCATGAATTAAATATATATACCCAATAAATCCAAAAAATTTGGATCGATTTCAATCCTCATCATAGAAAAGCTAGTGTGGTCCTTTTGACCCAAAAAATGAGTCACCTTATTTCCCTTCCTAGGGTTGTAATGTATTGAGTAATCATAAGATTTAATCAACTCTAACCATAAAATATTTCATATATTCAACTCTTTACATGTGAATATATACTTCATGTTTTTATGATCGGTATAGATATCACACATTTCACCAAAAAAATATAATGTCCGTATATCTTTAAATAAAAAAATTATTTCCAGCACCAAATCATGAGTTGGGTAATTTTTCTCATGAACATTAAATTGGTGTGAGTCATATGTTTACACCGAGTATTTTTTATGAGAACAAATACAAACCCATTCATTTTTTCATCAATATAGATCATAGTCCCTTCTTCATTATGGGACAGTTTTAGAACAAGTTTACCAACTAACCTACTCATAGATTCCTTGAAATTTACTTCACATTCATAAATTTAAATGAACTTGACCCCTTTCCTTTTGAACTTGGTTAGTGTATTTGATAGTTGTGAGAAATTTTTCATTAACTAGTGATAGTATCCATCAAATACAAGAAAACTATGGATATCAATCACCATGGTTGGTCTGGGAAAAGTTATTTAAAAAAACTTCTCTCTTTGAAGGATCCAATTATATACTCTCTATTATAATTATATAACCCAAAAATGATACTTTATATAGCCATAATTCTTAGTTTCTGAATTTTTAATCTAGTTTCTCTATTCTCAAGTTATTCAACACAATTAATAAATGATATTTATACACTTCCTTTCTATTAGAATATATAATAATATCATCTATAAAGGATTTAAAAAATTGATCATGGAAATATATGTTGAATCTATTCATTATAACTATGAGGATAATAGCATAATTGGTATGTCCAAATATCTTTACTATAAATTCATAGTTTTTATACCTCATATGTAAGGTTGTCTTTGGTATATATTCTTTTTTTTTACCCTTTATTGATTTTATCCATATTGAAGGTTAATCTTAAAAAATTATTGATCTCATCACAGTTGATCAAAGAAATCATCAATATGTGTAAATGATACTTGTTCTTGATCCTGATATTATTGTGTTTATGATGATCAATGAAGAGATATATTAAACCATATTTATTTTTAATAAAAATAATCAGTTTACCCCATAGTGAAGAACATGAAAAAATGAATCATTTTCTAGAATTTATTATTCAATTCCCACAGCTCAATTGGCCCCGTTATATAGGGATACTTTGAAATAAGTGTATAACTAGGTATGAGTTCTATTTAAAAATCAACTTCATGATTTAGGGTAAGACTAGGAAACTCTTTAGTAAATATAGTGTTATATTCCTAAATAATATTCGTATATTAAATATTGGTTTTCTATTCAACTATTTTATATCAATACCCCTCATGAATAGAAAGTAAGTCCCATATAATGGAAATAATTTATATTTGAAGTTCATGTCCATCCTCATACTGATAGATATTCATATTTGGATTCAAAATATCATATGTGACTTCCCTTCATTATTAATTGATATGGTACCTATATAGAGAGAGTCAATTTATTACTAAAATCACATTAAATTCAACTATAGGTATAATAAATATATTTTTAGGAAGAACATTCCCAAAAATTACTATTAGAGAAGAGTTATAAATTAGAGATGTGATCATCATAACATTAGGATTTTTAACTGATAATCCATTATCTAATTATTGATTTAGTGATGTAATAATATTAGAAAATTATTTAGATATAAAAGAATGGGTATATCTAGAATCAAATAATATATTTTCAGTTATATAGTGGATGATAAGTGTATTTTTCACCACTTTATTCTCATGAACTGATTGGATGGTTGAGATCAAATTGTCTTTCCCTTTGTCTCCAGACTTAAGAGGTTAGAAATTCCAATTTTTGTTATTAACCCTTGTATTCATGCATTGGTTGGCATAATTCTTATATTCCTTACAATTTAAGCATTAGAGTGTGGGTAGCTCATTTAGTTAAGATTTCTCTCTATTCATTTCATTTACTATTCTCTTTATTTAAACATTCATTTAATTTAAGGTCTTATTTTCTACACTTAAAACAGTTATTAGTCCCCTTAAGGAAATTTCCCCCATGATTTTTTCAACACTTTTAGTATAGAGGAATATTAATTTACTTTACTCCATATATTTTATTATTATAATTTCCTAAAAACTCCAACTTCATTTTCTTCTCCCCAAAACCAAGACAATAATTGGAATCTCCAATATCTATCTCTACATTGATAGCACATAAAATGATTTTATTATAACTACTAAAGTCCCTTATGGTTAATTTCCTTCAAATACTTGGCTTTAATCCAATAAATAATCAATTAATTTTGATTTTAGGGTCAATAATCAAACCATAATTATTTTAATGTCACTAACCTAGTGCTCCCTCAAGTGACCAAGTAGGTTGTCTACGTGACCTCAACTGTGCCTCCCCATATGCCAAAGGCTTCTGAATAGTAGTGAGGGTGTAAGGAATATAGTGGGGATATTATACCATCAGGTAAAGAGTTAAAAAGAGAGTGGAAAAATAATAGTATAGTATAAATAAATAAACAATATAGATAATCAAATAGGAAACCAAATATTAGAAGGGAAAAATGAATAGATCCGAATAATAATAGAATAATGTAATGAAAATATAAATGTTACTAAATGACCTGCTAAAATTCATACAGATAAAATACAATATAAACTCAAATAAATACTCCAAATATCCTAGTCTCGAACTCCATGTTGGTCCCATATCTAAGAATCAAGCCAATCAACAAGGTACAAATCATCAATAGGTTCTCTTACCCTTTTCCAAACTAGCATCCTTGAAATATTTCTGAGTACCAAATGGAGGCCCATCCAAGGTGAGAGTACAACTCAATAGGTTGAAACCACCATGCCTAAACAAGTATAGTATGATAAATTTATTGTATGTAACAAATAAAATAAAAAGGTGTTAATTTAATAAATTAATACTGGACATGAAATAAACATGTTGACCCTCGAGTTAAGGGTCAACACCCAAGGCCATCGAAGCCTTCTTCGAAACCCAATCAGGTATCTATGAATAAGGTAGATCCTCCTACATCAAGATGGATCACCCAATTTGGTGGAATATTCTTCTACCAAGGATGAATCACTCATGAAATACTATAAACAAATGGACTCTACCCTCAGGATAACTAGAATCTCACCCTTAGGAATCTTGTAATTATGCATCTAGCACTCGAGTATCTGACATAATCATACACTCTACCCTCAGGCATCAAATACCTTTATTCCTATCTCTTAGGTGGTATGAAATAACACCCACTACCTTAGGAGTAAACATAAATCAATAGTCATATTCAAACTAACTCAATATTCCAATAAGCATCCCACCCTCTGGAATCAATAGTCATATTCAAACTAACTCAATAATTTTTATAGCTAGTTATGTCTCATAGATCCAGGTCACCATTATCGTGATATATATATATCAAAATTGTTTCATTTATCATTTAACCCTAAGTCTATTAACATATCAGTTAACCCAATTTATCTAAGGTGATTCTCCATTTATAAAATCACACAGTTTACATGTTATAACAATTCATAAGGCTAATCCAACACTTAATCAATTAATTTATAATTTATCACACAGCTTTAATATCAAGATGACCAAATACCAATAAGTTCCAAGGCTGAAACACCTATCAGGTGGATACAGGTCTCAGTCCCTATGCCTCTGGACCCAATAGTATCCAAGGGATTGTCAAAAAAATGATTATTATTTAACAAGGATTATACAATTAATCAGTTCATGTGTGTGGCATACTAGTGCGATCACACATATCGCATATACTATGGATAATTAAATCAGATAAAAATGGATAATATTTAAACCACCAACCTCAAAAATGGATAAGGTGATTAAAAAACCTCAAGTATGTGATAGTGAAGGAATTTCTCCTTCCTTTCAATGAGAACTATAAATTACATCAGTAATGGATCATGAAGCGTAAGAAAAAACAGAATGAATATGTTAAAATTCTAGGTCTGTAACACTATGATCCAATGTAGTCTTACTTCTAGATTCAAGATAATTCTCAAAAGTCTTATATAGAAGTTCTATAGTGGAGTTAGGGGAACATTTTCTAAAAACACAAGAAATTGGAGTTTTTTAAAAAGGGTTGGATGTGACTAATTCACAATTTGAATTTTATTCACATCATGAAAGTATCGATTCCCTTAGTTTCTTTAAATTCTATCGTCCATCAGTTAAAAAAACTTAAAAGAATCATTTACCATTTTTAAATTTTTTTCATAACATGTGTACCTTTTCATAGAGTGTATTTAGGGTGTGAAATGAATTCAAGGGGTGTAAATAATTTATGGGTTGTAAATAATTCATGTGATTTCTTTAGGACATGAATTAATTCATGGGGTATATTAAATTCATGGGGTGTTTTCAAGGGGTGTAAATGATTCATGGGGTGTCTTCAAGATCTGAATTAATTCATGGGGTGTATTAAATTCATGGGGTGTTTTCAGGGGTGAAAGGAATTCCTAGGGTGAATTAATTTCAAAATGCGAATTAAATTCATGGGGTCTATCTAGAATAATTCATGTTGTGAATTGAGTATATGACATGAATTTATTATGCATCCAGAACTTTCCTCTTATTCTCAATGCACCCCTGCAACACTTTACCCAGCCTAGACATATGATCTAAAAACAAGATTTAAATGAAATACAATCCAAATCAAAGAGAGTTAAACCAAATTAATAATTAAATACAAACATACCTAGAAAAATAATGGATCTTAAAACCTCCCCATAATATAACATATCATCCCCAAGTTGCTTTGTGCATCATTGTGGGGTATCATAGAACAAGTTTGGCCACTTTTCTCACACATCAGACTCCCTATCCCAGGTCTCATCCTAAACACTTCAATGATACCAATTCACTTGTAATAGTGGAATGGTCTTTCCTCAAATATTATTCTCGCTATGGTTCATGATACAAATCAGATTCTCCTCTGAGGATACATAAAAATCAAGCTCAATGCCATCAAAAAATATCATGTGAGAAGTTTTAGAATGATATATTCAAAGTTATGACATGTTAAACACACCATGCATGGTGTTATAGCACTATGTAAGGTCCAAACTATATTCAACTTTGCAAACCCTCTCCACAATCTCGAATGGAATGAAAAACCTAGGTGCTTACTTCCATTTTTTTCTAATATTCTGATTCCCCAGCCTAGGAGACACCTGAATAAATAATAGATGACCAACCTCAAACTCTAAAGGTCATCTATGATGGTCAGTGTGTGATTTGTTTCAGCTCCACGCAGTCACCAACTTCTTTCTAGTCAACTAGACCTGGTCATTCATCTTCTATACAAGACAAGGCCCAAAAATCACTAACTCATGAGCCTCTAACCAATAAATAGGGGAATGGCATGTTCTTCTATAAAAGGCTTAGAATGGATCCATTTGGATCAATTATTATGAACTATTATTATAGAAAATCCAAAAGTTCCAAATAATACTCCAATGAACCACTGAAATCCAAAACAAAGTCTCATAACATATCCTCTAAAATATAAATAGTCGACTCATATTGGGTGTTAGTATGAGAATGGTAGGCTATACATAAAATAACCTAAGATCACAATCCCTTTTGTAGAACCTTCCAAAACTAAGAAGTGAAATGAGGATCTTGATTAGAAACAATGATCCTCATAACACCATCCAACCAAACTATCACATGCTTGTAAAGACTACCTAGATCATCAATAGTGAAGGTCTCCCTGGTAGGAAATAAGTGGGATACCTTCTTTAGTAGATCCAAAATAACCCATATTACATCATTCATGAAAATTATCATGGGTAATCCAGTCACAAAATTCATAGTGACATCATCCCACTTCCACACCTTAATGGGAAGATGCTGCAATAGCCCAACAGACCTCTGATACTCGGCCTTCACCTACTGATGGGTGAAACATTTACCATGAATACCTCTATCACCTTCTTTATCCCTATCCAATAGTACTATATATGGACATAATGATGTCTATTTGTCAAACTAGAATGTAACACCCATCTATAAGTGTTAAACTCCCTCATCATCTCATCACGTAAGCTCATATAAACCCATACTTCAACATTGATAAGAATAAAATTGTCACCACCAAGAGACTATCCTGATTGTTTCTCCCCACTATATATGTTTTCCATCATAGATAATCCCTCTAGATCAGATAATTTTTCTATCTTGAACTAGTCAAGAATCATGGGTATAAAAAATATCAAAGTTAGAGTTACTCATGCCTAAAACTTATAGACATCTAAATGCATATCAATAAATAGAGTCATCGTCCTCAACTCATCATAAGACTCCCATCATTACATTGTTTATGTCCAGTTTAAGGTGTATACAATGATGTTTCCCTTGCTCAATGTGCAATCCAACTCGAAGATGAAATACTATAAATACTCAACCCACCTCTCATGTTGAAGGTTTAGGACTTGCTGATAAAAATGTATTTTAGATCTTATAGTCTATCTACACCACAAACCACTTTCCCAAAAGATAGTGGATCCATCATATTAGGGCAAGTGCCACTACTTATAACTCCAGATCATGAGTAGGATAATTCCTCTCATGCGGTCTCAACTGTCTCAAGCCATAAGCGACAACATGGTCCTCCTACATAATATTTTCTCTGAGTCCAACTCTGGATGCATTACAGTACATAGTATATTTCTTACCTATCATAGGTAAGGTGAGTATCGTTATTGAGGTAAGCCTTCCCTTTAGCTCTTGGAAATCTCTCTCACAAGAATCTTACTAAAAAAACTTCACCCATTTCTTGGTCAGGCTTGACATTGGTGATTCTAGATATTAGATTTCCTAGATAAAGTTATAGTAATAAAATAATAGACCCATAAAGCTCTAAATATTGAAACCATTCTTGGGATGATCCAAAGATACCACAGTTTTGAACTTATCCAGGTTCACTGACACTCCAACCTTCAAGATAACATGACCTAGGATGTGCACTCTATCAATCCAGAAACTGCATTTAGATAGCTTGGAATAAATTTGGTTCTCTCTCAATGTACTCAAGAAAATTTCAATATGTTGGAAAAGATCATATGCTAACTGGGAGTACACTAATATTTCATCAATTAACACCACAAAAAAATGGTCTATAAAAGGATGAAAGATTTAATTCATTGTGTCTATGAATACCGTTGGTGCGTTCTTCAAACTGAACAAAATCATTGAAGGTCCCGGGTGCAGTGGAAGCTCATGGGTGGATGTGCCCACTTGACTTTTTGTCATTAGTAATGATCAATCCAGGATCAATACGACGATAAATGCCAGACTCCATGGATCGAATCATAGAAATAGATAAAGAAGAAGAATAGTCCTGAAACCAAAAAGGAGGATCATCACAGGTTGATTATAATTAATTTAATTAATTGACAAGAAGTACCTTTTATGTTGTTCCTTCTTCATTGATATTTCTGATCACGTTACGATGTGATCCGTTGTTGCGTCACAGAAGCCAAGTATAGACTTCCTCTAGCAGTGATCCACACATGCACCACATATATTTGGACGTCACCAAAGGAATATCTAGGTGCTGGTATGGAGAACCCTTTGTTTGTGTTGACCTCCTTAGATCACCTTGATCTGATGGAGGAGGATCTCTCTTGGTCTTGAGAGTGTTCTTGGAGGAAGGATTTCTTTCGACCTTGAGATAATTATCCAGAATTGTTGTGCACAACGATTAAGGAAAAGTGTTGGGGTTGTGAGGATATTTATAATCAGGTTTGAGGTTATAGAGTTATGAAAATAAATAAACGCATTACGTGTTTTATTTATTTCATTAACTCTTATTGAAAACCCCATGTCAAATCATTAATTTCTTGACATGCGCACACGCTGATTATAATAAATATCATTTAATAAAACAATATTATTTCCTCAAAATCCCAACTAGAAAAACTACAAGGCATGTAATCATTAATACAAATCGTGTAATCATTTTTCATTTCCTTTCCAAAATAAAAACTACATGGCATGTACATTAAATTTACATGGAATGTATATCTTTTTTTCATTTTATTCTTCCTCGAACATTAAAATGATTTAGGCTTCCTTAAATAATTATTAAACCACATATAGGAATAATCTTTATTCTACTTGAGATACTTGGATACACTTAGTGTGTGACCCTCTAGGCCTCTTTCTTGTTGGAATTAGGTGGGCTTGCCTAAAGTCCAAGATAGCAATGGGTCAAGGCACCAAAGAGAAAGAAGTTGATGCCACATTTACTTGTCACCTCATACGAACACTTACCGTGTAATTTAATCACTTTGTCTCAATATATCATCAAGCAGGTTTCATAGCAGTTTCATAAACCTATATGCTTGATCCGTTATTCTTTGACTTCCAGAAATAAACTCGTCGTGACACCATGGCCATGGAATTTGGGCGACAGTTCTATTCAAATAAAAGGTCCTAAGATATCTACTTCTATAAATATTGAAGCGAAAAATTCTTCCTCGGCTTATCCATTAACAATATGTCATTCGTGATGCACCCAACGTACCCTACTTCTCACCAATTGTCTTCATGACAGTTTTGATTAGCAAATCTAAGTGCACGAGTCATGACATGAGTTAATGATAATCTTACAGTCTAAGGACCATTAAACATGCTCGTAGATAGAAATGTCTGATGACACAAAGACATGATAAATTACTACTGGAAGGTATGTTATCATAATATCTCATCTTGGAGATTACCAAGTCCGAACTCTATGAGAGAGAGTCTCATCTTCTTACAAGTACTCGCACATGACGGCCTGTATACTATGTGTCCTATCATAGTATGTCATCCAACCATAGAACTTTATTTAAGAATATTATTATAGAATTTCAAGTTTCTCATCATAGCGGGGATCTTCCATGACATTATTAATTAAAAAATTATTTTAGGACATTATTATATTATAGTCATGGAGAACAATGAAAAATATATAATAAGTGTAAATTCTTGTAATCAAAGTATAAACAGTTGGTTCTCAAGACACTAACTTTAACAAACTCCCACTTGGACTAGATCCAACTGCCTACGACTTTTAGTCCACTAGACCTCACATGATTAATCTAGGAACCACAAAGGAGGATCACCATAGGTTAATTATAATTAATTTAATTAATTAAAAAGAAGTACCTTTTTATGGTGTTTTTTATTTATTGATATTTTTGATCACATTACAATGTGATCTGTCGTTGCATCGTAGAAGCCAAGTGTAGACTTCCTCTAGTGGTGATCCACAAGTGCAACACGTATCTCTGGACTTCACTAAAGGAATCTTCAGGTGCTATCGTAGAGAATCCTTTTCTTGCATTGTCTGCCTTAGATCTCCTTGATCCGATGGAGGAGGATCTCTCTCGGTCTTGAGAGCGTTCTTGGAGGAAGGAGTTCTTTCAGACATGAGAGAATTCTCCAGAATTGTTGTGTACAATGATTAAGTAAAATTTTTGGGGTTGTGAGGATATTTATAATCAAGTTTGAGGTTATAGAGTTATGGTAATAAATAAATGTGTTACACATTTTATTTATTTCATTAACTCTTATTGAAAACCCCATGTCAAATCATTAATTCCTTGACATGAACCCACGCTGATTATAATAAATATCATTTAATAAAATGATATTATTTCCTCAAAATCCCGACTGGAAAAACTACATGGCGTGTAATCATTAATACATGGCATGTACTCATTTTTCATTTCCTTTTTAAAATAAAAACTACACGGCGTGCACATTCAATGTACACAGCGTGTATATCTTGTTTTAATTTTATTATTCATCAAACATTAAAACAATTTAGGATTCCTTGAATAATTATTAAACCACATATGGGAATGTTCTTTATTATACTTGAGATACTTGGATACACTTGGTGTGTGAACCTTTAGGCCTCTTTCTCGTTGGCATAAGGTGGGCTTGCCTAAAGTCCAAGATTACTGTCTCGCAATGTGTCAAGGCACCCAAGAGAAAGAAGTTGACACCACATTGACGTGTCACCTCATACGAATGTTTATCATGTAATTTAATCCCTTTGTCTCAATATCTCATCAAGAATGTTTTATGGTAGTTTCATAAACCTATATGATTGATCCGTCATTCTTTGAATTCCAGAAATAAACTCATTATGACACCATGGTCATGGAATTTGGGCGACAGTTCTAGTTCAATCAAAGGACCCAAGATATCTACTTCCATAAATATGGAAGGTAAAAATTCTTCCTTGACTTATCCATTAACAACATGTCATTCGTGACGCACCCAATATACCCTACTTATTTCCAACTGTCTTCATGATGGTTTTCGTTAGCAAATCTAAGTGTGTGAGTCATGACATGAGTTAATGATAATCTTCCAGTCTAAGGACCATTACACATGCTCATAGATAGCAATGTCCAATGACACTAAGACATGCAGAATTACTACTGGAGGGTCTGTTATTATAATCTTTCATTTTGGATATTACCAAGTGTGAACTCCATGAGAGAGTCTCGTCTTCTTACGAGTACTCGCACATGACGGTCTGTATACTATGTGTCCTATCATAGTATGTCATCCAACCATAGAAATTTATTTAAGAATATTGTTATAGAATTTCAAGGTTCTCATCATAGCGTGGATCTTCTATGACCTTATTAATGCAAAAAATATTCCATGACATTATTATATTATAGTCATGCAGAACAATGAACAATATATAATAAGTGTACATTAATGTAATAAAAGTATAAATAGTTGGTTCTCAGGACGCTAACTCTAACAAACTCCCACTTGGACTAGAGCCAAATGTCTACGACTTTTAGTCTGCTAGACCTCACATAATGATCAGGTTTCTACTGAGTCAAAGCTTTAGTCAAGGGGTCTTCCACGTTGTCTTCTGTGGAAATACTACTCACTGCAACTTCACCTCTCTGAGAAAAATCCCTCAAGAGATGATACTTCCAAAGTATGTGCTTTGTCCACTGATGTGACCTTGGATCTTTTGAAAGTGACACTGTTGTAGTATTATCACAATATAGTGTGATAGGATCTTTACTTCTAGGTACTACATCCAACTCTTGGACGAAGCTTCGCATCCATACTACTTCTTTAGCTGCCTCAGAAGCTGTGATATATTCGGACTCTACTGTAGAATCTGTGACCACACCTTGCTTTGAGCTTTTCTAGCTCACTGCACCTCCATTCAAACTGAATATGTATCCAGTCTGTGACTTCATGTCATCTTGATCAGTCTAGAAACTAGAATCTACATGTCCTCTGATGACTAGTTTCTCATATCCTCCATAAACCAGGAACATATCCTTAGTATGCCTCAGATACTTAAGGATAGTCTTGACTGCCATCCAATGGCGGTCTCCTGGATCAGCTTGATATCTCCCTACCATACATAATGCATAAGAAACATCTAGCCTTGTACATAGCATAGCATACATGACTGACCCAATCGCAGATGTGTAAGGGATCCTTTCCATTTTCTTTCTTTCATCGTGTGTCTGAGGACACATTTTCTTGGAAAGATGAATTCCATATGACACTAGAAACAATACCCTCTTATACTTTTCTATACTAAATCTATTCAGTATCTTGTCAATGTGTGTACTTTGACTCAGGCCCAGCATTCTCTTGGATCTATCATGATGGATCTTGATCCTAACAATATATGCTGCCTCGCCCAAGTATTTCATAGAGAAGAATTTTTTCAACCATGCCTTAATTGACTATAAGACAGGTACTTCATTTCCAATTAGTAATATGTCATAAATATATACAATTAGGAAAACGACTTCACTTCCTCTAAACCTTTTGTAGACACAAGGCTCACATTCATTCTTAACAAAGCCAAATTCTGTTATGACTTCATCAAAACAAATGTTCCATGACCTTGATTCTTGCTTTAATCCATAAATGGATTTCTACAACTTGCATACCTTGTTGGAATCCTTTGGAGTCACAAACCCTTCTGGTTGTGTCATGTAGACATCTTCCTAGATGTTCCCATTAAGGAATGCTATTTTGACATCCATTTTCCAAATTTCATAGTCATGGTATGTGGTAATGGCCAATAGGATTTTGATGGATTTCAGCATCCCAACCGGTGAAAATGTTTCATCATAGTCAATTTCTTGAAGCTTTCTAAAACCTTTTTCAACCAGTCCTGCCTTATAGGTGCTGACTAGTCCATCCATGTCTAGTTTCTTCTTGAATACCTATTTATTACCAATAGGCTTTACATCAACTAGAGGATCTACAAAAATATAGACTTTGTTTTGGTACATGGAATCCATTTTAGAATTCATGGCTTCTTTCCACTTGGCAACGTCTGTGCCTTCAACAGCTTTCTTGTAGGTAATAGAATCATCATTGTCAACCAATAATGAGTCACCATCCTTGGTGACAAGAAAACCATATCGTTCTGGTTCTCTCACCTCTCTCGTGCTCCTACGCAGTTCTTGTGTCTCTAGAACAGATTGTTCTTCCACAGGGCTTTGTGAAATCTATTCTTATACCAAATCCTGTGTATCTTGAGCCTCAACTTCATCAAAGTATATCTCACTCCCACTATCACTTTTGGAGATTTTCTCCCTATCAAGGAATATGGTGTGTCTTTCCATTGTAACCTTTTTATCTGAGGGGTTATATAGGTAATATTCCTTTGTTTCCTTGGGATATCCTATAAAGGTACACTTTCTGCCTCGGGGTGCAATTTTGTTACCTTAAGAGGCCTTAACAAATTCTTTACTACCCCACACATGTAAATTTGATAACATGGCTTTGCATCCACTCCATAACTCATATGGAATACCATTTATCAATTTATTTGGTACTTGGTTTAGTATGTTTGTTTTTGTTTATAATTCATATCCCCAAAAGGATAATGGAAGACTCATATAACTCATCATTGATCTCACCATGTCCAACAGGGTGTGGTTCCTCTTTCACTTACACCATTCCACTGAGGGGTGTAAGGAAGAGTGAGTTGAGATAGAATCCCAAAATCCCGTAATAACTCAATGAAGTCCTAATTAAGATGTTCTCCTCCTCTTTTTGAGTGGAGTTTCTTAATATTCTTACCAAGCTCGTTCTCAAATTCATTCTTGTATTCTTTGAACCGATCAAAATAATCTGATGTATACCTCATTAAGTAAATATATCCATATCTACTAAAATCATCAGTAAAAGTTATAAAGTACAAGAGCCCACCCCTTGCTTCAAATGGAAATGGTCCACACACATCTGTGTGAACTAATTCTCGAAGCTCTTTATCCCTTTCACCTTTCACACTAAATGGGGCTTTGGTCATTTTTCCTTGTAGCCACACATGACATACACCAAGTGGGTTTAGTTCAAAAGAATATAAATACCCATCTTGATGTAATTTTGTCAAACATTTCTCATTGACATGACCAAGCTAGTGATGCCAAAGTTGGGTGTGGTATGAGTCATGTGAATTAACTTTTTCATCGATTTCCATTACTTGGCTTGTGTAGACTAACACATAAATGCCGTTATATAAATGTGCCCTACCAAAACAAATGCTATCTTTATAAAACTAGAAACATTCATTTCCAAACTTGAATATGAATCCATAAGTATCTAATCTAGATACTTAAATAATATTTTTGTTTACAGAGGGTACATAATAACATTATTTTAATACCAAGACCATCCCAGTAGGAAATTTGAGGTGGTAGTCTCTGATAGCTACAGCAGTGAGTCTGGCTCCATTGGCTGCTCGCAGATCCACCTCACCTCAGTCAATCTTTTTTAATCTACATGGTTCTTGTATTTGGATACTAATGTGAGCACCACAAGAAGTATCTAATACCTAATTGGTAGAAATATATAGATTTTATTCAATAATAAACGCACAAACAACCTCCTGTTCTCTTGCCTCCCATTTGATCTTCCTTTTCTTAGAAGGCCCTGAAGAATCTTTGGGCTTAAAACTCTTCACCTTCCCTTTCCTTTTATTCACCATAAGGATAGAAGTATTTTCATGCTTCAATCAAAGGGCCTGAGATATATACTTTCATAAATATGGAAGGGACAAATTCTTCCTCGGTTTATCCATTAACAACATGTCATTCGTGACACACCCAACGTACCCTACTTCCTGCCAACTATCTTTGTGACAGTTTTCGTCAGCAAATCTAAGTGCGCAATTCATGATATGAGTTAATAATAATCTTCTAGTCTAAGGACCATTACATATGCTCATAGATAGAAAAGTCTGATGACACTAAGACATGCAGAATTACTACTGTCGGGTCGGTTCTCATAATCTCACATCTTAGAGATTACCAAGTCTGAACTCCATGAGAGAGAGTCTCGTCTTCTTATGAGTACTCGCTCATGATGGTCTATATACTATGTGTCCTATCATAGTATGTCATCCAATCTTATAAATTTATTTAAGAATATTGTTATATAATTTTAAGGTTCTCATCATAGAGGGGATCTGTCATGACCTTATTAATGAAAAAAATATTCCAATACATTATTATATTATAGTCATGAATAATAATGAACAATATATAATAATTTTAGATTCATGTAATCAAAGTATAAACAGTTTTTTCTTAGGACACCAACTCTAAAAAACTCCCACTTGGACTAGAGCCAACTACCTATGAATTTTAGTCCGCTAGACCTCACATGATGATCATGTTTCTGCTGAGTCAATTCTTTAGTCACGGGATCCACCACGTTGTATTCCGTGGAAATACGACTCATTGAAACTTCACCTCTCTGAGAAAAATCCCTCATGAGATGATACTTCTAAAGTATGTGCTTTGTCCGTTGATGTGACCTTGGATACTTTGAAAGTGACACCACTGCAATATTATCACAATAGAGTGTGATAGGATCATTACTATTAGGTATTACATCCAGCTCTTGGATGAAGCTTCGCATCCATAATGATTCTTTAGCTGCCTCAGAAGCTGAGATATACTCGGAATCTGCTGTAGAATATGTGACCACACCTTTCTTTGAGCTCTTCCATCTCACTACACCTCCATTCAAACTGAAGATGTATCCAGTATTTGACTTCATGTCATCTTGATCAGTCTGGAAACTAGCATCTACATGTCCTCGGATGACTAGTTCCTCATCTCCTCCATAAACCAGGAACATATCCTTAGTACGCCTCAGATACTCAAGGATAGTCTTGATTGCCATCCAATGGAGGTTTCCTAGATCATCTTGATATCTGCCTACCACAATTAATGCATAAGCAACATCTACCCTTATACATATCATAGCATACATGACTGACCCAATTGTGGATGCGTAAGGGATCCTTGTCATTTTCTTTCTTTCCTCATGTGTCTAAGGACACATTTTCTTGAAAAGATGAATGCCATGTGGAACTGGCAACAATCCCCTCTTGGACTGTTCCATAATGAATCTCTTCAGTATCTTGTTAATGTATGTACTTTAACTCAGGCCCAGCATTCTCTTAGATCTATCACGGTGGATCTTGTTCCCAAAAATATATGTTTCCTCGCCCAAGCCTTTCATAGAGAAGAATTTATCCAACCATGCCTTAACTAACTATAATACAGGTACTTCATTTCCAATTAGTAATATATCATCAACATATACTATTAGGAAAACGACTGCACTTCCTCTGAAATTTTTGTAGACGCAAGGCTCACATTCATTCATAAGAAATCCAAATTCCATTATTACTTTATCAAAACAAATTTTATATGACCTTGATGCTTTCATTAATCCATAAATGGATTTTTAGAACTTTCATACCTTGTTGGAATCCTTTAGAGTCAAGAACCCTTCAGGTTGTGTCATGTATACATCTTCTTGTAGATTCCCATTAAGGAATGTTGTTTTGACATCTATTTGCCAAATTTCATATTCATGGTAAGAGGAAATGGTCAATAGGATTCTGATGTATTTCAGCATCACAACCGGTGAAAATGTTTCAATATAGTCAATTCCTTGACGTTTTCTAAAACCTTTTGCAATCAGTCATGCCTTATAGGTGATGAATTGTCCCTCCATGTCCAGTTTCTTCTTGAATACCTTTTTATTACCAACAGGATTTACATCAACTGAAGGATCTACCCAAATCCAGACTTGGTTTTGGTACATGGAATCCATTTTAGAATTCATGGCTTCTTTCCACTTGGCAACGTCTATACCTTCAACTGCTTCCTTTTAGGTAAGAGTATCATCATTGTCAACTAATAATGAGTCACCATCCTCGGTGATAAGAAAACCATATCATTTTAGTTCTCTCACCTCTCTCATGCTCCTGCGCAGTTCTTGTGTCTCTGGAACAGATTGTTCTTTGAGGGTGCTTTCTGAAATCTGTTCTTGTACCAACTCCTGTGTAGCTTGAGCCTCGACTTCATAGAAGTCTATCTCACTCTCACTATCTCTTTTGGAGATGTGCTCACTCTCAAGGAATATGGAATGTATTTCCACTGTAACCTTTTAATCTAAGGGGTTTTATAGGTAATATCCCCTTTTTTCCTTGGGATATTCTATAAAGGTACACTTTGTGCCTCAAGGTGAAAGTTTGTTACCTAAAGAGACCTTAACAAATGCTTCACTACCCCACACATGTAATTTTGATAACATGGCTTTGCGTCCACTCCATAACTCATATGGAATACCATTTATCAAATTATTTGGTACTTGGTTTAGTATGTGTGTTGTTGTTTGTAATGAATATCCCCAAAGGATAATGGAAGACTCGAATGACTCATCATTGATCTCACCATGTCCAATAGGGTGCGGTTCCTCCTCTCACTTACACCATTCCACTGAGGCGTGTAAGGAGTAGTGAGTTGAGATAGAATCCCAAAATCCCGTAATAAATCAATGAAGTCCTAATTAAGATGTTATCATTCTCTTTTTGAGTGGAGATTCTTAATCTTCTTACCAAGATGGTTCTCAAATTCATTCTTGTATTCTTTGAACCGATCAAAAAAATCTGACTTATACCACATTAAGTAAATATATCCATATCTACTAAAATCATCAGTAAAAGTTATAAAGTACAAGAACCCACCCCTTGCTTCAACTAGAAATGGTCCACACACATCTGTGTGAACTAATTCTAGAAGCTCTTTATCCCTTTCACCTTTCCCACTAAATGGTACTTTGTCCATTTTTCCTTGTAGCCATGCATGACATACACCAAGTGGGTTTAGTTAGAAAGAATCTAAATAACCATATTGATGTAATTTTTTCAAACATTTCTCATTGACATGACCTAGCCGGTGATGCTAAAGTTGGGTGTGGTATGAGTCATGTGAAATAAATTTTTCATCGATTTCCATTACATGGCTTATGTAGACTAACACATAAATTCCATTATATAAATGTGCCCTACCAACACAAATTCTATATTTATAAAAGTAGCAACATTCATTTCCAAATTTGAAGATGAATTCATCAGTATCTAATCTAGATACTGAAATAAAAGGCACTGATAAATGCCAGACTCCACAGATCGAATCACAGAAATAGACAAAGAAGAAGAATAGTATCGGAATCACAAAGTAGGATCATCACGGGTTGATTATAATTAATTTAATTAATTGAAAATGAGTACCTTTTATGGAATTCTTTTTTTTTTGTTGATATTTATGATCACGTTCCGATGTGATCTGTCATTGCATCTCAGAAGCCAAGTGTAGACTTCCTCTAGCGGTGATCCACACGTGCACCCCGTATCTCTAGACGTCGCCAAAGGAATATTTGGGTGATAGCATGGAGATTCCTTTGCTTGCATTGTCCACCTTAGATCACCTTGATCTGATGGATGAGGATCTCTCTCGGTCTTGAGAGTGTTCTTGGAGGAAGGATTTCTTTCAGCCTTAAGAGAATTATCCAGAATTGTTGTGTACAATGATTAAGGAAAAGTGTTAGGGTTGTGAGGATATTTATAATCAGGTTTGAGATAATATAGTTATGACAATAAATAAATTCATTATGCATTGTATTTATTTAATTAACTCTTATTGAAAACCCCATATCGAATAATTAATTCCTTGACATGCGCCCACGCTGATTATAATAAATATCATTTAATAAAATGATATTATTTCATCAAAATACTTACTGGAAAAACTACACAGCATGTAATCATTAATACACGGTGTGTACTTTTTTTTCATTTCCTTTCTAAAATGAAAACTACACGGCGTGTACATTCAATGTACATGGCATGTATATCTTGTTTTCATTTTATTCTTCCTCTAACATTAAAATGATTTAGGCTTGCTTGAATAATTATTAAACCACATACGGGAATAATCTTTATTCTACTTGAGATACTTGGATACACTTAGTGTGTGACCCACTTGGCCTCTTTCTCGTTGGAATTAGGCGATCTTGCCTAAAGTCCAAGATTACTGTCTAGTAATGGGTCAAGGCACCCAAGAGAAATAAGTTTACGCCGCATTGACGTGTCAACTCATACGAATGCTTACCGTGTAATTTAATCTCTTTGTCTCGATATCTCATAAAGTAGGTTTCATGGCAGTGTCATAAACCTATATGCTTGATCCGTCATTCTTTTACTTCCAAAAATAAACTCATCATGACACCATGGCCATGTAATTTTAGGTATGTGTGATTTTCTCACCCTCAACTAGTGGTACCCTGATCTCAAATCGATGTTGGAGAAAATTCTATCACCTCTCAGTTGATCGAAGAGATCATCAATGTGTGGAATGGGATGTTGATTATTGACCATCATATGGTTTATTCTCTAATAATAAACACATAATCATAATGTCTCATTTCCTTAATGGTGAAAAAACTAGAGAATCTGAAGGAGATATACTATTTCATATGAAACTCTTGGCTTCTAGATCTTTCAACTAAAATTTCAACTCGTGAATTTCTACCGATTCCATCATATAAGGCGTGATAGTAACTCTTTAAACTCCTAGAACCAACTAGATCATGAACTCAATCTCACACTTGGGTGGACATATAGAGAACACTTCAATAAATACATCTAGAAAATGTTCCACCATTATAAGAAAAGTATCTCATCGTATTACTTCATCATCTTGAATAAGGATTTATATCTAAGTCATGATACAATCCAATCAAAACTGAATTGGTTCTATAATACCAGCCTGAATATCTCACTCACCCTGGTGAGTATATCTACCCCTATATAGAGTTATAAAGTTAATTTTCTACTGATAACTATCAATATGATCCTGGTATAGAACTATCCAATCAATTCCATGAATCAAATTGAATCCTATTAATTCCAGTACAAAAAGTTCACAAAGAAAATTATAGCCACCAATTTCAAGAGAACACTACTTGTAGTACTTGATACCCTCTGACTACACTCCCAACATAGTTTCAATGGTCATTATCTCATCTAAGATCTCCATAGAAAAAAACATACCATTTATAAAAAGAGAATATAGAAAGGAATGTGATACTTCTATATCAAACAAAATACAAGCTAAGGTAGCTGATACAATAATTGTACCTATGGTGGTAGAAGGTCAAACATCCAAAACGGTTAAAGAATATTGTATATCATGTAGCTGGCTCACCCCTATACCCTTTATCCAGTCTGACTCTCCTATGGTTTTCCCTCTGAGTGGTATTGCCTCTTATGTGTTGGGGTACCATGTCCCCTACCTCATCCTGAGTGTCCAGTCAAAGTCTAGATACCAATCTGCTGAGGGGTAGTTAAGCCCCTCCTAGACTTAAGTTTCTATCATGATCCCCTTACACTACTCTACTATATAAAGTTACTAAAAAACGTCCAAATATTACCCAACCTACCATATACATGGCACTCCACTACAAGGTGAGAACACTGTGGGCACTTGTGTCCCAACATACCACATTGAAAGCACTACACTGAACCATGGTCCTAAGGTGGAATTATACTCCCTTGACTACTCTTCCCACTACTACCCTAGAGAAAACTACTATAGAGATGCTTCTTTCCACTAGAAGAAGATTTCTCAGATCACCCTATAGAAACTGTATGGCCACCACTCAGGGCCTCTCTCAGATTCCCTTTCATGATAAGAGTATAATTCATCACATCCACAAGGAATATCAAGAAAAATATGTTCACTTGTGACCTCATCTCATAGTAAATCCTATTCATAAAATGTCTCACCTTAGTGATCTCATAAACTAATAAGGATGGAGAAAAGATATGTAAGTTGGTGAAGCATCTAGTGTAGTCTATCACCAATATACTCTCATGTGTCAAATGAATGAACTCACAGGCCTTATCATCCCTCAACATCTCAGGATAAAGGTTTCTTAAAACCTTTTCCTAAAAGACGTTCCAGGATAACTCCTAATACTTCCTGGATTACTCCAAAATTTCCCACAAACTCTTAGCTATTCTGCAAAGTATATAAGAAGAAAGATGTATCCTCCTATTTATAGGTGTCTCGATATTTTTAAAGATTGTATGGACTGACTCAATCTATAAATCAACTACTTGGGGGCCTCCCTCCCTAGTGAACATAGGCCAGTGTTGTAGCTAGAAATCCCTTATCATCTCATACATCGAAGGCACAGTAAAACAGTCTCCCTTTCAATGGATTTCATGACCTTTAAGAAGATTTAATAGAACTAATCTTCCATATAATCCTTTGGATCTTTAGGAAGTTTTGGATCAGTGGTTTTAGGAGCATATTGATTTCCACTCTCTTAGAACTCAATTCAAAGATTACAAGGCAGAATTTTTATCTACGAAGGTTCAACACACACCTTATAACTCAGGGTACACAAAATATTAACCTAGAAAAGTGATAAAAACAGAGAACCATTGGTTGAAGGTTCCTCTACACTAGATTAAAAAGTGAATTAGAATAACATAAATGTTTTATTCACTTTATTTATCAAGTATATCAAGGGTTCTTGTTTCATAGTTTTAGCATGGGTGAAATATATAACATGTGATAAATATTTACCTAGTATGAACAATGTAAGTCAAAATATATTCCTATGTTTCTATCATGATGCATGAATACACATATCTCAACATATAAGGACATGATTAGAAATATCAATAACTATAACATCAAATAACATGTGAGTCACTCACAGTGAAATATCATCAAATTGTAACAATCGAACATCATGAACAACAATCCCATCCCTGGGCACTCAAACTTTCCCCCGTACATGGGTTAGTTACTCCCATAAACAAGCTCATTACCAAGTCCCAGAACATCCTAGTCTCCTTCCTACCTTTACCAAATATAAAATCAATAGAAAAAAACATGATCCTCTAATAACACTTTGTAACATCCCTGACCCGATGCTCCCTCATGTGAGTAAGTTGGTTGGCTACATGACTTCAGGCGAGCCTCTCCATTTTATAGAGGAAACCGACTAGTAGTGATGGTGTCAACAATATAGTGGTGAGAATATACCCTCAATTAAAGAGTTGTAAACAATGTATAAAAATAATAGTAGAGTAGTAGAAATAACAAAAACAATATGAATAATTAAACAAGAAACCATATATTAGAAGGGAAAAATGGAATAAATTCAAATAATAATAGGATTATGTAATGACAAGATGAATATAACTAAATTACATGTTGAAATTCATACAAATTAAAGACAAATTAGAATCGAATAAAGATTCTAAATACCTCGTTCTTGTATCCCATGTTGGTACCATATCCAAGCTCTAACCCATCCAACAAGCTGAAAATCAACAATGGGGTCGCTTGACCTTATCCAAACCTACATCCATGAAATCTATTTGAGTACCAAATGGTGACCCATATAGGGTGTGAGTAAAACTAAATAGGGAAACACCACTTTTCCTAAACAAATTAAATATGATAAATGTAATGCTTGCAATAAAGTGAATAACAGGGTATTAATTAAATAAATTAATATTGTACATGGAATAAACCAATTTACCTTTAATTTAGTGGTTAACACTCAAGGCCATCCAACCCTACTTTGGAACCCTACTATGTGTCTTTGATTAAGTGTCTATCAACCTAAATCAAGATGAATCACCTGAATCGGTGGAATATTTTCTTGCCTAGGATAAATCCCTCATAACATATGATAAATTAATGGCCTTTACCCTTAGGATAACCAGAATCTCACACTCAGACATCCTATGATTGTTCAGCTATCCCTCATGTATCTAATATAATCATATACTCTTTCATTGT
The DNA here is from genome assembly GCA_963277665.1 of Viscum album. Classification (NCBI taxonomy): domain Eukaryota; kingdom Viridiplantae; phylum Streptophyta; class Magnoliopsida; order Santalales; family Viscaceae; genus Viscum; species Viscum album. Next base: position 446,665,912 of record OY728119.1, read on the forward strand.
TCATTAAGTATGTATTCACCTAGACCCTAGGCGGTATGAAATCGTACAACATTCCCTCAAGTGTCAACATAAATCATGAGTCATATTCAGACAAAATAAATGTGATCATAAGAATCCCACCATCAGGAATCAATCACATCGATGTCACATGAGATCAAAACTAAGAAAATAATTTGCATGGCCAAAATCAAGCATGGAAGTTATATCACCATAAGGAAGAATTATCAATTCATCAAATTATTAATTTTTTAGCCAGTTGTGTCTCATAGATCTAGGTTACCAATTGTACTCATATATATATATATATATGTCAAATATATTTCATTTATCATTTAACCCTAAGGTCATTAAAATATTATTTATCCCAATTTATCAAATGTGATTCTACCTTAAGCAACTCCCACAATTTACATGTTATTACAATTCATAATACTAAGCCAAAAATCAATCAATTTCTTTCTAATTTATCATAGGTATCTATTTCAATCTAACCAAGTCTCAACAAGGTCCAAGACCGGAACACCTATCGGGTGGCCACAGGTCTCAGTCTCCATACCTATGGACCCAACAGTGTCCAATGGATGGTCAAAAAAAGATTATTATTTTACATGGATTATCCAATTAATCAGGTCATTTGTATGTCGTGCTAGTGCGATTTCACATATCACACATACTATGGATAATTAAATTAGATAAAAGGGATAAGATTTTGAACACCCTCCTTGAAAGTAGATAAGGTGATGAAAAAACCTCACATCCGTGATAGTGATTTACTTCTTCCTTCATTTAAATTAAAACTAAAAATTTTATTATTAATGGATCATGAATCATAAGAATAACCAGAAGGAATGCCTTAAAAATATATGCCCAAAACACCACAATCCAATGTGGTTTCACTTCTGGATCGAATTGAATTCTCATAAGTCATCCCTAGAAGGTATGCAATGTATATAGGGGAATGTGTTCACGAAAAACATGACACTATAGAATTTTTTTAAAAAAATGGCATGAATAATTTATGATGTGAATTTTATTCTTGTCATGAAAGTATCAGTTCTCTTATTTTCTTTAAATTTTATCATCCATGAATTAAAAATATTAAAAGAAACATTTCACATTGTGTAATGTATTCATGATGTGAGTAACTTTTCATGGGGTGAATTCAGGGTGTGAAAAGAATTTAGGGGTGTAAATAATTAATGTGGTGTAAATAATTCATGTGGTTTTTTTAGGATTTGAATTAATTGATGGGGTGTATTAAATTCATGGGTTTTTTTTGGTGGTGTAAATAATTCATGGGTTTCCTTCAGGACATGAATTGATTTATCAGGTGTGTTAAATCTATGGGGTGTTTTTAGGGGGTGAAAGTAATTCTAGGAGTGAATTAATTTTTGGTCATGAATTAAATTAATTTGGTGAATTAAATTCATACCTTGAACTAAATTCAAGGGGTTTTCCTAGAACAATTCATGTCATGAATTGGGTTTATGGTGTGGATTTATTATGTAGCTAGAAATCACATCTTATTTCTATTGTACCCCTATAACACTTAACCCAACATGGACCTAGGATCTGTAAACATGGTTGAAACAAAATTCAACCTAACTCCAAGATTTTTAACCAAAAATATAATTAAAGACATACGTGCCTATAAAAAGATGAGATCTTACAACCTCCTCACCATATAGCAGCTCATCCCTGAGCTACTCCATGCATCACTATGGGGTATCAGTGGATAAATCTGGCCACTATGCTCGAATATCATACTACTTATTCCATGTATCCTCTAGAAAACACCCATTCTATCACTACAATCATACTTTTTGAATGGTATTTCCTTATATATTATTCACAATATGGTCCATTATATGATTCAAATGCTACTCAAAGGATATATCAACAACAATATCAACATCATCCACATATATCATGTGATAAGGGTCAGAATGATATCTCTGAAGTTTCAACACATGAAACGCATCTTGCATGTTATTGTAGCACTGTGTAAGTTCCAAAAAACATGTCAATTTACTAACCCTCTCAACTACCTCAAATGAACCAAAAAACCTAGACACTGGATTCCTTTTTTTCTGATATGGTGATTCCCCTACCTAAGAAACACCCAAATAAAATCTTGATGACTAAACTCAAACTCCATAGGTTTTCTCTGATGGTCAACGTATGATTTCTATTGGCTCTGTGCAGTCACAAACTACTTTCTAGTCAAATAAATTCACTCAATCATCACCTACATGAGACTAGGACCAAAAAGTGGTAACTTATCATTCTTTAACTAGAAAAGATCGGATCGATATGGTATTTCATACAAGGCCTCGAAAGGATCTATTTGGATTGATACCTAGAATATGTTATTATAGGTGAACTCCACAAGTTTAAAATTCTTATTCAATGAACCACCAAAATCCAAAACACAAGCTCATAACATATCCTAGAGAATATGAATATTCTGTTTAGATTGGCCATTAGTCTAAGGATGGTAGGTTGTACTCAAAAGAACATGTGATCCCAAGGCCTTCTATATACCCTTCCCAAACTGAGAAGTGAAATGAGGATATCAATTAGAAATAATTATCCTCAAAATATTGTGCAAAATAATTATCTCACATATGTAAGTACTAACCATATCATTAATGGTGAAGGTCTACCTAATAGGAAAGAAGTTGGATACCGTCATCAGTCGATCCACAATCACCCATACTAAATCATTCTAATGATGTGTCTTGCGTAATCCTATCAAAAAATCCATAGTGACATCATCTCACTTCTATTATGGAATGAGAAGAGGCTAAAATAGCTCAGTAAGCATCTAATGCCTATCCTTCACCTACTGGTAGGTGAAACATCTCTTTATGAATCCTTCCCTCTCCTTCTTCATCCCTGGACACAAGTATTTTTTATAGAGATCATGATATAATTTTTTCCCAACCAAGATGTACTACCCATCAATAAGTGTAAAACTCCCGCATTAGTTCATCATGTAAGCTCATAGGAACACATAATCATCCATTGATAAGAAGAACATTGTCTCTTCCAATAGAACATCCTGATGGTGGATCCCCTCCATATATATTGTCCCATATATCTAATACTTATGGATCAAATAACTACTGTGTCTTGATCTGGCCAAGAATAATGGGTATAAAAGATTTTGAAGTTAGAGCTACTCATCCCAAGAAATCCTAAACATCTATATTCATGTTAGCAAAGAGATCCATAATTTTCCACTCATTACAAGACTTCTACACTGCCTCTATTTGTGTCTTATGAATTAAGGTGTTGGTAACAATTTTTCCCATGCATGATGTGTAATCCAACTCAAATTTAAAAAACTGTAGACACTAAACCTACCTATTATGTCAAAGGTTTAGGTCTTTCTGAGAAAAAGATGTACTTGAGTCTCTTCTGGTATATGTACACAAAAAACCTGTTTCTCAAGAGATAATATATTCAACTTATTAGGGCATATATGACTGCTACTAAATCCAAATCGTGAGTAGGATAATTCCTCTCATGCGGTCTCAGTAGTCTTGATCCATAAGCGGCCACACAGTCCTCATGCATTTAAACTTCTCTAAGTATAACTCTAGATGCATCAAAATATAAAATATATGCCTTACCCAGGATAGGTAAGGTGAGGATTGGTATTGAGGTCAGACTACTCTTTAACACTTATAAAGATCTCTCATAACCATATGACCAAAAACACTTCCCCCTTTCTTAGTCATCCCAAAAAAATGTTTATAGACATGAGAAATGATGGATATAGAACCATCAATAACATAATATACTCAATAAGTATATGAATATCAAATAGATTATCGGGATGCTCCTAAGATACCATGGATGAAACCTTATCTGGGTCCACTAACACTCCATCCTCTGAGATAACATGACCTAGGAAGTGCACTCTATCAATCTAGAAACTGTATTTAGATAGCATGGTGTAATGATGATGCTCTCTCAATGTACTCAGAATAATTTCAAGATGTTGGGCATGATTTTATAATGAATGGGAGTACACTAAGATTTAACCAAACAAAACCACCACAATATGGTCCAGAAAAGGATGAAATATCTGATTCATCAAGGATATTAATACCTATGGTTCATTATTCAAATTTAATAGCATCACTACGAACTCATATAAGCCATACCTTCTCATAAAAGTAGTTTGGGGTATGTTTGATGGTCTGACCCTCAACTGGTGGTACCCTGACCTCATTTCATTTTTATAGAAAATCCTTGTACCTCTCATCTAATCGAAGAGATTATGAATGTGTAGGAGAAGATATCGATTCTTTAATGTCATGTGGTTTAGTCTTTGATAATTCACACATAAGCGCAATGTATCATCAACTATCTTCGAAAAAAGAACTGGAGAACCCCATGGAGATGAACTAGGCCATATGAAACCCTGGGATTCTAGATCTTCCAACTAAACTTTAAACTCATTAAGATCTTCTTGTTCCATCCTATAGGGAGAGATAGAAATTGGATCCACTCTTAGAACAAACTCGGTTGTGAAATCAATCTTCTTCTTGTGTAGAAAACTAGAGTACTATTTATGAAATATATCTTAAAAATGGTCCACCACTAGAGGAAAAGTATCCTTCTGCATTCCTCTATCATCTAGAACAAGGCTTTCTATTTGAGCCATGATACAATCCAATCTTTACTGAATTGGTCCTGCATGACCAACCTAAAGATACCACTCACCCTTATGAGTATTGTTTCCCCCGTCTAGAGATAAAAAGTTAAATCTCATAAGATAATAGTAGATATGATCAAACTATATTACTATATAATAGATACTAAGATTCAAATCAAATAATATCATTTCTAGTACAAAATTTTCAAAAAGGAAATGAAAGCTACCAATTTTAAGGGAACACTCATTGTAGTGCTTGATACCCTTTGACTGCACTCATAATGGTGTGATAATGGTCATGACCCCATATATACTCTCTACAACCAAACCCAAAACATGTTCAAAAATAGTATATAGAAAGGAATGTGATTCTTATATATCAAAAAAATGCAATCTAAGATATATGATACAATAATCACACCTCTAATGGTAGAAGGTCCTTCATCTAAACCAGTTGGAGTTAACTATATAGAATAAAAATAGATCACCCCTATGCCCTGGCTCCAGTATAACTCCCCTATATTGTTCCCTATGATTTGTATTGCCACTCTTATACTGGGGTACCATGTCACCTACCTAGGCCTGAACAAATAGTGAAACCCTATCTACCAGTCTACTGAGGGGTAGCTGAGACCCTTCTAGAATTAGGTACTTGTCTTGATCCCCTTACACTACTTTACTATTGAAATTTCCTAAAAAACATCTAAAGATAACCCAACCAGTTGAAAATAGGGAATTTCACTACATGGTGAGAACACTACAATCTCTTGTGTCCCAACCTGTCACATTGAAAGCACTACACCTAACCATGGTCCTAAGATGGAAGTAGAATCCCTTGACTTCTCTCCCCACTACTTCCTTGGAAGAAACTATTATAGAAACCCTTTTCACCAGAAGAATAGTTCTCAGATCACCCTACTTAAACTATCTAGCCACCACTCAGGGCCTATCTCAGATTATTTTCCATGATGAGAGCCTGATTCATTACAACTACAAGGATGATCAAGGGAAATATGTTCACCTGAAACCTGATCTCATAGAAAATCTCATCCTGAAAACATCTCACCCTACAAATATCATTAACTATTAAGTATGGAGAAAATTTATACAGGTTTGTAAAGAATTTGGCATAGTCCATCAATGAAATTCACTCCTCTTTCAGATGCATGAACTCATGAACCTTATCATCCCTCAACATCTTAGGATAGAAGTGACTTAGAAAATTATCCTCAATTTCCTTCTAGGATAACTCTTACTTCCCGACAGAATTTGGAATGTCCCACCAATGCTTGGATGGTCCATGAAGCATATAATCAGCAAGATTGTCCCTCCTATTTTTAGGTGTCACAAAATTTTCGAAGATTGTATGCACTGAATTGACCAAGAACTCATATACCTAGGGTCCTCCCTCCTTAGTGAATATATGTAGGTTTTTTTGCTGGGACTCTCTTGTTAGCTCATACATTGAAGTCACAGTGTAAACAGACTCCCTTTACATTGATTGTATAACCCTTAGGAAGCTTTCACAGAGTCGGTCATCTATTTTATCCTATAGAGTAGTGGGAAGTTCTAGCTTAGTGGTGTTTGGAGAATGCTGATTGGAACTCTCCTGGTTCTCAATTTGAAGAATACAATGAGGCATTTTTATCTATAAAGGTTCAATACACACCTTAAAACTTAGGCTACACTAAAGATAAACCTCAAAAGGTGATAAAAATAGAGAACCATTGGCTCAATGTTCCTCATCACTAGATTAATAAGTGAATTTGCGTAACATAAAAGTTTCATTAATTTCATTTATCAAGTATATCAGGGGTTCTCATTTCACAATTTTAGAATGGGATAAATATTTCATATTCGATAAATATGTCCATAGCATGAACAATGAATGTAAAAATATATCTTTATGTTCCTATCATGATGCATGCATACAAATATCATGTCATACTATGTCATAAATAGAAATCTCAATAACTATAGCATCAAACAACATGTGAATCACCCAAGGTGAAATAATATCAAACCATAACAAGAAAATATCATGAACAACAATCCTATCCCGAGGAATTCAGATTTTACCCTCTACGTAGGTTAGCTACTCCCATGTACAAGCTCATTACCAAGTCCTAATACATACTATTCTCTTTCATATATTTCCCAAATAGTAAATCAATATAAAAAAACTTGATCCTCTAATACCATTTTGAAACATTCCAAACCCGATGCGCCCTCAAGTGATCAAGTCGGTTGGCTACGTGACCTCAGGAACACCTCTCTATATTCCAGAGTCCACTAACTAGTAGTGAAGGTGTAAGAAATATATTGGGTAGATTGTACCCTATAGAAAGGAGTTTTAAAGAGATCAGAAAAATAATAACATAGTAGAAAAAATAACATAAACAATTTTAAAAATGAAATAGGAAACCAAAAATGAGAAGGGAAAACTGAATAAATCCAAATAATAATACAATAATCAAATGAAAAATTGAATGTAACTAAATTATTTTATAAAATCCATACAAATAAAAGAAAAGGAAGACACTAATAAATAATTCAAATACCCCAGTCCTGAACCCCATGTTGGTCCCGTCTCTAAGTTCTAACCTATTTAGTAAGCTACAAATCAGTAGCAGGGTCCCTTTCCCATTTCCAAACTTGCATCCATGAAATCTATTTGGGTTCAAAATAGAAACCCATACAAGTTGTGAGTGAAACTAAATAGGTCACCACCACCAATCTAAACTAATCTAGTCAGAGAAATGTAGTGCTTTCAATGATGTGAATAACAGGGTATTAATTTAATATTTTTATATTTCAAATGAAATAAAATTGCATACCCTCAAGTTATGGGTTAACACATGATGCTAGACAAACATTCTTTGGAACCCTATTAGATATCTCTAACTTAGGGTGGATCCTCCTACATCGGGATGGATCATTCAAGTCAGTGGAAAATTATCCTTCCAAGGTTGAATCACTCATAAAAGGTCAAATAATAGCATATTCCCTTAGGCCAACTAGAATCTCACCCTCATGCATCATGTGAATATGCATTTATCCCTCATGTATCTGACATAATCATACACTCTACCCTTGGGCATTAAGTAAATGGGCACCTAGCCCCCAAGAAGTATGAAATCATGCACCATGCCCTCAGACATCAACATAAATCATTAATTATACCCAAAGATACTCAACATGCCAATAAGCATCCCACCCTCATGAATTAATCACATTGATGTCACATAAGCTCAAAATCTAAGAACATAATTAGTAAGGCCAAACTCAGACATGAAAGTTATATCACCATAAGGCAGAATGATAAATTCCTCAGATTATTATTTTTCTATCCAATTATTTCTCATATATCCATGTTACTAATTATCCATATATATATATATATGTTAAGCCTGTTTCATTTATCATTTAAACCTAAGGTCATTAACATATTAGTTAACCTAATTTATCATGGGTGATTCTACCTTATTCAAATCCCACAATTTAAATGTTATGCATTTCCATAAGACTAAGCCAACAATTAATCAATTTCTTTACAATTTATCATAGGATCTAATATCAAACTAACCAATTCTCAATAAGTTCTAAGTTTGGAACACCTATAAGGTGGTCATAAGTCTCATTATTTATGCCTATAGACCCAACGAGATCCAATGAATGGTCAAAAAATATTATTATTTTATAGGGATTATCCAATTAATTGGGTCACATGCTTGGCATACTGGAATGATCACAAATATCATATATAATATTGATAATTAAATCATAAAAAATGGACAAGATTTAGACCACCAACCTCAAAATCAAAGAAGGTGAAGACAAAACCTCACATCCATGATAGTGATTGACTTCTTCCTTCCTTCCAATGGGAAAAACAATTCTATCAACTACAGATCATGAAGTGGAAGAAGAACTATAAGGAATACCTTATAAATATAGGTTTGGAACACTAAGATCTAATATGGTATTATTTTTGGATCAAAGAGAATTATCATAAGTCATTCATGTAAGGCCTGTAGTGAAGAGAGTGGAACATGTTCAAAAAATAAAAAACACTATAGGGTTTTAAAAATGGTTAGTTGTTACTAATTCACTATATGAATTGTATTTGTGTCATGAAAGTATCGATTCCCTTATTTTCCTTAAATTCTATCATCCAGCTATTAAAAAACATAAAATAAACATTTCACAATATGAAATGCTTTCATGATGTGAGTACCTTTTCATGGGGTGTATTAAAGGTGTGAAAGTAATTTAGGGGGTGTAAATAATTCATGTCATGTAAATAATTCATGGGGTGTCTTCAGGATGTGAATTAATTAATGGGGTATATTAAATTCATGGGGTGTTTTCATGGGTTGTAAATAATTCATGTGGTGTCTTCATGGTATGAATTAATTCATGGGGTGTATTAAATTCATGGGGTGTTTTGAGGGGGTTAATAAAATTCAAGGGGTGAATTAATTTCAGGTTATGAATTAAATTGATGGGGTAAATTAAATTCAAGCTGTGGATTAAATTCATGGATCTTTTCAGAATAATTCGCATTGTGAATTTGTTTCATGATTTAAATTTTTTCTTCTGACATAATTTACCACTTACTCCTTATGCACCTCTATAAAACTTAACCCAATACAGACCTAGGCTCTACAAACAAGGTTTAAAAAAATACAACCCAAATCAAAGAGAGTTAACCAAAAAAATTCAAGAGATACATACCTAGAAAAATATACGATGTTATAAGAATACTTTTCATGTCTTGTGAAATTTTCCTCAAAGGAACCAATGGATTAATCTTCATTTTGTTTTAGTTCCAATAATTCCCTCTCTGTTTTAGTGTGAATACATTGAAAAAAATACTTATTAAAAAATATATTCTTAAAATATTCTTGTTTCATAGAGAAAATGTATTCATCTTACATCATAATCTATATAATATCCCACCATAGATATGATTCACCTTCTAAATGATACATAGCCAAAAAAAACCTTCTCATAGTCCAACCACTGGTGAAAAAAAAATCTATAGAATTGATCTATTTATAAAAAATAAGTGTATTAGAGGACCAATTTATGGAAGGTGGATGTTTCTACATGAAAGAATCCATGGTGTATTGATCAGTTGGAAGTTCATCATGATTTATAGATTGATAGTGTTGCATAAGAATAACAACAATATTTTACATTCTAGACCACATTTTATTTGGTTTCTCGTGAATAAAATAATTACATTTCCTTCCACATTCATTATTAACAATATTCCTCCTAGTTCCATCCATTTGAAAAAAACAAAAAACATAGTGTAACCATAAATCATCATTAATTATAGTGACTAATCATAAAATCATGAAAATAATTCCTAATATATCCTAAATTATGAATCCTTATTATAAACCTGTGAAACTTCATGTTCATACAATATCACATTCATTTGAGTATAGGTTTTCTTAAGTTCTTTCCTTGTATTCTTCAAAACATAATCTCCAAAAATAACAAAATCTTCTCTAATACCAACAGAGGTGATTCAAGCATAACATACATACATATTTTATCATTTTAGATAAAAACTTTATATATTGCACAATAATTCTGACTCTAATAATATAATGTTCCAATGTACTTAGAGACTAGATACATAATCTATTTAATATATAAAATTTCATTAACATGTCTAATAAAGTTCTTCATACATGGTAAATGGAAACATAAAAAAGGGTGATCTTAGATGCTAAATACAGTTAAACATGTGAGGCATCGATATAATATTATGAGTGATCATAAAATAAATAAAATGTTATAAGAGTATGATTATATCTTACAAAAACATACAAAAAAATTATATACCATAAATCATAATTAATGGCATAAGGCTTTTTCATAACAAAATCCATGAGTCATAAGAGTCTGGACTCATCAATAATCATTCATGAGCCATGAGATCATATCATAAGTATAATAACATTTCATAGAATTTTATGGAATAATAATAAGCATATAAAATCATTTAATTAGTTGGGGTTACTTCTAATACCATCATAACTTAGTGGATAGTGTCCCATAGTGGATTGGGTATACTCTTTATCCCATTTTCACTCATAGTGGATAGATCCTCATATTGGATTGGGCTTACTCCCCATTCCCATTAATTTTATCTAATAATATATAAAACTTTAACCAATTCAAGAGAGGGATATATAATTTCGACCACACCCATCACATAATGAAAACCACACATATGTGTGACACAAGATCCCAAAAACATTCATCATTTCATCATAAATTAATTAAACCATGGGAAAGAAATGGCTTTCATCAAAAACATCCTTAAAAATCATCATCATAATCCATACAATGAATTAAAGTGGATATTATCATTAGATAATATCCCTAGTGAATCATAAGATTCCTTAAAGGATACTGACATAGATGAAAAATACTTTTGTAAAATTATTTGAAATATGCTTTGAAAAATAGAGAAAACATCCTTTTATTTTAGTAATATTTAAAAAATAAAAATTCATAGAAAATGAGTATAGAATTTTATTTATGAAACCTTGAAAATTTTAAAGGAATATTGAAAAAATATTCATTATGATGTCAATAAAATTTTTTCATTTAGTAAACATTAAAAAATGTTCTTTTCCTACTTTTGTAAAAAATAAAATAGAACCCACAAAAAAAATAGTGTAAGACATTATTTTATAAAACCTTTTAAAATATGGTTAAAATGAATCTAAAAAATTATTGTATAATATAAAATAACATTATTTAAACATTTTAAATAATATGTACATGGAATAAAAATATTCCTAACCTAAAAGAATAAATAAGATCAGTTTTTCTTAAAAATATTTTTTTATAATTTTTTAGTACCAAAGAGGTTAAAAACATAAAGAACATGAAAAAAAATAATTAACCATATGAAAAGAAAATATCTGGGTTTTAAGAGAGAAATATAAAAAAATTACTCCAAAGTATATTGAAGCATAAATAACATTGATTAAAGGTGTGATTAGAACATAAACCCTTGAAACTTTAGTAATCTATGAATCAAAACGTCATGAAAGATAAAAACATATATGGATTTTTAAATTCTCATAATTTTCATAAAAATAATTATAAAATACTTTCATTTTTAGTATATGCAATAAATAAAATAGAGAAGGTTGTGAATATAGAATATATTTCAATGAAGGAAAATTAAGATAAGGAAACCCCTACCTCAAGTTCCGAATTGCTTTGTACACACTCTAACCTTCTACATGGTAAATTTGTATTTTTTATACATAAATATAATAATAATATTCATACTTATCATACCATATATGATTCATCCAAAATTTAAAATCACCCATTTAATAATAATTCTCTACTAAAATCAATATTATAAGTGTTAACAATTTAATTTTTCACTTATGATTCAATTTATAGATTTTGGTACTTAAACCTTGATAAAGGTTTATTTATCTCTAAAATATTAATTATTTCATAAATATCATATTTATTAATTATATAAAATTAAAAAAAACATGTAATGTAGTGATGGAAAATGAATTACATCACTTCATGGAGATGGTAGTATGCATGTACACCCGAGTAATGTTTTCATTTTTCAATAGATAAAAGGAAATTAAGGTAAATAATAATTTAACTTTATAAATTCATATTTTTATAATATATATAATATATATTCATTTAATCCATCAACATGACCATCCATGTGAATCAATGATGAAAAATTATACATGTCTCTTAATGGAGATGGTAATTAGCACGTATGCATGAGCAATGATTACATTTTCCATTATAAGTAAAAGAGATATAAAATCATTATACCATTAACATAAAAAATTTAATTATAGAAAATATACTAATTTCATTATATAAATTTTTTTATAAAATATTTTTTATAGGTGGAATAAGAAATAAACTTAAAAGAACTCGATTAAGATGATTAACTATTCATTGCATATCTTCCATTTTCTTACACCTTAAGCCTTTTTAGGATAGACTTTTGGTGAGACATGGAACTCTAGGACATGGGAAATAAATTGGGAAAGATATATTAGTAGGTAGAAAGATTAATGGAAGGAGTTTCCCTTTTATAAGTGAGGGGACTATCACCCATGTAAATATTCAATGTTTTAAAATAATATAAAGTCATTTGCATGGGGAAGTGACACAAATTGTAAAAAGATTAAAAGATAAGATAATTTAATGTGTTAATACACTCAAACAATCATATTTAGTCAATTTTTAGTGGTAATTGAATCCTTTTCTATTAGTTTAACCCCCTGTTAACCCTTTTAACCCTTACCTTAGTTACAAGATTCTTACCATGGTAACTATTCATTAGCCCTATAAATTAAGTTTACCTTATTTTATAATATTTATTATTTAGATTAAAAATATGAAATTCATTTTTATTTATTCAAATACTAGATGTGGAAAAAATCAATTTTATAACCTCGTGCAAAACTTATAAAATCCATTTTTAGAAGAAAAAATGTATTTTTAAGCATAAAAATGATTTTATTCTCACTTTTTCATAGTAATAACCATTATATAAATTTTAATTTATTTTATTAAATACAATTTCAAAATATTCATCCATTATTATTGATTAATTTAATTTATTATGATAAAAACATATTGTGCACAAAAAAATAGTTTAACGAAAAAAATCTATTTTTTTCCTTTAAATAATTTTATCTTTATTTTTAAACATTTGATAACAATATATGAATAATCACTAATGTTTATACATGGATAAATGAAACATTTTCATAATTTTAATACTCAAAAAAATAACTTTTAAATAAAACATATATAATAAAAACAACATTTGTTAACAAAACATTTTCGTTTTAGCCAATAATTACTCGACTAACATTCCTTATCATTTATCGGTTGTTTCATGAATGTCATAACTTGATTTTATTGCATGGATTTTATCAATTTCATTTAGCTAACTATTATTATATTTCATTTTATATTTTTAATAAATCATTATTCACTTATGTTCAGTGTTGTGTGTATCAAAAGTTATCAAAAAATGAATTTATTAAAGAGAAATGTATTCAAAAATATCATGGTGTTACACTCCTTGATCCCAATACCTTCTCTAGTGAACCTTATAAATATTAATAAAAATATATCTAGTGTCCAATAATATCCCTGAGACCATTTATATAATCTATAATAATATTCACCTGATAAAATAATGCTTCAATGGTTTTATTCAAGGTTATTCTTAGATATTCATTATCGATCCATAACATGCTTTGATTTAGTTCTAAAATTTTTTAATCCCCTTCATAGATATTAATAATATTCTCCCACATAATATGAAAAGTTTTTTAGGAAATTACCTCAGTGTAAATAGGGTTGTCTAAGGCTCCCCCCAGCGCATTAATCTCCTTTTCATCATCATATAATTCATATGGTCCCTATCAGATAGAGCTCTAGTTTCTATGATAAAAGTAATACCATGAGTAGCTTCCATGCACACATTCATACCAAATTATTGAAAATAGTGTTCCATTTGGTTTTCCATAGTTAGAAATTATTTATTTGAAAGATAGGTATACCCATATATTGACTATAATCACCATTATTTCTAGGGAGAGAGAAATAATAATGAAAAAAACTTTCCTCTGATACCACTTGTTTGTATTAAACAAGGATCACACACTAAGAGGGGGTGAATTAGGGTATTTAATATATTAAAATATCTTCCTTGATTATGATATTATTTTCTCTATTTTGAGGAATTCATTTTCTCCCTCAATCACAATCACTCATGAGTGATGAAAGAAGTAAATAATGCACACAAGTGTTTTTTAATTGGTTAAACGAAACAAGTTAATTTAAGTATAATCCATGAAAATGTGACTATATACTTTAGATAGTAAGCACACTGCTTTATTTTAGAATACATATTGGAGTATATGCACTGTAACTCTAAATTTACTATCCATGAAAACTCTTAAAAATTAATTACTCTTATTCAATGTGAATAATTCACTTTCCTTCAATGATATTTTTCACTTATAATAACCAATAATATTAAAATACTCCTATAATGTTAAATTGCCTCAGTATAGGTCTGAAAAATTTCTAGGGATTAAGAGAACTCCTGGAGCATCTTCTTCTTTATCACAAATTTTCTAAAACCCCATCCTAAAATCATTTTCTTCTTATTTCAAGTAATTAACTATAATCACCTCTATTTATTTCCTTAGAATAACTAAAAAAATAGTGTCTCATTAATATCATACTTATTTATAATAGAAGGAACTCTCTTTATATAGTTTCCTTTTGGTCCTTGTTCCCATGATCTTCTCCTCCCTTTAAACTTCTTTATTTGCTATTTTTGTACATTTTTTATTTTCCACCTAATAAAATAATTCTATAATAGAATATGGAACATTTTTTAGAAACAATGGGGTTTTCTCCAATTTAAATGTGCCAACCAAATAAACTAAAATATTGGAGATGATTATCTCCTCAAAATTTGAACAAAACATGAATTTTTAAATCAAGAAAACCATGATACTACAACCACCACATCACCACCTATTCTTCTACATGACATAATGTGTGTGGTCAAAAAAATATAATATAATTAGCCTTAATCTCTATTGAAATAATTGAAACCTTATGGTATGAACCTCCCTTGATTTTTATCTTGATTGTATTCACTCAAAACTAGATGATAAAACAATTATCAAAATATTAGTAAAATTTTGCTGGTTAATTTTTTTAGAAAATTGGAAAGGTATATACCCTTTAAAAATTTCCTTTTATCTTTCTATGGGATATTTACAAAATAACCTTATAAGTACCCCCTCTTTGTACCCTTCTACGTACCCTTTTGAAGCTGCCAAGAGGGTATTCCCTTTCGACCACCCTTCTACTAAAGGTATACCCTTCCAAGTAACCATACAAAATATGTATACCTTTATAAAAACCCTTATGAACATGATATACCCTTAGGAAATCACTAGATAAATTTCTAAATTCAGTTAATCATTCTGAAAAAGACTGTTATAAAGTTCTTAGTATCCCTCCATGGACAGGTTCACTCAAAAATCATCCAGAACTAACTCAAACTTCTTCAAAATTTCATGAAATGAACTCCACACACTTAAATAGACTTAATTGAATATTAATTACACATTATTTTCAACTAAAACAACCTAAAAAATTGCTCCAACTTGAGTTTTTCATATGATATGCATCCTGAACTAAAATGTTAATTTAAAATAAAATGATACACTTTTTTTATATCAGTCACACAGTGTGTTAGATTGAAGTATGGTTTATTCCTATATGTCACATATGAATTATAGATCATTTTTATAGTGTATTAATACAATATGAACATTTGTTCTCAGTTTTGAGTATGTGATATACATTTTAAACTAAAATATCACCTTTAAATGAAAACACACACTCTCAGTCATACCAACCACATCGTGCGTTAGATTGATGTGAGGTTAATTATTACATATTAAAAATGAATTATTTATCTTCATAAAAATATATAAATACAATAATATTTTGTTTTATTAGTTTTGAGTATATGACATGTGTTTTGAACTAAAATGTCATTTTTAAATGAAATCATGTTCTTTTAGTCATACCAGTCACAACATATGTTAGATCCACTTGAGGTTAATTTATACACAAAAAATAAATAATGGATCAATTTTATAAAAAATAAATATAATATGATATCATTTTCTTTATTTTAATTATATGACACTTTTTTAGGCTAAAATTTCAATTTTAAACCAGAAACATTCACTTTCGGTCAATCTGTACTCACTATGTTTCATATTGGAATAGATTTAATACCTACATGTCAAAAATTAATCCCATATAATTTTTATAAATTATAAAAACAATTTAAGTTTTTTTCTCTATTTTGACTATGTGACATGTGTTTTGATCTAAAATGTTACTTTTATACTGAATACACACAGTTTGAGTCACACGAGCCACACTATGTCTCATATTAATATACATGCAATTCTCACACATCAAAAGTGAATCAAGTATTGTTTTAGTTAATAATAAAGTTAATCATATCATGTTTTCTTTTTTTTAGTATGTGACACATGTTTTCAACTAAAATGTCACTTTTAAAAGATAACACACACTTTCAGTTTCACCAGCCACACCATGTGTTAGATTACTATTTGGTTGATTCTTACACATCAATAATGAATTATGGGTCATTTTTATAAAAATAAAGAAAATATATTTTTGTTTTCTTTATTTTTAGAATGTGATGTGTGTTTTTTCTAAAATTTCAATTTTAAATGAAAAAACATACTTTCAGTTATATCGACCACACCATGTGTTAGGTTGACATGCAATTGATTCATAAAAATAAAAATGAATTACATGTTATTTTTCAAAAATATCAATACAATATAAGTGTGTTTTCTAGGTTTTACTATGCGAAACACATTGTGAGATAAAATATTACTTTCATATTGAAAACATGCACTTTGATTCATACTGGCCTCATTGTGTGTTAAATTGATGGGTGGTTGATTATTATAAGTCAAAAATGAATAAAGAATAATTTTTATAAAGTTTCATGATAATTGTAGCATGTTTTCTCAGTTTTGAGTATGTAAATCACATTTTGAACTAAAATATCAATTTAAAATTAAAGCATGCACATTCACTCATATTGGATACACTGTGTATAATATTGATGTGAGTTTAATTCTTATATATATAAAAGGAATCATGGATCATTTTCCTAAAGTATCATGATAATATGAGAATGTTTTATCAGTTTTGAGTATGTGACATGTGTTGTAAGATAAAATGTTACTTTGAGGAGAATGGATAACCTAAAATCTCTTTGGAGAATCATTAAAGGAGTAGGTATAAATGTATATAAGTACCCCAAAATGAGTATGAATAAATTTTTTCAAGTGATATTTATATTACCAAATAACATATGATAGTAAATTTAATAACTCTATTATCTATCAGTAAAATAAAAAGTTATCTCACTAGTAAGTTATTAAAATGGATTGGACCTAAAAGGGAATTCATTGTATCAAGACTGAATGTTAAAAAATTAAATAAAGCACAAATATCTCTATGGATATAACATTAAATAGTACCTAATTTTATCATCTTTTTTGAATACTTTGTCAATAATTTAATTTTATCTAATCATTTTGTGCCTATTGAGAGTAAAAAGGCCTCTATAGAGAGTTTAGGGTCTTTCTTGAATTCTAATATCATTTCCCCTTCAAACTCACACTTCATGTCAACTCTTTAAGTGATATTATGAGGGGGAAATTATTTTAGCCTTAAAATATCAATTCATATTGATGTATCATCTTTTCCTATATTTTAGAAATCAATCAATGGTCTTATTCCTAAATAAAAAAGTAGATAAATGAACTCTTCATGATATCTATGAAATAAAAAATATATAAATGTAATATAAAATTACCTCTTCATGATGTCTATAAAAATTATAACACCATTTAAGTTTCCCGTGAATTTATAAACAAATATACTTCCTATTTTGAAAACATAGATTATCGATAGTCATGATAGTACAAGGAAAATATAAATAAAAAAATTATTAATAAATATTTTAAATAAAATTGAAATCATTATTGGAAATATCGGTTTGGGGATACTAGTTTTTTTATGGAATGTGTTGATCCAATGTAAATTTTTCATTTGATAGGAATGAGTCAATATGTGTTTGGTGATTTTGATATGAGGAGATAATTTTTGGATAATTGTTATAGATTCATGAAATTGAATTGGATGTCATGCATGAGAAATCCTCCTTCATAATTATAATTATTATTGAACTATTATTAAATTATAATGACATGTTCCAATTTCACTAGGAGAGTACACATTTTTTACAAAATTTAAATAATTTGATACCATGAAAATATTTATTTTCATGAAGAATTGTTTTGAATAATTTCATGAAATATTTTATTTTTTATGAGGGGATTATTGGAAAGAAGTCCGTGAAAAATTATTGGTGTTTTTTCATGAAAATTAAATGACGATGGTTGAGATCATAAAGAAGAATTTTAATTATCTAATAAAAATATTGGAATTTATATGAATAAATTATATGATTTAGAAAATGGAGACATGAATTGTTTTTAGAATTGGTTTTTGATAAATGGGTTAGTGTATTTAGACAAGGTATCTTAATATATTTTTTAAAAAAAATGGGGAAAACTAAAACCACCAAAGGAGGGACACCTAAACCATATATAAGAGCAATCTCAACAAATTGGGATCCAACCCATGTTTGGTAATCTATGGAGTTAGAGGAGAGAGCATGAAAAAGTAGGCAAATCATAATGAACATAGACAGTAATGGCGCCACTGTATGGGGTGGCACTACAGAATATTGTTTTTGACATGGTTTAGTGCCAATAAAACTTGGAGAGAACCCTATTACTTGAAAATGACTATAAAAGGGATTTTTTTTCTTATATAGTGTACAGAATCCACTGAGAATTATGAAGTGGGATGAGTGGGAACACTTCACCATTCACCCACCTTAAAATGTTATGAACATAAGTAGGATCATCTGATGTGATTTATCTCCACCATTTGATCAATACAAGGAGAATAATTTTACTTAAAATCCATCTTCACTCAATAACTTGGACTAACAATATGTGTTGTCAAGAATCAACTACATGAATTCTACAGGTTGACTTCACCCTATTTTGGATCAAACATGCCCAAAAGTATCGATCGCATGTATTTCCACTAATCAACAACACATTTAGGACTGACCATATGTGAGTGGATGCTATCCAAAAACACTTAAAGTGACCACATGAAGGCTATGAAGCAAATACACCTTGTGTTTAATCAACCTTGAGTTCACTCTGATCCACTCATGAATAACACGGTGACTGCATGTTCAACTTGAGCTTCCATGACAATTTATGAACTGACCATTCATGGAGATAAATATTTTGTGTATAGATAATAGAGAATCTGTTTTCATATAGGAAAGGGGATGAGGGAGCTCAAAATGATCTTTCATGAATTCAGTGTTACTTGTATTTATGAATCAGTTGAAAGAATTAAATATAGCAGCATCCATGCATTGACAAGACATCTTGGGATTGAAGAATGCTATATACTAGTTTATGAAGGAATTATCAGTTCTACCTCATGAAAGAGAGAGTCAAATTTCATATAAAACAGGAATATGAATCAAATAAGAAGAAAAAATCATAGAAACTAGTTTCTCCTAAGCTTCATGTGTTTTATAGGTTGATTCTAAGTTCTTCAGGTATTTTATAAAGGCTCAAGTTCATTATTATTCCATGATGGATGCATGAATATCAGATGATATCAATCTATGGTATTTCATGGATAATGAGTTAATTTGAGATTTCAGGTATTAAAGATGAGGAGTGCTATTTATTTACCATGTGAAAAAATAGTGGATTTTGATTTATAGATTAACTTATTAATTCATTCTGGTTGATTTCATGTGTTGAGAAGATAATGATTACACAGTTATTCATTAATCGCATGAAGAAGAAAAGAGAATCCTTGAATTTCATGCATAATTAATATGAGGAATTATGGAAGGATTTGTAGAATAATTCTCATGGAATTAAATAGTAATTTTTTTGGGTTATTAATCATAAAATAATACCCATGAAAAAAATGAGATGATAACGAGCCATGGTATTTGATTAATGTAATCCACATTAAAAAAGGACAAAAATACTCAAGCATGTCGGGTATTTAATTGATATTTTTTTATAAAAATTATTTTGGGACATTTAACATTAAATTATTTCTAGAGTAAATGGGGAGATGATTTGGGAGTTATTAACCAAATTATAGAGAAAAAATGCATGTAATCAATGATCATGGTATTTAAATGAATTATGGAAATAGTTACTATGGTAATCAATGTGAATTTATATACATTATATTTAGTGTATATATATTAATTTAGGTAAAAAACATGCTCAATTATTGATAAAATTGTGAGAGATATTTCATCCATTGTACAAGAAAAAATTTAGATTCCTATTATTGAAGAAATAAGGATTCAAAGCTGGGAAATTATTCAATAAGGTGATAAAATTGCCTAATTATTTTAAGAATATAATTCAAATCATTCAATATCTGAAAGGATCTTTGAGACCAACAATATTATTCAACACTACTTTTGAAGTCCTCGAAGAATTATACACTAGTAAATGAGATCCAACTTTCCTGTGGATTAAGACCATCCGAAGAAGAAGAAATTTCCATATATTGGATCAAAATTGAAGAATGATATTGGATTTTGGGTGTTTAACTAGATATTGGAGGATTTTTATTGGGGTGCCTAACCAATCAATGAAGAATTATAATTGGGGTATATAACTAATTATTATATAAGTTTAACTAGGGTGTATAACTAGTTCTTACCACTTGTTTTTATAGTATAGAATCCATGTTGGTATGTCTAACCAATATGGAAAAGAGTAGTATTTTATACTAAACCATGTAAATAAATTATTTTATTTCTATTTTACTACTATTGAAAATGTGGTGATCTTGTGAGATAAAAGTGAGTGGATCAAGAACTTCAATAAGTTCAAGAGGTTGGGATAAAAGGGAATATCTTATAAGAAAAATATAAGTCACTAATTCAGCCCCCCCCCCCCCCCCCCCTCTATGATTCAACAAGATTGGACTCTACAATTGACATCAAAGTAATTTTCCCTCTACATGTAATACCTAAAATTATAATATATGATTACCTTTAAATAATTCAATTTGTTTGATAACTTTCTCCACACGCAACACAAAACTTAAAAGAGACCATGATATATTTAGATAAAATATTAATATTTAAGTATAGACATTTAAAACCTAACCGTTGAACTAGAAGGAATGAATAAGAGTAATTTCTTTATGAATTATATGTATATATAAAATAAATTCTATTTTTAGTATGAATTAAATTCAATTAGTTTACAAAAAATTACTAATGAGATCATTTATTGTTAGAAAGTTATTTTTTAAAAAATTATATTTTATGTGATACACATTTTTATTTCAAGAAACAAATTATTAATGATAAAAAAATATATTAATAATTTTTTAACAAATTTTTTTTTGGTAAATGATATGAAATAAGAATAATAATAACTAATTTTTGAAACTTTTATTTTCCAATTAAAATTATTTGTTCAATTATATTTTATGATTTTATTCATAAACTAAACTAATAAATTTTGGAATATGAAATTAATAAAAAATAAATTTATTTCTGAATTCCTCATATTGAAATTGACTTCGTATGAATTATTGACCTTTTTCTAAAAATGTTAGTTTTAGTAAAAAAAATATGGTTTTCATGAAACCTATAATTTGTATGACTTTACCGTTATATAAGAATGACTAAAATATATATATAAACTTTTAAGTAATAAAATATGAAGTTTATGAATAAAATTATGCAATTTAAAATATTCTTGTAATTTAGAAAACCTATGGAAAACATTTTTATAACTAATTAAAATCTTACATTAATATAAAAATATATTTTCAATCTTTTATTTGAATCAATTATTTTTCAAGGGAGATTCGGTTTTGGATTAACTTTTAAAACTCATATCCTTTATTTTATTTATAATAAATAAATTTATGTCATTAAAATCATTATCCAAGACAATTTTACCTTAAATATAAATTTAAATCTTAAAACATCATTTCTCTAAAAAAAAATTTTACATGATTAAGTGTATTTATTTTAAAATTAACTTTTCATGAATTTATAAAATTTATTTGATGAAATTATTTAAAAAAAAATTAATTATAAGTATAAAATTATTTACAGTTTTTAATCTTAACCTTTTCCATTAAAACCAATTGCTAAGATTACAAATTAATTACCATGGTAAATGTAAATTAGGATAAAAGACAAAAAAGTTAACAAAAAATCCCTAAAGAAATCAAATATGTATAAAAATGTGTGTTTGATGTGAGTTTCAACCCATGATAATTTTGAAATCCTATTTTTTCATTTTTTTTAGCATTTGGCACTTGAAAATTAACCTTACATCATTTAAAATGCAAGGGTTGCTTCCAAAAATTACCCTTCTTTACACTTATGAAAGGGTAACATATTTTTCGTTTAAATAAATTACTTAAAATTTTAATTTCTCCTTGAAAATAATAATTTATACTCTACTTAGAACCCTATACCCCAAAAATAATCACTCGATCACTCATAGTTAGCCTAATAACTGTAAATTCAAGGATACTTCCAAGGAAAATTCAAGTCCCCAACATGAGTATTATCAAATACCAAGTTTTTATTATTAATTAACTTCTTAAAAATTTATCCTAATCACACTAATATAATTACATATTTATCACTTATATACTTTAATGTTACTATATTAGGGATATTAATATTATTTATTTTTATAACCCATCTATTAAGAAATACAAAAATGTTGCCCATGTGTTGTGTAGACTTCCTCCACCACGACGTAATGTGTTTTCTTTTACTAAAACACCTTAAAAGGTTGTATTTAAGAATGGTATAAATGTATAAATATTATTTTTATGGTATCATTAATATTTTGTTATGAAATTTTGAAGAAACTATTAATTATAAGATCAATAAACAATCATCGTTATTTTAATCATTTAAAATAAGTGTGCTAAGAAGATGATCTTTTATTAAAATCATATAATATAATCATATACATTAATTATTACACTAATTAATTATAATTATTCTATTTCATGATAATAAAAATTAAATAATATCATTATTCTCATGTTATAGTGATATTACAACAAAACTGCCTCATAATCATCCATTAAATTAGGGTATGCTCATGTTTGTGTCTGTTTAAACATCCAATTGAACAATACTATGAATTTATATAATGAATGACTATGGAAAAATAATTAATATTTTAATATGATATAAATGTGTAAATAATTATTTTTCTTGGTTCTGGATATGTTATATCAATGTTTAATTCATTAATTAAGAAAACACACTTCAGTCATTAGGAATCACTGAAACATGCTTGTTATCAATTTCATCATTAAGGATAAACATTAAGACACTTCTGGGTGGATTTTGAAACATAATAAATAAATATAGATCATACATAATAGTAATTTTATTGATCTATAAATGATGAACTTAGAAATAATAATCAACACAAACATCGCTATTATGAAACTAATACAGACAATCAAAACTATAAACACCTAATGTAAAAAATCAGTAGAATTCATATAGAGAATAACTATTTATGAAGTATATAAATAAAAATATATATTATTAAGGTTCTAAATTAAGTGATTAAAATATATATCTTTGTAATATAGTATGTTAAAGTATGTGCATCCAAATAAGGACAAGAGGTAAGGGTTTTCATCTCGAATTCCTCTCTTTGAGACATATTTGGTAATATGTGCCTAATTTCATTTTTATGGTGTATATACTTCCTATTTAGAATATAATGTCATGAATTATTTTTTAATAATGGTATTTAAAGTTAAATTACAAGACCTCTATTTCCAGGGGTTTTAATTAAAGTGTTACTCAAGTTTTAAGGGTTTTCTTGGTCTCAATTTTGATTCTTTGAGACATGTTACATGTTATGCACCATGTTGCCTTTGTATGGTGGTATATTGATTTACTATACAATTAATTTTATATAATTTATTTCCTTTTATTTCATTTTATTTCCTATTAAAATCAATTTTCCTTATTAAATCATCTACTAAATTAGTTTTTTCCCCAGTAACAAGGATTTTGTGTAACTCGATTTTCATTTATTGAGTTATGGTCATTATTTGAACTTATTTCATATAAATTGGGTAAATTATACCCTTTGATTTTATTATGTGTTATTTTATCATTATTTTCTTAGGATATACATTCCTACCACATAAACCCCTTGATAAATATTTTTCACTTCTTGGGATACGTTCTTTTGAAACCATCAACTTCCTTTCTCTGGATGGATTATGGTCATGTTATTTTAGTATTGACTTATCCATAAACTCATTGTTATAAATTTTATGGACATCACATTTAACATAAATCATATTGTATTATGATCACCTAGAAATTATTATATTATTTATACATGGGAGAAATTATTGGTATATTATATATTTTTATTTCAATACGTACAATTATTTGCAAGTTAACTACGTATTGTTTAACCATCCACATTCTTTCTCAAGATGGGTTATGATCATGATATCACTTTATTTACATGGGGAAACATATTAAAATTCATAATTATTATTATTTTCTAATAAATTTTATCATGTGTTGATTTTCTATATTCTTCATTATATCGATAGTCTTGTTTTTATTCATCCAAAGGTTACTTAGGGAAGGGTATGAATGGTCTTTTTTTAAGATAAGGGGGGATAGCCCCCGAAATTGATCATAAATCATGAAATAATATTTTGAAAAATTGGGTAAGAGGTAAACCATAACAAAAAGGAAGGCATATTCCAAAAATATGGGGTAAGAAGTAACCCATAATGCATTGAAAATTATCATGATACAAAACAAGTTTGGGTATTTTTTATATTTCTTCCCAATTCATCCAGATGTCTTGACTATGATCTTTATGAAAAGTAAAGTAACTTGGAACAAGGCCCTAATAGTAGGTTGTTTATGTCCATAAATATTCATTCTATCATTTGACATCAATATTATTAATATCCATGTTTTTATTTATTGTCATTGACATAGAATGCTCTCAATTTCATGTTGATTATGGATGTATTCTTTTAACCTATTTCTTCTATAATATTTATTCCATGTTTATTCCAAGATTTCCTCATTTATATGTTTCCTTAATGGATCATTTGTTCTCATCCCTTTCTTATGTTTTCATTCACTAGGTTATGAAGAAAATTAATACACATGACATGTTTTAAAGGATAACACATGTGGAAGAATTTATGGGAGATATTTAAGACTTATCATAAATTAAATATTTTATTATATATAATGAAACAAATTTCCATAATTTGGGAAATCAATGGGATTTATTAGTTTTTTATGCGTCCTAATTCTCTAAATCTCAAAACCTAAAAATATCCTTCATATGTAATATATTAAATAAATATTTATTTTTGTAATTATGGATGGTTATATACTAGCCTTTATAGATGGTATCAAAGAAAGTGTGTAAAGTATGAGTTTATGGAATTGAATCTAGGATTGCAACTCCAATGTATCACAGTTTGTATTGAATAAAATGTTTAGATAACTTTTTTTATTAGGATATTTGTTGAGGCTAATATAAGTGTTGATATGTTATGATTGATATTAAGTTCAAAGTAAAGATAAAACTTTGGAATAATTACATGATTTAATTTTAAGGTAATAGTGCCCATTTTATTTGGGTATTAGGATAAATAAACTTTAATGAAAACACTAAGAAAAATTTGAAATATTTAATAACATCCTAATGTTTTGGTAAAGTATATATTTTATGGTTTTCCCTAGAAATATATCACTATCTGTATACTAGAAAGTAGATACGGCTATGGAATGGATGAACCTAGGGTTAATCACCCTGTAAAGGGTTAGTTGAGCATTGAATATATAACACCTTGAGATTTTAAAAGAATAAAATTATATTTTATACTGTATACGACATTTTATACCGAGCTTAAACGAACCATGAAATGTTATTATTTAAATATAACGTTTATAAAATGGTCATTGAATTGGTGATTGTGAATAGAAATAACCACATCATTATATATATATATATATATAAATTTCATACTCAATACAAATGTTTTGATTAATTATTTGGAAATACACATTTAATATTTTTAGTAAATTCATATTATGCTTCAAAACTACGTTTCCTTCAAACTTGATTTTTATTTCTCTTTGTGAGAAAATATTATATTTAATTTTTGAAACTTTTATATAATGTATTAAATACAATTTAATTCATTTTTTAAATGAGCATTTCAAAATTATCTTAAAGTGAATTTTTAATAATTTTATAAAAAGATTTATTTTTCAATGTATAGTAACAAAAATATTGATTTTTATTGAAACTTGTATTTTTATTTCAATCATTTAAAAAGATACATTTCTTTAAATGGTTTTAAAGTAAAATTATTTATCTTATATAATTAATAATAAAATTATGTTCATTGGAGTAAATTTTATATTTTAGTTTGGTATAATAAAAAATTATACTTAAAAGGTATTTTTCTGAAAAAAAAAACAATTTTTATTGAATTCCATGTTTTTATATTAAATTAATTTCTAAAACTTCTAGAAATTGAATCTTGAAAATTGGATTCCATATTTTTAATCATATGTTCGAAATTTTCTAAATAGTTCCCTTCTATTTTTGATCAATATGAGTAGTAACCATAATAAATTTTTGTCACCTCAGTAAGGGTAAAATGGGTAAAATAGGGTTAAGACTTTTGGATAAGGATTTAAAATTTATGTAAGACTTTCCTTTATACTATTTTATAGGTTTATTTTAGTCATTACCATCCAATTTATGAATATATGTCCACTTTTTTCATATTTCTTTGATTATGATCATTATATTAATTTAAGTAAAAGATAAAGTAAAATATGTCACATTCTTGACTTTAATATCTCTAATATTTCATCATAAGGGTAAAAAAGGTTATGTCCAGATATAAATGTTTATTTTAAATATAAACTAATTTTATTTATCATGTTAATTTATTTTTAATTTTTAGTGATTGAATAATTACCCTAAGAACCTATGCAACGCTGAAAAAGTGTTTATTCAATTAATAGAAAAATAAATTAAATGATTTAAAAATATTAAAAGTAATAAAATTTAGATGAATTATTATGTTACAAAAAAAATTGAGATAAATATAACATATTAAATATGTTTTAAATGTTTTTATTCGAATTATATTATTTTTATATTGTGTTCAAATTCAAATAATGTGAATAGTTTCAAAAAGGACATTAATAATATTTTATGAAAAATAATATTTTATTAAATTATTTAAAAATCATAAAATTTTTAAAGAAGAAATTTAGGATGATAAATGGTATAAATATTCATCTATTTTATATTTATGAGACAATTGGTACCTTATAAGTAAAATTATAACCATTTAGAAGTGAAAAATATGTTACCGTGATTAAGGTCAAAATAAGTTAACTAAAGGGTTGAACCAAAATATAAAGTTTAAAATAACACTTAAAACTATCCAAATTTTATTTTTTTAATTTTATTTAAATCACATACTACCTTATATTCTAATATTTATCCATTTTTAACAATTTTTCTTTAAAATTACTTTATTTTGTTTTAATATTTTATGAAATTCAAAGAGTGCTCTCCCCTCAATTATAAAAGGGTACCTATCATCTCTCCTATTTACACCACATTGAGCCTTATAGCTTTACCAAAACCTATAAAATTATATTTTAAAATTACCAATACACTAATTATATATGTTTCATCTTAATATATCAGTAAAAGTGTCCCTAAGAAAGGATCTAAAGGAGACCTACCGAATAAGTGGTAATCATCTTACCTGGCCTCTTTCAATTTTTTTATAATTATAACTTCTATAAATCTGTGATATTATTTATAAAATAATAAATTTATTATCCTAAATATAATTAAATGTTATTATTATTATAAAAACACCTTTATTTACCCTCTTTCCCATTAATTGGGTTTTGAAATTATCGCTTGGGCATACATATGGCTTACCCTCTCCACATAGTGATACAATTCATTTTATGTCACCGCCTTTAATGGATAGTTATTAGGATGGTTTTAATTTTTATATATAATATTTATAACATAATTTTGATTTTATAATTATAATACCATATCTACCTTCTCACCTTCAAATCTAGTAAAAAATAATAATGTTTCTCGTGTGTACGTGTGGACTACCACCTCCATGAAGTGATGTGATTTGTTTTTCATTTCTGATTTACATGGATGGTAATAAGAATATATTTAAGGAATATATATTTATATATTATATAATAATTTTTCTATAAAGTTTAATTTTTATTTACATTTTTTCATTCTATTCGCCGAAAAGTAAAAACAACATCAATGTGTACGTACGGCTTGTCGTCTCCATGAACGGTGTGAATCTTTTTTCTATATATATATCTTATGGATGACTCTAAACATATATATAATGTATATATATTATATTTATATCATATTTAACATTATTTACATGATTTAAACATTATAAAATTATAAGGATCAGAATTATTGAACTGAAATTCTCATGAAAAATGAAACAATTAACGCCTAGAAAACTTGATTTTAATATGGAATTATTAATAAATGGGTGTTTAAATGTTATTAGTGGATAATATATGATATTATAAGTATGTAAATTGTTATTTTATATGATTATAAAAAATTTAAATTTATTATTAAATATGTTATATCACCTTCAAATCAAGTTGAACTTGAGGTAAATGTTTTTTGTCTCAAATTGTTTTATTTGGGATGTATGTTATGTTATACACATATCTTATTTTATGAGGTGTACATACAAAGCCTTTGGAATTATATATAATGAATATACTTATTTTCATGATATTTAATGTCTCATTTGAATTTATTCTTTCATTGGGATTATAATTCAAATGTTACCAAAGAGGTAATAGATTTATATTACAATCTCATTGTTTATCGGGATTATTTATGGTCAAGTTTCTGATGATGAAATTTTATAATATACCTCTAGATAAACTCAAGAATTTTATTATACTATATTTATTTATTGATATTATATTTTTACTTTAATTTTCCTCTCTTTAGGTGCTTAATATATCAAAATAATTTTTTAAGGAAAAATGACTTTATTTCTCTCTTCAGTCGAAAAGCATTTTCATCCATGTCTATGTTTTCTAAAAATGTTTTCAATAATGTTTTCACTATTATCCTATTATTTTTTAAATATATTTTTAGTCATTTTTTAATTTTTATAAAATGGTTTAAAATTAATCTTATTTTCATTTTCTAAATGAGGCACTTTTGACTTTTTATCGAAAATGTAAAAGGGGTCTTTATTTTAATATACATGACATGAATAGAATTCCTCACTGTCATGGTTGCTCAATAATTTTAATATTACTTTATAAGTTTCTATGTTTATTTTCAAAGAATTTTTTTCTTAATATTTTGGAAAACTTTATTTTAAAGAAGTGATTTTAAAATGAAAAGGTTATTTTCCTCAAGAAATATTTTGGATATATTTTAAAGAAATTTTCTTCTATGATGACATCCTTTTATGTTACTTAGGATTTACTAGGGATATAATCCAATGATACCATCAAATTTCATTATGGTGTGGCTTATGATGATGATAATTTAATGATGATTCTATGAAACAAGTTTCTTTTCCATGGGTTAATCATGTTATGATAAAAATTTTATGAAACCCATTTCATTTCGAAAAGTTATGCTATGTTAAAATGATGAAATGTTTATGAAACCCATTTCTTCTTCACTGGATATACTATAATGAAATTATGAAATTTTTATGAAACCCATTTTCTTTCTATAGGTTATTCTATAATGAATGGTTTATGATCTTTTGACACACATATGTATGATTTTCATTATGTGATAGGTGTGACTAAAATTATATATCCCTTAAATTCATTAGGTAAATATGGATATCTCATGAGATAATAATGAGTATAGTGAAGATTAAACCCAATTAAGTAAGTGATTATGTATGTTATGATAGTATTGGATGTGAACCTTAAATAATGAAATGATGGTTTGGGGAGTGAACCTAAACCACTATGATAGTATTGAATATGAGCCTTGACTACTAAGTAAATGATTTTATATGCTTATGTGTATAACACAAACTTATTTCTTATACCAATTTTGTGATCTCATGGATTATATTATTTTATTCTTTTATGGTTCATGTCTTAAGAAATACCAAGAATTATTCCTTGACTCATGTTTATGACCTAAGAATTATTGGTTATGATTTTCAAAGGTTAATATCATGTTCTCATACCCATTATTCTCATGTTATATTTAAATGATCATTGATATTTCCTTTGTTTACCCTTACTGAGCATATGATTTCACCATTTATTATGTTTCCTTTCCCCTAGTGAGGAAGGAAGGTTTTATAAAGGGTATATATATGAAGAGTACTATTTAGAAAGATCATTATGGGATTTGTTTAATATCTTTCATGTAATAAGAATATTGTGTATCTAGTCTCCAAATACACTAAACCTTTATGATCCTAGCATGGATAGTAATTTTATGTAATGAATGTTCATCTATTAAGATGTAATATCTATGTGTGAAATGTATGGGTCTCTATAGTTGGTATCAGATCAAGGTTTATTCAATCTTTAGATATTAGGATTAGAGAAAATTATTAAAACCCATGGGTATAAACCTAAGTATAGGATAATATCATAAATTTTTAGTAAGATATAGATTATGTTATTTTCCCAAAAATAAATAATCATCTATATACTATAAGTATACATGGTTTTGGATTAGATTCATCTAGTGGTAATAACCCAAAAAGAGTTGATTGAGTATATCTTAGCCATCATTCTGGTGCACAATGAGTGTTCCCTCACCATGCACCTAGTTAGAAACTCTAGGGGGATATTCTTATGTTGATTCGCATTTTATTTATAAACCATTACAAAGTATTTTAATAAATAATGACCATAGATGACCGAGATTAAACCTATGGTGTCATAGATTAAAAATAAGGTGTCATGATTTAGATATCCTATGAATAATTTTTCATAATTACTAAATATGATTAATGTTTCTTGTATTATGATTTTTTGTTTTATTCAACAGCTATAACCATGAGTATTTTTCTTAATTATAAATATGAAACTCAATGGAATTATAACCCTCATGAACAACCAAATAAAACAAGAGCTGTAATGTGAAACCATGTGATTATACCTAATGATATATCCCATTATATGATTAAAAATCTCAACTTGGGTGATATTCTTAACACAACTAATAAGATAAAAATGGAGTTTCTTAAATACCATAGAGGAAAGGAGATTCATCTTCCTATATATTTAAAATGTTAAAATAATCACACAAGGGAATGTCTTAGAGTAAGTGGAAGATATTTTGGGTGTGGAAAAGAATGAAATAGAGCAAGTAAATTTTGATGAAAAATGAAAAGTTTTGTTAATACAATGGATGAGAATAATTATTTCCCTACAGTACCATCAACGTTTAAATGTTTTAAATGTTGAAAATATGGGCATTCTAAAAATTAATTTTTTAAGGGAAAATCATGAAAAGTGGATTAACAAGGTTGTATGAGTAAATGTTTTACTATTTATGATAAAGAGACTATGAATGAAAAATGAAAAAAAAAGAGGTAACAAGGAATAAGATGATAAATCCTAATTAATAGTTTAAGAAGGTAGTGAAATGAATGAAGTTTTCATGTACTGGAATCTAATATTTATGATGTATAATTATTTATATCAATGGAATTCTACTTATAAGAATCATGAAACATTTAAGGATTTTTTTGCAGTGGTTTTTCCTTAAGGATTTGCAAGAATATGTTGAATGGTACTGATAACCTAGAAAAGTGATTTAATGGTAAAGAGATATTTTTTGTAAAACACATGATTATGTGAAAGATAAACATTAAAATGTGCTCAATATTTAAATAATAATGTTTAGTTGAGATGAATAGATTATTGATAAAGTAAATGGGATAGTATTCATAACCTTGGAACTAATTACTAATTTGATGAAAAAAAGTTTTATGTTAACTTTGATGGAGTTTATAACATTTTTTGATTTATGGAATATATTCTATAATATTTGATTTTATTTAATTAATTAGAAGAGAGATATTTTTTGAAATAATTAATGTTTTCATTGAGGTTTTATAGTAATTCATTTTATTATCATGCTTCAAGAGAATATATAATCAAGGTATTCACATATTTGGTATGTGACATTTAGAGATACATTATATTGTTTTGGGGATTAATGTTAGTTTAATTTTGGAAATTTAGTGAACTTATTTCTAAATTTTTGGATTTTAAATTTGGTTAGACATATTTTGGAAGGATTTTAATTTTAACTACTTATAGAATGGTTTAAGTTAAGTTTTGGGTATTATTGATTGAGGTTAAAGTATGATTTAACATATTGGACAACCTGTGCTAATTATTTTTGGATTTAGTAAATATTTATAGATAGGATGAATGAATTTTAATTATTTTATATATATTATATTCAGTTAAAAGTTAATTTTTTTACTTCAGATATGAAAAAAAACATCTTAAATATTCATTTCACGGAGTAAGAGATATAGTGGAAATTGATTGAAGAACAGCCAAAGGATGAAATTTTTCTTATGATATGGAAAGAAATAAACTAAGTATATTTTATCATGTCCTATATCTTGATAAAAACATAACCCCATAAATTATTAAATGTATCTTAAAATAAAATGGTATAATTTTACCTTCATTTTAGATGAATCGATGTTCTTTTCACCTATCATATATTTATGGTTTTCTGGTCATTAAATTTCTCTTGATCATGTTCTCTATCACTCTATATTAGTAATTGAGAATTAGTTTTCTCCTCTATGTAATGTTCTTATATTTGTAAAACTAGTTTTTTTATTCTAGATGAACTTCATACTACTCTTTCCCTCTTTTTAATAGGAATTTTTATTAACATTTTTTACGATGTGGGTTTTCCACAAAGAAATTTTCAAATGTCAAACACTTGATTACAAAAAATAAGTTCAAATTATGAGGATAAAATTTATTAAATGGGAATAATTTAAAACCATAATATTTTAAAATAATAAAATTATATTCCATAGCACGTACGATACACAACACTGAGCTTAAACGAACCAAGAAATATTATTTTTTAAATATGACTGTTAAAACCTAGATGTTGAATTAGTGGCTATGAATAGAACTAAATGCATCATGAAATATATATAAAGGTCATATTCTATAAAAAATTATTAAAAATGGAAAATTTTCATTAATTGTTTTTAGTAATGTCATATTATGCTTTAAAAATACATTTCCCTCAAACATGACTTTTATTGCTTTTATAAGAAAATAATATATTTAATTTTTGACACTTTTAAAAAATTTATTTTATAAAATGAAATTAATTTTTCAAACCAACATGTAAAAATTATCTTAGAGTGATTTTTTAAGAATTTTCTGAAAATTTTATTTTTCAATGAATATAAAAATATTATTTTTATTGAAAACTATATTTTTATTTCAAGCATTTAAAAATTTTCATTTTTATTTAAAATGGTTTTCAAGTAAAATTAGTTTTATTACATTATGAATAATACAATTAATTTCATTAGAATCAATTTTATAGTTGGATTTGGTATATAAATATTTTTATACTTAAAAAGACACTTTTCTTTAAAAAAATGTGTATTGTGTTTTTATCTTAAATTAATTTCTTTTAATTCTATAAATTGAAACTTAAAAGTTTGATTTTATATTTGTAATTAGTGTTTATAAATTTATTAAATAGATTCCATTTCTTTTTTTCAATATCAGTGGTAACAATAGTAAATTTATCATTTTTTTTATTTTTAGTGATTGAATAATTACCCAAAAAGCTTACGCAATGACGACACAATATTTATTCAATTAATATAACATTAAAATAAATAATTATATAAATATTAAAAACTAATAAAATTTGAATGAATTATTATTTACATTAATTTTTTAGATAAATTTAACATATTAGAGATGTTTTAAAGTTTTTTATTCTAATTCCATCGTTTTCATGTTGTGTTCATGGTCAAATTATGTGAATAGTGTCAAAAATGACAATAATAATATTTTTTGAAATATAATATTTTAGAAAATTATTTTAAAATAATAAAAATATTGATAAAGAAAAATTAGTATGATTAATGGTATAAATTATAATTCTCTATCCATTTATGATCTAATTATTACCTTATAAGTAAAATTAGAACTATTTAGGAGTGAAAAAGACATTATCAGAGTTAAGGTTAAAATAGGATAACTAATGGGTTAATCTAATAGATAAGGTTTAAAAAACTATTTAAACCTATACAAATTTTATTTATTTTTGGTATTAAATCCAAATAATAACTTATATTTTAATCTTAGGTCATTTGGAAGAATTTGAATAAAGAATAACTTTATTCAGTTTTAATCTTTTAAGAAATTCCAAGAGTCTCCCTCCCCTCACTTATAAAAGGGAATGCCTCATTTCTATTATTTACACTACTTTGAGCCTTCTATATTGACCAAAACCTACCAAATTTTCTTATTAACTTACCTAAGTATGAATTAGATGGTTTGGTAATCTTAAGGTCCATTAAAAGGGTCCTTATAAAAGGATTTAAAGGAATCCTAATGAAGAAGAGGTGATCGTTATACCCAACCTTTTTCATTTTTTTCATTTTATAATTACTCTAAATATGTGATATTATTTATAAAATTATTACTTAATTATCCTAAATATAGTTATATTATATTATGATTATGAAACCACATTTATTCACCCTCTTTTCCATCAAATGGGAAGTGAAAGTATCACTCGTGTGTACGCATGGCTTACCATCTCCACATAGCGATAAAATTCATTTTTCATCATGATATTTATTGAATGGTTATTATGATTGTATTAATGTTTATATATTATATTTATGAAATAATTAATATTACATAATTATAATATCATTTCTAACTTTTCACCTCACATTCTGTTGGAAAACGACAACATCGCTTGTGCGTACGTGTGGACTACCACCTCCACAGAGTAATGTGATTCATTTTTCATTTACGATTTAAATGGATTATAATAAGGATATATTTTATGAATATATATGTTATATATTATATAATAATGATTCATGAAAGTTTAATTATTATTTACCTTTCTTTCGATCCATCCATCGAAAAGTGAAAACATCATTCATCTGTGTGTATGGCCTACCTTCTCTATGAGAAGGGTGATTCATTTTTCTATCTCTATCTTTTATGGATGACACTAAATATATATATAATGGATATATATTATATTTATATCATGATTAAAATTATTTATATGATTTAATTATGATTAAATTACAAGTATCAGAACTACCAAACTGAAATTTTCATTAAAAAGGAAACAGTTAACACCGAAAAACAATGATTTTAATAAGGAATTATAAATAAATGAGTGTTTAAATGTTATAAGTGGGTCATATATGATATTATAATTTTTTAAATTATTTTTTATATGATTATGATAAATTTAAATTTATTATATAATAGGTTATAGAACCTTCAAATCAAGTTGAACTTGAGGTGAAGGTTTTTCATCTCATCTTTTTTTCTTTGGGACATATGTTATGTTATGCACATATATTATTTTATGGGGTGTATATACATAATTTTTGATATGTTATATCATGAATATTTTTTTTTTATATTTAATGTTTCATTTGAATTTATTCTATCATTAGGCATACAATTCAAAAGTTACTAAAGTAGTAAGAGATTTATGGTACAATCTAATTGTTTATCGAGATTATTTACAATCAAGTTTATGATGATAAATTTTATAATATAACTCTAAATAAAATCATGAAATTTATTATCCATTCTTTATTTCTCTATATTACATTTTTTCCTTTCATTTTTTTCTCTTTAAGTACTTAAGAGACTTGAATAATGTTTTTAAGAAAAAATGACTTTATTTCTCTATTCAGTCGGAAATATTTTTCTTCCATATCCATATTTTCTAAAAATGGTTTCAATAATATTTTTAAATTTATCCTAATATTTTTAAATTCATTTTCACCTATTTTTTACATTTTACAAAATGGTTTAAAAAATTATTCTTGTTATTTTCTAAATGAGGCACTCTATAATTTTTACTGAAAATGTAAAAAGGATCTTTGTTTTAATGTACGTAGGGTGAATATAATTTCTAGCCATCATGAGCACTCAATTATTTGAATGATACATTAATGTTTTCCAAGGTTCTATTTTAAGAATATTGTTTCCTTAATATTTGGTAAATTTTTATATTTTAAAGTGATTTCAAAATAAAAAATGTATTTTCCTCAAGAAATATTTCTGATATCATTTAAAGGCATTTTTATCTAATATAACATCATTTGATATTACTTATTCTTTATTAAGGATATGATCCAATGATACCATCAAATTTTATTATTTGAATGTAATATAATGATGATGATTTAAGGATGATTTTAGGAAATCAATTTATTTCTCACTGGTTAATTATGTTAAGATTTAACCTTTATGAAACTTGTTTCTTTTCCTTGGGTTATTCTTTGTTGAAATGATGAAATATTTATGAAACCTTTTTCTTTTCCATGGGTTATACTATAATGAAATTTTGAAAGGTATATGAAATTTATTTCCATTCCATAGGTTATTCTATGATGAATGTTTTATGATCTTGTGGTACACATATATATGATTTTCATTATGTGATGGGTGGGACTAAAATTATATATCACTCCAATGAATTAGATAAATATGGATATATCATGAGATAATAAGGACTGGAATGGGGAGTGAACCCAATTCAACAAAGGAATATGTATATTATGATAGTCTTTGGAGTGAACCATGAATAAGGATATTATTGTTTTAAGAATAAACCCAAACCACTATAATATTATTCGCGGTGATCCTTGACTACTAATTTCTATGCTTATGTGTATTCCATAAACTTATGTCATATAAAAATTTTATGCTCTCATGGTTCATGTTCTTTTATTCTTTTATGATTTATTTCTTATGTACTTCTAAGAATTATGTTAGGACTCGTGTTTATGATCTAAGAATTTATACATATGATTTTTAAAGGTTAATATCATGTCCTCATACCCATTATGCTCATGTTATGTTCAAATGATCATTGATATCTCCCCTTTTTACCCTTACAAGAATCTGAGTTTAACCTTTCTTATGTTTCCTTTCCCCAAGTTATGAAGAAATGTTTTAAGTATAATATGTCTAAGAAGAGTGCTATTTGGAAATATAATTATGGGATATATTGAAGATCTTTTACAAAATAAGAATATTGTGTAACTAGTCTCCAAAGACACTAAACCATTAAAGTTTTGGGGAGGATCATAATTTTATGTAATGAATATTCATCGATTAAGATTTAGTATCTATGTATGAAATGTATGAGTCTCTATAGACTCAATAATCTATCTGATTCATGATGATTAGGCCTAATATTTCACATTTTTGAGGGGGCATTCTTTAGTTAATCAAACTCTCTTTATGAGCCGCTATAAAGGATTTAAGAATGATGTTATCTAATTAGGTTAGAAAACCTAATAGAGAAATTTCTATGGATAACCAAGGATTGATCAAGGAGAGCAATATGTTAATCTGAAAGTATCATATGTTTAGAAAAAGGTGTCATAATGGAAGATGTATTCATATTTATGTTTTTATATTCATATTTTGGGTATTATCATAATTATTTTGGTTTTAGTATTTTGTTAAAATAGGATCATGGAAATGAAGTTGAGAAAGGTATGTACATAGAAACCATGATGTCTTATAACAAAATAATAAAGAATATGTAAATGGTTTAGAATATTATTATATGCCTATTATGATGGAAAAATTGAATTTCTTAGTATTAACTAAGGAAGTGAGATTGATATTTTCTTGAAACTCTTAACTATTTTCATTAGTGAATGATATTTATTATTGATATTTTGGTATATTCTAAAAGTTATGAGGATTATGTAAAACATATGAGGATTATTATTTATTAGTTTTACATTAAAGGTATGGTAGAATATATTAAATGGTATTAATGAACTTAAAAATTGATTTTCTGTCAAGGTTACAATTTTTGGATAAATGTTGTAGAACACATGATTAAGGTATGAATCACTCTTAAGTTTAATATACACATGATAATGAGATAATAAAGGGTGGTTTGATTTTGAAGAAGTGTGTTAGATAGTAATTTGTAACCTTGGGATTGATAATTGATTCATGATATTTTTGGAGAAGTTTACCTCATTTTGGGATTGTAATATATAGTGAATAGTGTATGAACTAGTGGTTAATTCTATTTGAGGGATAAAGATAGATTTAATTTTTGGAGTAATATATAATATCATTATGGCCTAATGTATTAGAGATTAAAATAGGTATTGGGAAATGTATGTTATTGAGATTATATAATAATGTATATACATACCTGGGTATATGATTGTAGGAATGGATTTTTTTTGAGGAAGTATAAGATGAATTTTGAAAAAATACATTTAAATGATTATTGGGTTCAGAATATTTTAACAAAGTTCATAGTTATTTAGGATATCTATTTTGAGGATTAGGTTAAGAATTATGAGAGATACCGGCTCAAATTAACCTAGGTTGAACCAAGAATGATATATTTTAAATTGAGATATGGGGTAAATTATATAAGTGTGAAGGTTAAGGTTATCAGAATCACAAGTGTAAGGGAAAGAGATTAGATATAATAATTTATTACTTCAATTGAAATATAATTGGGCATTATGGGACTCAATGTCCCAATCTAAGGGCCAGCAAGGGAGATATTCACAAACAACCATATGAACAAGGGAAATACTACGAAACTATGACTAATGAATTGGATAATGAGTTTTCATACTAGATTTTATAGAGTCCTATTCTATGTATGTTTTCACAAACTACTATATATTGAGTTATAAATAAAAACCCATAGTGGTATGATTTTCATATAAATCATTTTCAAAGTTTTTGGGAGGTTATTCCTTAGGGGTCTATATCTTAATAGAATTCTATTTGAAATTAGGAATGGGTTGTCTCTCTTTAAAAAGCACGTATAATAAATTTTCATATAGATAAATCTCATTCCACATCCAAAATAAAATTATGATCATCTATTGATGTATTGTTAATGTTGAGTTCTATACAAAAAATATTCTAATCATATGAGTCAAATTGAGAGGATGTAATTTATTTAGGAGGGAATGTAACACCCCGAAATTATAATATATGATTACCTTTAAATAAGTCAATTTGTTTGATATATTTCTCTATATGCAACATTAAATGTAAATGAAACCGTGATATATTAAGATAAAATATAAATATTTAAGTATAATCATTAAA
This sequence comes from Viscum album, assembly GCA_963277665.1. NCBI lineage: Eukaryota > Viridiplantae > Streptophyta > Magnoliopsida > Santalales > Viscaceae > Viscum > Viscum album. Next base: position 446,705,859 of record OY728119.1, read on the forward strand.
ACCTGAGATTTTGAACTAGAATGAATTAAAAGGATTAAATAATTTATGAATTATATGGATATAGAAAATAAATGATACTTTTAATATGAATTAAATTCAATTAGTTTACCTAAAATGAAAAATAAGATAATTTATTATTTAGAAAATTATTTTTCTAAAAATTTTCTTTTATGTGATACCCATTTCTATTTCAAGAAAAATATAATTAATGATAAATTATGTTACATATTAGTAATTGGTTAGAAATAATTTAGTTTTTAAATGATATCAAATAAGATAATAATCATTAATATTTGAAAATTTCATTTTGTAATTAAAATAGTTTTTTAATTTTATTTTATGATTTTATTATTAAACTAAATTTATAAATTTTAGAATTTGAAATTAATAAAAATGAACTTCATTGAATTTATCAGATAAAAATTAAATTAGTATGGATTTTTTAGCATTTTCTGAAAAGACCAGCTTTTAGTCTAAAAATATGGTTTTAACAAAACTTGTTATTTGTATAACCTTACCATTATATAAGAACAACCTATAAATTTATAAAACATTCAAAGTAATGAAATATGAATTTGAGGAATAAAATTATTTATTTTAAAATATTATTTGAACTCAAAAAACCTATGGAAAAAATTTTGTTGACTACTTAAAATGTTAATTTAATATTAAAATTATTTTTGGTCTTTTCTTTGAATCGATTATTTTTCAAGATATATTCAGTTTTGGATTTACTTGGAAGTATCACATTTGTTATTTTTTTATAATTAATCAATTTTTTTCACTAAAATATGTATTCAAGATAATATTACCCTATATATAAATTCAAATCTTAAAAATTGTATTTCCCTAAAAACTTTTTTTAATATGATTATGTGTATCTATTTTAAAATTAACTTTTCAAATATTTAGAAAATTTATTCGATAAAATAATTTTAAAATTTAAAATTATAAGTATCAAATTAGGTAAAAATTTCAATATTTATATTTTCCTTTAGAATCAATTAAAAATATTATAAATTAATTACAAAGGTAAAAGTTAATTAGGATAAAAGATAAAGAGTTAAAACAAAAATCCATAAAACACTCAATTTTGTCTCAAAAATGAGTGTTTGAGGTTATTTTAGGCCCACACTCATTTTCCTCTACTCTATTTTCCATTTTTTATCATTTGACACTTGAATAGAAACTATGAATTATTGAAAATGTAGGTGTTACTCCCAAAATTACCCTTACCTTCACTTATAAAAGGGTAAAAAAATCTCTACTTACAGGCATGACTTACCATTCAAATTTCTCCTTGAAACTCTGACATTTAACTAGAGCTATAACCCTCTCCCTATAACATAACTCCCTATTCACTAATTATATCTAAAGCCCTTCAGATTTAAGGATACTTCCAAGGAAAATTCAAGTACCTAATGTGAGTATTATCAACCACTTAGTTTTTCTTATTAACTATCTTCTTCTAAATATATCCTATACACACTAATATAATTATATTGGTATCATTTATATACTTTAAAATTACTATATTATTATTATTATTATTATTTATTCATATACCCAATCCATTAAAAACCATTTTTAACGTGTTATGAGGACTACCACCTCCACAACGTAACATGTTTAGTTTTCCTTCAGAACCATAAAATGTTTGATATTAGGATAGTATTAAGGGATAAATATGATGTTTAAGATATCATTAAATTTCTTTTTTGACAAATTGTATAACCTATTAATGATATGATCAATAAACAATCATAGTTAGTTTAATCGTTTAAAATTAGCATGCTAAGAAGATAATATTTCATTAAAATCATGTAAGACTGTCATATCCATTAATTATTACTCTAATTCCTTATAATTATTATTTTACACCCTAATAAACACTAAATAAGATCATTATTCTCTTTTTATATTTATATTACAATAAAACTACCCCATAATCATTCATTAAATCAGGGTATGTTCATGTTTGGGTCGGTTTAACCATCTAATTAAAAAACACTATGAATGTATATGATGAATGAATATGGGAACATAATTAATAGTGAAATATTATATAAATTTATAAATAATGATTTGGTTTTTTGTTTTGTAGGTGTTATATCTATATTTAATTCATTAATTATGAAAACACACTTCGGTCGTCAGGAATCACTGAAACATGCTTGTTATCAATTTCATCTTCAAGGATAAAGACTAAGACACTCATAAAAGAAGTTTAAAAAATAATATAAAAATATAAATAATACATAATATTAAGTTTAATGGTATATAAATTATGAAAATTGAACAATGAATGGACATGGACACCACTATTATAAAACTATTACAAACAATAAAAATTATAAATGCCCGATATAGAAAATCAGTAGAATTAACATAGAGAATGACTATTTATGAAGTGTATAAATGAATATGGGTATGAGTAAGGTTTTAAATTAAATTATTAAGATATATATTATTATGATATAGGATGTTAAATTGTGTTCGTGGAAGTCAAAATAAGAGGTAAGGGTTTTCATCTCAAATTCCTCTCTTTGAGACAAATTTGGTATTATGCACCTAATTTCATTTTTGTGGGGTATAATACCAATTTGAAATATAATATCATGAATTATCTTTTAATCATAGTATTTTAAGTTCATTTACAATCCATTCCTTTCATGTTGTTTTGATTAATGTGTTACTCAAGCTGTAAGGATTTTCTTGATCTCAATTCTAATTCTTTTAGACATATTACATTTTATGCATCATGTTCCATTTGTATGGTATTTTATTGATTTATTTTCCCATTAATGTTATATTCTTAATTTACTTTTATTTAATGGGATTAAATATCCAACTATTTTTTCCTTATGCTACTAATGATTCAGTTATTTCCGTAGTAGTGGAGATTTTTGGTAACATAATTTTCATTCATTGAGTTATGATCATTCTTTAAAATTATTTCATATAATTCAAGTAAATTATTCCCTTTTCTTGTATTATGTGCTATTTTATCATTATTTTTTGGGATATACATTACTACCACATAAACCATTTGAAAAATATTTCTCACTTCTTAGGATATGTTCTTTTGAAACCATCCACTTTCTTTCACCAGATATATTATGATCATATTATTCCAGTATTGAATTAGTCGTATACTCATTGTTATATATGGTGTAAACATCAAATTTTACATAACATACATTGGATTATGTTCACCTAGAATGTATGATATTCTATTAACATAGGGAAAAGTATTTGCATTTTGTATATTATTATTTCAATATGGGTTATTATGGGAAAGTTGAATATGTATTGTTTAACCATCTATCTTCTTTCTCATGATGGGTTATGATCATGGTATACCTTTGTTAATATGGGGAAATGTATTCAAATTATTTATGATTACTGGATGCTAATTTAGGTAGATCACATGTTGATATTTTATATTCTTTATTATACGGATAGCCATGTTTTTATTCAAACAAAGGTTCCTTAGGGAATGATATGAAAGGTATGGTTGAATCTTATAGTGAATAAATTAGAATGAATCAAGTGATGATATGGTTACAAAATTATGTATCCCCTTGATTCATCAATAAGTCGCATGAGAAAAAATACGTTTGGATGTTTAGTGTTTGACATCCCAATTCAGTAGGATGTCTTGATTGTTGTCTCGATGAAAAGTAATTTGTCTTTACAAAAGGACTTGACAACAAGTTTTTGATTTCTGGAACTATAAATTATATCAGTATGAGATTAATATTAATGATATCCATTTTTTATTTATGTTCATTGATATATCATGCTCCCAGTTTCAAGTTGATTATAGATTCATGTTGTTTACCTATTCCTAGAATAATATTTATGCCATGTTTATTCCAAGATTTATTCATTTATATGTTTCCCTTACTGATAAATTGAGATAAACACTTTATTATATTTTATTCCCCATGTTATGAAGAGAACTAGTAGATGAAACATGTTTAGAAGGATGGTACATGTGGAAGAATTTATGGGAGATATTAAATACTTGACATGAATTAAGTAGTTTCTAATATAAAATGAAAAAAATTTCCATCAGTTGAGAAATACATGGGATTTATTAATTTATGATCTATCCTTATTCTCTAAATCCCTAAACATAAAAATATACTTCAGATCTAATATATTAAATAATTTTTATTTATTTTTGAAATTATTGATTATTGTATTTAGGCCTTTACAGGTGGTATCAAAGAAAGTATTTAAATTTTGTGTTTATGGCGCTAGATCTGGGAGTGTAGATCTGAGGCATCACACTAAAGATCTAAGAATTTTTGAATATGTAATATAATAAGGATTTCAATAATATTGTTTCCCTTATTTCATGAATGTTTAAAAAGGGTAAAGATAAAAATTAAGGTCAACGATTACTGAAGGAGTAGAATTATAATGGAAATAGAAACCTTGATATAAATTTACCTAAGAATAATCTAATGAGTATAAATGAGAAAGTTGATTCATCCTTTTCATGAAACCAATTTAGAGATAAAATAAATCCCCATGCCTCTAATGAGAAAATAACAAAAGGAATGATTCAAATATGGAAGAGGTAATTCAAAATAAGAACAAGAATAATAGATCTAAGGTGGTCAATCTTAAGAGGATAGTGAAAGATCTCAAAAAGAAGATAGATATAAAGGAATAAATACTTGTGAAGAAAAAATCAATATGTATTATATTTCAATATAAGATTGAAAAGATAGATAATATTATGCAAATTCAGAAAAAGTAAAATTTGAGTCCCCCATATCCTGTGAGAATAAAGGTCCAAGGGAACAAGGTAAATATTTTTTTCCCTAAAAATGCAGGTGTTAAAACAAAACTTAAAGATGTTTAGTCCAAGGAATATGAGATTAATTATTACCCCATCAAATGGAGAGGATATTAAACTAATGAATTCAAAACCCCCTAGATAAAAGAAGGATTATTTTATAGTAGTAAAATAGAAACATAAAACTGAACAAATCTTGAATCAACCTAGAAATTCAAAACTTCAAGGGTTTTTCTAGGGATGTGGAAGGTATGTACACAAAGGATACTCTTACTGGTCTAATATGTATTTTCTAGGAAAGAGGCAATAACTATGGGGAATTATGGTGAGAAATTGAGAAAAAAACATAGAGGAAACAATTAGTGATCAAAACTACATAAAATAAAAAATAAGTGTCTAATGGATGTGGTCAAGAAGGTCATTAAGTTGAAGATTGCATGACAAGTCTATGAGGGAAAATACCTTATGGTGTGAAAGGGAACAAAATTAATACAATCTAATAATAGTCATGAAAAATTGAAAATATCAAGAAAGAATTTGGGAATTCCAAAGAAATTGGGAAATCAATGAATGAGTATTTTTTTTGGCTTGACCAATTGGCCAAGACTAAAAAAACTGAGGATGCACAGTTTTGTGGTCGTAGTTTTAGCTACAAGAGGTGCCTTGAAGGCTAATATGGAGAAAAAAAATCCACATGAGGAACCAATTAATGGGAATAAAATATGTTCACAATCCACGAATCTTAGCAATAATGAAGAAATTGCATCCCATATTGATCTTGGAAATAAGAATAAAGCAACAATGAGAGGAAACTCTCACCCTAAATATTTATTTTAAAGAAACAAGATGTTCCTCCTTATTCCCTAATATTTTATGTGTTTGGAACTAACATAAAGGGAATTGAAGTAGATGTTTAAGGCTCTAGGTACTAGAAAAAATGAAGTGATTTTCCTTCATGGATTCTTTTGACTACCATGAAATGGAAAAGGAGGAGTGCATCACTTGAGGGGAAGCAACATTGAGAAGAATTTGTCACTTCCGATGAATTTGAAAATTCTAGATATAGTTGAAAAATTGAGGTTTGAGGTATTCCAATCACACTCTCATCCATCATTCTTAATTATATTAATCATATTTATTAAGGGGCTTTAATTGGTTTATGATAAGATGAGACAAAAGGGGAGATATTATTTTCTTACACCTAAACTTTCTGATGTGTTTTTTGAAGTGTGTGAAGGTTTTGAATTTCATTCATAAATATATTTATCTATAACCCCTAAAATGAGAATTGAGAACTTCTGAGCATGAATTCACATGTATGGTAGTTTATAAATGGCATAGATAACCTTGGTTATATCTATTTTGTTTTCTACATTGGTTCATCCCATGTAGACATACCGTTGATTAACTAAAGGGTCTTTGCTAAGAAGAATTATGTTTGTAACACCCCACTATGTTTTTCAGTTACTCCCTTGTTTATGTTTTATTTATCATCATTATTTGGGTGCATTTACAGGATTCTCGATGATAGAGATCCTTTTCTAGAGGGAAATGCCCTAATGTTCGAGGATGTATGTTTGTTTGAATTAATGGAGTCTGAGTATAAATGTGTATAAGACCTTACAGGGTTCTCCCCGAGTTCAGAGAATTACAAAGGTGGTTTTTGAGATTTTGTGTACAATTGGTCTTTTTGATATCTTTTGTGTGATTACACATCATCTAAAGGGATTACACATCATGTAATGGTCACCAGAAAGATGTCATGAAATAGGTTTAGGGTGTGAAATATTTACACGTTGTGTATTTTTTTCATGTCGTGTAAAGGAAAAAATCAGTTTTTTATAAAAAGGTGGAGCGTGTTTTGGTGATTTCAACCTTCATGGAATACATGACATGTAATGGGACTACACACTATGTAAATCTTGAGGCCTGTAGGTTTTAGGTACTGTTCAACTGATTTATTTTTCATTTTTCCTACAGCCTTCCCTCTCTCGACCCAGATCTCACCCTATGTGATTTTGTATAACCCTGCTCCTTCCATATCATTCATTTAACAATCGGTCATTAGGGTTGTCACGGTGTTCCTATTCGGGTAAGCATTCCTTATATTTCTTCTTTGGATTTGGTTGTGGCTATGGTTTTAGCAGTAGTTGTGTTTGGATTCATGATCGAGTAGTGTTTTTATCGATCTTTTGTATTTTATTATTTTCCCTTGTCTTTTGAAGGATGGTCTCTTGGTTTCCAATCACCATTGTTGAAGATGACTAGTTTTATACTATTTTGAGGTAGGTGTTTCTATATAATGGGTCAATTCTATGAATTGACTATCGTTCTTGTAAATTTACTTTGGGTTGTTTATTAATTTGAAGTGATATGTGGTTTCTAGGAATTTTTTGGAAAGGAAAGTTTTTTTTAAATGGGTTTTGTTTTTTAAAATGGATTTACTTGATTTGCAAATGGGTTTTTAAACATCGAAGTGGATTAGATTGGATTTTAAAATATTTTATAAAATTGTGAGCATGGTTTTGAAAAGTATTTTGACAGGCATGGAACTTTGGGGACCATGGGTGCATCGATAAATTGATATGGGTAACCTTAGTGTGTGTGGCACCACTGGGAGGTAACCTTTGGGATATCGATGGACTGTGGCAGGAATCAATATTGTTTGGATCTAAATTTATTTCTATTTAGGATCTTTAATGTATAGTACATATTTTCCAATAGTCTAGAGCACAAATGATCGTGTTCTTTTTCATTTATGGTTATTTATCGTATGATTGTTTTTATCATGGATTGTTTCTCATAGGTTTTTATATGAGGTTGTATCACATGGAGTCGTGTGATAGTATTACATGGATATGTGTTTACTTGCTTACCTTATGATGCATCCTATTTTATCACTTCTACTTTTCCTATTTCTGATTTGAAAATGTGAAAGGATTTTATGAAAACCAAGGGAAAATGATTTGAAAATGGATTGGATTTTTGAAAATGATTTATAAAACTATTTTTTAATCTAGAATTGTTTCATTCTTGATATGAGACCTTGTATAGACTCTATGGTGGTATCATACTAGGTTTTGTTTTCACACCCTACTTTTTCCTTTGGGCAGTTGTAGATGTTATATTACAAGATTCAGATAAAGTGAAGGGAATATTGTAGCATGTTGGATTCTCTTGTTGTTGCCTTCTATTTGGGTTGGTTTGGAGGTGAATATTGGTCACATGGATACTTATTGGTCTTGATTAATTCATAATTTTTTGTTTAGATGGGTTGTATCAGATTTTATGGATCTTGTTGTATCTTTTTATTCTATATATTACTCTGGTTGTATGTATTGTTTTGTTATATTCAAGACTTGTTCTGTTTTCTTGTTTCCCTCTTTGTTATACCTCACCATGAGATGGGCCAGCCTGGGTGGCTTGTCTAGTTGACCTGGGTTGGTTTTTTACAATTGGTATTAGAGGGAAGTCTCAGCCTGAATTATGTTAACACTACCATAGTTTGGTTTTGTGTCTTGGGTATATAGGAGTTAGGATCATCGGAGTTCGGATAGTAAGTGCAGAAAAGGGGTCTGGCCAGCTCACTTTCGTGACTGGACCTGAGTTACTGTGGGTGGTTAGGTATTTTTACCAAGTTTGAGACTTGGGGTTTGAGTTCATTTGAATGAAGAGTATGGGAAGTTTATTTAAATTGACCAATTCCTTTTTAAGTAATGTCTTTCGTTGGTAGAATTCATAATTGCTTTAAATTCTTTTTGTTTTAAAGAATTGGTTTGAATTCTAGAAGTGGTCCTTAGATTTTTGGAATGTACTCAAGATATAATTGGTTAATGGATTGTGTTTATTAGACAATGCCTCTGATAAGATATCTTCCAAATCTGAGAGAGGAAGCTATGAGATGGGATCCGCAGGTGAATCCTCCAGTGGACCATTCTTTGGTAGAATCAGTAATCTGTACCATTCATACTTTGGGTCAAGTGGGCATTAGGAACTCAAGATGTGTTGTGGAACATGACTCTGAGTTTACTAAGTAGAATCCTCCCATCTTCTTTGGTGAAAAGGTATCGCAGGAATTTGATGAGTGACTTGAGTGTATTGAGAGGATCTTCAACTTCTTAAAGACTCCTAAAGACTCTAAGGTGGGGTTTTCCACGTATATGCTTGAGAGACCATAAAAGAGGTGGTGGGACTCTATTGTGCAAACTAAGTTACAAGAGGACCTTACCTGGCATTTATTCAAGAAAATATTTAATCAACAGTTTTACCCTGAGACGTTACATGTGGAAAAGGCCAGGGAGTTTATGACCTTAGAGTAGGGGGGATACCGTTTTGTAGTATTCTACCCATTTTGACGAGCTAGTGCATTTAGAAACATATCTTGTCACTAATGAGTATCTAAAGGATCGAAACTTTGGATGTGGCGGACATAGCTAGAAAAACAGGTTTGGCGGGAGCTTCATTTGGTGCAATTGCTATCCATGGTGCATCTTCTTGCCAAAAAATGAAGTGTAAAGGTATCCAGTTTTCTTCAGGACCAGTTTTGGGGGATTCGTTAAGAAATCAGTAGATTTTTTACCATCAGTGTGGGCATACTGGTCATACCAAGCCAAATTATGTGGAGGCCCTCAAGACTTGCCATATTTGTGGATGATTTGGCCATCTTAAATGATTTTGTGATAGGATATTCCAAGGCATTAAGGAAGGATCCATATTCACCAAGGTCTTTTAGGTTAGTGTCGATGCTTCCAAGGGTGGTGGGTCCTATCCTCAAGGTGAGGAGGGTGTTCATGTGGCTAAGAAAGCTCATAGAGGAGCTGAGACCAGATGTCTTTATGCATTGGAGTATGTACCCAAGGTATTTAAGGCAGGTCTAACTACAATTAGAGGTAAGGTGTTTATTTCATCTTCTATGGTGCTAGCTTTGTTTTATATAGGAGTTATTCTTTCAAATCGTCAAAGTTAGTTGACAGGATTTCATTCTGAGATTATGTAGTACTTTTTGGATCTTTCCACACCTTTAGAAAAGAGGTATGAACAAGGTTTTAAGTTCCCCACATGTTAGGTAACGGTAGCTGACTTTGAGGTGTTATGAGACTTTTAGTTCTTTTTTAAATTTTTTTAAATTTATTAAAGAAAATGAGTGTCAAACAAAAGGTGAACAGAAAAGAGAAGAACCACAAAGTCAGGACAGATGGAAAAAATGAAGACCCAATTCATGCAATAGAAGAACGTATGTTAATCTAAGGGAGGGTTCCGAGTGAAGTGTAGATCTCCAAATCAGAAATTGTCTGACCATGTGAGGCAAGAGAGCCCGCCAAATCGTTACCTTCTCTCCGTGTATGAGAAATAGACATACCCCTTTTAATATTGAGAGAATAAGCACGCATCACATAGCAGACCGACCAGTGGTCAGACTCTGGTTCCTCTAAATATTTGACAATGAGAGCAGCATCCACTTCAACATTTGAGATCAAAATATTTCTGTCATGACACAAATTTAAACCAAGAAGAAGTGCCTTTTCCTTAGCATTGATGAAATATCTGTGTCCAATATGAGCATAAACGCTAATATAAGCGAACCCCTTTGATACCGCATGACCCCTCCTACTTCCATAAAAGAGAAATGAAGGGGATAGATTTGTTCCAAATCTTAGAGGTCGTGCTACCTTTACTTCCTACCACAACGTCCCAGGCATCACCATGCTCAGATAAATTTAGCCCAAAAGGATGAGCCCTCCAGATAGTCCCATTCCAATTTCGCTTGGAGAGCCTTCATTTTTTCTTCCATCCCAATCAAATTAATACCTCCTTCCTTCACTGGAATTGATAAATACTTCCAACCCACCCAGTGAAACCGCCTATTACTGCCACTATCCCATAGAAAATCAGGCATCAACTTCTCCAGCTTTTGAAGGACCGCCTTAGCTGCTACCACCGAAGAAAAAATGTAAATAAGCATAGATGAAAGCATGCTTTTGATCAGGGTAATCTTCCCACCAACAGAGAGGAATTTATTCTTTCAATTTTGGATTCTATGAGCCACTTTGGCCATAAGGTCATCAAAGTGATGGATTCTCACACGGCCATATACCATAGGATCCCCAAGATAATTAAAGGGGACGTCTTTCTTCTTGATACACAACCATGTCTCCAACAATTATATTCTTCTTCTAGTCATCTGATCAGATACCAAGAAACTACTTTTATTAAAATTGATAGTGTGGCCGCTCCACATACCATATGTCTTGAGAAAGCCCATTCAATTAGCAACTGATTTCCTCTTTCCATTGAGAAACACCAAAAGATCATCCGCAAAGAGAAGGTGAGAGATGTCTGGAGTTCCATACCTGCCTACAAACCATCCCACTCTTCCCTCTATCATAATAGAATTCAAGTTTATGCTAAGACCATATTGATCTATTAAAAAGAGAATTGTAGAAAGCGGATAACCTTGTATAAGCCCTCAAATTGATTTAAAGAAGCCGAAAATCCTTCCTACAAGAGATATAGACATCCAAGGAGAAGAAAAACATTGAAACAAAAGATCACAAACGTTATTGGAGAAACCAATCTTCCTTAAATAAAGAAAAATAAAACTCCATTCCATCTTTTCAAATGCCTTTTACATATCAATTTTGATCATCACATTTCCACTCAGGACTTTTCGATCAAGATCTGCTATCATTTCTTGAGCCAGACCAATAGCTCCCTGAATGTTTCTCCACTTAATAAAACCATGTTTCTCTTTTGAGGTAATGGAATGTAGGAAAGGAAGGAGTCCGTTATTCACTGTAGTAGCAATGAGCTGATAATAAAAATTATAAAGGTTGATCAGTAGAAAATGTGGGAAGAGAAACGAATGTTGTATCTTTTGAATAAGAACCATATTAGTGGCTTTCATAACCTTGGGGATTACACCACCCCTGAAAAAATATCTCACTGCATCCACTACATCCCCCCTGATCATACTCCATGTAGATATATAAAAAGTAGCAGGAAAGCCATCAGTTTCGGGGGAACTCTCCACCCCCATACTTTCTATGGCTTCAAATATCCTGTTTCTTCTAGGAGGCAACTGATGGAAATGTTATGAAACTCTAGGACTCTGGCTGAAATGTTATCAATAAAATCCTACCCTTCTAAAGTATTCCCATGAAAATAGGAGTTTGGTAGAGGGTCAGTGATGGCAGCTGCAAAGTGCCTAACAGCTAGGTCACCAAGAGTGCCAATATTGGATTCTATGGAGCCATCCTCCTTGAGCAGGTTTAGTCTACCCATGTGTTGTTTTTCCTTTACACATGTATGAAATTAAGCATTATTATGATCACTTTCCTGGAGCCATAATTCCATGGACCTCTCTCTGGCCTCAACCTCCTCTTTCAAGAGCTTCAAGTTCATTAAATCTTGCTTCCTAGACATAACCTCATAGACTTGTGAATTCCATTCCACTTTCAGGCTTCTGTTAAGAGATTCAATTTCCTTAGATAAAGATTCAATATAATTAATATCCTCAAAACAATTCTCACACCACCTCAGAATTTCCTTCTTGCGACTTTTCAATTTCACCTGAATACGCAACATTGGAAGGCCACCAAAATCTTCATTCCACGAAGCGTTAACTAGATGAAAGAAGTCATCCTCTTCAGACTAAATTTTGGTGTATCGGAACCCACGATTCTTGCAGGATAAATTACTCAGCTCCAAAGTCAATGCAGAGTGGTCAGATAAGCCTCGGGGTGGGTGTGTTACCTATAGATTTCCAAAAGCATTCATCCCTTATTGTTGGTAGGAGATGGCTTTACAAAGCCAAAACAAAATAATCCACGGGAAGAAAAATGGAGGAGAGAACTCAACACAAGAGGTTGCAAGGTTTTTAAATTTCCAGCCACTAACTTTTCCAACGGACTACATTGATTTTATAGGCAAATGTAAAAACGGCAAAGCATTAAATGAGATAATAAAGCACCACATGCGGAATGAGAGAACAAAAAACAAGGGGAAATAAAAAAGCACCGCATGCATGCCGCATGGGGAAGAGGAGCAGCCACATGGGGAAGAGGAGAAGCCTGCTTCATGGGAAAGATGAAATAGACACTTTCTTTGGAAAAACAGACGGAGTTATGGTTTGCATTTCCAACACTCCCCTTCAAACCAAAACCGACTTCATCCCGAGCATCGTTATTAATCTTTTGAATGCATCCGACGGTAATGCCTTTGTGAAGATATCTGCCACCTGTTCCGAAGTATGGCAATATTCCAATTTAATCGTTTTTTGTTTCACATGATCCCTGAGGAAATGAAAACGAGTATCAATGTGTTTGCTTCTCCCATGCTGCACCGGATTTTTGGCTAGTTCAATAGCCGACTTGTTATCCACATATATCACCGTGGATCCATCCTGTGGATGCTTCATTTCCTTCAAAAAATTTCTCAGTCATATTCCCTCACAAACAGTAGAGGATGCTGCCACATACTCTGCTTCACATGTGGATAAAGCAACCACACTTTGCTTTCTTGAATTCCATGTAAAAGCAGTCGATCCAAGAAAAAATACGTACCCAGTAGTGCTTTTTCTTTCATCTTGGTCACCTCCCCAATCACTGTCTGAGTATCCATACAGCTCTGCTTCTTCTTTGTATGGATAAAAGAGACCAAAATCTACCGTTCCTTTAACGTACCTGAGGATACGTTTTGCAGCTAGCCAGTGTGACTCTTTCGGTGTCTCCATATACCTGCTTAGAAGTCCAACACAATAGACAATATCTGGCCTTGTGATTGTGAGATACCTCAGGCTTCCAATCAGACTCTTGAACAGAGTCGAGTCAACGCTTCTTCCTTCTCCATCTTTTGTCAGTTTCAAGGTCGTTGCAACCGGTGTGTTTACAGCATTACAATCGGCCATCTTGAATTTTTCAAGCAACTCCTTGGCATACCTCTTCTGAGATATATAAATACCGCCATGTTGTTGCTTCACTTCAATGCCCAGAAAGAAGGACATGAGACCCCCATCGGTCATCTCGAACTCTTTGAACATGGCCTCCTTGAAATCATCGAACATTGGTCGACAATTCCCTGTAAACAACAAATCATCAACATACAAGCATGCAATAAGAATATCGCCACGATCATTCTGCTTGATGTAAACCGCATGCTCATATGGACATTGGGCGAAGCCATTCTCTCGGAGATAACTGTCAATGCGTGCATTCCATGCGCGTGGAGCCTGCTTCAACCCATAAAGTGCTTTCTTCAATCGATACACTTTGTCTTCCTCCCCTTGCATGACAAAGCCTTCAGGCTGATCAACATAGACCTCTTCTTCCAAAAAACCATTTAGGAACGCAGACTTCACATCTAGTTGGTAGATCATCCAACTGTGATGGACAGCAAGGGATATAATCATTCTTACAGTGTCAAGGCGAGCAACAGGAGCAAAGACTTCTTCGTAGTCCACCCCGTATTTCTGTTTGTACCCCTTTGCTATAAGCCTTGCCTTGTATCGATCGATCTCGCCATTAGCATTTCTCTTTATTTTGTACACCCATTTGACACTAATGCTCTTCTGTCTTTTTGGGAGTGTAGTCAACTCCCACGTGTCATTTCTCTCTATGGCACGAATTTCTTCTTCCATAGCCATTCTCCAGCTTTCTTCCCTCATGGATTCCTGAAAGGTCAAAGGCTCATGATCTGCATACAAGCAAAAAAGATTTACCTCTTCAGTCTGCTCATAAATGTCACTCAAATTTTTCATCTTCATAGGAGCCATAGGCGAGGATGAGCTGGCCAAATTTTGATTTGATGGAGTGCTTTGAGGAGTGAGGAAATGTACTCCTGGACTTCTTCCAACTGATGATGCACCCGAGGAAGGTGTTGTGGGCGTCTGCTCCTAATGATCATGTCTTTCTTCAAAATCTTCAGTTTCGACTACAACATCCTTGTTTGGTTCTTCATCATCCCATTTCCACGCTTCTTCCTCACTAAAGACCACATCTCTACTAACCACTAATTTATTGGTTAGTGGATTGTAAAGCTTGTAGGCTTTAGAGGCTTCACAATATCCGATGAAAATGCATTTCTCGCCACGATCATCCAGCTTCCTTCTTCTTGCTTCTGGAACTTGAGCATAGGCGACACACCCGAAGATTCTTAGGTGCGCCACACTCGGTTTGTAGCCGCTCCACGCCTCTTGTGGTGTAAAGTTCCTGACGCTCTTCGTTGGACACCGATTGAGCAAGTAGGCAGTACACGCCACTGCCTCTGCCCAAAAACTCTTTGGTAGCCCTTTCTCCTTCACCATGGTCCTCGTCATGTCGAGGATGGTGCGGTTCTTCCTTTCTGCAATGCCATTCTGTTGTGGGGTGTAAGCAGCAGTGTATTGTTGTTTGATGCCATGCTCACTGCAAAAGTCTTGAAATGCATTTGAGGTGTATTCTCCACCTCTGTCAGATCTCAGCACTTTGATTTTGTGACCACTCTCAGCTTCAACACGAGCTTTGAAAGTTTTAAAGATAGAAAAGGCGGAAGATTTCTCCTTGATGCAATACACCCACAGTCTTCTACTGAAATCATCAATAAGGGTAATGAAGTACCTATTACCTCCAAGTGAGGGTGTTTCAAGTGGTCCGCAGATGTCAGTGTGAACCAACTGAAGTGGTTCTGTTGCTCTTCTGGACACTCCACTTGGGAAGGAGTTCCTTTGTTGTTTGCCGAGTGTACATGCCTCACACACATGATTTGTTGATTCAATCGTCGGCAAGCCACGCACCATTCTTGAGGAGGATAGAAGTTTAAGCCCGTTAAAATGGAGATGCCCAAAACGCAGATGCCATCTCCACGAATCATTCTTCATGAGCCCAAATAGGCACTCCTCGGCCTTTGTTTTGATGTGCAGTGGAAACATGCGATTCTTCTCCATTTGGAATTGAGCAATCAACCTCCTGTGAGCATCTCTTACTGACAAAGAAGAATTCTCTAAGTGTATAATATACCCCTTTTCAAGGAGTTGGCCGAGACTTATGATGTTGTTTTTCATACTTGGTACGTAATACACATTGGAAATGTAATTCGACTCACCATTCTTCAGATAGATTTTGATTTTACCTTTTCCAATCACAGGTACCTTCGATGAGTCGCCGAAGGTCACATCGCCATGAACTTCTTCAGTTAGTTCTTCAAAAAGTTCTTTGTTACCACTCATGTGGTTGCTTGCACCCGTGTCAAGATACCATACATCGGGGCGTTCATATGCCTTTTCTTGTGCGAGGAGGAGTGTCGTACCTTCTTCTTCATGATGAGATGCTTCAGCGTAGTTGGATCGCTCATCATGATCCACTTTGCTCCAACAATTAGAGGCATAGTGGCCGAATTTTTTACAGTTATGGCATTGAACATTTTTTGCATTTCCACGACCACGCGTGAATCGGCCTCCACCGTATCCTCTTCCACAGAAGCTACTGATCTTTTGTTGATTTTGCTGATAGATTGGATGGTATCCACGTCCTCTACCTCTTGCACGATAACCGCCCCGTTGTGCTTGGCCATTCTTGGTTTCTTGCAGAGTCAGCTTGGACTCTAAGGAATGCTCTATTGTTGAACCCACATTTTTCTGCATTCGCTGCTCATGTACTTGCAACGACCCCATCAACTCTTCAATAGATAATTTTTCCAAATCTTTTGATTCTTCGATTGCCACAACCACATGCTCGAACTTGGTTGTGAGCGATCGAAGTGCTTTCTCAATAACTCGAATATCCTCCATTTTTTCACCATTTCTTTTCAAATTGTTAATAATGAGAATTAGGCGTGAGAAGTAATCCGAGATACTCTCACCTTCCTTCATTCGCGCCGCTTCGAACTCCGCTCGTAATGTTTGAAGACGGACCCGCTTCACACGATCAACTCCTTTGAAAATGGTGGCAAGTGTATCCCAAGCTTGCTTGCTCGATGTTGCTTCGGCAATTTTTTCGAACGTCGATTCATCCAACCCTTGATAGAGAAGGAACAACGCCTTGTTGTCTTTCTTCCTTTGATTTTTGACGGTCGTCTTTTCTTCATTCGTGAAGGCCGCTTCTTCCTCCGCAGTGGGTACTACATACCCATCGGTGATGATTTCCCATAATTCTTGTGACCCGAACAATGCCTTCATTTGAATGCACCACCTCTCATAGTTGTCTTTAGACAAGGTCGGAACTTGCGGCTGGATCGTGGTGGCCATCTTCGGAATTTGGAGGATGCCTTCGAACCGGCCTCTGATACCAGTTTGTTGGTAGGAGATGGCTTTACAAAGCCAAAACAAAATAATCCACGGGAAGAAAAATGGAGGAGAGAACTCAACACAAGAGGTTGCAAGGTTTTTAAATTTCCAGCCACTAACTTTTCCAACGGACTACATTGATTTTATAGGCAAATGTAAAAACGGCAAAGCATTAAATGAGATAATAAAGCACCACATGCGGAATGAGAGAACAAAAAACAAGGGGAAATAAAAAAGCACCGCATGCATGCTGCATGGGGAAGAGGAGCAGCTACATGGGGAAGAGGAGAAGCCTGCTTCATGGGAAAGATGAAATAAACACTTTCTTTGGAAAAACAGCCAGAGTTATGGTTTGCATTTCCAAAACTTATATGTTAGACAAAAATATATCTAACTGAAGCCACACACACCTCTATCCTTTACGATTGTTGCACCAAGTTAAAGAATCTCCCGAATAACCCAATTCCATTAGTTGATTATCAGTCATGAAACTATTAAAATCATCCATAGATCACCTAGAAGAAACACAACCTTCCTTTTTTCATTTGGATCTGAAATTGTGTTAAAATTTCCTCCCACTAACCAAGGTAGTATTCTAGGATCAAAATTTGATAAATAATTCCACTTAAGAGACCTTTACAGCATGCCACAACATTCATACACCATAGTTAAGAAAATATCTTTATCACCCCAAATCACTTTTAAGGTTATAAACTGATTTGATGCAGAAACCAGCTGTAAGATAACCGGGTCTTTCCAAAAGATCCAAATCTGATGATTAATAACTAAATGCAAGAAGTGACTAAAAATAAAGTTGAAAGAAAATCCTTGGATATCATCCCCTTTATGCTTAGGTTCGAGGAGCATGAGAATTTTAGAGGCATGTGAATTCAACTTCCTATTGATAAACTCACATTTAGTAGGACCCCCGAGCCCTCTGATATTATATAGATAGACATTAAGAAGAATTGTTGAAGAGGATCCCTGGTGGCTTCACCACCTTCTCCATCAGAGGACATAAATGGATCCCTATGAATGTTCTCATCCTTAGACCGGGCATTAGTGAGGATCCTATATGAATTCATTTCCTGATTAGAGCCACGCTTCCTTGAAGATTTATTATGCCTTTCTTTAATAGATGATGATAAATCATAATCCATATCCTCCTCCAACAAGGAAAGAACATTGAAGGAATGCACTAATACTGGAGAGAGAGAACCATAAGTCTACCCTTTGAACTGCTCCGGCCTCTTAGGACTTTCATCCATTGGGAACGAAACAGTATAAGGTTTAGTAGGCATCGAAGGATCAGAAAAATCCATACATGAAGTAGAAGAGCTATCAATAGATATTACCTCCACTTGATTCACGGTAGAAATTAAGACAGCTCTTGTCACGACCCGAACCTACCCGGGCTCGAGCCGCAACTACCCCAAGCCCGACTCTATAAGCCAGGGGCTGGCGACCAGTGCCGAAGGCTAAACAACTCGGCGAGGCCTTTGCCTAAGTACCTGTACACACACACGCAGCACACTCAATGCAAAAGTGCAGCGTAAAAGAAAAAGTAAAGAACCAACTGCTATATATAAACCAGAAAAGTGCATCGACCTCTAACAGTACAAAGCAAGTGCTGAAGGTAAACTGAAAAAGAAAAGGGGAAAAACATGCGCCCAACCAGAAAAGTGCCACAACCCGGCAACAGGTAAACAAAAGTAAAACAGCTGGGAGAGTCCCACGCCTGGAACCCGACTACGACCACCGCACTCGGTCCAAGCTCCCGAACTCCTAAACTCCACTGAAGTCACGACCTACCTGTCTGTAGTCTGCAAGGGCACACCAAGTGCGGGAAAATCCCAAGTAGGGGTGAGTATAAAAATACTCAGTAGGATACCCCGAAGGCTCAAGGGAGCAACAAAGGAGGTACCGAAGAGTGAGAAGTAGATCGAACAAGAAAAAGTAAAGGAGCACAACCGAGAGTGCAGTAAGAGTACAACAAGGAGTGTAGTAGAGTAACAGTAGAGAGTCCAGCTCAACCCAACAAGAGAAAGGAGGTAGACTCGTCCAGACACAAGGAGCAGGAAACGGTGAGAAGATGAACTTCTCGTCGAGTCTTCGCTACCTATAGCAGGAGAGTAGACTCGTCCAACCACGAGAAGCTAGACATGGAAAGCACGTGGTATACTCCACGCGTCTTCGCCTCTCCTGGAGGGAGAGTAACCAAGCCCAAGAAGTGGGTACTGGAACAAGGTATATACACATATATATTCTTTGTCAAGAAACCCGAACAAGATCGTAAGGGGATCTTCGTCCCGTAGCTCAACCCAAGAAAGTGAGTAGCCAACAGTCCCAGAAGTAAACATCATCGATTCCCAGCATCCCGCACGTCTGCCCCAAACTGCAAGTCAAGGGGCTCAAATCATCGCAACTTGACACTATCCGCTTTGGGAAGCACTGACTAGCCCGCACAGTTTTAGGTCGCGTCGCAAGAACGCGTCTTGGTAGGTAAAGTGCCCCTCGTACTTGAGAGTTCTTGGGAACGTCAAACCACACCTCTTCACTGCCCCGCAGTCGAGAGGTCTCCTCAAAGTCGACAGGCGACCCCCTGCCCAGCCTCGCTGGAGGGTAATCCCTAGAAGTAGACGGGTTCCCACTGGAGGGAGACCCAGCAAAGGTCGACGGGTGCCACACTGCCCAGTCCCGTAAAAGGGTAATCCACTGGAGGGAGACCTGGCTAAAGTCGTCGACGAGTCCTAATTCCCAGTCCCATAAAAGGGTACTCCACTGGAGGGAGGCTCGGAACCGTCATCGGGGACCACTTCCCAGCCCAGCTGGAGGTAAACCTGGCATCGGGGACCACTTTCCAGCCCAGCTGGAGGTAAACTCGGCATTGGGGACCACTTCCTAGCCCCGCTGGAGGTAAACCCGGCATCGGGGACCACTTCCTAGCCCCGCTGAAGGTAAACCCGGAACCGCTCTGGCCATCCCTGCTGGATGGTACTGCTCGGTGAACACTGTTGTACTGGTCATCCCTGCTGGATGGTAACCCACTGACCATCCCTGCTGAATGGTACCGCTCTGGCCATCCCTGCTGGATGGTACCTCACCGGCCAACCCTGCTGGAAACAACCTCCAGGCCAGCCTTGTTGGAAACAACCTCCTGGGTAGAGGATCGGTGCCCGCGTAATGTGTTGGTCACACCGAATCCACAAGAACTCTACCAGGGAACACGAAGCAACTTTACCGGCCAAACCATCGAGAACAGAACCAGGGGAAACCACTCAACCCTACTGGTCGAAACCATCGTGAACAGGACCAGGGGGAAACTCAACCCCACCGGTCAACAAACGAGAACAGAGGAACCCTCTACGTCGCGAGAGGTCAAAGGTACATAAAGAAGAACACAACACGCATATGGGGCCCACATGACGTGTGGCCCCAAGTCAACTCAAACCAAGCGCACAAACGTTCTCAGGTACAAACAACCATATGTACCTCCAAGCGTTCCCGTATACTCCTAGAGTATACCACATTTCCAGCCCAAAGGCTATCGTGCACATGACACTCAACGTCAACGCGAAGGGCGTAAACATAACAACTCCAACTTTCCACCTCATCGGCCCAGGCACGGCCGACTACATCTCATCAAGCATCAACTTCACTCACACGGGAGTGAACGCAATCTCACGCCAAGGGTTCGCCTCTGAACACAGCAAGAAGAACTGCCACCGGAGCACCCTTCATATTTCCACATTTAATAAGATCATGTAAGAGGCTTCGCTCGCCTGAACAAATTACAATGTTTTAATCCTCGCAAAAAAACACGCGAGATAGACTACTTACTCGCCTCAAACGGATATCCAACGGAAAAGTCGTCCAACACTGCTTTACGCCCGAACGGCGTCCCGTGATCCCGAGCCTCGGTCCCGAAAACAGTCGGGCGCATTGCACCATTGTGATCCCCACGGGAAAACACGTCAAAAGGACTGCTCACTTGAGTGGAACGGATATCCGGAGAAAAAGATGTGTTCTGACATACCGAACATGAGCGTTGCTGCATGGGACCTGCATCCCGGTCCCGAAGCGCTGCCAACGGATTGCATCATTGCGATCCTCTTGAAAAAGTACACAAGATGGACTATTCACTTGTCTCAAACGGACATCCGGTGATAAAGCTGGAAATCACCGCCAACTCCCAAAACGGCCCTCGCGGAACCCGCACTAGCGTGCGGAATTAAAGCGGGCAGATTGCGTCAATGCAATGCCCTCAGAAAAACACCCAAAATTGACTGGTCGCACGCCCCGAACAGATATCCAACGAAAAAGTTGTAAAGCGTTGCACGTAGCTCGAAAGACGGGCCATGGGGCCCACGCCTCAACTCTGGCTTCAACGCCCAAAACCACACTAGTAAACTTCGTCTTGGCACCAGGGTCCCAATGCCGCTGACAATGCTCAAATCGGACGTCGGATGCGTCTACGCCGCTCAAAACACGAACCCCCGGAAAAACGTCAAACTTACTTAACGCACGTGTCGTGCCACCAAACCCCTCGTCTCGGAAATTAAGAAATTCATGAGACCATCTCAAAAAAGTTCGCCTTGACGTCTGGAGTACACTGCCGCAGACGGCATGCAAAACGGACGCCCGTAACGGAAATTGCGGGCGTCCGAGTCGAGGGGACAAAGCCCCTTGGGCTAGATCGGCCTGGGCCGGTCGTGGACCCGCGGTCCAAGCGCGGACCGGCCCTCGTGGCCGGTCGTCCCGCCGCATGAAGACCCGCGGGACACAGGTCTTTGTCCCTCGCGGGGTCGCGCGCCGCGACCTCGGTCTCCCTTGCGCCCCGGTGAGCTCGGCCTCGTCACCCGGAGCCACCGCGTTGCCCCGCCAGAAGCCGCCGCCTCACGCCGACGCCCTCTGCTCACCCGGCCGCCATCCCGATCAAGCCGAGCCGCCCGCTCGCCGAGCCGCCGCCTTAGACCGCCGGACCCTCATCGGAAAAACACCAAACAACCTTCAAAATCCGCAATCTTCGGCGGATGTTTGCGAGCTCCTCAGAACTCGGTTTTACAAACCGAAATAGGCGATGGAAAGCTCGAAAAAAGTACTACGCATAGATGAGATTTGTTCGAAGATCAAACAGATATTCGATGTGATTAATTGAGCTCAAAGTAGGTGCGGGAAAAATAAAATGAAATGCACGATCCTACCTTGTTGGGCGTTGCCCGAAGCATCGTCGTCGATCTGCACCCCGCCGTTGCCACTTCCACCTTGATTGGGAGGGAGGAGGAGGAGAGGAGGTTAGGGTGAGGGGGGTTTTGCCAGGGGGGAGGAATGAGGGTGGGGGAAGAGATGAGAGTTTAAATAAATAAACTCTTTAATTAAAAACTCGACACCTGAAAACACCCGCGTCCAAAACCTATGACGCGGTCAAGATTAAGCTTCCCCTAGGGTAAACACCACCTCCCAAGAACAACGGAGGTCTCAGAATTTCAATCTGAGGCCCCGTTCAAAAGTTATTAAACTCAATGCCTGAGGCCGCCAAATTATGAAAGCGCCCCTGGCGGCATTTTTCACAGAAGGCTCGCGCCCGCAAAAGTTACGCCCTTCTCAGGGTAAACGGCATGTTACGGACTCAACGGTGCCCTCGGTTTTCCCATCTGAGCAACCGTTTAAGAGATACCCGATTTTAACCATTAAACGAATAAATTAATTATTTTAATTATCTGTTTAACGTTTCGTTAACGGACGAGGGGTCCAAACATCCCGCGCTGACATGCTTTATGTTGTTCCTAGGGTAAACACCCCATTTCGGACCCATCTGTACACTCGGATATCTGATCCGAAACACTGTTTAGGAGTTATCCCATTTATTTGGCATGCCCAGTGTGAACGCACTGAAAATTTAATTCCGGCCACACCGGGACTCGGAATCGCACGCCGTCTGAAGGTGCTTCTCTAGAATAACCTCAAGAATATTCCAAAGTCTTTTATAGAAAAAACCGGGTTCTTACATCATTCCCTCCTTCAATATTTTCACCCCCGAAAAGCAAAACCAGGGAACAACTCAGGGTACTAAGCCCACACCTGGCTCTCCCGTACCTAGAAGAACTCTTGCACAGTCCCGCGTCACCACACATAGACCAAAGGATTTGATCTATTCACGCGAGGTATGCCCTTGCCGATGATGTTCTTAGGAGCAAAAACACTTCTTCTCGGGTGAGTCACGTGGGAGACGCTATGCACCCAAACCAACCTTTGGGGTTAGGGCAAGGCGGCAGGGAACCTCGTCATCCCTTTGCACGGTCTCAAACGGCCCGAAGGCTCTCGGGGGTAGCTTACCTCCCCGGCCGAACCCCTACATCGCACATTGCGACTGGAATCACCATTTGGACCTAGGACCAATCCCGGTGATTCCCTCCTTCAGAATATTAATATGGTGAAACACCCAAGGATATCTAGTCACACAAGGTTTCATAGTCGATGTCTCACAACCAGGACTCTCTTACACGCTCGGAGAGCGAAGAATTCAACACCATCGACTAAAGAAAAAGGTCTCACGCCTTTTTACCTTACCAACACAGGGTTACACCGATGCCCCACGCCACCCTGGTAACAACTCAAACAAGGGGCAGGGAGAAAAAGCATTTCACAGGCAGAGTCTAACAATTCTACTGAAAAAAGTAGAAGAGCTGTAGAGCATACCTATTATCACCTCATGCTCTGCAGGATCGTAGACATCCAAAGCTCACGGTTGTCTGTGGTCCCAACTGTCAGCTCCCGGGGCCTGACTTGGACCACCTAGTGGTGATGGGAAGACCTCGTAAAGCCGTCCCCCACAACCAGCTCCTCCCACTCCTCTGATAGAACCACCTCTCTGGGTGCTACTCTGATCACGACGCTGCTCTACCGCAGTGGTGCACCTGCTGCCTGCCCGATATTCTCAGCGTGCCTGGTCGGGTAGTCCCGTGCCAAGTGACCTCGGCCATCGCAAGAATAACACAGACTCTCTCTGGGCTGCACGGGTGCCCTCTGGCGCCACTGTGGCGTACGACCATGCCCCTGAGTCCGGTTATCCAAAATCCACCTGCGTCGAGGTTCTGCTTGTCGACGCCCGCTAGCTGCGGAAGATGTCTAGGCTCTATCGAACCTGCGGCCACCACCAACTGTAGAACGCGACAGGAATCTCTGTCACCAGCGCCTGCTCTAGCACCCCGGCATAAGTGGGAATTACCAAGGGTACTATGATAGCACAAATCTCTCGGCAGAGACCCTGCTCAAACTTTCGCGCTCAGAAGTTGTCATCGTGGACCAAGTCTGGGTAAGAGCGTGCACGGTCTGAGAAACTAGCCGCATACTCAATCACCGTCATCCCTCCCTGCTAAAACTGTAGGAGCCCCTGAATCCGAACGGAGCGTAAGCAGGAGGGGCAAAACTCCTCATGAAACAACAACTGAAAGTCGCTCCATGAAAGTGACGACTCGTCAAGAAACTAAGTCACCATACGCCACCAATGCCAAGATACTCCGTGGAAAAGGTTGGCGGCCAAAGCTACCATAAGATCTGTTAGCGTTTGTACAAGCCTAAAGAGACAAACCACTGTCTCGAGCCAAACCTCTGATGCCTGAGGGTCTGACTCACCACTGAACCTCAGCGGTCTCTGTCCCTGGAACTCGCGGAGCGCGCTCAACCTGCACTCAAGCTCGTTATGCTCTGTTGAAGCTGTCTACTGCTCAACAGGTGGGGGTGCTGCTACCGGACCACCCCGAGAAAAGAACTCGCATGATGGGTCCTGGACTGCGGCCTCGTAGCTCACAGGGTCATCGTCATGAACCAAAGCTGGTATCCTGGCTGGCTGTCTTCGTGGAGACATCCTGAGTATTATTAAGGAGTGTCGCGGTCAGATGAGAATATATGTATATAAAAGTAACAACAATGTGGAGCTGACTCAAGAAGGATAGTCAAGACTCAATCCTATGTGATGCAAAAACCAATTTTCCCTGCAACAAGTGTCTCAATATTCCGAGTCGACAAGCGGGTTATCAAGGTCCTGGTAAATGGATATGTCGGCCTCCGCACCATCACTAGACTCCCTGGCCTGAGAGCCACTCTCGAGGCACATTAACACTGTTGCCCTAAATCTCAACCAATTCCTTTTTAGGGACGTCCGAATAATGTCCCAAGGAACGAACCACCTCTGATACCACTTTGTCACGACCCGACCTGACCCGGGCTCGAGCCGCAACTACCCCAAGCTCGCCTCCATAGGCCAGGGGCTGGCAACCAGCGCCGAAGGCTAAACAACTTGGGGAGGCCTTTGCCTAAGTACCTGTACACACACACGCAGCACACTCAATGCAAAAGTGCAGAGTAAAAGAAAATGTAAATTACCAACTGCTATATATAAACCACAAAAGTTCATCGACCTCTAACAGTACAAAACAAGTGCTGAAGGTAAACTAAAAAAGAAAAGGGGAAAATCACGCGCCCAACCAGAAAAGTGCCACAACCCGGCAACAGGTAAACAAAAGTAAAATAGCTGGGAGAGTCCCACACCTAGAATCCGACTACGACCACCGCACTCGGTCTAAGCTCCTAAACTCCTAAGGTCAACTGAAGTCACGACCTACCTGTCCGTAGTCTGCAAGGGCACACCAAGTGCGGGTAAATCCCAAGCAGGGGTGAGTATAAAAATACTCAGTAGGATACCCTGAAGGCTCGAGGAAGAAACAAAGGAGGTACCGAAGGGTGAACAGTAGACCGGACAGGGAAAAGTAAAGGAGTACAACCGAGAGTGCAGTAAGAGTACAACAAGGAGTGCAGTAGAGTAACAGTAGACAGTCCAGCTCAACCCAACAAGAGAAAGGAGATAGACTCATCCAGACACAAGGAGATAGAAACGGTGAGAAGATGAACTTCTCGTCGAGTCTTCACTACCTATTGCAGGAGAGTAGACTCGTCCAACCACGAGAAGCTAGACACGGAAAGCACGTGGCATACTCCGTGCGTCTTCGCCTCTCCTTGAGGGAGAGTAACCAAGCCCAAGAAGTGGGTACTGGAGCAAGGTATATACATATATATATGCTCTTTCAAGAAACCCGAACAAGATCGTAAGGGGATATTCGCCCCGTAGCTCAGCCCAAGAAAGTGAGTAGCCAACATTCCCAGAAGTAAACACCATCGATGCCCAGTATCCCGCACGTTTGCCCCAAACTGCAAGTCAAGGGGATCAAATCACCACACCTTGACACTATCCTCTTTGGGTGGCACTGACTCGCCCTCACGGTTTTAGGTCGCGTCGCAAGGATGTGTCTTGGTGGGGAAATCTCCCCTCGTACTTGAGAGTTCTGGGGAATGTCAAACCACACCTCGTCACTGCCCCGTAGTCGAGAGGTCTCCTCAAATTCGACAGGCGACCCCCTGCCTAGCCCCGCTGGAGGGTAATCCCTGGAAGTCGACTGGTTCCCACTGGAGGGAGACCCGGAAAAAGTCAATGGGTACCACACTGCCCAGTCCCGTAAAAGGGTAATCCACTGGAGGGAGACCTGGCTAAAGTCATCGACGAGTCCCAATGCCCAGTCTCGTAAAAGGGTACTCCACTGGAGGGAGGCTCATGATTGTCATCGGGGACCACTTCCCAGCCTAGCTGGAGGAAAACCCGGCATCAGGGACCACTTCCCAGCCCAGCTGGAGGTAAACCCGACATCGGGGACCACTTCCCAGCCCCACTGGAAGTAAACCCGGCATCGGGGACCACTTCCCAGCCCCGCTGTAGGTAAACTCAGAATCACTCTGGCCATCCCTGCTGGATGGTACTGCTCGGTGAACATTGTTGTACTGGTAATCCCTGTTAGATGGTAACCCACTAGCCATCCCTGCTGGATGGTACCGCACTGGCAATCCCTGCTGGATGGTACCTCACCGGCCAGCCCTGCTGGAAACAACCTCCTGGCCAACCCTGCTGGAAACAACCTCCTGGGTAGAGGATCGGTGCCCGCATAATGTTTTGGTCACACCGAATCCACAAGAACTCTACCAGGGAACATGAAGCAACTCTTCCGGCCAAACCATCGAGAATAGAACCTGGGGAAACCACTCAACCCTGCTGGTCGAAACCATCATGAACAGGACCAGGGGGAAACTCAACCCGACTGGTCAACAAACGAGAACAGAGGGACCCTCTACGTCACGAGAGGTCAAAGGTACGTAATGTAGAACACAACACGCACATGGGGCCCACACGACGTGTGGCCCCAAGTCAACTCCAACCAAGCACACAAACGTTATCAGGTAAAAACAACCATATGTACCTCCAAGCATTCCTGTATACTCCCAGAGTATACCACATTTCAAGCCCAAAGGCTATCGTGCACACGACACTCAACGTCAACGTGAAGGTCGTAAACGTAACAACTCCAACTTGCAACCTCATCGGCCCAGGCACGGCCAACTACATCTCATCAAGCATCAACTTCAATCACACGGGAGTGAACGCGATCTCACACCAAGGGTTCACCTCTGAACATAGCCAGAAGAACCGCCACCGGAGCACCCTTCATATTTCCACATTTAATAAGATCATGTAAGAGGCTCTGCTTGCCTGAACAGATTACACCATTGTAATCCTCATGGAAAAACACACGAGATAGACTACTTACTCGCCTCAAACGGATATCCGACGAAAAAATCGTCCAACACTGCTTTACGCCCGAACGGCGTCCCGTGATCCCAAGCCTCAGTCCCGAAAATAGTCGGGCGCATCGCACCATTGCGATCCCCTCGGGAAAACACGTCAAAAGGACTGCTCACTTGAGTGGAACATATATCTGGAGAAAAAGATGTGTTCCGACATACCGAACATGAGCGTTGTAGCGTGGGACCCGCATCCCGGTCCTGAAGCACTGCCAACGGATCACACCATTGCGATCCTCTCGAAAAAGTACATAAGATGGACTATTCACTTGTCCAAAACGGACACCCGGTGATAAAGCTGGAAATCACCGCTAACTCCCAAAACGGCCCTCACGGGGCCCGCACCAGTGTGCAGAATTAAAGCAGACAGATTGCGCCAATACAATGCCCTCAGAAAAACACCCAAAATTGACTGGTCGCACGCCCTGAACGGACGTCCGACGAAAAAGTTGTAAAGCGCTGCACGCAGCTCGAAAGACGGGTCATGGGGCCCACGCCTCAACTCCAGCTTCAACGCCCAAAACCACACTGGTAAACTTCTCTTGGGCACCAAGGTCCCAACGCCACTGACGGTGCTCAAATCGGACGTCGGATGTGTCCGCGCCGCTCAAAACACGAACCCCTGGAAAAAACGTCAAACTTACTTAACGCACATGTCGTGCCACCAAACCCCTCGTATCGGGAATTAAAAAATTCCCGAGACCATCTCAAAAAGTTCACCTTGACGTCTGGAGTACACTATCGTAGACGGCATGCAAAACGGACGCCCGTAGTAGAAATTACGGGCATCCGAGTCGAGGGGGAAAAGCCCCTAGGGCTGGGCCGGCCCGCGTCGGCTGGCCCGGCTCACAGCGCCGGCCCACGGCTCATCCGCGTGGGCCGTCCGTAGACCTGTGGTCCACGCGCCGACCGGCCCTCGTGGTCGGTCGTCCCGCCGCGTGAAGACCCGCGGGACGTGGGTCTTTGTCCCCCACGGGACGTGGGTCTTTGTCCCCCGCGGGGTCGCGCGCTGCGACCCTAGTCTCCATTGCGCCCCGGCGAGCTCGACGTCGCCGCCCAGAGTTGCCGCGTCGCCCTGCCTGGAGCCGCCGCCTCACGTCGACGCCCTCTGCTCACCCGACCGCCGTCCCGATCAAGCCGAGCCGCCTGCTCGCCGAGCCGCCGCCTTAGACCGCCAGACCCTCGCCGAAAAAATACCAAACGACCTCCAAAATCCGCAATCTTCGGTGGACGTTTGCGAGCTCCTCAGAACTCGGTTTTAAAAACCTAAACAGACGATGGAAAACTCAGAAAAAGTAATATGCATACATGGAATTTTTTCGAAGATCAAACAGTAATTCGACGTGATTAATCGAGCTCAAAGTAGGTGCGGGAAAAATAAAATGAAATACACGATCCTACCTTGTTGGGCGTTGCCCGGAGCTTCGTCGTCGATCCGCACCCCGCCGTTGCCGATTCCACCTTGATTGGGAGGGAGGAGGATGATAGAAGGTTAGGGTGAGGGGGGGTTTCGCCAGGGGGAGGAATGAGGATGGGGGAGGAGAAGAGAGTTTAAATAAATAAACTCTTTAATTAAAAACTCGACCCCTGAAAACACCCGCATCCAAAACCTCTGGTGCGGTCAAGATTAAGCTTCCCCTAGGGTAAACACCACCTCCCAAGCACAACGGAGTTCTCGGAATTTCAATCTGAGGCCCCGTTCAAAAGTTATTAAACTCAACGCCCGAGACCGCCAAATTATGAAAACGCCCCTGGCAGCATTTTTCACATAAGGCCCGCGCCCGTGAAAGTTACACCCCTCCCAGGTTAAACGGCACGTTCCGGACTCAAAGGTGCCCTCGTTTTTCCTATCCGTGCAACTGTTTAAGAGATACCTGAGTTTAACCATTAAACGAATAAATTAATTATTTTAATTATCCGTTTAACATTCCGTTAACGAGTGAGAGGTCCAAACGTCCTGTGCCGACATGCTTTATGTCATTCCTAAGGTAAACATCCCATTTCGGACCCATCCGTACACTCGGATATCTGATCCAAAACACTGTTTAGGAGTTATTCCATTTATTTGACGTGCCCAGTGTGAACACACTGAAAATTTAATTCCGGCCACACCGGGGCTCAGAATCGCACGTCGTCTGAAGGTGCTGCTCTGGAATAACCTCAAGAATATTCCAAAGTCTTTTATAGAAAAAACTAGGTTCTTATAGCTCTATTCCTTACCTCAAATTCTGAGGTCAAATTCTGAGGGGATGCATAGACTGGATCTCACCTGAGGCACTCCATTCAGGGGTGAATGAGCAACAAAAAGGTCTGATACAGTAAGAACCAAAGCCTCTAAATAGGAGGTTTAACCCATAAAGGAGGAGACCTTCTTCTTATTTTGAGCCTTATAGGGGTGAAAAATAACAAGATCCTAATCCAAAACAGGGGGAGGGGATGGAAACCGAGGAGCGGACGAAGAGGATTTGTGAGAAGACTCAGAATAATTTGCAAGATATTGACCCAAAACGGTCTAGAGTCTGAGATCCCCCTCTACCTAGAGAATGAACTGGTTGTTTTCCTCGAGATTGAGAGAGATTTCAGCATCTATCATCACTATGACCCTGAATATGGAAAAAAGAATAGTACCTGGGACCATCTTCATAGCGAATATTTTTCCAGTCAAAGGCCTCTTCACCAATCATCAGTTGAATATGATTCAGAAGAGGTTGTAATAAATCCATTTCCACATAAATACACTGAGACATAGGATTCTTGAGATCCAAGGTTACCTGATCAGCATGAAGAAAGAACCCCAGTGAGTTGCCTATACCCTAAGGAATGGACTCATTTTGAAATGGGAGTGGAAGACCAGGAAGGTGAAGCCACAAAGAAGAAGTGGAAGGGTCCTTCCTCTAATGAAAATCAAGCGTCCAGTGAAAAGGGAGGAACTGATCTGCATTGAAGGACTGAGAACCCCAAGACCAGGCTAAACTGAATTCCTCATCCAAAAGAAGGAAAATACATAGGTTCCTGGAATCCAAAATGCTAATCACAGCTGGTAACGAGATCCCCCAAGAGGAGTTGACCCATAGGGAAAAGGATGACATGGAGGGGAGAATAGGGTTGAACTTGGATATGAGAGTGCAAGAATGAAACACAAAAACATTAGAAATTTCTAGACCAGAAAGACCAAACACCGGCGCACTATCAAACAAAAACCGTGATTTAGAGGAGACCTGAATTGGAGGAGCACACAGATGAAAAACCTGAAAAGAAGAAGCCACATCCCGAGGATTTAAGAGAACATCCTTGTATGAAGGATGAGGAGAGACAGGGGGGCCATAACCGGATCGAGTAAGGGATCATCACTGAAACCATCAGGAGTAACCATGTTTGAACGAGAAGGGAATGGCATGTTGTTCCTTGTGAATGGGTAATTTAGAGCTAGTTTGGCAGGGGAGATACTGGCAGAAAAGAGACAA
Organism: Viscum album; assembly: GCA_963277665.1. NCBI lineage: Eukaryota > Viridiplantae > Streptophyta > Magnoliopsida > Santalales > Viscaceae > Viscum > Viscum album. The sequence goes on from OY728119.1 coordinate 446,737,078, forward strand.
TTTCGAATGAGAGAAACCAGAATCTCTCATTTGGTTATCAAAGTCTGAAGGAGAGAAACACGAGGCGTTAGAAGGGAGAGAAATGGATTTCTCTCCCGCACACGATTTCAGCGGATTTCGAATCGTCCCAAAATCGGGACGATTCCGACGGAAATCTTCAATCCCTTTCAAATATTTTACATATTTCCCATATTGCCCTTAGATCTCTATATAAATAATAATAAAAATCAAATATTAATAACAATCAAATATTAACAATCAAATATTAACAATCAAATATAAATAATTTATAAATAATAATAACAATCAAATATAAATAATAATAACAATAAAAATCAAATATAAATAATTTAGAAATAATAACAATCAAATATAAATAATTTTGATAATGTGTATATAAATAATTTTGATTATAACTAATTACACGTATATAAATAATCATAAATAATTTATAAATAGTTCTAATTATAGATAATTTTGAATATAAATAATTATGATTATCTTGAATTAATAGTTTATATAAATAATTTATAACTAATTTTGAATTAATAAATATTTTGAATTAATAATTTTGAATTAATAACTATTTTGAATTAGTAATTATTTTTAATTAATAATTATTTTGAATTAATAATTTTTTAATTAATAATTTTGAATGTATAATTTTGATTACCATAAATTAATAATTTTGAATTAATAAATTATATAAATAATTTTGATTATCTTTAGTTAATTTTTTTAAATTTTATAATTTATATTAATATATGGTGGTAGGTGTGGTGTCCGTGCGGATCTAATCGATATTAGTTTTTTATATTGAACAAGTATGCCCTTTAATCCCATATGTGTTATTTTTAAACAAAGGTTATTTGTGTCATTTGCACCAAAACAGTTTCTTTTCTTTTCTTTTAAAAATTGTCACCAAACATGATGGAGAGAAATCCAAATCATTTCTTTTCTTTTATTAAGTTATGAATCCAAACACAAGGAGATAAATCACAATCGTTTCATTTCTTTTCTTTTCTTTTATAAACTATCAAATCATTTCTTTTATTTTACTAAAATATAACCAAACACAGTGTTAGTGTCAGGGATGTTTGATTTGGAAATTAGTGGTATGTGCATGCCTCAAGGTCTTTCCGGATGATTTTCTTGATTTACCGCCATTGAGAGTGGTTGATTTTATGATTAACCTACTCCTTAGTACCACTTATTTCTATGTCATCATATCGAATGGCATGTGCTAAGTGGGTGGAACTTAAGGTCCAGTTTCAGTACCTAAAAGATAAAGGATTTACTTTTCCTAGCATGTCATTGTGAGATTCTACTGTCCTTTTTTCTAAGAAGGAAAATTGGAACTTCAGGATTTTAATTAACTATCTGAAGTTTAATCGAGTGACCATTAAGAATGGATATTTTTTTTCAAGGATTGATGATCATATTTACCAGCTTCAAGAGACATTTTGGTTTTCAAAGATTGACCTGCAATTAGGGTACTACCAGTTGAGAGTTCGAGAAGGGGATATACCTAAGACAATGTTTAGAAGTCGGTATGGTCTTTTTGAGTTATGCTAATGTCATTCGGTCTGACTAATGCTCATGTGGTGTTTTTTGCGTTGATGAACCAAATATTTCATTGGTTCTTAAACTATTTTTATTATTATATTTATGGATGACATATTGGTGTACTCCAAGATAGAGGAGGAGAATACGAACCATTAAGATATCATTCTTATAACTTTGAGGGAACATTGTCTTTATGGTAAATTTTCCAAGTGTGAGTTTTGGATCCGGGAAGTGAAAATTCTAGGCAGTTATGCCCTCGAAGAATCCTAGAAATGGGTTTGAAATTTGAAGCTTCTTAGGTTTGTTTGGTAACTTGATGTGGTCTTTTTAACTCTTATTTTTCCACATCAATAGTTATAATTAACTGTCTTTTATTTATTTAAATAAACTACCACAAAACTGAGTTTTCGCAGCGCCGCCTTTTAATAGCGCTAAAAAAACGCTGATAAAGGACAATTTTAACAATGCTAAAAAAAGCATTGTTAAAAGCGACCCTTTACTAGTGCTTTATTTAGTGATGTTAAAGGGGCCACTTTTATCATCATTTTTTAGTAGCGTTGATAAAGGTATGGCTTTATCAGCGCTTTTTTTCCTAACGCTGATAAAGTGAATATCTCAAAAAAAATTACATTTCATAAAAATAATATATTGATATATAAATATATAAGTATATTTATGTTGATATAAATATAATATTTTTTTTAAATATGTTTTAAATAAGTATAAATAAACATTTTCACTTAATATATAAGATATGTAGTGAAGATGACTTATAAAATATCTTAAAAATTTATTAATTAATAATTTGTTAATTATCATCGACTAATAATCATTTAATAACAATTTCAAGACATAAAAAATCAAAAAAAAAAAAGATATAAAATAAGTTGAAAACGTAACTCAAATTTCAAACGACCATAACTTTTGATCTGGGTGTCTGTTTGAGCTCTACAACATATCAAATCAAAGCCTGCGACGAGATCTATGCGCTAATGATTCAAGAAAACCTTCTATCACATTTTTTGAGGCTAAAAAAGGCCCAGAAGGCCTCCAAAATTGAGTTTTTAGTCTGGATACCCAATGTTTTTAACATTCAATGGAATTTCAGCATCGTTTCAGGGAGTCTTTTTGATCCTTTTCACTGGGGATTGAATTTATTCTAAGGGGTTACATTTATATTGATATTATGGATTTTAAATTTTATCGTTTTTTACAATGTAATGTTATTTATAATCAATTATATAACAATATATACATATTTTTTATATATTTTCACCCATAAAAATTTAATTTTATAATTAAATAATTAAACATATTTACATGTAAACTATATTTCTCAATATATAAGGCTTATCAAAATAAAAAAATAATATCCATTTTATATAAAATATAAATATATTAATATTTATATACCTGTATGATGTGTATGTGTGTGTATATATGTATATATTTGTGTGCGTCTGTATTGACAAACTAGTATATATTATCTATATATTCTAAACATATGTATGTATATATATATATATATTAATATATAATATTTTTAAATATATATAAATATGTATAATTATACTTACAAATACACATATAATGTGCGTGTGTGTGTCGTATATATGTATTTATTTATTTATAAACACACAAAAAAAACATATTTTATAAATGTATTTAAAACTGATCTTATAAATATATATTAATATACGAATAAATATATTAATATATAAATATAACTATATATATTAATACACACACGTATATATTAATATAACTATATATATATATAAATAGATATATTAATAAATGAAGAGAAAATCAATATGGTGGAGTGGTAAAGGCTTAGGCGCACGGAAAACAGGTCCTGAGTTTGAATCCAGGGGGAGGCAGGTCACGAGCATGGGTGGGGAATAAGGGTTAATGCTGTTAATTGGGGTCAGGGCGCTGTTAAAGGCTGGGCGTGCGGGCTGGGGTGGGGGGGAGGATGTTGAAGCCTCTCATCGAATTGCATTATTATTTTTATTTTTTTTAATGTTTTTTAACTTTTATCAGTGCTAAAAAAAGCATTGATAAAGGACCCATTTATCAACGTTTTTTTTAGCGCTGATAAAATACCCCTTTTATCAGTGTTTTTCTAGCGCTGATAAAAGGGACTCCCCTTTATCCAGGGGGAGGTAGGTCATGCGAATGGGTGAGGAATAAGGGCTAGTACTGTTAAATGGGGTCAGGGTGCTGTTAAAGGCTGGGCGTGCGGGTTGGGGTGGGGGGGAGGATGTTGAAGCCTCTCCTCGAATTGCATAATTTTTTTTTATTTTTTTAATGTTTTTTAACTTTTATCAGCGCTAAAAAAAGCATTGATAAAGGACCCATTTATCAATGCTTTTTTTAGTGCTGATAAAATATCCCTTTTATCAGTGTTTTTTTTAGCGCTGATAAAAGGGACCCACCTTTATCTTCGCTGAGATTGACAGCACTTTTTAGCACTGTAAATGTACTTTTCTAGCACTGATAATGGCCATATTTGCAGTAGTGATATTATATTTTATTGAATAACTGGCAATTGTTTTCATTTTTATATCAAATTATTAAAAACATGATTATGTGTTATAATTATGTATTTGAGTGTTTATTTTAATTATTTTGAATAATTTAAAGTTTATTAATTAATTTTGTATCAATCGTCATTTTTTGTATTTCTGTGGTTTTGTTTTAAATTTTAAATTTTTCATTTTGATTCTTTTTATTATTTCATCATTTCATTATTTTTTTCTTTTCAAAATTAAAAATTCAATTTTTTAATTCAGTATTATTTTTTTGATTAATTTTTTATTTAATTATATTTCAATTTAATAAATCTTAAACTGTTTAATTAATCTCTTTTTATTTAATTTTTTTTATATTACATTATTTCCATAATTAGTTTTCATTCTTAATTTTTTATTATTTTAATTTAATTCATTGTTTTATTTTAATTTTTTATTTCAATTGTATTTCAAATATTTTTTTCATTGTTTCAAATTAATTTAATTAATTCATTATTTTTAATTTGAAAATAAATAATTTAAACTGTGTTGTTTTTATTTGTTTTGTTTTTCTTTTATTTTGTTATTTTAAAGTTTTTTTTTTCAGGCGAATATTGTTGTCACCAGATCTTGCCACCGCTAGCCACTCCAACTGTTGGCATCTGACCTACCACTAACCACTCCCAACCACCACCACAGAACCCCCAATGACACCACCCCAAAAGTGGCATCACTCTGCTACCACCAACATTCACTCCAACAGTGCTACCACCAATATTCACTCCAACATTGCCAGCACCCTGCTTTTGCCAACATCCTGCTACCATTGCCCATCACCCAACAGAAGCACGCATCCACCGTTTCCTTCTTCCACAATCACCAAAAACCCCCACATCCAACGACAACATACTCTACCACCACCAACCCACTACCCATGCCATTGCCAACACCTCCCAAATATGAACGACAACAAACTTTGATCGTGAGGTCATTGGACCCATGAAAATTTAATATTTATACAACCCTACTTATTTTAAGTCTAGTGATGATTAGAGGTCAGTCCACATGGAATGACTAATATGTGTGCTAGTGACCAAAACAAAGCTAGAAAAAAGAAAAAATAACAACAAAAACTAGAAAGGGAATAGTGAAGTGGTGTGCAGTGGTAGGGAGAAAAAATAGCATGTCTTCATTATCATGAGTAAAATCAAAGATACATTTAAAAAATCCAACATATATCACAGTGGCTAACCTTGGGGTCACTCTCAATGAAGTAGTGTCAAATTCCCTAGTGGTTTTCCTGAAAATATTATTGTGTTTTTATATATATATTGAAAAAATCAAAAGAAAGAAGTAAAAAAAGTGATTATAAAAACAATTGGAGAGAATAACATTGATAAAACATAAAAGGAACAATGGAAATAGATAGAAGAAGAAGAGAGAGAGAGAGAACAAGAATAGGTTCAGAGCCAGGTGGATCCACCCTTAACTCCCTTTCATGGATCTTCTTAATAATTAAATCAACAACTCTCTAGCACATGAGCCTCAGCCCAGTTGGTGAGGTATCCTTAAGTGCATCCAAAAGATCCAGGTTCAAAACCAGGTAGAGGCATATTTCCGGGTTACTGTAGTAGGTACTGTAGCAGAACTGTACACTGTGCGGGAACTGTAGCAGGACTGTACATTGTACAAGTACTGTAGCAGAATTGTAAATTGTGCGGGTACTGTAGCAGGAAATGTAGCAGTCACTGTAGTAGGTACTGTTTGGTACTATAGTAGCTAGAACTATTCACCTTGGGCCATCAGTTTGGGCTTGGAGTCCTTTAGGCTTTTGGGCCACCCAGGCCTTCGGGCCACCTTTAAGGCCTTCGGGACACCTCAAGGCCTTTGGGCCACATACAGTTGCCCTAGACACACTACAAAAAAAGGAGCAGCCCCAGAAGAGGATTCAGAGCAGGTGCACTCACCAGAGCAGAGCCAAATGGATTTGTCAGAATGAGAGGGTGTGACTATGCCATCAAGACCAGCCTGTACTTGCACGGGAAGCCTAGCCAGACGGCCATGCAAAGGTGGAGAGCTATTATCATGATGCAGATGCTAGGGAGGGACAGTTCCTTGTAGATAGTATAGTTGAATTCCCTAAGACCTTCGGGTCATGTAATCTCCTAAGCCTACAGACCATGTAATCTTTGGGCCTACGGGCCTTGTAAGGGTTCCCCATCATCCATTGAAAGGGGGGTTATCAAAAATCAATAAAAATGAAGGGCTTCGGGCCATTTGGGCAAATCAACAACTCTCATCCTCATTCAATGAATGTTCAATGGCTCTATTCACACATCTTTATCACCCAAAAGCATTAAGAATTTGTGCGCATAATCACTTCCAACACACAAGCAGTCTCCCAAAGTGAAGCAATATCGGAATTAAATTACTCCTGCTAAGAATTTATTCCAAACTAAAGTGATCGTCGAAAGATCAAAAATCACACAAACTCATTTAACCACTCGATCGAGCAAGTTAAGAGAAGAGGTGTAAAAAGATCGAGGGGAAAAAAGAAACAACTTGATCTAGGGAAAGAATGTACTCTCGCACACCCCATTTATCCTTCACAGTCTCCTTAGAGCGATGAAGAAGTGACGATTGTCAAAAGTGTAGATCATCAGGAAGCACCAAGATTTACATCCTGAATACAGACACAAATTAGTTCTCCATTACCGGAGATTCGAGATAATATAACAAGTCAAGGAGAAATGAAAACACAAACATCATAATTGTACTTACAAAATTAAAGAAACAATATGATAACATTTTCAAAGATAGAAAAATAGGAAAATAGTGAAACAAATTGAGCATAAAAGGGGGAGCGGTTCCCATCTCTAGGAATTGAGATGATTTCTATGTTTGGGGGTTACTCTGAAAACAGAGGAGGATTGGTCCTCTTTTTCGAAAACGAAAACAATGACAAAAATAACTATCAAGAATTATAGATCCATGTGGCGTGCTTTGACACGCTTGTCCCTAACCCCAAGTAACAACTCTGTGATAATAGCCGGCCTCTTGAAATGACCTTGCTTCCCCTCATATTTTCTCATGATTGTCATTAGCGCCCATGATCACTCAATCCTTCCAGAAAATAGAAAAAAAAATGATCAACAAGAAACATTAGTGATATTAAAAATGAATTCCTATTTTTTGGGCATGAACATCATTAGTTGATGTCTGAACAAATATATATATATCTATTACTTAATTATATATGTAAATATTTATAAACTTATTATTATTAATATATATGTATAATATATTAGTTATTACTATTATTAAAGAAATAAAAAAATATTTACTATCTTAAATACTAATCAATATATATACATATTATATCTATTATTATTATATATTATATAAATAAAATAAATAAGAAGGGGGAGGGGTCGGTTTGTTCGAAGGAGGAGTAGGGGGTTCAGACTTCACTGAGTGCCACCGTTATAACTACTACAACCGTTAGAAAAACCCAATGGTAGCATAATTTTAGTGGTAACACATCTGCTGCCACCACCCAATGGTGCTTTTGACAAACTCCAACAATGTTTCTGCCAGACTCATTCCCAACAGTGGTACAACTCCACCAATGGTAGCACAACCAAAGATCCACTGATATCATCAATCTATTATCAGTCGGACTCCCCTATTCAACCTATCTATTGGTGTCTCCCGTATTCCACTGCTATGACCTAGAAGCATTAAGAACACCCGAACCAAAAGGAGAACCAAAAAAATATATAGATTCACCAGATCTCGACAGATCCAAAGAAACTGAAGCTGCCTCTGCCATTGTTGAAGCCGCACTAAGGATGAAGTCTGAATCCACCTCAATTAAAGTTGAAGAAGACCTCACTAAGATTTCATTGCAACTGATCTGAGGCTGATGCCCCTGGTCTACCGAGCGTGTTGCCCCTTTCCCTGCTCGAACTCGGAACCACCTACGGGTCTGAAAAAATCTGATCCAACCGAGCTGAAGCGCATTGCTGTGGAAGGAAGTCAAACCCCCACTACCAACGAGTCCCCGGTGCCACCATCATGTGAGAGAAGCACCCCCAAGAAGTTTGGTGCTACCAAGAACCCCTCTCCCCTGCTGGAGCCGCCCAAAGGCCACACCCCTCTGCTCCTCCTTCGAACAAACTGACCCCTCCCACTTATACATATTTCTTTTATTTATATAATATATAATAATAATAATAGATAGATAATATATATATGTATGTATATATATATTAATAATAAGTATATAAACATATATAGGTACATCTATTAATTAGTATTTAAGTTTTTAAATACTATTTTATTTCTTTAATAATAGTAATAACTAATATATTATATATATTTTAATAATAATAATTTTATAAATATTTACATATATAATTAATTATATATATATTTTTTTTCTCGGGCGTCAACCATCAACGTTCGAGCCCAAAAAATTTAAAATTTATTTTTAATATCACTAATGTTTCCAACTGATTTTTTTTCTGGCGCTATCAGGTGATCGTGGGAGTTGATGATGATCATGGGTAAGTGCAAGGGGAAGCTGGGTCATTACAAGAGGTCAGATATTATCATAGATTTGTTACTTAGAGATGGCAATGAGTGTGTCAAAGCATACCCCATAGATCTATGCTACATGTTAGTTAGTTTTTTTACTATTTTTATTTTTGAATAAGATGATCAATCCTCCCTTGTATTTAGAGTAGCCCCCGAACACATGAATCATCTCAATTCATATAGATGGGAACCTCTCCCCCTTTCCTGGTTCAATTTGTTTCACTGTTTTCATGTTTTTTTCTATCTTTATTAATATCATCATGTTACTTCTTTAATTTTGTAAGTATGATTGTGATGTTTTTTCTTTTCATTTCTCTTCAACTTTTATTGTGATCTTGAATATCTAGTAATAGAGAACTAATTTTCATATTCAGGTTCAGGAAGTGAATCTCAATGCTTCCTAGGGATCCTCACTTTATGATGATCATCACCTCTTCATCACTCTGAGGATATCGTGAAGGTAAATTGGGATGTCCAAGAGCACATTCTTGCACTGGATCAACTGTTTCCCTTTTTCCCTTGATCCTTTCCCCCTTATTCTCTTAACTTACTCATTTGATTGGTTATGTGAGGTTGTGTGATTCTTTATCCTTGTATGGTCACTTCATTCAGGAAGAAATTCTTGGCTGAAGAGATTTGATTTAGAGATTTCTTCACTTTGGTAGAGTGATCATGTATTGGAAGCAAGTTTACACATGAATTATCAATGATTTGTGTGAGAGAGGTGTGTGCATTGATCCATTGACCATACCCTGAGTGAGGATGATTGTTTTCAATTTAATTATTAATATGATCTATGAAAGGGATTTGAGGGTGGATCCACCTAGATCTAGACCTGTTCTTGCAAACTTTCTATCTCTCTCTTCTCATTCTTTCTATTTCCTCTATTCCTCTTATGTTTTATCACCATTATTATATCCCATTGTGTTTCGAATCATCGTTTTTACATATTTCTTTTTATGTTTTCAATATATATATAAAAACACAAAAATATTTTCAGAAATGCCACTAGGGAATTCGACATTGCTTCCTTAAGAGAGACCATGAGGTCAGCCACTATGCTATATCTTGGGTTTTCTAAATGTATCTTTTATCATCCTCATGATAAGGAACATATCAAATTTTGGGGTCATTGTTTGGGAGCTAGCATCAACATTATTCCCTACTCCCTGTTCAAAAATTTGTGTCTTAGGGAGCTAAAACCAACTTCACTGAAACTATATCTAGCTGATAGGTCACTTGACTTCCATTATGGGAGGGTGGATAATTTGTTAGTGGATGTAGGAAAACTATATTTTCCCATAGATTTACTTATTATGCACATGGAGTGTGATAACACTATTCCAATAATTTTAGATAGGCCATTCTGATCCACTGTTGGGGTTATCATTGATGTCTCAAAGGGTAAGTTGACCCTCCAAACTGGTGATAACCAAGAATAATTTCAAGTCTACAAAGAGACTCTACTTGAGATAAGTTTCAAGTTGATTGATGTTGTAGATGAGGTTTTAGAGTGGAGTTTATAAAGGAAAATCATCATCCCTTTAATGATTTTATTACTGAGTATGATAATGAAAAGTTTTAAGAAAATCTTGTTGAATCAGAGTCTACACAAGATCTAGAAAAATTGAGGAGAATTGAGTGTAAAATTAAGAAATACATTTCTCAAAAACCATAAAGTGATTCATCTCAGACCAAGCTATCTTGCTGATAGTAATTCTTAATCTTTTAAGAGTATACAACCCTTCCATGTTCCCAACCCTAATGATGATTCCTCATTTATTAAACTTGATGGAATTAATTCTTCTACTGATACTTTGTCTATAGAGAGTGTAAATGTTAGAGTTGAGGATAATTTTAGAGTTATTTCTACTCATATTGAAGCTGCAGATTATTTTTCAATATCTGCTAAGAGTGATCTAGAGAATTTTTTGGATTTTTTTTCAAATATGAACAATAAATCTTCCCCTGTTTCTTTTCAAAAATTGGATGATGAAATATTTTCCATGAGTTTGAAAAATTCTTAGAAGATCTTGATTATTATCCATCTTGCACCACCTAAGGAAGCTACCTTTAAGAATAATCTTTTTATTCATAGTGAGTTTCCTATTTTCACTACCGAACCTTTTAATGTCACTCACTAACGAACATTTTAATTTCACAAGTGTGAGGGAAGGTGAGGGTGAGAAATTGAAATTGAAGGCTGGTCATTTTGATGTAGTTGATGAACTGCCTTATTCTTTTCTTAGTCCCTTGACTGAAAATATGGATTTTAAACCTTTTGATGGAAGGTTGATTAGTTCTCAAGTGCTTGAGTTTTTTATGAGACTTCTTCAAACTACTAAGTTACATAAGGTTTTGTGTGAACTTTTTGAAATTTCAAAAGGAAATACTGAGGGCTCAGGTAATGACGAATCATACCCATTAACTGATCATGACTACAATCATTAGGGGATTGAGTTCAGCTGGGGACTATAAAACTAGAACTGCATGGGATGAAACACATGTTTTTTCTTATTTTTTTACTTTAAATTTATATTTAAATAAATTATATTATCTCGGTTGTGTGTCTCCCTAGATTGGTGAACCATTACAACTAAAGTTTTCATTGGCATATTCTTGCTCTTATCTGATATATTTTTGTTTGAAAGTGTCCCAGTTTATTTACCATGAGGTGCATATGGTGTGAGATTGGTGGAGTAACCATGAGAAGAGGGTGTGGTTGGTTGTGATATTTCCTTACCAGTGGAAGAATCTGTTTGAATTCAATGATATAAGGAGCTACAAGTGGATAAATCGAGGTAAAACTCCCCTCAACTGAAAATTTAGTCAATTTAAAATTATTTTTTAAATTCTCAAATGACTCATGTTCATTTTTTCATTTTATAGGAGCTTCAATTTCAAAATTAGAGGACTATTTTCATTTGCTGTGAGGGAGGTTATTTTTTTTATTTAACATTGTATAGAGCTTCTATATATCTATGGAGTAACTGTTTTACTTCTTTCAATATGTTATAGTACTTCCACTGGTTTCATTTAATTTACTATTTTCAATTCATTACTAATGATTTGTCTTGCATGCTGAATTTTTGGATTTCTTGATGATCCATATAAAATTACATGTTACATTTTGGTTCCCCTTTTAAAATCATTAATAAACTCATCTGATGCATGAATCCTTTTGGAATTTAATTTTTTGTCTTTGATTGTCTGGTAATGGTCAGTAGGGTTCCCTTGTGTATTATGTGATTTGTTTGAGTGTTTTTTGGAAACTTGTGTTTGAACTTTACTATCACCCCTGAAAATAGAATATATTCTATGATGATTTTATAAATCTTTTTAAATCAAATATGTTTAATTATTTCTCCCACCTTGAGATTCAAAAATGGGGAAATTTTTGGGTAATAAGTGTGGGGGAGGGGTCTTAATTAAGCTAAACTACATTTCATTATTAACACATAAAAACCCCTAATTTTTTTTCAAATTGCATCCCTATAAATCTAGAAATACATTCTGTGTTTTTAAATAGAATCATAATATAAAATAAAAAAAAAACACACAAAAAAAATTCAATGCATCCTAATTAGGTGACAATTTCATTATAGATTGAGGGGTTTTAAGGATTCTGAAATTTCTAGGATTTCATGATTGTTGAGTGTTTATGCCCCACTATTTTTATGGAAGTTCACTTTAGGATCTATAAAAGAGAGTGTGATGGGAGAAATTTTTATGGAATTAAGATTATAACTTGATAAAATCATAAATTTTAACTTAAACATAGGATACACACTCTTTTTGAGAAAACACTTTAGAGAGACAACTCTAATGTTAATCATATAATCCTTTTGAATCTAGAGTAAAATGGGAAAATGGGATCCTATGGTGAGTCTCTAAGACAAGGGCACTGGGTGCACTTTTGTAAATAAATAAAACCCATTTTCAAATAAATAAGTTCTTTTCATAGTGATATGCATAAGAAACATGGCTAGGAAAAATTAAAATAACATGCCTTGTCAAAAATGAGCTCATTTAGGTGCAGGAAATTTTGAACTCAAATGAATAAGGGGAAAATTGACTTATATAATCATCATTTGAGTTGAATCAATGATGTGATAAAAACAAAAAAATGGATCTTTAATTTGTAGAACCTAGGGGAGAGTGAAAATTAATAGCGTCTCTTGTTAAATTTTTAATTCCATTTTTGTCTAACCTATTTCACTCTTGGAACTAGAACCATTTTAAATTGAAATAAGACAGTGGGTAAAATTCATATAGGAGACATGATTTTTTAGGGAGTGAATGGATTTTTGATCTCCTTTGATTTTTGTGTTTTATGAAACTTGAGCAGGATGCTCTTTCCATTTTCTCTTTCTTTGTAAATAAACAAAACATATCGAATTTCCTAGGAGTTTAATTGATTAAGTGTGGGGGATTTTGATGTGGTTTTTTTATCTCTTATTTTTCCACATCAATTTTCATAATTAATATTCTTTTTATTATTTAAATAGTGTATTCTATTTAATAACTGACAATTGTTGTCATTTTTATATTAAATTATTAAAAATATGATTATGTGTTAAAATTATGTATTTTAGTTTTATTTTAATTATTTTTAATAATTTAAAATTTATTAATTAATTTTTTATTAATCATCATTTTTTTGTATTCTTGTGATTTTGTTTTTAAATTTAAATGTTGCATTTTGATTCTTTTAATTCTTTCATTATTTCATTTTTTTCACTGCAAAATAATATTTTCTATTTTTTTATTTAGTATTTTTTTATTATTTATTTATTTAAATATATTTAAATTTAATAAATATTTATCCATTTACTTAATATCTTTTTATTTATTCATTTTTATATGTCATTGTTTCAGTAACTAGTTTTCTTTCTTCAGATTATATTATTTTAATGTAATTCATTCATTCAATTTATTTTTTATTTTGTTTTAATTTTTCATTTCAATTATATTTCAAAATATTTTTATTGTTTCAAATTAATTAATTTAATTCATTAATTTCAAATTGAAAATAAATAATTTTAAATTTGTGATTTTTTTGTATTTTTCTTTTATTTTGTTATTTTAAAGTAAATTTATTTTTGTTCATTTTTTTGTCCGGCGAATACTAGCGTCGTCAAGTCCTCCCACTACCATCCATTACTACTATTGGAATGTGGCACCACCTTGCGTCAAGCCTGAGTGCGTCACTAGATGCTTGTGAAAGTACCTCTAACCATCATTAGCCAGAACTGACCCTAACAATAATTGAAATATAGGGATCGAAGTCCAGAAGCCTCACTGACTCCGCTGATGGAATCTATTTGCATCATCCCGAGCCACTGTGGGAGATACTCCTCCACGAACTGAACCCCTACCTCTCGAAGTCATGCGATCCCTCTCCCCCTTTTCTATCAAATTCTACCCCTCTCTTTTCACTTTTATTTTTTTATATATGATTATAAATATAATATAATATATAATAATAATAGTTATTATATATATAACTATATTTGTACAAATTTATAATAAAAATAAATAAAAATAAATATATATATATATATATTAAGTAGTTCTATTTTTATTATTTTATAACTGTATATATGTTTTTTATATATATTTCATTTAACAATTTTAATAATATTATTTTTATCTTTTAATTTGTTAATGTTTTTGTTGTGTAGGTATTCTGAAGTTGATGGTGGGGGCTCGGTTCTTCCTCCACTTTTATAGCTGCATTTTTTTTCATTCAACTGGTAATGCTGAGGAAATGTAGGTACCTGATGTGACAACAAGAACTGAGATTATCGAGTGGATATTTTCGAAGATTACTGTAAAGACCTGGAAATCCCGTGGATTTTTTTTAATACATGGGATTTTTACGAGTCCGCGAAAATTTACGACGCTTGATTCCGAGGCTCGGTATGCCTGAAATCAATTTCTGAAGTTTTGTTCGGGTAAGTTCAGTAAACGTATGCACAGGATTTTATAATTTTTGAACCGGTGCTCGGAACTAAAATCTAAGGGCACTGTTGAACTCACAGTGCCAGTTTTCTCTTAAGAATACTTTCACTTCGACGACAGATAGTCGAGAATAAAAGTTAGTTTTTGGCTTTTTATAAAAAAATAATAAAATAAAGTGTACAAAACTTTATTTTATTTTAAGCTGCCATGTGTGTGATTGTTGGTTAAAACCTCCACTTGGGAGTTGGAGGTGGAACCGCCACACCCTATCCTCCCATGAGAGGTTATGGTGGTGGGGCCCACCCAAATATAACCTCCCGCGAGAGGTTACGACGTGGGGACCACCCGAGACCATAACCTCTCATTTTAATAATAAGGGTGGGGACCACCTGACCCCTATTAATGGGAAGAGAGTATAATTTCTCAACTCCTCCTCATTAATGAGGGAGAACCTCTCCACCTCCCCTAGTTTTGAAATTGTGCCAACTCCCCAATTAATGTGCCAACCTAATGAATTAAATTGGAGGAGCATTTTCAATTAATTCTCCTTTTTGAATTTTGTGCCAACGATAAAAATAATAGACAAAATATTATTTTGGGCACTTTCATTTTGGTGGAAACTTGGGAGAGGAAGAGCACTTGGAGAAATTTATCCTCTCCAACGAAGAACGCCCCTCCTAACGAAGAATGCGAAGAACACCGATGACGATTCTTCTTCGACTTTCTTCCCCAGACACCTACCGACATAGAGAATATTCCCTCTTCATCGTCGTCAACAAACCGACGCACGAGCTTGGATTGGAAGTGTGCGGCAGACGCGACGAATGACGGTCTCCTCCGTCTTCCTTCCGCGACTCTGTCGACAAACGATGAACGACGAAACAAAGGTAGGGGGTTTATTACTTGTTCAAGTTGTACCTTTTTCTTACCTTCTTCAAAAGATAATAAGGGATTTATGTGGATGTATTTTTTTGATCATCTTCTTCTCATGATGAACCAAATGATATCTCTCTAAACGCGGAGGGTGCAGACCAACCTAACATGGCCCGTCATCCTTCATCGATTTATCTATTCTTGTGACGTTCTACAACATGGCGACGTGGCGAAGAAGGCGACAACGACAAAGTCCGCGCTACCCACAACCTCCACAAATCACGCCACAGGCCGGAGCTCCGTCGAACAGGCCTACTCACGCCCCCCCCGGCGCACTACCCGGTGCCCAGGCCGCCTGCCTGCGGCCCCTCCAGCGCCCTGCCCGGCACCTTCGCGGCCTCCCGGCGCCCTGCCGCGGCCTGCCCGGCCCCTCTGGCGCCCTACCCAGCGCCCCCGCAGCATGGTCGGTGCCCTGACGGCGCACCTGCGTCCTCCCGGCACCCTGCCGCGCCCTACCCGGTGCCCATGCGGCCTACTCGGTGCCTTTCCGGCGCCCTTCCACGGCCTGCCCGGCCACCCCCGAGCCGGCCTCCACGCGAACCGTGCGCTCCCGGCCAAGCCGGTGTCCCGGATCCCTCTCACCCTTCGGTCCAAGCCGAACCGGGCCGCGCCCTCGCCGCGCTCCTGGCCGAACTGGCCCTGAGCCCGGGCCGAACCGCCCCCGCAATTCGCTGGTCCGAGCCCAGCGAACTGGGCCAAACTTAGCGAGATGACCCACCCAACGGGTGGGGTCAGACCCAACGAGTCTAACCGGGTCAACCCAGACCATGTTGGCCCAGACTGGGTTGGGCCGAGTCAGTCCGACCAGGTCGGACTGGACCCGGGCCCATTATTGACCTCATTACTTTCTTGGGCCATATCATTGGCACCAGACGTCCGTTTGACGAACCATCAGCAGTGCCGGTATTCTTGGAGTGAAGCCGTCCCTTTGAGAATACCCCACTAGAGTTCGGGGTATAGTTGAGATACAGTCAGGTTGGATCGTACACAAATCCAACCGCCCCCCGGGACAAAAAAGCTAATAACTAACAGACCGGACGTCCGATCGACGCGCCGCCTATTGCGTTGAGACCCATATGACATGACAGACCATTGAGATACTTATTCTTGGCACTTCGTGATAGTTAGAGTATCGACCTGTAGCTCATGGAGCAGATCCTTCCAGATGCGAGCGGACAAAGTACGGAGACCTAGTAGCTGGCTGAGACCTAACGACTGCTTGACTGATTCGACTCAGAGTGACTTGACTAGCCCAATGGGGAACACCTCTGTGTGACGTGGTAGACCCACAGTGGGGAGCACCTCTGTGTGAGTGAGGTAGACCCACGATACTCGACAGGAGAAGTACCTCAACAGGCTACGAGGGTGAGCGCGGTAGACCCATGGTGGGGAGCACCTCTGTGTGATGTGACAGAACCACAGTACTTGACAGGAGGAGTACCTCAGCAGTCGAAGGATAGTGGGAAGCACCTCTGGGTGACGCGACAGACCCACTGTACTCAATAGTGGAGGAGTATTCCACCAGTCATGGTTTCGATAATAAAAATCTTGGTTTGAGCTGAGTCAATGACTTTTGTGTTTTCCTCATGATTGAGATGGGTTACTAGATAACTTAGGTATATGTATGAGCATATACCTAAGTAATGGTTATCCGTTGATTTCATACTTTGTGGTTTATCCTTGTTGGATTTTTTGAGACCTTGAGGGTCTCGGGGTCCCTACTAAGTATCGTTATCTCACCCCTGCACGGGCTATGCCCGCACCTCGTTGTGTTGGTTGTAGATGACGGACAACGCTGACTGAGGCAGAGTATAGTAGGACTGGACGGTACCCAGAGGTGGACCACTCTGTGTGACGGTACATGGAGGAGACGGACAGATGTGGAGTGTTGAGGAGGCCATCTGTACCTACCCTTCAGGTAGGAACCCCGAAGGATGACCCAGTAGCTGCTTTACTTTTCTTTAGTTGTACTTTCTTTTTAGTTGTACTTGTACTTTTCTATTGGGCTTATATATCCGACCCCTTTTACTTTCTAGCATTTCTTTTGTATACAGTTTTACTTAGTGTTTTGCTTCTAGTTGTGTACTCTAATGTGTTTGTTTAAAGTTATAAAGGCAATGCCTTCCCAGTTTAGGGATTTACACATTTGGTGCTAGTCGCCAGCCCCTGGCCTATGGAATGTGGGCTTGGGGTAGTCATGATACGGGCCCCGGGGGACAGGTCGTGACAAATTGGTATCAGAGGTGGTACCCAGCCTTAAGTGTAGTGCACTGCCTGAGTTGGGATGTAGGTCCCACAACGAGGATGTTGTGCTCTAAGGGGGGGGGGTGATTGTAACAACCCCAAATGATAAAGGGTTAAATGACTAAATGATATGACTCATGTCAATAAGGTGAACCTTCCTTTTCGGGAGCCTGTTTGATTATAACTCCACAGTTAAGCATGATTGGCCTGGAGTAGTGATCATGATAGGTGGTCTCCTGGGAAGCTTCTCAGGGTGTGTGTGAGTGATGAAAAAACACACTGGAAAAGACATGTGTTGGCCTATGGGGACTATCATTAGTCAGATAACACGTTCGGGCATGTGGGTGGGACCTAGGGTGGGGCCCATGTGTCTGTGGGGCAACTGGTGGGCGGGGCCCAGTTGTCACATTTGGTATCAGAGGAGTCGGTTCTACCACAGAACTTAGGACTCTAATCATTCTTTTCTATAAAGCAATAGTGTTAAGGGTACTAAGTGTGGTTTTCAGTTCAGGGAGTCCAGTGTTGGTGCAACGACCGACGTATCCATACACCATGACCCTGACTACTGATTTCCGACTCAGTGCGCGAAAACACTGATTGTGTGTGTGTTTTCAAATTTTTTCTTTAAGTCATCTCAACCAGGTCAGCTCACTAGGTATAATCTTTTGATTGTGTCGCATCTGTTTTCTTTTAGGATGCCTCCTTGCGGACGGCCAGTTAGAGCCCCGAGAGTCATACAAACTGATAGCCCACCGAGCGATGAGGCCTCGGTGTAGGGCCCTTTACCAGCAGAGGAACCAGCAGTACTACTTCCCGTTGGAACACCGATGCCACCATCCCCAAAAGCATACGATGAAATCCTCTTGAGTGCATTGCACGAGTTCCAGCGCCAGAGGCCACCCAGGTTCAGGGGAGAGACGGACCCACAGGTGGCTGAGGATTGGCTGGAGGTTATGGTGAGAGTCTTCATGATAGTATGGACACCAACAAACTTCATGGTGATCCTTGCTGCGAGTCTCATTCAGGCAATAGCAGGCAGATGGTGGATCTTGATGCTCCAGGTGCATAACGGGCGACGCTACTCAGGGAGTCGGTTCTACCACATAACTCAGGACTCTGATCATTATTTTCTATGAAGTAATTGTGTTAAGGGTACTAAGTTTGGTTTTCAGTTCAGGGAGTCTAGTATTGGTGTATCAGCCGACGTATCCATACACCATGACCCTAACTACTGATTTCCGACTCAGTGCACGAAAACACAGATTGCGTGTGTGTTTTCAAAAGTTTTTCTTTAAGTCAACTCAACCAGGTCATCTCACTAGGTATAATCTTTTGACAGTGTCACATCTATTTTATTTCAGGATGCCTCCCTGCGGACGACCAATTAGAGCCCCGAGATTCATACACACTGATAACCCACTGAGCGATGAGGCCTTAGTGCAGGGCCCTTTACCAGTAGAGGCACCAGCGGTACTACTTTCTGTTGGGCCACCGATACCACCAGCCCCAGTAGCAGATGATGCATGCCACTTGAGCGCGTTGCACGAGTTCCATCACTAGAGGCCACCCAGGTTTAGGGGAGAGACGGACCCACATGCGACTGAGGATTGGCTGGAGGCTGTGGTGAGAGTCTTCAGGCTAGTAGGGACACTAGAAAAATTCATGGTGATCCTTGTCGCGAGTCTCCTTTAGGCAGTAGCAGGCAGATGGTGGATCCTTATGCTCTAGGTGCATGATGAGGCAACGCTATTCTGGGAAGACTTCGAGAGTCTGTTTCGGGCGGATTTTGTCCCATCCACTCTCCGCGCAGTGCAGATACAGGAGCTACTGCATCTACAGTAGGGTAGCATGACGGTGGCGCAGTACTCAGCAAGGTTCATCGACCTCTTGCGCTACTCCACAGATATGATGCGAGACCCATTATTTAGGGCCCCTTACCTTCGATTAGGGGCTCATGCGAGAGATTAGAGCATCAATGATCTCCCTCATCATCCCGACGCAGGTGGGGGTGTTAGAGAGAGCCAACATAGTGGAGAGTTTCCTTGCTGAGCAGTCACCATTAGTGAGACCCACTACTAGTCGATATGCAGCAGAGTCTTCTGCAGTTGGCAGTTGATATATGATGCAAAGGTCCAAGAGGACCAGACCCATGGGTGGATGACCACAAGACTCAGGATCTGTTGTGTGGGGTACCCGGGGTAGTGAATTACCTGCCAGGAGTAGGCAGTGTTACTCCTGTGGCACGCAGGGTCACATGGCTTGTGACTGTCCGACCCACTATTCATATGATCACCAGACAGTTGAGGGACCTCCCAGATAGAGTAAGAGATTTGATTAAGGAGGTCCATAGGGAATAGGTAGAAGTGGCAGAGTAGCTGGTCGTGCAGCTGGCGGTGGGTGACGATTCGAGGTGTTACCACCACCACCACCAGGAGGTCCACCCCGACCGCAGGGAGCAGGTGGATAGGGGAGAGCTCAGCTCTAGGCAGCTGAGGCCTATGATCACGGAGCTTCAGAGATGATTCGAGGTATGATCTGTGTCTACTCCACCTTAGCTATAGTTCTTATAGACACATGTACTAGTCACTCTTTCATTTCCACTGCCCTCATTCAGAGCTCGGAGATTCCGACGGAGCCGTTGGCTTGATACTTACGGCTAGAGACTTCTATGTGAGATGATTCGACGATTACACACTAGTGCCGGAGGTGCGAGCTTACTCTAGGAGGCGATATCATTGGCTGAGATCTCCTAGTAGCGGTGTTGATGCCTTACGATGTCATATTGGGTATGGACTGATTATCTATAGTCCATGCTCAGATTGATTGTATTAGGTGAAAAGTGCAGCGTGTCTGCACGTATGGGACCAGGTTTACCTTCACCAATGAGAAGGGAACCTTTCCAGCATAGGACAGACTTACTCAGAGGAGGGTGCAATCGATCACTCATCAGTTTTCATGCCTTACCCTCAAAGCAGTTGATGTGGAGAGTTCGAGCTATCCTGTAGTGATGGACCAGTACGCGGATGTTTTCCCTGACAATGTTCCAGGACTACCTCCTCACAGAGAGGTGGACTTCTACATTGACCTGTACTCCGGTATGGCACCGATATCTACTCTAGTATATCGGATGGCTCCCTCTGAGCTTCGTGAGCTACGGGTACAGCTGGAGGACTTGCAGGGGAAGAGATTCATCCGGCCCAGTGTTTCTCCCTGGGCAGCCCCGATTATGTTCGCTAAGAAGGCATATGGGAGATTGAGGTTTTCTTTTGACTACCGTCACCTGAACTAGGTGATCGTGAAGAACAATTACCCAATCCCGAGGATTTAAGACCTCTTTGATCAGCTGAAGGGAGCACAATGGTTTTTGAAGATAGACCTCAAATCAGGCTATCACCAGCTCAGAGTTCGAGAAGAGGATGTGCAGAAGATGGCCTTTGGGTGTCGTTACGGCCACTACGAGTTCTTGGTTATTCCATTTGGCATAACCAATGCTCTAGAAGTGTTCATGGGACTCATGAACAGGATCTTCCAGCCATACCTTGATCGCTTTGTCGTAGTCTTCATCGACGACATTCTGACCTACTCAACTACTAAGGAGGAACATGCATACCATTTGCAGGTAGTACTAGACACACTCTGAGAGCACTGGATTTATGGTAAGCCCTCAAAGTGCCAGTTTTGGATTAGAAAGGTTCACTTCTTGGGACACATCATATTAGAGGCTGGAGTTGCAGTAGATCTAGTGAAGATTGAAGTGGTACTTGCTTGGGAGCCACCTAGGAGTGTGACGGAGGTACGGAGTTTCCTGGGTTTGGCTGGATACTATCGGAGGTTCGTTCTAGACTTCTCCAGAGTTGCAGCACCACTATCAGCCTTGAAAGAGAAGATGAAACCCTTTGTGTGGTCAGAGAGATGCCAGCATAGCTTTCAGAAGCTAAGGTAGAGACTGACTAGTGCCTCCATCTAGAGGCTTCCAGAGGAGGGCGTAGGGTACGTATTTTACTACGATGCATCAGGGACCAGACTTGGGTGTGTGATGATATAGGAGAGAGCAGTGATCACATGTGGTTCTCGGCAGCTGAGACAACATGAGCATAACTATGCCACCCATGACCTAGAGTTAGCAGCAGTGGGCTTCGCCTTGAAGATGTGGCGACAATATCTGATGGGTGAGAATTTTACCATGTACTCTGATCACAAGAGTCTTAGGTATATATTCTCTCAAAAGGACCTGAACCTGAGACAATGAAGCTGGCTTAAGTTCCTCTAGGACTATGACTTTAAGATAGTCTATACTCCTGGGAAGGGGAACGTTGTTGCAAATGCACTCAGTAGGAGGTCTGGTATACAGCTGCTAGGAGATGCGATAGAGCAGCTTGTTGCCTTACATATATATTTTGTGGATAGAGAAGAAACATCCTTTATACAGTCTCTTACAGTCACTCCCCCACTTCTTCAGTGAGTCAGGGAGGTGTAACATAGGGACACAAACTGTGAGACACGACGTGCTCAGATATCCACAGGGCAGACACCTGATGGATTTTCTAAAGGTGGGGAGCACGTCATCCTCTTTAGAGGATGTACCTTGGTACCAGTAGCACTTCAAGAGGAAGTGTTGAGGGAGTTCCACACATCCCCTCTAGTGGTACATCCAGTTGTGGTGAAGATGTATCAGGACCTTAGACGACAACACTAGTGGATAGGTATGAAGAAGGCGGTAGTGGAGTTTGTCTCTCGATGCCTCATTTGTCAGCAAGTGAAGGCAGAGCACCAGGTACCAGTAGGCTTGGTTCATCCTTTAGAGGTCCTGGAAGTGGGATGAGATATCCATGGACTTCGTGATAGGACTTCAACATACATCCAAGGGTCACGACTCAATTTGTGTGATCGTTGATCGACTCACCAAGTTATCCCACTTCCTGCCGATCAGAGAGCAGGGTTCAGTAGAGAGCTTGGGATGCCTCTATGTGCATGAGATTGTGTGACTACATGGAGTAACTTCCTATATTGTCTTCGACCGTGATGAAAAATTTACTTCCTTGCTATGGAAGGGGTTGCAGGAGGCTTTCGGGACACAACTTCACTTGAGCACCACCTTCCATCCTCAGACAGATGGTCAGACTGAGCAGACCATTCAGACCCTTGAGGACATGCTACGTGCATGTGTCCTAGACTTCGGTCACAACTGGGAGTATCACTTTCCTTTGGTGTAGTTTTCTTGCAGCAATAACTATCACTCCACCATAGGGATGACACCTTTTGAGGCCATGTATGATCGAACGTACAGATCACCCTTGTGCTGGACTGACCCTGGGGAGTCACCACTAGTGGCACCAAAGAGGGTACGAGCTACTACAGAGAAGGTGCAGATCATCCAGGAGCAGATTAAGACTGCACAGAGTAGGCAGAAGTCATATGCTGACAGGAGATGGAGACCTTTGGAGTTCGAGGATGGATACCATGTCTTTCTATGGGTCACACCTCGACGAGGTCTACAGAGATTTGGATGAGGTAGAAAGTTATCTCCAAGATTCATCGGACCTTTCCAGGTCCTCAGCAGAGTAGGAGAGGTGGCTTACCGCTTATCTCTTCCACCTCAGTTGTACCAGGTGCACGACATCTTCCACGTATATCAGCTGAGGAGATACGTGCACGACCCTTCCCACATCATCGACTATAGAGAGCTGGACGTCGACGATGGTGCGACTTTTACGGAGGTTCCAGTGGAGATTGAGGATCAACAGGAGCTGGTCCTTCGTGGATGGTCAATACCTCTGGTGCGCATTCAATGACAACACAAGAACCTCCAAGAGAGCACATGAGAGTGGAAGGCTCAGATGCGTGCTTTGTACCCTCATTTGTTCCCATAGTTCGAGTTGTAGCTTATGGGGATGTAAAGCCCTAAGGTGGGGAGAATGTAAAGACCCGGAAATCCTGTGGAATTTTTTTTAATACATGGGATTTTACGAGTCCGCGAAAATTTACGGCGTTTGATTCAGAGGACCGGTATGCACAGAATCAATTTCTGAAGTTTTTTTTAGGTACATTCATTAAACGTATGAGTTGGATTTTATAATTTTTGAACTGGTGCTCGGAACTGAAATCTAAAGTCACTGTTGAACTTGCAGTGCCAATTTTCGCTTAACAAGACTTTCACTTCGACGGCAGATGGTCGAGAATAAAAGCTAGTTTTTAGCTTTTTATAAAAAAATAATAAAATAAAGTGTACAACACTTTATTTTATTTTAAGCTTCCATGTGTGTGATTGCTGGTTAAAACCTCTACATGGGAGTTGGAGGTGGGACCGCCACACCCTAACCTCCCATGAGAGGTTATGGTGGTGGGGCCCACCCGAATATAACCTCCCGCGAGAGGTTACGACGTGGGGACCACCCGAGACCATAACCTCTCATTTAAATAATAGGGGTGGGGACCACCTGACCCCTATTAATGGGAAGAGAGTATAACCTCTCAACTCTCCCTCATTAATGAGGGAGAACCTCTCCACCTCCCCTAGTTTTGAAATTGTGCCAACTCCCCAATTAATGTGCCAACCTAATGAATTAAATTGGAGGATCCTTTTCAATTAATTCCCCCTTTTGAATTTTGTGCCAATGATTAAAATAAAAGACAAACTATTATTTTGGGCACTTTCATTTTGGTAGAAACTTGGGAGAGGAAGAGCACTTGGAAAACTTATCCTCTCCAACGAAGAACGCCCCTCCTAATGAAGAACGTGAAGAACGTCGGCGACGATTCTTCTTCGACTTTCTTCCCCGGACACCTACCGACGTAGAGCATCTTCCCTCCTCATTGTCATCAACGAACCAACGCACGAGCTTGGATTGGAAGTGTGCGGCGGACACGATGAATGACGGTCTCCTCCGTCTTCCTTCCGTGACTCCGTCGACGAATGACGAACGACGAAACAAAGGTAGGAGGTTTATTATTTGTTGAAGTTGTACCTTTTCCTTACCTTCTTCAAAGGATAATAAGGGATTGATGCAGACGTATTTTTTTTATCATCTTATTCTCATGATGAACCAAATGATATCTCCCTAAACACGGAGGGTGTGGGCCAACCTAACATGGCTTGACATCCTCCTCCGATTTCTCTCTTCTTGTGACGTTCTACAGCATGGCGACGAGGTGATGGAGGCAGCAACGATAAAAGCCGTGCTACCCGCAGCCTCCGCAAATCGTGCCGTCGGCCCAAGCTTCGTTGAACCAGCTTGCCCGCGGCACCCCCGACACGCTGGCCGACACCCAGGCCGCTTGCCCGCGGCCCCTCTGGTGCCCTGCCCGGTGCCCCCGCGGCCTACCTGGTGCCCTATCGGGGCCCTCGCGGCCTCCAGGCGCCCTGTCGCGGCCTGCCCAACCCCTCCAGTGCCCTGCCTGGTGCCCCCTCGGCCTGCCTGGCGCCCTGCCGGCACCCCCGCGACCTCCCGGAACCCTGCCGCGTCCTGCCCGGCACCCTTTCGGTGCCCCTGCGGCCTGCCTGGCACACTACTGACACCCCCGCGGCCTCCCAGCGCCCTGCCGCGCCATGCACGGTGCCCCTGCGGCCTGCCCAGTGCCCTGACGGCGCCCCCGCGGCCTCCCAGCACCCTTCCGTGCCCTGCCCGGCGCCCACGCAGCCTTCCCGGTGCCTTTCCGGTGCCCCCATGGCCTCCCGACACCCTGCCGCGGCCTGCCCGGCCTCCCCTGATCTGGCCTCCGCGCGTGCCACCCCAAACCGACCATCCTTGAGCCGGCCTCTACGTGACCCGCGCGCTCCCAGCCGAGCCGGAATCCCGGATCCCTCACACCCTCTGGGCCGCGCCACGCCGGCTGCACCGTCGCAACGCTCAAGGCCAAACTAGTCCTGAGCCCGGGCCGAACTACCCCTGTAGTTCGCTAGGCCGGTCCCAGCGAACCAGGCCAAACTTAGCGGTCTGACTGGGTCAACCTAGACCAGGTTATCCCAGAATGGGTTGGGCCGAGTCAGTCAGACCAGGTTGGATTGGACCGAGGCCCACTATTGACCCCATTACCTTCATGGGCCATATCTTTGGCATCAGACGTCCGTTTGATGAACTGTTAGCGGCGCCAATATTCTTGGAGTGAAGCCGTCCCTTTGATAATACCCCACAGGAGTTTGGGGTTTAGTTGAGATACAGTCAGGTTGAATCGTACAAGAATCCAATCGGGCCCCCGGGACAAAAGGGCTAATAACTAACAAACCGGGTGTCTGATTGACGCTCCCTCTGTTGCGTTGAGACCCCTCTGATGTGGCAGACCTTTGAGATACTTCTTCGTCGAACTTAATGACAGTTGGAGTATCGAACAGTAGCTCATGGAGCAGATTCTTCCAGAGGTGAGCAAATAGAGTATGAAGACCTAATAGCTGGCTGAGACCTGACGAATGCTTGACCGATTCGACTTGGAGTGACTCGACTAGCCCAGTGGGGAGTGCCTCTGTGTGACGCGACAGACCCATGGTGGGGAGCACCTCTGTATGAGCACGATAGACCCACGGTACTCGAAATGAGGAGTACCATAGCAGGTTACGAGGGGGATCACCTCTGTGTGAGCGCGACAGACCCATGGTGGGGTGCGCCTCTGTGTGACGCGACAGACCCACAGTACTTGACAAGAGGAGTACCTCTGCAGTCCAAGGATAGTGGGGAGTGCCTCTGTGTGACGCGGCAGGCCCACTGTACTCGATAGAGGAGGAGTACGCCACCAGCTATGGTTTCAATAATAAAAATCCTGGTTTGAGCTGAGTCAATGACTTTTGTGTTTTCCTCAATATTGAGATGGGTTACTAGATAACTTAGGTATATGTATGGGCATATACCTAAGTAATGGTTATCTATTGATTTCATACTTTGTGGTTTATCCTTGTTGGATTTTGTGAGACCTTAAGGGTCTCGGGGTCCCTACTGAGTATCGTTATACTCACCCCTGCACGGGCTATGCCCGCACCTCGTTGTGTTGGTTACAGATGATAGACATCGCTGACTGAGGCAGAGTGTAGCAGGAATGGACGGTACCCAGAGGTGGACCACTCCGTGTGATGGTACATAGAGGAGACGGGCGGACGTGGAGTGCTGAGGAGGTCATCTGTACTTACCCTTCAGGTAGGAATCCCAGAGGACGACCCGTTAGCTGCTTTACTTTTCTTCAGTTGTACTTGTACTTTCCTATTGGGCTTGTATTTCCGGCCCCTTTTACTTTTCTACAATTATTTTGTATACAGTTTTACTTAGTGTTTTTCTTCCAGTTGTGTACTCTGATGTGTTTGTTTACTGTTATAAGGGCAATGCATTCCTAGTTTAGGGATTTATGCATTTGGTGCTAGTCGCCAGCCCCTGGCCTATGGAAGGCGAGCTTGGGGTAGTCACGATACAGGCCCCGGGGGACGGGTCGTAACAAATAGCATCCATAGTACTCCACATCCATCCATCTCCTCTGTGTACCGTCACGCCATGTGGTCCAACTCCGGATATCGTCCAGTCCTAGTCCACTCAGCCTCAGTCAGCACTGTCCGTCGTCTGCAACCAACACAATGAGGTGCAGACATAGCTCGTGTAGGGGTGAGTATTACGATACTCAGTAGGGACCCCGAGACCCACAAGGTCTCACAAAATCCAACAAGGATAAAACACAAGGTATGAAATCAACAAATAACCTCACTTAGGTATATGTCCATACATATACCTAAGTTATCAAGTAATCCATCTTAATCATGAAGCAAAAAAAAAAGGTATTGACTCAGCTCAAATAGGATTTTTATTCAAATTGTCGAAACCACGACTACTGGAGAACTCCTGCTCTGTCGAGTACAATGGGCATACCGATAACTACTAGGCACTTCCCACTAACCTTGTACTACTGAAGTACTCCTCCTATCAAGTACCGTGGGTCTGCTGCGCTCGCACAGAGGCGCTCCCAACTGTGGGTCTGCCGCCAACTACCAGGCGCTCCCCCTAATAGCCCGCAGAGGTACTCCTCCTGTCGAGTACCGCGGGTCTGCCACCAACTACAAGGCGCTCCTCTGTCGTTGGTCTGCCGCCAAATACCAGGCGCTCCCCACTGGGCTAGTCGAATCACTCCGAGTTGAATCGGTCAAGCAGTCTTCAGGTCTCAGCCAACTACTCGGTCTTCATACTCCGCTCGCTCATCCCGGGAGGGTCCGCTCCACGAGCTACGGGTCAATACTCCAACTGTCACGATGTACCATGTAGAAGTATCTCAAAGGTCTGCCTCATCATAGGGGTCTCAACGCAACAGACATCGCGTAAATCGGACGCCCGGTCTGTGAGTTATAAGCTTTTTAGTCCCAAGGGCCCGGTTGGATTCATGTACGATCCAACCTGACCGTATCTCAACATTACCCCGAACTCCAGTGGGGGATACTCAAGGGACCGTCTAGCTCCAAGAAAACCAGCGCTGCTGACGGTTTATCGAACGGCCATCCTATGCCAAAGATATGGCCAAAGGAAGTAACGGTCAGTAGTGGGCTTGGGTTCGATTAGACCGACTCGGCCTGACCCAGTCTGGGCTGACCCAGTTTGGGTCGAACTGGTCTGGGTCAACCTGGTCAGACCTGCTGGGTCTGACCCGACCCATTGGATGGGTCATCTCGGGAGGCTGGGAGGCCGGGTGGCAGCTGGGCAGGGCACGCGGGAGGCCGCGGGCAGAACACGGCAGGCCGACAGGGGCGCAGACAGGCCGCAGGGGCACCGGGCAGGCCACGCAGGGTGAAAGCAGGCCGCGCGGGGCGCCAAATGTGACAACTGGGCCCCACCCACCAGTTTCCCCGTAGACACGTGGGCCCCACCCTAGGTCCCAGCCACATGCCCGAATGGGTTATCTGACTAATGACAGTCCCCACATGCCAACACATGTCCTTTCCAGTGTGTTTTGTCCTCACTCACACACACCCTGAGAAACTTCCTAGGAGGTCACCCATCCTAATCACTACTCCAGGCGAAACACACTTAACTGTGGAGTTCTAATCAAACAGGCTCCCGAAAAGGAAGGTGCACCTTGTTGACATGAGTCATATCATTTAGTTATTTAACCCTTTATCATTTGGGGGTGTTACAATCACCCCCTCTTTAGAGCACAACGTCCTCGTTGTGGGATCTACATCTCAACCTAGACAGTTCACCGCACTTAAGGTTGGGTACCACCTCTGATACCAAATGTGACAACTGGGCCCCGCCCACCAGTTGCCCCATAGACAGGTGGTCCCCACCCAAGGGTCCATCCACATGCCCGAACGGGTCATCTGACTAATGACATTCCCCACAGGCCAACACATGTCCTTTCTAGTGTGTTTTGTCCTCACTCACACACACCCTGAGAAACTTCCTAAGAGGTCACCCATCCTGATCACCACTCCAGGCCAAACACGCTTAACTGTGGAGTTCTAATCAGACAGGCTCCTGAAAATAAATGTGCATCTTGTTGACATGAGTCATATCATTTAGTCATTTAACCCTTTATCATTTGGGGGTGTTACAATTATAGAGTTTTCTAGAGTCCACATGTAGGGAGAGGAATTGGTTAAGAGAGCTACACTAAAGTAAGTTGAGTTTGAAGATATATAGTGAAGGTGTTCCACATGGAAACCAGAGAAGGAGGTTTTTGAGTTGTGATGGTGAGCGCTCAATTGTGAGTGGCGCTAATTTTCTGTCAAAGAGAAGAAGGTAGACATGAGAGTGATGGGAGACACCCATTGAGATAGGAAACCATTCAAGACCCATCAAACCCATTCCAAAACCATCTTATGATCATCCATCATAGACACTTTCCACCATTCACACCAGATCACACATGATATAGATGAGATAGCCAGGCTGGGAGTGGGAATCAGATATGGAATTAGAGCTAGAGCGGGGGAGAAACCTCAACAAAGATTCTTCTTCAACTATTTCTTATTGTTATGTGCATTTCTCTTTTTACCAAAAATGAGTAACTAAACTTCTTAGGGGAGTCGAGTTGGGATGAACTGGATATCTTTTTATCCATTATGATTTTATTAGTTTAATTGTTTAGTGAATTTCTAAGTTCGATGCTCTTTTCTATTTAATTTTGAGTATCATTTTTCACTACCCAATAACTAAAAGTTAAGGGCAGTGATTTTTTTCACCTTGTATCACTGACCAAAGTACTAAGAATTATAAAATTTCAATGCATATCTTCTCCATATTAAATGAATTAATTCAAAAGTTAAGATCAAAAGATCGATACTAAATAAGGTTCATCGAGCTTTGGAGATTCACTAAAGAAAAAACTTAGTGAATATTCACCTTTTCTCAAAGCACTTGATAATTGAATTAATTTGAGTATATTAGGAGATTGTTTCTTTACCAGTTCAAAATAGCCTAAGGATTTTAAATTAATCCATTGGTTATCTCTTACTCTTTTTTTGTTCTTCCTACCACTGCACACCACTTAAAGATTCTCTTTCTAGTTTTTGTTGTTGTTTTTTCTTGTTTTTAGCTTTTTTTTCACTGGGACACATATTTGTACTTCCCTATTGATCGAAATCTTCTCATCACTAGACTAATAGTAGGTAGGGTTTTATAAATATTAAATTTTTATTATTCCAATGACATCACAATCATTACTATATAATTTTTTTTGGGATTTATCCAAGATCACATATTTGATGAAATATTCAACCCATAATGGTGTAAAGTTTGAGTGGAATGAAAAATGTTAGAGAAATTTTGAGGAACTAAAGGTGAGATTGACTTTGGCGCCGGTTTTGATTCTTTCAAAACCAGGTTTAGGTTATGATATTTTATGCGATGCTTCTGGTATGGATTTGGGATGTGTATTAATGCACGGGAAGCAGGTGGTGGCATATGGATCATTCTAGTTACACCATCATGAGAAGAATTACCCTACCCACAATATTTAGTTGTCAGCGGTTATGCACGCACTCAAAACTTGGCATCACAATATTTTTGAGGAGTGGTTTATAGTGTATTCTGATCATAAGAGCCTGAAATATATTTTTACTCAGAGGGATCTGAACTTGCGGCAGAGATGCTGGGTGGAATATCTTCATATATTTTATTTTTATATTGCTTATACTCCTAGAAAAAGGGAATGTGGTTGCTGATGCATTGAGAATAAATTTAGAAACACAAGCAGTGAAGGAAACAATGGAGGAGTGGTCTCTCATGAGTTTGTTTTTTAAGACGAGCTTGGGAGTATAAGAGGTTGGAAGACAGGTTTTCATGGAATCGATGAAAGTTGACTCATCCTTTGATGATCAATTTTATCTCAAGTTGGTGGCAGACACTGAGTATCAATGCTTGGGTAATAGTCTTTATAGTGGGGAGACCTCGGGTGAGTGGTCTCGGTCCCCTAGTGGAAATTTGTGCTTCCATAGTAGGTTGGTTGTTTTGTTTTCCCTGAGGTTGGAGTTTATGGAAAATGTACACTGGTCATGTTGGTCCGTGCACCCAGGGGATACCAAGATGTATCACAACTTGAGATGTTGATATTGGTGTCTAGGGATAAGGTGTTCAATTCCAGATTTTGTATTACAGTGTCTTACTTATCAGAGAATTATGGCAGAATAACATAGACTTGTGGGTTTTTTGTAGCCCTTACCCATTTCAGTATGGAAGTGGGGTGTGATTTCCATGGATTTATTCATTGGTTTGTCATGGATTCCAAGTGGGAAGGATATGATTTGGGTAATCATTGGCCGACTCATGAAATAGAAACATTTTCTACCAATCAAGGAGATGATGAAGGTGGAATGGTTTAGGGACTTTTATATACAATATATTATGATAATTCATGGGGTTATCTCTGTGGTTGTATCTAATGGGGACCTGAGGTTCACATCTAGGTTTTAAAAAATTTTATAGGATGTGATGGGTTCGCAAATTATATTGTGCATGGTTTATCATTCTTAGATGGATGGACAGACAAAGAGGGCTATCTTAGTTATTGAGGATATGCTTCAAGATTTTGTGTTTTATTTTGGAGGATCTTGGGAAAAGAATTTCTCTTTAGTGTATTTTTTCTATAACAATAGTTATCAGGCCTCGATTAATATGGCTACCTTTTAGGTTTTTTATGGGAGGACAAGTAGAACTCCCTAATGTTGGGAAGAGTTAGGAGAGTTCTCCTTGGTTGGGTTGAGTCTTGTTCATGAGAGGATGGATATGGTGTAGTTTATCCGGAATAGATTACTCATGAAACAGAGTCATCGAGAATATTATGCGGACCGTCATCATCAACTATTGGATTTTGAGGTTGGTGATCAATTTTTTCTTAGAGTTTCATCTTGTTTGGGACATCATCAGTTAGGTAAGCAGGGTAAGTTGGCACTGAGGTTTGTGGGGCCCTTTGAGATAATTGGATGACTGGGAAAGGAGGCCTATCGATTGGACTTGACATCTAGTTTGAATTTTATCCATGATGTGTTTCATGTTTCCTAGATCAGATGATATATACCAAAATATTCCCATGATTGGATGGGAGGATATTGATCTTGAGACTGACACCACTTTGGTTGAGCTTCCAATTCAGATTATGGATCATCGAGAGAAGGTAATATGTGGTAAAAGAGTTTCTCCAGTCCAGGTATTGTGGTAGTGTAGACAATATAACCATGATACGTGGGAGAGGGAATTGTTGATGGGGGTAGCAGTGGCCTTCAATTTTGAAATATGATGAACCTTATCAATTTTTGGGGGAAGAAAGCATTGATGGTGGGGATATTGTAGCATCCCATTATGATTTTCAGGTACTCCCTTGTTTTTTCTTTGTTCACTATCCTTATTTGGGATTATTTGCAGGATTCTCTGGGATAAAGAGCCTTCTCTAGAGAAAATTAACTAAAGTTTAGGGATTTATGTTTTTTTTGAATTAATGTAGTCTAGGTATAAATATTTCAAAGACCTTACAGGGTTCTCCTCGAGTTTGGAGGATACTGAAGGTGGTTTTTGAGTTTTTGTACAGAACTGGTCTATTTACTGTGTGTCGGGTGATTACACACTGTAACAACCCAAATTTTTATCTATATAAATTCCTTTATTATAATTATTTCATATGGTATAAACACATAGAGAACACAATACAAGCTTTATAAATGATGAATGAATGAAATAAGAAGTGTTTCTAGAAGTTACGGAACCTATACCGATTGAAATAGTAATGTAACCCTTATGAATTGTAAACTAGCCAATTAAATAGTCACCTCACCAATGAAAGTATAAATAAAATTTATCCATCGTATAAGTGACAATATGATATAATTATATCATAGTATAAGAGAATAAATATTTTAAAAATTATTAATTATATGTTGGTATTTTTATAGGTCATAAATATTTAATTACATTTTTTTATTAATTTAATAATTAAAAGAAAATTTATTTTCATAAAATGTATTAATAAATTAATATTTTTATTTATAAAGATTATAAGATAATTTTATGAGACATTAATTATTTTTTCAAAGTGTTAGAAAAGTAATTTTAATTTTAAAATTTGCATTTTCCAAGTAAATGATGATTTTAATTAAAAATTAAAATTATCATATTTAGAAAATTATTTTCATAAAACGGAGTTCATTTTTGAATTCTACATATTGAAAAATGGTTCAGGTGATTTTTTGGGTTTTTTATGAAATACTTGAATTTTTAGTGAATAGTAAAATACGACAATTTACGGTATATATACATTATATGTCAAACACACAAGTCATTGATCATGGATGATTTAAGCACAATTGGATTGAAATCACAAAACCTAATTACTATATTTAGTCTTAAGAATAAATACTATTTCTTATCTTGAGAAAAGTAATAAAATACTGAGTAAAATAATGAGAAAACACCTCCACTCCTCCACTATAAATACCGCCCCTCACCACCTCTTCTCTTCAAACCTCTCAAGACTTGATACTTATCCAAATTATGCTAAAATATCCTCCCAAGACCCTTCCCATGCCCATGAGTTTTTGGTCTTAATAAAATACCAAAACCAATCCCGTAAGGAGGTTCTCAAGAAGAAGGAATCAAGAGGTAAATCCCTCTTCCATTTTCTTTCAATTTCTTTTCAAGTTCATTTCATTTCTTTTTCTATCATCACCTACACTCAAAAAAATGGCTTGAAAACTCTATTATCTTACATATACTATAATTTTATCATGTTTATGAAATAAATTTTGATAAAATATCTTCTCCTCTCTCTTTTACTTTAAGAATGAAAATATCGTCCGTGAGGTGCCGATTTACCACATTCGTGAATGATGTGATTTAAATTTTCAATTCCATCTTCAAGGCTGGTCATGAAACCATTTTTATAGTTAAAATAGATTATAATATATTTATTATATATTATTTAATGTTCTGGAATCATTTTTAACATATGATATTAATTTATAAAACA
This sequence comes from Viscum album, assembly GCA_963277665.1. Classification (NCBI taxonomy): domain Eukaryota; kingdom Viridiplantae; phylum Streptophyta; class Magnoliopsida; order Santalales; family Viscaceae; genus Viscum; species Viscum album. The sequence continues at coordinate 446,771,313 of OY728119.1, forward strand.
AAATGACTTTGTTGTGATAAAAAACGCTAAATTAATCTAAACGATTATCATTAATGATTTATCTAATAAATCATCCCAAATTATCGAAAAAATGAAAATTTAATATTATATAAGTTCATTAATTACATATAAGTTCATATCTAGACAAATATTCTTATTCTACATGATTTTCCATACACTTATATAAGTAACCCGATCATGAAAACCAAGGAAACCAACACACTCAAATGATGAAATTGAATCTCTTAACCCATAGAAAAGGCCATAAATGAACATAATAAAGTTATAATAAATAAAATAAATGTATAAATGGTTCTTTAATTATTAATTAATGATTCTAATTTGATTATATATGACATTAAGATCAAGTGAAAAAGATATCTGGACTTAAGGTAAGAGATTCTACCCGAACCTCTATTATTCCTTCGGGTTACTCCTTCCCTCTTTTTACCTAAATGAAATTATCTTTTATTTTTATGTATATATTATAAACGATGTTTATATGTTTCAGACTCATTTATCCAGTTCCATTCATCCTTATTTTTTGGGATATGCATTTTTTTAAAAGGTTCCCTACTCAATTCTTCCTGATAAGCAAGCCCGATTTAAGGGAACTTCCTGAATTCTTATACATTTTAAAGTATGCTCAATAATATATTTTAATCCAGAATTATTATTATAAAATCACTTATTTTATCACAAAAAACTACCCTGGTTCAATTCTAGTTTTATATAAACAATTATTCCTTTTCCATTTTAAAGAATCTTGAAAGTTTTTTCTTAAACCGTACTAAAATGTTTTATTATCTAAAGTTTTTTAAACACTATTTTCACTTCAGTTTGACATAACTTATCATGATATATTCCTATATTAATTTATGAATTTCCATGTATGATTTTATTACTTTCTTTCATGGACACTTTTACTATACACCCATTTATTATGCTTTTGACATGATTATGATACCCAATTCTTTCCATGGGTAACCCTTATGTTTATGTTTTATTTCTTATGTATGAGTCTTTGTGTTGAAAACATATTCATGAATATGTTATAATGGGTGTTCCTAGATAGCCCTCCAATGCATTGGGTAAAGTTTAGTCACATGAGATGTTATGTGCAACAGTCTTTGTGGTTAGCCTTGACTCGTGCTCCATGTGCAACGGTCTTGGTTGTTAGCCACGACTCGTGATCCTCTGATTCTCGCTCAAATTTACCCAAGAGATGAAGGTAGAATGGTCCTTATAGTCTAGCTTGGGTTGTCGAATCCACAGAGACCTAAGAAGTAATCTATAGACACGCACATTCTAAGGACTGTTTTTGGGCTATGAAGTGGCCAACTTTGGGTTTATTTTAGATGGGTTTAAAGGATCACTAATGGATTTAAGTTAATTCAAATTAAGGTAATGAGTTGATCCTAGGTTATCACTTGGGGTGGATTGGATGAATTCCGTTTTTAATGATTTCAATTTCTTATAATTGAGATGGATACATTTAAGAAGATAAAACAACATCATCAATTACTTGTTTAATGCCTACACCCTTTAATACTAATCACTTATACACTTGAAGGATCAATGTTTTGAGCACTTCAAGGTAAAGGTTCGTATTAGCACTTAAAGTGTGTGGCCTTAAATTCAACAAGGATGATGGAGTTTAAAAATCATCAAATAAAAATCTCAATTAAAGAAGTTATTATACATTAATGGGGTGATAAATAAGATCCAATCCAGCCCCTTGATACTCCCTTGGATCAACCCATAAGTGTATTATCCCTCCATTGATCCCATGGTTTCAATGGAAGCGGAAAGTAGACTCATGAGAGAGGAAATGGAGAATTAAAGAGAACAACAAAAATAAAATGATCACTCCACCGTTGTGTGAATAATTTCACAAGGTTTGGTGTGAATAAATTCACACCTTGATCCAACGGTATCAAAGTGATATGAAGAACAATATAATAAGAGTATAAGAATAACTTTTATTAAGAAACTAAAGTGAATTGAACAACTTACATGTGAAAGACAAATTTGAGACAACAAAATTGCAGCATAACATTACAATTGAACAAAGCACCCAAGATTTTTCAATACTTCAACACCAATACCTTAAATAGGAATTTTTGAGCCCTTGGGTAGAGCCACCAACATTCCAAGTCTTCTCAATTAATTGTGGTAGGCCATAGGTGGGTGGAAAGTAAGGGAGAGTTGATTTTTCCACCCTTGACCCGAGGTGGCAACCATCTTTCCTTCACCGAACAGAAGCGCTTGTAAGACCTTCTATATGGACGAATCAGAGTGGGAAATAGAATAAGAAAATGGATCCTATGATGTCTTCTAACCTCCTGTAAACTTGGGGCCCATTTGGAGTTGTGGATTCAGAGATATGATCAAATTAGTGGGCTGTTTTTCTGGGCCGCAGAATCTGGCCCAGAATTTTATCTCTAACTTGGGCCACCTTAATGACCACCATAGAAGCCGAATTAGCATTATCTCATGAATATGTATTTGTTACTCAACATTTATTATATCATAAAAAAAATTTGGGATTCATTGGGCCTGTATGTTGGGCCCTAAAGTCTCATAAATGGACTGGTGTCCAATCTTCCTTCTCTAGAATTACTTCCATTCATCTCCAAATATCTCCATCATTGTTTATGAATCATCCATTGATCTATAAATGAAAAATGTTCAAATTTAAGTGTAGATATAGTTCCCAAAATATCAAATTAAAATATTGATAATTACATTCCTTAGAATCAGATGACTCATTGGGCCTAAATTGGTGTACATTAGGCATGAAGTGCACAAATGATGAGAATGGATGTTCATAATGAAAATGCACTGACTCAGGCCCATAAGATCAAAAATGAACATTTAATACCATTAAAATTTAATTAAAATATATGTTTTTATTGGATAATCACACCCCCAACTTGAGATTTTCTATTCCCGAGCAAATAATTCAATGATTTTATTTGAATTCCTTTCTTCAAACACATTATAAAAAACAGTGCTCACAATGTAAACTGCACACAAATATATCTTTATAACCTATCAAGATAATTTAAAACAAGATGAATTTAAAAGAAGATCCCAATCCCAAGCCCATTTCTTTGATCAAATCCATCATCATACTTCATCCAACTCAATTAGGTGTAATGATGTGTTGTGAATCACAATAGATATGGGGGTTCATTTTCATTCAAGGGGGAAATCATGGAAGCGCTAGGTGGACTCACATTTAATCCTAATATGAGTATTCTTCATTATTATTTTTTTTGGATTTTTTTTTGCAATATTTCCATATTAATTGAGATTGCAGTTAATCAAATTTACCCATGTAGCAAGACTTTGCCGATGACTCCCAGACTCAAAGGCCTTACGGCACCAAGTGAAGCCCACATACTCAGGTATCATCTCAAGTTAACTTAATAAAAAACAAAGTCATATTACCATAAATAGAGATAGATTGAAAAACTCAGGGCTAGACAACTCTGGAGTCACGATCCCTAAGTGCCGAAAGCCTCGCATTTTATCAATCCATTGCTCTACACGCAAATTTATATATATATATATATATATATTTTGAATACTCATATTATTCATAAAAATCAAACCAGCCTATGCTATTTATTATGGGACCCCAAAAATTCAAATTAGTACCCCACAGTCTAGAGGACGTGCATTGTGGAATTTTGATTTAATGGATGAAAATAAAAATGATGAAAATTTTCATTGGACAACCAAACTTCCAAAATAAATGATTTTAAACTTAATCATGAATTAAATTAAGAGTCAAGGAAATAAAAATTATTTTCTATGTAGTTTTAATGTGAGAAAAGATGTTATTATATGAATGATAAATGAATTTTACTTTACTTTTTTTTATCATTGTTTTTTTTAACAAACATTTTGTTTCCACACCCCCCAACTTAGAATGAAACTGTCCCTAGTTTCGTAAAAATAAAATTTAGAATGGGGTAGAGGAATAAAAGGGGAGTTAAATAAGGAAATTGGAATATGAGGATCATGGAATGAAGTCACCTGGTGGTTGAAGTTTGAAGTTCTTGCCGCTCCAATTTAGTCCTTTGATATCCATGTCGCTTGCAAAGTTCCCTAGTGGAAAAAGGAAAACAAACAAACAAAACAAAACAATATATATATATATAAGTAAAATATAAGTATATATATAAAAATTATAGAACAAGTAAGAACATTAAGCCATAGGTCAGTGGTAAGCGCGTGCCCCTGTCTCTTTTCGGTCCCGGGTTCGAGTCCCCACGGCTTCGCCGGTTGTGACGGGGTTTTCCCCACGGCCTATGGCGTGTCCCTTTTTTAATTATTATTATATTATTATTTTTTTTATTATTTTTATCTTAACCTATAAAATAATAAAAATAAAACAAAATAAACTGATGATACATTGTCTTCTTTTTAAATTTCTGGGTAAGGTATTACTCAAGGATCACACCACGTGACACGGATGAATATGGTGCTCCCCTTTCATACCCATCCATACTCATAATAGAAGAACATGTCAAAAGTCTATTTTTTTATTTTTAAATATAAAAATGATTAATTAATCTTATTTTAAAAATAAAGATGATTCAGAAAGATTATAAACATAAAAACCATGGGTTGCCTCCCGTGCAGCGCTTTGTTTAACGTCGTTAGCCTGACATAGATCCTAAATTTATCAATTTTTTCCTAGTTCATAGATTGGCTCAATTAACTCAACATATATTTTTTGTTTATTAAATGATCCAATGAATGTTTTTAACCTTTGACCATTGACCTTGAAAATGTGACCACTAGTGGGATCTTCAATCTCTACTACCCCATGGGGGTATACATGATGCACTATGAAAGGACCTGACCATCTAGACCTTAACTTTCCTGGGTGTAAATGAAGTTTTGAACTATACAAGAGCACAAGTTTTCCTGGTTCAAAATGTTTTACCTTGATATTCCTAGATTGGTAGGCTTGAACTCTAGCTTTATTGATCCTTGAATTTTCATAAGCCTCCATCCTTAGTTCCTCCAGTTCATTGAGATCTAATTTCCTTTTTGTTCCGGCCAATGAGAGATCATAATCCATTTACATAATTTCCCAAAAGGCCTTTTGTTAAATCTCCACTAGAAAATGGCATGCTTTACCATAAATCAACCTATATGGGGAAATTCCTAAAATGGTTTTATATGTGGTTCTATAGGCCCAAAGAGCATCTAAGAGTTTCTCAGACCAATCTTTCCTAGAGGGGTTGACAGTTTTTTCAAGAATTTGCTTAATCTCCCTATTTGCTAACTCAGTTTGACCATTGGTTTAAGGATGGTATGCAGTGGACACTTTATGAGAAATACCATACTTAGACATGAGTGAAGAGAATGGGCAGTTGCAGAAATGGGTTCCTCGATCACTGATTATAACCCTAAGAATTCCAAATCAAGAAAATATGTTCTCTTTCAGAAATCGAATCACAACTTGATCATCATTGGACTTAGTGGGAATGGCCTCAACCCATTTTGAGACATAATCAATAGCTAAGAGTATGTAGAGGTATCCCTGAGAGTTTGGGAAGGGACCCATGAAATCAATTCCCCAACAGTCAAAGATTTCAACCACTAATATGGGAGTGAGTGGCATTTGATTCCTTTTTGTGATGGACCCTACTTGTTGACACCTAGGATAGATTTGAAAAAATGTGTAGGAGTCCCTTGATAGGGTGGTCCAGAAGAGACCACATTGATGAATCTTAGAAGATGTTTTCTTAGTGGAAAAGTGACCTCCACATGCCTCACTATGATAGAATTTAAGGATGGACTCTTGTTCAGATTCTGGAACACACCTCCTAATGACTTGGTCAGGGCAAAACTTATAGAGGTATAGATCATCAAACACATAGTGTCTAACATCATAAAGGAATTTCCTTCGAGCTTGAGTCCCTATGAATTTTGGAATGACTCCTGTAACTAAGAAATTGGCTATATCGACATACCGATGGAAGTCACTCACAGAGTATAGGTGTTCATCAGGAAATGAATCAGGCACAGAAAGGTGATTTGAGTTGTCTTTGAATTCCATCCTAGAGAGGTGATCAGATACAACATTTTCAATGCCCTTTTTATCCTTGATTGTGATGTCAAATTCTTGTAAGAGAAGGACCCACCTAATCAGTCTAGCCTTGGCATCTTGTTTTTGGAAGATGTATTTTAGTGCAGAATGGTCAGTGAACATAGTGATGGGGGGTCCTAAGAGGTAGGACCTAAACTTATCTAAAGAAAACCAAATAGAAAGTAACTCCTTTTCAGTAGTGGTTTAGTTTATTTGGGCATCATTTAAGGATTTTCTTGCATAAGCAATGATATAAGGAGTTTTATCACAGCATTGTCCCAACACAGCTCCAACAGCAAAGTCACTGGCATCACACATAAGTTCAAAAGGAAGGTTCCAATTTGGAGATTTCATAATTGGAGGAGAGGTGAGAGAGGATTTGAGGGTTGAGAATGAACCCTCACAGATATCTGTCCAAACAAATGGAGCATCCTTTACCAGGAGAGCACAAAGGGGACTGGATATTGAACTAAAGTCCTTGATCAATCTTTTATAGAAACCAACATGTCCTAAGAAAGACCTCACTTCCTTGAAAGTTTTGGGTGATGGAAGGTGACGAATGATGTCAACCTTTGCTTTATCAACTTCAATCCCCCTACTCGAGACCAGATGGCCTAGAACAAGTCCCTCTTTAACCATGAAATAGAATTTTTCCCAGTTTAGGACCAGATTATTTTCTTCACATCTTGACAAGACTCTCTCCACATTCTACAGACATCCTTCAAATGTATCCCCAAACACAGAGAAGTCATCCATGAAGACCTCTAGAAAATCCCCTACCATGTCTGAGAAGATTCCCATCATGCACTGCTGGAAGGTTCCAGGGGCATTACATAACCCGAAGGGCATGCGTTTGAAAGAAAAGGTTCCGAATGGACATGTGAATGTAGTCTTCCCTTGATCCTCTAGGGAGACCTCAATTTTATTGTACCCCGAGTACCCATCTAAGAAATAGTAGAAGGCATGACCTACCACTCTCTCAAGGACTTGGTCAATGAATGGTAAGGGGAAATTGTCCTTGTTGGTGAATGAGTTTAGCTTCCTATAGTCAATGCAGACCCTCCATCCACTACTCACCCTTGTTGGAAGAATCTCTCCATCCTCATTGGTTATCACTGTGATTACAGCCTTTTTTGGAACCACTTGGATTGGGCTCACCCACTCACTCTCAGCTATGGGATATATGATACCAGCTTTTAACAATTTTAGAAGTTCTTTACTTACTACCTCCATGAGATTAGGATTGAGTCGCCGTTGAGGTTGACGACATGGCTTTTAATCAGATTCAAGAACAATCCTATGAGTCCCAACAAGTGGGATAATCCCGGGAATATCAGATAGGGTCTAACCAATGGCTTTCTTATGATTCCTAAGGAAATCTATAAGCATCCTCTCATGATTGGCTTCAAGAGAAGAAGAAATGACAATAGGATGTGTTTGATTGTCCCCTAGGAAGACATACTTTATTGCAGTAGGAAGTTCCTTCAATTCAAGATCAGGTTGGTTCAGAATTTCAGCAGATGATTGGGACATTGGATCAAGATCAATTTTATTTCCTAAAGTTTTAGATAGGATTGATTCCCCACATGTAGAAGTTTCAGCTACTAGATTGGATTGATCAGATTTAGGGAAGGAAGTTTGATCGGTCTCCATGAATGTGGTTTGCTGAAAGGTTTCACTGATTGTTGGACCTAAGACTTCATCATAAGAGAAATTTGAAAATGATTCAATCCAAGGAGATAAACTTCATTCATGTGAACAAAGGAAATCAATATCATCCTAACTTAAACATCCATCAAATATTCCTTGAAGTTCTATGGATTCATTATCAATGCTTCCTATCATGTTTACTTCATGAATGTCCTCGTCATCCCCTATTTGTGAGCTTGCATTATAGATGTTCAAGTCTAGACTCATTTTCCCAAAGGTGATGCTCATGTTCCCATTTCGGACTCAGATAACAGAGTTGATTGTTGCAAGAAAAGGATGGCCAAGGATGATTGGGGTTTGTTCCTTATTTCCTAAGTTTGGATGGTTGTCAAGGACAATGAAGTCAGCAGGGTAGATGAAGTTTTCAACCTTTACCAGAACATCCTTTAAAATCCCCTTTGGAACCCTAATGCTACGATCAGCAAGTTGAAGTGTGACAGATGTGGGTTGGAGTTCTTCTAGGCCTAACTGGAAGTACACGGCATAGGGGATGAGATTGACACTAGCACCTAGATCACACAAGGCCTTGACAACTTTTCTTTCTCCTAGTTCAACATTGATGTAAGGGAAACCTGGGTCTTTCAACTTAGGAGGAATGGTCCCTTGAATGTTGGTACTCACATTAGCAGCCAAAAGGACTTGGTTTTTATGTGAAAATTTTCTTTTAAAAGTGAACAAGTCCTTAAGGTACTTTGAGTAGGCAGGTATAGTTTGGATGGCATCGAGAAGAGGAATGTTCAACTTGACTTGTGAGAAGATTTCCCTCAATGTTTCACTCAATTCAGGCTTGGTTTCCCCCCTCATGCGTTGAGGAAATGGTGCAGGTTGTGGGGTTGTTTTTTGAAGAGTTGATTCTTTGAAAATGTTATCATGTTTTTAAGTTTGATCATTAGGTTCATTTGAATTTTCATCCATGTTTGAATCTTCAGGTGGGTTATGAATTAGTTGTTCAGGTTTCTCAATTGATTTCCCACTTCTTAAAATAGTCACAGCCTTTAGTTGTTCATGAGTTGTTTGAGTGCAACTTGACTCTCCCCTTGAAGTTGAGGATGACACCGCCTGAGTAGGCATGGGTGCCTTTCCAGTTTTTATGGTTTAAAGTTCTTGTTTAAGGGAAGAGACTTCTGAGTTCATCCTTTCTATTTTTTTGCACAGTTGTTCTAGTAGACTTTGTGGAACAGTTTGGGTGGGTTCTTGAGTACGTTGGTTTATCCCAGGGGGATATTTTGGAGGTGGGATGGTTTGTTGAAAATGGACCGGTGGCTGTTGGTATTGGATAGGTTGGGTTTGGAACTAGTTATGGGTTTGGTAGTTCTGATGGGGGTAAGGATTTTGTCCCTGTGGTTGGCTAGGTTGTTGGTTATCTTTCTAGCGGAAGCCTGGGTGGTCATTATACCTTGGGTTGAAGTTGTTTTGGTATTGAGGCTTTTGAAAGTTCAAAGCATTTACTTTCACTACAGGTCCTCCTAAAAGAACATCCTTGATGGATGGAATAGTTGGGAAGTTGTCTGTCTTATGGTCATGTTTGTCACAAATTGTGCAAACAAGGTCTACAGTTTGGATTTCATGGACTTTCCTAAGGTCTATCTCTTCAACCTTCCTAGAGAGTGCTGCGAGTTTAGCCCTAAGGCTTTCCTCTTCTCTAAGTGTATGAATTCCAGTATTTCTTTGTGGCTTTTCAGAATAAGGTGAAGTTCCCCATGTTTGGTTTTGTTCAGAAAGGCTTTCTAGATACTCATAAGCATCATTTGGGGCTTTGTTTTTAAAGGTTCCATTACACATCATGTCAATGAATTGTTTATTCCCTAGACCCAACCCTTCATAGAAAATTATCACATGTTCAGGAATAGAAAAACCATGGTGTGGAACCATGTTTAGAGTGTCTTTGAACCTCTCCCATGTTTCATAGAATGACTCTCCCTCTTTTTCAAAAATGTTTTGGATGCTCTTTTTAAGTGCAATTGTTTTGTGGTGGGGAAAGTATTTTTTGTAGAATTCTCTTTGTAGTTGGTCCCAAGAATTTATGGATGATGGTCTCAAATTGTTTAGCCAATTTTTATCTCGACCTTTTAAAGAAAAAGGAAATAGCCTCATCTTAGCTGATTCTAGTTGATGTGGGGGACACATGGTTTCTACAATGTCATTGAACTCCTTAATGTGAAGGTAGGGCATCTCGGACTCCATTCCATGGAATGTGGGAAGATGGTTTAGGACATGGGGTTTAAAGATGTAGTTGGCATCTCCTAGGGAATTGTGTCTAATGCATGTGGGGGCATTGGTCTATGAAGGTGTGAGGTAGTCATTCATGGTTTGATCGACCGCATTCCCCAAGTTTGGGGCTGCCTCATTTGGGTTTCCATTTTGGTTTACACCCGGGTTTATGAGTTGGTTTCTTTGAAGAACTTCCATTGAAATGGGCTCAATTTTGGACTCTAGAGTATTAGTAAGATTAGGATCTAATGGAATGAGTTCCCTTGGTGTACTTGACTCCCCAACCCCAGTACTATCCACCTTAACTAGACGGTTTGATTGATCGTGGGTGTAGGCGGACATGAGCCAAAAGAAAAAAAAACGAGAAAGGAACAAGGTAAGAGAATTTGGGTGAGAAAATAAGAAATGGGGGAGAATAGAATGGGTGTTTAGATGACTTACTTGAGTCCCCGGCAACAGCACCAAAATTTTATTCTCGCTCAAATTTACCTAAGAGATGAAGGTAGAACGGTCCTTGTAGTCTAGCTTGGGTTGTCGAATCCACAGAGACCTAAGAAGTAACCTATAGACACACACATTCTAAGGACTATTTTTGGGCTATGAAGTGGCCAACTTTGGGTTGATTTTAGATGGTTTTAAAGGATCACTAATATATTTACGTTAATTCAAATTAAGGTAATGAGTTGATCCTAGGTTATCGCTCGGGGTGGATTGGATGAATTCCTTTTTTAATGATTTCAATTTCTTATAATTGAGATGGATTCATTTAAGAAGATAAAAAAACATCATCACTTACTGGTTTAATGCCTACACCCTTTAATACTAATCACCTATACACTTGAAGGATCAATGTTTTGAGAACTTCAAGGTAAAGGTTCGTATTAGCACTTGAAGTGTGTGGCCTTAAATTCAACAAGGATGATGGAGTTTAAAAATCATCAAATAAAAATCTCAATTAAAGAAGTTATTATAAATTAATGGTGTGATAAATAACATCCAATACAGCCCCTTGGTACTCCCTTGGATCAACCCATAAGTGGGTTAGCCCTCCATTGATCCCATGGTTTCAATGGAAGCGGAAAGTAGACTCATGAGGGAGAAAATGGAGAAGTAAAGAGAACAACAAAAATAAAATGATCACTCCACCATTGTGTGAATAATTTCACAAGGTTTGGTGTGAATAAATTCACACCTTGATCCAACGATATCAAAGTGATATGAAGAAAAACAGAATAAGAGTAGAAGAAGAACTTTTATTAAGAAACTAAAGTGAATTGAACAACTTACATGTGAAAGACAAATTTGAGACAACAAAATTGCAACATAACATTACAATTGAACAAAGCACCCAATATTTTTCAATACTTCAACACCACTACCTTAAATAAGAATTTTTGAGGCCTTGGGTCGAGCCTCCAACATTCCAAGTCTTCTCAATTAATTGTGGTAGGCCATAGGTGGGTGGAAAGTAAGGGAGAGTTGATTTTTCCACCCTTGACCCGAGGTGGCAGCCAGCTTTCCTTTACCGAACACAAGTGCTTGTAAGACCTTCTAGATGGATGAATCAGAGTGGGTCATAGAAGCAGAAAATGGAGAGTCGGAGGTCTTATAACCTCCTGTAAAATTGGGGCCCATTTTGAGTTATGTATTCCGAGATATGATCAAATTATTGGGCTGTTTTTCTGGGCCGTAGAATCTAGCCCAGAATTTTATCTCTAACTTGGGCCACCTTAATATCCACCATAGAGGTAGAATTAGCATTATCTCATGAATATTGATTTGTTACTAAACCTTTATTATATCATCCCACAAAATTTGGGATTAATTGGGCCTGTATGTTGGGCCTCACAGTCTCATAAGTGGGATGGTGTCCAATCTTCCTTCTCTAGAATTACTTCCATTCATCTCCAAATATCTCCATCATAGTTTATGAATCATCCATTGATCTCTGAATGAAAAATGTTCACATTTAAGTGTAGATATAGTTACCAAAATATCAAATTAAAATATTTATAATTACATTCCTTAGAATCAGATGACTCATTGGGCTTAAATTGGTGTACATTAGGCATGAAGTGCACAAATGATGAGAATGGATGTTCATAATGAAAATGCACTAACTCAGGCCCATAAGATCAAAAATGAACATTTAATACCATTAAAATGTAATTAAAATATATTTTTTTATTGTATAATCATCCTATATATTAAACGAGCCTTGAATCATGATAAAGTCATGTTTTATGTTGCTACCACATTACTATAAATCCATGATTATTTGATCTCATGTTATGATTCCTTATGTTTAGTCATGTTCCATGTCTTTATACATCATTATGTTATGTATTATAACCCATTTTCTAAGCTTTATTTTAATTCTTATTCCCTTACTAGGCTTTTAGCTATCCCATAGTTCATGTTATCCCCAGGTTATCCTATGCAGATGTATTGGATCAAAGGAAGTTAGGATCTCGTAATAGATGATAAATAAATAATATTTTCATTTAGTCCCATGTTTTCATTCTTATGTACCTAGTATTCCAAGAAACTAGACTTTACAATCCTTGGATTGTAATTTGATGTTAAATTATACTTAAAATCATGTAATGATATATGTAAAAAACTAGGGTCTCTATAGTTGGTATCATAGGAAAAGTTTAGTTATTTTTTGAGACTAGTAATAGAGAACTTTATTAAGAACCCTGAGGATAAGAATAAGTATGAGAAAACATCCATAAATTTTTGTAAGTATAGAGTATATGGTTTATCAAGAAAATATATACTTATCTGGATACTACAAGTGGACATGGTTCAGGAACATATGTTCCTAGGAGTAAAAACTCCAACAAGGTGTTCTGGGCCTGACTCGGGGTAACTTGTTACATGACGGCGGGCCTTACTGCGCATGTGGTTTAACACTCATGGGGGATATGATTTTGTAAATTCATAATCTCATTACGAACCATTGTTAAAGGAAAAAAATCCCATAAGAAAATATGCTAGGACACAAATCACGGATAACCTAGATTGAAACCTAGGGAATCACGAGTTAGGATATACTTTTCCTTTAAGAGTTTATAATTTTATGTTTAAAGTTTCCTTTTTTATACTTATTATCTAAGTATTCAATCCCCCTAATTACACTTTATTTTTTTAGTTAATGGTGGTAAATAGAAGAACACATTCCAATAATCAATGTGATTATTTACCTAATGAAATGAAAAATATGATGGGAATAGATGCTCAAAACTTTATGATAGTACTTGCTCAATTGGATCAAGTTATGAATAATAACTTGAATCGTGTGGAATGCCCTCCTTATCTAAGGAAAGAGAAAGTTTCCATCGAATCATTCATGTGGAAAAGGCCTCCCATGTTTAGTAGATCTTATGATCTCCTCCTCGTGGAACAATGGATTAACTCCATTAAAAATATATTCTATGTACTCCAATGATTAGAAGAATAGAAAGTTGTTATGGAGGTCTATTGTTTTGATAGGGAAGCTGATTAGTGGTGGGCACTAATCAAAAATATGAATTCCAATTATGAAATTGATTCCATATATTGGGAGGAATTCAAAAAAAAATGTTTTTCAATAAATATTTTCCCTAAACCTTCCATCTTAAGATGGAAAGGGAGTTCCATGGACTTAAGCAGAATAAAGATGAGTCTATTGGGGTGTATGAAGCAAAAATTACAAGACTTTCAAGATACACCTTATACTTTTTCATGAACACCAAAATTAAGGTGGATCACTTCTTTAGTATACTAAAGCCAAGTCTATGAAAAGAATTAGTGATTTGAGACTTTGACAGTTATGAGGAGATTTTATGTTCTACCCTTAAGGTTGAAATAGAGATCAGAGACTCTCAATGGTCTCATGAGACCAGTGAAAAGAAGAAGAAAATGGAGTCTAATATGGGTGGTCAACAAATAAATCCCTTTATGGAAAAGATAATGAATATCCCACATGTCAAAATTGTGGGAAGAAGCATCCTGAGAACTATCTTAAGGGATCCAGGGAATGATTGAAATGTGGAATAATGGTGAATCTGGAAAAGAACTACTGAATGGATATGAAGAATCTCACTAACTTGGAAGACGAAAGGAAGGTTCATATCAATGCTCAGCCAGTAGTGTAGTGTTTCAACTACAAGGAATATGGGAATTTTTAAAACCAATTCCCTAAGCCCAAGGTTTTTAGAGGGAATCAACAACAACCTCTAAGGAAACAAGGAAGGACATATGCTATCAATACTGTGGATATGGATTTGAACAATGATGTGGTGATAGCTTTGCTAGTTTTTAATTCAAGAATATAGAATGTGTTGAACCCTTTGTGCGATAGTCATTTTAATAATCATAAATCATTGTTTTTATATATGTCAATTTAGTCAATTATTCAATCTATTCTAAATTTTTTTATATATGTTTAATCATGTCTATATATGATTATCTATGATTATTTATGGTTTACTATTGACTTGGAAGTGTTCTGGATTAAATAGACACTTTGTGAGAATTTTATGTTTTTGACTCACCGTTAGTTATATTCTTGAGTCGCCGATAGTTAAAGGAATGAAAACGGTCGCACTGATGACAGCGGTCGCACCGATGAAAATGGTCACACCGATGACAACGGTCGCACCGATGACAACAGTCGCACTGATGACAACGGTCACACTGATGACAACGGTCGCACCGATGACAACGGTCACACCGATGACAACGGTCACACCGATGATACAACTGTCAAGCCGATGCTGATCAAATGACCTACCGAAGTCGATGGTGATCACATGACCTACCAAAGCCAATGCTAATCACATGACCTACCTATACCGATTCATATTCAAATGACCTATCGATCTCATGACTCACCGAAAGTCATGAAAACTGTTTGAATTTTTAATTAACTCTTATTTAATTCCAACGGTCATATTTTCTTAGTTTAATGCACCTGCTATTAATTAATGTTGGTTGTTGGATGTCAAGGAACCGTACCTCGTACCTGTCAAAAATTAATCATTCCCTTTGCTGGATTTCAAGGAATAAAAAGGAATATCGATCCACAGTGAAAAGATATAGATACAACAACACAAAAAAAAATACAGACAGAGACACACAGGAAGAAGAGAGCATATGTGTGTGAAAAGGCCCACGAAACAAAAGAAGAACTTGAAGAACACCTATAAAAACTAGAGAGCTTCAAGAAGATCATTCACCTGGAAGAAACACTGAAGCTGAGTTGTTGTTCCTTACTAAACATCATATGCACAAGGTTGAATAACTGTAGCTGAGAAGAACAACGACACTCTGTTTTGTGTCATCCTCACCAGAAAGAACTCAAATAACATCTGCAAAATCCAAAAGAGTCTAGAGATCATCTTCAATCACTCAAAGCATTCTAAACTCATTATCCATTTATTTCCTCTATATTTTACCTTTGATTAACATTTTGAGAAGTGTGTGTGCATCTGTCTAATTAGACACACACTGACTCCTGAGATGAGCTGGAGGATACTAAATCCTCACACCAAACTCTGTACACCTTTTTATATCCCATTGTGAGTTGTGGAAGAGGTCAAGTGTGACCTGGAAAACCTGAGTGCTGTTGTTATTGTTTACCCACTTAGAATTGTGGTGGAGGTATGAGGACCTGAACAATCTGAGTACTATTGTAAAACCCTAATCCAGGGTGTGGATCATAGTTTATATAAACTGTTTAAGAGGACTAAGTCTCAGCTTGAGACTGAACCTCTTTTTTTAAAACTACTGTGAATTTTGCCTTTGTTAAAACTATTTTGAATATTCCGCTGCTAATTACTTTAAATATAAATCTATTTTAAAGTAACTCTGATTGTTGAACTAGCAATTGTTTGTAATTATTGTGAACCAGTAAGTTAGTTTCAAAAGCTAACCTAATCTTAAAATTAAGTTAACTGAGAAGTAATAAATCTTTGAGAAACTGATTGAACATTTAAAATCTTTATAAATTCGCTACAGTTTAACTTGTTTTATGAATTGGGGGATTTTAATACAAATATTTTAAATCAGAAATTTTAATTGGAACTCAATTCACCCCCCTCTTGAGTATCCACTCTGACCAACATTTGGTATCAGAGGGATTTCAAAACACTATGTTTTCAACTATGATTCTATTTGTATCTTAAAGATCATAAAATTTATGTTATTTCTAAATTTTTATCTCTATAAATACATTTGTTAAAATATAATTATGGATAACAAATTAGAAGGTGTAGCTACCAAACGAACACCCTTCTTTAATGGTGTAAATTATGCCCAATGGAAAATCAAAATGAAAATTCATCTATAAAGTATGTTATTTGACATTTGGACTACCATTGAGACTCAGTATAAGATTCTAGAAACAGTTAGAACTACTTGGGATGAATCCACTAAGAATTCTTACAATAATAATTGTAAAGAAATGAATGCCATGTATTGTGCTTTATGAGATGAAGAATTTAATCTAATATCTGCTTGTAAGATTGCTTATGAAATATGGGATGCTCTGGCTATTTCCCATGAGGGAACAAATAATGTTAAAGAAATGATACTGAATACCTACACTATTAAGTATGATAATTTTAAAATGAATCATGATGAACATATTTCTGATATGTATCTCAGGTTCAAAGAAATTGTAAATATAATGAGCTCACTTGGAAAGGCTGTTCCAGCTAAGGAGAAGATTACAAGAATAATCAAATTCTTGCCAGAAAGATGGAGAGGCACATTAGTTTCAATTAGAGAATCTTGTGACATTGGTGCTTTTCCTAGCAAGGAATTCATTGGTAAGTTAATGATGTATGAGGAAGAACTAATAGTAAACAAGGAAGAAGATGATGAACCAAGTAAGAAGTCTGTGGCTTTCAAGACTTCTACTTAAAAACTTAAGGACAAAGGGAAAATTCCAAGTGAATGTGATAGCTCAAGCTATGAAGAAAGTGCATCAGACAATGATGCTAAGATGGATCAGATAGCCAGATGATTTAAGAAGTTTTATAGGAATAAGAATTTTTTCAGAAAATCAAACTATAGGGGAAAGTATGACAACAAAGGTTATTGGAAGAAAGATTGGAAAAGGATTGATAAGGGTGATGACATAGTCTGCTACGAATGCATGAGGAAAGGACATGTGAAAGCTGACTGTCCAAAATTAAAGTTCAAGAAGAAATATGACTATAAGGATAGAAAATACAAGAAAGCTATGAAAGAAACCTGGAGTGCTTCAGAAGACAGTTCAAGTGATTCTGATTCTACTCAGGATGAAAAATATCAAAAAGATAATATGTGTTTCATGACAAACACATCTGAGGAAACTTTCTTGAAAAGTTCCTATAGGAAGACATGGTATTTGGACAGTGGATGTTCAAGACACATGATAGGAGAATTTTCATGCTTCAAAAGATTAATCAAGATCAATAGAGGATATGTCACCTTTGGTGATAACTTTAAAGGGAAAATCATTGGCCTAGGTCAAATTGGTAACACTGATTCAGTTTTAATTTCTAAAGTATTATTTGTAGAAGGATTAAAATATAACTTGTTAAGTATTTCTCAGTTATGTGATGATGGTTTTAATGTTAAATTTGAAAATTATTCTTGTAATGGTTTTAGTTCTAAAAATGTTTTAGTATTTTATACCTTAAGAAATGAAAATGTACATGCTGTAGATTTGAATTCCTTAGTTAAGTAGAATATTACTTGTTTAAATGATTTTCATAAAGAATATTGGCTTTGGCACAGAAGATTAGGACACTGCAATATACATTCACTTAGAAAACTGACTAGGAATAACTTAGTTAGAGACCTACCTAAACTTGGATTCCCAGTAGATAAAGTTTGTAATCCCTGTCAAAAGGGAAAGAAACATAAAGTTTCTTTTAAATCAAAGAAAGAAGTTTCAACTTCTCAACCACTCAAGTTGGTTCACATGGACTTGTTTGGACCTTCTAGAGTTTCTATTTTAAATGGAAAGCACTATGTTTATGTTCTAGTAGATGACTTTTCTAGATATACTTGGGTATAATTTTTATCTCACAAAAGTGAAGCTTTCTCTTACTTTATTAAATACTCCAAGTCTGTAGAAAACTGTAGTGGACTTAAGATTAAAACCTTGAGAAGTGATCGTGGTCGTGAGTTTGAAAATCATGAGTTTGAATCTTACTGATCACATAATGGCTATAATCACTACTTTTCTGCCCCTAGGACACCTCAACAGAATGGTGTATTAGAAAGAATAAGTAAAACTTTTCAAGAGATTTTGAGGAAAATGCTCAATGAATATAACATACCTATTTACTTTTTGGATGAAGCTGTCAATACAACTTATTATATTATAAACAAAGTCTTGATTAAACCTGTTCTTAAGAAAACTCCTTATGAGATTTGGAATAATAGGAAACCTAAACTTAGTTACTTCAATGTTTTTGGCTGTAAAGTTTCTATTTTGAATACTAAAGATAATCTAGACAAGTTTGCATCCAAGAGTGATGAAGGAATCTTTTTAGGATATTCAATTACAAGAAAAGCCTATAGAGTTTTTAATAAGAGAACCAAATGTGTGGAAGAATCTGTTCACATCAAATTTGATGAAACTGATCCACATGAAACTAAACCTACTGTTGAAAATCCTAAAGAAGACTTGTCTATTCTGAATCCTATTGATAAAGATAGTGGGCCTGTTGTAAAGACAACCAGCTCTGGAAATACACCAGAACCTACTTTTGTTGAACCCGAACCTAGAGAAGAACCTAAAATTTCTAGTCCTACCTTTACTAGATCAAATAGGATTCTAAAGAACCATCCTTTAGATGCAGTTGTAGGTAACCTGAATAGAGGAACACAAACTAGAGCTTCTCTGAGAAATCAGGTTGAACATCAAGCCTTTATTTCACAGATAGAACCTAAAAATATCAATGATGCAATCAATGATGAATTTTGGGTAATGGATATGCAAGAAGAGTTAAATAAATTTGAAAGAAACAAAGTCTGGGAATTAGTAGAACGACCCAAGGACACCTTGACCATAGGTACTAAATGGGTATTTATAAATAAAGTTGATGAATCTGTAAACATCATTAGAAACAAAGCTAGATTAGTTGCACAAGGTTACAATCAAGAAGAAGGAATAAACTATGAAGAAACCATTGCACCTGTAGCTATATTAGAATCCATTATGATCTTACTTGCCTATGCATCTCATCTGAATCTCAAGTTATATCAAATGGATGTCAAAAGTGCATTTCTAAATGGTTTTATAATTGAAGATGTTTTTGTTGAACAACCACCTGGATTTATAAACCCACATTTTCAAAATCTTGTTTTTAAACTTTCTAAAGCCTTATATGGTTTAAAACAGGTTCCAAGAGCTTGGTATGATAGAATTACAAATTTTCTTATTTCTAAAGGTTTTACTAAAGGAATTGCTGATCCCACTATGTTTATTAAAATAATTTCTAAAGATATTTTGATTGTACAAATCTATGTTGATGATATTATCTTTGGATATTCTAAAAATTCTTTATGTACTGATTTTTCAAAGATTATGCAAAATGAATTTGAAATGAGTTTAATGGGAGAACTCAAGTATTTTCTTGGATTTCAAATTTTTCAAAATAAATATGGCATTATTTTAAATCAAAGTAAATATACAAAGGATCTTTTAAAACGTTTTGGTTTGGATAGTAATAAGGAAAGTGATACACCTATGAGTACCACCTGTAAGTTGGATGATGATGAAACTGAGAAACCAGTTGATAAAACAAATTATAGAGGTATGATTGGAAGCTTACTTTACCTTATTTCTAGTCAAACAAATATCATGTTTAGTGTATGCATGTGTGAAGGATTTCAAGATAATCCTAAAGAATCTCATTTGCTTGCTGTTAAAAGGATTTTAAAATATCTTAAACATACTACCAATTTAGGATTATTTTATCCAAAAGGAAAACCTTTTGACTTAATAAGATATTCAGATGTTGAATTTGCTGGTTCCAAGTTAGATAGGAAGAGCACATCAGGAACATGTAATTTATTAGGAAAGTCCCTGATATCTTGGTGTAGTAAGAAACAGAACTCTGTTGCATTATCTACTGCTAAAGTAGAATACATTGCTGTTGATAGTTGTTGTGCATAGATTCTGTGGATAAAACACACTTTATTGGACTATGGATATCAATTTATACATGTGTCTATAAATTGTGATAACACTAGTGCAATTAATATCTTTAAGAATCCTGTGTCTCACTCTAGGACTAAGCACATTGATGTCAGACATCACTTTTTGAGAGGTCATTATCAAAAGGGTGATATTTCTCTAGAATTTATTGACTCTGAACATCAATTGGATGATATTTTCACCAATCCCTTAAGCTTTGAAAGGTTATATTTTATTAAAAAAGAGTTAGGTATGATCGATCAGTGAAATAGATCATTGAAGCTGATCAGTAAAGCCGATCAGTGAAGCCAATCAGTGAAGCCGATCAGTGAACCCGATCAGTGAACCCGATTAGTGAACCTGATCAGTGAACCCAATCAGTGAAGCCGATTAGTGAAACCGATCAGTGAAACTGATCAATGAAACTGATTAGTGAAATTGATCAGTGAAACCGATCAGTGAAACTGATTAGTGAAACCGATCTATGCTATCGATTGAGTTATACAGTATATGAAACTGTTAGTGTTTATTGAAACAATGTTGTTTTACATAATTGATATTATATTTAATATTGTAACCCTAAAGGATAAAATTAATGACCCGAGGCTATTTCAATTTCTATGAATGGTTGACCTTCCATCTCCTTCCGAACTCTACATTTTCTGAATCTCGAAACATTCGAACCTTTTGAACCTCTGAAACCTTTTGAACCTTTCAAACCTCTCAAACTTCTCGAACCTCTAAAAACTCTAAAACCTCTAAAACCTCTAAAACCTCCAAATGGAAAAGAAAAAGTGACAAGACAAGGAATCTGAAATCTCCTCACCTGTGAAACACGCTCGAGGAGAATCGAGCAGCACGTCTCAAAAGTCTGTGAACTCAAAATTGGAGACTTGGGTGGTCACTGCAGAAAAAGAAGTAAGTTCCGAATGGGTGTTATCAAGTAAGTCTATGCTTTTAAAAGTGTTGGAGATGCAAGAATGGAAATACTGGTTCTGTAATAATAACCGAGTCTACTACCCAAAGCTAGTGCATGAGTTTTATTTGAATTTGAGTATAGCATTGGAAGGAGTAGAAGCTGCAAGATTGTCTTTAGTGATCAAAGGTAAAAAGATAACTTTTTCATCGAAGCAATGGGATGAGTGTTTGGGGGTACCACACAAAGGTATATATGAGGATTACACTGGTAATATTCCTCCTACCACTGAATATTTTTCATATGAGTATACTCTGGAGATGTTGACTGGAAAATCTGAAACCATAAGAATAAAAGCTGCTAAGTTAGATGGAGAAAGTAGAATATTGTTTAAATTTATTCAACACCAAATCTGTATCAGAAAGGGTAATTTTTCTTCTATGAAGTATCAGGATGTGTTCTTGTTGTTTTTATTGCTAAATGATGAGAAGATCAGCTTTTGTAGATACATTACTGTTCATATTGCTGAGATGGTAAAGCCATCCAAGAAGGCTACAACCTTATTATATGCTAAGCAAGTATCTGCCATGCTAAAGTCTTTGGGCTTTGTTGAAGATGGAGATGAGTGTATCTCATATAGTATTAGTTTTTTTATTAGTAATGATATCTATAAAAGAATGAAAATCAACTAGAATTCATGGAAGAAGACATGGGTTTCTAATAAAGATAGGTTGTATGAATCCTTTAATCCTACTGACCACTCTAAGAGACCAAAGGGGATGATAGATCCCGGTTTAAAACCTGATGATGAAGTTGTTTATTCTGATGAGGAAGAAGAGATAGAAGTTCCTAAAGATACTGGAGAGTTCAGTAGGAAAGAAACAGGGGAAGCTGAACCTATTGATGATGTTGATACTGAAAAGGAACTTGAGTCACCTCCTGATGACAGGAGTGACCCTGATACAATAAGTCCAAAGAAAAGAATGGAATTCAGACCACCAAGTCCACCTCTTAAGTTACCTGAGTCAGAACCCCTTCTAGGTGATGAAGAAGAATTTGACACTGAAGTATCCAATTCTGACCAGTATGAATCCAGTAACAAAGAAAGTACCAATGAGACTTTAGTAAACAATAATAGAAATAGTAATGGTGATGATGATGATGATGATGCAAGTACTAGAACAGTGGATGGTCATGATATGATTCAAGATGATCCACAACCACAATCAGTTGAGCAAGAAACCATTCCTGAGGCTGAAGGGACAGTGCAGTCTGCGATTGATGTAGATGGGGGAGACTCTATTGAAAATTCTGGTAAATCTGATTTTGTAAAGCCTAAGTATACCTCTTGTAAAGCTGAATGGGAAGACCACCTAGGTTTTTCAGTTCTAGGTTTGGATTATTCAAAGGAAGAGGAAGAGGAAGTGGATGTTGTAGGAGTAAGCCATATAGTTGAGGCTGAACCAGTTGCTGAGGAAGTGAAAGTGACTACAGAAAGACCTGGTTCTTCTATTTCTCGATCTGATTTTGAAAAGTTTAAAGATGAGTTGCTCCACACAGTCAGAGAAACAATGAAAGAGGAATTATCTAATGCTCCTTCTCTTGTGAATCTATCTGAGGCTGCTATGGATACTATAACTCAAAGAGTGGTAAATATTATCAATCCAAACCTGGGAAATACTGGTGAGATGATTGGCAGACACATTTCATCTCTAAATCAAGCGCTCAAGGATTTGAGCAGTGATTTAGTATCACTGTCAGGAGAATTTAGATCATCCATCACTGGTATGATGGAAGTTTTTAGAAACTTGATAGAAAACCTAAAGAAATCTTATTTGAGAAAATTAAAGGCAGAGATAACTCAGATTTTTGCTCAGGCTAGCTCATCCAAAGTGACCAAGATCACTAGACATGATATTAATGCCTTAAAAGATGTTATAAAGGAAGAGTTAGCAGCCTTTGGACAAATTTTGGAATTGGAATATTTGAAAAACATGAAAGAAAATAGTGATCATATTCACAAGATAGTGAAGCTGTATTCGGCTGATGCTACTAAAGTTCAGAAAGAGATCAAAGAAAAATTGGATCACTATTTTTCTAAAATTTATACCAAGCATGAGTTGAACCATCAGTTTAAAGTCCTGGCTGAGAATTTGAGGCTACCTCCAGTCACTCAATCCTTTAAGACTCAGGTCAAATGGTTAAAGGATTTTACTCCCACTCCAGAGAATTTCATGCAGAACAAAGATGATTTTGAGAAGGCCATGAAATATGGCAGTGAAGTAATTCAGGATTTTATCAATATGCTTAAACCATATCTTCATGTGCAAGAAAAAACCATTTTTCTTCCTACTGCTGAGCCTCTCAGTCCATCCAGTGTTTCTCCTGGTCAGATATCAGTCTCTCAAGATTTATCCAATATTCGTCCAGTCATTCAGCAGTAACCTTCAAGAGAATCTTCTGTTCACCAGCAAGTAACCTTGGCACCCACTATGCTTCCAACCCGAGCTGTGTTACCTCCTCTCTCCATCCGGCCAGATCGACCTTCCACCAAACCACCTTCTAGCCCATGACAACGGTCACACCGATGACAACGGTCGCACCAATGACAACGGTCGCACCGATGACAATAGTCGCACCAATGACAACGATCACACCGATGATACAACTGTTAAGCCGATGCTGATCAAATGACCTACCAAAGCCGATGCTGATCACATGAGCTACCGAAGCCGATGTTGATCACATGACCTACCTATACCGATGCAAATTCAAATGACCAACCGATCTCATGACTCACCGATAGTCATGAAAACTGTTTGAATTTTTAATTAACTCTTATTTAATTCTAACAGTCATATTTTCTTAGTTTAATGCACCTGATATTAATTAATGTTGGTTGTTGGACGTCAGGGATACCTTATACCTATCAAAAAGTAATCATTCCCTTTGCTGGATTTCAAGGAATAAAAAAGTAGATCGATCCGCAGTGAAAAGATATAGATACAACGACACAAAAAATAGACAGACAGAGACACACAAGAAGACGAGAGCGTACGTGTGTGAAAAGGCCCACGAAACAAAAGAAGAACTTGGAGAACACCTGTGAAAACTAGAGAGATTCAAGAAGATAATTCACCTAGAAGAGACACTGAAGCTGAGTTGCTGTGCCTTATTGAACATCATATGCACAAGGCTGAATAACTGTAGCTGGGAAGAACAACGACACTCTGTTTTGTGTCATCCTCACCAGAAAGGACTTGAATAACATCTGCAACATCCAAATGAGTCTAGAGCTCATCTGAAATCACTCAGAGCATTCTAAACTCATTATCCATTTATTTCCTCTGTATTTTACCTTTGATTAACATTTTGAGCAGTGTGTGTTCATCTGTCTAATTAGACACACACTGACTCCTGAGCTGAGCTGGAGGATACTAAATCCTCACACCAAACTATGTACACCTTTTTGTATCCCACTGTGAGTTATGGAAGAGTTCAAGTGTGACCTTGACAGCTTGAGTGTTGTTGTTGTTGTTTACCCACTTAGAATTGTGGTAGAGGTCTGAGGACCTGAACAGTCTGAGTACTATTGTAAAACCCCGATCCAGGGTGTGGATCATAGTTTATATAAACTGTTTAAGAGGACTAAGTCTCAGATTGTGACTGAACCTCCTGTTTTAAAACTATTGTGCCTTTTTTCTTTGTTAAAACTATTTTGAATATTCTGCTGCTAAGTACTTTAAATATAAATATGTTTTAAAGTAACTCCGATAGTTTAACTAGAAAGTGTTTGTAATTATTGTGAACTAGTACGTTAGTTTCAAAAGCTAACTTAATCTTCAGATTAATTTAATTGAGAAGTAATCAATCTTTGAGAAACTGATTGAATATTTACAATCTTTATAAATTCACTACAGTTTAACTTGTTTTGTGAATTGGGGGATTTTAATACAAATCTTTTAAATTAGAAATATTAATTGGAACTCAATTCACCCCCCTCTTGAGTATCCACTCTGACCAATAGAATGTACTATTTGATTATGGTTCTATGCATTCTTTCGTATCTAGTAAGTTTAGTAGAACTATTCAAACACCACCTAAAAATTTGGAGGTTGAGTTATCTGTGAGAACAACTAATGGGGAAATTATTATATCCAAAGAAAACAACTCCTCTCGGGTTAATATTTGTGGGATGAACATCCCATACAATCTTTTTATACTCCCTTTGGTAGAGTTTGATGCTATTTTGGGCATGGATTGGATATTTTTATATAAATCCAACATCAACTATTGAGAAAGGGAGATCACTCTTTACATCCTAAAGAATCCCCCAATTCATTAAAAGTGTAAGGAGGAAGATGAATATAATTTAAACTCATCATCTCAAGTGTGGATATTGCTTCCTTAGGAGAAAACATATCTCACACAAATGACTGAGACAAAGGAGATGATCATGCTCGAAGATATGCCCATCACGAGGGATTACACTGATGTATTCCCTGAAGAGTTGTCTAGTCTTCCCCCTAATCAAGAAGTTGATTTCCTAATTGAAATTATTCTTGTGTCTCTTCCTATATCAACGAAACCTTATAGAATGACCACCATTGATCTGGAATAACTAAAGAAGAAGTTACAGGAGAATCTAGACAAGGGTTTTTTAAGCCCAAGTGCTTCACCATGGGGTGAGTTAGTCCTCTTCATAAATAAGAAGGATGGATCAATGCACCTCTATATCTATTATCATGAGCTTAATAAAATTGTGATAAAGAACAAGTATCCCTTTCCATGGATAGATGACTTGTTTGATCATCTACGTGGGTCCGGTTATTTCTCTAAGGCAGACCTTCAGTTGTGATATCACCAATTAAAGGAGAGGAAGGAACATTTTCCCATGATGGCCTTTCGAACAAGGTATGGACACTATGAGTTCATAGTGCTGCCCTTTAGACTCAATAATGCTCTAGAAATTTTCATGAATTTAATGGATAGATTATTTATAGATTACCTCAACAAATTTGTGGTAGTATTTATTGATGATATTATGATATAGTCTAAGAGCAAGGAGGAACATGAGGATCATTTGAATATTGTACTAAAGACGTTTCAAAGGGATAAATTATATGAAATGTATAGTAAATGTGAGTTTTTGATGGAGGAAGTATCATTCTTGGGGCTTATTATCACCAGTAAAGGAATATATGTAGACCCTTCCAAGATAAAGGCAATTGAAGAGTGGCCCAAGCCAATATCTGTAATGGATATCCACACAATTTATGGTCTATATGGGTATTACTGATGATTTTTGAAGAACTTATCATTATTTTCAAACAAAATACACAAGCTAACAAAGAAGGGAGTGAAGTTTGTCTATACTCAAGAATGTGAGTAAAGCTTTAAGGAGCACAAAAAGAGGCTTATCAATGTGCCATTACTCACACTCCCGACAAGTGGAGAAATATTTGTGGTGAAAATCGATGCTTCCAAGAAAATATTAGGCTGTGTACTGATGAAAAATGATAAAGTGATAGCCTATGACTCAAATAATTTGAAAATTCATGAGAAAAACTATTCTACGCATGATCTGGAGTTTCCAACTGTGATATTTGCATTGAAAATATAGAGGCATTATCTCTATGGGGAGAAGTTTGAGATATATATTGATTACAAGAGTGTAAAATATATATTCACACATAAAGATATTAATATGTTCCAGTGAAGATGGTTGGAGATCATCAAGGATTACAACTTCTCAATCCACTACCATCCTGGTAAGACAAATAAGGAGACATATGCTCTAAGTTGAAAGGATCCTACATCTTTATCAATGATGATAATTGAGAAGAATCCAATCTTCTTAGACTTAAAGAGGATGGACATGGTAATTATTAAGGGAGGAACATAATTAATCCTTTCTCAAATGATTTCTCAACCATTCCTTGTGAAGAAAATAAAGGATTCTTAAAGAAATGATGTAGAAATTTAGAAAAGGGTGGAAGTTATCTGAAATGGGAAATCATAAGAGTTCAACATTAGTGAGGTTGGAGTTGTAAGATTTGGGTCATGACTATGTATACTATCCTATCAATAGATAAAGAAATATCTTTTGAATGACACACATAGCTCAACCTTCTCTATTCACCTAGGGAGCACAAAGATGTATTGATATCTTTGGGAGAACTTTTGGTGGGACAATATGAAAAAAGAGATCACTAAATATACATCAAAGTGCATGGTATGTCAGCAAGTGAAGTCTTAAAGACAAAAGTCTAAAGGGATGATGAAACCATTACACATAACAACATGGAAATTGGAAAACATCACCATGGATTTTTTACTAGACTTCCAAAGACTTCCAGAGGAAACAATTTAATATGGGTTATTGTGGATAGTCTTACAAAGATAGATCACTTTATCACAATTCCAGAGGACTTCTCACTGGATCAAATTTCATGGACATAAATCAAATAAGTGGTAAGGTTTTATGGAGTACCACTATCTATTATATCTGAATGAGATATGAGATTCACCTACAAGTTTTGGAAAAGTCTCCAACATGCTCTAAGCACTGAGCTAAACTTTAGTACAACCTATCATCCTTAAACTGATGGCCAATCTAAGCAGACTATTCAGAAACTAAAATACATATTGAGAGCATGTCCTATAGACTTTGAAGGATTATGATACCAACATCTTCCTGGTTGAGTTATCTTACAATAATAATTTCCAATCAAGAATCCCAATAGCTCCATATGAATCCTTTTATGGGAAATGGTGAATAATATTGTAATGTTGGCATGAAGTCAGTGAACGTAAGATGCTAGGACCTAAAATGGTCAAATAAATGGTGGAGAAGGTGAAAATAATTTAGTAGCACATTAAGGCATCCCAAATTTGATAAAATATCTATGCTGAAGATCATCATTGGGACCTGGAGTTTAAGGTTGGAGACATGGTATTCCTCATATATCTCCATGGAAGAGGATCATGAGATTCATGAAGAAAGGGAAGCCATGTCCCAGGCACATCATCCCCTTTGAGATCCTTGATCATGTTAGAGATGTGGCCTATTGACTAGAACTTACACCAACCATGTCTCAAGTACATAATGTATTACACGTATCCCTCTTAATAAAGTACATATCAAATCCTTCACATGTACTAAATTCAGATGTGGTACAGTTGGAGAATGATCTTTCTTACGAGGAACATCCAATGAAGATCTTGGATCATAAATATAAAGTTCTATGCAACAAGACTACTCACCTATTCAAATTACTATGACAGAACCATAAGTACGAAGAGGAAACATGGGATCCAGATGAAGAAATGAATTAAAAGTACCCACACCTGTTTTCACCTTAGTATGTAAAATGAAATTTTGAGGGTGAAATTTCATAAGGGGGGAGAATGTATCAGCCCAAAGTTTTACCTATAGAAATTACCTTATTATAATTATTTAATATGGTATAAACACATATATAACTCAACATAAGCTTTATAAATGATGAATGAATGAAATAAGAAGCGTTTCTAGAAGTTAAGAAACTTATACCGATGAAATAGTAACTTGAACTTTCGAATAGTAATGTGACCCTTATGAATAGTAAAATGGCCAATTGAATATTCACATCACCAATGAAATTATAGATAAAATTTATCCATATTATAAGTTACAATATGATATAATTATATCATAGTATAAGAAAATAAATAATTTAAAAATTATTAATTATGTGTTGGTATTTTTATAGGTCATAAATATTTAATTACAATTTTTGATTAATTTAATAATTTAAAAGAAAATTTCTTTTCATAAAATGTATCCATAAATTAATATTTTGATGTATAAATATTATAACATAATTTTATGAGACCTTAATTAATTTTTCAAAGTGTTAGAAAAGCAGTTTTAATTTATAATTTGTATTTTCCAAGTAAATGATGATTTTAATTAAAAATTAAAATTTTCATATTTAGAAAAATTATTTTCATAAAATTGAGTTCATTTTTGAATTATACACATTAAAAAATGGTTAGGGTTATTTTTTGTGTTTTCTCTGAAATACTTGATTTTTTTTGTGAATAGTAAAATACGGTAATTTACGGTATATATACATTATATGTTAAATACACTATTAATTGAGTCATGGATAATCTAAGCACAATTGGTTAGAACCCACATGACCCAATTACTATATTTAGTCTCAAAAATCAACACTATTTCTTTTCTTGAGCAAAATAATAAAATTTTGAGTAAAATAATGAGAAAACACTCCTCTCATCCACTATAAATACCACCCCTCACCACCTCTTCTCCTCACAAATTTCATGCCTTAAGACTTGTCCAAATTATGATAAAATATCCTCCCAATTCCCTTACCCATCCCCAAGATCTTTTGGTCTTAATAAAAGACCAAAACCAATCCTCTAAGGAGTTTCTCAAGAAGAAGGAATCAAGAAGTAAAACCCTCTTCCGTTTTCTTTCAATTTCTTTTCAAGTTCCTTTATTTTCTTTTTTATATACTCACCTAAACTCATAAAAATGGAATGAAAACTCCATAATATTACATATAATGGAATTTTATCATGTTTATGTAATAATTATTCATCAAATATTTTCTCCTCTCTCTTTTACTTTAAGAATGAAAACGTCGTCCGTGAGGTGCTGATTTACCACCTTCACAGATAATGTGCTTTCATATTTAAATTTCATCTTCAAGGCTGGTCATGAAACAATTTTTATGGTTAAAAAATATTATAATATATTTATTATATATTATTTAATGTTCTAGAATCATTTTTAACACATGATATTAATTTATAAAACAAAATGAATTTGTTGTGATAAAAAAACACTAAATTAATCTAAATGATTATCATTAATGTTTTATCTAATGAATAATCCTAAATCCTGAAAACAATGGTATTTTAATACTATATAAGTTCATTAATAACATATAAGTTTAGTTTTGGAAAAATATCCTCATTCTATATGATTTTCCATACACTTATACAAGTAACCCGATCATGAAAACCAAGGAAATCAATGCTCCCAAACGATGAAATTGAATCTGTTAACCCATAAAAATGCCATAAATGAACTTAATAAAGTTATAATAAATAAAATAAATATATAAATGGTTCTGAAATTATTAATTAATGAATATAATTTTATTATTCAGGACATTAAGATCAAGTGAATAACACCTTTGGACTTAAGGTAAGGGATTCTACTCAAACCTCCATTATTCCTTCAGGTTACTCCTTCTCTCTTTTTACCCAAAGGAAATTCTCTTTTAGTTTTATGTATATACTCTAAATTTTGTTTATATGTTTCAAATTCATTTATAAATATCCATTTATACTTATTTTCTAGGTTATACATATTTTTAAAAGGTTCCCTACTCAATTCCTCCTGATAAGCAAGCCCGATTTAAAGAAACTTCCCAAATTCTCACCCATTTTCAAGTGTACTCCATAATATATTTTATAAAAACATTATTTTTATAAAATCAATCATTTTATCTGAAAAAACCACCCTAGTTAAATTCTAGTTTAATACGAACAATTATGCCTTTTCCATTTTAAAGAATCTTGAAAATTTTCCCTTAAACCGTACTAAAATGTTTTATTTCTAAAGTTTCTTAAACACTATTTTCCATTCAGTTTGAAATCAATTATCATGATATATTAATATATTTCTTTAGTAATTTCCATGCATGATTTAATTCCTTTCTTTCATGGAAACTTTTATTATACTCCAATTTATTATGCTCTTGACATGATTATGATACCCAATTATTTCCATGGGTAACCCTTATGTTTATGTATGATTGATTATGTATGATTATTTATGTGGAAAGTATATTCATGAAAATGTTATGATAGGTACACCCAGATACATCTCCATGCATTGGGTAAATTTTAGTCTCATGAGATGTTATGTGCAATGGTCTTGGTGGATAGTCTTGACTCATGCTCCATGTGCAACAGTCTTGGTGGTTAGCCATGACTCATGATTCTCTATATGCAATGAGCCTTGACTCATGAAAAATTCATGTTTTATATTGCTTCCGTAATACTATTAATCCATGATTATATGATCCCATGTAATTATTCATTATTTTTAATCATGTTCTATGTATTTATATATCATTATGTTATGTCTTCTAACCCATGTGCTAAGCTTTATTTTAATGTTTATTCCTTTACTAGGATTTTAGATCATCCCTTTGTTCATGTTATCCATAGGTTATAATATAAAAATATAATAGATCAATAGAAGTTAGAATATCATAATGGATGATAAATAAATAAATGTTTCATTTAGTGCCATGTTTTTTGTCTTATATACCTAGTATTCCAAGACCCTATACTTTACAATCCTTGTCTTGTAATTTGATGTTAAATTATACTTAAAATCATGTTATGATATATGTAAAAGACTAGGGTTGATGTACATGCAATGTAAATGGATTAAACATATTTTAATGGTTTCCAAAAATATTCCATTAAAGGTTTACATGTCGTGTCTTTGGTTCAGGCCATGTATTTGAAAAAATTGGGTTTTTATAAAATGGTGATGCATTTTACGGTGATTTTAGCCTTTGTGGAATGCACAGAATGTAATGGGATTACAATCCATGTAAATATTTCATCTTTTTGGGTTTATACATGTTTTGGATGATTTATTTATTTTTCTTCATACATCCTTCCCTCTCTCAACCCAGAACTCACCCTAGGCGATTTTGGAGATCTCCTCTACTTCTGAATCATTCATTCGGTGATCAATCATCAGGGTTGTTGCGGTGTGAATCTAGGGGTAAAAATTACTTATGTTTCTTATTTGGATTTGTTTTCATATATGGTTTTGGTAAAGTTTGTGTTCATATTTGTGGTTGGATAATATTTTGTATTGATCCTTTATAGTTTTTTTAACATCCCTTGTCTTTCGACGTTCAATCTCTCGGTTTACAATCACTATTATCAAAGGTGGCTAGGTTTATACCATTTAATGTAGGTGTTTCTATACAATGTGTTAATTATATGAATTTATTATCATTATTGTAAATTTTTTTGGGTTGTTCATTGATTTGAAGTAATATGTGGTTTCAATGGATTTATTGAAAAGTAAAATGTTTTAAATGAGTTTTTATTTGAAAATGGATTTTATTGATTTGGAAATGGGTTTTAAAATATTTAAGTAGATTGTCTTGGCTTTGAAAATGTTTTATAAAATTTTTAGCATGTTTTGAAAATTATTTTGATATTATTTTCACTTTGGTAACCTTGGGTGCATCGATAAATATACATGGGTAGAATTAGTGTGTTTGGAACCACTAGGAGGTAATCTTTGGGATGCCTATAGACTTGGAAGGACTCAATATTAGTTGGATCCAATGCTATGAATGTTTAGGATCATTAATTTCTAGTATTTATTATACCTTAAGCTAGATACCAAATGATAGTTTGATTTTTCATCCATGGTTATTTATCACATGATTATTTTTATCATGGATTATTGCTCATAGGTTTTTATATGAGATTGTATCACATGTAATTTCATGACGGTATTTCATGGATATGTGTTTACTTTCTTACCTTATGATGCATGGATATGATTTCCTATTTTATCACTTCTACTTTTCATATTTATGGGTTGAGAATATGAAAGTATTTTATGAAAATCAAAGGAAAAATTATTTAAAAAAGGATTGGATTTATGAAATTGCTTTATAAAACTGTTTTTAAGATATAACTATTGAATTCTTGATATTAGACCTTGTATAGACTCTTTGGAGGTATCTTACTGGACTTTTTTCTCACACCCTATTTTTTTTTACTTTAGGTAGTTTTAGATTTTGTATTATAGGATTCGGGTAAATGGAATGACATTTTGTAGCATAGTGGCTTCTCTTGTTGATGTTGCCTTCGATTCGGGTTGGTTTGGAGGTGACTATTGGTCACATGGAGACTTTTTGGTCTTGATTTATTCATACTTTTTAGTTTATTCAGTCTGGCTTGTATTGTTTGGATCTGGTTGTGTATTTTTCTTCTACATAGTACTCTAGTTTTATGCCTTGTTTATCTATATTCAAGACTTATTATATTTTCCTGTTTCCCATTTTGTTATACCTCACTATGAGACAATCCGTCTTGGGTGGCTTGTCTAGTTGACTTGGTTTGGTCTGTTATAAAGCCATATAATCCCTCTCTCGAAAGTATTCAAGAAAAAAAAATCATATAATGGGGGAGAACTTGTTTTGGGAAAATTTATGATATGGAAAGACCCCCACTTATCCTTTGAATTTGATTTTCAATAAGGGGTAGAAAATAATTTTTCACCAAATATTGATGTTTATGGTGTGTGTTGATATTGAAATAAAATAAAATGGGGGGATTATTGAGACAAATTAAGTGTTTCATTTTTTCAATGATTCAATATTTTTTTGGAGATTTTGAGATGAGTTGATCATGCTTAGAGTATTATTATGGATTCATGAAATTGCATTGGATTTCAAGCTTGATAAACCCTCCTTTATAACTCTGATGATTTTTGAATTGTTCTTAAAGTTTAATGACATGTGATAATTTCAATAGGAGAGTGCACATTTTTATAACTTTTTATAAAATCAAAGACCATGAAAATATTTATTTTCATAAATAAATGTTTTGTATAAGGCCATGAAATATTTTATTTTTTCATGAGGATATTATTGGAAAGAAGTCCATGCAAAAATATTAGTGTTTTTTCATGATGATTAAATGATGATGGTTGAAATCATAAAGAATAATTTTGATTATTAAAGAAGTGTTTTGTAATTTATATAAATAAATTACATGGTATAGATAATGGAGGATTCAATTGTTTTGAGAATTATTTTTTGAGAAATTGGTTGAGGTACTTAGACAAGTATTTTTTTGAGAGTTTATTAAAAAATGGGACCAACCAAAGACATCCAAGGGGGGACAACTCAACCATATATAGGAGAAAGATCAACCACATGGGGTCCAAAACATGTATGTGTATCCATAGAAGAAGAGGATATCACTGAAATAGGTAGTTAGAGATTTTTGTGCATAGGGAGAAATAGTGCCACCGTGAGGGATGACATAACAACGGTGGGGTGTCAGCATGGGTTGGTGCTAATGGAACCCAGTGCAGACCCAATTACCTATAGCTGACCAGAAAAGGGAACATGATGTCTTATATAGAAAAGGAAAGCCACCAAGAATACTAATGTGGGATGAGTGGGTGAAATTCACTATTTACCTGCCTTAAAATATTACACATATAAGAGGACTGACTGATTTGATTTATCACCATCATTCGATCAAGTCGAGGAGATTCGTCTTCCTTACAATATGTCTCTACTCAATCTCTTGGATCTACTACATGTGTTATTCGTGATCAAACCACATAAAGTATATGGATCGACCACATTCTATTTTAGATTGACTATTCCCATAAGTATTGATTTCACATCTTTCCACTGATGGACCACACGTCCATGATCGACTACATACGAGGTCCTGTTGTGAAAAAAACACTCAAAGCAAACACATGAAGGATTCAAAGAAAATGAAACTTGTATTAAAGAAACCATGAGTTAACTTTGATATATTTTATAAAGAAAATAGTGATAATGTGTTCAACTTGATCTTTCACAATAATTGATGAACCAAACATGCATGGATATGAAGCTTCTTTGTGCTAAGAAAAAAGTATTTCTTCTTTAATTTGATTGAGGACGAGTGAGCTCAAAATTATTTTTCATGAATTAAGTTCTAATTATATTCATGAATCAGTTTTGAAAATTAAATATAGTTACATCCATGCATTGAAAGGATAAATCGAGTTTGAATCATGATACATAATAATTCATGATGGAATAATTAGTTCTTCCTACTGAAATAGAGGGTTTAATATCATGCAATAAATGCATATGAATCAAATAAGAAGAAGAATACATGGAAATTAGTTTATCCCAAGATTTATGTGTTTTATAGGTTTAACCTAAGTTCTTTGATTATTTTATATAGGCTCAAGTTCATGCTTATTACACAATGCATGCATGAATATCAGATGAGATCAAGCTGTGGTATTTCATTTATGATGATTTAAGCCCAAACTTTCAGGTATTAAAGATGATGCATGATATTTATTTAACATGTTAAGAAATGGAGTAGTTCAATGTGTACATGAATTTCTTAATTCATGATGAATGATTTTGTGTATTGAGAAGTTAATGAGAACATGGTTATGCATTAACTACATGAAGAAGAAAATAGAATACCACAATTCCATGGATAATTAGTATGAGTAATTATGAAAGGATTTGGAGAATAATTATCATGGAATTAAAGATGAATTATTATGGATTATTAATAGTGAAATAATACCCATGATAATAAGGATATGATAATGATCCATAGAATTTGATTAATTAAGGCTGTATGAAAATGGAGAAGAAGACCCTAACTTTTCGAGTATTTTATTGGGATTTTTATGAAGAATTATTCTGGGTCATTTAACAAGGAATTATGACCCGAATAAATGGGGATATAATTTGTGAGTTATTCACTAAATTAAAAGGTGAAAAAATACATGGTGTAAATTATCATGGTATTTCCATGAATTATAGAAACAATTAATATGATAATCAATGTGAATTTATATACATGATATTTTTAGTATTTATATTGATATAGGTGAAATAGAAAAGATTGTTTTATTATTTATAAAATTGTAAGAGATCATTCATCCATTGTGTAAGAAAATTTTTGTAATCCCAATACATCTTTATATCAAAGAAATAAGGAGTCAAAGTTAGAAAATTCTTCAAGAATGTGATAACATGCGCCTACATATTTGATGAATATAATTCAAATCATTCAATATCTAAAAGGAGTTATGAGGCTAGAAAGATTATTCCGAACAACTATTGCATCCCCTAGATAATTGTACACATGTAAAAGAAATCATTATTTCTTGTAAAGTAATACCATATAAATATGAGGATCTTTCCATCTTTGGATCAATATTGAATAAGGAACTTAGATATGGTGTGTCTAACTAGCTTCTAAAACATTGCGACTAATGTGTCTAACTAATCAATAAGGAATTACAATTGGGGTTTCTAACCAATTACTATAGAAGTGTAACTGGGGTTTATAACTAGTTGTATCCACCTGTGTTTGTAGTGGATAATCCTTATTGGGGTGTCAAACCAACATGGAACGGAGTATAATTTCATGCCAAAATGCATAAACATTATGTGTTTCTTTTTATTTTTCTATTATTACACATGAGGTGAGGTTGTGAGATAAAATTGAGTGGATTTAGAACTTCAAAAAGTTCAAGAGGTTATGATAAAATGGAATATCTCATAAAAATAAAAATAAACCACTGATTCAACCCTCCCACTCCCAGTGATTCATCCAGACTGGGATCTATAGAATAAGATATTTTTCATAAATTTACAAATGAATAACAATAATCATCATCATTAAAATGTTTTAAACACTAAAGAAACATTGATAAAAATAAGTAATATGTTTTTATGTATGTTTTTATAGGGAAATATTATTATATATACTGTAATACTTATCTAATTATAGAAATTTATAAGCCCCACGCACTCATTAGATTTCCTTATACCATAATTTTTATGAAATTTAAACACTTTCCTATAATTAAAAAATTATCATTAAAACATAATATAAAATATATAAATTGATGTTTATTAGAAAAATGTTGAATGTAGTAAATTATAAATTGATAAAGGATATTATTTATAGTTTATTTCATGGATATCCATGCTTTGGATCTAAAAGATAAGTATTTAAATTATCCAAATTTATTTCAAAGAGAATTGAGTGGTTCTTAAAAAACAAAATTTAATAAGTAATGATAAAAAATGGAAATATATTTTATATAATTATATTATATAGTTTTACCCTTGTATTTTAGGTATTAAGAATAGTATATCATCTATAAGTTTCTTTTCAAATTTTGTGGCTACTTGTTGAGATTTTAATGAAATTTCATTTTCTTTAAATGATTTTTTTGTATATAAGTTACATGAGGACTAATGAGTCTAAATTTTTCCTCATATGGTTTTCCCTTTACATATTAGTAATATATATGCCTGTAGAAACTATGAATAATATTTAACTATAAATAACATAATAGATCGACTATTAGATAAACATATTATAAAAATATAACTCATGTATACATTCATAATTGAGGATCAAAACTATTCATGCTTGATAATTTCATTTACAATATCAAGAAAAATCATGCTTATAGTGGACTCTCTATATATTTTTCTTCAAATTCGATGTAGTTCATATTTTTATCTTTGAACATTGTATCCACATTAAGTTGAAATGTTAATAAATAAAGCAACTGAATTGGGAGGATAAAGGTAATATTGGAAGGTCTTTTTGATTTATTGATTGATCCTTTATATTATTTTGATTTAACCATTTTTATCTCCTTTTTATCTATTTGTAATAACATTACTTACTTAAGAACTTTTTAGATTAAAATTTAATGGTTTTACACAAAAAAATTGGAAAGGAAATACATAATCATAATCATGTATCTTTATAATATTAAACAACCATTTTGTAAATGTTTTATTACCAAGTTTTACCATTGAACATCTTGATCATCAATGGGAAATGGTAACTTAGTTCCTAGCTCATAAGATACATGAATCCCTATACTCATATGATCTTTTGAAAGTTATTTATTATGTTGAATATCTACTTGGATATTGTGAATTTCACCCATTGGAATAATGTTATGGGTGAATGTAGATATATATAAATAAAAATTAATTTCACCTTGTAGAATTTTAGTACAATAAACATATAATTAGTTGTTTGATTCACATTTTTCTTACACTATTTTTTGATCTATAATAATGATGGAAAGTAAACTATAATAAGGATGAATTTTTATTTGAAAAGAAACTAAAAATTTATTCCTATGTGTGTTTTAAAATTAATGGAACTATAATTTTTGATAAACCCAAAAAATTAATTAGAGTTAAATCAAAGTAATAATAGTATAAAAACACAAGTTTTTCACACTTACAAAAAAACATAATATACATAGAAAAAAATAAAAAAATTGGTATTTTATCAAATATCGATGAAACAATAAACAATGAAGAATTTTAATAAAACATAGATTATTGATTCAAAAATCTAATACTCTTTTAAATGATATATTAAATAGCCCTTTTAACCCAAAGTAAAATAGATAACCCTAAATCGGATTCAAGGTATCCTTGACTATAGACTTGTTAAAAGGCATCCTTTTATATACATTAAAAGCTAAAATCTATATTCTAATCCCCAATAATCCATAGATCAGCATGATTATAAATCCCCCACTTCTATAATCAAATGATCGGTATACCCACTTCTTTAATCAGAAGCTTAGTATCACAACATTTACAACAAAAAAATCAAAGATAGTTTATATGGAAAGAATCATTCTTGTATACTCTAAGAAAATTATCAAACAAAAAAACAATTAGAATCTCTCTAGTCAAAAATATATTTATGAATTCAATATATTATCAACTTTTAGATATTTATTGTATCATATATTTGTTCATTTTTTTCTTATAATTATGCCACTATTTATATATGATCCTTCAAAGGATTAATTATATAATATTTATGTTCATTTGTAACTTCATCGGCAGTAGTTATCTATTCATCTTCTAATGGAATTAGCATTTCACCATATTTACTATTTATGTAATTTGGAATCACTACAGTTCTCAAATGACCAGTTTTCCATAAACATTAAGCTATCGGTATTATAAAATTCCTTAATTTATTGGATTTTTTAAAATCTTCAAACCATCAATATTTTTCAAAAATGTAGATTATCAGTATTTTATTTACTAGTTTTGTATTCTGCATTCATCAAAATTAATGTAACAAAGTAATGGTAAATCAAAATCTTAATAAATTTTGTTGTGATTTTCAAAAGAAAATCTAAAGTGTGTCTTTGACTCGAAAATATCAGTCTTTTTTAAAATCACAAACATGTATGGAAAATTTGAGGCTATCTGAAGTTTAAATGAAATACTTTATATGATTTTGATATATTCCAATTAAATTAGAAAAATATCCCTCTAAAAAATCAAACAATGTTACATAAGTCTCCACTTTTTAAAAAAAAATTAGTAAAGATTTATCTTCTTGATTATAAAATAATTATATATTAAATTTTTATAAAATTTATTCCCATTTATGGTTTTCGAAAATAATAGAATAAAAAAAGGAATTCCCCCCCTTAGATTTTTCATGAAACTTTGGTTGATAAAAATAAATTTTTCCCCCAAGATAATTAGTTAAAAAAGTCTTGAAATACAAAAGTTATTTCAGATAGATTTTGAATATAAATATTCATTTATAAATGGATTTAAAAACATTTAAAGGGTGTTATAATTTTAACCATTTAATAAGTAAGGAATAAAGTATTGATGATAATGAAAAAATTGATAGATCAAATGTTTAGAAACTATTAAAAATGATAATAAAAATTTAAGCAAAGATATATAAGGAATTATAATTATAAATCATTTAATTTACCTTAATAGATTTGTGTTTAAGTAATATATATATAAATAAAAAAATTTAAATTCATTCAAAAATTGAAATATCAATCTTTCTTAAGATATTTTTTGATCATGCACTTCAACTTCTTAATATATTTCTATTTCTCATCCATTATCTAATACTAATGCTTAATATTAAGGTCTTATTCTACTAGATTCTAATTAAACATCTTTATCTAATCAGCTATTTTAATTTCTTAAGATTCCAAGTTCCGATTCTACTCACTCACCTTCTCTTCAATAGATTCTATGTTTTGAAGCTATTTTAAAAACTTGTGGTTCTAAGAAACCATAAATTTATTCAAATAATCATAAGTAGTAGAATTTACTTCAACTTTATAACAGATTTTATTAATAAAATATTTTATTTATTCTAATATTTTGTAATGAACATAATAATTTTTATGCAATTTAGAAAATTTCTCATTAATAGATATGATATCACTGTCCTTTGATTTTATATACTTATAAAAATATCTCAACTTCAAATCATGGATTTGAATTCACTCCTTAAAAAATTAAAAAGTTACTTTAACTTGAAAAACTAAATCAATTAGTTGAATTTAACACTTTGAATCCTAAATGATAGTTAGATGTCCCTAAAACACATTGACTTTTCACCATCAATTTAGGGATCATATCAGATAAATTTACAACATTCTTTAATAAATTAAAACAAAAACCAATCTTCTGATCAAAATATTAAGAGGTCACATAGGTTTGATATTTCAAATATCTACTAGATATTTTAATTCAATGATCCTTTTATACATGATCAAATTGTTGAACTATAATTTTATTTCCTTTATCAAGGTTCAACCCCTCAATATCAATCGATTTTTCATCTAACTTACCAACATTGATTTTATTTTTATCATCTTATTACTCCTTTGCTTTTTTTATTTTGAAGATTATAATGAATAAGATCTAGAACTATGTTTTAATAAGATTGATTGTATGAAATATTATATAGTTTCTTCTATATAAGAATGTATATAAGATTCAATTAGTGAAATTCATTTCAAAACTTCATTAGTAAACTCTTCAAGTTTTACCTCATCAACTTTTTCCTTAGAAACTCCCTCTTTTTAAGTGATTACTTAATCAGCATGAACTACCAGTACAAATTTCAAAATACTTTCATGATAATTTCAAGTTAGTGTACTTCTAGTGATATGATCTCATCAGTAGCAATAGTAATCACACCTGCAGGTTCACCATCCACTCGATATAGTGAATAAAGAGTGGAATGATTTTTTGTTTCGTTCGGTGTAGTTTGTTTTCCATTCCATTCCAAGTATATAATTCTTTTTAAAGTTTTTAAAAAAAAATATAAAGTGTGTATTTAACTCAATGTTGTTATGAAAAAAAATTACCTCAGGTTAGGAAACCTTTAAGGAGAATTACTAGCCTCAAAATGAGGGAGGGAACTTCATGTAATAGTTTTTAGTGTGTTGTTTATTCTCATTGATCCTTTCACATAACTAGTTTATCAAACCATATTTCCAAGTAATTATTTCTCTTAGAGCATCTATTTTTGTTTACATGTCTTTCATTCTCTTGTCTTCTTCCCCCGTGTCTTTTATTTCTAAAAATATGCTTAAGGAGACCTTATAAAACAATCACTACTAGCATTTCCATATTTTTTTGGCCGCTACAAATACATTGAAAGGATTCATTCATCAGGTATAACCGATGAAGAATATTTTTTCTAAACTTGATAAAAAATATACAAAAATAAAATTTCTTTATTATTTAATACTATTGTAAGGCGGAATAAATTTATATTATGATATACTTATACATGATTCTCATAATTTTTGGTGTATTTTCATCGAATACTTTTTAATTTTTATTTACATGAGCCTCATTCGATGGAACATGATGTAGGATTGAAGTTTCTTTAGAATCTGATTTAGCAATATGTATATAAACAAAGATAGATAATAATATTTTTGTTTCATGTCATATAATATTTTACTATATATTTAAAATACATGACCTTTTTTTAAGTGAAGTGTTCCCCAAACTTTCTTTATGGTAGGGTTATATTTGTTTTGATGCATGTTACTTATTTTTAACACTCATTTTCTATTTCATAAATCAATAATTTTGAATCAAAGCAATTAATACACATAATTTCAAATAAAATATTACCATTTACAATGTAATTGAAATGATTACTCCTCACAAATACTAGTGAAATCATTATATGTTTCTTGGTTTATCAAATGTGTATATATAGCTAGTGGGTGGGGGTTTACTTTCCCCTTATCATTTCTAATATGATGCTTTATAAGAATTTTCTGATAGGCTCTATGATACTTTCCAATGACCATTAATATGAATTTCATTAGAAAATCATCTAATGAAAATGTACTCTTAAAGGGATAATGAAAAGTAAATCAATATTTCATTATTTTATTTTTTTTAGTAAAATATTGAAAGTATGTCATAATGTCACCCTATTGCCTTCCTATATTATTTTCTTCATTACCAGCAAGACACTATTCTACATATCAACATCAATCCAAACATGAATTCGAGAAGTGAACCTAATTAAACTAATGAAAACAAAATTTTTAGGGTCAAAAGGTTGGCTTCAATTATTCCATCCAATCTTCTATCCAATCTTTAATTTTAGGCCTTTTCTTCTCACCTTCATATTTTTTTAATATTTTTTCTATACAATTATTTTATATTTTTTAAACCATATTTGTTTCACATTTAACATTTATTCAATTTCAACATTGTCAATATATTTTTATTTATAATTGATAGAATTATTATATAAGGAATCAATTATCAATAAAAGTAGTTAAATGTTTAATTCAGAATAAAAAAAATTCAATAATAAACACATAAAATTATGAGTAAACACATTTAATATTAAAAAAAAAATAACATATTCATTTAACTCTCTATTTTTTTCTTTAAATATTGAAGGTATTTAGCCCCACTATTAAGTGTCAAAATCTTATGCTTGTAGTCCCCTTTGATATACAAGACACCATCTATATTATGACTATACTAAAATTATTATGATGTTAAAATGAAATGGTCATCCTATGGAATTTTTATTTAACCATCTATTTGTTTTATTTGAAAACTGAATAGTTGACAAATTTATCTTTGTATGATCTAGGACATAAAATAATAATACAACCTATGATTCAATTATGAATGATTTTTCCTAGTACCCTTACTTAATGAAATTCACTTTCAAGAATCCCAATTCAAATATTTTAACTAAAGTTTTATTATTGACCCATTTTTATTAAAAAATATCCACTTGGAATATTGTATAATCTAACTAACATATTTGTTCAATGATTAAAATTAATGGAATATTAATATAAATTGTAATTTTTTACTTGGTATCTAATACATGAATCATTCTACTACGACAATAACTCTACTATTTTGCATCATTTTTTTCTTATCTAGTTCCTTTGTATAGAATGTATAATAATTAATTACATAACCATTTTTATGTAATACAAGAATATCCAGTCCTCTAGTTATCCATAAAGGTTGTTCTGAAATATAATTCATATTTAATGATGAAAATAGGTTTTGAAACTATCCTATATACTATTGATTATGTGTATTTAAAATCAATATTTTATCTCTTGATGAATTCAAATGTTTAAGAATTACTTTTTAGGTTTCAAAATATGTAATAAACTTTATATTATTATATAAAATGAAAATGTGAGAATTACCGCCACTCTTTAATGGTAATTTCATAAACATATATTTTAGAAATTCATTTACCTGTAAGGTCCCTATTATGATGAGGTTTTGGGAGACCAATTTTATTCACATTGGATAGGTAGTGGATTCAAAATTAAATAACTTAACTAAAAATATAACACTCTATAGTACATAATTTTCATCAAATTTTATTTTTGACATACCTTTTCAATATCTCCATATATCATTCAATTGGGCACATCCATCTATAATGTACAAGAACAAATTGACATATCTCTTTAACCAAGTAAACCACTATATGTGTTGGAAATATTTCATCATAATGAAACATAGAATTATAGGAATTAAAAATTTCATTAAAATTTAAAAATAATGTTATTTAAGACCTTTAACTTTAAATCATTCGTTAACACAATATTATTGATATTTGGTGAATACCCCCAATGAAATCTTTAAACCATTTAGGAAGTTACAAAACAAATATCTCTATTTCTTGGAAAGATTATAGGTAGCTATAGGAAGAAAATTTCTCTTTTCACCCTTCGATGGAACAAAATATTAACTTATCCTCATGTCAATCATTTCCAAAATAACCATAATCCCATAAATAATTATATACAGTTAATTTACTAATATGACAATGGCATTATCACATATATTTTTTTCTACATGCATGACATAAATAAATTATTCAATGTATAAATTTTTTTATTTTAATTTAGGAAAAACTTATACTTTTCTCCAACTAGTTTTCATAAGTTTTTTTTGAAAAATATTTACCAAAAATGGTGACAATATCCTTTAATTTCTCAAAAATACTTATCACCTTTTAGTGAAGATAGTGTTGTACCTTCTTATGAATTCCCATTGAATAATTTCATCTCGTATCAATGTCTATGTTATCAAGGTAATTTTTTTTGATATCCTAGAAATAAGATCTTCTAGGAACATTTCAATCTAACCGAGTGTCGAACTTATTTACAAATGGGGAACCCTATAATTCCTTTAATGTTATATCTTAAAAAATTGACATTATTGAGAAATTCATTTATCGACTGGTATAACATGTCCCTTAATGTAAAATATTTATTTATATAAGCATCATAAAATTTAAAACATGAATACCACATTAATTTCATATATTTATTCAATAGGGAGAAATAAACATC
The DNA here is from genome assembly GCA_963277665.1 of Viscum album. NCBI lineage: Eukaryota > Viridiplantae > Streptophyta > Magnoliopsida > Santalales > Viscaceae > Viscum > Viscum album. Next base: position 446,815,993 of record OY728119.1, read on the forward strand.
AATATATTTACCTAGTTGTTTTGGTCCTGATATAAACAAAGACAATATAATGTATTTTCTCCTCATACACAATCAAAACTGCATGTTATAATTTACCATCATAACTAGCCATTTACTATTATTGTTACTTTGTACAAAAAAGTATTCATTTCATCTATAGATAGCTCAATATATAGGTTTCTTGGATAATTTCAAAATTTAGGATACTCGTAATCAATTCTCATTCATTGAGGAGAGTTTATTGGGTGATAAAGTTTCCAATATTAAATTATTATATTTTTCATGGCACATTAATTACCTTTAGGTATCCTCACTTCCATATAGGCCTATAAACCTTTAAATTATTAGAGTATATCATATAAATTTTAAAGGACTTGATTTATATTTTTTATATCAAACTGCACCACACTTAGGGATTTTTTAGTGATTCATGGTCATTATAAAACAATATACGATCATTTGTACAAGAATGCATCCTTTCAAAGATTATACCCATTAAAAATGATTTTTTATTGAATATTTCTGATAAGAAACTTCATATTCTTCTGGTAGTATATCATTCAATAGAGAACGTATTTTTGTAAAGTTGGTTTCTCTCCATATATTTCTATCTTTCAAATTATATATCTTCATCACGACTAAAAATACTATATATTAAATAGATTCTGTATATAATGAGGTCTTTACACATATATTTAACTTCTAAAACATCTTTGAAAAATCATGATGGTCATATTTAACAATCATTTTTATTTACTCAATATGATCTTAGTTGTCTTGGTAAAGTACTTCCTTATTTTAATTATCACAATTCATGTTTCATATTATTATAATTAATTGTATGTTTTATGATAAAAATATGTTTTTTGGTAAAAATATTCTATGTATGGATTGAATGAGTGAACAAGTGGATTGGACATGAGGAAGTGACCATGGTAGAGAAACTGACCATGGATGATCAACCATAAGAAAATCTAAGAAACCATGAAGAAATTTATCTTTGTGTTAAATGGACACACATTGAAGCTAATATACCATGTGATAGATGATTGACTATGAGGAAGAAAACCAAAATCATTCCAAGTGTTAAACCTACCACATGAAGAAAATTGAGTGAACGCATAATGACTTCCCCTACCATATAAAGAAATACAATCGAACATGAAAAAATATATTTCTCTAAGTGTTTTAGCTATCGAATTGAGAAACTCATCGACCACACATTGAAGGATGGAGTGATCACATGAAAAAATTTGATCAACTGTATGTTTTGACCAACCATGATTTAGATCGACCATATACCAAGAAAATGACTACTTGAAGAGACATACATCAACCATGGAGATCAAATGATCTTGTCTATGTTTCCTTTTAAAGGATATATTGACCGTGTCTAATTCAAAAAAAATAAAGGTCAATAAGGTACTCAAATGGTAATATTGTAGAGTATTTGATGAATTTTAAATCAATTGAAGACATTTAGATCCCATGATCAGTAGGAGGATATATTTATAATTTTTCATCAATGGATAATTAGAGAAGACATATCTACAAGTTAGAGGATTCCTCACAAGTTCAAGGAGTCAGTGTTTTTGTGATCTCATTCTTTTATTCTCTTGCACTATGACACCCTATTTTTTGGTGAAATTTTAAAAACCAAGAAGAAGATACAATTAACTATTAAAATTTTATTAAAGCATAACATATTATCTTTCAAATAAGAGAAACTTACTAATCAACCAAATTCAATCATATATTGAGATCCATCAAGCTTCTCACAAAACTTTCCACTATGTCTATCTTTTTTTAAAAATATCGAGTTTTGATTGAGTTTCCTATAAATTTATTTTCACATATTTTGTACTAAAATGTGTTGTACTCTAATTTTATTTTTTATACTTATTTACATTTGATTATTTTATGTATAACTATGAAAGAGGCCCGGTTAAGCTTGGACTACCTTTTTGTACAATTGTCTATGTAAAATCTAATCTAGGTTGTAGATTTGTTTATTATATTTAATAAACATACTTGTTAGTGGATTATTATCAAGTGGAGTGGACTAAGACTCATCTTGGAGATAACTTATTATTTAATCCCACTATGTGTTTTAAATTTTACTTTCACTTCTTGTTCTAAATTTAATCGAAAAACCTTTTAATTTTTAGTGAGTGTTTCTAAACCTATTAATATAAGATATACATTTATTGTTAACATTTATAAGTGATATATATTCCTTTTTGGTGTGAGTAAAATCATTTCAAAAGTTAAGTAATTTATAATGGTTTTAAATGGGTTTTATGAATCCTTATAGAAACTATTTCAAAGTACCAAATTTTATTTACCTATTATATTTTCTAAGTGGGAAAATATATTAAATTGAGGGGTTTTGAAGATTTAATTTTTCTAAACTGAAATTTTTATCTTGGAAGCTCAATTCAACCCCTTCTTGAGTATTCCACTGAGAAAACAATTTGGTATCAGAGTATATATTTTCTATTAATCTTTCTATTTTTACTTATTTAATCTTTACCTTGATAAAGTCTTAATGGAATGATTTTTTTTAATAATATATAATTTTGGGTGATAAACTTAAAGGATATGCAAATAATCAACCATTATTCTTTAATGTAATTGACTATGCTCAATGGAAAATTCAAAATGAAAATCTATCTTGAAATCATGGGATTTTATATTTGAGAAACTATAGAAGATAAATATAAAAAACCTAAAGATTCTAGAAAATAATGGGATAAACTAAATAAAGAAAATTATGATTGTAATTTCCAAGATATGATTGCATTATGTTTTTCTATAAAGAGTGATGAATTTAATTGAATATATTATTATACTATTAATTATATTTTTTTGGAAACTCTAGTTATTTCTCATAAAGTAACCTCTAATGTTAAATAAATATGATTAAACACATATACTATAAAGTATGGATCTTTTAAGATGAAACTTGATGTGACATTACAAAGGATAAATTCACTGGTGACATTACTGGTGACATTACATACTATGAATGTAAAAGGAAAATATGCATCAAGGATTATTTTCCTAAGATAAAATAAAAATAATAATTATAATGATAGATAAGATAAAACAATTAAAGTGACATGGAGTTATTTAACGGATAAATCCAGTAATTTTTACTCAATCAAAGAGGATGAAAGTGAGAAAGATAATATGTGATTTTTGGTCCTTTCATATTTGGTATAAACTGTTATTTATATTTTTTTTCTAGTAATAATGTTCTTGAAGAATCTAAAATTTCTAATGAATAATTATTTTAGTACTACTCTATCATTTAAGATTCCATGAATGAAATTAAAGATCGGTATAAAAATATAAAAAAGGCTCATGCATTATTTACTAATATTAAAAGTGATATCACTATTGAAAATGAAAAATACTAACTTATTAAAAGAGAATAATTAGATAAAATTGGAAAATTATCATATTAATATGGATATTAAACAATTTAAAAATGGGAATAATAATTTAAATATGATATTTGGAAGTAAAAACCCTATAAAATTTAATATTATTATTGGATACCAATATATACAATAAAGGAAGAGGTATAAGAATTACTTTGTTTTATGTTTAAAGAATAAAAATTTAATATTTAAGGCTAAAATAACTTCTAGTTATTGAAATAATTATCATTATTTTATACCTAAGAAGACCTTTTTATAAAATTAAATTAATTATTTAATTAAAAAACCTATAAAAAACTATTTATTTTTAAAGCTTAATTGTAAACCTTTTAGACCCAAAAAAAATCTGGGTTCCAAAATCATTTCATGCTTGGTTTTATATAGGTAAAATTCTTGAAGAGAAATAGTAAAATACTATAGTATTTGGATAGTGGATGTTCCAAAAATATGAATGCATACTACCCAAGTTTCAAGAATATAGTGAAGGTAGATGAATGAAATGCCACTTTTAATAATAATGAAAAATGAAAAATAAATAGCCTTTCAAATATTGGTAACCCTAAAACTATTCTTATTTATAAAGTACTATTTTCTAATGGTTTAAAATATAACTTGATTAGTATATCTAAATAATATAAGGATATTTATAATTTCATAGTTGATATTAATTCATGTAAAATTTATGATTCTAAGTATGTTTTAGTTTTTACTTCTTTAAGAAATTATAATTTTTATGTTGTTAATTTAGTTTAATTATTTTCACAAAATTTTTCCTGCTTAAGTACCTTTAATAGAGAATCTTGGTTGTGGTATAAGAGTATAGACCATTATAATGTATCCCTAATTAGAAATCTAGCTAATAGACTATTAGTCAAGGATCTACCCAAACTAAAATTCTCATAAGAAAAAGTGTTCAATATCTATCAAAAGGGAAAGTGACACAAAATTTATTTTAATCAAAACAAATAGGTGTCTACTAATAAACCACTAGAATTGGTTAAATTTTATTTTTTGTACCTTTTAGAGTTTCTAGTATAGGTTTAAATCATTATTTTTATATTATTTTTAATGACTATTCAATATTCACATGGGTATATTTAATTTCCCACAAAAGTAAATCCCCGTACTCTTGAAAAATATAAAATGTGGGTAGATAACCTAGTGGACTTACCATTAAAAATTAAGAAGTGGTCATGGTCATTAATTTAAGAATCAAGAATTTGAAACATTATGTTTACTACATGGATATATTAATACTTTCTCTACACCCTAAACACCTGAAAAAATGAATTCATTGAAAGGGAAAATAGAACTCTCCATGAAATTTTCCAGACTATCTTAGTGAATATAACTTAAATGTTTATTTTTGGGATGAAGTTATGAATACATATTTCTATTTTATTAATATAATTATAATGATACCTATCTTAAAGAATATTCCATATGAGTTATGGAATGGTAGAAAACAAAACGTGAATTATTTAGAGTCTTCATCTGTGAAGTATTTATTTTGAATACAATAGAGAATCAGGAAAAATTTGAACCAAATAGTTATGAAAAAAATTATATGTTATTAAACCTATAATAAAGATTATAGAGACTTTAATAGACAATATAAAGTTATTTTAGAATCTGTATGTGTCAAATTTGATGAGGCAAATACACATAAACCTAATATTTATATATAAAACCTTGAGGATGATATATCAAATTTGAATAAAAATAATACTACTAAAAACTATGACCATGTTGCGGATTTACCTATAAAATATCCCAATATATACCAACCATAACATACTGACCTTGAAGAAGGCATGAAAGAATAAATAACTCTAATTCTTAAAACAATTTGGACCCATAGATAACATCCCTCAGGTGTTGTTGTAGGTGATCTTACAAAGGAACCCTAAAATCAAGCCTATCTTGGAAACAAGGTTAAAGATAAAGTATTCCTATCTCATATTAAACCTAATAACATCACTTAATAAATCAATGATGAACATTATGTAATGGATTTATAATAGGAACTGAATTTATTTTAGAGGAATAAAATCTAGGAACTACTTAAAGGACCTAAAGACTACCTAAGTATTAGAACTAATTGGGTATTTAGAAACAAGATTGATGAATATAGCATAAAATTTAGAAATAAATCTAGGTTGGTGGAATAGGGTTATATTAAAGAGTATGGAATTGATTATGAATATAATTTTACCCCATCATATTAACATGAAATTATCATAATACTATTATCATATGAAAAATATCTTAATTTCAAACTTTATCAAATGGATATCAACTACAAATTTCTAAATGGACATATTATAAAGGATATATTTATCAAGCAACCCCTGGATATTTAAACCCTAATTTACTAAATCATTTTTTAAAACATTCAAAATCACATTATGGTTTAAAATAGGATCTTAGAGCTTGATATGATAGGCTCAACTCTTTCATGATTTTAAATTTATTTTCAAAAGGTATAGTGGATCTTGAATTATTTATTAAAATAACTTCATAATATGTTTTTGTTTCTCAAATATATGTTGATGATATTATTTTAATTTTATCAAAAATGTATTTGTGTTTTGAATTTTCTATATTAATGAAAAATGAATTTTAAATGAGAATAATGTGTTATTTAAAAATATTTTTCAGTTTTCAAATTTTTCAAAAAAAATGGAATTATTTTTAATCAAAGTAAATACACAAAATATATTTTAAAACATTTTGGGTAGGATATAACTAATGGAATTGATACTCTAATGAACACTACCTGTAATCTAGATTTGGATAAAACTAGGAAACCAATTGATCAAACTATTTATAGAGGTATGATTATGATTTTATTATAATTAAATACTATCCAAAATGATATTATGTTTAGTGTGTGTTTTTAATAACATTTTCAAGAAAACCCAAGGAAATTACACTTAAATACTATTAAAAAATTTAAATACCTAAAAAATACAACAAATATTGGATTTTTTTACTCTAGAGGACATGCTTTTGAACAAGTTATCTATTCTGATGCTAATTTTGGTGGATATGGATTATATAAAAAATACCACCACTATGTGTCACTTTTAAGAAATCCTCTAGTCTCATGGTGTAGTCCAAAAGTAAAATTATATTTCATTTTCCACTATAGAAGATGATTACATAGCAGTAGACAATTGTTATACAAAAAATTTATGGATGAAATACACATTATTAGACCATGGATATCAATTTCAACATGCACACAAAAATTTTGATAATACAAGTGTGATAAGTATTTATAAGAATCCTATATCTCATTCCAAGACTAAACACATTGATATATGGAATTAATTTTTGAGAGATAATTTAAAAACATTGATATCACTCTTGAATTCATTGGCACCAAACAACAAATTTCTGATATTTTCACAAAGACTTTGAATGTCAAGAGAATAAATTATATCTTAAATGAATTATAAATGATTAATTACAATTAGTTCTTTACCATTTTAATTATATTTTATTATTTTATGCTTATTTATTCTTTTTAAATTATGATAATTTAATATCTTAAGTTTAATAAATTATGCTTAAGATTATTACTTGATATTGCTTGTTATTTTTTATTTTTTTATACTTTAAGACTAATATGGTGGATTTTAAGTTCATATGATTCCACGTGACCAAATTCCTAAGAGCTATCATAAGTCTCAAGTTTTTATGAAACATTATTCATATAGATAGTTAAGCCACTATGAAAATATTTTGAGGAATTAAACTTTTGGTAGGTTAATCTACCATAGAAACTCAAGTTACTATGGAAGGCAACCATGGTATTTTTTCATATGGTGGGTCATGCTATCGTGTTATCTCAAGATATCATGAGGCTCATGGTTTATCAATCTATTATCTCTATTTATGTTTTATATTATATTTTACACTTCCCACACATTACTATTTAAACCCCAAAATGATTTTGAATAACCATAAATTTATTTGAAATCATATAATTCTTTTGAAAACATAAAAATCTATTGTTTTCAAATCTTCCTCCCCTGATATTATCTACAAACCAAACCCTAGACTCCAACTCCTTCAAATATCAGCAAAAGACGGTAAAGATGAAGCATCCTCTTGTTTTTTAACCTCTTTAAGCATTTCCACCCTCAAAGAAAATAAAATATAGATTTAAATCACTCACAAAACACTCAAGCCTCATATCTCAAGCCATTTGTTTGTACCTAAGAAGGAAGTGGGTGTTGAATGGTTAAAGACCAACAAGTCTCTAGTCTAGAAATATCTAAAGCTTCAAGGTTGGGATGCATGGTTTATTGATAAAAATATACCCTTTATCAATAGTTAGTAAAACAAATTTATGAAAATATAGAGCTCAAAATTAGTGAAAAAAGGATTTTATAAGGACCACTATAAATGGATAATATTTGGTCTTATCATTTAAAATGTGGAGAAAATACTAGAAAGTCTCTCATAAAGTTGAATTTTTAAGGACATCCAAAGCTATTATCCAATCAACCATGCTCATTTTAAGATTAAAAAATTCTTAGAGGAGCTAAAATGAAATTGAAATTATAGAAGTCCAACTACTATGAAGCATAATGGTGAGTGTAGATTATTGGTTAAGTTCAAATAGAACTCAAGTTTTCTAAGGAATGAGGACTTTATCATACTAAGGAACTGAGATATTTTATTTCTATATTTGAGGAAAAAGGGAGTTCATATTATTTTGTCTAGGTTTTTTAGGATACAAATGTAAGAATTGTGTAATCCCTTTTCCAGGTTTAATATTTTTCCCTATTCTACATTTATATCAGATTTATTAGAATACAAGAGACTTGTTCCTCAGGGAGAAAAAAAACATATAGATTCTAGTGCAATTTTTCTAAACAAGACTATTTTTAAAAGAATTATGGTTAATTAAAATCCCTGTAGAAAAATATGGGTTGTTGATGATGAAAAAATGTAGGAGAAATTCAATCTAATGAAGAACCCATTGAGGAAAAAGGATAAGATAGATCTTGGTTTAGAACCCGATGAAATAGTTGAATTTTATTTTGAAGAAGAAATGGGTGATAAAATTTCTTAATAAAAAAGAATTTTTTAAGAAGAAATATTGGATTTGAATGATGAATATAGAAGATCTTATGAAGAAGATAGAGACTCTCATGAGCTAATAGATGAAGGAATCTGCAGTCCTAAGGTTGTTTATTTTGTCTCTCTAGAACATCCTCTTCCTTTGATTTCTGAGGAAAAATATTTGAATGATGATGATATTGAGGATAATTAATAGTCATTTGATGATATTGATGAGATATGTTCAGATTTTGATGAAGTTATAACTAGTGATAGTTCTACTCTATTAGTTGGCAAATGGGAAGAAAGTATAGTGATAAAAATTACTCCAAGCCATATGAAATGGGAATCATCTCTTAAGGGGGATAAATATTATGTATTCATAAATGGTTTAGATTATTCTAACTCTAATGTTGATGACCCTCATGATGGAGGTAGTCCACCTAACCATGGTGTACATGCCATTCATATTTCTCCCACCTTCCCTACTAGAACTATTATTTTTAAAGGATCACTTGTATATCAAATTGAAATTTATCGTGGGATTGATTTTCCCTCTCCTAGATATAACAGTTCTGATAAAGAGGTTGTTTGAGCTAAAGTTAGAATATGTTATTGATAAAATGTTCATCTTAATACCTATGAAAAATTATAAAGAAACTATTTCTAGTGGTGATTCAGAATTATTTATATCTATCGAGAAATAATTAATTAAATTTGATGGTGTAGGGGATGTTGTAAAATTATCAAATATTGAGTTATATTAAATTGAATAAGCTAGTAGGGTGTTGTCACAACCCGTACCAGTGGGGCCCATGTCGCGACTCCCCAAGCATGCATCCAACAAGCCAAGGGTTGGTGACTAGCACTGAGTAGGCATATCACCAACATGGGAGGAATTGTCTATGTACCTATACACAAACACACATCTCCAAGTCCACAAATGCTAAAATGTAAAAACCACTAAGAAATAAATACATGCATACCAATATCCCAACCAACATCGTATAATAAGAAGTAAAGTGCAGTAAAGTAAATTGGTCCAGAATACAAGCCCACCAAAAGAAAGAGTCTGTAAACTATAAAGTCCAACCTATAAATAAAATAGGTACTAGGATTTCTACTCGAAGCTATAGGAACACCTTGGCCTGCTTGAACTCACAAAGATTTTTCCAGTCCAGGTCCATCAAAAGGTCGCTCGTCTGCACAATACATGAGATGTGCGAGAAAAGATGGTGAAGGGGTGAGTATAACAATACTCAGTATGAGACCTCAAAATCACAAAGAAATACACAAAGGAAGATGTAGTTAACTATACATAGTATATGTATAAAACACATATAACAATAATATCTAGATATACTCAAACCAAGACACATAGTCTAGAGGTAAGTCACAAATACCATATACCAGTACTAGGGATTCAGTCTGAAGATTCCACGAAGTACTCATCTGAGAGAACACACTTCTGAGTCTGATAGCACCAATGAAATCTACCTGATAAGTATTGTTCATCGAGAACTATCATGAGAGAGATATGATACACAGATAAGGATCACTTCCAGGACCATGCAGTGATATCAACAAATCCATCTGGATTAACCTTCTAAGTAGAGGATCGACTCCTAGTGAAGTTGGTCATGTCAATACTAAGGACTCTACCTAGGGCATGAAAAATTAATAAAGGATCCTTCTCTAGCCCTCTTGAGGGGGGGTTCCAATGAATCTATCCAAAAAAGTCATGCTGAAAGGATCATACTCCTAGGAGTAGGACACAATTCCCACCAACCTTTAGGAAATGATCAAGGGAACAAACCCCAATGAATCTTGTCCAAGATAGGGTGGACAATAGATTCAAGCCATCTAAAAAGGTATACACAGTGTGTAGTAGAGCCACACATCGGGTCCCTTGACCCCGGGTATTGCCTGTGTACAATGAACTGTGTTAGGAGAACATGTCGTGTAGAAGAGGTATACATGGCGTGTAGAAAGGGTCACACACTGTGTCCTACCATCTGGGGTCCACTCAATGTATGCTGACCATGTGCTAGTACACGGCTTCAACCCGTATAACCTGTTCATGTACCAATACATGGAGTAGTCTATGTGACTAGTTCCGGTAAAATCATATGGTGGAGTACATGTCATATAGTCAGACCATGTACTCCACCCCATGTCCATGTATCTCTCTAGATACATGCCAAGTCCCGGGGAAGGTCCCACATGCCATGTGACCGGTGTCACATGTCGTGTGACACTTCACTGCTTCCCAAAACCCTAGACACCATTTAGTGGTGCCCACACATTGAGTATTCCAAAATACACACCGTGTTCATCAAGATTTTATAAAAACCCTGGTTTTCGCTCTATCATCTTCCCTATCACTCCGTCCACCGATCCCAGCCAAACCTTGTTGGGAAACTCTAGATCTCATCTTGTCTGGTCACACTATCATCGAATCAGTAATATTCAGGCCTTGAATCAACTTAGAAAACAAGATCATTATCGTTCTTCATTTTTGATGAATAATGAGAAATCGTCACCCACCATCGTTCGATCTGCTACTGCAACCACCATCGCACCTTCGTCGAGTCATTCTGATGTCTTATCTTCAATCTCAAATTTTTTCATCATAAAACAAAGGCGCAATGATCATTTTTTATAAACCATGAAGAATGAAAAGAATTTTAGGGGAGAAATGCACAAGGAACAACCCAAGGAACCAACTTTAGTTGTTGTTCATTCTACCCTTGATCCATTCCATAAGAACAATCAAGAAAAAAAAAGCAATTACAACAATCAAACCTCAAAAATAAAATCCCGCAAATAAAATCCATCCTGCAAGAATGATCAATCTGGGGGTCAAACTATTTGTTGGTTGATCCATGTTCATCATTAATTATAAGAACGAGGAAAGAATAATCTAAAATAACATTTCCCTTCTTGGGAAAGGATCATTTTCTATTTAGGATTCCTTGCTGATAGCAATCCATCAAGAATGATCTCGATCCACTGTCTCATCATATTCCATTAAGATATTTCTCCAAGGTTATCTCCAAATCCTTTAGGGAATTATCTAGGGTTATAAATACTAACACTAGGTCCCTACCGAGATGCTTATTAAAAAAAGAGAAAATGCATCATTGTGTAATGTTAAAATAAAATAAATATTCAATTTATTTTATTCGTTAAAATGTCTAAAATATACTTTTCACAGTCGACCCACACAAGCCGATGTTAGGCCTAGAATAGGGTAAAGTCACTTCTTTGAACACAACGATGCCACCAGATTTATAATCTGGACACCCATTTAGAATTTATTCCATTTTTTTAGGAAAACCACTCGCGCATGCTACTTAATATATTTCAAACATTTATTCTGGGTACACTAGGCCTTAGAATCATATGTCATCATAGTGCCTAGTCTCGAATTAATTCTATAAAATATTAAAAAATAATACATAGAAAAATCTAGGATATTACATTCTCCTCACCTTAGGGATTTATGTCCCTGAAAAGCCAAAAACAATGCTACTAAAAAATATGTGTGTATTAAGTACAAATTTGAGCCTCCCGCTCCCATGTTCTCTGCTAGAGATTCCCATACTTCTACTAGACACGCACCAAGGGAATTGCTCGCCCATATAGGATCCTCTCATGTAAATCCTAGATATCCACTGGGTACTCATCAAAAGTCACTTCATCATCAATTTCTATCTTCCCCAATTGAGGACGTGTAATGGATCATGCACATACCTCCTCAGCTATTACATCTGGAATACATCGTGTACCTGGTCCAACTACGAGGGTAGATCCAAGTGGTATGCCGCCTCACTATCTATGCACAATATCTGAAAAGGGCTGATAAATATTGAAGATAACTTTCCACCCCAGCCAAGTCTCTACAATCCCCATCATAGTGAAACTTGAATAAACACATGGTATCCTTCCTCAAACTTCAATGGACTCCACCACTTATTAGTATAATATTTTTGATGGTTCTATATAGTCTTCATCCACTCCTAGATAATCTTTAACTTCTTGGTAGTAGATTGCACCAAATCCAGGCCCATAAGTGCTTACTCTGTTAGGTTAGTCCAGCAAAGAGGTAACCAATAGGGTCACCCATACAAATCCTTGAATGGTGCCATACCAATGGTATAATTGTAGCTATTTTTTTACAAAAAATCCACCATAGGTAGGTAATCCTACCAACTATTACTAAAGTCCAACATGAAAGCTTGCAGTATATCCTACAGGACCTGAATGGTCCACTTCATCTGTCTATCTATCTGTGGGTGAAATGTCATACTCAAGCACAATTGAGTTCCAAATGCCTCATGCAATCCCTTCTACAATAGAGATGTAAAGTGAGCATCATGATCATAAACTATCGTCAATTGGACTCCATGGAGTCGAACTACCTTCTACATGTAGAGGCGTCCTAAGTTCTTTACTGAACTCTACTCTCAAATAGCTAAGACGTGGGATGACTTGGTGAGCCATTCAAAGATCACCCATATAGAATTGTGTCCCCTATATGTATGTGGTAAATCCATCATGAATTCCATCAATATCTCATCCCACTTCCATTATGGCACCTCAAGGGGTTGAGCTAAACCTGTTGGAACCCGATGCTCAGCCTTCACCTACTGGCATGTAAGGCATCGAGAAATGAACTCTGTCACTGACTTCTTTATCCTTGTCCACCAAAATGGACATAACAGGTTTTGGTACATCTTCTCTACTATAGGATGTACCACCAAAGGGTGAATATGAAACTCTCGCAGAACCTACTCCCGCAATGCCACTGGTACAACAGTGTGTCCACTGAAAAGGATGATGTGCTCCCCACCTTATGAATATCCATCAGGCACATGTTTTATGGAAATATGAGCATATAGAGTCTCACAGTCAGTATCCCCATGCTATGCCTCCCTAACTCACTATAAGAGTGGTGGGGTGATAACCATTGACTGGAGGTAAGATACTCTATCTCCACCCACAAAGGATAACTGTAATGAGGCCAACTATTATGACGCCTCATTCAGAAACTATGAACTAGATCTCTTTCTAAGAGAACCTTCCACCATGCTCCCCTTACTAGGAGTATAGATAATCTCAAAGTCATAGTTCTGGAGTAACTCTATCCATTGCATCAGTATCAAGTTCAAATACTTCTGAGAGAAGATATACTTTATACTCTTGTGATCAGAGTAGATGATGAACCACTCATCCATCAGGTAGTGTTGCCACATATTTAATGTGAAGACTCCCAATGAAAACTCAAGATTGTTGGTCGCATAGTTCTGCTCATGTGGCCTCAACTAGCATGAACCATAAACAATTATCTCTTGACTCTACATAAATACACAACCAAGACCAATTCCCGATGCACCGCATAACACTACATACTCAACACCCTCCTTTAGAAATATCAATATTGGAGCGCTTGTCAAACTCTACCTCAACTACTGAAAAACCTACTTGCACTTATCTATACACATGAAAGGATACCCCTTCTGAGTTAAAGTTGTTATAGGTGTTGATATCTTGAATAAATATGGTATGAATCCATGGTAATAGCCTACCAACCCAAGGAAACTCCGCACCTCTATCACACTTCTAGGTGGATCTCATGCTAACACTGCCTCCACCTTGTGTGATTCCACTTCCACTCTATCCCTTCAGATAACATGCCCCAAAAAGTGGCCTGCCTGAATCCATAACTGTCACTTTAAGAGATTCCCATAGATTTGGTTCTATTGGAGTACTTCTAAAACCCTATTTAAGTGTCTTGTGTGCTCCTCCTTAGACGTTGAGTACACAAGAATATCATCAATGAAGACTACCAATAACCATTTTAAGTAAGGCTGAAAGATCTGGTTCATGAGTCCCATGAACACTATAGGGGAATTTTTCACACCAAAAGTCATCACCAAGTACTCATAATGACCATAATGACATCTAAAATCTATCTTTAGTATATCATTGTCCCATACTCACAATTGGTGATAACCTGATTGAAGGTCATCCTTTGAGAACCATCGTGCCCATCTCAAATGATCTAAGAGGTCATTGATCCTTGTTAGTGGATACTTGTTCTTCATGGTCACCTAGTTTAAGCACTGATAGTCTACACAAAACCTCAAGCGCCCATATTACTTTTTGGAAATCAAAATTGGGGTCGGCTAGGGTGAAACACTGGGTCTCATGAATCCATTCCTCTATAAGTCCTCAAAATTCACCCTCATCTACTGAAGATCTTTGGGAGCCATCTGAAATGCTGGTGTAGATATCAGTGATGTCCCAGGGTGTAAGTCGATGTAGAAGTCTATCTCCAGTGGGGAGGTAATCCTAGAACATATTTGGGGAATACATCCTCATAATCCACCACTACAGGAAACTAGAAGCTCATAACATCTACTACACTGAGGGTTAGGCTAGACAACTCTTGAGTAATTGGTTTCACCCTCCTATGCATGACTCCATCCTATGATACCTGGGTTTCCCTTTCGACAACAAAGGAAAACCTCATTACATCATTATAGACACACCACACCCTATGCCTAAAACAATCAATCTAGGAATGGGTTGTGGATAACCAATCCTTACCAAGAATGTCATCATAAGGCCTTAATGCTATCACCAAGAGTTTAAAAATGAAACTCTTGCCTCAAGGGGTCAGGTCACACTCTCAACATAGATGTGTGATCACCGAGTCTTCTACAGTAGGTGTTTACAAGCATAAGGTTCAAGTCAAAGTTTCAACTAGAATCTCTAGGTATTGAACAAGATATTTTATGTAAAAGGAATGACTAGAAACTGTGTTTATTAGTACTACAACTAAATTAGAAAATACACAGATCATACCTCGAATCATTCATGGAGCCCCTATGCTATAAGCCTTGACTGCATGCAGTTGTCCTCACCCCTGTCCTTCAGCTCCTTGATCCTGGCATGGACCTCTTACAAGTGGTGGTGGTAACAAGTCAAAAAATGGACCACCTCCTATCACTCTCCCAGCCCCTATGCCATGTCCACCTCCCTATAGATATGACATCTCTTTTCAATATCTCTGCCTTGGTGGTTTATCCACTATCTCCCTATCAACAACATGACGGTTTGGATAATCTCGAGTGAGATGTCCCCTACCATCACATGCATAGCATCGCCTCTCCCTATGCTGTTTGATCCAACCTATGAACCCTGAACTACATACCCTTTATCCTGAGACCTCCTCCTAAAACATCTCCCACATCCGGATCCCTGATACTAACATTTTCTCCCTACTTCTGAGGTCTCTACACCTACTCATCCACTACTGACTATCATCGGCTCTATCTACTCAGCTGAGAATATTTCAACCACCAAAGATCTCTCAAGCACTCTAGCATACATCAAAATGCATAGAGGCATAACACTGGATTAGATGTCTCTACGTAGACCTCACTAGAAGGTTCGATCCCTAAATTACTGATCTCTAACCATATCCATCGAGTACCTGGAAAGGTTGGTGAACCTTGATGAATAGTCATTCACCGTCATGCTACCCTGCTGGACCCGAAGAAGCTCTTGTATACACACAACTCTCATCATAATTGGTGAGAAATCCTCTCAAAAGAGATTCTTGAACTATGTCCACAAAAGAATCACCTCATCATGAGTCTGGATGGCCAAACTCCACCATCTTTCTACCAAACCTTAAAGAAGGATCTCTGCCATGATCACCATCTAGTCTGATGGTGTCCTAAATAGATGAAAAACTCTGGTCACCACCTCAAGCCAGTCCTCAGCTGCTTGAGGGTCATGCTTTCCTCAGAACCTGAGAGGTCTCTATTTATGAAACTCGTGGAGCACGCTCATCCTACACTCCTCATCTACTAGTACTACAAGTACCACATGATTCTCCACAGGTGGCAGTATGGATGGTGCTCCACCTAGAGGAAACACCTTGAGAAATGGTCTCTATATTGAAGCCTCATCACCGAGGGGGCCATCCTCATGATCTAGATGCTGAATCCTAACTGGTAGGTATCTTGGGGATATACTATAAGAAAATAAGTTGTACCACGATCATTGAGTATATATGGAGAGCCGAATAAAAAAAGACATGGAATCAAAAACTATTCCTATATGATGCATCTACCATTATTTTCCCTGCAACCAGTGTTCTCATGTACCAGTTGAAAAATAGGTTATCAAAGTCCTGATATATACATACACCGGCTTCCCACACAAACACTAGAGTCCTTGTCTTGAAAGTTAAACTCAAAAAACTTAACACTATTTCCCAAACCAATCTCACATACTCTTAGTCCTAAGGTATAACTGATCACCTCTACTCTATTGTGACCTATCCTAGTGGGGCCCATGTCATGACTCCCCAAGCTCTTCTCCAATAGGCCAGGGGTTGGTGACTAGCACTGAGTAGGCATATCACTAACATGGGAGGCATTGCCTATGTACATGTACGTACACACACATATCCAATCCCACAAATGATGAAGTGTAAAAACCAATAAGAAATAAATGCATACATACCATTATCCTAACTAATAGAGTATGATTTAAAGTAAACTATAGTAAAGTAAACTGGGCCAGAATACAAGCCCACCAAAAGAAAGAGTCTATAAACCACAAAGTCCATCCTGTAAACAAAATAGGTACTATGACTGATTCTAGAAGCCTTAGAAAAACCTCGGCCTGCCTGAACTCATAAATCTATATTCAGTCTTGGTCCATCAAAAGGTCTCTCATCTTCACAAGACATGGCATGTGTGGGAAAATCCCATTTTGGGGTGAGTACAACAATAGTAAGTAGGACACCCCAAAACCAATAAGAAATAAAAAAAGGAATATACATTCATCTCTACACAGTATATGTCTAAAACACATATGACAAGAATATCCAGATATACTCAAACCAAGACACACAATTTAGAGGTAAGTCACAACTATCGTATACCAGCAGTAGGGATTCACTCTAAAGATTCCACAAAACACTCTTCTGGGAGGACACACTATTGAGTCTGATAACACTAATGATGTCTGACTAAGAAGTATTGTTCTTCAAGAATCATCATGAGGGATACACTAATAGATCTAAAGATAGATACGATACACAGATGAGGATCACATCCAGGGCCATGGGGTGATACCAACAACTCCATTTGGATTAAACTACTAAGTAGAGGATTGATGCCTAGTGAATTTTGTCATGTAAATACCAAGGACTCTACCTTGGGAATGAAAATGAATAGAGGATCCTGCTTTAGGACTCTATGAGGGGATTCCAAAAACTCTATCCAGAAATTTATGTTGAAGGGATCATACTCCTAGGAGTAGGAAATGATACCCGCCAACCTTCAGGGAAACAATCAAGGGAATGAACCCTAATGAATCTTGTCTAAGATATGGTGGAAAAGATATTTAATCCATGTATAAATGTATAAATGTCATGTATTAGAGTCACATTTCGTGTCCCTTGACCCTAGGTACTGCCCGTGCACAACATCCCGTGTCAGGAGAACATGTCGTGTAGAATAGGTATACAAAGAGTGTAGAAAGGGTCACATGTTGTTTCCTACTATTTGGGGTTTGATCTATGTACGCTGGCCATGTTATAGTACATGGATTCAACCCATTCATGCCTATCTATGTACCAAAACACGAAGTAGTCTATGTGGCCAGTTCCGTCCAAGCTATGCGGTGGAGTACATGATGTGTAGTTAGATCCTGTACTCCACCCCATGTTTGTGTATCTCCCAAGAATAATGTTAAGTCTCAAGGAAGGTCCCACATGCTGTGTGATAGGTGTCACATACTGTGTGACACTTCACTACATCCCGAAACCCTATCCGCCACTTAGTGGGGCCCACATGTCGTGTATTCTGAAATATACGTTGTGTTCATCAAGATTTTCCAGAAACCCTGGTTCATGATCTATCATCTTCCCTATATCTCCAAAAACTGATATTGGCCACACCTCATTGGGAAACTCCAAATCCAAGGTCTCCTGGTCACACCATCACTGAATCAAAAAGATTCAGGCCTTGAATCAACTCTAAAAACAAGATCATCTTCATTCTTCTTTTTTGACAAAGAATAAGAAATCAACATCCACTTTCATTTGATCTACTATCGCAACCACCTTCACACATCCATCGAGTCATACCAATGTTAGATCTTCAATATCAGATCGTTGCACCATTAAACGAAGGTGCAACGATCATTTTTTCACAAACCACAAAGAATGTAAAGAATGTGATGAACACGAAGAATTTAGGGGGAGAAATGTTATAGGAACAAACAAAGGAATTAACCTCAACCATTGTTCATTACGGCCTTGATCCATTCTATAAGAATGATCAAGAAAAACCAAATTAATAACAATAATCAAACTCCAACAATTAAATCCTGAAAATGGAACCCATCCCATAAGAATGATCAATCTGTGGGTCAACCTCTTCATTAGTTGATCCGTGTTCATTGTTAATTATAAGAATGGGGAAAGAATAATCTAAAATAAAAACACCTTACATGGAAAAGGATCATTTTATATCAAGGATTCATTTCCGATGTCGTTCCATCAAGAACGATCTTGATCCACCATCTCATCATCATCCATCGAGAGATTTCTACAATGTTCTCTCTAGAGCCTTAGGGAATTATCTAGGGTTTTGAATTCTAACCCTGGGTCTTGACCAAGATAATTATTAAAAAAATAGAAAATAATTCATTACATAATGTTAAAATAAAATAAATATTCAATTTATTTTATTTGTTAAAATGTCCAAAAACTAATTTTCACATCCGACCCACATCGGTCGATGTTAGGCCTCTCCTAGGGTAAAGTCGCTACATTGAACGCAACAGTGCCCTCAGATTTATGATCTGGTCACCTGTTTAGAATTTATTCCAATTTTTTAAGAAAACTACCCATGCATGCTATTTAATATATTTAATATATTTCAAAATTTTATTCTGAGCACACCGAGCCTCAGAACCACACACCGTCTCAACACCTAGTCTCAAATTAATTATATATAATATTTAAAAATAGTACATGGAAAAATATGGTACATTGTTGGTATTTCCTTTTAGAGATCCAACACATCTTTTAGAAGAATAAGAAGAAGAAGTGGTTGGAAGGACATCAAATCCTATATAGTCTACTTTTGTCACTTAATTCAATATTTCATTTTATGATTTGAATGGATTTAAAGTGGATATTTTGATCATGCTGAAATATATATTTTTTATTTTAGAATAATTTTTAATCTTCCAATGAAGAAGGTATTTCTATGGACATATCTACCATTGTAAATCACATATCACCCATCTGTTTAGAAAGATTTATCATATTTCAAAATAGATTCAAAGGTTATAATATATTGTTGTAATTTTTTAAAAATATCTTGATTATATGAAGATACATATTTCTCAGAGGGATCTTGGATTGTTTAAACAATATTCTACATTTGTTTCTCCTCCACCTCCTCCCATTTCATATTCTCTTTCTACTATTGATGAATCTTTGTTAATCTAGATTTGGAAAGAAGAAATGAAAAAAATGGATGGTTTTTAAAACACTAAGGACATAATTCTCTCTTATTTTCAAATCCATGCTTCCAAGAAACTTGAATCAGTCAATGGATATATGAAAAAATCAATCAAAGATAGAACAATCATCAAGAATTCCATAAAGTTCTACCTAAGTAGGATCTTCACAAAGAGTAACTTATAGTCACTATTTAAGTCCTTGTCTAGTAAATTGATGATTCCTATAGTCATCCAAGATTTCAAAGATCACATAGATAAGATCAAGCTGTTAGAATCTCTCTTGGATATCATTTTACAAAACAAGGATAGATTTAAAGAGATTATAGAGAAATGATCTTATCATAGAAGCATATCTATACAATTCTTACACTTCCTTTGTAGTACCTATAACATACCTCTATCCTCTACCACTACCATTATTGATTCATATTCTATTTAAGTGACATCTTCTGGTTTAACACTTGTTCAAGTTATACAACATATCAGATGTCTTTCTAAGGGAATTATTTTTGGTGATCTGCCTATTTATGTTCCCCAACCACCTCCAAAACCTAAAGGAAAGGAAATAGAAACTGTTAATCCCAAATCCCCTAGATATAATGATTCTGATTCTAATTCTTATTAGGATACCTTATAGGGAACCTATTTTATTTTTTAATTTATATTTAAACTCTTTTCTATAAATATAATTTGTTCTTACATTGATTATATTAGTTCTTATCTTGATTATTTTTTTTTCATATCTTAATTAGATTTTTTACTCTTATTTTTGTTAATTAATATTAATATATTTTCTAATATTTTTCTTAGATTTTTTATAATCCCAAAAGGGGGATAAATATTTTATGGTTGTAACTGAAAAAAAAACTACACGAATTTTATTTTTGAACTTAAAAAGAAATTTTTTTTAAGCTTTTTTTAATCCTAAAGTCATTATATCATAATTTGTGATCCTAAAAAAGGGGTAGAAATATTTTATGGTTGTAATTGAAAAATAAATTATACAAATTTTATTTTTGAACTTAAAAGGAAGTTGTTTTTAAGATTTTTTTTAATTTGAAAGTCATTATATAATAATTTGTGATCATCAAAAAGGGGGAGATTGTTGGATCAGTCCAAAAATTCCTTATTTTAATGAAAAATAATAATATTTATTATAATTATAATGAATTTTGTGTTTCATGATAGAAATATATTTTTGGTAAAAATGTGCTAAGTATGGATAAACCGTGATGAAGAGATCATGGAAGAGAAAGTGGCTATGGATTATTGAACACAAGGAAATCCAATTAGACATGATGAAATTTGTCTAAGTTTTAAGTGTCTACACATTATCATGTCCCGGTCTGACTGAACACTAAACTAGAAGTCGGACCGGTCGCCACACGACCTCAATCATGCCTCCCTATACGTTAGAGGATGATGACTAACAGCGAGGGTCTAAGGAGGTGATTATGGGGAGACTCTACCCTCATAATTAGAGTAGCACATCAGTATGTCAGAGAATAAATAATAGAAAATAGTGTAAGTAATAAAAAATAAAAAATAGAGCATTGGAAGAATAATATAAACTAAACAAGATATGGAAAATTCCAATATACAATAATGCATATATGTTCAGATGATGATATAAAAACTAAAACATTATGCATACAACAAACAATATGATATAGTGCAATGCATGAATAAAGAAAAAGAAGAATCCCTGAGGTTGATCACCATGATCATCCTGGGCTCCAGCTTAGTCTTATGATCCTAACTCCTGGGTACAAGCATAAAATCTCAAGTAAAGATCTATGTTACTATAAACATGAGATCTCCTCAGGTACCCTAGTGAAATAGAGGCCCAAGCAGGGTGTGAGATAAAATCCTAGTATGCCACCACCCATGGTGTTTGTAGCTATAACCAGTCTGTGAATATAATATAAAGCAATGTCTAAGTAAACAGAGTAGTAAATAGTTATGAATAAATAAATATAGCTCGACACAGGTTCCAATAGGACACCTTCTCAACTCTACCTGATTTGGCTCATGGATATAATAAGCATTTGATCATTTAATATACACATATATAGTAATAATATATATAGTTTAGTTATACATTTTATCCACCTATATGGACCAAGTACGTGTGGACATAAGTGGCCATATACCTAGAATACTAGGTGCTAGCTAGAACAAGGTGTAACTCTATCATCCATAATTAGTCTGAATGGGCCTATAATCTTAAGAAATATGTTACATTTCCTACATCTCATAATGAGTGGGATACATCATGCTCATCACATGATATGGTGACCATGTTGTCATGTCAACACTCGAATAATTGTGATTATGTCGTCATGCCAACACTCAATAAGGGATGTGGTGCATCATACCCACCATCCAAATAGTTTAAATGGTGTGAGACATAATTCTCAACACCTTATGTAAGGTAGTGTGATACCTTAATGCTCAAAAGATTCCTTACCATCTTTCCACATCCTATATAAAGGCATAATTATATTTATAATAATATCCATGAGGAATTTCCTATCATACTTTATATTAATAAAGCCTAGATATGATCAAGGGAATTCAATTCAATAATTACATTTAATAAAATAAATAACAACCAGCATGGCCTTTCCACTCTTTATAAGTCAATTCAATTTAACCATTTAATTCATCCAAGGAAGGTAACTATCATGATCAATCCATTCCATTTTAACATATTCCATTTAATCTATCTAAACATGGAAATTCATTTTACAAGTCTTAATGAGGCACTTAGAAGGTTCCATGGTCCAATTAAGAAATTAACTACATGGGAAATCCCATTTATTAAGAAATCCAAGCCCTTAGGAAGAGCTTGGTTCATTAATTATTTACATAGTAGTGGTCCAAGCCATACACTTAGAAGGTTCATTGGTTCAATATGATTTATATAAAAAAGAGGGAAAATATGTTTAATAACATCAATAGACACCATGTACTAAATATTCCATATATCTAACAGTAAAAAAAGGGAATAGGTAATCACAAATTAAATAAGGCCAATCAAGACTTAAAACACAAATAACCACTTTGTAATTTAGAAGAAATCGCACCACATTTGAGGGGTTTTATTATAAAAACATGATATTATTTATCAAATAATTTATTTAGAATAATTTAAGCATCACATTTGGGATTCTAAACTCAATTCATCAAAAGAAGCATTTTAGAAAGCTACCATGCATGTAAAAACAATTTATAAAGGTTCAAAATGGAACTTAAGAGGTTCAACTCTCTCTTAAGAAATTTTCTACAAGGGAAAATTCCATTTATAAACCAATTAGGATGCTTTTAAAGTATTCTATGCATTTAATAATTTAATTATAAAGGGTAAATTCAAGATAGAACACCCAAGGGGTGTCCATGTTTGAGTTTGAAATCCTCAAATTACTAAACAATGACTAATGGGATTAACACAAGGTGTGTATACCAATTTTAGACAAACAAATCAATTTTAGGGAGATGCATGATAAAGGCCAGCACACAGAAAAAAAAAATATTTATAATTAAATGTAAATTTGGAAAATAGTTATATACCACCTACCTTATGATTAGGAAACTCTACTCATCCAATATCATGGTCTAATTCGGTCTGGTTTGGAAGAAATCGAACAAATAGACATCCACCCTAAAAATAGGGAGAATGATATCGCACCAAAATAGCATAATAGATGGGAAGAGAAACTTTGAAAGGAAGAAAGGTGATTTTAGAGATTATCGATGCAGATCTAATGTGACTAACTGTGTTCAAATCAGATAATGGATAAAGGAGATCTCATGATCCCTAGGTTGGGAGGAGGTGGAACCCATGTCACCAAGGAGGGAGAGCTCACATAACTGGAGAAGATAAGGAATGAAAGAAAAAAATTTAAGGATCATTAATGGAATTCTTTACATTTCACCCTCAAGACTGGGTTGCATGATTTGGTCACATGGTTGGACAAACCGTGTGCCAACCATGTAGCTCCCACTACTTAAGAACCCTAGCCCCACACAGTTGTCCCACATAGTTTTTCTAACTATGTGCCAACCATATGATGAATAGTGAAAAAACACTGCCTATATGGAACTAAGCATGTGGGACAGGCACACGTTTTGGGTAACCGTGCATAGACCATGTGCTTCATTATTGCTGACTTGCAACAGGTGCATGATTTGCAGTGGTGGGCCGCACGGTTTCAAACAAACCATGCACCCTTACCAGTCCCTCTGAAACTTGAGGTTTCAGGGACTGGTGCTCCCAAAACATGATGAACCACCTGAGACACC
The DNA here is from genome assembly GCA_963277665.1 of Viscum album. Classification (NCBI taxonomy): domain Eukaryota; kingdom Viridiplantae; phylum Streptophyta; class Magnoliopsida; order Santalales; family Viscaceae; genus Viscum; species Viscum album. The sequence goes on from OY728119.1 coordinate 446,840,385, forward strand.
TCTCAAGATTCCAACAACATCTAAAAACAACACATTGAAGTGTTACAACTCTTAGAATTATGTTCTAAAACCCGATTCAAAGAATGACCTGTCCACCTAATGCTAAAATTCAAATTCCATTGGAATTCTACCTTGGATCAAAACATAGGTCATTACAACCTCCCCACTTTAAAAATCATCATCCCTAAGAAGCCTTAGGGAAACAATAAAAACATAACCTTCCCTACTCAGTTTGTGAATTCTCATTCAAATGATCGCGTTTAATTTCCAAACACCCAACATACCTCCAAACATTACATAAGCATATGACACTTAAGCCATGATGACTTGATCCAATGATTTTTTTCCAACTAAAACACTTAAATGATGCTTACCCAAGTCTGTTTAGTTAGATACATGATCACATCATCGTCTCTTTAAGATTTTGGTTGATGGTGCTCCCCACCATAGGCCATAACATTAATGGAAAATTCTAAATCACGGTATGCTCCATTGTTGGAATTTCCTATAAAGAATACCCTAGGAATTATAATGGAACTCCTGGCATGATTTTGTACTGGAAAAACCCAAATACTTCTGAGGCCATAATAGAAATCTCACTGTAAAGAAACAATCAATTCCTAATCGACCTAACTAAAACTAGTCACGCAATATTTTCTTGGAAGACACAACCAACCTTTTCCACACACTTACCTTAACTTGATGACATGATTAAAATGGTTCCTCAATGACTTTATACATTAAAAAATAAGGATAACAAGTTGAGTCACTCTTGTATTCTTGTCTCAAAAACTCTTATCTTAGACAATCAACATCTTACAATAGAACTGCAATGCCTTCTTCCAAGGCATCTATCATTTACCATGATCATGTTCCCTAAAGTCCATACTTGAATTATGGTGACATTCTTTAATAACACCATCACTTAACCATTTAATTTATTATTTCTTAACATGAACAAGGATGTAATCTAGATCTAGCCCACTGGAATATTCACCCTTTAAACATAACCTATGAGCCTAACAACAAGTCCGAAATAACCTTGGATTCATTAAACTAGAGCCCAAATAACTAACCCATGGTAGTCCATATTCCATTTTTACAAGTGAATTGTTGGCACAAAGCCAAGACATCCACATTAGATCATTGATCGAGACCAGACCGACATATTCCTAGCAGTCAAGTCTGAGGAGCATAGTTGGTGTCCTAGAGTCTATCCAAAGTGTTCCTACATGGGAACCTAGGTATCACTGATAACTAACCACGGATCGATAAAAACCACACATCCAATGTACAAAACTGATAAAGCAAGTTTATTGAAATAGAAGGAAATTTAAAACAATTATCCAGGCTTATAACCGATGCTCTCCTAGTGCATCAAGGGAGACATGAAGATAGGGTCACGACTACAAAAACGGACAAGGGAAGATCCACCCTTTATCAGTGCTAAAAAAAGGCACTAATAAAGAGGGGGCATTTATCAGCGCTAATAAAGGGGCACTTTTAACAGCTCTAAAAAAAGATCTATTAAAAGTGACCCTTTATCAGTGTTTTTTTATCACTGATAATGCCCCCCCTTAATCAACACTTTTTTGAGCACAGATAAAGGGGACCCCTTTATCAGTGCTTTTTTTAGTAGTGATGATAAACGGGGGCTTTATCAGCGTTTTTTCTTAGCGCTGAAAAAATTTATATTTTAAAAAAATCCTGAAAAATAATATATTTTTATATAAGTATATTGTATATTTATATTGATATAAATATAATATATATTTTTTAAATATGTTTTATATAAGTATTAATAGAATATTAAATTTAATATATAAGAAATTTAGTGAAAATGGCTTTAAAATATTTTAAAAAATATTATTAATTAAAAATTTCCTAATTATCATTGATTAATAATCATTTAATAACAATTTGAAGACACAAAAAACCAAAAAATGAATAAAAGATCTAAAATAAGTTGAAAATGTAACTCAAACTTCAAACAGCCATAACTTTTGATCCGGGTGTCCGTTTGAGCTATACAGCATATCAAATAAAATCTTGCAACGAGATCTCCATGATAATGACCCAAGTGAACCTTATGTCACATTTCTTGAGGCCCAAAAGGCCCAGAAGGCCTCCAAAACTGAGTTTTTAATCAGAAACCCCGATTTTTTAACATTCAAATAGGTATAAATTCTGATCTAGATGTCATCTAGGCCTGTACCACATATCATATCGAAGATTGTTTCATTTTCTTTGATTTTACTGGTTGTGGAGTTGAAACGGACTTCTGAATTAGAAGTTATGGTCATTTTAACATTTTATGGCTTTTCAAAGACACATATATATGTATTTATCCGTCAATATATATATATATATATATTTGTGTGTGTGTGTCTGTGTGTGTGTGTCTCTGTGTGTGTGTGTATTGTATATATGTATATATGTATTTATTTATTTATAAACACACATAAAAAACATATTTTATAAATGTATTTAATACTAATCTTATAAATATATATTAATATACAAATAAATATATGGATAAAAAATTATAACTAAAAATATATATATAAATAAATATTAATATAAATTAATATAAGAATAAATATATACATACTAATATATGAATAAATATATATGTATTAATACAACTAAATATATTTATATTAATATGAATCTATATTAATATACAAATAAATATAACTATATATATATAAAAATAGATATTAATATATGAATAAATATATATATATTAATATATGAATAAATATATATGTATTAATATAACTAAATATATTTATATTTTAATATGAATCTATATTAATATACAAATAAATATAACTATATATATATATATATATCAATAAACAGATATATCATTAATTATTGAAAAAACGAAATGGATTAGTGGAAAATGTGCAAGTGCGCAAGGTGGAGGTCGCGGGTTCGAGTTCAGGTGGAAGCAAGAAGGTGCACGCGGGCATGTGGGGGATGCGCGGGCAAGAGAAGTGCATGGGAGAGTGGGAGGGGGGTACACCTAGTGTTGATAAAGGGGGGTAAACCACTGTTAAAAGCTCCCCCAACATTATATATATATATATATATTTATTTTATTTTTTTGACTTTTATCAGGGATTTTTAAAAGCGCTGATAAAAGAACCCTTTTATCAGCGCTAAAAAAGTGTTGATAAAGGACCATTTTATCAGCACTTTTTTTAGCACTGATAAAAGGGGTCTTTTATGAGCGCTTTTTTTAGCGCTGATAAAAGGTGCCTTTATCAGCGCTTTTCTGATCACTGATAAAAGGGACCCCCTTTTATCTTTTCCTGGATTAACAACACTTTTTAGCACTGTTAATGCACTTTTTTTAGCACTAATAGGTTACCAAGAAGACTCAAGACACTCCCTCCATATTAATACTAAGTACTCGATACAGTTATGAACTAACCATACCCAACTATCGAAAAGAATAATAGTTGAACCACTACTGGTTGACTTCTTGAAAGAAGATCAGTGTCACCTGATGACGTACCACCAACCCAACCATAATGCCTTTACCACTCGAGTCATTTCGTGATCGCTTGAGCTCACCAACAAGAGTCTATCCATGGACAACGATGTTTCCAAAGGGTTCAATACACTGCCAACCATTTCAATGTTGTGTTGTCGAGAAACCACTAACATGATTCAAAACTTGCAATCCTCAAGGGAATTAAAGCAATACCAACCATTGACAATGGTCCACCTTGGATCTATTCCTTCTACTTGGAAGGGAATGTATTCAATTGAACTGAAACAACACTCCATGTCTTAAGAGTTTCCTAGTCATCAAGAGGAGATATAGACCAGTCGCTCATAAGCGTGCTAGGTCAGATCCACCTTAAACACATGTGTGAGACTTCTTTGAATCATGCTCACATACATCAAAGCATTCCACATGAAAGCCAAAACCAACCTGACTGGCATGTCAAAACACCTGGTCCTCTTGGTACTCCATCCCGAGCATTGGGACAATTTGGATCCTTTAGAGCCTAGGTCACTCTACTCCAAAGATGTTCGTGAATGCACTCAATAACACAAGGATCAATGATTCCACCAAAATTAGCTGGTTCATTATGACATTTAATAACTCAACGAGTACCTCATATATGAATTCCCACTACCCCAAGGTTTTAGAAGTAATATGAAACATCCTCGATATTATCCATAGGATATCCACCGTATGAATTCAAGTATTAGGTGTTCCATATAAGATATTTAACCCAAATTCATACTTCCCCATACGACCATTAACCTGGATGATGACGTACCGAGTCTTCCATCACTAAGGAAGAAGAGAGGGTCACATGACCAAAAAAATAGTAGAACATGCCATAGGCATGTCTAACCTTCTAAAACCAAGAATTACCTAACGCTTGATCCCATAAAAGGGGCCAAGGATACCACAACCACCCATCCAAATAAGGGTGTCATCAGAAGCTAAGAGTCCCACAAGGGACAACGACAACCAAACAACACCATACGTCAGAAATCTCACAGCATTTAGCAAGGCATTTAAGCTTTAAGGGTGATACCTACCTCGAGCTATCCCCTTACAGAGGCATGAATGATGACCATATCACTAGGTCATTCCAAATAGATTTCACTAGGACCTAAGCCTATCATTTAAGACCTTGCTAAAAAGAAAAAGTCCTACGGAATATGATCACATTTCTATTCCAAGGAAACTCAAATATACATTTAAACTACCCTTACATTAGGTTTTAAACTAATGATGCCACTTCATGTTCCATTATAAGTCATTAAATCGATTCACATTCAAAATTAAATCATTTAAATGATTTAATTCAGAACATCAAGTACCAATTATAAAACAAAATCACTTGGTAATTGATAAGACGACCTATGAGGGTCCTATTAAGCCAACCAGGGTTCATAAAAATGCAACCCAATAGTAGTTATTTAATTACTAAATTTTCAAAACACTTAAACTGGGTCATCTCATAAGAAATGTGCCCCAACTGATCAACTTGGGTCCAATTGCGCATTTAAGAATTTATCCATATGGGTCATTATGGCCAAGCAGATGAGGTACAAGCCTTACTAAGGCATCCAATTCATTTAAGATAAAAAATAAACAGAATTTAAATTTATAACCATTTCAAAGTATATTATGGTCATATATATATATAATGGTTTAATAATATGGGTTTCCATCTCCTAATCTATAAAGTGCCCATACACTTCATAGACCGTAGAATATCTCCCATTTAATCGAAACCAATTTACTTTAATATTTGAACTTTATAATCTTTTACATTTCAACAATGGTATTTAAATATATTTACAAAGCTCAAAGATAGTTTGGGTACATGAGTTACCTTTTCCCAATTATAAGGCGCCCATACACCTTACAACTGAAAAATGGTTCCCGCTTAATTGCAACAAATAAATTCATCCAATGTAACCAATTACATATTAAAAACAAAAAAAAACATGTTATCATAAGAAAAAATCATAGAAAAACATGACAATAATCACAAAAGAATGATACATGGACATGACATGCTAAGTAATCATGCAACATGGTATATAATCACCTAATCATGGTAACAGGTTAACATGTTAAAAAAATCACCCAATAAAGTTATATAAATAGGAATTATAAATAAAATTACCTAAAAAAACAAAACTAACCATGTTATTAAAATACATAACATGTTATGTAACAACCACACTAAAAACACACATGGTACATCATCACAATTAGCAGGAATCCTAAAAATGCAACTACATGGAATTGAATATACAAGGAATGTGAATCTCAATGTTCCTATAATAATGCATGTAATTTCATGTACTTTACATACCAATACAAGGGAAAAATACCATAAATTTCATAAATCAATAAGTAGCGGATAGTACATCATTCACTGAAGGTGAAATAATAATCAACTGTAATAACGAATAACATGATCAATAATCCCATCCATGGCCACTTTGAGTTTTCCCCATGGGCAGGGTGATCACTCCCATACCTAGCTTTTTACCAAGCACTAACACATTCCTATTCTCATGTCTACCAGCCCCCAATAGTAAGACAAAGGAAAAAAAGAAAGCTCTCATACCACTTTGTAATGTACCAGCCTGACTGAATACTAAACCGATAGCCACACCAGTTACCACATAAACTCAAGCATGCCTCCCCATATGCTAGAGGCTACCGACTAGTAGTGAGGATCTAAGGAGGTTATATTAGGGAGTTTATACCCTCATGATTAGAGTAGCACAATGTTATATTAGATAATAAATAAAAGAAAATAGCAGAAGAAGTAATAAATAAAAGATAGAACAACAGAATAATAATATAAATTAAACAAGATATGGCCAATGCCAATATAAAACAATGCATGCATGTCCAAATTATGATATAAAAAATAAAACATTATACATATAGTAGGAAATATTATATAGTATATTACATGAATAAAGAAAAGAAAAAGAAGCCTTGAGTGTGATCTCCACGAGCATCCTGAGCTCCAGCTTAGTCTTGTTCCCCTAACTCCCAGGTACATGATTAACTGCACAAGAAAATATCCATGATCCTACGAACATGATATCTACTCGGGTGCCCAAATACAATGGCCACCCGAGCAACATGAGAGATAAAATCCCAGTAGTCCACCACCCATGACATCTATAGCTATAACTTGTCTATGAATATAATATAAAGAAATGTTTAGGTAAATAGAGTAATAATAAGTGCTAAATAAATAAATTCAGGTCGTCTCAAGTTCCAATAGGATACCTGGTCGACTCTACCTGCTTTAGCTCATGAATGGAATAAGCATCTGATGAGTTACTTCACACACACACACACATATATATATATATATAGTAACAATATATATACTGTTTAGTTAAATATTTCATCCACCTATATGGAACAATTACGTGCTAATGTAAGTGTCCATATACCTGGAATACTAGGCATTGGCTGGACTGGGGTGTAACTTAGTCACCCATAACTAGTTTGAATGAGCCTATAAGCTTAAGAAATTGGGTATTTTCTCTATATCTCATAATGAGTTAGATATGTCATGCTTGTCACTCAATATGGTGAGTGTTTCATCACATTAACACTCAAATAATCGTGAGTGTGTCTTCATGCCAACACTCAATAGGGGACATGGTGCATCAGGCCCACCATCCAAATAGTGTCAATGGTGTGAGATGTCATGTTCAATACCCAATGTAAGGGATCATGATACCTCCATGCTCAACAGAATCATTACCATCATTCCACAATCTATATCAAGGCGTAATCATATTTATAATAATATCCATAAGACATTACCTCTCATTCTTTATATTAATCAATCCCAAATATGATCAGTGGAATTTAATTCAATAATCAATTTTAATAAAAAAAATTAGCATGGCCTTGCCACCCTTTATAAGTCATTTCAATTTAACCTTTTAATTCATCCAAGGAAGGAAACTATCATGAACAAGCCATTCCATTTTAATATATTCCATTTAATATATCTAAACATGGAAATTAATTTTACAAGGCTCGATGAGGTGCTTAGAAGGTGCCATGGTATAATTGGGAAATTAGCAATATGGGAAATCACATTTATTAAGAAAGCCAATACCTTAGGGGGATTTTAGTTCATTATTCATTTAGGTATGATTATTCCAATCCATGAAATTATAAGGTGAATTAGTTCAATAACACTTATATAAAAAAGGAGGGTAAATCCCTTTAATAACCTCAATATAGGCCACGTCCTAAACAAGTAATATATCTAAAAATAAAAAAACAAAAAAATCATAGTTAATCACCAATGAAATAATTACAATCAAGACATAAACACAAATCACCAATTTTTTAATTTAGAAGACAATACACCTCATTCAATGGGTTTTATTATAAAAAACATAACATTATTTATCAAACAATTCATTTAGCACAATTTAAGCATCACATTCAAGAATCTAAACTCAATTAATCAAAATAATCATTTTAGAAATATTCCATACATGTAAAAACAATTTATAAAGGTTTAACATGGCACTTTGGAGGTGTTATTCTCTCTTAGGGAATTTCCTACAAGGAAAAATTCCGTTTATAAACCAATTCAAATTCTTAGAAAGTGTTTCAGACATTTAATAATTTAATTATAATGGGGGAATTTAATCCGGTGCACCCAAGGGGTGTATGTGTTTGAGTTTTACATCCTCAAATTAATAAACAAAGACCAATGGGAGTAACACAAGGTGCGTATACCAATTTAAGATAAAGAAATCAATTTTAGAGTAATGCCCGACAAACGCCAGTGCGTGGCACGATGAAAATATTTATAATTCAATAGAAATTTGGGAAAAGATATATATAACACCTACCTTATGATTAGGATGCTTTAATCATCCAATATCAAGTTTTGATTCGGTCCAGTTTGGAAGAAATTGAAGAAACAAAAATCCTCCATGAAAATAGGGTAAATGATCTCACACCAAAATAGTTCAATAGATGGTAAGAGAAACTTATAATGGAAGAAATAGGATTTGAGAGCTTACTAATGTGGATCCAATGTGACTGACGTCATTCAAATCAGACAGTGGATGGAGGAGATCTCATGATCCCTAGGTTTGGAGGAGGAGAAACCCACAACTCCAAAGAGGGATAGCTAATGCAGTTAGAGAATAGAAAGAAATAAAGAAAAGTATTTAAGGATAATTTTGAGAATTTTGGACATTTCACCCTCAAGACTAGATTGCATGGTCTGGTTTCATGGTATGGCTGCATGGTCGGTCAAACTGTGCGCCAACAGTGCGACTCCCATTGCTTAAGAACCTTAGCCCCACACGATTGTCCCGCATGGTTTGTATAACCATATGCCAACCATGTGATGAAAAGTGAATAGACACTACCTATATGGAACTAAACGTGTAGGTTGGGAATAGAATTTGGTAAACCATGTACAACTCATGTGCTTTATTTCTGCTCACCTATAGCAGGCGCATAGTTTTCACTGGTGGGCTGCACGGTTTTAGACAAACCGTGTTCCCTTACCAGTCCCTCTAAAACTTGATATTTCGGGGTCTAGCACTCCTAAAACTCGATGAACCATCTGAGACACCTATTAGGCTTCCAAACATGTCTAAAAACAACACATTGAATGTTATAACTCTAGGAATTACATTCCAAAACCTAGTTCAAAGAATGACTCATCCACCAAACACCAAACACCAAAATTCAAATTCTCTTTTAATTCTACCTTGGATCAAAACATAGGTCATTACACATATTGAATCAAAAATACCATAAAAACATGATCGTTTTTTAGGAATATAGTTGAAATCTTTCTATGTGTTCGGCCTAACACATGGAGAAACTAGAGCGGTTTCATGATTACTTCACTTACCCTATAAATAAATTCAATTATCTATGCCAGACTTGATATTTATCTAAGTTTTCATGAAACCACACTAATAAAATCATCTACTTCATGCTGAAGTATGAAGTTATCATGAGAAAAAAAATTGATTGACCATATGTTCTGATCAACCATGTGTTAGGTCAACCGTATGTTCGGAAACCAACCACTCAAAGAGACTTACATTGACTGTAAGGATCAAGTGACTATGTCTAAGTGTCTTTTTAAAGGATAGATCAATCATGTATAATTCAAAAAAAAAAGAGGCCATTAAAATACTCCAATGACTATATTTTATAGAAATTAATAAATTTCAGATTCGTTGAAGACTTTGAGATCCCACACTCAGTATAATTATTTTTTTATGATTTTTCCTAAATGGATAATTAGAGATGATCTCCCTACACATAAGACTAAGCCTCACACATGCATGAAGTTAGTGCTTCTATGATCTCAAGATCTCATTTCTACACTATGACACTCTTTTTTTGGAGAAACTGTAAAAACCAAGAAGGAAAAATAGACTACTGCACATATTTCAAAGTTTATCAGATGATCATTCAAATAAGAGAACCATACTAATCAACTAAAATCTATTGGAGATTGAGTTTCATCAGGTATCTCATAAATTTTTTCACTCTATTTGTTTTTTCTTTTACATATTTAGATGTGTTTGAGTTTCTTATAAATTTAATTAGCAATTCTATTATATTGAATATAGGATTTCTATGATATTCCTTCTTTTATTTCTTTATATCTAATTATCCCACATATAATTTTGGTAGTGTTCTGGTTGAGCTAGGACTTCCTTATGTGAAGTAGTTTATATAAAACTAGATCCAAGTTGTGGATATGTTTGTTAAGTTTAATAAATGTTCTTGGCGGTGTCTTATTGTAAACTAGAGAGAACTAAGCTCTATCTTGGAGCTAACCTATTGTTTAATTTCACTGTGTGCTTTAAATTTTGTTTTCACTACTTGTTTTAAATTTATTCAAAAAACATTTTTATTTTTAGTAAGTTTTTTTAAATCTAAAATGAAATATATACTTTGATATTTAACATTTTTAAGTGATTGGTATACTTTGTTTGGTGTGAGTAAAATTATTTCAAAAGTTAAAATAATTTATAATTATTTTAACAAGGCTTTGATCAAGCCTTTGAGAAACTATCTCAAAGTACCAAATTATATATACCTACTATATTTAATAATTGGGATAGTATTTGAAATTGTGGGGATTTGAAGTTTTAATTTTTAAAACTGAAATTTTTATCTTGGAAGGTCAATTAACCCCCCCTCTTGAACGTTCAATGCGGACCAATAATCTTCATCGTCATCTACACTTTTAATCATATCAAATGATCCATAAACCACAGTGTTATCCAAGTCACTAGTTGTATTATGTTCTTCCCTATGTTTATTCAAATATTTATAACTTCTATCTATTTCATAATAGATAAAGTGCTCTTCCAACTCCTCAGGAAAAAAACTTCTTTAGTAACAACAATGTAAACATAGAAAAATGATTTGAGAAGGGTCATATACATACTTTGTTGCAGGCTTGATTAACTATTTAACCCCATCATCATACTCTTTTGTTATACCATTGACATCTATCCATTTTCAATTCATATCGATATTATTTAGTTCAATAATATTCATATTTATAACAAATAAATAAATACATAGAAAGTAGGCATATGATGTATCATTCTTTACATCCATAAATTGTATAAAGAATAAATTTAAAAAATATAATTATAAATTATAATACATACATATATAAAGTATATAAAAGAATAGATATAATGATAATACATTGATATATATATATATAATGATGCCTATGTTTTGGAAGGAATTAAGTCTTCTCTCTTGGTATAGATTATTTTCCTAGTTTTAGGTGGGCAACTTCATTCATTCATTGGTGTTTAATTGAGTGATTTGAAATTAATTGTGTGTTGAACTAATGATTTAATTGTTTTTGTTAGTTAAGTGAAAAAAATTAGTCATGTCATTATGGAATTATTTTTCATGAAATGGTATGTGATGTGAAAACAATATATGTGTTATTTAACACTAAAATTATATAACTCCATGCACAATGCAATGGTATGAAGAGGAAAATGATAGATTAACTTTTAAATTTGATGTAATCATTATTAGTGAAATAAATGGTTTAAATGTGAGGGTTAGAATTATTTTTTCTATATTAAATTGATGTGTTAAAGTGTTTCTCACTATTATATCAATTAATTTCCCAAGTGAAAGATTTTTATTGATTTTTTTGGATTAATTTATTGATGTTTTCATTGTTTTGTTTTCAATTAGGTGTTGTAATAAATATATCATTTAGTTGAACTACCGATGTATAAGGGATGAAGATATATAATGAACTTAAAGTGTAATCTATGAGTTTATAATGATTTTTATCATAGAAATGTAAGGATTTGATGATATTTTGATTGAGGAACTACTTAATGAGGCATAAAATGTGGAAATGTTTGTTTAATGATATTTTTATTGAGGGATAATTTAAAGTGGATTAAAATGGGGATTATTATATGAATTCTGCTTGATGAAAATAAAATTTAAAAGCATAAAATTATGTTATGAATTAAATATTTTTTAATGTGTTTTAGCAAACATGATGTACTATAAATACACAAACACCCATAAATACATATATACATATATATATTTATACATATAAAAATAATTAAAACACACATTTATATATATATATGTGTGTGTGTTTGTGTGTGTGTGTGTGTGCATATATACACAAACGATTATGTAAAGAACAACCAAAATAGGGAACAAATTAATCTTATTTTCAAACTTATATATATAGAAATTAAGAAAATAAAAAAATCACAAAAAAAACTATAGGCATGATCATGGAAGGAAATAAAGATCATGTTAGAGGGGAAGGACAAAAAATTATAAAATACACATCAACTATGTGTTTAGAAATCCTTAAAAACATGTTTAGAAAACCATACCTTCGGTTTTAGGGGTCAATTCGTCCAAAATAATCCATAAAAGTCCATAGTAAGATTAAAGTTTCACAATGACATGAACGGTGAGGATCGGTGTAACAACTTGGGTTATTTTAAAGAGTGAAAGTATTTTGTTAGCGCTAGTAAAAAACACAGATAAAAAAACCTATTATATGCATTAAAATGAAAAATATAGATAAATATAATGTTTATGAGTGTTAAAGTAGGCATTGATAGAGGCTTAACATTATTAGCGCTAAAAAAATGATGATAAAAAAAGACTTTTAACAACCCTAATGTTATCACTAATAAATGATAGATTTATCACGCGATAACATTAGTGTTGATAAATTCTAGTGATTTCTAAAATTTTAAAATTACATTTAAAAATTATAATAAATTACTAATTATATAAAAATGAATATCAAAAAATAAAAAAATTATAATAAAAATGAATAAATATTAAAATTAATAAAATGTATTAATTATATTAAATATATTGAAATTATAATAAATGTATTAATTTTATGATAATTGTATTATTAACATTATAATAATTGTATTAATAAATGTATTAATATTATGATGTTATAATATATGTATTGATATTATAGGAAATAGGTTATTTATAAATATGTTAATAAATTTATTGATATTATAATAAATATTATGAATAAATTAAAATTACAAAATTACATTATAATAAAAATGAATAAATAACAAATATATTAAAAATGGATAAACAATATTAATTATATTAAATGTATTAATAAATGTGTTAATATTATGAGAAATTTATTAATAATTGTCTTGAAATTATAATAAATGAATTAATAAATGCATTGATATTATAAAAAATGTATTATAATAAATATATTAGTATTATTATAAAATAATTTTTAATATTATACTCCTCTCTCGCCACTAGGTTTCCTTGGAGGGCTTGCGGTTCACGACCTGAGGAGGTAGCGAGTTGTCTTTGTTTTCAATTTGATTTTAATGATGTCTTACCGCAACAATGGAGATGATGCGCGGAATCGTTTAGAATTTCGAATATGTGTTGGATTTGTGTTGTTTTGTTTTTGTATTTTGATTTTAGTATTCAGAAATTATGAACCTAATATGGATATTAAAAAAAATACTTGGATGGTGTTATTAATATTATAATAAAATTATTAATATTATGATATTATAACAAATGTAGTAATACTATAATTAATGATTTCATATTACATTAAAAGTTTTATTAATAAATGAACTAATAGATGTATTAATATTATAATAAATAGTGTTAATAAATGTATTCATATTACAATAAATTAACCTAATAAATATAATAAGAATGAATAAATATAATTAAATATTAACTACATTTAAATTTTTTAATTACAATTAATAATAATATTATTTATATAAATGAATAAAAATATTTTAAAATATATCATTAATAAATGTATAAATAATAATATTATGTATAAATGTTGCACAAAATATAATATAAATTATTAAACTATAAAATTAAAAGTAAGAATTTTAATATTTATATCCAAATAGATTTACAATTACCAATACATAGATATATTATTAATAATAATTAATTTTATCGATGCATATATTATATTGATTGTATATAAAAAATATAATTAATTATTAACAACATTTATAATTTTTATTATAATTTAAAATAATATTATTTATATATATGTATAAATATTTTTTAATGTGTGTGTGCGATATATAGTTGAACTGCCATGCATGTGTGCATCCAACTACACACACATGAACATACACGAATACACATGCACATACACATACATGCACATGCGAGCGCACACACATACACATGTATACACATACACATACACAGATACACACATACACACATAAATACATTCACATACACATACACATACACATATGCATACACATACATACACATGCACAAACGTACACACGCATGTACATACATACATACGTACACTTACACACATACAAATACACATATACATAGATGCACATACACATACACATACACATATATACAAACACATATGTACACAAACATACATATTTGTATGTGTATATACACATATACATACATATATACATATTCACATACATACATACATACAAACACATATACATACACACATACACATATACACACATATATTCACATGCACATACATACAAAAACATACACATACATATGAATACAAATACATGTATACCCTTACATGTTTAAGCATACACATATATACATATATACACATACATTCATATGAACATGAATACATATACAGATGCATCCATATACACATACATCTATATATGTATATAAATATACACACATACATACATACACATATATATACCTATGTAATGACCCGCGCCATTATAGGTTGTGAATTCCTTATGAAATTCAAATTTTTAATCTGGTGAGAGGTTTATTTTTGAGAACCAGGACTCAGATCAAGAATCCAAGCATTTAGATTCCCTCACAATGTTTTGGACATGGGAACAACCTGGTTGGTGGTACGGGTGCTCAGGTGACTGTTGGAGAAGGGTTGCATCGTCAGGCTACTGAAATATTTTAGCTACAGGACATTCACAGTGTGAAGTAGTTATTTACACCATGAATGAAATTTATAGAGGGCCAAGGCCTTTACATAGGTGGATCACACTATGAATGGAGAATTAATTCCCCGAGGTGACCTTTATACAGGTGGTTGGTGTTGAAATAGTGGGTGCCCTAGACCCAACTATGTCGTTCTTTTGATTACCATATCATGTTTACAGTTAGTTATACATGATTTATTCTTATTATTATACTATAAATATTTCTACATCCACTATTTAGTGGTAATATCCATTGATTAATTATCGTATCAAAACGTTATAGCAGATCCCAAGTTATAATGAGAACCTCGACATACTATGACATTAATCTTAAACAAAGGTCCTATGGTATGGATACATCTTTCTGACTAGACACAGTAGATATTTTACTATCAGGTGTTGGGGGATCATATGCATTGAGACTTATTCTCATTAAGTTTGCACTTGGTGATCTCTAGTAGTAAGATCATGAGAACATACCTGCTAATAGGAACACCACATGTTTTGGGTGTCATTGGATGTTCCTATCTACGATCATGTGTAATGGTCTCCTAACTTTAGATCATTATCAATATGTGTCATTTTATCTCGTACTTTGATGCAAGGAAAAAACCATGATAATGAAATCATGACGAGCTAGTTTGTGTTGAGCGTGTCATTGGTGGCATGATATTGGTTGAATGGTCAAGAAAGGATTTGGTGCTTCCGAGTTAAGGGAGTTATATATCTTGAGCCATGTTGATCAGGATAACAATACCTTGATAAATCCATGGCCATGGTCATCCAAGGAAAATCCGTCCAGCTAGATCAACAAATAATAGAGCAATAAAGTAGCGATGACATGCATGTGCATCCTACTTTATGATATATTAAAGACAGAGAGATTATATTACACAGTGTGTGTTCGTAGGTTGGTTGTCACTACTATGAATATCTTTATCTCTTTAGGGGCT
The DNA here is from genome assembly GCA_963277665.1 of Viscum album. Taxonomy (NCBI): domain Eukaryota; kingdom Viridiplantae; phylum Streptophyta; class Magnoliopsida; order Santalales; family Viscaceae; genus Viscum; species Viscum album. The sequence goes on from OY728119.1 coordinate 446,856,395, forward strand.
ATGATGGGTTGCTAAATCCCACTCTTGGTCTGTGAAGAGTATTCACTACTATCGAGATAAGGTCCTAGAGGGTCACACAAAATAGTGTTTTGAAGAATCCGCTATATTCAGTTGAATAGGAGTTTCGGACATGGTGGATCCCACCACTGGGGTTTGGGATTTTTCCAAGGAGATAGTATCACCAATGTAATAAATAAATTCATATTATTCAATTTGAGAATAATGAGCATTGAATTTATTTATTAAATGTGTTTACAATATTTAAAGTAAATATATGAAAAAATTAATTGAACAAATATTAGTTTAATATATTCAAGGTTAAATTAATTATTGTGGAAATGACGATTCAAGTTAATGAATCATTTATTATCATATAATATATTTATTATATTATAGAAAAGTGATTATAATATTTATGACTCAGATCAATTGTCATAATATGTCGTTTATAGTGCGTTAATTATTCGGGGACCGGAGAAGAAATTCCGAGTAATTTTATTACACACTATATATAGAAGAAGAGAGCCTCCCACTAGGTACTATTCATGGGGTTTATCTCCCTTATATTATCTCCCATGTTCTAGAGAGAGAGGATTTGGATCCAGGAGCTCAGATCAAGCTCTCTCTCTGGCATTACAAACAATGCGATGAGGTGATCATCAGAGCATCGAAGGTGTCATTTGGAACTCCGCACTAGCACCCAGATTTCAATGATCGGTGCTCCCATATATTTTGAAGTGCTTGTGGACGATCTAGAGAAATTAGGATTCAGATTCTTCAAGAAACGATCTTCAACAACGAGTAGATGTCGAGTGTGACTTCGGACTTAAACCAGGTATTTTATGGTTTTAATTTTGTGCTTGAATTTATTCATGTGAGATCCTCAGTATAAACCAGACAATGATTTTCTGATGACGATGGGTTCATGTCATTCATCGGTGAAAATTTTTAAAATCCTATTTTTCGGGCTTCCATTGTGTGCTCAATACCTTCAGTTGGAGACCTTTACATAGCCATTAACACCATGAATATTTGTTCACACTGTGAATGGGGTTTGGGTGAGGGAAAGGTCACTCTGCCTCGATCATTTCTGGTCGTGAACTGATGTTCAAGCTGTGAAATGTGTGGGCAATAGGGAATTCATGTCATGAACTTCCATTCATGTTTTGAATGGTTCATGGGTGGATTCATTTTTGGGTGGGGCCACTTCCATCCTTTTATGGGTTAGGTGTTTCATGATTTAGGCTATAGATGGAGCTCAAGAGAGGCTATTCTTGGTAATTCCTTCCCTCCCACTCCTCTCCTTCTATATCCCTTGAGAAGTGATGGTTTGTGGTGAATTCCATTAGAGATTCCTGGAAATATCCTCCATTATCCTTTCTTTCTTGGTCCCTTGTTGCTATCCCTCAAATTTAGTTCACATTTGGGCTAGGGTTTTGTATAAATTATACCAGTGGATGGTATAATGGATAAAGGGTGATGGGGATTTTTTATGCGGTGGATAAAGGAGGACCGAAGATGATGTTTTAACACACTATCTTTCCATTTCATTGAAAGTATGAATCTTGGTGAATAAATTTAGGGTTTCGATTTTTTTTTATGAAATTGAAGTTTAACCGAGTGTCTTGTGATAGGTCTTTTGGATTGGATGGTTTTGGGGGTGTGTCATAAACATTATGTTGGTAGTTGGTCAAGGTTATAGTGTGATGGCGATTCCTAGTGAGTTTTTATATTAATATGCCTCTTTGGATTTAATTAAATACTTAATTATAAATTGTTATAATTAATTTTTGTTGCTATATGACATGAGATGGGATATTGGGAAGTAGTACGAGCTTGGACAAGGTAGGGATGGGCTTGTTCAAGGCTCAATTAAGCTTGGATTTTGTGGTAACTCATTTATAGAGGTAGGTAGTCCCTATAATACAAGATTGGAATGATTTTCTATTACATGAATGTTTCATGGGACCTGATAGATGGATAGTCAGCAATATGGACTTGGAAAGGAGTGATAGAACAATTTTCAACCTCCTATTCCTGATATGAGTGCTCTTTATCCCTTTGAGTGCTTTGGGGTCACCCATTGACTATGTTTATAATGGGATAAGTCTATGTTTGAGTCGAGGGGAGACCCATCAGAGGTTTTGGGATGCATGATGTGACATGTGTAGCCTGGAATGGTTTCCCTAGGGATATTCAGGCTGGTATAAGAGTCTTAGTCCTAGTAACGATAGGTGGGATGGTTGTATGTCTTAGCCTTAGTGAGAAACTATTAGAGTTGGTGTCCTAGATCAATTGTTTGTACTTTGATTACATGAATATTTTATTTATTAAATACAAAACTAAACATCTTATTATATATTATTCATTTTTATGCATGACCATAATGTAATAACGTCCTAGAGTATTTGTTGCATTGATAAGGTCATAGTAGTTCCCCACTATGATGATACCCTTGAAGTTCTATGAAAATATTCTTAATATAGTTCTATAATTGGATAACATACTATGATGGGATACATAGTATATAGGCCGTTAGGTGTGAGTAATTGTAAGTTTATGAGACTTCTTCTCATGAAGTTCTCACTTGGTAATATCCAAGATGTGAGATTATGAGAATAGAATTACCAGTAGGAATTCTGCATGTTTGGGAGTCATCAGATATTCCTATCTATGGGCATATGTAATGGTCCTTAGAATTTAAGATTATCATTAATGCATGCCACAACTTGCACACTTGGATTTGGTGATGAAAACCATCATGACATATGTTGGTGGGAAATAGGGTATGTTGGGTGCCTTACGTATGACATGTTATTAATGGATAAGTTAAGAAAGGATTTGTCCCTTCCATATTTATAGAGTTTGATATCTTAGCGCTTTGATTGAAATAAAACCATTGCCCAAAATTCCATGGTCAAGGTGTAATGATGAGTTTATTTCAAATAGTCAAAGAATGATGTATCAAGCATATAGGTTGATGACACCTTCATGAAACTTGCTTGATGAGATTATGCAACAAAGGGATTATATTAAACAGTGAGTGTTCATATGTGGTTTTCATCATTGAAACTTTAAGTTCTTTCTCTTGGATGCCTCGATCCGTTTCTAGATAGTAATCTTGGACTTTAGGAAAGCCCACCTAATGCTAATGAGAAATAATCCTAGAGGGTCACACACTAAGTGTTTCTGGTGATCTCAATTAAATTCTCTTTGAATTTAATTAATGGAATAAATATTATTCTCAAGACTGAGGAATAATTTTATTTAAGCGATATTTATCACATAAATTAAATAAATATTTATTCATCATATTGTAAATAAAATATATTTATTTATTTTATTGAATATTTAATAAATATTTATTTACTAGTTTGTGAATAAAATATTTATTTAAGAGAATAAAATATTTATTCAGGTGTTCAATAAATACAAGAGGAGTTCTAATGGACCAAGACTGTTTTCGGTGACAAAAGAATTATTTACGAGTCAGTAAATATTATTTATCTATTTTGTGCAAGTTGGTGCACCACAAAATAATAATATTGTTATTATTATTATGTGGAATGATATTTAATTAATGGTTATAATTATATTTAATGGTTTTTATGTAATTAAATTTTTTAACTGAAATCCCATATCTATAAATAGATGGCTATGTCTATTGTGTAATTAATTTGAATCCAATTCCAAGTTTGGGAATAAATAATTGTTGCACACAATGAACTCTCTCTTGACTCCTCCTCCTCTCTCCACTCTCAAGAAAGATAAACCCAAGAGGGAATTTCTTTAATATCGAAGAATGAGCGATCAAGAAAGAATAATGTAAGACATTCGATTCGCTACACTAGCACCTAGAGAATGAGTGGCATTGCTCAGAGACCATTGAAGCACGTGTGGATCACCACTAGAGGGATTATGCCCTTGGATCCTCAAAATAACAATGAAAGAAATCCGAAAGGGCCGTTTCAGATGATCAACAATCATCAATGAATAAATTTTATAAGACCTTGTATTTATTTCATCAGATATTAAATAAATTAATTATAAATTTGATGTGCAATTGTGGTTAGATTTTATTTTATTTTATTTATTCTTTAATCTTATTTGAACTAATATATTATTGACATATTAATCATGTTCATTTAGTGTTTCATTTTTTTAAAGGTTTAATAACAAATGAATAATGATCAGAGATATCATTGGAATGTGCCAAATCATTGCCCAGTAAAACTAGGTTACACAGCGTACAACTGGAACACATGTTGTATTCCCATGTACAATGTATCTAGATGTGCCAAGTAATTAGTTACACATAGTGATTTTATTGCACACCATGTGTTGACCGGCCCAACCTGGAAAACGACAATCATATACAGGGTGTGTAATTGGTGTGTACACACCATGTAGTCTGACTGAGTCAACACACCGAAGCCCCAGGTGTGTGACTTGGATATACGACAACCATGGTACATAGTGTGTAGCTGTATGTAAATTCCTTGTAGTCCCCCATTAATGGGGAAAAAAGTAAAATTACATTAAATTTGAAATTGAATCATTAAAACCTTATTTTATTGATTAGAACACTATTGTGTGTTTGACGATTTAATAGTGGTTTTAAATAATTTTAATATACTCAATTTATTTATTGTAATTAAAATTTCATTATTGGTTCTTCAATTTATTTTCCATGAATTCCATTAATGATGGCTATCTCCAAATAAGATCGGATTATCATTAAAATGAAAGTGAATTAATCAATCAATTAATTAATTAATATAAGCACGTTTATCTTAAATAATAAAAGAACAAATAAATGAATGCTAGCCATTTAATTTGGCGTATTCGTTTTATGTGTGACCGTTTATGAGCTTGACCAAGACCTATGTATGTGTTATCATTTATTTAATTAAATTTATTACATGGTTTTTCAATTATTTAATATTAAATTAAAAGATGGTATGTGAGTCATCCCTCCCTCCATTATTATGTAGGACCTGCGTGCCCAAGGATATTTATGTAATTCCCTTTAATCAATCCTTTGGTTCCCCTCACCTATATGTGAGTAATAAATATTTGTAATTAATGGAGAATCCCAAGGCACGTGGGAATGGTTCAAGACAAAACCATAATGACACCAACTCATAGATACATAGGTGGACACGTGGAATGCTATAGCTCCTGCCAATTTTGACATAAAGAGTTATTTCTCCTAAGTCATAGATTTATTTAATGTCTGCTCATTAAATCAACCGTTAGATAAGCTCATGATCAGGTCATTTAATTAATTAATTATTTTCTATCTAATACGTTACAATAATATTTATTGATGCAAGACCGTGATCACATAAAAGAAATAAATTAATCTGCAAAAGATGGAATTTAAATAAAATATATTATGCATAAATTTTTTATCCAAACATGTTTAATTAATTAAGTAAACATCCACTTAAATATTAACAAGACATCTAAAGGATAAATTAAGATAAAAAATTATTCATAATTAAATAAAATCACTCATTCTAATATTAAGTAAGAATAAACCTTCTGTTACTTTATTAGGAACAAAACTCAACAGAACTATGTGTTTTACCAACCCTTTTTGGGACACATACTTTTATAAGGGGAGTTATTATGAAAGTTTCGGGTTGACTTAACTATTTTACATAAATAGGAGTATCCCTTTTTAGACTTGGTATAATTCATAGGCAAATGTTGAGAAAATACAATTCAGGATTTCTAGATTAGGGAGTCCATTCAATGGATCAAGGAGCTGCAAGCTCGTAGTTGGAAAAGACTTTCCTACCTAAATACCTTCAAAATAGCTTGACCAACCCTTGTTGGGGTTATGTGAAGGGGAATATGGATCCTTTCCACTAGAATGTCCTAGAAACTAGACATTCCAAGTTCAATGGTGAGGGATTTTGAGACTTGATAAAATAGTAAGAGATTTAATAAAATCAATTAATTATTTCTCACAAAATTTGTAATTAAGAAAAGTACTAATAATATACTCTTTTAATTGTATAATAAAATGGAAAACTCGCTATCACTATAATCAATATTTGATAAAGACAATCTCATCACTAGAAGTAACTTCTAAGAGTGTTTTAGATGCCTTCGAGTTGTTCTACACCATGAATGGAAAAATTATATACTATAATCCTCAATGCCTAATCCACCTACTCCAGAGGCAAGTGATGAAGAGTTCCTAGTCTATGAAAAATATATGAACGACATGGTTGGCATTCAATGTTTGATGCTCTCATCTATGTCTAGTGAACTCATGAAGTTTCATGAAAACATGGATGTGTATATCATGCTTGAGCACCTCTATGGTCTTTACTAGGATAGAGGTAGATAGGAATGGTTTAAGATTTCCAAGGGGATCTTTTAGAGTAGGCTTAGAGAGGGTTCCCCAGTTGGGACTCACACAGTCAAGCTCATTGGCTACATTGAGAGCCTAGATGTTCTCGGGTTTAAACTCCTTGAAGAACTAGGCATCAATATCATTATGGAATCATTCCCTCATAGCTTCTCCAGTTTTGTTGTGAACTTTAATGTGAACAACATTAAGAAGTCTTTTCCAGATCCTCTTATCCTACTTCTCCAAGCAGATAAAGATATGAAACGTGAAAAACCTTATGTCCTTATGGTGAAAAACGGAAAGGGAATGAAAAGATATTTAAGCCCAATTATTTTTCACCCCCTTACAAGAAGAAGAAGATCAATGGGGAAGCAAGATAATAGGATGCTGTCTGTTTTTCATGTAGCAAGAAGGCCACTGGAAAAAAAAACTGCACCCAGCTAAAGAAGAAAGTGGAAGCTTCAAGAGCATTTGTTATCAAGTGAAATTTATCTATTTCTATAAATTGGTTATTGGATACAAATTTTGGTGCTCACATATTTATTCAAATATAGGAACCAAGTAAATTCAAAAAAATTGACCAAGGGGAGGTTGATCTATGAGTAGCCAACAAAGATAAACTTGCTGCTGTAGCTTTTGGGGACTACCACATCACATTGCTGACTGAAATGATCTTGGTTTTAAATGTTTTTTATTATATTCCTTTAGTTACCAAAAACATTATTTCTGTATCCATACTAGATATAGATGAATTCATTTTCAAATTTGGAAATAAATGTTTCTTCTTTTATAAATATATCATTTGTTATGGTAAGGCATATTTACATAATGGTCTTTATGTGTTGGATTACATGAACCAAATAATGACAATCAATAACGAAGTTACTTCAAATGAATCATACCACACCCAACTTTGGAATCACCGGCTAGGTCATGTAAATGAAAAATTATTGAAAAAATTACATCAAGATGGATATTTATATTATTTCAAACTAAAACCACTTGGTGTATGTCACGCATGCTTACAAGGCAAAATGACCAAATCCCTATTTAGTGGGAAAGGTGAAAGGGATAAAGAGATTCTTGAATTAGTTCATATTGATCTGTGTGGACCATTTCTTGTTGAAGAAAGGGGTGGGTACTCATACTTAATAACTTTTATTGATGATTTTAGTAGATATGGATATATTTACTTAATGAGTTATAAGTATTATTATTTTGATAAATTAAAAGAATATAAGAATGAAGTTGAGAACCAGTTTAGTACAAAGATTAAGAAACTCTTCTCATAATGAGGTGGAGAATATCTTAATCAAGACTTAATTGATTACTTATGGGAGTTTGAGATCCTATCCCAACTCACTCTTCCTTACACGCCTCAGTGGAATGGTGTAAGAAAAATAAGGAACCACACCTTATTGGACATGGTGAGATCAATGATGAGTCATGCAAGTCTTCCATTATCCTTTTGGGGATATGTGTTACAAACAACGACACACATAGTAAACCAGGTACCGACTAAAATGATAAATTGAATTCCATACAAATTTTTGAGTGGAAGAAAAAACATGTTATAGAATTTACATGTGTGGGGAAGCGAAGAATTTGTTAAGGCCTCTTCAGGTAACAAACTTGCACCCCATGGAACAAAGTATACCTTTATAGGATACCCCAAGGAAACAAGGGAATATTACCTATATAACCCCTCAGATAAAAGGGTTATAGTGGAAATAAATTCCATATTCCTTGAGAGGGAGTACATATACAAAAGAGATAGTGGGAGAAATATAAACTTTGATGAAGTCAAGGATCAAGGCACATAAAAGTTGGTATAAGATCAGATTCCACAAGGCCCCATGGAAGAAGAAACTACTACAGAGACACAAGAACTGTATAGGAGTAAAAGAGAGGTTAGAGAACCAGAATGGTATGGTTTTATAGTTACTAAGGATGATGACTCATTATTAGTTGATAATAATGATCTTATAACCTACAAGAAAGTAGTAAGTGGAACATATGTTTCCAAGTGGCAAGAATCCATGAATTCTAAAATGGATTCCAGGTACCAAAACCAAGTCTAGATTTTGGTAGATCCTCCAATGGATGTAAATATTGTTGGTTGAAAATGGGTATTAAAGAAGAAACTGGACATAGAAGGATAAGTTAGTACCTATAAGGTGTGATTGGTTATAAAAGGGTTTAAAAAACATCAAGCTGTTGACTATGATGAAACCTTATCACCAGTTGAAATACTGAAATCCATCAGAATTATACTTTCTATTTTAGTTTACCATGACTACGAGATTTGGTAAATAGATGTGAAAATAACCTTCCTTAAAAAGAACCTTTAGGAAGCTGTCTACATGGCACAACCTGAAGGGTTTGTGGCTCCAAAGGATGCCAATATGATATGCATGTTTCAAAAATCCATTTATAGATTAAAGCAAGCATCCAAGTCATGGAAAATTCATTTTGATCAAGCCATAATAGAATTTAGTTTTATAAAGAATGAATGTGATCCTTGTGTCTACATAATATTTAGTGATAGTGCAATCATTTTCTTAAAAGTATATGTTTATGACATATTAATTATTGAAAATTTAATACCAGTATTACAGTCTATTAAGGAATTGTTGAATACATGTTTTCCATGAAAGACTTAGGTGCAAGAAGCATATATTCTTAAGATCAAGATCCATCTTGATAGATCCAAGAGGTTTATCAGCCTAATTCAAAGTACATACATTGATAATATATTGAAGAGATTAAGTATGGAACAATCAAAAAAGGGATTTTTGCTAGCGTCACAAGGCATCCATCTTTGAAATAAAATATGTCCTCAGACCCATGATAAAATAAATAGAATGTAAAGGATTCCATACACATCAACAATTAGTTCAACATGTATGCTATGTTATGTACTAGTCTTGATGTCACCTATGCATAAAGTGCGGTAGGCAGATATCAAGCTGATCCAAGTGACCACCATTGGATGATAGTGAAGTCTATCCTTAAGCATCTGAGGTGTACTAAGGATATGTTACTAGTTTAGGGAGGATATGAGGAACTATTCATAAAAGTATATGCAGATTCTTGTTTCTAGAATGATTAATATGACATGAAGTCACAAACGAGATACATCTTCACTTTGAATGGAGGTGCTGTGAGCTATAAGAGATCAAAGAAAGTCATGGTAGCAGATTCTACAGTAGAGTTCGAGTATATTTAATATTCTGAGGCAACTAAAAAAGTAGCTGGGATGCACAATTTTGTCCTAGTGCTTGATGTGGTACCTAGCAGTAAAGATCCCATCACACTCTATTGTGATAATACTGCAGCAGTTGCTCTCACAAAAATTCCAAGTTCACATTAGTGGATGAAGCACATACTTCATAAGTATCATCTATTGAGGGATTTTTCTTAGAGAGGTGAAGTTACAATGAGTAGTATTTCCATGGAAGACAATGTGGTAAACCCCTTGACTGAAGCCTTGACTTATTACAAATATTATTATCATGTGAGGTTTAGTAGACTAAAATTCATAGGCAATTGGCTCTAGTCTAAGTGAGAGTTTTTTAGAGTTGGTTTCCTAGAACTAACTATTTGTACTTTAATTACATGAATATTTTGTGTATTAAATATTAAATTAAACATCTTATTATATATTATTAATTGTTATTAATGACCATAATGTAGTAATGTCCAGAGTATTTGTCACATTTATAAGGTCATAGTAGTTCCCCACTACAATGAGAACCTTGAAGTGCTATGACAATATTCGTAATATAGTTCTGTGATTGGATAACATACTATTATGGGACACATAGTATATAGATCATCAGGTGTGAGTGCTCGTAAGCATATGAGACTTCTTCTCATGAAGGTCACACTTGGTAATCTCCAAGATGGGAGATTATGAGAACATACCCTCTAGTAGGAATTCTACATGTTTTGGTGTCATTGGATATTCTTATCTGTGAGCATGTGTAATGGTCCTTAGACTTTAATATTATCATTAATGCATGTCACGTCTCGTGCACTTAGATTTGGTAATGAAAACAATCACTCCATATATTGGTGGGAAGTAGGGTACATTGGGTGCATCACGAATAACATGTTATTAATAGATAATTCAAGAAAGGATTTGTCCCTTCCATATTTATGGAAGTTGATATCTCAAACCTTTGATTGAAATATAACTTTCACCCTAAATTTCATGTCCATGGTGTAATGATGAGTTTATTTCAGATAGTCGAAGAATGATGTATCAAGCATATAGGTTGATGACACCATCACACAACCTACTTGATGAGATTATGTGACAAAGGGATTATATTACATAGTAAGTGTTTGTATGTGGTTTTCGTCATTGCGACTTTAAGTTCTTTCTCTTGGGTGACTTGACCTGTTGCTAGACAATAATCTTGGACTTTAGACAATCCCTCATAATGCCAATAACAAAGAATCCTAGAGGGTCACACAGTAAGTGTTTCTGGTGGTCTTGATTAAATTCTATTTGAATTTAATTAATGGAATAAATATTATTCTCAAGATTGAGGAATAATTTTATTTAAATTATATTAATCACATAAACAAAATAAATATTTATTCATCATATTGTGAATAAAATATATTTATTTATTTTATTGAATATTTAATAAATATTTATTTACTATTTTGTGAATAAAATATTTATTTAAGATAATAAAATATTTATTCTAGTGTTCAATAAATACAAGAGGAGTTAAAAAGAACTGATACCATGTTTGGTGATAAAATAATTATTTCTGAGTCGGTAAATATTATTTATCCATTTTGTGCAAGTTAGCGCACCACAAAATAATAATACTATTATTATTATTATGTGGCATGAGATATCATTAATGGACATAATTATATTTAATGGCTATTATGAAATTAAATTTTGTAACTAAAATCTGAGCTCTATAAATAGACAGCTACATCTATTGTGTAATTCATTCAAAACCAATTCCAAGTTTGAGAATAGAGAATTTTTGTGAACACCGAATTCTATATTGACTCCTCCTTCTCTCTCCCTCTCAATAATGAGAAAACCAAGGGGGAATTTCTTCAAGACTGAAGAATGAGTGATCAAGAATGAATAATTAAAGACATTCTATTCACTGTGCTAGCACCCAGAGAACATTGTGGAGTTTCTCAGAGACAAATAAATCATGTGTGGATCACCGCTAAAGGTATTCTACCCTTGGATCCTCTCAAGTGCAATGAAGGAAATCCGAAAGGGCTATTTTGGATGATCAAACATAATCAACAAAGAAAGTTCCTAAGACCACATATTTATTTCTTCAGATATTAAATAAATTAACTATAAATTTGACATGCAAGATCCTCGCTCTTGGTTTAGAGTAATAATTATTAAAAGAAAATTTAATATATCACCCACAACCACACTCTTTCGCTATGCTCAGAACCAACAAAAACACCCTTTTAAGGATCGATTGTGACATGATGAGAACTATGAGATAGATGAGTCCTTCGAGATAAGACGATGTGTGACAAAGAGAGGTTTCCTCTAAATAGAAGGTTAAGAGTTATATCTTTAGAGATGTGATATGAGAACCATATGTGGGTTGTGGGATGTTCTTAGGACTTAAAATTGGATTTCCAAGGGGGATTTGGATGGTTTAGACCCTGTCTATTTAGGATAGGGTCATGGTGAGACTATGGGTTATAGAGTCACCATAGAGTGATATATATGAGATAGTATCAATGAGAAATTACTAAAAAGGATCCGGATTACCCTAGAGGATTCTCTAATGGGTGGGATGAGATATGCTTTAGTGAGTGGTTAGATCTCAAGTGACTAGCACCCTAGGATCAACTAGTCAGATGTGTGATTGGATGTGGGGCTTGTGTATTGTTTTTTTTCATGTCCACACTAAATTGCATGTTATGATCGGTGATAGATTCATTATGAGGGGTGACTAGTCTTGAGGAATAGCCTCACTATGATTGTTATTGAATTGGAGGGATCACAATGAGTGAGATGTAATCCTTATTTTGTATGAAGAATGGGCTAACCATGAGTGATATGGTGTGTCTTAAGACATTTGGAATCTTTGTGAATGAGAAATGATGTAATACTAGAGGATGAAACTATTATGACTGAGATAGGTCCCATACATGATGCAGGATTAGATGGATGGACCTTACTTTGAGTGAGACTGTAGAGGTCAAGTGTTTGATGTGGGACCACCTTAAGTGAGATGGTGATTCTAAATCTTGTTCACAAGACCCCACCCTATCCCTTTAGGTAAAAAATAGGATATGAATAACACCTTAACCTAAGTCCTCAGGTACATTTTGGGTTATGTGAATGATATCAAAAGATAATGATGTGGATTTTGGCATGGAACTAAAGTAGGTATGATCAGGGGTTGCGACACAATGACCTGATAAGTAAGGAGTTATGGTGGTCATGTTAGCACATGAAATCCAAGGCACTTGTGTGGTATGGTTATTTTATTTCCATGTGAATAGACATATTATATGGAATATACTAGGGGTAGTTAGTGAGATCCTACTGAGATATATTTCTTACACCCTACATGGGAACATCAGTTCACATTCATACCTTATTGTCAGTTTTCAAGTTCAGTATCTGGTGTGTAGTGGATCAACCAAGATCAACTCAAGGGTATTTGGCGACCAAGGTGTGTTGAGGCCCAAGTATGGTAGTAGGTACAACTTTCTTGTGTTTTTTTTTGTACATGTGATCTTCCTAGTGGGAAATCAGCTGTAGTATAACCATATGAATTTTATATGGAATTTATCACTGCATTGTGTTTATTTTATATTACATACTTTGATTATATGTGATATGTATTTTTTGGTTATTTTATATTTTTGTATACTCTATTTCAAGGTCATAGTCTCACCATTTTATGGATTTGGTCCTCACCATTAGTCAGTATCCTCTTACATATGAGGAGGCATGTTTAAGGCCACATGGAACACCAACTCAGAAATTGGTTCTTGGATAGGGCATCACAAAGTGGTATCATATATTTTGTATTGTTTTATGATATGAGGATATGATAAAAATGTGGTCTAGGAATAATTATAATATTTATATGGACCTTATAATACTATGTCATAAACACTTTTCAAGTGGTGTTTCCCAGTTACTAGGGGTGACATGATTGTTGTTCTTGGTTTGTGATGTTATAGATGAGGTTATTATTGAATATGAAATGTTTACCAAAGTTGTTATTTATGATTTTGAATCTTATACAATTATAAAGATGAATATGTTCGTGTATCATGATTAGGAACATAGGAATCATATTACATAAGAATAATTTTGTTTGATATGATTTTTTAATGAAAAGGTTTAGTTGTTTAAAATGTCAACAAAAAACTTATATGAAATTGTACTATATAATTTTCTAGTGACATTCTACTCAACTGAACCATAGATGGTTTATTTTTATGGGATTTCGTGTGGATATTATAATCATAGGTTCTTTGGTGATGGAAATATAGTCCCTTCATCAAGGGATATATGGAGAACCTTAGTGGTTCAGTGCATGGGTGATGATTCAATGAAGGAATAGAGTTCCTAAGAGATTATCTAAGGATAGAAATATATTTCCTTGTGGATGTAAAAATCCTGAGGGGTATGGAGAAATGAATGAGGGATATTACTTAGGATATGACGTAGAGTATGGTAAGTGCTCCCAGTGTTGAGGTTGGTTTCAATGGAAGGATTGGTAGGATGTTTGGCTCATTGGTTGTAGATACAATGAGAGTGTGGGTAGAAATTTGTAGTTTGGAATAATGCCCAAGTGGTGGGTGATGATGTGGTAAGACATAAAATGAGTGAGATGGCTTAACCCATGGAACTAACTTGATATCCATGTGGGGTATGGCTAGAAGTTTATTCATGTGAGCCTAGGTTAGATGGGATGCATCTCATGAGAGCATGAGTCCTATTGTGAAATCAGGTTGTAAGGGATTGTACAACCATTATATTTTGGTGTGAATATATAGGATCATGAGTGATAACTTGTGAGTGCTATCTTGGTGAATCAATCTACCATTAGATGAGGAGAGTGGGGCCAGGATGTATTTTCTAGGAAAAGTCTCGATGTGTGAGGAAAGGTGCACGATTCTTATTCATGGTGCCTGATTATGTTTTGGGATAATTAATGGGTTGTGGTGGGTCTGTTGAAAATGTTTTAGGTTATTGATGAACCTGAGTGGTACAACAATGGTGTTGTGATGGAAAGGTGGATGCAAATGTGATGTTTCAGGGTTTTGGTCCTGGATAGGGGTGTTGTTAGGGAGGTATGTTGATGGGACCTATTTGGATCAATAGTCAAGGAGTAGTGTGAGGGAATCCATATGGTGGGGAGGAAATCATTAGTTGTCATTGATTGGTGTGGTTGATTATTTGGTGATCCAAGAGTGGGGTGGTGATGAGACTAGTCAGTGGAAGATCAAGGTAACACCATGATAATGCTGAGAAGTAAGATTCATTAATATTTAATTCCTTAAGAAATATTAGATTTAAAATATAGATGTAGTGTTTATTAGATTAGATTTGTTGGAATTGATAATAGGGTCAAGTTGTGGGGATATGAGGGTGATTCAGACCAGGGGTGTGTTAGTGCTCAGGGTGATATCATAATGGATAGTGCTGGTGGTTGAAAATTTATCCATGGAATTACATCGAGGGCCAGTTTCAGACTTCAATGTGGGAATTTAGAGGGTCATGAGATGTATTCAGAAGTTAAGGAATAATGATCAGGTAGTGAGTGGACATATTGATGGGTGAAGCCAAGAATTTTTGGGGAAATAAAATTAAGGGAGGTTAGAATGGAATTTTTGTATGAAATTATCCATGGTTAGGTAGAAACCATGCTAGTAGTGTCCTATGGGATGTAGTTGATATGGTTTAGGAATCAGACCAGAAATTTTTGGATGAAATATGATGGATCAGAGCATGTTTTTTTTAGATTCATAGTGGAAGTACATTTGGAATTCAAGGATGGAATGCATTCATTTGGTAGTGAATTGAAAATCTAGGTATGTTTGAGTTAGTTCAGAAGGACTTTTGGATGCTTATGAAGGATTATAATCCCTATGGTGGGGAGTTTGTAATGACCCACCTCATTATGGGTTGTGAATTATTGATGGAAATTTAATTTTTGATCCGGTGAGATTTAATTTTGGGAATGAGGACTCGAACTGAGAATTCATGTGTTTATATGTCCTTAAATATTTTTTTAGGTATGATATGAGGCCAAATTGGTGGTATGGGTACTCGAGTGAGCATTGGGGAAGGGTCTGATGGTTATGCTACTTAAATTGTTTAGTTACAAGCCATTCATGATGTGAAGTAGTTACTCACACCATGAATAACCTTTACGCAGGGTCATGACCCTTATGTAGGTGGTTGATTCCATTAATAGGGAATTCACTTCATGAATATGGTCTTTATGTAGGTGTTCCATGGACATTATGCATCCATTCAGGCCATGAACTTTGGTTCATACTAGTGAATGGGGTTTGACTAAGGGAAGGGTCTCTATGTGCTAAACATTTTAGGTTTTGAACCAAAGTACAGATAGTGAAATGTGTGGGTGATAGGGAATTCATGTTGTGAACTTCCATTCACACCATGAATGGTGCATGAGTGGATCTTTCTTGAGTATGGTAATTTGCATCCTTTTTTGGGTTGGGTGTTTCATGATTTAGGTGAGAGGGAGATATCAAGAGAGGCCATTCTTGGCCATTCCACCCCTCCCGTGCCTCTCCTTCGACAACCTTGAGAGAGCACATTTTTGGGATGTTCTAGTTGTGATTCTGAGTAAGATTTTTCCTTCCCCTTTTGTTCCTGCTCCCTTTTTTAAGCCCTCAAATTTGGATCGATATTGGGAAAGAGTTTGGTGTTGATTTGACTAGAGCATAGTGGAATCAAGCTGGGGTGATGGGGATTTCATGTGCGGTGGCTAGAGGAGGACCCAAAATGATGTTTGAATGTCATTGCTCATTGTTCCATTAAATGTGTGAAATCCAGTGAATTAATTTTGATTTTTTCCCTAATAGGATGAAATTGATATTTTTTTAAGTGTTGCATGATTGGAATTTTAGATGGGATGGGTCCAGGGATGTGAAATTGTAACAAACTGGGATTTCATCAATGTATTTTCCCTTATGAATATATATTTGTGTCATACATATTAATATAATATTTTATAATGCACACACACCACATGATAAAACCAAAAACATTTTATTACTATAATTTGAACATTTAATTTAGAGAATAAATATGTCTATAATAATTAAAAACATAAAAATAAGATAAAAAATAGAAAATAAGATAATTAAAATATGAAAATTTGGATATGCTCGATCCACCAGAATAACCGCAATCACGAACAAAACTGTAGAAATGAAGTAAAATGCTAGTAATGTAATATGCATTTTGAAAATGAATATATATATATATATATAACCTTAAGAGAAAATAGAAGTTAATGAATAACGAATGAAATATGGGTGCACATGAGCCTTAGTCTGGTTGGTAAGTACTTCGTAAGTGCATCCAAGCGACCAGGGATCAAATCCAGACAGAGGCAGAATTTATGGGTATTGTAGTAGTACTATAGCAGTACTGTAGCATGTACTGTAGTGGGAACTATGCAGTACTGTAGAAGTACCGTAGTGGGAACTGTGCAGTACTGTAGCATGTACTGTAGCAGGAACTGTTTGGCACTGTAGCAGCTGGGAATATGCCCTCGTTTGGGCCTTCGGGCCACCAATTTGGTCCCAGAGTCCTGTAAGGCCTTCGGGTCACCCAGGCCTTCAGGTCAGTAAGGCCTTTGGGCCACCTCAAGGCCTTCAGGCCACGTTAAGTGCAAATGAAAACCAGACAACCTACAAGGAACAAGCTCTACATAGAGGATGAGCAAAGAGCTTTCACCACAACAGAAGCTAAACAGATTCCAAGAATGAGAGGGTATGACACCTGCCATCGGGACAAGCCTGTGCATGCACAGAAATTCCTAGCTGAACAGCCATGTGAAGGTGGAGAGATGATTTCATGATGAAGATACTGGGGAGGAGCAGTTCCACGTAGTTTTTCTGGGTTGTATGTAATGTTTGAAGCCTACAGGCAATGAATTCCTCTAAGGCCTATGTGCCATGTAATACTTACGCCTACGGGCCTTGTAAGGGTTCCACCTCACCCCTTGAAAGGTGGATTATCAAAATCAATAAAAAATGAAGGCCTTCGGACCATTGGAGGAATGAAATATGGGTTATTTAAAGGAAGTGGGGAATCCATATGACTGTTACAAATCTTACTATTGGAATAATAATCTAACTTTTGGAATAATAATATGGCTATTAGAATAGTAATATGACCATTAAGAATAGTAATCTAACTATCAGAAGAGTATCCTCACCCATGGAAGTGTAAAATAATATTTAGGTGTCATTTAAAATTAAAATATAATATATTTATAGCATGGTACAAGTAAATAAATGTTTTAAAAATGATAAATTAAGTGTTTGTATTTTTGTAAAACATAAAACTTTTAATTTCAATTTTATAATAAATATTATGATTTAAAAGAATTATTATTTTCATAAAATGAATTTATAAATAATTATTATGTTTTATTTTAATGATAATATAATTTTATGAGACCTTAAGTAAAATTTCAAAGGGGAAAAAATTGATCAATATATTAAAATTAATATTTTTAAAATAAATTAGGATTTTATTTAAAAATTAAATTTCACAAATTTAGAAAATTAATTTCATAAAATGGATTTAATTTTTATAATTTACACATAAAAAAATGGTTACGTTTATTTTTTTGGTATTTTTCTAAAATAGTCAAATTTTTTGTGAATATTGAAATATTATAAAATACAATATTTAACATTATAAGCTAAATTCATGGTTTTTGATTCATGAATGATTTAATCCCAAATTATTTTAGACTCACACAGATACCATTTACTATATATAGTCACAATAATCGATACTATTGATAATCTTTAGCTAAAATAAAAAACTAATGAATATAATATTCAAAAACACCCATCCTATCCCCTTATAAATACCAACCCTCATATCCTCACAACTTCTAAGCCTTTTATAATGACCTATTTCTCCCCAATTCTATTTAAAATCCCCTCTCCCATGTCTCAATGCTTCTGGACTCACCAAAATACCAATTCCAAGTTCTTTAAGGAGTATGTCAATGAGACATCATTCAAGAGGTAATATTCTCTATTTACCTATTTTAAATTCATTTCTTCTTATACCTTATCCTCTAATAACTAATAAAACATTAAATAATGGATCCATTATAATAAATATAATATAATTTCAGTTTTTTAATGGTTTATTCATCTTATACCCTTCCTTATTTTGTTTCTTAAGTGAAAGTGTTGTTTAAAATATGGTTGGTTCACTGCCACCATGAACAACATACTTTGTTTTTCTCTACCACCTTCAAGTATGATCATAAAAATATTATTAAGGTTAAATATGATTATAATAATTATTTTATAAATTAATTGTTTTTTTTAATATTTTAATAATTATTTAGTTCAATAAAATTGATCTAGTTTGCAACGGTTGGTAAAATTGCCTAAATGAACTAACCATTTAACGTTAGCATTTTTACAAAAAGAAAAATCCCTATATTTTAACACATATAGATATTTGATACCATTTAAATTTTTAGAGGTACATTAATACAATTTCATTTCACTTCTATAGTTTTAGTCCCATTTTAAAAGAACATCAATAATTATCCGAAAGTGATCCGACCTTGGAACCATGAAACAAACACTCGCATAATAATAAAATTATTCTTTATATCACAATAAAATGGTTATAAATGAACATAATAAAATTATAGTAAATAAAATATATATGGAAAATGTTCATAATTAAGTAATTAATTAATTTAATTTGATTATTAAAGATATTAACTAGAAGTGCAGAATGATTTTGGAACATAAGGTAAGAGATCTCTTTGAACCATACTTTTTTTGGGTTATGACCTTTATCTATGTATCTAAATTTATCTCTCTATTTGATGTTATGAAATAATTATAAATTATATATAAATTTCACTTATATATATACCTATTTTATTCTCCCTTTATTTTATGGTATAATACATTCCTTATGTTTATTTCTTAAATGCCTTCATTAAATCCAAACTCAATTAATGAGAAATTTTCTATCCCATAATCATTTTATATAACACTCATTTATTGTATTTATTCTAAAATTGAAAAAATATTTTTTAGAACTTTTATTATGTACTCGTAGATTAATTTCCATAATATTTAATTCCTTATTCTCTTTGGAATCTTTACGAAATCTCCTTTAATTATGACATGAGGCAAGATTATGAAACTCATTTCTTTCCATGGGTAATTCTTATGTTTGTAACTGATGATTGATTCCTTTTGTGGAACCACTAATCATGTACATGTTATAATGGGTACACCTAGATAATAATTTAATTAATTGGGTAATTATTTGACTCATGAGTGGTTGTGTATAGGATTAGGGAGTGAACCTAATCCATGATGGGACTATGTCCACCATGTGATGTTGTCTTGGCAGTTAGCCTTGACTTATGATTATATAATGTTATATATTTCTACCAAATTCATAAGTTAACATGATCTTATGATTTCATGTTATTTATGTTACTCAACCATATGATAATTCAATATCATTATCTTTTATGTTATCATGTTATACCTTCTGACTGATATGCTAAGCTCCAGGACCATGTTTATTCCCTTACTAGGATTTTTAGCTCATCCCTTTATCTTATGTTTTCCCCAGGATATCCTATGTAGTTTTAGGAGATCAAATGGATTTAGGATCTCTTTATATAGAATAAAATAAAGATGTATTTTTCAGTATTTTTTGATGTATTAATAACTTAGTCTACCAAAGACACTAGGCCTCTTTATCCTTTGGTTTTTTAATGGAAATTTATGTTTAAAATCACGTAATAATATGTGTAAAAGGTTTGGGTCGCTCTAGTTGGTATCAAAGGAATGTATAGTTGTTTTTGAGGATTAGGACTAAAATTATTTAGTGAGAACTCTTGGGATAAGTCCATGCATAGGAAAAATATCCTGAAATTTTGGTAATGTATAGAGTAAGTAGTTTCTAAGGAAATACATCCCTATCTAGATACTACAAGTGGGAGTGGTT
This sequence comes from Viscum album, assembly GCA_963277665.1. Taxonomy (NCBI): domain Eukaryota; kingdom Viridiplantae; phylum Streptophyta; class Magnoliopsida; order Santalales; family Viscaceae; genus Viscum; species Viscum album. The sequence goes on from OY728119.1 coordinate 446,877,019, forward strand.
TTGGATAAGTGAATATATGGTTAATAAACCGAAAAATAGTTGTTCAAGTATATCCCAATCATCATCCTGGTTCATAGTGAATGGGCCCTTACTGCTCACCTTGTTTGACACTCTCAAGGGATATGATTTAGTAAATTCATAAATTCTTAATGAACAATTATGAATGGCATAAGTATATTGTTATGTTATAAAAATTAATAGGGAAATAACCATGGTTAACCTATATTTAAATATAAAGACTCATAAGTTAGGATATACATTTAATTAATAAGTTATTCCTTCTAAGTTCACAGTTTCCCTTTTATATGTTTAATAGTTAAAGTATTCCCATATCTTTTTTCCTTTTATTTTACTTAATGGTACAAAATAAGATGAACTATGCCAAAAACCAACATGATAGTTAATGTGATTATTTTCTTAATGATATACCTACACTTATAAGAGTTTAATCTAGGAACTTCATGGAAGTACTGGCTTAGATAACCCATGTTATGAATAATAACATAAATCATGTGTGATTATCTCATTATCCTAATAAAGAGAAAGCTATAATTGTGAATTTATGGGAAAATTCCTCCCACAATTTGTGAATATTTAGATCCCCACATCATGAAATAATGGATTAACTATATTGAGAATACATTTTTTATCCCCCAATACTCAAAACAAGAGAAAGTCATGTTGGCTATCTATTATCTTGAAGGGGAAACTAATCAATGGTGAACAATGATAAAGAACATGAAGTCAAAATAGGAAATTTATTCCATGGAATGGGAAGGATTCAAGATAATATTTTTAATAAATATTTTTCCAAAACTCTTCATCTTAAAATGGAGATGGAGTTCCTCGGACTAGAGCAAAAGGAAGATGGGAATATGAGGAAAAATTATAAAGGATTTCACGTTATTTCTCCATATTTATAATTAACTATAGATACATTTTTTTTCATTATAAGTATTTTAAATATACCAAGGAATGTTTTTAGATCTAGGCACTGAAACGATGTGTGATTTTGAGGCATGATGTACCTGGAATTAATTTTATAAAAATATTAAAAATATTTTATATTACGCACAAAATTTTCTTAAAGAAAAATGGTATACCTATTAAATGAATTCTCATATCAAAAATCAAAAACTACAGTTGAATTTGGAACATGATATTTACCCTATGTGATACCTAAAGTTTTTTAGTGTGGAGCATTCAGATAGAGTGACCATTGGCGGGTGAATTTAAATTAAATTAATTGATTGATTAAATTATTTGATTTAAATTAACTAATATTAAAACCATTATAAATATGCTATTATATAAAATCTATAGGGTTTTCCACATAACCCTAGGACTTTTGAGAGGAAAATTCCATAACCCATCATTGGAAATTTGTGATAGGATGAGGAAAAAATTCTAAATCCAGGTGAATCAAGGTGCATAAAATGTAACAGATCATCCTCCTTTATTAAAGAGAATATTATTTACCAAAAAAAGATCTAATCTTAGGGTAGAAAATTTCATTTTTGTTTTCCACCCTTATTATTATATTATTGAGCACGATCATTCCTATTTCTTTGATTTGTGTTAAATCAAGCCTTTTTATGAGCCTGCGTATCAGTTTAAATTCAATTGATTATTAAATTAATACCTATTGTTCCATGTTTTATCACCCTAGATATCCTTTATATAGTTCATTGGACAAGAACACTTGAGTAATTATCATTTCATCTTTGTTCTTATGACTTTATCCCAATTGCTCTCTGTGTTCTTCACCATTGGACTACAAGGCCACAATTCGACATTTTCGAGATGGATCAAGCTTGATTGGGGCCTTGGATTCATAGAATATTTGAATATGATGAATGGATTAGTGATCATTGGATGAATTGAGATGATTTTCAGGGTTTATGTGATTTATTTGCGGTTCTGGGATCTGAAGCGGAATTGGCTGTGGTGTGGGAGGTGTGCGAGGCACGTAAGGGTGTTGAACGGACCAATGAGAGTATGATTTCCAGCAACATATGGATAGAAACAATGAATTTATCCCTCCTCATTTTATTTTGAGTAAGCACTAGGAAGAATCAACGATGGAAACAATAGATCTGGGATCCATGGAATAGATCTAGGATTCTGTGAAAATACCAACTACATGACATATACTAGGATGAACACATGCCATGTAATACCCCTATGGATATGGATAGGGTTTTGGAAAAGTTAAGTATTACATACCATGTGGTTGGGCCATATGTTGTGTGACCCTACCTAGGTATACATGCCATGTGATAGAAGCACATGGGTAGGACCACATGTGGGTGGACACTCTTTGTATTAGAATACATGGGTATGAGCATGTCCAGAGTATATGTCCAATGTACATAGAGAAATATAGTGTTCATAGACATTGAAAGGAGCATGGGAATGACCCTGGGAGGATGAGGCACACTATGTAGTCCCCATACACACCATGTACAGATACATGGACAATGATTCATGTACTAGAAAGGACATGACCAGGAAGTAGGGCGGGACCACATGTTGTGTCTGTCCCCTTACATATTGTGCACCTCTTCTTTTTGAAGAATCTTATACCTCTCTTATATCCTTTTTTGGACTCAAATTTTAGATCATGAGTTACCTATATTGAGTTTTTTTCACGTAGAACATGATGGTTTCTTTTGAGATGGATTTTAGGATATGATGTAAGGTGTTCCGAGTGTGATGCTTCTTTAGGAAGTGCTCAACAATGAAAATGATTAGATGAGATATTTAGAGTGGTACCCCCTGATGCACTAGGGAACAAGACCCTTATCTACTGATTGGTACCCCCTATCGCAACTGGGTGTGGGTCCTCAATCTATTGAGTGGTACCCCTTGACTCACCAGGGAGCAGTTACTCTATCTACTACGTGGTACCCCCTATTGTACTAAGGCATGGTTTTTATATCTACTGATTGGTACCCCCTCAAGGACTTGGGAACGGGTCTGTTATCCACCAAGTGGAACCCCCTAAAGGATCGGGGTATAGGAATTCGATCTATTAAGTGGTACCCCCTACTAGAATAGGGAACAAGTCCTTTATCTACTGAGTGGAACCCCCCTCACGGACTAAGGTGAAGGTCCTCAATCTACTGAATGGTACCCCCTGATAGACTAGGGTGTGAGTCCTCTATCTACCGAGTGGAACCCCCTAACACACTAGGACCCGAGTCTTCTATCTACTAAGTGGAACCCCCTAACACACTAGGGCACAAGCCCTCTATCTATTGATTAGTAACCCCTTGATGGACCAAGGTATGGTTCCTCTATATACGGAGTGGTACCCCTTGATATACTGGGGCATGATTCCTCTATCTACCGAGTGGTACCCCTAACATACTAGGGAGTGGGTCCTCTATTTACTGAGTAGTTCCCCCCATTAGATAGGGAATATGTCCTCCTTACGCTGATTGGTACCCCATATTGGATAGGGAGTGAGTCCTATACTTGGATATTGTACCCCTAAACTATGTAGCACATTAGCGAGGTGTAAATACTATACATGGTTACTTTTATGGAAAACACGCAAGATGTTGGGAATATTTGATAGACCTCTTGGAACTGATGGAATACTCTTTTCATGGGTTGGGTTGTGAGACGGAGATCCCCTTTCTCTCTCTTCTGGGTTTATTTTATGAGAATATATTATTGTTGATTAGTTTCCATTATCTCTTTCTATGGGTTGAGATTTATATTCCTATCATGTCTCTTACTACCCCCATTCAGATTTTGGGGTGTCCTATTGGGTATGTATATATTCAACCCAACATGGGATTTTCCCGCATGTGTCATGTCTTATGCAGATAACTGATAGGTCGGTGGTGATTACAGAGGAGTATAGGGATACCCTGGTGCATTTTACCATGTACGGTGGTCAGGGCTTGGAGATCTGGATCTAGGATCTCTTAGAACTTTACTTTTTCTAGTTTTGTTAGGTTGGAACATCTTTCTAGTTGGGTGTGTATTTTTTCCTTTTCTTTTCAGATTATTCTATCATACTCTGGCACTCCCTAGAGGTTTTACATGCATGGTTTATTATCTATATGTTGTATCTTTAATTATTATTCTTATTCACTTCGGTATGGATATGGTCGAGTGTGTGTGTACATGTACACTAGGAAAAGGACTACCATATTAGTTATTTCTTCTATGCTTATTGCCAACCCCTAGCCTATAGAGGTGAGATTGGGGTAGCTGCAGCTTAATACTCATTTGGTCGGGTCATGATAGATTGGTATTAGAGTATTTCATTCCTTGGGATGATGTTTGGAGTTTTCCCCTTATGAGGATTTGTTTGGGATTTAAGAAAACAATGTTAATGTGTCTCAAGTGTAGATTTTAGGCTAGGGAACTTAGTGTTGGTGTATCGACTGATGTATCCATTCACCAGGACTTTGACTACATTCTTGTCGACTTGACATACCGAGACATCAGTTACAGGGCTTAATAGTACATGCATCATATAAGATTGAGTATTTTTACTATAATTCTTGAGTAATATCCGCATATATATATATATATGCTCATATGACTATGGTATATCTTGATTAAATTTTCAAGATGCCTCCATGAAGAGAACCAGTCAGGTTACCAATTTAGGATCATGATGTCGATCTAATGAGTGATGATGCCTTAGTTTAGGTTCCATCACCTAAGAACTTTCCTCTATACAGATAGGCAACAAAAACCCTACCTATTGAGTAGTAGATAGTACCAGAATAGCAAGCTAAGGATGTGCACAAGCTTAGCACACTCCACAAGTTCCAGCACCATAGGCCATTGAGGTTTCATGGTGATCCATATCTTCATGAATAAGAGGATTGTATAGAGTTAGTGATCAAAGTTTTTAGTATTATCCAAACACAAACTAATTAGGTGGTTTCACTATGTTGACACTCTATTCCATCAAAGTGTCTAAAAAATAACAAAGGGAATCCCCTTAGAAAGAAAAGGAAAAAATACATGAAGAAAATCAAGATTTGTAAAGGCATGAATTTTGGATCACCTTAGTCAGACCAAAATAGCATCGGCGCACAACCTACTTGCGCGCCCCAAAATGTCACGCAGCCTACTTGCACACCCAAATTCCTTTTTTCTCAAGGTCCCATATTTTCCTATAAATAGACCCTTGGGGCCTTCATTTGTGTAGATGATTTTCTCTGAATCCCAATTGCTGCTCTGTTCACCCTAGTACTTCGCCCCAGACTTCCAAAACTTTCAAGGTAGTTCTTCAACTAAGGAAGGATCATTAGAATTAAGTCCTTTTAGTGTTTGAAAACCATAACACTTGCGCGCCTAAAGTGACTAACCTCCCCAAGTTAGAAATACTTGCACGCAGGCTATTCCTTTTATAGGAACTTGAGATCCCCACTTCTGGGACCACCTTTGAATACTCTTGAAGGCGTGATCCAGGTCTCACCCAAGTATTAACATATAGGTTATTCATCACTTAAGTGAACATCAGGTCGCCCAAGCCCACTTGTGTACCCATAATTGCGCACCCTTACCTACTTGGGAACCCCTCTTTGATTCACTTATTCTCTTTAGTCTACAATCCATCAAGCCTTCCTCAAAGCCATTCATGGAAAGGATTTTTCTTCCTTGGCTCCCTTGTTTAAAATGGATTCTGTTGAGACTTCCACCAAAAACTCCTGACTTATCAAACCTTTGGGAAAGGAACATTAGTGTGTCTTCTATCTGGGTTTGTATATCCATAGTCAGAGGTTTCCCACATTTTTTTCACAATGGGGTTAAGATTCATGGAATGTATGTGGGTTTGTATATCCACAGTCACATGGACCTTTCTCCCAGGAACAGTGTTGGGAAGTTCCCTGTTTGGAGGAGGGTTGGGTCCTGGCCTCTCCCTTCTCAAATAGGCGACCCAGAACCTCAGGTCTTTGGTAGGGAAGGTACGATTCACACTTTATTTTCCATGAAAGCATAAAAGAAGTCTCCCTCCCCTACTAGGATCAATTTTAGGGCTCCATCCTAGCGTAAGCCCCTAAATTTTCTTGCAAGAGGTAGCATCATTACTCCTCCTCTCTTATTTGGTTCCAAAGACCAGATGAGAGATGGGAACATAGAATTTAGTTACCCTTTCCCTCTCATTCTGAGCTTTTTCACCATGGACAACCATCCTAGTGTAATCCCCCAACCTTCATCCCTTCTTCCTTCTATTTGGACCCTTGTCCAATGTGAAGAGAACAGAGGGAAGGCTGGTCACCTCGCCCTCTTCTCAAGTCAACTCGACCTCATTCACCTTGGCCACCATAGGTGTGCCCTCATCCACCGGCGGAGGAGGAAAAGTGTGAGTGACTTTGTTGAATCTTTGACATCCTCTTATTTCTCACACTGAGAATGACTCACATGGGCTTAGAGATTTTTCATGGTCACAACATTTACAGAATTGAATGAACTACAAGAACTCTGATTCCTATCACAATTGGGATACGTAAGAAGCCTTCTTAGGGCCCAAGCTCACTGGATATACTCTTCAGAAATCCAACCCTAATTCCCTTAATCTAGGCATCCTCTTTAGGAATAAGCCCCAAATTAAACCCCCCATGTCATCAAGGCATCATTTTCAGGAAGTAATCCCAAACTCATTTCTCTCAAAGAACTATACCCTCCTATGAGAATTATCAAACTACGTAGGCTTTGATTCCCATTCACATGGGATATGTAGAAAGCCTCATTGAGGTTCAAACCCGATACCTTAAATAACCCCTGTTCTCCTCGGGCCATATTCTCAACAGGGTCTAATCTAACTTGGAAACCCGTATCCTTTCCAAGTTCATTAGGCTAATTTAACACAAGTCCCACACTAAGCCTTGACTAGAATATTTCTCTTAAATGTTCATACCACATGACACTAAACTGTATGGCTTGGTCCTTATCACATGACCTTAAAAGGTACGATGTGTCCCATTCAGTGGCACTAAACTATGAGGGTTCTGATTCCTTTCACAAGGATACGTAGGTAGCCCATTTTATGGGCATGATCCCAAGATCAAACCAAACCTTCATCTCCCTTGATGAAAATAAATTCCAGAGTGCCCCACTGAGTGGCATAAAAACTAGAATCATCATAATGATGATTAAAATAATCTCGAAGTAGTATTTTAGAGGATACCATTGATAGAGAACCTCTAATACATACAGATATCTCCATTAATGAAGAACAACGAATACATATGGATGATTTTAAACTTTTCACATGCTAAATAAATGATTGAAAATTCCAATATATACTTATGATATACTTGGTTAATTAATAAGGATTCACAAAAATATCTTAAATTTATAAAGATAGTCCCTAAATAAACAATAATTCCCCCCAAAAGGGTGTGATGAGTTCGAACTCCAATGCTCTTAACCAATGCACGTTCTTAAGTATCGTGAAATTCAATCTTAAAAAACACCTACCTTTGGAAAGCAGGTCCCCTTTGGATAAATAACTATTGGAAGTTTCCAGTTCCATAAATAAATCTAATGTAAACCACCTGGAAGCAGTGATTATTAAAACTAGAATACACATTTCAAGGACCTACAAAACAAAAAAGGTGAACCCGACATGAATCCTTAACCAAGTAAATAATGTTACCCACCTGTTCGGACCCTATATATTAATAAAGGAAGGCTAGGAAAAGGAATAAATCATGCATGTATCCATATAAAAATATGTTTCTTTAATGGAGTTTGTTGTTGTTTCAAGTTTTTATCAGAATTCCCTTCACTCCAAAATGGATTTCTTCAAGACAACATCTGTAAACTTCCCAACCGCTGCTAAAGCTAGATCCCCATCCACAGGAAGGACATCATCACCAACCCAGTGTCTTCAACGCTGGGTCTCTAATGTGACAACAAAGGAATATCACCATCATGGTACAATCCCAACTTTGGAGACTGCTCGACAGGCCCTTCAGGTCAATAACAATCCTCGATCATCCGAACAACGATGACCGATGATCAAGAAGCAGATGGTGACAAACAACGTCTTCAAGAGTTTTGGGTCCTTATTTCCAGAACACAACAACTGGTCCCTCCCGTACTATAGGGAGGTGGATCAAGAGGTCACTCAGGGCCTTAATTCAAAGATGTAGGGGTCATTCCTGAGGATTCCCACCAACAATCACTGCCAGCAAAATCACATGGTAGTGAACCCCCAACATGATGGGGGTGTTGCCTCTGGACTTTCAGCCTAAGTATCTTAGACCCAGGATATAAGGCCCCAGCCTTAAACCTTACTTAATCTTGAGTTATTACAAGATTACACATTGAGGATCTTTTCAGGTTTAGAGTTTTAGAGAATTCGATCATGAAACTTGCATTACATTCCACATTTAAACAAAGTGGTTACATAAAAGAAAATATTCATTCTTCCCATCAACGGAAACATATTTAAAATAAAACACGGATTCTTTCTTGAAACATCTTTGACACTATCATCACGTCATGTACCTTTCCCTTGACCTGTGAAAAACATTTCAAAAACTTGGGATGAGCATAAAAAGCTCAGTAAGGGTTATAAAAAATATGGAAAGGAAACATGTGTTCATATATACATAAGAATTAAATCATACTTTACCCATAAAACATAGCCACTTTAACATACCTCATCAAATCATGAATAAATCGTAGAAATCATAAGACATAAAAGGTTACTTGAGGCATTCATAACTTTCTTACGTAGGGAGTAACCCTCGTGGTTACGTTTGGAATACCCATCACGGTATATTCCCTAAAATCTCTTCGGAGAAACCTTAACGTTTCACTCCTTCGCATTACCCAATGCATTGAAGAGCTATATCGGGCTCACCCGCCCATAGTCTATCACGGAACCACCCGTCTTCATAATAATGCCCAAGAACCTCAACATAATCATATCACATAAAACTTGCATAAAGGAAACATAACATTCCCACCTTTCAATCACAATATATCAATACAACACATTGATATAAAAAAATTATGAAAACCATTTTCGATACCAAAATAAAAGAAAAGTAAAACATGGTATTTATTTTTCTTTTAAAAAGAAGGTATGGCTTGTAGAGGAAGCCGAAACTCAAATAACGGTCACGACGGCGGAGAAGTAGTTGTCACCGCATACGTACGACAAAAACATTCCCTTTTATCGTTTAGTAAACGCTTCGTATAAAAAAGATTCCCTTTGAATAAACGTAAAAGTCAAAGGGGTTTATACACCGTATAAAAGAAAGTTGTGTATAAAATAAAATATGCCTCAATGAAAGGAGATTGAGATGAATTCCCATACAAAGATGGTATCCTTGGATTAAGGATAAATCAATTACATAATTATGTGTGAAAAACTAATACACCAAATATAAGTGGATATTAAGTGTAAAACAATCAGAGTTTATTCACACATATTCATAGAATGACATATTCAAGGAGTACAAGCTTATCCCAAAGAATCGAAATTGGGTTAAGAAGTTCCCTTGCAAGAATTATACAGCCTAACAGCGTCACTTCAAAATTCAGAAAAAGAGTTGATGAGAGATAAAAAAGGTATCTCATCACATGGACATAAAATTTACATCAATAAGGATATAGAAGAAAATATCCCAAAATAATATTATTTGAATTAAAAGACATAACAAAATAAGTCTTTTAAAAAGAGGAGGGTGAAAGGTTCCCTTACCGACGTGGGTATCTTTCGAAACATATGCCCCGTGAAAGAAGGACAATAAATCCTTGATGTAAATACTCATAAACAAAAGTATATTACACAAAGAGTAGAATAATGGGAAGTACATACACCACTCAAAGGAAATTTTGGCAAATGTAGCATAAATCTCATGGGAATAAAAGTGAGATGAAAATTCCCTTACGAAAACTCGGCAGCCTAACGACGCCACATAAAACTTACAAAAATGGATTGATGATATGAAATAGGGTATCTCATCATATTAACTTAAATTTTATAGAAAGAGGAATATAAAAGAACATCCCCCAACATAACAAAGAGGATCTTAAAAGAAGTGACATAAAGGGGAGTACTTAAAGAGAAATATAGAGGTTAGATCTCTTACGAAAATTCGGCAGCCTAACGGCGCCACTCAAAACTTCCAAAATGGATTGATGAGAAAGAATAGGGTCTCTCATCACATGAACATAAAAATTATAGTAAGAGTAATATAAAATAATATCCCAATAACAAGAAAGATGAGATTTAAAAGGAATTACATAAAAGAGTGTACTTAAAAAGAAAGAGTGGAGTATGATCCCTTACCTCAAGTCCAACTTGTCTTGTTTGTTTCTTTATATTCCTGAATAATAAACATTGGTCAATTAATAATCACCTAAGTACCTACTTTAGAGTTTATTATTCATTTCATATCACATATTATAATGTTTTAATAATTGTTTAATAATGTTAGTTCATATCAGACGTTTTTGCCGATGTTTGGTACATGAGTCAAAAATGAACTTGTTTGAAAAAAGATTTCCCATGTAGTTATAAGTAACTAATTTCCAGAATAGTATTAATGAATAAAATATCATATATATCCATTAAATATTCATTTCATACTATTCCATATCATTTGGAGATAAAAAACGAAAAGCACCGTTCATGGAGACGGTAGGCCGTACGTACGCATGAACGCTACTTTCATTTTTTTGTCATATTAATGGAATTAAAACAAAATGAGAGAGATATATATATGTTATAATTCCAGAATGATATCCATAATTTTGATGTAATATATTACATATATATCCATTATATATATTTACTTATAGTATTACATAACATTTTGAGATAATAAATGAAATGTACCGTTCATTGAGACGGTAAGCCGTACGTACGCATGAACGCTACTTCCATTTCTATTTCGTATTTTCTGGAATGTAATCATAATGATATAATAGTATATTATAATTCCAGTACAATAACATATATAATATCATTAACTTTATCCTTTACACATCCCACATATGGTATTAACGAATCAAATCACTTTCAGGGGGCGGTAGTCCGCACTTCCTAAAATGAAGATATCACGTTTACCCATAATGGAAACAATAATGGTCTGCCATAAATGAAAAATACAGAAGCTTAAGGAAAGAATAAACATATTATATATCATATATAAAAATAGTGACATCATAATGGCCACCTCTGAAGGTGTTAAATGAGTATTGAACAATCATCGTTTCGGGAGGCAGAATTTCGCCATCCACGGAAACCGTATGTTCTTTAACAATTTGATGTAGTTGTGTGAGAGTGTAGCTCTAATAAATCTTATAACAACATCCTAGTATATTTAAGATACTGTTTTTGTTACAAAATAAGTAAATAAAAAGAGTTTAGGGGGTTGGAGAAGCAAAATAAAAAAAAATGAACATGAGAGAATGAATTACCTTTAAAAGTGTAACTCCTTTTGATTTGATCCTAAAGGCTTCATTTGAAAGGATTCTGCCCAAAGGGAATCCTCTAGGATGAGGAGAGGGATGTGGAGAGACTAAATGGGCAGGGGATGGCCGAGCCAAAGTCTTGAGGAGTGTGTGAAATGAGGTAGAGGTGGGGGCCTTTTATAAGAGGAGAGGAGGGGCACTTTTGGAAATCATGAAACTATTATTTTATTTTCAAAAGTGTTTCGAATTTATAAGGTCCCACATTGATATATTTAGAAGATAAGATGATAAGGCTTCGAAATTTTCCCATACAATAGTCTTTGGACAAGTGTAGGTCTTAGATTTTATATTATCATTTCATTTTATTTAAACCGTTCATTAATGAGGTCATCGTTGCATCATCATGATGTCATAATTAAATTAATTTATTTAATGTATAAAAATTATAAAAAAAATATCCTGATGTAGGAAATATTTTTATATTTCCAAATAGTATTTATAGACAAAATTATGATTAGAATAACCCCTTATAAATTTTTTTTAGTAAAACAATTTATGTTAGTGTCATTTTCACCTTTATTTTAAAAAAGGCATTAAAGTCATTATCTCACCCAAGAGGCTCCATAGGGTCCCCTAAATCGACCCATGGGTTGTATGGTTCGGCCATGACTCATCCAATAGGGGTAGTACAAGTGTCATGGTGTTTTCACATTTTTATAATATCATTTTTACCTTAAATTACACTAATTACCACTAATCGCGATTAAAAACTTAATAAGTTACTATTCACCAAAAAATTATTTTAATCTCATTGAACCACATTTTACTTCTTAATGACAACCATGTATGTCGGATTTTTGAAATTCGAAACACAATGATGGCAAAATTTCATTTAAACGGAAAATCAGTTTTTATAGGTACCACTTAGTGGTTTCACTATTCATCAAAAATTGAAGTTTTTCAGAAAATTACCAAATATTCACCCTAAGCTATATTTGATATTCCGAATTCAAAAATGAACTCTATTTTAAAAAATTCAAAACATTTAAGTCACATTAATTAATTTAATAATTAATTCCCACTGTCAGAGCAAATAGCGTGTTTTTATAAAACAATAAGTATCAAAAGATTGACACTAGTTTAAGTCTGATTTCAAAGTGAAATTAATTCCAACGACCACTATTGGATTTAATGGTAAAAATATATTCGAATTTCACTTTAAAACCAATTCAAAAATAATCTAATCATATAAATAAATTATATTAAAAAGAGGTTTTGAATTAAAATACAACATTTTACACTATTAATTAAAAAAATGAACTTTATCGGAAAGATACCAAAAATTTACACAAAGTAAATTTTGATGTCTCGATTCTTAAGAAGAGTTTTATTTTGTCCAATAGAATGTATAAGAGTGAGAAAAACTATATTTAATGATGGTTCTCCATCAAAAGGCGATAAGTGAACCTTTAGTGAAAACTAGGGCATATACGCCTAAAATTAAATTCTTTCTGTATTTTAAGCCTTTATCTTTTTTTGGATATATGTAAAAACATTTAAAAACATGTATAATCATATTTTAGTTATTTCTATCCATTCCTGACAATACAATGACTACATGTTAACTACTATTTAAAATAATATTATTTTATTATTAGAGTGCACATAAGATTCCCAAGAAACTCGTTGTTGTGTGTTGGGTACACCATCGAGCATAGCGTCCCCTTTAAAGTCATATTAATACTTTATTCACAAATATGGATAAATATGAAAATGTCATATTCTTTATTTACCTGGGGTGTTACATCCTTCCCCCCTTTTTGGAATTGCGTCCTCGCAATTTTTAAAATTGAGCTTGGAAACATCCTTGAAAGTCCCACATTGGAACAAGAGTCGGTAAAACAATCACTTTAAAATAAAGAAAGATAAGTAAAAAGGTCACCCGAGTTAACCCATACTAGGATTCCATGTAGAAAAATATGGACATGGAGGAGAAAACATAGGGTCATGTTCTGATGGAGAGTGATAGAAAACATGTTTAGGAGAAAGTTAACAATAAGAAATTCACAAACTTGTGATGGGTTAAACGGTGTTGGGTTCCCCAGTAGGAAAAGTTAATAGACAACATTTTTGCTTTAAGTAACTTTTTATTGAGGAAGTTATTTTTGAGATTAAATAAAACATAAGGAAACATACTTACTTGTCATGTTGACTTCCAAATTTTACTAGATTCCTTAATCAAACTCATATTTTTTCCAAAAGACGAGTATTTAGGGAGACTTGTTCGCATTAAGAGTACTATAATCAATTTCTAGAGAATCACCTAATCCACCAAAGATAACTATATACTTCCCATGTCTTTAGGCTATAACCAAAACCAAAACCAAAAAGGTTAGTACAAGGTCAGATAATCCAGAAAAGGATAACCCTTTAAAAAGAAAATCTATGCTTAATCTCCAAAATTTGTCCAATAAAACCCAAAGTTCAATGAGGACCATTCGATAACCAATTTGTCCATAAAATTCTTCAAAGTAAACCAATATAAGATTGAAACCCAAATATTTGAAGGATTTCGTCACATAGTCTTCCAAGTTAAATCGTAACATTTATCTCCAAACAACATCAGTTGCTCCTAAAGTCTCGTATTGAAAAGTAATTAACCTAATCACATATCCTCCATGATAGGTTAATAATTTTCATAAATAACCCAAAATCAACTTACTCTTAATTCATAAAATCATATAACTAAAAAGAATCAGTCAAAATAACCAGGGACTTCATGTAGTCCAGTGGTAGGCGATAAATACCAGTCGCACTTTGGTTGTGGGTTCGATTCCCGCAGCTTTTTCCGACGCGATGGGTTGTCACACGGTCTGCGTGTTGTCCTTTTTATAAAACTCCAAAAATAACCCTAACATGTTTTAACCTCAATTGTTTCCTTATACCTTTAATTTTCATCCGAATTCGTTACGATCTCAACATCTTAATTCTTGAAGTCTTATTTCACCACCATAAGATAAAATAAAACGATTCCCAAAATGAATAACATCATACCTTGATCATGGCTTCCACTTGGTTTCATCGTCATCTTGCTCACGTATGTAGAAGTCCCATGAATTACAAAAATGATTTAGATATCCTTCAAAATCATTTGCTTCCTCCATCCAAATACAACTCGTACAACATGGGTCATATGGGTGTTCACAGAAAAACAGTTTGGAAAATAATCATGCATGACATATAATTCCAAAACATCTGATAAAACCTGATTTCTATAAAATAGTCAGACCGAAATTGAGTTGAAACTTTCTATTATTGGTCCTTTTAAAATACCATAAGTATGTGATGTGAGACTATATTTTAAAAGCAAATATAAATAGGTTGCGCAAGGGTCTCCTTCCTCAGCACCATTTCTAAAATCATAATATGCTTCAAATTCTTGTGATAAGGTAAAATATTTGAAAATACCTTGATAATATTTACCTTTCTAGAAAATATGAGAATATTGTGAAAATAGTATTTGTCTAAAAACAACCCATGATCCACGATGATAACGAGGTATAGTGGAGGAGTTTGATATCTCAAACAACTGCTTGCAAGTGAGTTGTATGCTATAAAAAGTTTCACAATCATCCGAAGATGACTTTGAAATAATTATTGCAAGCATGTCATCAGGAAGAGATAGGAATGTCGTTTGAGATCCTTCTCCTTCCATTCGTAACTGACTTTACTTGACCTGAAAAAAAAGTTATAAAACAAAGATTTAACTAAAATAATAGATATAGGGACTAATCATGTTTCTCATAAGAACTCCTAATCCCTAAAGTTGTCTAAACCGACCTCTGATAATAACTATAAGGCCCCAGCCTTAAACCTTACATAATCTTGAGTTATTACAAGATTACACATTGAGGATCTTTTCAGGTTTAGAGTTTTAGAGAATTAGATCATGAAACTTTCATTACATTCCACATTTAAACAAAGTGGTTACATGAAAGACAATATTCATTCTTCCCATCAACGGAAACATATTTAAAATAAAACACGGATTCTTTCTTGACACATCCTTGACACTATCATCACGTCATGTACCTTTCCCTTGACCTGTGAAAAACATTTCAAAAACTTGGGATGAGCATAAAAAGCTCAGTAAGGGTTATAAAAAATATGGAAAGGAAACATGTGTTCATATATAAATAAGAATGAAATCATAATTTACCCATAAAACATAGCCACTTTAACATACCTCATCAAATCATGAATAAATCGTAGAAATCATAAGACATAAAAGGTTACTTGAGGCATTCATAACTTTCTTACGTAGGTAGTAACCCTCTTGGTTACGTTTGGAATACCCATCACGGTATATTCCCTAAAATCTCTTCGGAGAAACCCTAACGTTTCACTCCTTCGCGTTACCCAATGCATTGGAGAGCTATATCGGGCTCACCTGCCCTTAGTCTATCACGGAACCACCCGTCTTCATAATAATGCCAAAGAACCTCAACATAATCATATCACATAAAACTTGCATAAAGGAAACAGAACATTCCAACCTTTCAATCACAAGATATCAATACAACACATTGATATAAAAACATTATGAAAACCATTTTAGATACCAAAATAAAAGAAAAGTAAAACATGGTATTTATTTTTCTTTTAAAAAGAAGGTATGGCTTGTAGAGGAAGCCGAAACTCAAATAACGGTCACGACGGCGGAGAAGTCGTTGTCGCCACATACGTATGACAAAAACATTCTCTTTTGTAGTTTAGTAAACGCTTCGTATAAAAAATATTCCTTTTGAATAAACGTAAAAGTAAAAGGGGTTTATACACCATATAAAAGAAAGTTGTGTATAAAATAAAATATGCCTCAATGAAAGGAGATTGAGACGAAGTCCCATACAAAGATGATATCCTTGGATTAAGGATAAATCAATTACATAATTATGTGTGACAAACTAATACACCAAATATAAGTGGATATTAAGTGTAAAACAATCAGAGGTTATTCACACATATTCATATAATGACATATTCAAGGAGTACAAGCTTATCCCAAAGAATCAAAATTGGGTTAAGAAGTTCCCTTGCAATAATTAGACAGCCTAACGGCGTCACTTCAAAATTCAGAAAAAGAGTTGATGAGAGATAAAAAGGGTATCTCATCACATGGACATAAAATTTACATCAATAAGGATATAGAAGAACATATCCCAAAATAATATTATGTGAATTAAAAGACATAACAAAATAAGTCTTTTAAAAAGAGGAGGGTGAAAGGTTCCCTTACCGACATGGGTATCTTTCGAAACATACACCCCGTGAAAGAAGGACAATAAATCATTGATGTAAATACTCATAAACAAAATTATATTACACAAAGAGTAGAATAATGGGCAGTACATACACCACTCAAAGGAAATTGTGGGCAAATGTAGCATAAATCTCATGGGAATAAAAGTGAGATGAAAAATCCCTTACGAAAACTCGGCATCCTAACTGCGCCACATAAAACTTACAAAAATGGATTGATGAGATCAAATAGGGTATCTCATAAAATTAACTTAAAGTTTATAGAAAGAGGAATATAAAAGAAAATCCCCCAACATAACAAATAGAAGCTTAAAAGAAGTGACATAAAGGGGAGTACTTAAAGAGAAAGAGAGAGGTTAGATCTCTTACGAAAATTCGGCAGCCTAACGGCGCCACTCAAAACTTCCAAAATGGATTGATGAGAGAGAATAGGGTCTCTCATCACATGAACATAAAAATTACAGTAAAAGTAATATAAAAGAATATCCCAATAAAAAGAAATATGAGCTTTAAAAGGAATGACATAAAAGAGTGTACTTAAAAAGAAAGAGTGGAGTAGGATCCCTTACCTCAAGTCCAACTTGTCTTGTTTGTTTCTTTATATTCCTGAATAATAAACATTGTTCAATTAATAATCTCCTAAGTACCTCATTTAGATATTATTATTCAGTTCATATCACATATTATAATGTTATAATAATTGTTTAATAATGTTAGTTCATATCAGACGTTTTTGCCGATGTTTGGTACATGAGTCAAAAATGAACTTGTTTGAAAAAAGATTGCCCATGTAGTTATAAGTAACTAATTTCCAGAATAGTATTAATGATTAAATATCATATATATCCAGTAAATATTCATTTCATACTATTCCATATCATTTGGAAATAAAAAACGAAAAGCACCGTTCATGGAGACGGTAGGCTGAACGTACGCATGAACGCTACTTTCATTTTTTGTCATATTAATGGAATTAAAACAAAATGAGAGAGATATATATATATGTTATAATTACATAATGATATCCATAATTTTGATGTAATATATTACATATATATCCATTATATATATTTACTTATAGTATTACATAACATTTTGAGATAAGAAATGAAATGTACCGTTCATGGAGACGGTAAGCCGTACGTACGCATGAACGCTACTTCCATTTCTATTTCGTATTTTCTGGAATGGAATCATAATGATATAAGAGTATATTATAATTCCAGTATAATAACATATATAATATCATTAACTTTATCCTTTACACATCCCACATATGGTATTAACGAATCAAATCACTTTCAGGGGGCGGTAGTCTGCACTTCCTAAAATGAAGATATCACGTTTACCCATAATGGAAACAATAATGGTATGCCATAAATGAAAAATACAGAAGATTAAGGAAAGAATAAACGTATTATATATCATATATAAAAATAGTGACATCATAATGGCCACCTTTGAAGGTGTTAAATGAGTATTGAACAATCATCGTTTCGGGAGGCAGAATTTCGCCATCCACGGAAACCGTATGTTCTTTAACCATTTGATGTAGTTGTGTGAGAGTGCAGCTCGAATAAATCTTATAACAAAATCCTAGTATATTGAAGATACTGGTGTTGTTACAAAAGAAGTAAATAAAAAGAGTTTAGGGGGTTGGAGAAGCAAAATAAAACAAATGAACATGAGAGAATGAATTACCTTTAAAAGTGTAACTCCTTTTGATTTGAGCCTAAAGGCTTCCTTTGAAAGGATTCTGACAAAAGGGAATCCTCTAGGATGAGGAGAGGGATATGGAGAGAGTAAATGGGCAGGGGATGGCCGAGCCAAAGGCTTGAGGAGTGTGTGAAATGAGGTAGAGGTGGGGGCCTTTTATAAGAGGAGAGGAGGGGCACTTTTGGAAATCATGAAGCTATTATTTTATTTTCAAAAGTGTTTCGAATTTCTAAGGTCCCACATTGATATATTTCAAAGATAAGATTATAAGGCTTCGAAATATTCCCATCCAATAGTTTTTGGACAAGTTTAGTTCTTAGATTTTATATTATTGTTTCATTTTATTTAAACCGTTCATTAATGAGTTCATCTTTGCATCATCATGATGTCACAATTACATTAATTTATTTAATGTCTAAAAATTATAAAAAAAAAATCCTGATGTAGGAAATCTTTTTATCTTTCCAAAGAGTATTTATAGACAAAATTATGATTAGTATAACCCCTTCTAAAAATTGTTTTAGTAAAACAATTTATGTTAGTGTCATTTTCACCTTTATTTTAAAAAAAGGCATTAAAGTCATTATCTCACCCAAGAGGCTCCATAGGGTCCCCTAAATCTACCCATGGGTTGTCTTGGTCGTCCATGACTCATACAATAGGGGTAGGACAAGTTTCATTGTGTTTTCACATTTTTATAATATCATTTTTACCTTAAATTACACTAATTACCACTAATCGCGATTAAAAACTTAATAAGTTACTATTCAACAAAAAATTATTTTAATCTCATTGAACCACATTTTACTTATTAATGACAACCATGTATGTCGGATTTTTGAAATTCAAAACACAATGATGTCAAAATTTCATTTAAACGGAAAATCAGTTTTTATAAGTACCACTTAGTGGTTTCACTATTCATCAAAAATTGAAGTTTTTCAGAAAATTACCAAAAATTCACCCTAAGCTATATTTGATATTCCGAATTCAAAAATGAAGTATATTTTACAAAATTCAAAACATATAAGTCACATTAATGAATTTAATAATTAATTCCCACTGTCAGAGCAAATAGCGTGTTTTTATAAAACAATAAGTATCAAAAGATTGACACTAGTTTAAGTCTGATTTCAAAGTGAAATTAATTCCAACGACCACTATTGGATTTAATGGTAAAAATATATTCTAATTTAACTTTAAAACCAATTCAAAAGATAATCTAATCATATAAATAAATTAGATTAAAAAGAGGTTTCGAATTAAAATACAACATTTTACACTATTCATTAAAAAAATGAACTTTATCGGAAAGATACCAAAAATTTACACAAAGTAAATTTTGATGTCCCAATTCTTAAGAAGAGTTTTATTTGGTCCAATAGAATTTATAAGAGTGAGAAAAACTATATTTAATGATGGTTCACCATCAAAAGGCGATAAGTGAACCTTTAGTGAAAACTAGGGCATATACACCTAAAATTGAATTCTTTCCGTATTTTAAGCCTTTATCCTTTTTCGGATATATGTAAAAACATTTAAAAACATGTATAATCATATTTTAGTTATTTCTATCCATTACCGCCAATACAACGGCTACATGTTAACTAATATTTAAAATAATATTATTTTATTATTAGAGTGCAACGTAAGATTCCCAAGAAACTCGTTGTTGTGTGTTGGGTACGCCATCAAGCATAGCGTCTCCTTTAAAGTCATATTAATACTTTATTCACAAATATGGATAAATATGAAAATGTCATATTCTTTATTTACCTGGGGTGTTACATCCTTCCCCCCTTTTGGGAATTGCATCCTCGCAATTTTTAAAATTGAGCTTGGAAACATCCTTGAAAGTCCCACATCGGAACAAGAGTCGGTAAAACAATCAATTTAAAATAAAGAAAGATAAGTACAAAGGTCACCCGAGTTAACCCATACTAGTATTCCATGTAGAAAAATATGGACATGGAGGAGAAAACATAGGGTCATGTTCTGATGGAGAGTGATAGAAAACATGTTTAGGAGAAAGTTAACAATAAGAAAATCACAAACTTGTGATGGGTTAAACGGTGTTGGGTTCCCCAGTAGGAAAAGTTAATAGACAACATTTTTGCTTTAAGTAACTTTTTATTGAGGAATTTATTTTTGAGCTTAAATAAAACATAAGGAAACATACTTACTTGTCATGTTGACTTCCAACTTTTACTAGATTCCTTAATAAAACTCATATTTTTTCCAAAAGACGAGTATTTAGGGAGACTTGTTCGCATTAAGAGTACTATAATCAATTTCTAGAGAATCACCTAATCCACCAAATATAACTATATACTTCCCATGTCTTTAGGCTTTAACCAAAACCAAAACCAAAAAGGTTAGTACAAGGTCAGATAATCCAGAAAAGGATAACCCTTTAAAAAGAAAATCTATGCTTAATCTCCAAAATTTGTCCAATAAAAGACAAAGTTCAACGAGGACCATTGGATAACCAATTTGTCCATAAAATTCTTCAAAGTAAACCAATATAAGATTGAAACCCAAATATTTGAAGAATTTAGTCACATAGTCTTCCAAGTTAAATTGTAACATTATCTCCAAACAACATCAGTTGCTCCTAAAGTCTCGTATTGAAAAGTAATTAACCTAATCACATATCCTCCATGATAGGTTAATAATTTTCATAAATAACCCAAAATAAACTTAATCTTAATTCATAAAATCATATAACTAAAAAGAATCAGTCAAACTAACCAGGGACTTCACGTAGTCCAGTGGTAGGCGATAAATACCAGTCACACTTTGGTTGTGGGTTCGATTCCCGCAGCTTTGTCCGACGCGACGGGTTGTCACACGGTCTGCGTGTTGTCCTTTTTATAAAACTCCAAAAATAACCCTAACATTTTTTAACCTCAATCGTTTCCTTATACCTTTAATTTTCATCCTAATTAGTTACGATCTCAACATCTTAATTCTTGAAGTCTTATTTCACCACCATAAGATAAAATAAAACGATTCCCAAAATGAATAACATCATACCTTGATCATGGCATCCACTTGGTTTCATCGTCATCTTGCTCACGTAGGTATAAGTCTCATGCATTACAACAATGATTTAGAGATCCTTCAAAATCATTTGCTTCCTCCATCCAAATACACCTCGTACAACATGGGTCATATGGGTGTTCACAGAAAAACAGTTTTGGAAAATAATCATGTATGGCATATAATTCCAAAACATCTGATAAAACCTGATTTCTATAAAATAGTCGGACCAAAATTGAGTTGAAAATTTCTATTATTGGTCCTTTTAAAATACCATCAGTATGTGATGTGAGACTATATTTTAAAAGCAAATATAAATAGGTTGCGGAAGGGTCTCCTTCCTCAGCACCATTTCTAAAATCATAATATGCTTCAAATTCTTGTCATAAAGTAAAATATTTGAAAATACCTTGATAATATTTACCTTTGTTGAAAATATGAGAATATTGTGAAAATAGTATTTGTCTAAAAACAACCCATGATCCACGATGATAACTAGGTATAGTGGAGGAGTTTGATATCTCAAACAACTGCTTGCAAGTGAGTTGTATGCTAGAAAAAGTTTCACAATCATCCGAAGATGACTTTGCAATAATTATTGCAAGCATGTCATCAGGAAGAGATAGGAATGTCATTTGAGATCCTTCTCCTTCCATTCGTAACCGACATTACTTGACCTGAAAAAAAAAGTTATAAAACAAAGATTTAACTAAAATAATAGATATAGGGACTAATCATGTTTCTCACAAGAACTCCTAATCCCTAAAGTTGTCTAAACCGACCTCTGATACCAACTATAAGGCCCCAACCTTAAACCTTAATTAATCTTGAGTTATTACAAGATTACACATTGAGGATCTTTTCAGGTTTAGATTTTTAGAGAATTAGATCATGAAACTTGCATTACATTCCACATTTAAACAAAGTGGTTACATAAAAGACAATATTCATTCTTCCCATCAATAGAAACATATTTAAAATAAAACACGGATTCTTTCTTGACACATCCTTGACACTATCATCACGTCATGTACCTTTCCCTTGACCTGTGAAAAACATTTCAAAAACTTGGGATGAGCATAAAAAGCTCAGTAAGGGTTATAAAAAATATGGAAAGGAAACATGTGTTCATATATACATAAGAATGAAATCATACTTTACCCATAAAACATAGCCACTTTAACATACCTCATCAAATCATGAATAAATCGTAGAAATCATAAGACATAAAAGGTTACTTGAGGCATTCATAACTTTCTTACGTAGGGAGTAACCCTCTTGGTTACGTTTGGAATACCCATCAAGGTATATTCCCTAAAATCTCTTCGGAGAAACCTTAACGTTTCACTCCTTCACGTTACCCAATGCATTGGAGAGCTATATCGGGCTCACCCGCCCTTAGTCTATCACGTAACCACCCGTCTTCATAATAATGCCCAAGAACCTCAACATAATCATATCACATAAAACTATCATAAAGGAAACATAACATTCCCACCTTTCAATCACAAGATATCAATACAACACATTGATATAAAAACATTATGAAAACCATTTTCGATAGCAAAATAAAAGAAAAGTAAAACATGGTATTTATTTTTCTTTTAAAAAGAAGGTATGGCTTGTAGAGGAAGCCGAAACTCAAATAACGGTCACGACGGCGGAGAAGTCGTCGTCGCCGCATACGTATGACAAAAACATTCCCTTTTTTCGTTTAGTAAACGCTTAGTATAAAAAAGATTCCTTTTTAATAAACGTAAAAGTCAAAGGGGTTTATACACCGTATAAAAGAAAGTTGTGTATAAAATAAAATATGCCTCAATGAAAGGAGATTGAGACGAAGTCCCATACAAAGATGGTATCCTTGGATTAAGGATAAATCAATTACATAATTAGGTGTGACAAACTAATACACCAAATATAAGTGGATATTAAGTGTAAAACAATCAGAGGATATTCACACATATTCATATAATGACATATTCAAGGAGTACAAGCTTATCCCAAAGAATCAAAATTGGGTTAAGAAGTTCCCTTGCAATAATTAGACAGCCTAACGGCGTCACTTCAAAATTCAAAAAAAGAGTTGATGAGAGATAAAAAGGGTATCTCATCACATGGACATAAAATTTACATCAATAAGGATATATAAGAACATATCCCAAAATAATATTATGTGAATTAAAAGACATAACAAAATAAGTCTTTTAAAAAGAGGAGGGTGAAAGGTTCCCTTACCGACATGGGTATCTTTCGAAACATACGCCCCGTGAAAGAAGGAAAATAAATCATTGATGTAAATACTCATAAACGAAAGTATATTACAAAAAGAGTAGAATAATGGGCAGTAAATACACCACTCAAAGGAAATTGTGGAAAATGTAGCATAAATCTCATGGGAATAAAAGTGAGATGAAAAATCCCTTACGAAAACTCGGCAGCCTAACGACGCCACATAAAACTTACAAAAATGGATTGATGAGATCAAATAGGGTATCTCATCATATTAACTTAAAGTTTATAGAAAGAGTAATATAAAATAACATCCCCCAACATTACAAAGAGGAGCTTAAAAGAAGTGACATAAAGGGGAGTACTTAAAGAGAAAGAGAGAGGTTAGATCTCTTACGAAAATTCGGCAGCCTAATGGCGCCACTCAAAACTTCCAAAATGGATTGATGAGAGAGAATAGGGTCTCTCATCACATGAAAATAAAAATTACAGTAAGAGTAATATAAAATAATATCCCAATAACAAGAAATATGAGCTTTAAAAGGAATGACATAAAAGAGTGTACTTAAAAAGAAAGAGTGGAGTAGGATCCCTTACCTCAAGTCCAACTTGTCTTGTTTGTTTCTTTATATTCCTGAATAATAAACATTGGTCAATTAATAATCGCCTAAGTACCTCCTTTAGAGATTATTATTCAGTTCATATCACATATTATAATGTTATAATAATTGTTTAATAATGTTAGTTCATATCAGACGTTTTTGCCGATGTTTGGAACATGAGTCAAAAATGAACTTGTTTGAAAAAAGATTGCCCATGTAGTTATAAGTAACTAATTTCCAGAATAGTATTAATGATTAAAATATCATATATATCCAGTAAATATTCATTTCATACTATTCCATATCATTTGGAGATAAAAAACGAAAAGCGCCGTTCATGGAGACGGTAGGCCGTACGTACGCATGAACGCTACTTTTATTTTTTTGTCATATTAATGGAATTAAAACAAAATGAGAGAGATATATATATGTTATAATTCAAGAATGATATCCATAATTTTGATGTAATATATTACATATATATCCGTTATATATATGTACTTATAGTATTACATAACATTTTGAGATAAGAAATGAAATGTACCATTCATGGAGACGGTAAGTCGTACGTACGCATGAACGCTACTTCCATTTCTATTTCGTATTTTCTGGAATGGAATCATAATGATATAAGAGTATATTATAATTCCAGTATAATAACATATATAATATCATTAACTTTATCCTTTACACATCCCACATATGGTATTAACGAATCAAATCACTTTCAGGGGGCGGTAGTCCGCACTTCCTAAAATGAAGATATCGCGTTTACCCATAATGGAAACAATAATGGTATGCCATAAATGAAAAATACAGAAGCTTAAGGAAAGAATAAACATATTATATATCATATATAAAAATAGTGACATCATAATGTCCACCTTTGAAGGTGTTAAATGAGTATTGAACAATCATCGTTTCGGGAGGCAGAATTTCTTCATCCACGGAAACCGTATGTTCTTTAACCATTTGATGTAGTTGTGTGAGAGTTTAGCTCGAATAAATCTTATAACAACATCCTAGTATATTTAAGATACTGGTGTTGTTACAAAAGAAGTAAATAAAAAGAGTTTAGGGGGTTGGAGAAGCAAAATAAAACAAATGAACATGAGAGAATGAATTACCTTTAAAAGTGTAACTCCTTTTGATTTGAGCCTAAAGGCTTCCTTTGAAAGGATTCTGCCCAAAGAGAATCCTCTAGGATGAGGAGAGGGATGTGGAGAGAGTAAATGGGAAGGGGATGGCCGAGCCAAAGGCTTGAGGAGTGTGTGAAATGAGGTAGAGGTGGGGGCCTTTTATAAGAGGAGAGGAGGGGCAGTTTTGGAAATCATGAAACTATTATTTTATTTTCAAAAGTGTTTTGAATTTCTAAGGTCCCACATTGATATATTTCGAATATAAGATGATAAGTCTTCTAAATATTCTCATCCAATAGTTTTTGGACAAGTGTAGGTCTTAGATTTTATATTATCATTTCATTTTATTTAAACCGTTCATTAATGAGGTCATCGTTGCATCATCATGATGTCATAATTAAATTAATTTATTTAATGTCTAAAAATTATAAAAAAAATTCCTGATGTAGGAAATATTTTTATATTTCCAAAGAAAATTTATAGACAAAATTATGATTAGTATAACCCCTTCTAAAAATTATTTTAGTAAAACAATTTATGTTAGTGTCATTTTCACCTTTATTTTTTAAAAAAAGGCATTAAAGTCATTATCTCACCCAAGAGGCTCCATAGGGTCCCCTAAATCGACCCATGGGTTGTCTTGGTCGGCCATGACTCATCCAATAGGGGTAGGACAAGTGTCATGGTGTTTTCACATTTTTATAATATCATTTTTACCTTAAATTACACCAATTACCACTAATCGCGATTAAAAACTTAATAAGTTACTATTCACCAAAAAATTATTTTAATCTCATTGAACCACATTTTAATTATTAATGACAACCATGTATGTCGGATTTTTGAAATTCAAAACACAATGATGGAAAAATTTCATTTAAACGGAAAATCAGTTTTTATAAGTACCACTTAGTGGTTTCACTATTCATCAAAAATTGAAGTTTTTCAGAAAATTACCAAAAATTTACCCTAAGATATATTTGATATTCCGAATTCAAAAATGAAGTCTATTTTACAAAATTCAAAACATATAAGTCACATTAATTAATTTAATAATTAATTCCCGCTGTCAGAGCAAATAGCGTGTTTTTATAAAACAATAAGTATCAAAAGATTGACACTAGTTTAAGTCTGATTTCAAAGTGAAATTAATTCCAAAGACCACTATTGGATTTAATGGTAAAAATATATTCTAATTTCACTTTAAAAACAATTCAAAAGATAATCTAATCATATAAATAAATTAGATTAAAAAGAGGGTTTGAATTAAAATACAACATTTTACACTATTCATTAAAAAAATGAACTTTATCGGAAAGATACCAAAAATTTACACAAAGTAAATTTTGATGTCTCGATTCTTAAGAAGAGTTTTATTTGGTCCAATAGAATGTATAAGAGTGAGAAAAACTATATTTAATGATGGTTCGCCATCAAAAGGCGATAAGTGAACCTTTAGTGAAAACTAGGGCATATACGCCTAAAATTGAATTCTTTCCGTATTTTAAGCCTTTATCTTTTTTTGGAAATATGTAAAAACATTTAAAAACATGTATAATCATATTTTAATTATTTCTATCCATTCCCGCCAATACAACGACTACATGTTAACTACTATTTAAAATAATATTATTTTATTATTAGAGTGCAACGTAAGATTCCCAAGAAACGCGTTGTTGTGTGTTGGGTACGCCATCGAGCATAGCGTCCCCTTTAAAGTCATATTGATACTTTATTCACAAATATGGATAAATATGAAAATGTCATATTCTTTATTTACCTGGGGTGTTACACAGGCACACAAGACAAACCACTGTGGACAACGTCCAATCAACAGGGAGAAGGTTCTCACCTTTACCTCCTCCGGAGAAGTCCATCAACCTAACTTGATGGCAAAAAACAAGTGGTCACATACACCCATCCGTCATAATTTGTCTATCTAGTAGGCTCGTTTGGAAGAAACCCACCAATACCACCCGATAAATCTAGTGGAGTACCATGAACAGGAACATACACCTGCTTACAAGTTATCAGTGAGTTAGCAAGCTCGTCTGACTACATTTAAAGAATCCCACCAATATAATGTGGTGGAAATTAGTAAACAAGAACATACACCTGTTTATAATCACCAATTCTGCCAAAAGTCTCGTCTTCCAGTATTGAAGGAATCCCATCAACCATACTTGATAGGAAATATACAGAAGGCACATTCACCTGCCAATGTTCATCAATTCTGCCAACAGTCTCATTTGGTAGCACCTACAGAAGTCAGTTGGAAAGCTCTAACAAGAAATCTAGGGCAGACCCAACTCTCCGCCCCTATACCTGAGTACTTTCAATACCCATTGATAGGAAAAGGAGGAAAGGAGCAGGTACATACACCTACTCCAGATATGGAATGGATGTATATTCTCGTTCCAACCGCTAAAGTCACCAAACACATCTTATCAATGGTGAAAGGGTAAAAAAAATCCATGCCCATATTCTGGAAGCATGACGGGATATTATAACAACCACTTTAGTAATACTGGGGAAGCAGATACATAAATCTATCCCCAAACATGGGATGACACATCGGCATGCCATCCCAAAATAGATACACACCTATGTTTCAGTCCAGGAGGGTCATGGGGCATACTCCCTCATATCATATGGAAAATAAGATTGGGAACATACACCCTTTCCAATTAAAGGTAATTGGTATGTTCCGGTAACCAATACAAGACAGGAACATACACCTGCCCATGATAACCACTTTTCCCAGAAAGTGGCCCCAACTAAGTATAAGAGAACATCCAAGAAGAAGTCTCACTAAGCACTGTTGTAAAATCAAGAGTCAATCTACGATTTAGGTCCTCTTAATGCTCGAGTTATTGAAGCCCTCAGACATTTATCGGTTGCAGCTCAAGATATGTAAAGACCCGTAAATTTCAAGGAAATATTTTTCTTAAATTATTTGGGATTTTACAAGTATGCAGTTTCTGACGGCACCTGATTCTGAGGCCCGGTGTGCCCAGAATCAATTTCCAAAGTTTAGCTTGGGTACGTTCAGTAAACAAAAGAGCGGGTTTTTCTATCTTTTGAACCGGTGCTCGGAATTGAAATCTGAGGGCACCGATGGAACCGTAGCGCTGATAATTGCTTAAGAGGAACTTTACTGAAGATGCGTTTTCTTTGGAGGAGTTGTTAAAAAATGTGGTTTAAATAAAAAAGAGAATAAAATTTATGGTACAATTTTATTCCTAACTTAGGTGGTTTTATCCTACATGGTGAAGTTAGGGTGGGACCCACTGACACCCTAACTACCCATGTGAGGATAAATGTGAGGTGGGGCCCACATGATCCCCAACCTTTCATATTCCCTTAAACCCCCCCATTAAACCCCCCCATTAAACCCCTTGTATTTAATTGGGTAACTCCCCACACCCCAACTTTAATTCATGACAACACACACTAAATTAATTGATTAAACCTCTTCAATTAAATTAACTATGTGTTTGAATTTTAAAGTTTGAATACATGACAAATAATAAAATATGGAGAGGCCTTATTTTATTTTTTTAGTTTTGTTGTGTGAGGGAATTTTGGGAGAGAGCTCTATTCTCTTTTGAAGAACTTCATCTTCAACGAAGAATGCCAACTCTCCGACAAAGAACATCGACCCAGCGGCCCGATTTCTTCATCCTATTCTTCCTTCGCGACAATGGGGGAGACACCAAAGATGACGGAAATGACGCCATCGTCAAAGGTGATTGAAAACCGTGAACTTCCTTTGAGGTAGGGGTTATTTCTTTTGTTCAAGTTTTATCCTCGACCTTCGTTGAATAAAATTTGGCCGCTTGTTATCGTCGTAACGGGAGGAGATCGGACCACACAAACACGGCTGATCCTCCTCCCTTTATCTTGTTAAATATTTGTTGATTATTGTGGTGAAGGTGGCGCAGTGTCGTTGCACCACGTGGGAATAAAGAGGACCGCGGCCGGAGCGGGCCACGACGGTGGTGCGTGGCGCCGTCACGCCGCGCTGGTGAGGCCGAAGGGACCGTGGCTGGAGTGGGCCGCGGCGGAGGGGCGCGGCGCCGTCACCCCACCCCGGTCGAGGAAGAGCTGCGACCTTAGGCCGCGGTGGTCCAGCAGGGGGTGGCCGGACAAGCCGGCCCCCGGTGCTCCCGGAGGCGGGACCACCGCGGGTCCCGCGGCGGCTCAACCAGCTAGCCATAAAGGCCAGCCGTTTTTCTAGAAAACTTGGGGGTCATAACCCCCCGACCCTCCTTTAGGGCGGACCCAATCGGGGGGCTTCCGTTTCTGAAACAAAGGGTGTCGCACCCCCTTCGCACCCCACTCGGCCACGAGCCGAGCCGCGGCCGACCTCCGAGTCGGGCCGCAGGCCGCGCCCCGCCGTGGACCGGGCCGCGCCCAGCCACAGGACGGGCCGCTCCCAATTGGGCCAGACCCAGACCCAGGTCAGGTCGACCCGGTTCGGGCTGACCCAGGGGGTATTGGGCTGGGTCGGACCGGGCTCAAACCCCATATTTTCAGACCAGGTTCGTTCAAACGCTCATATCTTGGGCTACGCACCTCCGATTGATGCACCGTCAATTGCGTAAGGATCCTTGGATTGAGATGGTCTTTTCAATATACTACACTTGAGGTTTCAGTGAAGTTTGGGTATGGCCAGGTTGGTTCGAACCTGAAACCAAACGGGCCCTTGGAGTAGAAACACTTATAACTTATCGACCGGACGTCCAAATGACGTGCCGTCAATTACGTTGAATTCCTCTTAGTGAGACAGTTTTTTTTGGATTAATCCACTTGAGGTTTGGATGTAGCTGGAGTATGGTCGGGTTGGTTTCAGCTTAATAACCAACCGGGCCCCTGGGACGGAAAAGCCAATATCTCTCAGACCAGGCGTCCGATTGACGTGCCGTCTGTTGCATTGAGTTCCTATTGACGAGACGGAACTTTGTGATACATCAACTCTAGACTTCATGACAGTTGATGTATCGACCCCTTGGCTTGTGGAGTGGACCCTCCTAGAATCGAGTGTGCTGTGTGCGGGAACCCTAGAGCTGGCTGCGACTGCGACGACGATGATGACTGTACTTGGATCCTGCGTGGGTTCGGAAGCGAGGACAACTGTACTTGGATCCTACGTGGGTTCGGTAGCGAGGACTATTGTAATTGGATCCTATGTGTGTTCAACATCGATGGTTACTGTACTAGGATCCTACGTGGGTTCGGAAGAGATGACTTCTGTACTTGGATCCTACATGGGTTCGGTAGGGGAGATGATTTAGAGGCTACATCTATCATCTCCACCCCTCTTCGTGAGTAGTATACCTGTGTGAGCTTAGTCTTGACTTTCAATCATTATCATTGATATGATTTACTTTCTTTCCTATGTGGCTTTGGTTGTGCTTTCTTGTGTGGACTAGGATGTTCTCGGACTCTTGAGTTGGAGTCGAACTGGAATTGATGACTTAGGTATATGTATGGGCATATACCTAAGTAGAGTTGATTGATACTTCGTGTTTGTATCTTTCCTTTGTGGTTTATCCTTTGTGGATTCTGGGAGACCTTCAGGGGTCTCGGGGTCCCTACTGGGTATCGTATACTCACCCCTACATGGGCTATGCCCGCACTACGTTGTGTTGGTTGCAGACGATGGATAGCGCTGATTGTGGTTGAGGCTCGTGGAGCGGGACGGTACCTGGAGGTGGACTATCAGGCGGACGTGCACGGTGTGGACAGACAGATTCGAGGAGCAAAGGAGACCATCTGTACCCACCCTTCAGGTGGGGTTTCCGGAGGACGACTTGGTGGTTGCTGCTTTACTTTTCAGTTGTTGTACTTTCTTTTCTCAGTTGTATTGTACTTTCAATTGGGTTTGTATACTGCCCATTTACTTTCCATCACATACTTTTGTACTTAGTTTACTTAGTGTTTACTTCATCTTGCGTACTCTGTGGTGTTTGTTTTCTTATATAAGGCAATTCCTTCCCTTTTATCAGGATTTACGCCTTTGGTGCTAGTCGCCAGCCCCTGGCCTATGGAAGGCGGACTTGGGGTAGTCACGACACAGGCCCCGAGGATGGGTCGTGACAAATTGGTATAAGAGGAGTTGGTTCTACCACAAAACTTAGGACTCTGATAATTACTTCTATGTGAAGCAATAATGTTAATGGTATTGAGTGTGGTTATCAGTCCAGGGAGTCCAGTGTTGGTGCGGCGGCTGACGTATCCATACACCAGGACCCTGACTTCTGATTTGTAACTCAGTGCTCAAAAACACTATTTGCATGTCTGTTTCAAAAGTTTTATGTATGATTACTTTGTGTCAGCTCAACAGGTATACTGTATTAACCATAGAACACCTGTTTATTTTTAGGATGGCCCCACGATGGCAGCCAGCTAGGGTTCCGAGCTTTGTGCGAGATGGCAGCCCACCGAGTGACGAGGCCTCGGTGTAGGGGCCCCATTACGGCGGAGGCACCAGCGATACCTCTATGCGCCGAGCCACTGATACCACCAGCCCCAGCAGCTGAGAGTGCACATCACCTGAGTTCACTACACAAGTTTTAGCGTCAAAGGCCGCCCAGGTTCCGCGGAGAGACGGACCCTCAGGCAGCTGAGGACTGGTTGGAGGCTGTTTCCCGAGTCTTCAGATTAGTAGGGATACTAGCTGACATCACGGTGATCCTTGCGGCGAGTCTCCTACACGCAGCAGTAGGTAGATGGTGGGTTCTGATTCTCTAGGTGCATGATGAGGCATCACTGCTATGGACAGACATAGAGAGTCTCTTCTGCTCAGAGTTCATTCCAGCCACCCTCCGTGCGGTACGCATCCAAGAGTTATTACAGCTGCGGCAGGGTAGCATGACTGTAGCCCAGTACTCGGTGAGATTTACTAATCTCTCACACTACTCCACGAACATGGTACGGGACCCATTCTTCCAGGCCCAAACCTTCGAGCAGGGACTGAGGCATGAGATCAGGGCATCGATGATCTCCCTTAGTATTCTGACGCAGGCAGGAGTACTGGAGCGAGCCCTTCTTGTGGATAGATTTCTTTCTGAGCCTACACCAGCCGTGAGGCCTACCGTAGGGCAACGCATAGCGGAGTCTTCTGCAGCTGGCAGTAGATAGATGTCACAGAGGTCCAAGCGGACCAGACCATCAGGTGGGAAACCTTAGGATACTGGTTCGGAGGTGCAGGGCACACGCAGTAGAGCCAGTCATAAGAGAGGAAGACAGTGCTATGCATGTGGTGGGCAGGGCCACATGGCTCGTTAATGCTCGACCTTCCATGCAGAGGATCAACAGACGGTTGAGGGACCACCCAAGAAGAGGCAGAGGTTTGACCGTGGCGGTCTGCAGGGAGCAGACAGACGAGGTAGAGGAGCTGGCCGAACAGTGGGTGGTGGACGACGCTTCGGGGCTCTACCACCACCACCACCAGGAGGTCCACCCCGACCTCAGGGAGCTGGCGGACAGAGGTAGGATCAGCTTCAGGCAGTGGAGACTTACGACCATGGCACGACTGAGATGATTCTAGGTACTATCTGTGTCTACTCCACCCTTTTTGTAGTTCTTATAGACACAGGGGCGAGTCATTCTTTTATTTCCACTACCCTTGTTTGGAGCTCGGAGATTCCGACAGATCTGTTGGCTCGATCTTTACGGTTAGAGACTCCTACAGGAGTAGACTCAATGATTATGCACTGGTACCGACAGTGTGAGCTTACTCTAGGAGGTGATAGCTTCGGCTGGGATATTCTTGTAGTGGCGTCGAGGCCTTACGACATCATCTTGGGCATGGATTGGTTATCTACAGTTCATTCTCAGATCGACTGTATTAGGCGCAAAGTGCGGTGTGTCCACACAGATGGGAGCATGTTCACATTCACCAGTGAGAAGGGAGCCTTTGCAGTGTTGGATGTACTCACACAGAGGAGAGGACAGTCGATCACCCATCAGTTGGCCAGTCTCATCCTAGGAGCAGTTGATGTACGGAGTTCGAGTTTTCCTGTTGTGGTGGATCAGTATGCAGACGTTTTTCCTGACGATGTTCCAGGACTACCTCCTCATAGAGAGGTAGACTTCTATATTGACCTTTACCCCGGGACAACCCCGATATCTACTCCAGCATATCGGATGGCTCCCGCTGAGCTTCGAGAGCTACGGGTACAGCTGGAGGTCTTGTAGAGTAAGGGATTCATTCGACCCTGTGTTTCACCCTGGGCTTCCCCGATTTTGTTTGCCAAGAAGGCGGATGGGAGCTTGAGACTGTGTGTCAACTACCGTCACCTAAATCAGGCGACCGTGAAGAACAAGTATCCACTTCCAAGTATTGACTACCTCTTTGATCATCTCAAGGGATCATGATGGTTCTCGAAGATAGACCTCAGTCAGGCTATCATCAGCTCAGATTTCGATACGAGGATGTGTAGAAGATGGCCTTTAGGTGTCAGTATGGCCACTATGAGTTCTTGGTTATGCCTTTCAGTGTAACCAATGCTAAAGTAGTGTTCATGAGTCTCATGAACAAGATCTTCCAGCCTTACCTCGATCGATTTGTCATAGTCTTCATCGATGAAATTTTGATTTACTCGACTACTGAGGAGGAGCACGCCTACCACTTGCGGGTTGTATTGGACACACTCCGAGAGTACCAGATTTATGGTAAGCTCTCCAAGTGTCAGTTCTAGATTCGAGAGGTCCACTTCTTGGGGAACGTCATCTCTGAGGTGGGAGTTGCGGTGGATCTTGCGAAGATCGAGGCAGTACTAGCTTGGGATCCACCCAGGAGCGTGACGGAGGTGCGGAGTTTCCTAGGTCTGGCTGGGTACTATCGGAGATTTGTACTAGAATTCTATATAGTTACAACACCGCTTTCGCCTTCGATGATGAAGGGGATACCCTTCATGTGGTTAGATAGATGTTAGTAGATCTTCCAGGATCTGAGGTAGAGATTGACAAATGCACCCATCTTGAGGATACCAGAGGAGGGCGTAGGGTATGTAGTTTACTATGATGCATCAGGGAATGGACTCAGGTGTGTCCTGATACAGGAGAGAGCAATGATCGCTTATGGTACATGATATTTGAGGTAGAACGAGCAAAACTACACTACCCATGAGCTGGAGTTAGTAGCAGTGGTATTCACCTTGAAAATGTGGCAACACTATCTGATGGGTGAGCGCTTTACAGTATACTCTGACCACCAGAGTCTCAGGTACATCTTCTCGAAAAATGACCTGAACCTGAGATAGCAGCGATGGATCGAGTTCCTCCAGGACTATGACTTTGAGATAGTATATACTCCTGGAAAGGGGAACGTATTAGCTGATGCTCTCAACAGGAGGTTGGGCATTCAACAACTTGGAGAGTCAACGAAGCAGCTAGCCATGTTGCAGATATATTTCATGGATAGAGATGGGGAAACCTTCCTACAGTCCCTCACAATCACTCCACCACTACTTCATCGGGTCAGAGAGGCACAACATGGGGACGTTGACTGTGAGACGCGATGTGCTCAGATATCCACAGGACATACACCTGATGGATTTTCTGTAGGAGGAGAGCATGCCATCCTTTTCAGAGGATGTACTGTGGTACCAGTTTCATTACAGGAGGAGGTGCTAAGGGAGTTTCACACTTCCCCATTGGCGGTACATCCAGGAGTTGCGAAGATGTACCGGGATCTCAGACGACAGCACTAGTGGCCAGGTATGAAGAAGGATGTAGTAGAGTTCGTTTCACGATGGCTCACCATCCAGTCGGTGAAGGCAGAGCACCAGGTACCAGCAGGCTTGGTACAGCCCTTAGAGGTCTCGGAGTGGAAGTGGGATGGGATATCTATGGATTTCGTGACAGGGCTTCCACGCACTTCCAAAGGAAATGACTCTATCTGGGTGATCGTGGACCGACTCACCATGTCGGACCACTTCTTACCTATCAGAGAGCAGGGCTCAGTGGAGAGCTTGGGACACCTCTACGTTCAGGAGATCGTATGGCTTCATGGTGTTACATCATCTATCGTCTCCGATCGAGACGCTCTCTTTACTTCTCATATTTGGAAGGGATTACAGGAGGCGTTTGGGACACGACTATGCCTGAGCACCACCATTCATTCTCAAATGGATGACCAGATGGAGAGGACCATTCAGACACTCGAGGAAATGATCCTTTCATGTGTCCTTGACTTTGGTCGCAGCTGGGTGGATCACCTACCCTTGGTAGAGTTTGCGTACAACAACAAATACCACTCCACCATCGGGATGGCACCATACGAGGCATTGTATGACCGACCTTGCAGATCACCACTGTGCTGGACAGACCCTGGGGAGTCAGCACTTGTAGGACCAGAGATGGTCCAGGACACAACGGAGAAGGTACAGATCATCTAGGAGAAGATGAGGACTGCTCAGAGCTGACAGAAGTCCTATGTCGATAGGAGGCAGAGACCACTAGAGTTTGAGGATGGCGACCACATTTTCTTACGGGTCTCGCCTCAATGTGGACTACGGAGATTTGGCCGGGGTGGCAAGTTATCTCCGCGCTTCATCAGACCATTCCAGGTTCTCAGCAGGATAGGCGAGGTGGCTTATCGCCTGGCTCTTCCACCTCAGTTGCACCGGGTGCACGACGTCTTCCACGTATCTCAGTTGAGGAGATTCATGCATGACTCGACGCATATCATTGATCACGGGGAGCTAGACATCAATGATGGGGCGACATTTGCGGAGGTTCCAGTGGAGATCGAGGATTGACAGGAGTGGGTCCTACATGGATGGTCGATTCCTCTAGTGCATATCAGGTGGCAACATGGGAACCTCCAGAAGAGCACATGGGAGCGGGAGGCTTAGATGCGTGCACAGTACCCTCATTTGTTTCCCTAGTCTTTGATGCAGCTTTACGGGGACGTAAAGCCCTGAGGTGGGAGTAATGTAAAGACCCGTAAATTTCAAGGAAATTTTTTTCTTAAATTATTTGGGATTTTACGAGTATGCAGTTTCTGACGACACCTGATTCCGAGGTCCGGTGTTCCCAGAATCAATTTCCAAAGTTTAGCTCAAGTACGTTCAGTAAACGAACAAGCGGGTTTTTCTATCTTTTGAACCGGTGCTCAAAATTGAAATCTGAGGGCACTGATGAAACTGCAGCTCCGGTAATTGCTTAAGAGGACCTTTACCAAAGATGTGTTTTCTTTGGAGGAGTTGTTAAAAAATGCGGTTTAAATAAAAAAAAGTGAATAAAATTTGTGGTACAATTTTATTCCTAACATAGGTGGTTTTATCCTACATGGGGAAGTTAGGGTGGGACCCACTGGCACCCTAACTACCCATGTGAGGATAAATGTGAGGTAGGGCCCGCATGAGCCCCAACCTTTCATATTCCCTTAAACCCCCCATTAAACCCCTTGTATTTAATTGGGTAACTCCCCACACCCCAACTTTAATTCATGACAACACACACTAAATTAATTGATTAAACCTCTTCAATTAATTTAACTATGTGTTTAGCCCGAATGGCCCGAAGGCCTTCTTTTTTATTTTTTTATAGATAATCCCCCTTTTAAGGGTTGAAGGGGAACCTATACATGACCCGTAGGCCCAAGGCCCAAGGCCCGACATGACCCGTAATACATGACTCGAAGGCCCAGAGGCATACCATGCCCAATACAAGACCCATAGGCCTAGCCCACCAGAACTGCCCCTCCCCAGCTTCTGCATCATTGATTTCCTTTAGCTCCCCACCTGCATTACTTATCGGCTATAATTACACCGTACAAATCTGCACGGTGCCTAGTCCCAATGGCGGTTTCCATACCCTCTCATTCTTCCAATCCGGTTAGCTCTGCTTTTGGTGACTACGGTTAGTTCTCTGATCCTCATCTGTGGCCTGATCTGTGCGAACTGGGCTACTTCATGGTCATCAATGGCCTGAAGGCCCTATGGCCCGAAGGCCTTTGATGGCCTGAAGGCCCTGAGACCCGTAGGCCCAAACCGGTGGTCCGAAAGCCCAAATCAGGGGAATATTTCGGCTGCTACAGTACCGAACAGTGCCTGCTACAGTACTGCTATAGTACCCGGAAATTCAACTCCACCCGGTTTTGAACCTGGGTCTCTTGGATGCTAAGCAGAAGCCCTTACCACTTGTTAGTTTTTTTGTTAGGGAATTTTGGGAGAGAGCTCTATTCTCTTTTGAAGAACATAATCTTCAACGAAGAACACCAACTCTCCGACAAAGAATGTCGACCCGGCGGCCCTATTTCTTCATCCTCTTCTTCCTCCGCGACAAGGGAGGAGGCACCGACGACGACCGAAACGACGCCATCATCTGCGACGCTTGACAACTGTGAACTTCCTTTGAGGTAGGGGTTATTTCTTTTGTTCAAGTTTTATCCTCGACCTTCATTGAATAAAATTTGGCTGCTTGTTATCGTCATAATGGGAGGAGATCGAACCGCACAAACACGGCCGATCCTCCTCCCCTTATCTTGTTAAATTTTCGTTGATTATTGTGGCGAAGGCGGCGCTATAGAGACCCAATGATTGACGTACATTGACATTACATTACTTTTTCGGAATATCTAATACATAACAAAAAAAGACACCAAAGGACCATAATAGTTTAGTGTCTTTGGAAACTCGGAATATAATCTTCTAATCTTGGTGAAATATCTTCAACATCTCTGATAAATATCTTCCTTTTATTGACCTAAAAAAATTCTTTATATCCTGGGGAAAAGAAAACATATAAAGGGTGAGTTAAAATGCTAAGTAAGGGTAAGCATGGAGAAAATAAAACAAACCATATACATTTGAACTTCAAAACATGAACATAATATTTAAACATCAAAATCTTGAGCAATGACATAAAACATGGCAGTACGTAAGGCATAGATCATAATGGACCATAAATCGGGATAAAATAGCATGGGAATAAAGAATATAATTGTGGAAACCATTAATCACATGTTATGATTTCCATAGTAGCCAAGGCATTGCTGCCAAGACCATCTTAGTGGACAAAGTCCGTTTCTGAATCGAGTTCACTCCTCATTCCAGTCCTGTATCACTGAACCAAATTAATTTACCATTCCATCCATGTCTATCTCATGAGATATAAATCTTTACCCAATGAATTGGAGGTATAGGTCCCACCCATCTCATAATGAAATCATATTTACTTGTGCCATAACTTGAACATAAATCATTCATCATTACCCAAAGTATAAAATGAGTTTCATAAACATCATCCCATCATAACATAATCCATACAAAAAAATGGATATAATTTCATCATAAGAAAAGTGAAATCATGTAAATCATAGAGAAATTAAACTTTAAACATACACATATGAAATAATTTCATCTTAGATGGAAAATGGTTTTGATAAAACACTTGAAATGAATTCTTGAGGAAAATATCCTTTCTTCTTCAAAATCATTTTATTTTCACAAAATTCCATGCAATTTTAAAAGAAAAGGGTTTTGTTGAAAATAATCATGCAATATTGTAGAGGAAGCTTCATGAAAATGAGGTGTTATGAAACTGTAAAAATCTATTCACGCTGTATAAGTTAAAAATAACATTCTCCTCATACTTTTGTCGAAAATGTCAAAAAGTACCACATATGCTAAAAAAAGAAAGATTACTTCCATAACACAAAGTAAAAGTCAAAGAGGGATAAACATGACTTTAAAAATACATGGAATAATATTAAAAAATTTATGAAAAACATTTTTTATTGACATGGATGAAAAATATAACCCCAGTAAATACTTACGAATAAACAATCTCGGATAAGAACAAGATTGGAATAGTTATCCCTTACCTTATATCCGATATGCTTCGTATGTATCCAGACCTCCTGTATAATGATTTAAATATTGTTATTGATTTATTAAATAATTATATTCATTGTTATAATGTAATATATGGTTCAATTATGACTTTATAATACCCGTTCTTTTATAAATTCCATGTTAAAGCAACGTTTTGGGTAAAATCATTTCATTTATCGTATGTGTTTCGATTTGTTGTTCTTGATATTATTATTACTTATATCATGATTTACTTACTTCCAGAATGTAAATAATGATTTATATATCATATATATTCATTATATATATATATATATAAAATAGATAGATGAATGAAATGAAATACACCGTTCATGGAGACGGTAGGCCGTACGTACGCATGAACGCTGTTTTCCTTTCCTTATTGACTTGAATGGAATTAAGTAGATGACATACATATATATATAAAAAAATCCAGTAGCATTATTATTTCATATATTTCATGATTAATTATTATATATACTTTATAATCATTCTTGAATTGTTAACATGGAAAATGAATCTCATCGCGTCGTGGAGACGGTAATCCGTACGTATGCACGAGCGATGATATCGTTCCCATATTTATTGAATGGAATTGGAGTGGATGATATAATATCATAGAATCATTATGATTTTATTATAATAATATATATTTATTCTTTAAACCATTATACCCATCCAAGTAAGGTGGTGGTGGAAAAACAGATTACACCACAGCGTGGAGACGATATTCCGTACGTACGCACGCACGATGATTTCGTTTTCCGTAGGATGGATAGAATGTGAAGTGGGGTTGTTTCATTATAATAACATATCAGTATATAATTAATACTTATGTTATTACTTTATAATTAAACAACTAAAGAAGTAGAAGTTTAAGAAGAAAGAAACTTGAAAGAATCGTTAGAAGAGATTACATCTTCTTCGACACACCTCCTTTAAACTTCTTCTTAGGGCACTAGAGTTGGTCTTTTGAGAAGACAAGAACTTCTATGATATAACTAGAGAGGTTGAGAAGATGAATTGGTAGGGGTTGGCCGAGAATCAAGGATGAAAAGGGTGTTAATATAAGAGGTAAGGGGTTCCCTTTTTATAAGGGAGGAGAGGGGCACCTTAGGAAAACTTAAAATATTATTTTATAATAAAGTCATATTCAGTTTTTAATATCTCAAAATTGATTTATTTCGAAGCTATGGTGGGGATGGGTCTAAATCCTCTCAACCAATAGGTTTTAGACAAGTTTATGTTACTATTTTATCCTTATCATTTAGATTTTACTCTATGTTAAATAATTTAACTTTTACCGTGCCTTTTTGTTTTCTTACACTATATGGTTAATAAACTTACTATAACAAGCCAAAAAAAACCCCAAGTGGTTCATTATTAATATATATATTCTTATCTAAGTCATTTGTCTGAACCTTATATTTTTAGGAATAAAATAACAATTAATAATATAATATTTGTTTTAAAAACTATTTTGTGTCAATTTTGACACTATTTGGTACTTGATTTTTGTGAAAATCATAACAGCGTGATTCATTCAGAAAAAGTTAATTAAATAAATACTAACATGTTATATTAACCTATAAAAGTAGTGGAATTCATAAAAATTCTAAAATTATATTTATTTGGGTATTTATAACATCAATTATGTTAATATTTCATTAATAAGGTAATTACTGCATCATCATTGTGTCATAAATAAATTAAATTATTTAATGTCTAAAAATTATAAATAAAATACCATTATGTATGAAATATTTTTAGCTTTATAATGAATATTTATAGTTGAATTTATCTTATGTATAACCCTATATTAAAAATGTGTTAGTTATTAAACATTGATTTTAACTATTTTAATTCTTCTTTAAATAAAATAATAATAAATATCCTAATCTAATCCAAGTGGACCTAAAGGGTAATATTTTATTCCTAAGGTTGTTTTTGGTCGAGTTACACTTATCCAATAGAATTAGTACATGTGTTAGTAATATCATTTTTACCCTTAATTACCCTATTTACTTTTAACCGTGGTAAATAAAAGTAAATGGTTACTATTCAAAAAAAACTATTTTTATCATATTGAACCACATTTTACTCCTTGATATTAACCTTGTCTCTCGGATTTTCGAAATTCCACTCACAGAAGCAGTAAAATTAAGTTTTATGTAAATTTTCAAATTCTCCTAGGAGGTGGGTAAAAGGCTGTGAAAAGTTCAATTAATTTTTTATATGTCTAAAATTATTATAAAATGACTCCAATGAATTAAATTGAACTTATATAGGTATTATGTATTGATTTTGACCTAAAATAAATTTAAATAAAATAAATAATTATTTAAATAAAAAGTT
Source organism: Viscum album (assembly GCA_963277665.1). Taxonomy (NCBI): domain Eukaryota; kingdom Viridiplantae; phylum Streptophyta; class Magnoliopsida; order Santalales; family Viscaceae; genus Viscum; species Viscum album. The sequence continues at coordinate 446,918,692 of OY728119.1, forward strand.
GGTTTTTAAATAGTAACAAGTGTTTTCACTATTCATCAAAAATTGAAAGTTTTCAGAAAAATACCAAAAATTCACCCTAGGCTAATTTTGATATTACGAATCCAAAAATGGAGTCCATTTAGAAATTTAAAATTTATAAAATTTAAAAAAGTGGGTATTACTATTCATAACGGCTAGTTTATATAACATATCACTGTTTAGTGAAACTCGGTATTGCGTACAACACACACTATTGTGGAAGGTCGTGATTGTGTGTAATGCAAGACAAGTCAGGGATGCGTGTAGTAAAATCTCCTTTTGGTGTAGCGTACAACACAAGACATCAATATAATTTAGAATAAAATATTGGGGTGTTACATTCTACCCCCCTTAAAATGAATTTCGCCCTGAAAATTCATCGGGGTTATAAATGGTTTACTACTTGAAAGTTTCTTTAATAGAAACCCACATCATAAAAAGGAATACCAAAACTTATCTTTAAAAACTAAAGTATAAAACGTAACAGTTACCCAAATTAACTAATCACTGGGTTTCCATATTGGAGAACATAGGTGAAAATATGGATATGGAAGAGAAATATAACCATCATGTTATGATGGTGAGTTGTAGAGAACATGGCTATGAAAAAGCCAACAATCACAAAGCAATAAATTTGTGATGATCTAAGGTACCATCTGATTTATCGGATATAAGGGCACTAGGAAAACATTTTTTGTTTTCAAGATCATTTCCCTAAAGTTAAAGAATTTGAATTATAATAAATACTTACTTTATTTTGGTATAATCTCACCGTTGTTCGTGCCTTGAACAATTTCCACTTCATCTCTTAAAGAAATTAAGTTGAATTTTTCATTTGTGAGGTGTTAGCAGATCATGAGATAGAATGATGGGTCATTCCATCTGTCTCAAACAAAAGGTTAGCAAAAGTTATCAAATATACATAAGTCCATCTATGGTGAGATTAATCATATATGTTTCCAAAAATGGACTTATTGTAACGCCCCGACACCAGCTACCTAGAGCCAGTGCATTACTTCGTAACATTGGCATGATCACAAAAGATCAAGTCTCGAAAGACCGATTAGTTTAGTAGCCTTGGAATCACTAGATACATTCATAAACGTTACATTACATCATAAAGTGAAAAACTACAATAACATAGTCTCCATAGTCCACACTTCTATCCTCTTCGGACAATCCCTGCAGGTCATTCATAAAATACTTCTTCACATCCTGGAAAATATTAAAACATTGAAAGGGGTGAGCTCAGATGCTCAGTAAGGATAACAATATTGTGGAATCTTTCATAATAAACATTAACATTTAAGACAATGTATAACTAAAACAAAAGCCTTTTAAACATGAACTTCAACATAATATGGCAAAAGTAAAATGAGATAATGCCATTTACTTATTCACATGGATATTCTACTGGTCGAATAATCACATGCAATATCACTAACCACTTTCATAATGATGGAATGCATAATGCCAGACTATCATAACCACGTAGCCAAGGCCTCGTGCCAAGACCAAAAACAAGATTTTGTCAAGGCCTCGTGCCAAGACACTAGTTTGTCTCATGAGACCTACCGATGCATCGAGGAGCTATAGCGGGCTCCACCCGTCACTTATTAAGTCCGATGCATTCCTCATATGAATAGGTTTAAACATATCATAAACCATAACATAATCGTATCACATAAAACATGCATAAAGGAAACATAACATTTCCACATTCCAATCACAAGATATCAATACAACATATTGATATAATAAAAACACTTTCAAAACCATTTTCAATACCTAAATAAAAGAAAGGTAAAACATGGTATTTATTTTTCTTTTAAAAAAAGTGATGGCTTGTAGAGGAAGCTGAAACTCAAATAATGGTCACGGTGGTGGAGAAGTCGTTGTCGCCGCATAAGTACGGAAAGAAAAACATTGCCTTTTGTCGTTTAGCAAAACGCTTCGTATAAAAAAGATTCCTTTTGAATAAACGTAAAAGTCAAAGGGGTTTATACACCGTATAAAAGAAAGTTGTGTATAAAACCAAATATGCCTCAATGAAAGGGGATTGAGGTGAAGTCCTTAAAAAGATCATTTTTTTTAAATAAAGTACATCTATAATGTGTATTAACTATAATTACACATAAATAATGTAAAAATACAAGATAGGACATAATAATATCATGACATAATTTGAAAGTAGGAGATTAACCCAAAGAATAGAAATTGGGTTAAGAAATTCCTTTACCTCGTGTCTGACTTGACTCAACCGTTCTTTAACCTCCTGAATAATAAACTAGAGTTAATATATACCTTATTAAGAACCATTTTCAATTTCATTATCCTTATTATATCACTTATTATAATGATATGAACATTATGTAATTATTTAAGTTAATAACGGTCGTTTTGTCGATCTTTGGTACTTGAGTCAACAATAAACTTCTTATAATTACAAGTTGTTTATGTGGTAGAATATCCATTATCTCCAGAATTATATTCATGATTTAGATTTCATATATATCTTATATATCCAGTATATACATTCATTTATAATATTACGTAACATTTAGAGGTAAGAAATGAAATGCACCGTTCATGGAGACGGTAAGCCGTACGTACGCATGAACGCTACTTTCATTTCTATTTCGTATTTAATGGAATGAAATCATAATTATATAAATTTATTACAGTATAATATAGTGTATAATACCATTTACTCCATCCTTTATACATCCCACATGTGGCATTAACGATTCAAATCACTTTGAGGGGGCGGTAGTCTGCACTTCCTAAAATGAAATTATCGCGTTTTACCCATAATGGAAATCATAAAGTATGCCATAAATTAGAAATACAGAAGCATAAGTAAAACATAAACATATTATATATCATATATAAAAATAGTGACATCTTAATGGCCACCTTTGAAGGTGTTATATGAGTGTTGAACAATCATCGTTTCGTGAGGCAGAAATTCGCCATCCACAGAAACCGTATGTTCTTTAACCATTAGATGTATGTGTGTGTAAGTGTAGATCTAATCCTTCTTATAACAACATCCTAGTATATTTAGTATACTGGTGTTGTTACAAAAGAAATGAATAAAAAGAGTTTAGGGGGTTCGAGAAGAAAAATAAAACAAAACAACATTAGAGAAGACATTACCTCAAAATCGGGTAACTCTTTTTGATTTGAGCCAAAGGCTTCCTTGAGAAGAGTTCTGCCCAAAGTGAGGCTTCTAGGAGTAAGAGGGGGAAGTTGGGAGAGTATTTGGGCAGAGTTTGTCCGAGCCAAATGGCTTGAAGGTGTGAATAAGGTGGGAGAGGTGGGGGCCTTTTATAAGTGGAGAGGAGGGGCTCTTTTGGAAAGATTGAAATGTTACATTATTACACAATGCTTTTCGAATTCTAAAGGTCCCACACTTATATAATTCGTGGCTAAGGTGATAAGGGTTAGAAATCTACCCATCCAATAGTATTTGGACAAGTTTAAGACTTGGATTTTACATTATCTTTTCATTTTATTAAAATCGTTAAATAATGAGGTCATCGCTGCATCATAATGATGTCATAAATAATTTAATTTATTTAATGTCTAAAAATTATAAAAAAAATACTATGATGTAGGAAATATTTTTATCTTTCTAATGAATATTTATAGTCAAAATTTGGACTTGTGTAACCCCACTTAAAAACTGTTTTAGTAAAATAACTCATGTTTGTGTCAATTTAATTTTAACATTAAATAAATATATATTAATGTCATTTTCCAACTAAAGTGGCTCCATGGGGTCCCCAAGTTGACCCATGGGTTGTCTTGGTCTGCCATGACTCATCCAATAGGAGTAGGACAAGTGTCAAGCTCATCTCATATTATTAAAACATTATTTTTACCTTAAACTACACTAATTACCTCTAATCGTGATTAAGAACTTAAAAGTTACTATTCACCAAAAAATTATTTTAATCTCATTGAACCACATTTTACTTCTTAATGACAACCATGTATGTCGGATTTTTGAAAATCAATTCACAAAAGTGGTAATATTTCATTTTAAGTGAAAAATCAGTTATTTAACTACCACTTAGTGGTTTCACTATTCATCAAAAATTGAAGTTTTTCAGAACAATGCCAAAATTTCACCCTAAGCTATAATTGATATTCCGAATTCAAAAATGATGTCTATTTTACAAAATTCCAAACATATAAGTTGCATTAATTAATTTTATAATTAATTCCCGCTGTCATAACAAATAGCGTGTTTTTAAGAAACAATTTATATCAAAAGATTGGCAATTGTTTATGTCCAATTTCAATGTTAAATTAATTCTAATGACCACCATTGGATAAAATGGTAAAAATATATTCTAATTATACTTTAAAACCACTAAATAGTATAATTTATCACAATAAATTATTTTGATTAAAAAAGTTGTTTTAAGTATTTTTCACTATTCATAAAAAAATTGGAAGTTCTCAGAAAGTTACAAAAAATTCAACTTAGGATAATTTCGATATTACGAATTCAAAAATGAAGTCCATTTTGAAATTTCAAATTTCTATAATTTTAAAAAGTGGTTATTACTATTCATAACGGCTACTTTGATTAGTCGCGGTGTTTTAGAACTCAAAGTTGCGTACAATGAAAGCTATTGCATTATTGAATGAGAAGCGTATCGTGGAAGCTCGGGGTGTTACATTCTCCCCTCCTTCAATAAATTGCTTCCTCACAATTTGAAATTTTTCTTTGAAAATAAAAGGTTGAAAAAAGAAGATACCTTTGTGGAAAACCCACATCGGAAATAAGGTTAATAAATATATAACATTAAAAGAAAGCAAGATAAGTACAAAGGTCACCCGATATAGCCCATTCTAGGATTCTATGAAAATATGGATATGGAGGAGAAACAAACCATCAAGGTCTGATGGAGAGTTATAGAAAACAGGATTAGGAGAAAGTTTAACTACAAGAAAATCAAAAACTTGTGACTGGTTAAACGGTCATTGAATCCCCAGTTGGAAAAGTTAACCGACAACATTTTTGTTTTAAGTTACCTTTTATAATGTTGAGGAATTTATTTAGGAGATTTACTAAGAACGTAAGGGAATATACATACTTGTTATGTATACTTTCATTCGTTAATAAATTTTTACCAAAAACCCATCTTTCACTCTAAAAGGTAATAGATCTCAAAAATATTCTATTTATCCTAATTGTATAAGGTTCCAAATATTAACACATACCATTAGATTAGAAAAACTATTTTGTAATAACCAGGGACTTCGCGTAGTCTAGTGGTAGGCGATTAATCCCAATCGCACTATGGTTGAGGGTTCGATTCCCACAGCTTTGTCCGACATGATGGGTTGTCACTCGGTCTGCATGTTTTCCTTTTTATAAATATCCAAAAATAACCTTAACAGTAGTATCCAATGTAAAATATAATCCATTCCAACCTTTATAGTTATCCAAAATACTTATGTCCAACTCACAGTCCAGATTTTATGAGGAAGGTAAACATAATGAAGCTATTTTTTTTCTGCGTAACAACATGTGAACACCTTCATCATGTATTCTTTTAAAACACTGCAACATACTGAATTACCATAAATCCTTATTGATTACATTCATGATCCCTTATTCCTTATAGAAAACTAGATATACTCCTTCTATCCAAAAATGTATACAAATCATTAATCAGTTTCAAGGATGTTAAGAATATCCAACATAATTTATCCGAATCAATCATGTCTTATTTCAAAATCACTATCTCGGTATCAGAACCATATTATGGTTTATATTTCTCTCAACCATATATTTTCCAAAAATTTAACCTACTGTGGAGTCACTTTTCTTGGTTCCACACAATCTCAAGTCCTAGATGAAATAGTACTGCAGTACAATCCTTATATACTCCATAATTATTATAACCAGTACATCATTGATCCAACACTCAAATTACAAAATTCTTTAATAACAACATAAGAATACTAATCATTCCTCCTCATCTGTGGTAGTATCATAACTTGATTATTATCCAATAACATCATTTGGGGCATACTCTGATGATTTGAACATTGGTTTGTGTAGTGTCCCCACTCCTTGCAGATGAAGCATTGTACATTTGAAACCTTTTTCTTACCCTTGAAGTCACGCACTTGGTATCCTTTTTCTCCACACTTATAACAAACCCCCATTCCCTTCAGGCAAATTCCAAGGTGTTTCTTCCCACAGTTATCACATATTGGAAAATTCTTCATTCCCCTCATTCCTTTATCCATCATTCTCTCTTCCATCCCTTTCATCTCTTGCTTCGCTTCAAAGCCATAGGACTCAGAGAATTCTTTACTTATCTTATTCACACATGATACTATTTCTTCATATGTTGATAACACATGGGAGACTATTTCCCTTCGAAATGTTGGCTTAATACCGTGAAAGATACGATACTTATTACTTTTTGGATCATACGTATTGCTGGAGTTCACATTCCTTCTACTGGGCGCCATTTCTATACAATGGCATAAACTATATTAGTTTATGAATCAAAATACATAATTCCATACTTATAAAATACTTAACATAAATTGAACTATTTATCGATATAATCCATAATCATAAAAAGGTTTTCTTTGAGGAAGTATATACTCATAACCCTTCATAGTGGTTTATAAAGAAAATGAGAATTATCCAAAGCATATCCCCCGGGAGTGTCGTAACCAAGAGTGCAGCAAGGCCCGTTTTCGTGCACCAGTTCCCGTTCGAGTCTAGCTCAAAGCGGTGTTTTCGGGTTTTACCCCTAGGTACATCTGTGCCAGAGCCGCCTCTACTTGCTCGTATCCAGACAGGGACGTATTGCTCGGAAAACTCACAAAATCTCTATAATACCAAAATTATAGGAAGTTCTTATATACTAATCCTTAAAGTCTATCTTTGGGCTATGTGCTCTAATCAGAGTTTATCTAAATCTAGCTTCCAAGTTTAGTACTAAACTGCCTCTGATACCAACTGTAACACCCCGACCCCAGCTACCCAGAGTCGGTGCATTACTTCGTAACATTGGCATGATCACAAAAGATAAAGTCTTGAAAGACCGATTAGTTTAGTAGCCTTGGAATCACTAGATACATTAATAAACGTTACATTACATCATAAAGTGAAAAACTACAATAACATAGTCTCCATAGTCCACACTTCTATCCTCTTCGGACAATCCCTGCAGGTCATTCATAAAATACTTCTTCACATCCTGGAAAATATTAAAACATTGAAAGGGGTGAGCTCAGATGCTCAGTAAGGATAACAATATTGCGGAAGCTTTAATAATAAACATTAACATTTAAGGCAATGTATAACTAAAACAAAAGCCTTTTAAACATGAACTTCAACATAATATGGCAAAAGTAAAATGAGATAATGACATTTACTTATTCACATGGATATTCTACTGGTCGAATAATCACATGAAATATCACTAACCACTTTCATAATGATGGAATGCATAATGCCAGACTATCATAACCACTTAGCCAAGGCCTCGTGCCAAGACCACAAACAAGATTTTGTCAAGGCCTCGTGCCAAGACACTAGTTTGTCTCATGAGACCTGCCGATGCATCGAGGAGCTATAGCGGGCTCCACCCATCACTTATTAAGTCCAATGCATTCCTCATATGAATAGGTTTAAACATATCATAAACCATAACATAATCGTATCACATAAAACATGCATAAAGGAAACATAACATTTCCACATTCCAATCACAAGATATCAATACAACATATTGATATAATAAAAACACTTTCAAAACCATTTTCAATACCTAAATAAAATAAAGGTAAAACATGGTATTTATTTTTCTTTTAAAAAAAGTGATGGCTTGTAGAGGAAGCTGAAACTCAAATAATGGTCACGGCGGCGGAGAAGTCATTGTCGCCGCATAAGTACGGAAAGAAAAACATTCCCTTTTGTCGTTTAGCAAAACGCTTCGTATAAAAAAGATTCCTTTTGAATAAACATAAAAGTCAAAGGGGTTTATACACCGTATAAAAGAAAGTTGTGTATAAAACCAAATATGCCTCAATGAAAGGGGATTGAGACTAAGTCCTTAAAAAGATCATTTTTTTAAATAAAGTACATCTATAATGTGTATTAACTATAATTACACATAAATAATGTAAAAATACAAGATAGGACATAATAATATCATGACATAATTTGAAAGTAGGAGATTAACCCAAAGAATAGAAATTGGGTTAAGAAATTCCCTTACCTCGTGTCTGACTTGACTCAACCGTTCTTTAACCTCCTGAATAATAAACTATAGTTAATATATACCTTATTAAGAACCATTTTCAATTTCATTATCCTTATTATATCACTTATTATAATGATATGAACATTATGTAATTATTTAAGTTAATAACGGTCGTTTTGTCGATCTTTGGTACTTGAGTCAACAATAAACTTCTTATAATTACAAGTTGTTTATGTGGTAGAATATCCATTATCTCCAGAAATATATTCATGATTTAGATGTCATATATATCTTATATATCCAGTATATACATTCATTTATAATATTACGTAACATTTAGAGGTAAGAAATGAAATGCACCGTTCATGGAGACGGTAAGCCGTACGTACGCATGAACGCTACTTTCATTTCTATTTCGTATTTAATGGAATGAAATCATAATGATATAAATTTATTACAGTATAATATAGTGTATAATACCATTTACTCCATCCTTTATACATCCCACATATGGCATTAACGATTCAAATCACTTTGAGGGGACGGTAGTCCGCACTTCCTAAAATGAAATTATCGCGTTTTACCCATAATGGAAATCATAAAGTATGCCATAAATGAGAAATACAGAATCATAAGTAAAACATAAACATATTATATATCATATATAAAAATAGTGACATCTTAATTGCCACCTTTGAAGGTGTTATATGAGCGTTGAACAATCATCGTTTCGTGAGGTAGAAATTCGCCATCCAGAGAAACCGTATGTTCTTTAACCATTAGATGTATGTGTGTGTAAGTGTAGCTCGAATACTTTTTATACCAATATCCTAGTATATTGAGGATACTGGTTTTGTTACAAAATAAATGAATAAAAAGAGTTTAGGGGGTTTGAGAAGAAAAATAAAACAAAACAACATTAGAGAAGACATTACCTCAAAATCGGGTAACTCTTTTTGATTTGAGCCAAAGGCTTCCTTGAGAAGAGTTCTGCCCAAAGTGAGGCTTATAGGAGTAAGAGGGGGAAGTTGGGAGAGTATTTGGGCAGAGTTTGGCCGAGCCAAATGGCTTGATGGTGTGAATAAGGTGGGAGAGGTGGGGGCCTTTTATAAGTGGAGAGGAGGGGCTCTTTTGGAAAGATTGAAATGTTACATTATTACACAATGATTTTCGGATTCTAAAGGTCCCACACTTATATAATTCGTGGATAAGGTGATAAGGGTTCGAAATCTACCCATCAAATAGTCTTTGGACAAGTGTAAGCCTTGGATTTTACATTATCGTTTCATTTTATTAAAATCGTTAAATAATGAGGTCATCGCTGCATCATAATTATGTCATAAATAATTTAATTTATTTAATGTCTAAAAATTATAAAAAAAATACTATGATGTAGGAAATCTTTTTATCTTTCTAATGAATATTTATAATCAAAATTTGGACTTGTGTAACCCCACTTAAAAACTGTTTTAGTAAAATAACTCATGTTTGTGTCAATTTAATTTTAACATTAAATAAATATATATTAATGTCATTTTCCAACTAAAGTGGCTCCATGGGGTCCCCAAGTTGACCCATGGGTTGTCTTGGTCGGCCATGAATCATCCAATAGGAGTAGGACAAGTGTCAATCTCATCTCATATTATTAAAACATTATTTTTACCTTAAACTACACTAATTACCTCTAATCGTGATTAAGAACTTAAAAGTTACTATTCACCAAAAAATTATTTTAATCTCATTGAACCACATTTTACTTCTTAATGACAACCATGTATGTCGGATTTTTGAAAATCAATTCACAGAAGTGGTAATATTTCATTTTAATCGAAAAATCAGTTATTTAACTACCACTTAGTGGTTTCACTATTCATCAAAAATTGAAGTTTTTCAGAACAATGCCAAAATTTCACCCTAAGCTATAATTGATATTCCGAATTCAAAAATGATGTCTATTTTACAAAATTCCAAACATATAAGTTGCATTAATTAATTTTATAATTAATTCCCACTGTCACAACAAATAGCGTGTTTTTAAGAAACAATTTATATCAAAAGATTGGCAATTGTTTATGTCCAATTTCAATGTTAAATTAATTGTAATGACCACCATTGGATAAAATGGTAAAAATATATTCTAATTATACTTTAAAACCACTAAATAGTATAATTTATCACAATAAATTATTTTTATTAAAAAAGTTGTTTTAAGTATTTCTCACTATTCATAAAAAAATTGGAAGTTCTCAGAAAGTTACAAAAAATTCAACTTAGGATAATTTCGATATTACGAATTCAAAAATGAATTCCATTTTAAAATTTAAAATTTCTATAATTTTAAAAGGTGGTTATTACTATTCATAACGGCTACTTTGATTAGTCGCGGTGTTTTAGAACTCAAAGTTGCGTACAATGCAAGCTATTGCATTATTGAATGAGAAGCGTATCGTGGAAGCTCGGGGTGTTACACTTATACTTCATCTATCATACTGCTTAATATAATAAAACTAGTTTCTACTAAATAGGGACTTCCTATAGGCCAATGGTAGGCGATAAAGTCCTATCGCACTTCAGTTGTGGGTTCGATTCCCAAAGCTTTGTCTGCCGCGACGGGTTGTCACCCATTCGACATGATGTCCCTTTTCTTAAACTACACTATTATAACATTCCATCAATAATATCGAAAAAAGTTATAGCCTTAAACAATACTAACTTATGTCCAACATAATCCATTCCAATCTTTAGGATTATCCAAAATACTTCTTTCCAAACTCATACTATAAAGAGAACGATTACTAAAAAGGTCATATAACAAGCACGTGAATACCATCATTTATCCCTCATATATCTTGTTGGTCACATTCCAATCATGAAAATACCTTAATAATGCATTCTCTTGAAAAATGAATACCCATTGAACCTTAGTGAAAACATGAATGCTGTCAAAAGTTAACTCTTTCCACATACCAAAATCCAAAAATTCTATATACTCAAACCATGATATAACTTTCTCCTTATATTAGTCATGAGCTCATGAATATATCAAACATTTATTTTTGTCTTTATCCCTTCATTATGCGCATATCATCTGCTTTCTAAAATATTTGAATCACTTTTCATGGTTACCGGTACCATATAATTATCAAAAACCACAATAGACTGTTACATAGATATTCCAATGTTCCACAATACTATAAATGAGATTCCACAACATTATTTTGGAATCCCTTTACAAAAACACATAATCATTCCACCACATCGTTATCATACTCAACATTTATAATAGTGATCGCATGTGACTTCCCTTTGTCCTTTTCTTTAAGAGGTTTCTCACGTTGATCATTATTAACCCTTGGATTAGGGCATTGATTAGCATAATTCCCCATTTCCTTACACTTGAAGCATTGAAGTGTTGGTGATGTGTTCTCTACAGTCTTTTCTTTATTCACATCACTAGCAACCCTTTTTCCATTACTTCGACACTCAGATGCTCGATGAACTTCTTTTCCACACTTAAAACATTTTATAGTCCCTTTAAGTCAATCTCCACCATGCTTCTTTCCACACTTTGAGCATAAAGAAACATTTATCTTCTTTTCACCATTATTCTGAGATTTCTCCTTGAACTGAATCTTTCGTTTCTTGTCATGACCATGAGATGGATATGTAACACCAACTTCCATTTCTACCTTGATAACACAATGCACAATTTCTTCATAGCTACTGAAGTCTCGTATAGCTAATTCCCTTCAAAGACTTGGTTTTAAGCCACTGAAGAATCGATCAACTTTACTTTCAGGTTGGATGATAAAGCCAGATGCATACCTTTCAAGCCTTGTAAAATTCTCTTTGTATATACCAATAGATTCATCATCCTTCTGCTTAAGCTCAAGTAACTCCTTTTCCATCTTTGTATGAAGAATATGAGGGAAGTACTTACTAAAAAACAAGTTCTTGAACTCATCCCATTCCATGGATTCAATTTCATCTTGGGGCCTTATATTCTTAATTAGTGTCCACCACTGGTCTGCTTCACCTTATAAACGGTAAAAAGCTAGAATGAATTTATCATGTTCCAAATAGTGAAGTATGGAAAATATATTTTCCATGGTACTGATCCATTGTTCAGCAACAAGTGGATCAGAAGACCTATTGAAAGAAGGTGGACGTTGCCTCATGAAGGACTCAATAGAATATTGTTCCCTTCTCCGATCATTTAGAAATCCAAAATGATTCATAGCTTGTGTAAGTATATCAATAAGATTTTTTACTCCATCTACCATCACATTTGGTTGTTCAGGAGGACAATCATTGAATTGTCCATTACATTGATCAACATGGTTCCTTCGAGTTCCATCCATCGTCTAAAACCAAAAAAGAATAGTGTGAGAGGAAAAAATCATGATAGGGAAAACAACATAATAAAGGGGGATTACCTTCAATATATAACATCTTAGGGTTAATTATAAGATTGTTATCGTATTTCTAGGACTATAACCTATACTTATACTTATCATTTGGGACATCCCTAGACATACCTTAGAAATATCTCTAGGATCTCACTAAAGTTTTCGCATCCTAGTTTCCAAAGGTTAACTAAACCTTTCCTCTGATACCAACTGTGGAGACCCAAAGCTTGACGTAAATTGACATTATATTACTTTTTCGGAATATCAAATACATAACAAAAACATACACCAAATGACCATAATAGTTTAGTGTCTTTTGAAACTCGAAATATAATATTCTAATCTTAGTGAAAGATCGTCAACATCTCCCATATAGATATTCCTTTCTTTTTTACCTAAAACCTTTATTTATATCATGGGGAAAAGAAAACATATAAAGGGTGAGCTCAAATGATCAGTAAGGGTAAGCATGGAGAAAATAAAACAAACCATATACATTTGAACTTCAAAACATGAACATAATATTTAAACATCAAAATCTTGAGCAATGACATAAAACATGGAAGTACGTAAGGCATAGATCATAATGGATCATAAATCAAGATAAAATAGCATGGTAATTAAGCATATAACTGTGGAAACCATTAAGCACATGTTATGATTTCCATAGTAGCCAAGGAATTGCTGCTAAGACCATCTTAGTGGACAAAGTCCCTTTCTAAATCGAGTTCACTCCTCGTTCCAGTCCTGTATCACTGAACCGGATTAACTTACCATTCCATCCATGTCTATCTCATGAGATATAAATCTATACCCAATGCATTGGAGGTAGATATAGGTCCCAACCATCTCATAGTGAAATCATTCTTACTTGTTCCACAACTTGAACATAAATCATTCATCATTATCCAAAGTATAAAATGGGTTTCATAAACATCATCCCATCATAACATAATCCATACAAAAAATGGATATCATTTCATCATAAGAAAAGTGAAACCAAGTAAATCATAGAGAAATTACACTTTAAACATACACATATGAAATAATGTCATCTTATATAGAAAATGGTTTTGATAAAACACTTGAAATGAATTCTTGAGGAAAATATCCTTTCTTCTTCAAAATCATTTTCTTTTCAAAAAATTACATGCAATTTTAAAAGAAAAGGGTTTTTTTGAAAATAATCATGAAATATTGTAGAGGAAGCTTCATGAAAATGAGGCGTTATGAAACCGTAAAAATCCGTTCACGCCGTATAAGTTAAAAATAACATTCTCCTCATACTTTTGTTGGAAAAGTCAAAAAGTACCACATATGGTAAAAAAAGAAAGATTCATTCCATAACACAAAGTAAAAGTCAAATGGGGGTAAAATGTCTTTAAACATACATGGAATAATATTAAACACTTTATGAAAAACATTTTTTATTGACATGGATGAAAAATATAACCCTAGTAAATACTTACGAATAAACAATCTCAGATAAGAACGAGATTGGAATAGTTATCCCTTACCTTATGTCCGATATGCTTCGTATGTATCCGGAACTCCTGTATAATGATTTAAATAATGTTATTGACTTATTACAGAATCATATTCATTGTTATGATATCATATATGGTTCAATTATGATTTTATAATACCTGTTCTTTTATAAATTCCATGTTAAAGCAGCATTTTGGGTAAAATCGTTTCATTTATCGTACGTGTTTCGATTTGTTGTTATTGATATTTTTATTACTTATATCATGATTTAATTACTTCTAGAATGTAAATCATGATTTATATATCATATATATTCAGTATATATATATATATATATATATATATAATATAGATGAATGAAATGAAATACACCGTTCATGGAGACGGTAGGCCGTACGTACGCCTGAACGCTGTTTTCCTTTACTTATTGACTTGAATGGAATTAAGTAGATGAAATAAATATATATATACATAAATCCAGTAGCATTATTATGTCATATATTTCATGATTACTTATTATATATACTTTATAATCATTCTTGAATTGTTAACATGGAAAATGAATCTCATCGCGTCGTGGAGACGGTAATCCGTACGTACGCACGAGCGATGATATCGTTCCCATATTTATTGAATGGAATTGGAGTGGATGATATAATATCATAGAATCATTATGATGTTATAATAATCATATTTAGTTATTCTTTACACCATTATACCCATCCAAGTAAGGTGGTAGTTGAAAAATAGATTACACCACGACGTGGAGACGGTATTCCGTACGTACGCACACGCGATGATTTCATTTTCCATAGGATGGATAGAAGGTGAAATGTGGTTGTTTCATTATAATAACATATCAGTATATAATTAATACTTATGTTATTACTTTATAATTAAACAACTAAAGAAGAAGAAGTTGAAGTAGAAATAAACTTGAAAGAATCGTTAGAAGAGATTACCTCTTCTTCGACACACCTCCTTTAAACTTCTTCTTAGGGCACTAGAGTTGGTCTTTTGAGAAGACCAAACTTCTATGATATAACTAGAGAGGTTTAGAAGAGAAATTTTCAGGGTTTGTCCAAGATTCAAGTCTCAAAATGGTGTGAATAGAAGAGGGAAGGGGTGCCCTTTTTATAAGGGAGGAGAGGGGCACCTTAGGAAAACATAAAACATTATTTTATAATAAAGTCATATTCGGTTTTTAATAGCTCCAAATTGATTTATTTCAAAGCT
The DNA here is from genome assembly GCA_963277665.1 of Viscum album. Lineage (NCBI taxonomy): Eukaryota > Viridiplantae > Streptophyta > Magnoliopsida > Santalales > Viscaceae > Viscum > Viscum album. The sequence continues at coordinate 446,934,095 of OY728119.1, forward strand.
AAGGTGGGGATGGGTCTAAATCCTCTCAATAAATAGGTTTTAGACAAGTTTAGGTTACTATTTATCCTTATCATTTGGATTTAACTCTATGTTAAATAATTTAACTTTTACGGTGTCTTTTTGTTTTCTTACACTATATGGTTAATAAACTTACTATAACAAGAAAAACGAAGTCCAAGTGGTTCATTATTAATATATATATTCTTATATAAGTCATTTGGCTTAACCTTATATTTTTAAGAATAAAATAAAAATTAATAATATAATATTTGTTTTAAAAACTATTTTATGTCAATTTTGACACTATTTGGTACTTGATTTTTTTGAAATTAATAACAGTATGATTAGTTCAAAAAAAGTTAATTAAATCATTAATAACATGTCCTATTAACCTAGAAATTTAGTATAATTCATAAAAAGTCTAAAATTACATTTATTTCGGTATTTATAACATCAATTATGTTAATATTTCATTAATAAGGTAATTATTGCATCATCATTGTGTCATAAATAAATTAAATTATTTAATGTCTAAAAATTATAAATAAAATACCATTATATATAAAATATGTTTAGCTTTCTAATGAATATTTATAGTCGAATTTATCTTTTGTATAACTCTATATTAAAAATGTTTTAGTTATTAAACTTTGATTTTAACTGTTTTAATTCTTCTTTAAATAAAATAATAATAAATGTCCTAATCTAATCCAAGTGGACCTGAAGGGTAATATTTTATTCCTAAGTTTGTTTCTGGTCGAATTACACTTATCCTATAGAATTAGGACAGATGTTAGTAATATCATTTTTACCCTTAATTACCCTATTTACTTTTAACCGTGATAAATAAAAGTAAAAAGTTACTATTCACCAAAAATTATTTTTATCTTATTGAATGAAATTTTACTCCTTGATATTAACCGTGTCTCTTAGATTTTAGAAATTCCACTCACAGAAGCGGTAAAATTAAGTTTTATGCAAATTTTCAAATTCTCCTTGGAGGTGGGTAAAAGACGGTGAAATGTTCAATAAAATTTTTATATGTCTAAAATTATTATAAAATGACTCCAATGAATTAAATTGAACTTATATAGGTATTATGTATCAATTTTGACCTACAATAGATTTAAATAAAATAAATAATTATTTAAAAAAAGTTGGTTTTTAAATAGTAACCCAGTGTTTTCACTATTCATCAAAAATTGAATGTTTTCAGAAAAATACCAAAAATTCACCCTAGGCTAATTTAGATATTCCGAATCCAAAAATGGAGTCCATTTCAAAAGATAAAATTTATTAAATTTCAAAAAGTGGGTATTACTATTCATAACGGCTAGTTTATATAACATATCGTTGTTTAGTGAAACTCGGTATTACGTACAACACACGCTCTCATGGAAGGTCGCGATTGCGTGTAATGCAAGACAAGTCAAGGATGCATGTAGTGCAAGCTCCTTTTTGTGTAGCGTATAATAGAATACATCAATAAAATTAAGAATAAAATCTCGGTGTGTTACAGGCGCAATGTCGTTACACCGCGTGGGAACGAAGAGGACTGCGACTGGAGCGGGTCGTGGCAGTGGTGCGCGGCGCCGTCACGCCATGCCGGTGAGGCCGAAGGGACCGCGACCGGAGCGGGCCGTGGTGGAGGTGCACGATGCTGGAGAAATCAAGGGAGGCTGTGGAGGAGGGGCGCGACACCATCGCACTGCGCCAATTGAGGAAAAGTCGCGACCTTAGGTCGCGGCGGTCCAGCAGGGGGCGGCCAGCCAAGCCAGCCGCTGGCGCTCCAGGAGGCGAGACCCCCGCGGGTCCCGCAGCGGCTCAACCGGCCAGCCATAAAGGCCGACCATTTTTTCAGAAAACCGGGGGGTTGTAACCCCCTGGCCCTCCTTTAGGGAGGACCCCACCGGGGGGCCACCATTTCCGAAACAAAGGGGGTCGCGCCCCCTTCGCACCCCACTCGGCCGCGAGCCGGGCCGCACCTAGCTGCGGGCCGGGCCACACCCCACCGCGGACCGGGCCACGCCCAGCCACGGTCCGGGCCGTGCCCAATTGGTCCGGACCCGGACCCGGGTCGGGTCGACCCGGTTTGGGCCGACCTAGTGGGTATTGGGTCGGGTCGGACCGGGCCCAAACCCCCTATTTTCGGACCAGGTTCGTTCAAACGCTCATATCTTGGGCTACGGACCTCCGATCTATGAACTGTCAGTTACGTAGGGATCCTAGGATCGATACGGTCGTTTTGGTATATTACACTCATGGTTTTGGAAAAGTTTGTGTATGGCTGGGTTGGTTCGAACCCTAAACCAACGGGGCCCTTGGAGCAGAAATGCTTATAACTTATCGACCGGACGTCCGAATGACGTGCTGTAAATTACGTTGAATTTCTCTTAGTGAGATGGTTATTTTGGCTTACTTTACTTGAGTTATGGATGTATCTAGTGTTTAGTTGGGTTGGTTTCAGCTTAAAAACCAACCGGGCCCCTGGGACGAAAAAACCAATATCTCTCAGACCGGGCGTCCGATTGACCCGCCGTCTGTTGCATTGAGTTCCTATTGATGAGACGGAAATTTTTGATACATCAACTCTGTACTTCGTGACAGTTGATGTATCGACCCCTTGGCTCATGGAGCAGACCCTCGCGGAATCGAGCGTGTTGTGTGCGGGAACCCTAGAGCTGGCTGTGACTGGGACGACGATGACGACTGTACTTGGATCCTACATGGGTTTGACAGCGAGGACGACTGTACTTGGATCCTACGTGGGTTTGGCAGCGAGGATGACTGTACTTGGATCCTACGTGGGTTCGGCATCGATGGTTACTATACTAGGATCCTACGTGGGTTCGGCAATGACGACTTCTGTACTTGGATCCTACGTGGGTTTGGCATGGGAGATGATTCAGAGGCTATATCTATCATCTCCACCCCTCTTCATGAGTATTATACCTGTGTGAGCTGAGTCTTGACTTTCAATCATTATCATTGATATGATTGACTTTCTTTCCTGTGTGGACTGGGATGTTCTCATACTCTTGAGTTGGAGTCGAACTGGAATTGATGACTTAGGTATATGTTTGGGCATATACCTAAGTATAGTTGGTTGATACTTCGTGTTTGTATCTTTCCATTGTGGTTTATCCTTTGTGGATTCTGGGAGACCTTCGGGGGTCTCAGGGTCCCTACTGAGTATCGTATACTCACCCCTGCACGAGCTATGCCCGCACTACGTTGTGTTGGTTTCATTGTGGAGTGGGACGGTACCCGGAGGTGGACTATCAGGCGGACGTACACGGTGCAGACAGACGGATTCGAGGAGCAGAGGAGACCATCTGTACCCACCCTTCAGGTGGGGTTTCCGGAGGATGACTTGGTGGTTGCTGCTTTACTTTTCAGCTATTGTACTTTCTTTTCTCAGTTGTGCTGTACTTTCAGTTGGGTTTTTATACTGGCCCATTTACTTTCCAACACTTAATTTTTCACTCAGTTTACTTAGTGTTTACTTCATCTTGCGTACTCTGTGGTGTTTGTTTTTTTATATAAGGCAATGCCTTACCTTTTATCGGGATTTACGCCTTTGGTGCTAGTCGCCAGCACCTGGCCTATGGAAGGCGGGATTGGGGTAGTCACGACACGGGCCCTGAGGACGGGTCGTGACAAGATATTATCCTCTCATTACCAAATTGTGAGAGTGGTAGTAGTAATTCTGAAGTTACTCATCAGAAACTTCATCATGAAGGCTTGTTTCAAGAAGATTTAGTCAATCAAGAATGCCTATCTCTGGATGAGTGCCACGAAACCCTACGTGTGGCCAGAAGACCAAGGAGCAAGAAGATTTATCCCTTACTGTAATCCACCATGGTGATCCTACCCATGATGGAATTTTCTAGGAAAGCCCTCTCCGCAGTATTATTTCGCATTGTCAAGACAATTCTATAATTGAAAATGTAGCGATGAGAAAGTACTCCTATTTCAAGTCACTTACAAACACAAGGCCAGTCATGTCTGATGCCTTGTCATTGACAGGTGAAACACTTTCTCAACCAGAAGACATCTTAAGGGAATAGTTATTCTTTGAACCTCCCTTGGGTCATTTTTCTTCTAATACAGAGCATCCACTTTGTTCATACCAAGTGAAGAAACCTTTAGTGAAAAACGATGAAGATATGTTAAACATGAGAAAAAAATTGGCTAAAGGAGAAATAATAGTCATGTTTTTTCCTTTGGAAAATTCTCAGTATAAAATTCTAGAATTGATGGAAGAAGATTACATTCATGATATCTACCTCAACTTATGGAAAACTCTTCGTCATTTGAAAACCAAAGTATTACCATATGGTGAATATCAAAATCATGTAAAGGTAATATAATGGTTGGAATGCCAAATTGATTTGGAATCTCTCTCAGTTTCCCAACATCAAAAAGTGGAAAAATAGCAGAGAATCCTTCAGTGTGCTTGCCTTAATGCTCTAAAGAGGCTACACCAGTTAATTTCAGATTCCCCATCTAGTGTTAGAATCAGAGGATGGGGTGCACATGGAGCATTTTATTTCACTGCACTCCAAAATCAGCAATGTCTGCCAAAGGTGGTCTCATGAAATGTTATTGCCCACGGTCAGCCACAATCAATAGATTTTGTATATAATCGAATATACGATCAAGAATAGGCCCCAACCAGTTCTCATCAGAGTCAGGACCAAAGAAAAGAAGTTGCTGAGTTACTTTTACATCAAGAATCTGAGAATCTTGAGCAGGCATCCTGCTTAGAGGATTTTAGCCATCAGAGAATGAAAATGTCTGAAATAGAAAAGTAATCTTCTGAAACAGATGATTTGATTGGTTGTCAGATAATGCACCTAGCTAATGTATGAACCAAAATTCACAAATTCAGAAGAGTAGTTGCACGAATTTCATCCATAGTAGTTCAAGAATCACCTCAGCTTGCAAGGCTGGGGGATCATTTAATCTAACCTTCAAATTCATTAAACAAAGTTCAAAGATTTGAAGAAGAAGAATAGGAACAACCCCAACCTGTAGGGATGGGTTTTTTTCACATCTACAAACCCCTCCTTAGCGGAAGTCAGTTTTCTCCTGATTAGTAAAATAGTCACAAGGAGAGCGCACAACTAAACTATTCAAGTATTCCCTTCAGGTTACTGTCTTCCAAACAGCTCCTGATAATCCATCATATAGGAGAATAGAGGCTCATGGAATATACAGAGGGAGATGATCTCACAAAAATATTGACATAATGTCATCTATGTATTATGAATCAGTGAATGTTATTAACACCACTACAGAAGATCCTCCAGAAAATGAGTCTAGTTCTGAGGAATCAAAAGATGAAGTTGTTGTACATAATATGGTACACTTTGAGGCAAATGAAGAAGGTGTGAATACCCAAAATCAAGGGCTTAACCAGAATCTAGGTATGCCTTCAAATAACCAACTCCCACCCCTCCAAAAGGCATCTAACAAGGGGAAAGGAAAAAGTCTGATTGCATCTCACTTTTTCATTAGAGAAGGTCAAACTCTTTCACTTGAAGAAAGATTTGCACACTAAGAAGAGGAAATGAATGAGTTGAAAAGACTCAATACAGAGTTACTTCGAAGCATCATTTCTACTAGATGTACTCCCCAAGTAGGTCCTCAACTTACAAATCCCATAGAAGCCCCTCAGCAAAGAGGATTTGTAGTAACTACAGATGCGGATAATGAATTCACTCTATTGGGTACACAATCAAGGTAGGATCAAACACATCCTGATAGGCCTATTCCCGTGGGTTATCCAAGGAAAATGTCAGCACCACCATCAATGGTTTTACTGGTCATTGCACCAGCTCAAGCTCTAGTTACTATACCTGCATAGGTTCTAGCTCATCCGGATATTCCTCAAATTCTTATGAATACAATTGAGGCATTAACGACTCCATTGGAAGTTATGGAGGATCGACGTGCACTAGTTTATCCAGAAAAGAGAGCTTACCCTGAATGGGTGGATGCAATTACTCCCCCCACCAAATTTTGTGAATACCACATTCCCAATATTCAATGGTTCAAGATATCCAAAACAACACTTAACACATTTTTTTTCTCATTGTGATCCCATTATGGGAACTCCTCAACAATAAGAGGCAATAAATCTTAGGTGTTTTGTGCAGTCATTAAAAGAACCATCTTTTGTCTGGTATACAAGTTCACAATCTCGATCAATTACTGGATGGGAAGATCTCCATAAAAAATTCCTTCTTCAATTTATCTCAATGATACCAAAGATGATAGTTTTGTATATTACCAATTTTAAACAAAGGGAGAATGAAAGAGTTTCATATTTCATTGTGTGATGGAAAGGATTAACATATTCCTTAAGTCTAGCACTCCCTTAAGAAGAGTTACTGCCAATTTGTGTGGAAAATATAAATGATGAGTTACGCACACCATTAATCCCTGTGAAATACACAAGAGGGTTTCAAGACCTTACTTCAATTGATCAACAGATAGAAGCCTCTATTATAGAAAATAAGGCTAAAACTTGTGTAATTCCATCAGCTCTGGGGGGGCAGGATAGAAAAGGAAGAAGCTGCTATAGTTACACTCAATCAGGCACATGTACCTGCTTCTACTTCAAAAACTTCATCATACTGAAGGGCTACGCCTCCTGATCATCAACAACAATGACCGCCTCATCAAGATGATCGAAGATATCAAAGGCAAAAACCATTTTAGGAATTAAAGAGTAATGTTTATTCTTTCCGAAATGAACAAGTTCTTGGTTACTTCATCTCAAATCTGGAAAACAATTTGGTTCAGTTTCCAAGGACGAAGAAACCAAATAAATAAGGAGATGAAAATATTATGAATTATTGTCCCTTTCACCAGATGTTAGGGCATCCCATCCAAGAATGTTTTTTTCAAGGACCTCTTGAAAAATATGGTTTATTATAGACAAGTAAAACTGAAAAGTTCGTCATCTCAAGTAGCATGTGTTACTGCTACTAATCCATATGAAGATGGTGAATGGAAAATGACAAAAGAAAAAATGTGTAGAAATATGATGATTGGATGATCAGGAAAACAATCAACTGGACTCATGCAATTTTATGAACACAGTTGAAAAACCCGATTGTGTCTTCCACCACTTCCGCCATAGTAAAACCATCTTCATTAAAAGTTTGTTCCTCAAGAAGCGAAGTGATTATAAGGAAAAAGAGCAGTCATAAGAATATGATCTCACATTAAGTCCAAAGTTGTTCTTGATCCTGGAAGATTTCATGCCATCTGTTTCAAAAGCACAAACACCACCCTGCCAAATGGCACAATCAGAATTAACCTATCAGGCAAAATCTCTATTAGATGAAGAATTGATCTTTGGTTCTTTCAATGTTATCCATTTAATGGGTCCTTATGCCAATGGAGATTTTGATTATAATGATCCAGAATTACTTGTACCTAATTGGGGAACCAGAGGAAGAGGCCAAGGTCGAGGATATAGGGGAATACATGGGAATTCTAGAAACCACCATTTATCTCTACCCCTACTCGAACCATATATATGGTAGAAACTCGTGGAAGAGCCCTTCTGTGGGCTCAACAAGAACAAGGGGTTTCTTCCATGCAAGATAGGTTCTATTCTGACATGATTATCTTGGATGAATGATTAGAAGTCACACCATCTTCCTATCAGCAAGTGTATTGATCTAGTCAGTCTAATTTACGAAATCCAGGAGTACTTCTAGTTTCTACTCTGACACAGAGTATGTCTACATCAGAAGCATCAAATTCAAAAACACCTACAAAACCACATATTCATGTTGGAAAATGCATACCTTTGGATTAAAAGTATGATGTATTGAAATAATTGGACCAAGTAACAGAAAATTTATGAATTCTAGATTCTTTGAATCTGTCAAAGTATCTTCGAGAAGCACTCATTGAGGCTCTATCAAGTCCTCAAGAGTTTGAAACCAAAGTTGTTTCTGCTAAGGTTTAGCATATAAGGAATGGTCCTATAGAATTTCATGCAGTAATATATTTTATAGATGAATATGAAGATGATGTTGTACGTGGACATATTAGACCCTTGTATTTGTCTGGAAAAGTCAATGACGTAGACATCTGACGAGCCATAATTGATAATGGCTCTAGAGTCAACCTCATTCCCATTTGTACACTTCGTTGATTGGGCATGACTGAATCTGACTTATCTTCTTCCACTTTAATTTTGAAATCTTATAATAAGAATGAGCAAGAACCTCTAGGCAAAATTACACTTAAAACTCAGTTTGGATATCTTGTATCAAATTTAGACTTTATGGTTGTTCGTTAGGACACAACCTTTAATATTCTTCTTGGAAGGCCTTGGCTACATCAGGATGCATCCATACCTTCGTCATACCACCAATTTCTTAAGTACTATTTCAATGGTCAAATCGGGACATTGTATGGTGACAAGGATCCGTTCAAAACATGTGAATATCAATACATTGAGGTAGAGTTTTATCACACAAAAGGAATGAAGTCCATGACAAAAGAAATAACCAGAGTTAATGCTCTGAATGGACTCACTGGTGGAAATTCCACCTATACCAATGCTTTTTTCCCAATGGTTTTAAAAAACCATTGGGAAAAAGATCCTATGCCAATGTTTCATATGAACCGTTGGCATATAGGTCATATGGACCGGTTTCTCCAATGATTTAAATGAACCGTTGGGATATATCTATCAAAGCCATCAGAATACTTCTCCTATCCCTAAGCCACACTTCTCAAAATCCTTGGTGCCACTCACATACTCCTCCCATCCTCACCACTGCTCCCATACCGACCAGCCCTTGCGGCCAATCCCATCCCGACCACCCCTCGCCGGTCGCCGCTCGCCGATCGCCGCTCGCCACTCGCCACTCGCCGCTCCCCACTCATCGGCACTAACGTATCCCCCTTCAAGACATAGTTAACCAAACCCCACAGGACCACTCCGCTCCTCCCTTCATTGCCACCACTCTCATCCCACTTGAGTTCCCCTCCTCCCATCCCAACTCCCACTCGCCGCTCGCAGCTCCCCGCTCATGGTCGCTCACGAATCCCCCTTATGCTGTGTAAGCATCAATTCTAACTCTCTGTAAGCTTGAATTGAGGTTAATTATGAGTTATTATTTGTATTTATATGACCCATTCATGCTATATACCAGTAATTTCTAATGTTTTATATGATTTATTTTAGCTCTGTTGATGATTCATGCCTTTACAAAATTATCCAAAGGAGGGTGATTCAACAATACATTATTGATTTCACCTGTACATTGAATCAACGTTTTTTGATTCCACATTTGCATATGTGGAACCCAATAACTGGAGGACATGTATATTATAATCAGTATCCCAATTTTTTTGAGGGGTGATCTTCCTTATTTATATTCTTTTCTTGTTTCCTTTCTGTTGTTACAATGTGTTTGACTTTATACTGTTTTATGAGATCATTTCTCTTCTTCGATGTGATTCTTTTTAATGGATTTCCCCTTTTTTGAGAGGCATCTCACACGAGAGTGTTTTTTTGGTTATTTAATGATTTTGCATGGTTATGAAACTTGTTCATATGATGTGAAGCTATGTTCTTTATATAATGAGATCCTTGGGAGTCATATCATAGGGTGGATGTTTAGGCCCCTTTCTCTCCTTTTCAAGTTTTTTTTTAAATTCTAAAGTACATTAATTGTTTGAGAGATATCTATTATAGGGTCCCAAATTTATAAAACCCTTTGTGTTTTATGAGGGTCAGAGGTTTCAAGAGGATGATTAGAGCCTTTTACATTTTAAAATTATAATTTTATTCATGGTGTAACTTATTTGATCATGCATTTGATTTCTTGTCCATGTGGTAACTTGTCTGATTATGCAGTTACAAGTTTGTTTTTTCCACCCCTTATTTGACTATGAAATCTTTTTTTTTTCTTATGGTCAATTGGTGAGGTTTCTCACTTGTTTGTGGGAGGAAACATTGGAAGCTATAGTAGACTTTGGGTCTTCCATGAGATGGATTTGTTTTTCTCAAAAATTATGTGAGAACATTTCCAGAGTATGTTGGAGTCATGAAATAACCCCAAATGTCTCCATGAGATAGCATCAATAACCCCAAGTGTCTCCATACATCTTATCCTCTTCACATGGGTTGGCCACTCACCCAATCATATCAAAAATATCATATTATATCCTCTCAGTCACATAGTATAGACTCATCTCTCGAGGATTATCCCATAATCCTCATCCCACACACTATAGTCTTCTCTCGGCATGTCGACCATTCCTTAATTATATTCTGAATAATCTGGTCAAGAACCTCATTAAAATAATGTATTATAACCCAGACCCACTAACACACCAAGCCTCTTGGAATTATAATGCCAATATGTCTGAAAATATCCAATACTCACACTAGCATCTCATACTTGATCTCCTTATTTGAACTTTTGAATCATTAAATGGAGCAAAACCTTTAATAATACATTTTATAGACTCTGAGGGACCATCCCACTCTAATAACCCACCAAGATTCCAATCCATCCTTAGAAGTATTTCCTCATCAAACACTAGACGTACAATTTCCACATCTATCACCCTAAGGCCTAATCCTCTTAGGAATATTTTACTTGATCTAAACCCTCATCCAGTCCATACACATATCATCCAAATTATAAGACATATGTTAGAACACTCATATCCCAATCGATATCTTATCCACTTGGAGACCTTGTGACAGGGTGATTTCATTTCCATAAAATCACTATAGAATTTTATCTAAACCTAGGCGACTTGTGAACACCATATCTATAGGTCTACTAGGTTAATCTATTTACTTTCATTTACCTTGCTTAGACTCTATGACTCCCATGGAACATAGTTATAATCAATACCTTGGAAATCTATGATCGAATAATAAATTTAGTGTTTAAGGTTCTATTAAGGCTCTTAATATTGTCTTTATATACATAAGAATTCTTATTTAAAGAAATAATTAATTTAAGTAATGGTTGATCACCCATGGAGGTGCTTATACATCATCTTCTAACTACTAAATGATGTATTCCCTCCACCTGAATGATGAATTAAATAACTCCCCTTCCATGTTCATGTAAAACCTATATTTTACAAAGACATCATACTAACCACAAATATATAGGTGAGAAAAATTAGAAGACTGGTCCATGATCACATCATTAGTCATAGCTTCATCACAAATCTTTATTCCTTAAGCCTTATATTAATCATATGACTTGACATATACTTACAAGATTAGTGAATGATGATTCATATTCAATCACTAACAATTTTTCCTTCTCAATATCTAAGAGATCTCAAGATCTAGCTTGTTTAAGCTCATCTAGGAAGTTTTGGTCATTGAAGATTAGTTAGAATCACTTATAATAATGTTTTCATCCTTACATTCCACAATAACTTTACACCACAACCTATCTTGACCCTTTCATAATGGTGTGGCCATGTAATTTCCCAAACAAACTTGTATTGAAAAAAACCAAACTAAGATGAATCTCAATCCAAACTAATTATATACCATTTATAGGAAGATTAATTGTTAATTAATAGGAATGTACTTTTTGATAGTATCATTTTGAAATATGGATTTGTTTCCCCCTTTCTTGCAGGAACATGATTTGACCCATGTGGCATTGTGGTTCTTATATGTTGGGCGATGACATGTATAGTCACAGGAGACAGGTATGTTTTAGTTTAGTTTTTTATTTTATTTTCTTTATCACATTGGCCACTTAGGTATTTTACTAGTTTCTATGGACATGGAGTAGGTATATTCTATAAAGGAGTCTAGAAGGGGTTCAGATTGTTTCAGTCCTCCAACTTTGATCTGAGGTAATATTCTATGATTACTAATTGTCTCACACCTCATATATTTTGGGGATTTCAATGTTTTTAACTCCATATTATATTTTTGGTAGGGCGTTGGATCATTTTGTGTTGGTTCGGGTGGATTTTGTTCTCACCAATCGAGGTGAAGCTTTAATGTTTTTGGTTGGTTTTTCACTGGTTATGTAGGGTACTTTTTGTGTTTTAAGGTTCTTAATATCCTTTTTGTAGTGCGTTGATCCCTGCTCGTTGGTTTCAAGTCACCAAGTCAAGGGTGACTCGCCTGCATGTGCATAGGTAAGTAAGTATATGTATGTGGGTTCCCCCGTAACATGTATATTAAACCATGGCAGTGATTATGCACGTATGGGGCTAGGTGTTCCCATGTATATATATAAAAATGCATATGCAGGTGAGTGGAGACTGGTATATGCATATAAGCATATGTGTAAGGATACCCTTGCACATGCTCATGGCCATGAGGGTGTGTGAATATGGGCTAGGTTTCCTTTCATGTGTGTGAAGGTGCGTATACCCAGTGGGGGAGAATTAGCTTTTAGTTAGAAAGTTAAAAGAGCCTAAGTGGATGGCTTGGTTCCACCTTGAGGTAGGGTCCCTCTCCTAGTATCTTTAATTCAAGAATTCTTTAAATTGTATTTACCTTCATTCTTAATTATTCTTAATTCTATTGACCCGCATAACTTGAATAAGTGTTCATTTATATAATCATTTCATTTGATAAATAAAGTAATGTTTTCATAATAAAACCCCTCCAATGGAGGTGCGCTGTCTGCGAAAACTCACAGTGATAGTTATGTTGATCTCGTTGCTTAACTTATTGCATTTGATTTGTGCTGAATGAGTTTTAGAATAAATGTTAAATATAATTAAATGAATTTTGTGATAAATCAATTCCATGATTTTATAATAAAACCCCTCCAACGGAGGTGAGATATCTTCTAAACCAAAGAGTAGTGATAGTTATTTGTATCATGTTTAGATTTGGTTTGAGTTTTCCATATGCCTCTTTTTGGTGTTTGTTTTGTGGATAGTTAGTTTTTGTTTTCTTTGAATAATATAAATTGGCTTATCATACTCGTTTAGCTCAAATGACATTGCTCGAGTAGGCATATGCCTTACCATGTCACTTTTCTTTTCACCCGTTGAATATTATAAATGAAATTGTCGTGTTTAGGCGAAGTGAATGAATTTGTAAATGGTTTGTGTTGAGTGTATGATTCCTAGTAATTCTTGTCTGAACTAGTGCATAGGGTTCATTTCAGCTCAGCTCATACCTTTTGAAGTTTCATTGTAGAGTTCATTTTACCCTACAAAGTCTCTCTTTCATTCGGTGCTCCTTTTGAAGATCCAATCATAAGTTTCATGTACCTTATGAAGTCTTCATTGTACCTTATGAACTTTGCAGACATTATGAAGGAACCTTACGATCTTCATGAACATTACGAAGGAAACTTACAAGGTCCAGTTTACCATGAAATTATATTATACCTTATGATTATCTACGCGTACCCTAGTAGGTTTCCATGCCTCTACCCAAAAATAGTATCGGGGTGTACCCTATGAAATCCAGTATCGGGGACCCTACGAAATCCAGTATTAGGGTGTACCCTACGAAGGACTCCTTCACATTTTAGCTCAAACTTTACAGCCTTCTAAATAACATCAAATCCTTCTCAAATCAACTCCAATCATCTTTAACCTTTTCAACAACCTTCAAATCATCTAAGGCATCTTATTTTAAGTGAGTTGGAACATGATTTATGTATTGACAACAAAAACCAACACATTAACCACGTCTACTTCAACACTATCAATACCTTCTTCTCTAGAAAAATTTCACATGATAGATGGAACTCCTTATCTCAACTATCTCCTTAAGTACTCAACATCTTCAAAACATCTCTTGAGCTCAGAAATCTACCCCTTTATATTTCATTTCCAACCAAGAAACATAAATTACTTTCAAACTCAAACCACTTAGCCATGAATCATCATTCAATAATTCTATGTCTACTTGAGTGAAATCGGTGTAGCATGTCCATAAGATAGTGATTTACATTAATACCTTCAATCTACCCCGCTTCCTCCCACACCCTTCACTCCTGGAAGGAAGATGTTGCCCAACGGATGTCGCTGGACCGGGCCAACATGCTGCGGTCACGCCGCGGTCACGCCGCACTCACACCATGCTCACGCCGCGCTCACGCTACACTCACGCCGCGGTCACGCCTCGGTCACACCGCGGTCACGCCACGGTCACGCCGCGGTCACGCCGTGATTTGGCCATGTTCTAGGATGGCACACTGCGATGGTTCATAGTCCTGTCAGAATTCGATGTATGAATCCTAGATAGAGTTTTAGATACATTACCCATCCATATTTAATGGGGAGGGAGGCGACGGTCGGAATGTTTCCCTACTTCCACCTGCTCCCTTCGCTCTTGGACGGAATATGCTACCCCACAGATGTCGCTGGTCAGGGCCAACATGTCGCGGTCACGCCACGGTCATGCCGCGGTCACGCCCCGGTCACGCTGCGGTCACGCCGCGGTCACACCGTGATTTGGCCCTACTCCAGAACGACACCCCGTGACAGTTCTCAGTCCTGTCAGAATTCGATGTATGATACCCAGATAGGGTTTTAGATACATTACCCACCCATAATTAATGTGGAGGGAGGTGACAATAAGAATGTTTCCCCGCCTCCTCCCACTCCCTTCGCTCCTAGCCGGAAAATGCAGCCCCATGAATGACGCTGGACCGCGCCAACACGCCTCAGTCATGCTGCGGTCACAACACGGTCATTCTGCGGTTATGCCGCGGTCATTTGTGATGTGTAAGAGTCAACCCTTCCTCAATCCGAGGCATGGTGTGGCCGACACCACTCAAACTGTCTCACTTTTATTTGAAATGGACAGGATTTTGAGTGAAAAAAACAACTGGCATACAGAAAACCGACCAAAAACATTCGGATTGTGTTGATACTTTAGAAAAACAATCCATGGGTTATTTTTGACGTGTACGAGTCAACCCCGCCTAAATCCAGGGCATGGTGTGACCGGTATCACTCCAAGTGTATGTCTTTTGTTTAAAATGGACATCATTTTAATTGAAAACAACAACTAACATATGGAAAACCAACCAAAAACATTATTATTCTGTTGAAAATTTAGGAAAATGATCTATGGGTCATATGTGATGTGTAAGAGTCAACCCCGACTCAATCCGAAGCGCGGTTTGGTCGGCACCACTCAAAGTGTCTCTCTTTTGTTTAAAATGAACATCATTTTAAGTGAAAACAACAACTTTCATACGAAAAACCGACCAAACGCATTCTAATTCTGTTGAAAATTTAGGAAAACGATCCACGGTTCATATGTGACATGTAAGAGTCAACCATGAATCAATATGAGGTGAGGTGTGGCTGACACCACTCAAAGTGTGTCAATTTTGTTTAAAATGGACATCATTTTAAGTGAAAACAACAACTACCATACGAAAAACCAACCAAACACATTAAGATTCTGTTGAAACTTTAGGAAAATGATACATGGGTCATATGTGATGTGTAACAGTCAACTCTTCCTTAATCCCAGGTGTGTTGTGGCCGGTATCACTCTAACTGTGTCTCTTTTTTTAAAAAAATGGACATCATTTTAAGTAAAAAAAACTGTCATACGGAAAACCGACCAAACTTATTTGGATTGTGTGATACTTTAGTACAACGATCCATGGGTCGTATGTGACATGTATGAGTCAACCTCGCCTCAATCCGAGGTGTGGTGTGGCTAACACCACTCAAAGTGTTTCACCTTTATTTGAAATGGACATCATTTTAAGTGACAACAACAATTGACATATGGAAAACCAACCAAACACATTTTTATTCTATTTAAACTTTAGTAAAATGATCCATGGGTCATATGTGATGTTTATGAGTCAACCCTGCCTCATTCCGAGGAACGGTGTGGCCGACACCACTCAAAGTGTCTCTCTTTTGTTTAAAATGGACAACATTTTAAGTGAAAACAATAACTGACATACGGAAAACTGACCAAAAGCATTCGTATTCTGTTGAAACTTTAGTAAAATGATCCATGGGTCATATGTGACATTTATGAGTCAAACTAGACAAAATATGAGGTGTGGTGTTCCCAGTATCACTCTAAATTTCTCTCTTTTGTTTAAAATGGACATCATTTTAAGTAAAAACAAATGGCATATGGAAAACTGACCAAACGTATTCAGATTGAGTTGATACTTTAGAAAAAAAAGATTAATGGGTAATATGTGACGTTTAAGATTCAACCCTTCCTCAATCCAAGGCATGGTGTGGTTGACACCACTCAAAGTGTCTCTTTTTTTTTCAAAAGGACATCATTTTAAGTGAATACAACAACTAACATACGGAAAACCGACAAAAGGCATTCAGATTCTATTTAAACTTTAGTAAAATGATCCATGGGTAATATTTGATGTGTATGAGTCAACCCCGCTTCAATATGAGGGTTGGTGTGTCCGACACCACTCAAACTGTCTCACTTTTATTTGAAATGGACAAGATTTTAAGTGAAAACAACAACTGACATATGGAAAACTGATGAAATGCATTCGGATTGTGTTGATACTTTAGGAAAATGATCCATGGGTCATTTTTGATGTGTAAGAGTCAACCCTGCCTCAATCCAGGGCATGGTGTGGCCAATATCACTCCAAGTGTATGTCTTCTGTTTAAAATGGACATCATTTTAAGTTAAAACAACAACTGACATACGGAAAAACGATCAAACACATTCGGATTCTGTTGAAACATTAGGAAAACAATCCATGGGTCATATGTGATTTGTATGAGTCAACCCCAATTCAATTAAAAGTGTGGTGTGGCCATCACCACTCAAAGTGTCTCTCTTTTTTTTAAAATGAACATCATTTTAAGTGAAAACAACAACTGCCATACGGAAAACTGACCAAACGCATTCGGATTCTTTTGAAAATTTAGGACAACGATACATGGGTTATATGTGATGTGTACGAGTCAACACCACCTCAATACGAGGCATAGTGTGGCTGACACCACTCAAAGTGTGTCTCTTTTGTTTAAAATGGACATCATTTTAAGTGAAAACAACAACTGACATACGGATTACCAACCAAACACATTCGGATTCTGTTGAAACTTTAGGAAAAGGATCTATAGGTCATATGTGATGTGTATGAGTTAACACCACCTCAATCTGAGTCATGGTGTGGCCAGTATGACTCTAACTGTCTCTCTTTTGTTTAAAATGGACATTATTTTAAGTAAAAACAACTGGCATACGGAAAACCAACCAAACGTATTCGGATTGTGTTGATACTTTAGAATAACGATCCATGGGTCGTATTTGACATGTATGAGTTATTTAAACGTCTTGGGCTTGTCAAAGTCATTTAATTTTTTTTGGCATCCCTACCCATGATAATATCATCACATCGAAATCATTCACCTACCTACTCATAGTTTTCTTCCCTACTCAAGAAACTTAGCCTATACCCTCTAACTGGTCATACCCCTAGTAACCACATTCACTAGGAAAACACCAACACTCCAAGAGATTATCATTTAATGAAAACTAGGAACCTCCATGTGCTTCCTACCAAAACCAAATCTCCCATGCATAGTCTCCACCCAAAGAGAAAGTTTTCACATAAAACCACATCAACCCACATTTCCTTGAGCAGCTATTATTATCATGATCATATTTATAAGTATAAGGACCACCCATTTTAATATACATTACACGGTATAGGCACCCAAACATGTCCATCACTCTAGAAGCCAACCACAAGGGTAAACCACAAGCACTCAAGTTCTCTTCCTCAAAACCAAAGCCACCCTACATTCCAAAACCCATATCAGGTTTCACCATTCATGTACTAATTTCAAAGGTCCAAATAATCCATCTTGATGTCACACACCCAAAATCACACATATCCTACTTGACCTATCTCATCTTCTGATGCATTTATCTAAGACTAATTTTACTTCTGAAGTAATCACACATTTATTCCTTTCATTTTCTCATCTGCTTCCAGAGCCTTAAACCCCATATTTTCTTCTTATTTCTTGCAAAGTATCTTCAATTTAACATTTCATCATTTCTTCCAGTGATTAATACACCATGTTTTTTCCATATTTTTTTATTGAAACTCTCTTCATAAGGTGAAGTTAACCTTACATTCCTTAGGAATCAATCTTATGGAATCAATCTTAATGACATTTTCAATTCGTTAAGGTGTTCTATTCTTTTGATCATCCTATTTTATTCATATTTTGATGACCATAGTTTCTCGGTATCTATACAACCTTAAAAAGTAAAGTGTGTGACTTATAGTTAGTTTATTAACCAAAATCGTCCCGATTTTGGGACAATTTGAAGATGGTCGAAATCGTTGGGGAGAAATCTATTTGTCCCCCTTTCTGTGGCATCCATTTCTCTTGGTGGTTTCGAACTCACCAAACAGATTAAATCCATTTCTTTCAATGGTCCTATGACTTTCACTGGAATCAAGATCCTCTGACTGCTTCACTTTGTATGTTTCAAAACCTCCTGCAAGTTTTGTATGGATTGAGGTCGACCAGTGGGTTAGTGATTTGGTCCTTCATCTCTAACCTAAAGATATGGTATTTTTGGCTTGGATATTGGGAAAAAAGAGACATACCATGCAGGTTCACAGAACATGGAAGAAGTAGAGGCCTAGAAGGAGGGTGATGTCGGTAGAGCCATTTCCAAGGGAGTACCCCTTCAGAACAAATTATTAGATTTAGGTGAAGAGCCTTAAGATGAAGATGATTCATGGAGTTGAAAAGGGTTGGTAACAGAAATCCCAAGAAGGCTGGGAATTTTAAAAAGGAGAAATATTCAGTGATTCAGGAAGGAGGAATTGAACCTTCTAAGAATTATCAGAATATTAGAGTAAGAGGATGAGAAAAAAACATTTTTCTACTAGAATGGAATGAATAAAGGAAAGAAATTGGCCATTGAATTTGATGATCACCTAGTTACTATTAACCAACCAGTTTAATTAATATATCTCCAAAATTTCTTTTGGATTTTCAATCTCCATTAACCAACCAGTTTCATTAATATATCTCAAAAATTTCCTTTGTTTTTTAATCTCTTAAACTACTGGCTAATCAACATTTATCAAACCTTTTGTAAACAATTATCTTTAAACTATTAACACTTTGTATTTAACATAAAGATTAGTTTAACAAAAATTTTGTATCTTGGAGAGGTGCAGGTTTTTAGTTTTACAGTTTGGGGTTTACAGGTTGGGAAATATATTGGAGAGGTGCAGGTTTATAGTTTTACAGGTTGGGGTTTAAATCTTTGGGAAATTTATTTTGTATCTTGGGGTTTATAGTTTTATAGGTTGGGGTTTATAGGTTGGAGAGGTGCAGGTTTATAATTTTGCAGGTTTATAGTTTTACATGCAGGCTGTCCAGTTGTGGAGATATAAGATGTATACCAATGGTTCTACAAACTATTTGTATACAGAGTATGTTGGACAGAGTATGCCAACAGTTCTAAAACCATTGGTACATAGTATAGAGTATGACAACGGTTCTGAAACCATTGGTATATAGGTATTCCAATGGTTCTTAAAGTATTGGTATACTATGGGATGGAATAAAATGTATACCAACGGTCTGAAAACCACTAGTATACACACCAGTACCAACATTTCATCAACCGTTGGTACATATATATACCAATGGTTAAGTAGAACCACTGTTATAGATTAATTTCAGACCATATATTCCAATGGTTCCTAGAGAACCATTGGTATAGAGCTACTGCCACACCTCACATACCAACGGATTTTGAAACCATTGGAAAATACTATCCCAATGGTTTCAGTGGATATCCCAACAGTTTACAACCATTGGGAAAGATGGAATTTCCAGTAGTGACTGGAAAAGATAGCATCAAATCCATTCATACATTTGAGTATAGATTATTTGCTACCCATCAATCAAATTGAAGGGTAAAACCAAATCCAAGCACTTGTCCAATAAATTCCATAATGTCAATTGCGGTAATTGAGTTTGACAACATGGGAGAAACTATTGATCCACCAAATAGTGATTGAAGCTTAAATAGAGATGTTTTCATTTAATATACTGAAATACAAAAATCCTCTACTTCATAAATCAGAGTAGAAGAGATTATAACAATGATATAGGAAGACAAAGATATTTATTATCAATGCATAATCTCTTCTTTATTACCACAGGAAGACCCTTCGTCATCAGTAGGGTCAGATATGGTGGCCTTTTCTTCAGGATGTTCAAATACTGACTCCCCCTCTAACTCTGGGAGTTTTTCCTCATCATATACTATACAAGTGGAAACATAAGAGGTAACACATAATAAAGAATAAGAGGAATATCTTCAAGATGCTCCTCCATCATTTGAGAAAGGTGTCTCTACCACTGTGGATGAGCTTAGAGAAATAAATCTGGGTACAGAAGAAGATCCATGCCCCACTCTAATTAGTGCGTCTATGACCTCTGAAGAGAAAGAGGTGTATACTTCATTTATAAAGAAACATTGAGATATATTTTCTTGGAATTATACAGAAATGACAGGTCTTAATCCTGATGTAGCCACCCATCATTTGGGTTTTCCAGAAGAAAATCATGGATTCAAGAAAGCAGAAAGAAGAACACACCCAAATCATACCTCTAAAATTGAAGGTGAAGTTGATAAGCTTATAAAATCTAACTTTGTCAGAGAAGTTCAATATCCCAAATGGCTGTCCAACATTGTCCCAATGAAAAAGAAGAATGGGAAAATTAGAGTCTGCATTGATTTTAGATATCTTAACCGGCATTGTCCTAAATATGATTTTCTAGTTCCGATTACCGAGCTTCTAATTGATGAAACAGTTGTCTATGAAGATATTTCCTTCATTGATGGCTACTCTGGGTATAATCAAATCTGTATGTCCCTAGAGGATGAATAATATATAGCCTTCAAAGACCCTCAAGGTGTGTTTTTCTATCGAGGTAATTCCCTTTGGCTTAAAGAATACAGGAGAAACATACCAACGTGCCATGCACCATATCTTCAAACCCTTCTTAGGGAAATTTGTTAAATGTCATGTGGATGATTTAGTGGTCAAATCCATACAAAGTTCCAATCACTTGGATTATTTGAAGACCATATTCCATAAACTTAGGCAACATAGTTTAATGATGAACCCCTTGAAATGTGCTTTCAGGGTAACCTCAGGAAAGTTCCTTGGCTTTGTTGTATTCCATCGTGGTATCAAAGTTGTCCTGAGAAAAAAAAAATCAATCCTTGGTATGTCACCTCCTCGAAACTTGAAATAATTAAGAGGAATCCAAAGATACGTGGACTACATTCAGCGCTTTATTACTAATTTGGTAGGCAAGTATTTTCCCTTCACCAGATTAATAAAGAAAGGAGTCACCTATCAGTGGACTGAATACTGCCAAGAAGCATTTGATACCCTCAAGAAATATCTCTTAATTCTACTAGTATTAATTTCACCTATTGAAGGAAGACCACTTATCCTCTATGTGATAGCTTTAGAGAGATCAATGGGTTCTTTCCTTGCCCAAAAGAATGATGCTGGGAATGAAAATAGTCTTTACTATCTTAGTCGAACTATGCTTGATGCAGAAACTTAGTATTCAAGTATTGAAAAGTGTTGCTTGGAATTAATCTTTGTAGTTCAGAAATTAAGGAACTACCTGCAACATCATGAGGTATAATTTGTAACTTCCAATAACCCACTCAAATTTATCCTTAGTCATACTATGCTTACAGGGCATTTGGCATAGTGGGTAGTTATTTTTCAACAGTTTGATATACAGTTTGTGCCTCAAAAGGCAATAAAAGGCCAAGATCTAGCCGAATTCCTTACTGATCATCCATCTGTAGAAGATACATCATAAAATACTGAACTTCCTGATGAATAAGTCTTCTCTATTTAGGATAATTCCTAAACATGGGAAATGTATTTTGATGGTGCTTCTAGAATTCCAATAGGTAAAATAATGGAAAACCCTAAACTCAATAAAGTTAGGTTAGGAATTATCGTTATCTCCCTAGAAAATGTAGTATTTTTTTATTCCTTTCTATTATCGAAAGGCGGAACCAACAATGAGGTGGAGTTTCAAGATCTCATTACATTTATGGAATTGTAACTTCTGGTGAAAATGAATCACTTGAAGGTAAAAGGTGATTCAGAATTTGTAATAAAGAAAATCAATGGAGAATATTTTATCCGAAAAGAAGAGTTAATCCCTTTGTGTGATTACATCAGAGGGTTAATGGCTGAATTTCCCTTAGATCTGACATTGTCTTATGTCCTGCGATCACAAAATTCCCAAGTAGATGCACTGGCTAATGCAGCTACAGCCTTGGTAGATCCAAATCGGGATGAGACAATCATTAGCATAGCCCATCGTCGTGTGGTCCCACCTTTTTTTCAAACCATAATGGAGTAAATTAATGAAATTAGCCCTATTTATGAGTCATATGGTCATACCGTGGGATGGAGAACATCCATCATGGAATATTTTCAAAATGGACTACTTCAACTGAATAGGGATGAAAAATAATAGATCCAATGAAGAGAAACCAATTTTAGTCCAGAACACCAAAAGATCCTCTACAAGCGAGGCTTTGATGGAATCCTCTTCAGATGTATTGATAGAGAAGAGACTACAGTTGTGATGAAATAAGTACATTCAACAGCTTGTGGTGCTCACCAGTCTGGGCACAGACTCTCTGATTAGATCTGAAGGCTTTGATACTTTTGGCCTTCAATGATGCAAGATTGCACAGATTTCACTAAGAAATGTTATCCCTACCAAGTGCATTCCAACTTCATTCATCAACCCCCGGAGTTTCTACATACAGCTAAATACTCTTGGCCATTTTGCACATGGGTAATGGATGCAGTAGGGTCTTATCCTCCAGCTACAGCTAAGCAGTTCAATTATATCCTTACTACTACTGACTTATTTTCTAACTGGGCCGAGGCAATACCTCTCAAAGAAGTCCAATCCAAAAGCATTGTTAGTTTTTTCAAAACTAACATCATCACCAGATTTGGTGTCCCTCATACTATATTGACAGAAAATGGCACCAATTTTTGTTTAATTAAGGTAAAGAAGTTATATCAGGAGCATAATATCAAATCCAACCATTCATCTCGCTATCATGTGGCGACCAATGGATAGATAGAGTCCTTTAACAAGACCCTATCAAATATACTCTAGAAAATGGTGGATAATGATAAGAAATCATGGCCTGATAAACTTTTTAATGCTTTATGGGATTATCAGACAACTACTCGTACTGCCACCCAAGAAACTCCTTATTCATTGGTATATGGAACCGAAGAAGTTTTTCCAATTGAAATGAAATTGCCTTCACTCAGAGTTGATATATATGATCAGTTGTCGACAAATGAGAGGTCTCATAAATAGTTCAATGAGATGGAATTATTTGATGAGAAAAGATTGCATACTCTACATTCATTTAGAAGTCTATTAGAATAGAATAGAAGGATATTTTAACAAGAAAGTTCACCTCCATTCATTTATTCAAGGAGAATTGGTATTGGTTATTAGGACTCCAATGATACCATGGAAAAACCTCCAAAGATTGAGCCAAAGTGGGAAGGACCTTATTCCATACATAAGGTATATTCAAATGGAGATTATTCCTTAATATCAATGGATAGAGAGATTATTACAACTCTAACCAATGCGAGATTCTTAAATAAATACTTTGTGTAGTTGTACATATTGTCCTCACTGAAAGTCTTAAAACTGCACAATGAAAATGTCCTTGCTGCAAGACAAAAAACTGCACAACCCCCATGTCCTTGCTGCAAGACTAAAAACTGCAAAACCCCCATGTCCTTGCTGTAAGACTAAAAACTGCACAACCCCTATGTCCTTGCTACAAGATTAAAAACTACACATCCCCCATGTCCTTGCTGCAAGACTAAAAACTACACAGTACAAATTCTCAGCTACAAGACGTTAAACTGCATAAAAACCATTTGTGTCCATACTGCATGGTGTTAAAATGTGTAGCATCTTTTTCTTTATCACACGACGTTAAAATGCATAACACCATTTGTCTTTGTTACATGACATAAAACTGTATGGTTAACATCTTCTATATTGGACATTAGGAGATTCCATAAGCAAAACCATTGACATCATTGCTACTAATTAGTGGTACATGAGTCCCTCTCTTCCTTATGCCTATGTCAGATCTGCATAAGAACCTTGTTTCAAGAACTATGTATGGCTTGATTCTCATTTTCAATGAGATATGTAGAGACACCTAAATCTCCAATTTTGGGCCCAACCGTAGTCACAAAATATTCTTATTTTCTTTTATCCTCTTGTATATGAATGTAATTTATAAAGAGTGTTTCCTTAAGATATATGATTTAGTCCTTATACCATTTTATGTCTTAGGATTTACCATTCTATCAAAACATGTCAAAAAACCCCATTCTTCATGTCAAACTTGATTGGAGTGAGGAATGATTATTTCAAGAACTACGTATGGCTTGATTCTCATTTTCAATGAGATATGGAGAGACACCTAGATCTCCAATCTTGGGCCCAACCATGATAAAAAAACCTTTATTCCTTGTATAATAATCAAACCTACATAGGGAATTTTTTAAGAACTATGTATGGCTTGATTCTTTCCCCAGCAAGACACATAGTGACACATGGGTTTTATCCCTTAATCCAGTTACAATATGTGTTTCATTTTCACATTGGTTCATCTTCGTCCCAACGACATGATGTTAAACTGCATGGAAATCTAACATCCCCATTCTTCACCTGTGTCACCTTTGTATTATAGAAGAAACCCTTACTACTCATTGTTTCTCCTTGGTTCAAATATTTCTCATATGCATTGGGAATAACCCCCTTCTATATTTCAAACCCTTAATCTTGAATGTTTCTAGATCTTTATAATATTTCTTACAGTTTCTGGTGATAGAGTTTCTAATTCTTGAGAGCTATTTTTATTGACTATGCAGTATGTGTCGTTAGGTGGCCTTACATAAGTTTCCTATATAATAGGCCTGTCATCCAAAAGATGCCACTATTTGGCTATGCTGCATATTCCCCAGTTGGCCCTGCATAACACAACCCCCATAACGGGTTTTTCAAACAATGGTAACTTCTTTCTTGGTTATAGTATCTTTTTACCCTCCAAACTTTGATGAAAATATACAAGAATCTGTATTTTAAAACAGTCATTCATGTATACTTGTCCCATTATATTTCTCTCAATCTGAAATTCTTCAAGACCATGGTTTATACATTTTTCTCTCCATGTTTTCAATGCAATATAGAATAACCTTGGAACTACTTATCCACATATCACATACTGTTTCCATTTACAGTCTTAGTTGTATGACCTAAAACTACATACACCACACCTCCTACATTTGTTTGATACCTTTGTAGAAGTATTATTCATCCAATTCTTTGGAAATATTGGTTGGAAATACCCTTTCCATATTCAGGTAACTTTCTCTATAAACCAAACTCTATTCTTAGGAAAATATGAATCATCATAAACTTTCTTTGATTTTTAGCAGTAGAATGTAAGATTTTTGAGATCTCTTTTTCCTGACTATGTTGCACATGCCCTTAGGTGGCCTTGCATAAATTGCCTACATAACGGGTCTATCAGTAAAAAGATTCTACTATTTGGCTATGCAACATAAGCCCCGGTTGGCCCTGCATAATACATCCCCCATAACAGGTTTTTCAAATAATGGTAACTTCATTCTTAAAAAAACTTATTCTAATGCTTTTATCCCATTTCCCATATCATCCCTTGGATTCAGAAATTCTTAAATCACAGTTTATGATTTTCCATTCCATACCTAGATATGGTAGTACATTTCTAAACAAATTATTAAGAAATTGGGAGAGTCTAATACCTTTGGTCAATGCTAAAGAACTTAAATTAAAGCCACACAATTTACTCATTGCATGACTTAAAATTGTACAGTATAATGTCCTCACTGCATGACTTAAAACTGTATAGTACAATTTCCTCACCGCATGACTTAAAACTCCACAACACAATGTCCTCACTGCATGACTTAAAACTGCACAGTACAATGTCCTCACTGCATGAATTAAAACTAAACAGTATGATATCAGAAATTCCCATTTCTGATAAAGTTTAACCATTAATCATATACCAAATTTGTATAGAAATGGTTTTTCTATTCATGACATATATCGGTATAAAACAGCCCTTTAATTCTTAAAATTCATTTCCTTGGAAAACCACTCAATTTGGTCTTGAGTCACCCAAATATTATTGTCCCCTATCTATCAGTAGAAAAATGTTAAATTCCTAAAGAGATATTTTGCTTGACTATGCAGTACATGCCCTTATGTGGCCTTGCATAAGTTGCCTACATAATAGGACTGTTAGCCAAAAGATGCCACTATTTGGCTATGAAGCATATTCCCCAGTTGGCCCTGCATAATACAACCCTTATAATGGGTTTTTTCAAAATAATGGTAACTTTATTCTTGGAGGGGACTCCCCTTATGTTGATACAATTTTTAGATTTGCTGACCATAAAAATCATGACTCAAGATTCCCCTTGGAAATATATAAAGAATATTAAAGAAATTATTAGCCACAAAGTCTTGTTTGGGATCTAATTTCAAAATTTATGGTCAAATCTATTAGACCTTAAATACTAGCCCTTTATAGTCCAACATGCATGAATCTAAATTACCAATAACAAGAGACATGGTACTCACTAGATTGAGAACCCACAAAGGGAACTCTGAACAAAATTCAAGTCTTAGCTCACTAAACACACATTTTTGTATGATTTAGGTAATATTGAGAAATAAAAAGTTAAGAGATATAAAGTTTGTCAGGTTTTCCATATAACCTTAGAAAAAATTAAACTATGCTTACTAGTCCCAATGGCTTAAGTAAAACAAAAGCAGTCAGCGAAAGTGAAAACACAAATGAGTAAAGACAAAATATTTTTAATTTATGAAAATTTTTCATAGAGAAGAATCCACAAATTGGAGTCTCTCTATTTTCAAAAATCAGAAATTATAAAAGGCGTTCTACGTCATTCCTCATTTGTGTGACATCCTCTTGATCCTCATCAGCTGCCTGTTGAAGATTTTTTATTTTACCATCCTCGCTCTCTTTAGCATGATGAAGTGCTTCTATAGTATATGAAATAGTTTTTTCACCATCCTTATGAAATGATCCAAATTAGCTATGAAGCTATACAAGTTCCCCTGTAATGATATCTAACTCTTGATGAAGGCGCAACTGATGAAAAGTATTTTCTTTAATTGTATGCTTCAATCCCTTCGACTTTGTAGTATGATTAGCCTCAGCCTGGGACAACGCTGCTTGGAACTCTTCAATATTGATCGATATTTTGGATTTTATCAAGTCTTGTCGAAGCTTTTTCTCTTTCTCCCTCCTCAGAATAAAAAAATGTAAATAAAAAGAGCAACAAAACAGAACCGTCTATGTCAAAGGAGACTTCTGCGCCAAGAGCTTAAATTTCATAAGTCTCGAGGCTATTTGCGAAAGTGAAGCCGTTATATATAGGTGACACATGTCACCCTAAAAACCAAATTCCTACGTGCTGCAAACTTGCGTGACTAGTTTCTCAATGTGCATAACACTTGCACACCCCAATACTCTTTTCTTTCTCCTTCATTACTTTACCTCATTATAGGATCCTATTTTCATTTCAGATCAAATTTGGAGGGGGGGATTTTTATGACACTCCATTCTATCAAAGAGTCTAAAAAATAACAAAGGGAATCCCCTTAGAAAGGAAATGGGAAAATACATGAAGAAAATCAAGATTTTAAAAGGCATGAATTTTGTATCGCCTTAGTTAGACCAAAAGAGCGTCAGCACGTAGCCTACTTGTGCACCCCAAAATGTTGTGCAACCTACTTGCGCACCCAAATTCCTTTCGCCCAAGGTCCCATATTTTCCTATAAATAGACCCTTTGGACCTTTATTTGTGGAGACAATCTTCTCTGAAGCCCAATTGCTTCTCTGGTCACCCTAGTACTTCACCCCAGTCTTCCAAAAATTTCAAGGTAGTTCTTCAACACCTTGAGTGGAGTATTTAAGGGAGGATCATTGGAATTAAGTCCTTTTAGTGTTTGAAAACCATAACACTTGCATGCCTAAAGTGTGGAACCTCCCAAAGTCAGAAATACTTGCGTTCCAGCTATTCATTTTATAGGAACTTGAGCGCCCCACTTTTGGGACCACCTGTGAATACTCTTGAATGCTTAAGTAAGGTATCAAACAAGTATTAATATATAGGTTGTTCATCACTTAAGTGAAAATCAGGTCACCCAAGCCTACTTTCACACCCATACTTGCGTGCCCTTACCTACTTTAGAACCCCTCTCTGATTCACTTACTCTCTTCAGTCTACAAGACATAAAGCCTTCCTCAATGCCATTCATGGAAGGTCTTCTTCTCCCTTAGATCCCTTGTTTGAAAGGGATTCTATTGAGACCTCCACCAAAACCTCCTGAATTATTAAACCTTCGGGAAAGGCACATTAGCGTGTCTCATATTTGGGTTTGTATATCCACAGTCATAGGTTTCCCAAAATTTTTTCACAATGGGGTTAGGATTCGTGGAATGTATGTGGGTTTGTATATCCAAATTCACATAGAAATTTCTCCCAGGAATAGTTTTGGGAAGTTTCTGGTTTGGAGGAGGGTTGGGTCTTGGCCACTCACTTCTCAAAGAGGCGACCCGGAACCTCAGGTCTCTAGTAGGGAAGGTATGGTTCACACTTTATTTTCCATGCAAGCATAGGATAATTCTCCCTCCCATACCAGGATTAATTTTAGGGTAGCCATCCTGGTGTAATCACCTAGCTTTTCTTGCAGGAGGTAGCATCATTGCTCCTCCTCTCTTATTTGGTGCCAAAGACCAGAGGAGAGATAGGCACAAGGACTTTTGTTACCCTTTCCCTCTCCCATTGAGCTTTTTCACTATGGGAAACCATCCTGTTGTAATCCCCTAAACTTCATACCTTCTTCCTTCTAGTTTGAACCTTGTCTAATGTGAAGAGA
This sequence comes from Viscum album, assembly GCA_963277665.1. Classification (NCBI taxonomy): domain Eukaryota; kingdom Viridiplantae; phylum Streptophyta; class Magnoliopsida; order Santalales; family Viscaceae; genus Viscum; species Viscum album. The sequence continues at coordinate 446,963,180 of OY728119.1, forward strand.
ATAGAGGGAAGGATATTTCACTTAGACAAGGTTCCAACTAGAAGGAAGAAGGTATGAAGGTTAGACCCTATTGGGAATATGGACCAAGGAGAGTATAATCCTTCCATGTTCATTGGGATACTTCGGCATAAGTCCCACGCTAATCCTTGACTAAGAATATTTCGCTTAGATGTCCATACAACATGAAATTAAACTGTATGGTTTTTTCCTTATCACATGACCTAAAAAGGTACGATGTGTCCCATTCAGTGGCACCGAACTATGAGGGTTCTGATTCCTTTAACAAGGATATGTAGTTTGCACATTTTATGGGAATGATCCCAAGATCAAACCAAACCTTCATCTCCCTGGAAGACAAGAAATTATAACGTGCCCCACTGAGTGGCTTAAAAACTAGTATCATCGTAATGATGATTAAAAGAATCTCTAAGTAGTATATGAGAGGATACCATTGATGGATAACCTCAAATACATACGGATATCTCCATTAAATAAGAACCTTGATTACATAAAGATGATTTTAAACTTTTCACATGCTAAATAAATGATTGAAAATTCCAAGGGATACTTATGATATACTTGGTGAATTAATAAGGATTCACGGAAATATCTTAAAATTATAAAGAGAGTCCCAGAATAGGAAATAATTCCCCCCAAAAGGGTGGGATGAGTCCGACATCCAATCCTCTCTACCAATGCACGTTCTTAAGTATCATAAAGTTCAAACATAACGAATGCCTTTATTTGGAAAGAAGGTCCCCTTTTGATAAAGAACAATTAGAAGTTTTTGGTTCCATAAATAAATCCAATGGAAACCACCTAGAAGCACTGATTCTTAAAACTAGAATACACATTTCAAGGACCTACGAAACACACTAGTAGCTAGTTTTTTTTATGGAGTAGTGAGGAATTGGTGGATCCTATTCATGAAGATTCCTGATGATTCAATAGTCTCATAGTCCAACTTCCAATAGGTGATTTGTGAAGAGTAATAACCCTTATGCTTGCACTCAGTTTAAATTCAGGAGCTTCTGAAGATGTATCAGGGAGGGATAAAAGTTTCTGAGTATAATATGAGACTCACATACCTTACATGGTATTCCCTCAACATGATTCAGGATGGATACTTCCAGGAACGAAAGTATGAGCAGGGTATCCATAGAGACATTTGTGTCAGTGTGGTACCCCTATGCATTCCTACTTATATTAGAGTATTGGAGAGGGTGTAGGTGACTAATAGATTCGTATCATAAATATTCCAAGAATCTAGATATGATAGTAGGTTTCATGAGACTAAGTCATTTATAATAGCTAACAAGCACTAGTAAACAGGGTATCAGTATAGGATACATCCCTATGACCAGACTCAGGCGCATGGTCTTGTGGAACAGGGACCACAAAGGGCACCAGAGCATCCTTGTAAGGACCCAGCCCCAGTTTCCCAGAGCCGATGCCTTATTTGATTAATTTGGCATACATACAAGGAATACGAATCCCAAAGGACTGAGTATTTTAGTATTATTGGAAACAAATTACATACATAAGTTTAACATTACAACATGAAGGGAAACAAAACACTATTTTAATCCACTAGAAACATCACATCTCCTAGATTATGCTTGAAAGTCATTCATAAATTACTTCTTCATGTCCTGAGAAAATGAAAAATAATAAAGGGGTGAGCTCAAATGCTCAGTAAAAGTAAGCAATACAATGGAAGATAATATAAACATTAGACATGGTGAATAATTTAAAACACATGCCTTTAATAATAAACATGAAACATATTATGGAAGGAATATGAGCTAGATAATTAATGCCATAATTAAACATAATCATGGGTATTCTAATAGTATAATAACCACATGAACTTCAAATTCTAGCATCATAATGAGGGAAGTAAATATGTCGGACATCATAACCATACCATCCAAGCCTCGTGCTAGGACCATAAAATAATCATTTTGTCAAGGCCTCGTGCCAAGACCATAGTTTGTCTCATGAGACCTACTGATGCATCAAGGGGCTATAGCAGGCCCCACTCATCACATAATAAGTCCAATGCATTCCCCATATGAGCGAGGATCAATATAAACAACATATACATTCATATAGAAACTATCATATGAAATGTAACTAACTTTCACCAATTATTGAACATAAACACTAACCATTCGGAATAATATGATGAATGGTTTTAGGATATATCATCCAAAATAAATTTAGTCATAAACCATTAAATAAAATATGGTATATGACTTCATAAATGATTAAACCCAACAATACAATGGAATCAATAAAATCATTGAACGAAAATACTCTTATAAAATCATTAATCAATTTTGAGATAAATACTCGTTTATTTTGAAAATAAGAGTTCTTTTGGAAAATATTTCTATAAAACCAGAAGTTAAGTAAGATAGTATTTTCATAATAAAATGAGTATTTTTATAAATATAATGGTTTCCAAAAACATATTATAGAGTGACCTTGTAAATATATATGAATTGGAGAAATTCCCTTGAATCGAGCTTATATTTTGGAAACAATTTTGAAAGTTCCTTTTAAAATGTGTAACTATCCATAAAATAAGGAAGGACTCTGGTCTATAGATATATATATGATTTTCAAAAAGAATATATGATGAGTACATAACAATACATAAGAATTTCATTTAGGTAATTAGACAATGAAAGTAACCAGAATGAAAATGGATGTTCGAGTGAAAAACCCTTACTTTAACTCCAAATGTGTTCCGATCTTGAACTTAAGATCATGGAATATGAAATTATACTTGTTAATAAATTATTTCAGAACCTATTAGACATGTATTTAGTTTACCATAATTCTGGTTAGTTCATTTATGTCTTTATTGATAAGTTATTGTATTGAATTTCGTCGTTCTGGAGTGTTCGTTTCCTTTATTTTCATATTCGGTTCACCTGTTTTTAAGTAATGAAGTTCATGTGGAATGGTTATAAATATCCAGAATTGAAATTAAACATAATTAATGAACATAAAAAAATTTATAATGGTTATTTCTTTCATTTGGTTACATGTAATGGGGATGAATCATTAGATGACAACCACTTCGACTATTTGACGATATTTGGATTATTATGAACTAGTTTTGTCATATAACTTATTTATATGCAAAAATTATGGTTCCTGAATATTTATTAGGTTATAATACATATATTATAGTCTGGTTCAACCATAAATATGGTTTCATAACCAGTAATGAAGAATAAATTAAAGAACAAAACATCGTCGTCCATGAAGGCTATAAATTGGAACCTCATGGAAGTTGATTTCATTTATAAAAATAAAAGGGAGGGAGGAAAAATATTTATGATGGTTCTTCCATTCACATGATATAATTCCAGTATATAGATTTTACTAGAGTTATCATGGTCATTTGTATAGAGGATGTGATGAGAGGATAACAAAACAAGATAAATTGAAATGAAACCAAATGAAAAAGAAGGGTACTTTACCTCTTGAAATAACCTCCTTGAGAAACTCCTTAAGGGAAGGGGTTTTGATCTTTTGGAAAGACCAAAATATTCTTGGACATGGGGAGAGACTAGGGAAGGGTAATTGGTCAGAACTTTGAAGAGCTTCAGGGCTTAGAGGAGTGAATAGAAGAGGGAGTGGTGAGGGGTTTTTATAGTAGAGGAGAGGAGTAAATTTTGAATATTTAATTCATTATTTTATTATTTCTCTCAAGACAACCAATATTATTGTTTCATGTGACCCCTAATAGTAATAAGTCAATGTGAGTTCAAAACAAGTGTCCTTGAATCACTTGTGATGTCATAAATAGTGTATTTTAACCGATAATTTGTAAATACAATATTTTATCATATTTTACTATTCATAAAAAATTGTAGAATTTCAGAAAAATCCCAAAAATTCACCCCTACCATTTTTTGACATGTAGAATTAAAAAGTGAAGTCCATTTTTGAAAAATAATTTTCTAAATATTATTAATTTAACTTTTAAATAAAATCATACTTAATTCAAAAATTAACAGTTCTAATCCTACAACTACTTCTTTATCACAATGAAAAATTAACCAAGATGTTATTATCTTCTAGCCTTAAGAAAATAAAATATTAATAAAATTTACTATTCATTAGGGTCATATCACTATTCATATTTCTATTCATAAGGATATGTTACTATTTACTAAAAAAATCAATTTTGTTCTATCGGACTCCAAATGACTTACTGAACACAACTCTAGATGACCATTTTTTGAAATTCAAAATATAAAACAAAAAAAGTTGTGTTTTAATGGATATATTATAAAATTTCATTCTATATTTATTTTCAAAACCTTGGGGTGTTAAATTTTTCCCTCCTTAAAAAAATTCCATCCTCAAAATTCATAGAATATTACCTAAAAAGATTCGGGAATGTATTTAACATAATGTCCTCAGGCTCCCATGTTGCTTCCTCCATCTTATGGTTCCTCTATAGAACCTTCACCAGAAGAGTGGTACAATTTCTCAATACTTGTTCTCTAGTATCAAGAATCTTGATAGGCTCCTCACAGTATGATAAATCGGGCTCAAGTTCCACTTCTTCATAAGTGATTACATGTGTTGGGTCTGGTATGTACTTTCTTAACATTGACATGTGGAACACATTGTGAACCTTGGAGAGACTTGGTGGCATTGCCAAACGGTAAGCTACGGCTCCAATTCGGTCCAGAATTTCAAAAGGTTCGATGTACCTGGGACTTAATTTTCCCTTCTTACCAAATCGTATAATACCCTTCCATGGAGATACCTTTAAGAAAACATGATCACCTTCTTGAAATTACAAATCCTTCCTTCGGTTATCAGCATAGAACTTTTTCCTACTTTGAGCTATTTTGGTATGGTTCTGGATAATCTTCACCTTTTCCATTATTTCTTCAACAAGTTCTGGGCCCACGATCTTTCTTTCACCAACATCATCCCAGCAAGTTGGTGTTTAACATCGCCTCCCATATAATGCTTCATAGGGTGCCATCTATATACTTGAATGGAAGCTATTGTTGTAGGAAAATTCTACGAGAGGTAAATACTGATCCCACATGCCTTGAAAATAAAGTGAACAAGACCTCAACATGTCTTCCAATGTTTGAATAGTCCGTTTTGATTGTCCATAAGTTTGTGGGTGGTAGGCAGTTCTCAAATGAAGATCAGTATCTAGGGCCTTCTGAAGACTTTTCCAAAATCTTGATGTAAAACGTGGATCACGATCAGAAACAATCGATAGGGGTACTCCATGAAGTCTCACAAATTCATTAACATATAGTCATGCTAGACGTTCAAGTGGTAGATATTCTCTTATAGCTAGAAAATGTGCTGACTTGGTAAGACGATCAACAATGACCCATATTGCATTGTTCCTTATAGGAGTCTTTGGTATCCCCATGACAAAGTCCATCGTGATATTATCCCATTTTCACTCAGGTATGGGAAGATGTTGCAATACTCCTCCTGGCTGTTGCCTTCCAGCTTTCACTTGCTGACAAACCATACATCTTGATACAAAATCAGCAATCTCCTTCTTCATGTTGTCCCACCAAAAATGTTCCTTCAAATATATATACATCTTAGTGCTACCAGGGTGTATAGAGAAATTGGAACTACGAGAATCATCCAACAATTCCCTTTTTAGATCAGTTATATCGGGAACGCAAAGTCTCTTCCCAAATTTCAAAATTCCATATTCATATATGAAGTCATTCAATCTCCCATCATTGACAGCTTTAATATTCTTTTGAAACTCTACATCATCAGCCTGAGAACTTTTTATCCTTTCTAGTAAAGATGGTTTTGCAACCATTTGAAAAAGAATTGACGTTTCACCTTCCATGGTTATTCCCATATCCATGTTTACTAGATCCATGAAAATATGATCCCTTTCAACTCTCATCTTGTTCAAAACTACATGATCCTTTCTGCACAAAGCATCTTCCACCTTATTTTCCTTCCACTAGTGGTAGTGTGTTGTGCAATCATAATCCTTGAGTAGTTAAAGCCGTCTCCTTTGCCTCGTGTTGAGTTCTTTCTGTGAGAAAATATACTTCAAACTCCTGTGATCAGTATAAATATCACATTTTTCACCATAGAGATAATGTCTCCATATCTTCAAAGTAAAGACTAGAATAGATAACTCAAGATCATGAGTAGGATAGTTTTTCTCATGAATTTTTAGCTGTCGTGATGCATAAGCAATAACCCTATCATTTTGCATAAGGACACAACCAAGTCCTTTCTTTGAAGCATCACTATAAATAACAAACCCGTCATTCCCCGATGGTAGAGTCAATATATGATCATTGAATAATCTTCTCTTTAGTTCTTTGAAACATTCTTCACAATATTTTGTCCAAACAAATTTAACCCCTTTACGTGTGAGCTTCGTTAGCAGGTTAGCCAGCTGGGAAAAATTCTAAACGAAACGCAGGTAATAACCTGCTAAGCCAATAAAACTGTGTACCTCAGTTATATTTGTTGTCGTGGGCCAATCTTGGATTGCCTTTGCCTTTGCAGGATCAACTAGGATTCCATCCTTAGAGACAATATGGACAAGAAAAGAAATCTCCTGAATCCAGAATTCACACTTGCTAAACTTCCCATATAATTCATGTCTTCTAAGAGTCTTCAGGATAATGCGCAAGTGATTTTCATGATCATTGTAGATTTTGGAGTATACCAAGATATCATCAATAAATACCACTACAAAATCATCGAGATATTCATTGAAAAATTTGTTCATTAGATCCATGAAGACAGAGGGTGCATTAGTCAATCCAAAAGGCATTACTGTAAACTCATAATGCTCGTACCTGGTTCAAAATGCTATTTTCGGAATGTCTTCCTTATTCACACTCAACTGATGATATCCAGATCAAAGGTCAATATTTGAAAAGTATTGAGCTCCATGCAGTTGGTCAAATAAATAATCAATGCGAGGTAGAGGATACTTGTTATTTATTGTTATAACATTGATCTCCCTGTAGTCGATACATAACCTCAAAGATCCATCTTTCTTCTTAACAAAAAGGACATGGGCTCCCCATGGAGAAACACTAGGGAAAATATATCTCTTATTACTCAATTCCTCTAGTTGTTTCTTTAGTTCCACTAATTCCACAGTGACCATTCTATAAGGGTTCTTCGATATGGGCCTTGAACTAGGAATTAAATCAATGGAAAACTCAATTTCTTGTTCTGGAGGATGTCCAGGTAAATCTTTTGGAAACACATCAACATATTCTCTCACAATAGGTACATCCTCTATTTGAACATTCCTTTCCTCTCCCACAGTTATTTCATTTTATTCCTCCTTAATAACTGAATTTAATTGAGCTACTGGGGGTGGATCTTGATAAGAATCAGGTGGTGATGATTCTGCTCTAAAGATAAGGTGTTCTTTATCATCGTCATCAAAAATATTAACCTCCTTATTCTTATAATAAATTTTTTCATCATGGTCTCAAAGACAATCCATACTGAGGATTATATCAAATTAAATCATGGGTATTATGATAAGATCAGTAGATAAAGAAAATTTATATGCCCTAATGGGAACTAATTTGCAGAACTTTGTAGCAATGATACTTCCCTTAGGAGTATTGACCGGAAACTCCCTTGTTAAATCAAATTAGAAATATCTAATTTTCTTAGAAAACTGGGAAGATATGAAACAATGTAATGATCCAGAATCAAATAAAGCATTGGCTAAACTTGAGGAAACAATTAAAGTACCTGCCACCACGTCATTAGGAACATCAACGTCTACAGTTGTGATTACATAATCTTGTCCCTGATACCTTGTCCTTCTCTGTTGAATATTTCCTTGACGTTCTGGACAATCATTAGCATAGTGTCCCATCTCCCGAAAACTATAGCATTGAATATCATTGGCTTCCTTCTTCCCTTTGCAGTCACCAGCAAGATGTCCTTTCTGAGCATATTTGTAGCATACACCTTTTCCTTTTAATCATGCACCAGGGTGTTTCTTTCTACAATTGTCACATGGTGGAATCTCAACTCTTCCCTTCTTCCCTATTTCCTTATTTCCTTTCCCAGAGTTTTCAGCAGCCCTCTTCTTTTCTTGCTTTCCCTTAAATTCATAAGACATAGAGAATTCTTTTTCTGTCTTGATTGCACATGAAACTATATCCTCACATCATGAAAATATTTGGGAGACCAATTCCCACCGAAGGAATGGTTTTAGGCCATCAAATAATCGATCAATTTTTCTCCTTGGATTTCGTATGTAGTCTACAACATGTCTTGTTAATCTTGTGAAGTTATCTTCGTACCTTCCAACATTATCGTCTTCCTTATGCCTCAGATTCAAGAATTTTCTCTCCATATCTGCTTGCTGCTCTCGAGGGAAATATTTTTCTAAGAATATTTCTTTAAAATCCCTCCATTCTATATCTTCTATCTCTTCCTCCTCCTTTGTGTTTTGGATTAAGGACCAACACCGATCTGCATCTCTCGATAGACGATAGAATGCCATAACAACCTTCTCTCTTTCATTACATCCCAAAGTGAGGAATATCTTCTCAAGGGAATATATCCACTGCTCTGTTACAAACGGGTTTGTAGTCCTGTTGAATGATGAAGGTTGTTGTCACATAAAGTGATCTAGCATGGCCCCTCCACGTGGTGGATCCGGATGCTCCATATGGGTAAGGTTATTATTCATAACCTGAGTAAGTTGTCCCAGTATAGTTATGAGATGATCAGCACCAGTCACAGCACCAGAGCCAACATCATTATCTTGCGTCGGAGGAAAATCTCTACAGGGGACACATGAATTCGTGTGATTTCCATTCCATCCACTAGGCGCCATATCTAGATAATTTCATACACTATATTAGGTTATAAATCATAATGTATAATCTTAACTTAAAAATACTCAGAAAAATTGGGATCCTACGCATGGATAATACCATATTCACAAATATGGTTTCTTTGAGGAATATTTACATTAAAATCCTTCATAATGAATTGTAAAGAAAATGTGAATTATCCTAATCATATCCCCTAGGAGTGTCATAACCAAGAGTGCAGCAAGGCCCATTTTCGTGCACTAGTTCCCGTTCGAGTCTAGCTCAACACGATGTTTTCAGGTTTTACCCCTAGATACATCTGTGCCAGAGCCACCTCAACCTGCTCATATCCAGACAACGATGTATTGCTTGAAAGATCCACATAATCTATTCCTTACCAAAATACCAGGACGTTCTTGTATATCCATCCTCAAAGACTATCTTAGGTGCTCTTCCCTAATTCTTCTTTTTCTAAATCTAGTTTCCAACTATTCTACTAAACTTCCTTTGATACAAACTGTAAGGAACCAGCCCCAGTTGCCCAGATCCAGTGCCTTATTTGATTAAGTTGGCATACATACAAGGAATACGAATCCCGAAGGACCGAGTAGTTTAGTATTATTGGAAACAAGTTACATACATAAGTTTAACATTACAACATGAAGGGAAACAAAACACTATTTTAATCCACTAGAAACATCATGTCTCCTAGATTATGCTTTCAAGTCATTCATAAACTACTTCTTCATGTCCTGAGAAAATGAAACATAAGAAAGGGGTGAGATCAAATGCTCAGTAAGAGTAAGCAATACAACGGAAGATAATATAAACATTAGACATGGTGAATAATTGAAAACACATTCCTTTAATAATAAACTTGAAACATATTATGAAAGGAATATGAGCTAAACAAATAATTCCATAATTAAAAATAATCATGGGTATTATAATAGTCGAATAACTACATGAACTTCAAATACTAGCATCATAATGAGGGAAGTACATATGTCAGACATCATAACCATACCGTCCAAGCCTCGTGCTTGGACTATAAAATAATCATTTTGTCAAGGCCTCGTGCCAAGACCATAGTTTTTCTCATGAGACATACTGATGCATAGAGGGGATATAGAGGGCCCCACCCTTCACATAATAATTCCAATGCATTCCTCATATGAGCAGGGATCAATATAAACAACATATACATTCATATTGAAACTATGATATGAAATGTAACTAACTTTCACCAATTATTGAACATAAACACTAACCATTCAGAATAATATGATGAATGGTTTTAGGATAGATCATCCACAATAAATTTAGTCAAAAAACATTAAATAAAATATGATATATGACTTAATAAATGATTAAACCCAATAATACTATGGAATCAATAAGATCATTGAATGAAAATACTCTTATAAAATCATTAAGCAATTTTGAGACAAATACCCTTTTATTTTGAAAAGAAGAGTTCTTTTGGAAAATATTTGTATAAAACCAGAATTGAAGTAAGATAGTATTTTCATAATAAAATGAGTATTTTTATAAATATAATGGTTTCCAAAAATAGATTATAGAGTGCCCTTGTAAATAGATATGAATTGGAGAAATTCCCTTGAATCAGGCTTATATTTTCAAAAGAATTTCGAAAGTTCCTTTTAAAACGTGTAACTATCCATAAAATAAGGAATGGTTCTGGTTTGTAGACATATATATGATACTCACATAGAATATATGATGAGTACATAACAATAAATAAGAATTTCATTGAGGTAATTAGATAATGAAAGTAACCCGAATGAAAATGGATGTTCGTGTGAAAAACCCTTACCTTAACTCCAAATGTGTTCCGCTCTTGTACTTAAGCTCCTGGAATAGGAAATTATACTTTTTAATAACTTATTTCATAACCTATTAGAAATTTATTTAGTTTACCATAATTATGGTTAGTTCATTTATGTATTTATTGATAAGTTATTGTATTGAATTTCGTCGTTCTGGAGTGTTTGTTTCCTTTATTTTCATATTCGGTTCACTTGTTTTTAAGTAATGAAGTTCATGTGGAATGGTTATAAATATCCAGAATTGAAATTACACATTATTTATTAACATACAGAATTGGTAATGGTTATTTATTTCATTTGGTTACATGTAATGATGTTGAATCATTAGATTACAACCACTTCGACTATTTGGCGGTATTTGGATTATTATGAACTAGTTTTGTCATATAACTAATTCATATGTACATATTCTGGTTCCTGAATATTTATTAGGTTATAATAAATATATTATAGTCTGGTTTAACCATAAATATGGTTTCATTACCAGTAATGAAGGATAAATTAAAGAATGAAACTTCGTTGTCCACAAAGGCTATAAATTGGAACCTCATGGATGTTGATTTCGTTTATAAAAATAAAAGGGAGGGAGTAAAAATATTTATGATGGTTCTTCAATTAACATGATATAATTACAGTATATAGATTTTACTGGAGTTATCATGGTCATTTGGATAGAGGAGATGAGGAGAGGAAAACAAAAGAAGATAAATTGAAATGAAACCAAATGAAAAAGAAGGGTACTTTACCTCTTGAAATAACCTCCTTGAGAAACTCCTTAAGGGAAGGGGTTTTGGTCTTTTGGAAAGACCAAAAGCTTCTTGGACATGGGTAGAGACCAGGTAAGGGTAATTGGGCAGAACATTGAGGAGATTCAAGGCTTAGAGGAGTGAAGAGCTGAGGGAGTGGTGAGGGGTTTTTATAGTGGATGAGGGGAGTATATTTTGAATATTTAATTAATTATTTTATTATTTCTCTCAAGACAACCAATATTGTTGTTTCATGTGACCCCTAATAGTTATAAGTGCATGTGAGTTCGAACCAAGTGGCCTTTAATCACTTGTGATGTCATAAATAGTGTATTTTAACTGATAATTTGTATATACGGTATTTTATCGTATTTTACTATTCATCAAAAATTCTAGAATTTCAGAAAAATCCCAAAAATTCACCCCTACCATTTTCCGATGTGTAGAATTCAAAGGTGAAGTCCATTTTTAAAAAATAATTTTCTAAATATTATTAATTTAACTTTTAAATAAAATCATACTTAATTCAAAAATTAACAGTTCTAATTCTACAATTACTTCTTTATCATAATGAAAAATTAACCAAGATGTTATTATCTTCTAGCCTTAAGAAAATAAAATATTAATAAAACTTACTATTCATATTACTATTCATAAGGGTATGTTACTATTTACTAAAAAAATCAAGTTTTTTCTATCAGACTCCAAATGACTTACCGAACACAACTCTAGATGACCATTTTTTGAAATCCAAAACATAGAAGAGACAAAGTTGTGTTTTAATGGATATATTATAAAATTTCATTCTATATTTATTTTCAAAACCTTGGGGTGTTACAGTCCTAGAGAGGAGAAATGTTATGAATGTGATGGAAGAGGTCACATGGAATGTGATTTCTCAACCAGACATGTTGAGGAGGACATGTAGATAGTGGATGGACCACCACAGCAGAGGTAGCACTGTAATCATGGATCTCCCAGGTGAGGGCAGGGTGGCCCCTAGGGAGGTGGAGCTAGAAGAGGAGCAGGTGGTTATCAAATAGAAGGAGCTATGGGTGGTAGAATAAATTATGAGATTCTTCTACCACCACCACCAATTTGCTTATATTAGGTTTAGAGAGCTGGCGATCGGGTCCGTGGGAAACTATAGGCTATGAAGGCATATGACCTAGAAACATATGAGATGCTTAGAGGCACAATATATGTTTGTTATACTCTTTATTCAGTACTAGTAGACACATATGGGAGTCATCACTTCATCTCTTTACTTTTATTGTGGAAGATATATCTCCAAATTGATACATTATCCCAACATCTTTACCTTGAGGTTCCTATAGGGAATTCTTCTTCAATATCACTTATCTATAAATAGTGTGAGATATCTCTTAGTGGAGAGAGTTTCACATGGGACCTTTTGGTTATCATAATGAGACCTTATGACTTCATCTTGGGTATGAATTTTTTTTCCACAGTTTGATCCTAGACCAACTGTCACCGTAGACCTGTCAGATGCCTTCACACTGATGAGACAGGATTCTCTTTTGTGGTAAATAGAGATCTCATAGCAGGATGAGTGGTTTTTGTGAGCAGAAGGTTGTAGTACATTACCCATCAGTTAGTGAGTGTATACCTTGGCATAGTAGTCACTTTAGGAATCTATATTCCTTTATTCTTGGAGGATTTTATAGACTTATTTTCTAATGACATTCCAGGACTACCTCCAAGGAAAGATCTGGATTTTTTCATCGAATTTCACCCTGGTACTGCTCCGATATTGTAATGTCCTATGTTTTGAACTAGATAAAAAATAAAAGTAATTTAAACCTTTTAATTCACTAGATGGGATGAATTTAAAACTGATCTTCGAAAATCAATTCTGAGAGTTGGAACCTTTCAAAGAGATGTTTTTTGACTTGGGTAAAAGGCCTGTTAAGTTTCCTAGATGTATTATGAAGTTTCAGGAGAACCAGACCAAAAAACACTAGGTTTTGAAAGGCTATAGAGGGAACATAGTTTTTATGAAACCATGCATCCAACTCCAGGAAACCATGCATCATTATGCATGTGAGGTAGAGGAGTTTTTCACGGGCTGTGCATGGTTTTAAAAACCATGTGCCTAGCCCACATGATTTTATTTAGAGGCAGTAGCCTCACACTATACACATCACAATTTTCACATGGTTTGGAAAACCATGGGAGTCAAACCGTGTGGTTTACCTAGTTTTAAAAATTGAATTATTTTTATTAAATTAAAATAAAATTAAAAACATAAACCTCACCCTTATCTCCATCAGATAACTATGAAAACCAAAAGGGGATCTCCCCTGTGCGCGCACTCGACCCCCCTTCCATCCTTCTCTTTGATTGAGTTTCTTCCACTATTTATTCAAATTTCGCCTCTGAATCTCTAAGGTAAGGCCCTTCGCTCCTCCTCCTATTTGTTTCTAACCACGATTTGGTCTCCTATTTGACCTATGAAATTCATCTGAACCCTAGATCAAATGGGTGATCTGATTTTTAGTTTTCTGTTAGTTGTAGGTTGTGAGAAGGGTACATTGGGACCCATTCATGCAGGTTCCAAAAACTGACACCAAAGGTGAAGCAGTTTGTGTTGTTTCAGTTCACTGCCCACATCCAAGGTAAGGTTTTAAACATGGTTATTGGTTTTTTACCCTCTAATTTAGGGTATTATAGTGTTTATGGATTCCTGGTATTTTAATTGAGGTGTGTTGGACCGTTACGTGTGGTTTCAAGTTGCCATGTCCAAGGTGAATTTCCTGTGTATGCATAGGTAAGTATATATATATATATATCGGTCCTCCCGTTATGTATATATTCATCCATGGTAGTGAATATACATGTATGGGGATAGGTGTACCTATTTATATATATGAAAATTCATACGTAGGTGAGTGGAGACTAGTATATACATATAAGTATATATTTAAGGATCCCCTTTCACATGTTTATGGCCATGAGGATGTGTGTATAAAGGCTAGGTATCGTTATATGTATGTAAAAGTGAATATACTCAGTGGGGGAGTAGCATATTTGAGTTAGAAGGCTTCTAGATATGAAGTGTTTGGCTTGGTTCCACCCTGAGGTAGGATCCCTTTTCATGCCCTTTAATTTTAATAATGCATTAATTAATTACTTACCACAACATTATTAGTTTTTAATTAATGCAGTATGGTTTTTAGATTAAATGCTTCCATTAAAAAATTGAATAAAATTATAAAATTTGAATAATGATTTGTTTAATAACAAAGTCATGATTTTATAATAAAACCCCTCCAATGGAGGTGTGTTGTCTTCAAGATAAAAATTAGGAAGTATATTTTTATGCTTTCCTACATATTTTCCTTGGTTCCTTTTTTATACCTTGAAGTTATGTTTGGTACATAACATGTTGAGACATGGCATTCATTGAGGTAATGAAAGAGTTTCCCTTTTTTATTAAAAATGTTCATGGAATCGAAGTACCTTATAATCTATAGTGTGTCTTGTCTTTTAAATGATGTGTTCCTTGTATCATGTGTATTTTAATGAACCCAAGACACCCCATGGGTGTTTGGTCTGCTTAGACTTGGAATTACTCAAGTATGTAATTGAGTTGTTTCCATAACCTTTTCCTTTTCCTTGATCGTTGGGATTTGTATGTGATAATGCCATGTTATGAATAAGAAAATGACTGGTTAAGGTAAATGTAATGGTTATAATGGATTATGCAATATGGATTCATCCTTTAAGGGTAATGAACATGATTAATTCCTCTAGAACTTGTACATTAGGTCAATTTTCTATGTTTAGGAAAATAGAATGATATGACCTTGATTAGGACGACTCAGACCAAATGAAATGCCTTGATTAAAGAGCTTAAATTAAAAGGATTCCTTGAAATTTAATTGTGTATGGCTAATGACATACATGAGAGGTCTTTTCCTCATGCAATGATTTGAATATGACCAAGCACAAGTTGATGTTTTAATTGAAATGATTAATATTTTTTCATTAAGTAAAATTGTGATGAATGTGATTATTCCACTTATATAGATATGATTATTACAAATGAATATCAATGGGAGGTATTCTTACCCCATGCCAGTATATAAATGATTATGAATGGGGGGAATTATTACCCCATTCCAGTTATCTTATGTTTATTGATGGGATGAATTCTTATCCCTTGTGAGTATATAAATGATTATAGATGGGAGTCATTATTACCCCATACTAGATTATTATATATTTATGGGTGGGAGGCATGATTACCCCACACCAATTATGACCTCTATATGTATATGGATGGGAGGAATTCTTACCCCATGTCATCTTGTTATATATGTATGAGTGGGAGGCATGCTTACCCCACAACAGTTACAAACTCTATATACATATATAGATGAGAGGAATTATTACCCCATACCACATATAATATATATATATATATATGAATGTAGTGACATGATCAGACTAGTATCCTGGGAAAGAGCTAAAGCTAGTATAGCTTCTAGGTGTCCCTTAAGAACATGGATGAGTGTTATTTATTTATAGTTCCATTTATTAAATTTTTTATAGCTACACACTATCTAATTTATATTCCACTGGATTGGTCTTGACATCATGGGTTATGGCCTACTGAGATTTCATCTCACACCCTTCTCAGGTACTCGTGGTACCCGATTAGACCTTATATTTGCAGGACCTAGGTTGATTTTTTTATTTCTTATACCCAAGAGTTAAGAGAAAATGACTAAGATGAAGCTCATGATGCTCATGGAGATTGCTCATGGGGCTTTGATGTCTTTTATTTAATTTTTCACTATGATTTAAATCATGTTTTATTTTTTTATATGTTCAATTATGTGACATTACCATGTCATGCATTCATCTATTGTATAAACTGGTGTCGACCATTATTATTAAATTGAATATATTATTCTTCTGTATCTCTGTTATCTATTTATTTACTATTTCCATTGTTTTCTTCTATTTATATACTATTATACTGATGTTCAATCTCTAATATGATGGTATAGTATCCCCACTATCACCTATTGAGACCCTCACTACTAGTCAGAAGCATCTGGTGTACGGGGAGACACGCTTGAGTCCATGTGACCCATTAGTCTGACTAACGTTTTGATGGTAAGTTGGGTCAGGATGTAACAAAGTTGTATCATAGGGTTTCTTTTCATTTGTCTTACTATTTTGTCTAGGTAGACAGGATATTATAAATGAGTCAATAATTAGTTAATAGCCATTATTATTACTGATCATCTCACATATGGGAAATGACCAAGTGACTAAGGCTAGTATTGTTGTTTGTGATATTTTTATTACAGTTGATATGATTTTACCTAGAGTGATTAGATTACTTTACACTACTTATGATTTATGAACTTTGTGGAATTTTACCCTTAACCTGATATGAAAAGGAAGCTGCATTGCATGCATCATATAGGCACATAGGAATCCACATGCCATGCATAGTTCCATTCCATATAGTTTCATTAGTAATGTTCCATGCTTAATTTTATACCTATTTTGGTAATTCCTAACATGGTTAGTTGTCATTATTCCTTTATTGATAATATTCCAGGTTGTTGTGTCACTTCTTATGATAGCATGCAATTTTGATTTAATATGTAAATGGTTTCATGGGATAAGTTTATTGGTTTCAATTAGGATGGGAGATATTTTTAAGTTATAGGGTGTATGGGTTCCTTATAAATGGAAAATTTAACTCGTGTATTCGAACCATTTTAAAAGTTTGATAAAGTTTAATTGTAAAGTGAAATTGGTTTTGCCTAAATGGATCCAAATTCCAAACTGTAACATGTATGGGCACTTTACATGTTTGTAGGTGGCTACCCATCTCACCAGACCATTTTTCTTGAGCATGTTAAATTCTAAACTGGGTTTGGTTTTGATTAATGAGGTCTAATTTTGAATCCACAAAGTGTATGGGCACTTCCAGAATTGAAAAATGGAAACCCATGTAGTTGAATTTTTTTTGTGGCTATGTTATATTGTGAAATTCTTATAAATTTAAAGGGATGTGTAATTTATAATTTGAAAAGGTTTGGGAAACTACTATTGGGTTGTTTTTTTGAAGAACCTGGGTTGGCTTATGGGACCCTTGTGGGTCACCTACTTGTTAGAAAGGAATTTTCTGATAGAATTGTCTAACA
Source organism: Viscum album (assembly GCA_963277665.1). Taxonomy (NCBI): domain Eukaryota; kingdom Viridiplantae; phylum Streptophyta; class Magnoliopsida; order Santalales; family Viscaceae; genus Viscum; species Viscum album. The sequence continues at coordinate 446,980,822 of OY728119.1, forward strand.
ATACTGGTATGTTAATTGTTAATGTTTTAAAAGGAAGTTTGATCTTATTACCTATTTTCCCCTTGGAGTGTTGGTTAAAATCAAGTACCTTGTGTTTCTATTTTGAAAAATGGTATCTAATTCTTGAAGTTAAATATTTTATATGTTTAAATATTTAAAGATGATTAAATATAAAGGGCTTGTAAATAGAACCTATAGTGATGTCCTCTATTTAAAACCCCCGTGTATGGGTAGTTTGAATTTATCATTGAGTTACCTTGGAACATAACTGTAGGTGTTTTATATAGGCATTCTGTTACTTTTAGAAATGTTTTAAATGATTGGATTTTGAGCCCAGTGACCTTACGTTAACATGACCTAGTGATAGGTTCAGTGCCTGTATTTTCATAAGGGGATAGATCATGGTAGGTATCACCCTTAGAGTTTTTGTGCCTTGCTTATACCATGAGTTTTCAGACATTTAGTGTCATTTTCCCTAGTAGTAATTTCATTTTCCAATGAAACCCTTGTTCGGATGGGAGGTCATGTTTTTCCTAACCTTGTTATGGTCTTGAGCATTGAGCAATTTTTGTTTTTAGCTGGTTAGACATGCCTTGGGCATGGTCGGTTGGTTTTCTGGTCATTTCATCCTTTATTTTCATCAGTGATGGATTGATTGGTAAGGATTCATCCTGAATAATGGTCGTACGGGGTAATATGACCCTGGAATAAATCTCAGGTACTATTTTTTACAGTCTCAGGTCATCTCCAAGTAGAGTTAACTGAGTGTTAAATAATTAGTTCGTCCTAATGCTCAGGATGAAGTTTCAAGAGACTTGGGTGTTTTGATACACCAGTCATTTTAATTTTGGTTTCATCTAGGTTTTGACCTTATTTTTATTCTTTGAAGCTATGATCGTGTCTTATAGGATATTCACATGTTCATTTATGGTCTTTTGGATCGAGAACGCTTATGAATGGCTATTGATCTTTCCTTTTGTAAACAAAACACTCCTAAGGTGGGGAGCATCATGTAGGTTCTGATAAACATGTCCTTCTGAGTTGAAGGAGAAGAACCTATGAAAGAACATTTGGAAATGGTAAAGTTTTCTTGAACTTCCTTGGGCTAGTGAGTCTTGTAAATTTCGATGCTTGCTTGGTAGCATGACATTAGTGTGATTGGTTGTGGTAGAAACACCTGATGAATGTTGTTGACTTTAGATGGGCTTTGGTGGTAAATTTTGAACGATCATGAAATTCATTTGGGAGTTAAAGGCTTCTTATTGGTTGTAATGATGTTTCAGCAGGTGAAGCCAAGTTTCCTCTTTGAAGTCGACCAGTTGTGGCTCAACCTTTCTCATTTCTTTTGTTTGGGTATGATTGACTAGAACTGTAAAATCCTCTTAGTGTATTATTCTTAGTGATGAGCATGTCCCTTATCATGAATTGATCCAAGATTCACTAATAGAGTGTTATTATTATGTCAATATGACATTTGAAATCCATTGGTCTTGTTGGGTGGATCTTCTAGCATTACATGATGGATGCATGGTTTCCTTTGTGGTTTAGTTAGGAACATCATCAGAAGTTGGGTGAATGATTTAGTGAACATGTTTGTGCTAAATTCAATATTACTTGGAGGAAGACATTGCATTTTCTCTTGGAATGCGTTGTCTGTTTAGGTCAAGCATTTTAGGAAGTGGTCGGTTGGAGTCACTTGACTTGTTTTTTTTCTTATTCAATGATGCGGTCAATAGAGGACCGTTTTATAGCACATTGTTAGGTGGAGGTGAGTACGGGTTTTTCTCAGCCATGTATTTTCATAGAAAACCGACTCAACTTGGGATATGAGGTCAATGGGGGAATCTACCATTTGTTTCGTTTCAAAAATCACACTAGGGGTATCATTGTAACGATTGGAGATATTCTTATAAAGAAATTCTTATTGTGGTTGATTTGTAGTTTGGTCTTGGACACATAATGTTAAATCCTTAGGTGGAAATTACCTTTGACTAAGTACTTGATGATACACTTATTGGATCATGTATCTAGTTAAATAGGCTCAGTTACATGCCATTTCAATTTAATAATGTTAAAAATGAGGGTCATCTTAGGTTTAAATGCCTTAAATTTCATATGCATAATGAGTTCTCGGAGATATATTGGGTCTTCAGAGATGAAAAAAAAACCACTGGAATGAATCTTCATGACCCTTGTAGATTGTGTGATGTGTACATTGTTCCCTAAGGCTTCTCAGGGATGATAATTTCTAAGGTGGGAAGGTTGTAACGTCCTGTGTTTTGAACCAGATGAAAAAGAGAAAGAATTTGAAATTTTTCATTTACTAGATGGGACAAATCTAAAACCAAAATTCAAAACTCAATTATGAGAATTTTAACCTTTCAAAGTAATGTTTTTGGACTTGGGTGAAGGCTCATTAAGTTTCTCGAGCAGCTCGTGGTGTTTCGAGAGCACCAAACCCAAAAACACCAAGTTTTGAAAGGTTTCATAGGGCATACAGTTTTTCTAAAACCGTGTGGCCCATTGGAGGAAATCATGCATCCTTGTGTAGGTGAGGAAGAGGTATTTTACATAGCCTGTGCATGGTTTTCCAAAACCATGCACCTAGACCACATGGTGTGCTTTGAAGGTAGTGGCCTCACACTACATCGCACATTTTGTGCACGGTTTGGAATACTGTGCGGGTCAAATTGTGCGATTTACCCAGTTTTAAAAATTAAATTATTTTAATTAAATTAAAATAAAGTTAAAAACATAAGCATAAACCCTCTCTCCCTCCGACCATGATGCAACCCTAGAGGGGATCTCCCTGGCTACACACTCGACCCCCTTCCAGCCTCCTCTCATATTGAGTTTCTTCTAATTTCTTCTCTAAGTATCCAAGGTAAGGATCTCCACACCTCCTCCTATTTGTTTCCATCCATTATTTGGTCTCCCCATTGACCTAAAATATCCAACTGAACCCTAGGTTAAATGGTTGATCCAATTTTCAATTTTTTCTTGGTTATAGGTTGTGCAGAGCGTATCTCGGGACCCATTCATGCGGGTTCCAACAACCTCTGCCAAAGTTAAAGTGATTGGGTTTGTTTAGATTTACCTTTACCATCCAACGTATGGTTTTAAACTTTCTTATTGGTTTTATGTCATCTAATTTCGGTTATTATGGTGTTTATGGGTTTCTAGTATTTTAATTGAGGTGCGTTGGACCCTGCCATGTGATTTCGAGTTGTCAAGTCTAAGGTGACTCACTTGTGTACGTATGCATAGTTAAGTATATATATATATATATGTTCCTTTGTTATGTGTATATTCATCCATGGCAGTGAATATACACGTATGGGGCTAGGTCTGCCTTTGTATATATATGAAAATACATACGTAGGTGAGTGGAGACTAGTATATTCATATAAACACATATGTAAAGATTCCCTTAAACATGTTCATGGCCATGAGGATGTGTGCATAGGGTCTAGGTTCCCTTATATGTATGTGAAAGTTCATATGCTCAGTGGGAGAAAAACATCTTCAAGTTAGAAAGCTTCTAGAGCAGAAGTGTTCGGCTAGGTTCCACCCTAAGGTAGGATCCCTTTCCACGCCCTTTAATTTCAGTAATCAATTAATTAATTACTTACTACACCATTCTCAGTTTTTAATTAAAGCAGTATGGTTTTTATATTAAATGATTCCTCTGAAAAAGTGAATAAAATGCTTAAATGTGAATAATTATTTTTTTGATAACAAAGCCATGATTTTATGATAAAACCCCTCAAATGGAGGTGAAATGTATTCAAGATAAAAAGTAGGAAGTAGAATTTTATGATTTCCTACTTATTTGCCTTGGTTCCTTGTTTATACCTTGAAGTTATGTTTGGTACATTACATGTTGAGAAATATCCTTCGTTGATGTTGTGAAAGAGCTTCCCTTTTTCATTACAAATAATTATCGAATCGAAGTACCTTATATTCCATAGTGTGTCTTGTCTTGTAAATGAGTTGGTCCTAATCACATGTGTATTTTAATGAACCTGAGACACCCCATGGGTGTTTGGTATACTTATACTTGGAATTACCCAAGTAGGTAATTGAGTTGTTTCCATAACCTTTTCCTTGAACTTGATCCTTGGGATTTGTATGTGATATTTCCATGTTATGAATAATAAAATGATTGGTTAAGGTAAATGGCACTTTTAGAATGTCTTATGCAAGATGATAACATCTTTTAAGGGCAATGAACATGATTCCTTCCTTTGACACTTATAAATTAGGTCGATTTTCCATGTTTAGGAAAATCAAATGAGATAACCTTATGTAGGATGGATCTCACAAAATGACATATCTTCATTAAAGGTTTTAAATGAAATGGATTCCTTGAAATAGAATTGTGTATGGATAATGACATACATGATAGGTCTTTGCCTCATGTAATGATTTTAAGGCGACCAAGACTAAGTTGATGTTTTAATTGAAATGATTAATATGTTTTTAATTAAGTAAATTTTTTTTAATGTGATTATTTCACTTATATAGATATGGGTATTATAAATGAATATGGATGTGAGGCATTCTTACCCCATGCCTAAATATAAATGATTATGGATGGGATGCATTCTTACCCCATGTCAGCTATCTTCTGTTTATGGATGAGAGGAATTCCTACCCCATATCAGTATATAAATGATTATGGATGGGAGACATTCTTACCCCATTATAGCTTATTATATATTTATGAGTGGGAGGTATGGTTACCCTATTCCAGTTATAACCTCTATATATATATGTATGGGAGGCATTCGTACCCCATGCCAGCTTGTTATATATGTATGGGTGGGAGGCATGCTTACCCCACCCCAGTTACAACCTCTATATACATGCATGAATGGGATGCATCTTTACCCTGTGCTAGATACAATAACACACACACACACACAAACACACACGAATATAGTGACATGATCATACTATTATCTTGACAATGAGTCGAAGCTGCTATAGCCCTCAGGCGTCCCTTAGGAAACTGGACGAGTGTTATTTATTTATGTAGTTCCGTTTATTAAATTCTCTATACCTACACACTATCTAATTTATATTCCACTAGATTTGGCTTGACACCGTGGGTGCCAGAATACTAATATTTCATCACACACCCTTCTTGGGTACCCTTGGTACTTGAATAAACCTTATAATTATAGGTCCTAGGTTGATTGTTGTATTGCTTGTACATGGGAGTTAGGAGAAAATGATTGAATTGAAGCTTAGGATTCCTACGGAGATCACCCATGGGGATTTTCTATCTTTTATTTACTTTTTCAATGTGATGTAAATCATGTTTTATTATTTTCTTCTTCCATTTATGTGTCATTACCATTCCATGCATTCATCTATTGTATAAAATAGCACTTTCCATTTTTATTAAATTGAATATAGTATTATTCTACTACTTTGTTATCTATTTATTTATTTCTTCTATTATTTTCATCTATTTATATACTATTATACCTTTGTGAAATCATTGATATGAGGGTATAGTCTCCCCACTATCATCTCTTGAGACCCTTGTTGCTAGTCGGCAACCTCTAGCATACGAGGAGACAAGCTTGAGGCCATGAGACCCATCGGTCCAACTGCTAGTTTGATAGTAAGCCAGGACAAGACATTATAGATATCTTCTATGGCATATTTGATGGAACTTACTAAGCTCTGGGATTTGTGGTTGTAGTTAGAGGACCTTCAAGAAAAGGGTTTTATCATACCCAGTTTTCCCCCCTGGGAAGCTCCAGTGTTGTTCATGAAAAAGGCAGATGGGATCTTACACCTTTTTGTGGATTATCATCACATGAACTGGGAAATGATAAATAAAAAGTAACCCTTACTATGGATTGGAGAACTCTTTGATTAGTTGCGAGGTTTGATATGGTTCTCAAAGATTAATCTTAGTTCTGACTACCACCAGTTGAGAGTTCGTGAGGTTCATATTTCAAATATGGCATTCTGATGTCCCTAAGAACACTATAAGTTTTTGGTGACTCCTTTCGGTGTGATGAATACCCCTATTTTCTTTGAGAGAACCATATTTATGGTAAGATCTCAAAGGGTCATTTCTGGATCCATGAGGTTCACTTTCTTGGGCATGTCATTTCTAATCATTGATTAGTAGTAGACCTGGTGAAGATTTCTGCACTATTTTCTTGGGACCCACCCAAGAGTGTGTCAGAGGTGTGGAGTTTTCTTTTCTTGGTAGGTTACTACAAGAATTTTTTGGTATAATTATCCAAGATTTTAGCCCCTTTGAACACCCTGATACAGAAAGGAAATCTATTAACCTGGATTGAGTAGTTCTGGAGGGCCATCAAGGAGTTGAGGCTAAGGATGAAAAGTGATTCTATTTTGAGACTACTGGAGGAGGGTGTGGATTAAATAGTATATATAGATGCCTATATAACTTGTCTTGGTTTCATGTTTATGCAGAGGAAGAAAATGATCACATATGGGTCTATGCAGTTGAGAACCCATGAGCATAACTACATGAATCATGAACTAGAGTTGGAAACGATAGTCTTCACTTTGAGGATGTGGAGGTATTGTCTTATGGGAGAGCACTTTATTGTTTACTTAGTCCATCAGAGTCTTTGGTATGTATTCATGCAGAGTGACTTAAACTTGAGATATAGGTGATGGTTAGAGTTCCTAAATGACTATGACTTTGAGATAGTCTATACTCCAGGTAGGGGAAACATGGTGGACAATTCCTTTAGTAGGAAATCCCATGTATTTTTTGTATAGGAGGTGTTTGAATAGTTGGTTTTCTTGTAGCTAACCCTTGTTGAGGAGGAGGGCACGACATTTCTTTAGTCGATGATGTTGACTCCTCTGCTTCTCCAGTGTATGAGAGAGGCCCAGTTGGGAGAAATTTACTATGAGGTCTTATGTGACTGTATATCATCAATATATTCACTATATGGATTTTATTAAGGAGGGAATCACATTATCCTTTTCTAGGGACTGATGGTTGTCTCAGTTACGATGTGAGAGAATTTTATGATGTAGTTTCACACATCTCCTTTGGTTGTACATCCTGGTGTGGAAAAGAGATATAGAGACCTTCAAAATCAGTTTTGGTGGGCTATCATGAAATGAAGAATTGATGAGTTTGTCTCTCGGTGTCTCACCTTTCAGCAGGTGAAGGCCGAGAACCAGGTTTTAGTAGGTTTGTTGTAGTCTCTTGAGATCCTAGAGTGTAAATGGTATGGAATATCCATGGGATTTGTGATAGGGATACCACAAAAATCGAGAGGCCATGATTCCATATAGTTGATAGTTGACTGAATTTTGAAGTTGGCACACTTCATTTCTATTAAGGAGAAGAGATTATGGAGAGTTTGGGCCAGTTTTACGTATGAGAGATCATTTTTCTTAATGGGGTTCCCTCAATGATTATCTCTGACCATGATTATTGGTTCATTTCACAGTTATGAAGAGTTCTATAGGAGGCATTCATGCCCTATATGAGGATGAGAACAACTTTGTATCCCCATACAGACGGGTAGATCGAGTGCACTATCCAGGTGCTGAAGGATATACTAAGATATTGTGTTTTAGACTTCAGCTGGAGTGGGTAGGATCAATTTCTATTGGTAGAGTTTGTGTACAATAATAGCTACCAGCCTAATATTGGCATGGCACCTTTTTTGGACTTTTATGAGTGACCCTACATGTCACCCCTATGATGGAATGAGATTAGCGAGGCATCTCTTGTTGGGATATAGATGGTGTAGGTGATGACAAATAAGGACTAGGTGATTCATGATTGGATGAGGAAAACCTAGAGTATGTGTAAATCTTATGCATATCGGCATTGAAGGCCCTTGGAGTTCGAGCAGGAAGACAATGCTTTCATGAGAGTCTTCCCATGACGAGGGTTGCAGAGATTCATTCAGGGAGGAAAACTATCCTTGAGGTTCATCAGGCTATTCTAGATCTTTCATAGGGTCAATGGGGTTGATTACTGCCTTTCCTTATTATTCACGTTCAAATTTACCCAAAAGAAGAAGGTAGGACGGTCCATGTGGTTTAGCTTGGGTTGTCGAATCCTCAGAGACCTAAGAAGTACCTACAAACACGTACATTCTATGGATTGTTTTTGGATATGAAGTGGAAAAATTGGGTTGATTTTAATATGGTTTTAAATGAACTCTAAGAGACTTGAGTGAATTCAATTTAAAAGAATGAGTTGATCTTAGTTTATCACTTGGGGTGGATTGGACGTATCCCCTTTTCAATTATTTCAATTTCTTATATTTGAGTTGAGTTCATTTAAGGAGATCAAACAACTTCATCACTTACTGATTTTAAACCAACACAACATAATACTAATCAAATATACACCTGGAGGATAAAATTTATGAGCACTCCAAGGTAAAGGTTTGTATTAGCACTTGAAATATGTGGCCTTAAAATTCAACAAGGACGAAGAAGTTTTAAAATAATCAAATAAAAATATCAATAAAAAAAAGTGAGTATACATTAATGGGGTGATAAATAACATCCAATAAATCCCCTTGATAATCCCTTTAATCAACCCATAAGTGGGTTATCCCTCCATTAATTCTATGGTTTCAATGGGAGCGGGAAGTAGACTCATAAGGGAGGAATTTAAGAAGTAAAGAAAACAATAAAAAGAAAATGATCACTCCACCATTGTGTGAATAATTTCACAATTTTTAGTGTGAGTAAATTCACACCTTGAGGAAATGGTATCAAATTGATATGGAGAATAATATAATAATAGTAGAATAAGAACTTTTATTAATAAACTAGGATGAATTAAAACAACTTACATGTGAAGGAAGAACATTACAAAGAAAAATTGGAAGCATAACACTAAGATGAAAACAAAGCTCAAAGGTGATAAAATCCTCCACCACCACTACCTTAAATAGTCATTTTGGGAGCCTTGGGTCGAGCCTAAAACATTACAAAAGATCCCACTTTAGTATGTTAGGCCTAGGGTGGTGAAAAGTAAGGGAGAAGAGACTTTTCCACCCTTGACCCAAGGTGGCAACCAGCTTGATTCTACCGAAAAGATGAACCTATAAGACCTTATATATGGCCAAATTGGAGTGGGTAATAGAAGAAAATAATTAACCTACAGATTTCCCCTAACCTTATTTAAAGTTTCAGCCCAAAATAGTTTATGTGTAACTAGATAAGTGTAAAATGGTGGGATGTTTTTCTAAGCCGTAGAATCTGGCCCAGAATTATATCTTCAAATTGATCCGCCTAAATAACCATAATGGAGGTCTAATTAGAGTGGGATCCTAAATAATTATTTTTTCCTCTATATGTCTTCTAGAATCTCACTAAATTTGGGCTTTATTGGGTTTGTAATGTGGGTCCCACATTCTCATCAGTGGGCTGGTGTCCAATATGCCTTCTCTAGAATTGCTTCCATTCATCTATAAATATATCCATCATTCTTTATGAATTATCCATTGATACATGAATGAAAAATGTTCATATTTAATTTTATATACATTAAAAAAATATCCAATTAATATATGGATAATTTCAATCCTTAAAAACAGATGAATCATTGGGCCTAAATTGGTGTACATTAGGCATGAAGTGCACAAATGATAAGAATGGATGTTCAAAACTAAAATCCACTAACTCAGGCCCATAAGATCAAAAATAATCATTTAATACCATTAAAATGTATTTAAAATATGTATTTTTATTGGCTAATAACACCCCCAACTTGAGATTTTCTAGTGCTGATCAAAATGTATCTCAACAATATGAAATTCGAATTCCATTTTCAAAAAACAATTTTAATACACAATGATCACCAAAACCCTTATACCAAACAATCATGAAACCCATCAAAATATTTTAATACAAGATAGTTTCATAATCAGATGCCAATACCAATCCCATTCCTTTGTTCAAATTCATTGTTATATTTCATCCAATATCAATTAAGTATGAGGATGTGTTGTGCATCACAATAGACATGGGGGTTCATCTTTATTCAAGGGGGGAAATGACAGAAGCACTAGGTGGAATCAAATTTAAATATTAAGATGAGTATTCAATTTTTTTATTTTATTATTATTATTATTATTATTTTTTTCAATTTTTCCATGGTAATTGAAATTGCACTCAAAAGATTCAACCCTTGTAGCGAGACTTTGCCGATGACTCCCAGGCTCAAAGACCTTAGGGAACCAAGTGAAGCCCATATACTCAGGCATCATCTCAAGTTAACTCAGTCAAAAACAAATTCAAATTAACAAAAATAGAGATAAAACTACAAACTCTGGGCTAGACAACTATGGAGTCACGATCCCCAAGTACCGAAAGCCTTGCATTAGGTTATTTCATTACTGTATGTGCAAATTTATTGTTGTTTTTTATTTTTTTATTGAATACTCATATTAAAATTAAAATTATTACCAAACCTATGTTATTTATTTGGGGGACCCCATGAACTCAAAATAATACCCCACTATCAATAGGAAATTCATTGTGATACTTTTTTATTTGGATGAAAATATAAACAATGAAATATCACATTGGACAACCACACTTTCCAAAATCTATGCTCATGAAATTATACAAGGATTAAAATCATAATTGGGGCATGATAAATTATTTGATATTAAGTTTCAAAGTTTTCAATGTGTATTACCATGTTCAAAGTTAAAGGAATTTTTCCTTCTATTTACACACATATTTTTTTAAATCATTCATTTTTTTTACAGAAAATATTTTTTTTAATTTTATCTGCCCCCCAACATAAAATAAAATTCTCCCTAGTGTTTGAAGAAAATAAAATTTAGAAGGAGGTAGGGCTAGATAATGGGAGTTCAAAAAGGAAATTGAAATATGAGGATCATGGAATGAAGTCACCTAGTCGTTGAAGTTAAAGTTCTTGCTGCTCCCTTTTAATCCCTTGATCTCTATGTCACTCTGAGAATTCCCTAATGGAAAAAAACAAAAAAAAACAATATATATATATAATAAAGAAAGTAAAATATAAGTATATATATAAAAATTATATAATAAGGAAGCACAAAAATCTGTAGGTCAGTGGTAAGCGTGCACCCCTGTCTCCCTTCGGTCTCGGGTTCAATTCCCCGCGGCTTCACCGGTTGTGATGGGGTTTGACCCACGACCTATGACGTGTCCCTTTATATATATATATATATATATATATCATTTTTTATTTTAACTTACAAACAAATAAAAATAAAATGAACTGATGATACATTATTTTCTTTTTAAATTTCTGGGTAAGGTATTACTCAAGTATCACACCACGAGACACGGATGAATATGGTGCTCCCCTTTCATACCCATCCATACTCATAATAGAAGAACAGGTCAGCAATCTATTTTTTTTATTTTTAAATATCAAAATGATTAATTAATCCTATTTGAACAATAAAGATAACATGAAAACCATGGTTTTCCTCCCATGAAACACTTCTTTTTAATGTATTTATCCCGACATGGATCCTAAATCTATCAATTTTTTCCTGGTTCATGGGTTGGCTCAGTTAACTCAACCTCTATTTTTTTTTATTAAATGATTCAATGAATGGTTTTAACCTATAACCATTGACCTTGAAAATGTGACCACAAGTGGGATCTTGAATCTCTACTACCCCATGGGGGTACACATGATGCACTATGAAAGGACCTGACCATCTAGACCTTAACTTTCCCGAGTTTAAATGGAGTTTTGAACTATACAAGAGAAAAAAATTTCCCGGTTCAAAATGTTTAACTTTCATATTCCTAGATTGGTAGGCTTGAACACTAGCTTTATTGATCCTTGAATTTTTATAAGCCTCCATCCTTAGTTCCTCCAGTTCATTGAGATCTAATTTCATTTTTGTTCTGGCCAATGAAAGGTCATAATCCATTTTCTTAATTGCCCAAAATGCCTTGTTCTCAATTTCAACAAGTAAATGGCATGATTTTCCATAAACCAACCTATATAGTGACATTCCTAGGATGGTTTTGTATGCTGTAAGATATTCCCAAAGATCATCCAAGAGTTTCTCGGACCAATCATTCCTAGAAGGACTGGCAGTTTTTCAAGAATATTCTTAATCTCCATATTGGCTAACTCAGCTTGACCATTGGTTTGAGGATGGTATGCAGTGGAAACTTTTTGAGAAATCCCATACTTATACATGAGTGAATAGAATGGATGGTTACAGAAATAGGTTCCTTGATCACTGATTATAGCCCTAGGAATTCCAAATCTATAAAATATGTTCTCTTTCAGAAATCATATCACAACATGATGGTCATTAGACTTGGTGGGGATGGATTCAACCCATTTTTAGACATAATCAACAGCTAAGAGGATGTAGAGGTATCCCCTAGAGTTTGGAAAGGGACCCATGAAATCTATTCTTCAGCAGTCAAATATTTCAATCACTAAGATGGGAGTGAGTTTAATTTGATTCCTTTTTGTGATTAACCCTACTTGTTGACACTTTGGAAAACTTTGACAAAATGTGTAGGAGTCCCTTGAGAGGGTGGGCCAGAAGATACCACACTGAAGAACCTTAGTAGAAGTTTTCTTAGAGGAAAAGTGACCTCCACGTGCCTCACTATGATAGAATTTAAGGATGGACTCTTGTTCAGATTCTGGGACACACCTCCTAATGACTTGGTCCGGGTAGGACTTATAGAGGTATGGATCATCAAACACATAGTGCCTAACACCATAAAGGAATTTCCTTTGAGATTGAGTCCCTAAGAATTTTGTAATGACTCCTATAACTAAGAAGTTGGCTATGTAGGTATACCAAGGGCAGTCACTCATAGAGTATAGGTGTTCATTAGGAAATGAATCAGACACATAAAGGTGATTTGAGTTGTCTTTGAATTCCATCCTAGAGAGGTGATTAGCTACAAAATTTTCAATTCCATTTTTATCCTTGATTGTGAGGTCAAATTCTTGTAAGATAAGGACCCACCTAATCATTCTAGCCTTAGAATCTTGTTTTTGGAAGAGGTATTTTAGTGCAGAATGGTCAGTGAACATAGTGATGGGGGATCCTAAGAGGTAGGACCTAAAATTCTCTATGGAAAACACAATAGCAAGTATCTCCTTTTCAGTAGTGGTGTAGTTGATTTGGGAATCATTTTAGGATTTTCTTGCATAAGCAATGACATAAGGAGTTTTATCACAACATTTTCCTAACATAGATCATACAGAAGAGTCACTGGAATCATACATAAGTTCAAAAGGAAGGTTCCAATTTGGAGATTTCATAATGGGAGGTGAGGTGAGAGAGGATTTGAGGGTTGAGAATGAACCCTCATAGCTTTTTATCCAAACAAATGGAGCATCCTTTACTAGGAGAGCACAAAGGGGACGGGAGATTGAACTAAACTCCTTGACGAATCTTCTATAGAAACCAGTATGTACCAAGAAAGACCTCACTTCCTTAACAGTTTTGGGTGATGGAAGGTGACGAATGATTTCAACCTTGGCTTTATCAACCTCAATCCGCCTACCTGAGACCAGATGGCCTAGAACTAGTCCCTCTTTAACTATGAAATGGAATTTTTCCCAGTTTAGGACCCGATTCTTTTCTCCGCATCTTGACAAGACTCTCTCTACATTATACAGACATCCCTCAAATGTATCCCCAAACACAGAGAATTCATCCACAAATACCTCTAGAAAATCCCCTACCATGTCTGAGGATATTCCCATCATGCACCGTTGTAAGGTTCCAGGGGCATTTCATAACCCAACGTGCATGCGTTTGAAGGAAAAGGTACTTAATGTACATGTGAATGTAGTCTTCCCTTGATCCTCTAGGGAGACCTCAATTTGATTATACCATGAGTACCCATCTAAGAAACAGTAGAAGGCATGACCCGCCACTCTCTCAAGGACTTGGTCAATGAATGGTAAGGGGAAATGGTCCTTTTTATTGAATGATTTTAGCTTCCTATAGTCAATACAGACTCTCCATCCACTACTCACCCTAGTTGGAAGAATCTCTCCATCCTTATTGGTTATCACTGTGATTCCTGCCTTCTTGGGAACCAATTGGATTGGGATAACCCACTCACTCTCAGCTATGGGATATATGATACCAGCTTTTAACAATGTCATAAGTTCTTTTCTCACTACTTCTATAATATTAGGATTTATTCATCATTGAGGTTGAAAACATGGCTTTGAATCAGATTCTAAAACAATCCTATGAGTCTCAATAAGTGGGCTAATCCCAGGAATATTAGACAGGGTCCAACCAATGGATGTATTATGTTTCTTAAGGACATCTAAAAGCATCCTCTCATTATTGGATTCAAGATAAGATGAAATGACAATAGGATGTGTTTGATTGTCCCCTAGGAAGGCATAATTGAGTGCAGCGGGAAGTTCCTTCAATTAAAGATTATCTTGGTTCATAATTTCAGTAGAATATTGGGACATTGGATCAATATCAATTTCTTTTTTTAGAGTTTCAGATAGGATTGATTCCCCACATATAGAAGTTTCATCTGCAATATTGGTTTGATCAGATCTAGGGAAGGAAGTTTGATTGGTCTCTATGAATGTGGTTTAAAGAAAGGTTTCACTGATCTTTGGACCCAGGACTTCATCAGATGAGCAATTAGAAAATGATTCAAGCCAAGGAGAAGAACTTCCTTCATGTGAAAAAAGGAAATCAATCTCATCCTAACTTAAACATCAATCAAATATTCCTTTATGTTCTATGGATTAATTATCAATGCTTCCTATCATGTTTACTTCATGAATGTCCTCATCATCCTCTATTTGTGAGATTTCATTATAGATGTTCAAGTCTAGACTCATGTTTCTAAAGGTGATGGTCATGTTCCCATTTCAGACTCGCATAACAGAGTTGATTTTTTCAAGGGACAACAAAGGATGATTAGGGTTTGTTCCTTATTTCCTAAGTTTGGATGGTTGTTATGGACAATGAAGTTAGCAAGGTAGATGAAGTTTTCAACCTTTACCAGAATGTCCTTTAAAATCCCCTTTGGAACCCTAATGCTACGATCAACAATTTGAAGTGTGACAGATGTGGGTTGGAGCTCTTCTAGGCCTAACTGGCAGTACAAAACATAGTTAATAATATTGACACTAGCACCTAGGTCACAAAAGGACTTGAAAACGTTTCTCTCTCCTAGTTCAACATTGATGTAAGGCTAACCCGGGTCTTTCAACTTAGGAGGAATGGTTCCTTGAATGGTGTTACTTATATTTGCAGCCAAAAGGACTTGGTTGTTATGTGAAAATTTTCTTTTAAAATTGCACAAGTCTTCAAGGTTCTTTGAGTAGGAAGGTATGGTTTGGATTGCATCGAGAAGAGGAATGTTCAACTTGACTTATGAGAATATTTCCCTCAATGTTTCAATCAATTAATCCTTTCTTTTCCCCCTCATGCATTGAGGAAATAGTGTATGTTGTGGGGTTGTTTGTTGAAGATTTGTTTCTTTGACAATGTTATCATGTTTTTTAGTTTGATCATTTGGTTCATTTGAATTTTCATCCAAGTTTGAATCTTCATATGGGTTCTGAATTAGTTGTTCCAGTTTCTCAATTGATTTCCCACTTTTTAAAACAATCACAACCTTTAGTTGTTCATGAGTTGTTTGGGTGTAACTTGACTCTCCCCTTGAATTTGAGGATGGTACCACCTAATTAGGCATGGGTGCCTTTCCAGTTTTGATGGTTTGAAGTTCTTATTTTAGGGAAGAGACTTCTGAGTTCATCCTTTCCATTTGTTTGCACAGTTGTTCTAGTAGGTTTTGTGGAATAGTTTGGGTTGGTGCTTAAGAAGATTGGTTTATCCCAGGGGGGGTATTTTGGAGGTGGGATGGTTTGTTGAAATTGGACTCGTGGTTGTTGGTATTGGATAGGTTGGGTTTGGAATTGGTTATGGGTTTGGTAGTTTTGATGGGGGTAAGTATTTTGTCACTGTGGTTGGCTAGGTTGTTGGTTATCTTTCCAGCGGAAGCCTGGGTGGTCATTATACCTTGGGTTGAAGGTGTTTTGGTATTGAGGCTTTTGAAAGTTCAAGGCATTTACTTCCACTGGGGGTCCTCCTAAAAGAAAATCCTTAATGGATGGAATGGTTAGGCAGTTGTCTGTATTATGGTCATGTTTTTCACAAACTGTGCAAATATGGTCAATAATTTGGATTTCATGGACTTTCCAAAGGTCTATCTCTTCAACCTTCCTAGAGAGTGCTGCGAGTTTAGCCCTAAGGCTTTCCAATTCACTAAGTGTATGAATTTCAGTAGTTCTTTGTGTATTTTCAGAATAAGGTGAAGTTCCCCATGTTTGGTTTTGTTTGGAAAGGCATTCTAGATACTCATAAGCATCATTTGGGGCTTTGTTTTTAAAGGTTCCATTACACATCATGTCAATGATTTGTTTGTTCCCCAGACCAAACCCTTCATAGAAAATTATCACTTGTTCAGGAATAGAAAAACCATGGCGTTGAACCATTTTTATAGTGTCTTTGAACCTCTCCCATGTTTCATAGAATTACTCTCCCTCTTTTTCAAAAAAAATTTGGATACTCTTTTTAAGTGAAATTGTTTTGTGGCAGGGAAAGTATTTTTTGTAGAATTCCCTTTGTAGTTGGTACCAAGAGTTGATGGATGATGGTCTCAAATTGTTTAGCCAATTTTTAGCTCTATCATTTAAAGAAAAGGGAAATATCCTCATCTTAGCTGATTCTAGTTTATGTGGGGGACACATGGTTTCTACAATGTCATTGAACTCCTTAATTTGAAGGTAGGGCATTTTGGACTCCATTCCATGGAATGTGGGAAGATGGTTTAGGACATGGGGTTTAAAGATGTATTTGGAATATACTAAGGAGTTGTGTCTAATTAATGAGGGGGAATTGTTCTAGGAATGTGTGAGGTAGTCATTCATGGTTTGATCAACTGCATTCCCCAAGTTTGGGGCAGCCTCATTTGGGTTTCCATTTTGGTTTCCACCCGGGTTTCTGAGTTGGTTTCTTTGAAGAAATTCCATGTAAATGGGATCAATTTTGGACTCTAGATTATTAGGAATATTAGGATCTAATAGAAAGAGTTCCCTTGGTGTACTTGACTCCCCAACCCTATGACTATCCACCCTAACTAGACGGTTTGATTGATCGTGGGTGTAGGCAGACATGCGCCAAAAAAATGAGAAAGTGAAAAGATAAGAGATCTTGGGTGAGAATAAAAGAAATGGGGGATAATATAATGTGTGTTGAGATGAATTACTTGGGTCCCCAGAAATGGCACCAAAATTTGATTCACGCTCAAATTTTCCCTAAAGAAGAAGGTAGGACGGTACTTGTAGTCTAGCCTGGGTTGTCGAATCCTCAGAGACCTAAGAAGTACCTACAGACATGTACATTCTATGGATTGTTTTTGGCTATGAAAAGGCCAACATGGGTTGATTTTAATATGGTTTTAAATGAACTCTTAGAGACTTAAGTGAATTCAATTTAAAATAATGAGTTGATCCTAGGTTATCACTTGGGGTGGATTGGACGTATGCCCTTTTCAATTATTTCAATTTCTTATATTTGAGTTGAGTTCATTTAAGGAGATCAAAAAACTTCATCACATAATAATTTTATACCAAAAAACCATAATAATAATTACTTATACACTTGGTGGATCAAATTTATGAGCACTCCAAGGTAAAGGTTTGTATTAGCACTTGAAGTATGTGGCCTTAAAATTCAACAAGGGCGAAGAAGTTTTAAAATAATCAAATAAAAATCTCAATTAAAAGAAGTGAGTATACATTAATGGGGTGATAAATAACATCCAATCCAGCCCCTTACTACTCCTTTGGATCAACCCATAATTGGGTTATCCATCCATTGATTCTATGGTTTCAATGGAAGTCGGAAGTAGACTCATGAGGAAGGAATTGAAGAAGTAAAGGAAACAATAAAAAGAAAATGATCACTCCACCGTTGTGTGAATAATTTCACAATATTTAGTATGAATAAATTCACACCTTGAGGTAACAGTATCTAAGTGATATGGAGAAGAAAATAATAATAGTATTAGAAGAACTTTTATTAAGAAACTAGGATGAATTAAAACAACTTACATGTGAAGGAAGAACGTTACAAAGACAAATTGGCAGCATAACATTAAGATGAAAACAAAGGTCAAAGGGGATAAACTCCTCCACCACCACTACCTTAAATAAAAATTTTGGGAGCCATGGTTCGAGCCTCCAACAGGTCAAAATATCTCACTTGAGTATGGTAGGCCTAGGTTGGTGGAAAGTAAGGGAGAAGAGACTTTTCCACCCTTGACCCGAGGTGGCATCCAGCTTGCTTCCACCGAATAGATGCGCCTGTAAGACCTTCTAGATGGATGAATTGGAGTGGTACATAGAAGAAAAAAATTAATATACATATGTCCCCTAACCATATTTAAAGTTTCAGACCAAAATAGTTTAGTTTTAACGAGATATGTGTAAAATGGTGGGAAGTTTTTCTGGGCCTCAGAATCTGGCCTAGAATTATATCTTCAACTTGATATGCCTAAATAACCACAATGGAGGTAGAATAAGCACTGAATACTGAATAATTATTTGTTCCTATATATGTATTCTAGAATTCCACGAAATTTGGTCTTCATTGGGTTTGTAATGTGAGTCCCACATTCTCATCAGTGGGCTGGTGTCCAATATTCCTTCTCTAGAATTGCTTTCATTCATCTCCAAATATCTCCATCATAATTTAAGAATACTCCATTGATCCATGAATGAAAAATGTTCATATATAAGTTTATATACAGTTCACAAAATATAAAATTAAAATATGGATAATTACAATCCTTAAAATAAGATGAATCATTGGTCCTAAATTGGTGTACATTAGGCATGAAGTGCACAAATGATAAGAATGGATGTTCAAAATTAAAATCCACTAAATCAGGCCCATAAGATCAAAAATGATCATTTAATACCATTAAAATGTAATTAAAATGTGTATTTTTGTTGGATAGTCACCTTACCTCTACATTTAGAGCAGGTGCATGACCTCTTCCAATGTCACAACCGAGGTGATATGTGCATGACCCCATGCATGTTATTGACTAGGGTGAGATGGACATCGAGGATGGTGCCAATTTCATATATTACCTAGTAGAAATAGATAATCGGTAGGAGAGGACCCTGCATGGATTGATCATCCCCTTTTTTCATGTGTTGTGGTAGTACAAGAGCATGTAGGAGAGATCTTATGCATGGGAGAGCCAGATGCAAGCTCAGTATCCCAAACATTGTGGTTATTTTTTTCTTTATTGGGAAAAAAATATTTAAGGAGGGAATAATCAAGAGACCCTATTTTTACCTTTTAATACTTTTAAATATATCAAGTAATATTTTTGGAGGTAGATGCTGAGATGATGTAGGATTTCAAGTCCTGGTGTTCCCAAAATTAATTTTATAGAAATATTAAATATATTTTATATTATGCATAATTTTTTTTAAGAAAAATGGGATACATATTAAATTTAGTATTAGATAAAAAATATGATACCATAGTTGAATCTGTAACATGAGGTTTAACCTAGGCGTGACCTAAAGTTGGTTGGTGTGGGGGTGTTCAGATAGCGAGACAGCTGGTGAACGTTTGGATGTAGGACATGTCATTTGTGGTTTCCTCCCTTATGATTAAATGATTGAGAATGATCACCCCTATTTCTTTGATTTATGTTAAATCTATCCTTTTCATGTTCCTATGTATTAGTTTTCAATTAATTATTAAATTAATCCCCACTATGCCGTGTTTTCTCACCTTGGATACCGATCTAGTTCGTTGTCCAAGAACACTCATCCAGTAATAATTTCACCTTTTTTCTTCTACCTTTATACCAATCATTCTTTATGTTCTTTAACATTAGTCTAAATGGCCACAATTTGACATTTCCAGGTGGTATCAAGCTCGATCAGACCCCCAGATTCACAAAATATTTTCATGTGATGAACAAATCAGTGATCAAAGGATGAATTACGATGATTTTTTGGTTGTGGGTGATTGATTTATGGATATGTGATCTAAATAGGAATTGGACATGGTATGGGAGGAGTGTGATTCATGTAATAGTGTTGAATAAATTGACAAGAATCTAATTTTCGACCACCAGATGGCTATAACCTATGAATGGAACCTCCCACCTTTGATTTTTGGGTGAGAACCAAGTGGAATCGATGAGGGAAATGGTAGATCTGGGATCTGTGAAATGGATATAGGATTCTGTAAAAATCATGACTACACATAATATACTAAGATGAATACATGCCATGTAGTGCCCTTATGGATGTAGCGCTAGGGTTTTGGAAAAGTTATGGATCACACACAGTGTGGCTAGGACACACGCCATGTGACCCTCCCGGAGTAGATAGGTTATGTAACAGAAGAACATAGATAGCCATGACTAGAGTACATGATCAGTGTACACGGACACATCTAGTGTATATGGACATGGCCAAGAGAACTGGTAGGACCCTAGGTGGATGAGGCACACCATGTAGTCCCTTTACACACCATGTAGGGATACATGGGAAGTGATTCATGTATTGGAAAAGACACAACCATACAAAAGGATGGGACTAAACGTCATGTAGGTCCCCAACATCCTGTGTACCTTCTCTTTTTGAGTAATCTTTTAACTCTCATATCTCGTTCATTTGGACTCATATTTTGGTTTGATAGTATCTTATCTTGAGTTTTTTTCCATGTAGAATGCGATGGTAGCCTTTGTGGTGGATTTTGGGATATGATGCGAGGTGTTACAAGGGTGATGATTCTTTAAGCAGTGATCAATGATTAGATGAGATCTTTAGAGGGGTACCCCCTAATTCACTAGGTCACATACCTTCTATTTACTGAGTGGTACACCCTATCACACCAGGTAATATGTTCTATAACTACAGAGTGGTACCCCCATAATGCACTAGGGAGCAGTTCCTATATCTACTAAGTGGTACCCCCTATCACACTAGGGAGTAGGTCATCTATCTACTAAGTGGTACCCCATGATGGATGAGGGTGCATGTACTCTATCTACTGATGGTACCCCTCTGACGGACTAGGGCGCTGGTCTTCAATCTACTGAGTAGTTCCCCCTTGTCAGAATAGGCCGTAGGTTTTATATCTACTGAGTTGTACCCCCTATCAGATAGGGCGTGATTCCTCTATCTACTAAGTGTCACCCCTTAATGAAATAGGGTGCAAGTTCTCCATCTAATGAGTGTTACCCTTCTAACAGATTAGGGCACAGACCCTCTATCTACTAAGTGACACCCCCCCTGACACACCGGGGTGTGAGTCCTCTATCTATTGAGTGGGACCACCATGACATAGTAGGGTGTGGTTCCTCTATCTACTAAGTAGTAACCCCTAAAAGACTAGGGCTTGAGTCCTCTATCTACTGAGAGGTACCCCATGATGGACTAGGGAGTGAGTATTCTATCTACTGAGTGGTACCTTCTATGACATAGGGTGAAGGTCCTCTATTTACTAAGTAGTAACCCCCCCCCCCATTATATAGGGTGTGGGTTCTCCTTACGTTGAGTGGTACCCCTATTAGATAGGGAGAAAGTCCTATACTTAGAGATTGTGCCCCATCAACTATGCAATATGGTGGAAAGTTGTGGGTCCTCCACACAGTTACTTCTATAGTAGACACGCGAGGTACTAAGCAACATTGATGGACCTCTTGGAACTGATGTAAGACTCTTTTTTCTATGCTGGGCTATGAGATGGAGGTTTTCTTTCTCTCTCATCTAGGTTTCTTTTATGAATATTTATCCCTGTTGATTGGTTTCAATTCTCTCTTGATATGGTTTGAGCTTTCTATTCCTATCATGTCACTTACTGACCCCCCTTAAACTTTTAGGCTGTCCTATTAGGTATGTATATACTCACCCTACATGGGCTTAACCCACACATGTTTTTTCTTATACAAACAATGGATAGTTAGACGATGATTACAGAGGTGCATATAGATACAATGGTGCATTTGACCATGTATGATGGTTGGGGCTAGGAGATCTGGATCTGGGATCTCTCATCACTTTACTTTTTATTGTTTTTTCAGGTTGGGAAATATTTGGTTGGGTGTGTATTTTTTTGTTTTCTTTTTGAGATTATTTTTTCATACTCTTGTACTCTATAGAGGTTTCATATGCCTAGTTTATTCTCTAGATGTTCCATATTTTTTTATCATTCTTCTTCACTTCTGCATAGATATGGTTAGGTGTGTGTGTACAGGTACACTAGGAAAAGGCCTCCCATATTAGTTATGTCTTTTGACACTTTTCTCCTTCCCCTGGCCTAGGCAGCAAGCTTGGGGTAGTTTCGAAGTGAGCCTCATTGGGTCGGTTCATGAAATTAACACCAAAATTAAGGTGGACCATTTATTTAGTGTGTTAAAGCTAGTTAAATGGAAATATTTAGCAATTAAAGACTTTTAAATCTATGAAGAGATTGTTTTTTATACCCTTAAGGTTGAGATGGAGATTGGTGACTCTTAGTGATCTTGTTATTTTGGAGATAAAAATCATAAAATGGATTTTAATTCAGGAGGATCTATAGATGAATCTCATGGTAGAATGAAAAACAAACATTCCATGTGTCAAAAATATTGGAATAAGTATATCAGAAATTGTTTCAAGGGAAGAGGGAGATTCTTCAAGTGTGCGAAAGAGGGGCATTGAGCTAATTAATGTCAAAGAGAGATAAAGAAGCACACTGATGCAATAGAAAAAAATAAGGTTTATATCAACACTCAACCTATGGTATAGTGTTTCAACTACAAGTAACATGGGTATTATGTAAACTAATTTTCTAAGTCAAGGGGTTTCATAGACAATCAATGACAACAACCTCCAAATCCTAGAGATAATGGAAGGGAATATGTTATCACAATAGCTGAGGTGGATCCCAAAAAATATGTGGTGATAGCTACACTAGTTATTCATTCAAGAATAGAGGATGTAATTTTTGAATCTAGTTCTACTCATTCCTTCAAATCTTAAAAAATTTAGTTGAAATATTCAAATACCACCTCAAAACCCAGGGGTTGTGCTATATGTGAGAATAGAAAATTGATCAATTATTGCATCCCAAGTATATAAATATTCCCTAGTCAATTTTTGTGGACCGAACCTTCTATAAAATCTTTTCTTAATTCATTTAGTGGAGTTTTATGCTATATTAGTCATTAATTTACTTTACTTATATAAAGAGAACATTAACTATCAGGAGAGGTATACCACTCTTCAAATCCCAGGTCATCCTCCGATTCTGTACAAGTGTAAGGAGGAGGATGAATCTTCTTTGGATTCTTCTTATCAAGTGTGGATATTATTTAATTATGAGAAAGAATTACTATATCAAAAAATTGATTCAAATGAGAGATTCATGCTTGATAATATGACCATTGTGAGGGATTAGACTGATGTATTCCCTGAAGAGTTTCTTAATCCTCCACCCAACTAATAAGTTGAGTTATCAGATGATCTTATACCTAGATATCTACCCATATCCAAGACTCCTTATAGAATATACACCATTGAGAGGGATAAATTTAATATGTAATTATAAGATAATATAGATGAGGGTTTTATATGCCTGAGTGATTTACCATGGGGTTCCCCAATCATCTTTATTAAGAAGAAGGATAGGTTAATGTACCTATATATAGATTATCATGAGCTTAGAAAAATCATGATAAAGAACAAGTGTCCCCTGTCATATATAGATTAATTTCTTGATAAAATCTATGGGGCACAATATTTCTCGAAGGTGGAACTTCAATTGGGATATCACCAATTAAAGGTGATGAAGAAATATATTCACAATACTACATTTAAAATGAGGTGTGGACACTATGAGTTCATAGTGATTCACTTCAAAATAACTAATTATCCTGCAATATTTATTGAATTAACGAAGAGAGACTTTATATATTACCTTGAAAAATTTTTGTTAGACATTATGAATTATATTATGATATAATACAAAATTAAGGAGGAGTATAAGTAGAATTTGAATACTGTGCTAAAGAATTTTTGAAAGGAGAATATATATGAATAGTTCAGTAAATGTGATTTATGTATTGAGAAAGTATCATTATTGGGGTATGTTATCACTAGAAAAGTGATACATGTGGACCCTTCTAAGACATAGTAAATTTAGGGTGTCCTAGACTAGAATCTATAATGGTGTTCTATAGTTTATTTGGACTATTTGGGAATTATCAATGATTTCTGAGAAACTTCTCACAATAGTCAAACCCAATAACAAAGTTTACTCAAAACAAGGTAGAGTTTTTCTAGGCAGATGAATGTGAATATAGGTTCAATAAATTGAAAACAAGGCCTATCACTACACCAGTACTTATAGTACGCTCAAGTGGGTAAATTGTTTTGGTATATAGTGTTTCATAAATGAAGGGATTGAGTTGTGTAATAATGTATAATGATAAAGTGATAGAATATTCCTCAATGCAATTGAATTTTCATGAATAAAACAATCCAACACATGATCTATAGTGGATACAATGATCTTTACATTTAAAATCTATTGACATTATCTCTATAGAGAGAAGTGTGAAATATATACGGATCATAAGAGCCTCAAATATAAATTCACACATAAAGATCATAATATGACCCATAGATGGTGGTTATATTTGGTCAAGGAACATGAATTCTCAATCCACTATCATCATGAGGAAGAAAATAAAGGTGTAGATTCCATTAGTATAAAGGATTATGCAACCTTTTTAATGATGAGAAATGAGAAGGATCCTATATTTAAATACTTGTAATGGATGGACATGGGAATCATAAAAGATTGAGAACCTTCATTCCATTATCAAATTAATGCTAAACCATCCCTTTTAGAGAAGATAAAGGATGATCAAATAGATGATACAAAATAAGGTGAAACTATAAGAATAGGTAAATCCTTAGAGTTTAAAATTGATGAAGAATGAGTTGTATGATTTAGGAGATGACTATGTGTACCATAAAATCCTGAGATAAAGAGGGAGTTTTTGAATGATTAACATAGCTCGAACTTCTCCATCCACCCAAGGAGAATAAAAATATATCAAGAACTATGAGAAAACTATTTACAGGACAATATGAAAAAAGGTATCATAGAATATACATCAAAATTTCTAGTATGTTAGCAGGTAAAGGATGAAAGGAAAAAATCCAAGTGAAAGAGAAACCATTACCCATACCTATATGGAAATGGAAAAACATCTCCATAGACTTTATCACTGATATTATAAAGATATATAGAATAAATAATGATATATGGGTTATGGTGGACCATGTTACAAAGATAAATCACTTAATCTCTATTCGAGAAGACTTCTCACTCAATCAACTTGCAAGGATATACATTAGAGAAGTGGTGAGGCTACATGGAACATAATTATCAATTTTTTCTAATTGAGATAAGATATTTACCTCCATGTTTTAGAAGAGTCTTCAATGTGATATAAACACTGATATAAACTTCAATATGGCTTATCACCCCTAAAATAATGGCCAATATGAGTGAACTATCTAGACATTGGAAGATAAGTTGATAGCATACTCGATGAACTTAAAAGGGGGATAATATCAAAATCTTACTATGACTGAGTTCTCATATAATAATAGCTTTCAATAAAGCATAAAAATGTACCCATATGAACATATTTATGAGAATAGATGTAGAACATCTATGTGCTAGGATGAAGTTGGTGAACACTAGTTGTTGGGACCCAAACTAGTAGAGGAAATGGTAGAAAAGGCCAAGACCATTCAGCAACACATTAGGGATGATGAAAGTCAACAAAAGAGTTATGATGATAATAGTTGAGGATAAATAAAGTTTGAGGTTGAAGATAAAGTGTTCCATAACATATCTCTATGGAAGAGAGTCGTGAAATTTGAGAAGAAGGGAATGTTATGTCCCAAGTACATCATTATTTTTGAGAATATTGATCACATTAGAGTTTTGTCTTATCAACTAGCAATCCCACTAACCCTATCTCAATTAAATGATGTATTACAAGTATCCCACTTGAGGAAGTGCATACCAGATCCCTCACATATACTGAATTTTGAGGTGGTACATTTTGAAAATGATCTCTCTTATGAGGATAAGTCGGTGAAGATCTTGGATCATATAGATAACGTTTTATACCAAAAGATAATTAACATAGTCAAAGTAATATGGTGAAACCATAAGTATGAGGAGGTAACACGGGAACTATATAAATCCATGAAGTATAAGTAACCTCACTTATTTTCACCTAAGAATGTAAAACCAAATTTCAAGGATGAAATTTATTAAGGGGGAAGAATGTAACGACCCATAAATCATTAATGGACTTTTCATTTTGAATATATATTTTTTTCATACTTAGTAACATAATATTTTATAATTCACACACACCACATGATGAAATAAAAAATTATTATTATAATTTGAACATTACACTTAGAGATTAATATATGGCCATAATAATTGAAAAACTTAAAATAGGATAAAAATAGAAAATAAGATAACTAAAATATAAAAATTTAAGTCTGATCAATCCACCAGAATAGCCGTATAGTGACCCAAGATTTTCATATATAAAAATTACATCATTTTTTGATGAACATTCATTACATTTCACAAAAACACACCTCATTATTGTAAAGGTATAGTTTATTTAGAAACTTAGAAACATAAACAACTGGTTCATAGGTGAACTACATTATCTCCTACTATGTTCTTCATAACTAGAACCCTTCTTAGAAATATCATACATAATATATTTCTTCATAACATAAGTAAACAAGACATAAGAAAGGGTGATCTCATATTCTCTATAAGGGTAAATAAGGTAGATATATAGTCATAACATGAATATAAGGGTATAAGAACATAATCATAACATTTTATAACTATACCCTACATATCTAAGATAATAATACTAATTCATGGCATAAAGATTAGAATTCATAAGACATGAATCATAATGGAATCAAAGAACATGATCCATGAGAGAATAAAATTGGAATAAGACATAGATTTATGGAATACACATAAGAATAGAAAATCATTTCCATAGTAGTCAAGGCTCACTTCCATGTCTACCATAGTGAAATGGGTTCACTCCCTAAACCATCATAGTAGTCAATGTTCACTCTCATAACCATAATAGAGAACAAAGTCCCTTACTGAATTGGGTTTACTCCCCATTCTAGTTCTATGTATCTCATGAGATATTAATATTTACCTAATGTATTGGAGAGAGATATAGGTACCACCCATAACTTAATGAAAATGATACATATGTATGTCATAGGATCATAAAGCATTCATTAATATCACAACCCATGAAATGAAATGGGTTTCATACACATTTCATCATATCATAACCTATGTTAAAGAGATAAGTTTCATACTTATTTTATAATTTTATCATTTTATAACCTATTAAAAGAAGGGGGTTTCATAAGAATTTCCTCATGGTATAACTCATGGAAGAGAAACTGGTTTCATAAACATCATGCCATCATAAACATAAACTATTCAGTGAAAGAATAATAATGGTAACCTTGGAACATATTCCTTTTAAGTCATAGGTAACATCAACATATGTCATATTATATTAAAAAATATTTCAAAATATCATTTAAAATATTTCTTGAGGAAAATACCCTTTCTAATTTGAAAAACACTTTTTAAAAATTAAAACATTTTTAAAATCCTTCACTTTGAAAATAAAATTATATGATTATAAAGGAATCATCAAATAAATGATTGGTCATGATGGTGAGGAATTTAGTTCACACCGAACACATTAAAATGAAGTTTCCTTTCACATTTTTAGTAAAATCCAAATCGTCATTTTTCAGAAAATGATATGAAGACTCCTTTCAATTTTTTTTAAATAATTTAAACATGGGTAAAAAATTATTTAATAAATCATTTTTATAATTAAAAAAAATTTGAAAACACTTTTAGAAAACATGGTTTTTGTAGAAAAACAATTTCAATACCAAAGAGTGAAATAAAGATGATTTTTATTGAAAACATTATTTTGAACTCTTGAGTATATAAAGAGAGAAAAATAAAGGGAAAACATGTATTCTCATGACATAACCATAGGATAATAAAATTCATGAGTTTATTGAGAGATTAATTATAATATTTTATCATTGTAAACACAATCATACACAATCCCAATAAACGATGAGATTGTAACATAAAATCATTACCATATTGGTAAATTTATATTGTAAGCCTCATGAAGTAGTAACATTAAATGAACATTAAAATATCATGATAATAAATAAATTAATGATATTAAATGTCAAAGTGGATTTATATAAACCTTATAAATAATATTGTTTCATGATATAACATAAGTCTCAAGGAAAGAAAATTGAGACAAAAATCCATTACATTAAGTCTCAACTTACATGATACATGTTCAAACCTCATGTATAATAAATATAACTTTATTAAACATAAATAAAATATATGTAATTATATATATATATATATAATACCATATATTATTTTATTATGAACTTTTATTACCCATTTATTAACAATTCCATGTTAAAGTCACATTTCGGGCAATAACTGATTTGTTTTTCTTGTATGTTTTGATTTATTATTTTTGTTCCTATTACTTTGATTATGATTCTATAATCTCCATAATTTTAAACATGTTATAAATATAATATATACTCTGTGTATATTTTTTTAGAGTAATCCATAATATTTAGATATAGAATATGAAATACACCATTCATAGAGATAGTAGGTCGTACGTACACATAAACATTGTTTCCATTTTTTCAACATATTGAAAGAAATAAAGTTAAATAAAATATTAAAATTATATAATTATTTTTATATCATATTTATTACATATTTTTATTAAAATAATCTTTATTACCTTCCATATAAAGCGTGAATCAATCACATCGCTTTGTGAGGTAGTAGTTTGCCATACACACAAGCGATATTATTATATTCACATATAATAGAAGGTATAAAGGTATATGTGATATAATAATTACATAAGTATAATAATATAATAAATATATTATATAAACATTTAATCCATAATTATATCTAGTCATGATAGGTGGTGATGGAAAATGAGAAACATTAGTTCGTGGGGCAGTAGTCCTCCATACACACGAATGATGATTTTATATCCCATTTGATGTAAGAAGAGATGATTTTAGTTAATTACATTAATAAAAAAAATCTAAGTATATTAAAGATAATTAGGTTATTATATAATTATGGTTTAATTATAATTGAAGTTGGTTGAGGAATAAATAAATTAAAATGCTCTGTTAGGGGTGTTACCTCTTCTTTAGACAACTTCTTTTGGTTTGCACAAAAAGGATTCTTAGGTTGGTTTTATGAACAAAATAAGGCTTATAGGATGGTATTATGGAAGTAATTAAGTTATTTGGGAAGTTATTGGATTAAAAAAATGGTTTTGTAAGTGTTAAGAGGATAAGATAAGGGGTGGCCTTTTATAAGTGAGTCTAGTGACACACTTGTAATATTTTGAAAATAAAATGGTGTAACCATATTTTTCTCATTCCAAAAGGATCCAAATCAACAATTATAGATACTATAAGACATAATTTATAAATATGACCATAAAATTGGGTTTGGAAAAATTTTCGGTAATTTTTAACCCTTGTCTTTTTAGTTTAACCCCCTGGTAAACTCATTTTTACCTTAAGAGTAGTAAATAATTTTTACTGTTTTTAATATTCATTATGGTAAAAAATTACATTGAACATATTATATAATATAAATTATGATTATTAAAAATATATAATATATTTTTCTATGTTGAATTCATATAATTGGAAAATTTTAATTAAAAATTAATCTTGCAAACGCGATTAAAATGTGGTTTTCCAAACAAAAAATGTTCAAAAGTTTTAAAAGTTTTTATATCAAAATTCAATATGAAAATGATTCAAATGAAATAAATTGGATTAATTTATATATAATTGAATTAATTTTATTTTAAAACCATTTTAAAAAAATCAACCATATAAATTCATTAATTGAAAAGAAAGTTTTTAATAAAAACTAGTATTTTTAATTATTCACTGAAAAATTAACCTTTTCAAAAAATTCCCAAAAATTAACTATAATATAATTTTGAAATTATGATTTAAAAAATGAATTTTATTTTATAAAAATATTTTAATAAAAATTTCAAAAAATTATTTTATTATTGTTTAGAAAAGGAAATAAAATCTTTTTTTGAGAAAAAAGTATTTTCAAAACATCTAAAAACTTTATCGAAAATTAATTATTTTTATAAATATGTTTTATAAATATAAAACCATAATAATTAATGTTTTAATGGAATTTATTAATATTAATATTTCTAAGTTTAATTTTAATGTAATTAATGTCTTATTTAAAAAATAATTTTTATAGTTTTTTACAGTTTTTTAAAACTCAGCATTGTGTGTAACATAATATAAACTTGGTGTTTCATGTAAGTAAACCTATAAAATAAATTTAATTTATTCAAAATAAAAATAAATTCATGAAAAATCAGGGTGTTACATTTTCCCCCCTTAAAAATGAATTTCTTTCTCAAAAAACATCATTCCACTGGTTATTCCTTATTTGAAATATCATGCTGCAATAGCATGAACATTGAGTTCAATACACATGAAGTATAAATTATGTACTTCCTCAGGATAGATACATGGAACACATCATGAAATTTAGAGAAGTTTGGTGGAAGTGCCAACTGATAGGCTACCGTCCTGACATGATCAAAAATTTCAAATGGGTTGATATACCTAAGGCTTAGTTTTCTGTTATTTCCTAATATAATTACCTTATTCTATAGATAAATTATTAGAAACACCATTTCA
Source organism: Viscum album (assembly GCA_963277665.1). NCBI lineage: Eukaryota > Viridiplantae > Streptophyta > Magnoliopsida > Santalales > Viscaceae > Viscum > Viscum album. The sequence goes on from OY728119.1 coordinate 447,011,813, forward strand.
CCAACTTTAAATTCTAGATCATGATGATGATTATCAACATAAATTTTGTGCTGACTCTGAGATGACTTGATGTGTTTCGAAATAGCTCTAACCTTCTCTACAATTTCTTCAGCCATACCAGATCCTAATATATATTTTTCTCCAAATTCATCCCAACACATTTGAGCTCTACAATTCTTTCCTTAAAGGTATTTATACAGAACCATATAAAATCTGGAGTAAAATATATTGGTGTATGAAAACTCAACTAGAAGAAGGTGTTGATCCCAAACACTATTGAAATATATAGAATAAGATCTCATCATATCCTCTAGGGTTTTAATTCTTCTCTCATACTGACCATCATCTATAGATGATATGAAGTTTTAAAAATTAATTCCTCATCTAGAGAATATTGAAAAATTCACCCGAACTTAGAGGTAAACCTCATATCTCAATCAGACACAATGAAATTTTTTACTCTATAAAACTTTACCACATTATTAATGTATTTTATAGAAATATTGTAACGCCCTGACCCCAGTTTCCCAGAGTCGGTGCATTATTGCGTAACATTGGCATGATCACAAAAGATCATGTCTCAAAAGACCGATTAGTTTAGTAGCCTTGGAAACACTAGATACATTCATAAATGTTACATTACATCATAAAGTGAAAATCTACAATAACAAAGTCTCCATAGTCCACACTCATATACTCTTCTGACTATCCCTGCAGGTCATTCATAAAATACTTCTTCACATCCTGGAAAATATTAAAACATTGAAAGGGGTGAGCTCAGATGCTCAGTAAGGATAACAATATCGCGGAAGATTTCTTAAATAAACATTAACATTTAAGGCAATGTATAACTAAAAAAAAGGCCTTTTTAAACTTTAACTTCAGCAAAATATGGCAAAAATAAATTAAATAATGCCATTTACTTACTCGCATGGATATTCTAATAGTGGAATAATCACATGCAATATCAATAACCACTTTTATAATGATGGAATGCATAATGCCAGACTATCATAACCACATAGCCAAGGCCTCGTGCCAAGACCACAAATAAGATTTTGTCAAGGCCTCGTGCCAAGACACTAGTTTGTCTCATGAGACCTACCGATGCATCAAGGAGCTATAGCGGGCTCCACCCATCACTTATTAAGTCCAATGCATTCCTCATATGAACAGGTTTAAACATATCATAAACCATAACATAATTGTATCACATAAAACATGCATAAAGGAAACATAATATTCCCACACTTCAATCACAAGATATCAATACAACACATTGATGTAATAAAAACACTTTCAAAACCATTTCCAATACCAAAATTAAATAAAATTAAAACTTTGTATTTATTTTTTATTTTAAAAAGTTATGGCTTGTAAAGGAAGCCGAAACTCAAATAATGGTCACGACGGTGAAGAATTCATTGTCGCCGCATACGTATGACAAAAACATTCCATTTTTTCGTTTAGTAAAATGCTTCGTATAAAAAAGATTCCTTTTGTATAAACGTAAATGTCAAATGGGTTTATACACCGTATAAAAGAAAGTTGTGTATAAAACCAAATATGCCTCAATGAAAGGAGATTGAGACGAAGTCCTTACAAAGATCATTTTTAAAATAAAATAGATATATTATGTGTATTCACTATAAGTAAACATAAAGAAAGTACAAATAGAAGATAGTACATAATAATATCATGACATAATTTGAAAGTAGGATAGTAACCCAAAGAATGGAAATTGGGTTAAGAAATTCCCTTACCTCGTGTCTGAATTCACTCGACCGTTCTTTGATCTCCTGAATAATAAACTAGAGTTAATCTATACCTTCTTAAGAACCTTTTTCAAGTTCATTATTCCTTTTATATCACTTATTACCATGTCATGAACATTATGTAATTATTTAAGTTTATAACGGTCGTTTTGTCGATCTTAGGTACTTGAGTCAAAAATAAAATTCTTATAATTACAAGTTGTTCATGTGGTGATATATCCATTATATCCAGAATTATATTCATGATATAGATATCATATATCTCATATATATCCATTATATACATGCATTTATAATATTCCATAACGTTTAGAGGTAAGAAATGAAATGCACCGTTCATGGAGATGGTAAGCCGTACGTACGCATGAATGCTACTTTAATTTCTATTTCATATTTAATGAAATCATAATGATATAAAGTTATATTATAGTTCCAGTATAATATCATATATAATATCATTTACTCCATCCTTTATACATCCCACATATGTTATTAACGATTCAAATCACATTGAGGGGGCGGTAGTCCGCACTTCCTAAAATGAAAATATCGCGTTTACCCATAATGGAAACAATAAAGGTATGCCATAAATGAAAAATACATAACCTTAAGTAAAACATAAACATATTATATATCATGTATAAATAGAGTGACATCTTAATGTCCACCTTTGAAGGTGTTATATGAGTGTTGAACAATCATCGTTTCGTGAGGTAGAAATTCACCATCCACAGAAACAGTATGTTCTTTAACCATTAGATGTAGGTGTGTCTGAGTGTAGCTCGAATAATTATTATAACAACATCCTATTATATTGAGGATACTGGTTTTGTTACAAAATAAATGAATAAAAAGATTTTAGGGGGTTGGATAAAACAAAATAACATAAGCGAAGACATTACCTTAAAATCGGGTAACTCTTTTGATTTGAGCCAAAGGCTTCCTTGGGAAGCATTCTGCCAAAAGTGAGGCTTCTAGGAGTAAGGGAGGGAAGTTGGGAGAGTATTTGGGCAGAGTTTGGCCGAGCCAAAAGGCTTTGAAGGTGTGAATAAGGTGGTAGAGGTGGGGGCCTTTTATAAGAGGAGAGGAGGGGCACTCTTGGAAAGTAATGAAATGTTACTTTATTATACAATGCTTTTCGGATTCTAAAGGTCCCACAATTATATAATTCGAGTCTAAGGTGATAAGGGTTCTAAATATACTCATCCAATAGGCTTTGGACAAGTGTAATGCTTAGATTTTACATTATCCTTCCATTTTATTAAAATCGTTAATTAATGAGGTATTCGCTGCATCATCATGGTGTCATAAATAATTTAATTTATTTAATGTCTAAAAATTATAAAAAAATTATAATGATGTAGAAAATCTTTTTATATTTCTAATGATTATTTATAGTAAAAAATATTACTTGTATAACCCCATTTAAAAATTGTTTTAGTAAAACAACTTATGTTTTTGACATTTTTATTTTAACATTAAATAAAATGTTTTTAATGTCATTTTCCTACCAAAGTGGATCCATGGGGTCCCCAAGTTGAGCCATGGATTGTCTTGGTCGGCCATGACTCATCCAATAGGGGTAGGACAAGTGTAAAGGTATTTTCATATTTTTATAATATCATTTTTACCTTAAATTTCACTAATTACCTTTAATCTTGATTAATTAAACTTAAAAGTTACTATTCACCAAAAATTATTTTAATCCAATTAAACCAAATTTTACTTCCTAATGACAACCATTTATGTTGGATTTTTGAAAATAAAATCACAGAAGTGGTAATGTTTCATTTAAACAAAAAATCAGTTTTTAACTACCACTTAGTGGTTTCACTTTTCATCAAAAATTGAAGTTTTTCAGAACAATGCCAAAATTTCACCCTAAGCTATAATTGATATTCCGAATTCAAAAATGATGTCTATTTTAAAAAATTCCAAACATATAAGTTTCATTAATTAATTTTATAATTAATTCCCGCTGTCACAACAAATAGTGTGTTTTTAAGAAACAATATATATCAAAAGATTGACAATTGTTTATGTCTAATTTCAAATTGAAATTAATTATAATTAAAACCATTGGATAAAATGGTAAAAATATATTCTAATTATACTTTAAAACCACTCAATAGTATAATTTATCACTATAAATTATTTTTATTAAAAAAGTTGTTTTTAAGTATTTTTCACTATTCATAAAAAATTGGAAGTTCTCAGAAAAATACCAAAAATTCAACATAGGCTAATTTCGATATTCCGAATCCAAAAAAGGAGTCCATTTGGAAAGATAAAATTTATTAAATTTCAAAAATTAGGTATTACTATTCATAACGGCTACTTTGATTTGTTGTGACATGTGTTAGAACTCGAAGCTGCGTACAACACACGCTACTGTATTATTCAAAGAGATGTGTACCGTGGAAACTTGGGGTGTTACATTCTCCCCTCCTTTAATAAATTGTGTCCTCTCAATTTGAAAATGTTCTTCGAAAATAAAAGGTTGAAAATAGAAAATACCTTTGTGGAAAACCCACATCGGAAATAGGGTTAATAATAATATAACATTAAAAGAATGAAAGAGAAGTACAAAGGTCACCCGAGATAGCCCATACTAGGATTATATGAAAATATGGATATGGAACAAAAAAAACCATCAAGGTCTGATAGAGTTGTAGAAAACTGGATTAGGAGAAAGTTAACCATAAGAAAATCACAAACTTGTGATTGGTTAAACGGTCATTGAATCCCCAGTTGGAAAAGTTAACCGGAAAAGTATTTGTTTTAAGTTACATTTTATAAAGTTGAGGAATTTATTTAGAATATTTACTAAGAACGTAAGGGAATATACATACTTGTTATGTAGACTTTCATTCTTTAATAAATTTTTACCACAAACCCATCTTTCACTCTAAAAGGTAATAGAACTCAAAAATACTCTATTTATTCTAATTGTATATGGTTACAAATATTAACACATACCATTTAGATTAGTAAAACTATTTTGTAATAACCAGGGACTTCCTGTAGGCTAGTGGTAGGTAATAAAGGCCTGTCGCACTATGGTTGTGGGTTCGATTCCTGCAGCTTTGTCCGACGTGAAGGGTTATGCCCCACCCTGCAGGTTGTCCTTTTCCTAAAAATATAGTATTATAATATTCCAAAAATAATCTTCAGAAATTTTTTAACCTTAAACAATACTATTCAAAGTTCAACTTAACCAATCCCAACCTTTATAGTTATCCAAAATACCTCTTTCCAGACTTTCTTTAAAAGGTCTCTTAATTCCAAAATCAATTTATCAGATTCCCCAAAAAAAGTAAAGTTTCTCTTATTGTCACATACTAAAAATATGATTACCTTCATCATATTAAAACCTTAATGAAAAGAACAAGTATTACAGTACAATCCTTATATATATCACATTATTCTTATAACCAGAATATAATCCTTGAGTTCAAAAGCACCAATACATTAATTATTCCGCTTCAACTATAGTCGCAACAAAATATTGGCCTTGATCCCTTGGCCTTTTCTGAGGTAAGTTTCCCTGACGCTTAGGACATTCATTTGCATAATGACCCATTTCTCTACAATTGTAGCATTCAACATTGATAGCCTCTTTCTTTCCCTTGTAATCATGCGCCTGGTGACCTTTTTCTCCACATTTATAACAAACTCCCATTCCTTTTAGGCAAGTACCAGGGTGATTCTTCCCACAATTATCACATAATGGAAAATCCTTCTTTCCCTTTTTCCCTTTATCTGTCTCTTGTTCCACCGTTCTCTTCTTCTCTTGCTTTACTTTATTGTCATAAGATTTAAAGAATTCCTTTTTTGTCTTGATAGCACATGAGACAATGTCTTCGTACGACGAGAAGGTTTGTGAGACTAATGCTCGACGGAGAAATGGTTTTAACCCATCAAAGAAATTATCAATCTTACTTCTTGGGTTACGTATATAATCTGCAGCATGCCTCTCTAACCTTGTAAAGTTAGCCTCATACTTTGCGACATTCTCATCCTCCTTCTGCCTCAGACTTAGAAATTGCCTTTCCATATCTGCTCGATGGTCGCGAGGATAGTATTTTTCTAGGAAAACATCTTTGAACTCCCTCCATTCAATATTTGATACTTCATCATCTTCCTTTGTGTTTTGAATCAACGACCACCATTGATCGGCATCTCCAGTGAGGCGGTAAACTGCCATGATAACCTTCTCCCTTTCGCTACTCCCCAAGGTGTGGAATATTTTCTCTAAGGATTTTATCCATTGCTCAGCTACTAATGGATTTGTACCCCCATTAAATGTTGGCGGTCGTTGCCTCATGAAGCGGTCTAACATTGATCCTCCACGTTGCGGATCAGGGTGCTCCATACGAGTAAGGTTATTATTCATAACCTGAGTGAGTTGTCCCAGTATGGTAATAAGTTGATCAGCACCAGTTGTATCTCCAGCTCCACAATAATTATCATGAGCAGGAGGGAAATACCTACACGGATTGCGTGCATTGATACGGTTTCCATTCCTCCCACTAGGCGCCATTTATAAACAATGGAATAAACTAGATTAGTTTATGAATTAAAATACATAATTCCATACTTGTAAGAAACTTAACATAAATTGAACTATTTACGGATATAATCCATAATCATAAAAAGAAATTTTTTCTTTGAGGAAGTATAAAATCATAAACCCTTCATAATGGTTTGTAAAGAAAATGAGAATTATCATAAGCATATCCCCCGGGAGTGTCGTAACCAAGAGTGCAGCAAGGCCCGTTGTCGTGCACCAGTTCCCGTTCGAGTCTAGCTCAAAGCGGTGTTTTCAGGTTTTACCCCTAGGTACATCTGTGCCAGAGCCGCCTCTACCTGCTCGTATCCAGACAGGGATGTATCGCTCGGAAAACTCACAAGATCTCTATAATACCAAAATTCTAGGAAGTTCTTCTATACTAATCCTCAAAGTCTATCTTCGGGATATGTGCTCTAATCAGAGTTTATCTAAATCTAGCTTCCAAGGTTAGTACTAAACTGCATTTGATACCAACTGTAACGACCTGACCCCAGTTTCCCAGAGTCGGTGCATTATTGCGTAACATTGGCATGATCACAAAAGATCAAGTCTCGAAAGACCGATTAGTTTAGTAGCCTTGGAAACACTAGATACATTCATAAATGTTACATTACATCATAAAGTGAAAATCTACAATAAAAAAGTCTCCATAGTCCACACACATATACTCTTCTGACTATCCCTGCAGGTTATTCATAAAATACTTCTTCACATCCTGGAAAATATTAAAACATTGAAAGGGGTGAGCTCAGATGCTCAGTAAGGATAACAATATCGCGAAAGCTTTCATAAATAAACATTAACATTTAAGGCAATGTATAACTAAAACAAAAGCCTTTTTAAACTTTAACTTCAGCATAATATGGCAAAAATAAATTAAATAATGACATTTACTTACTCTCATGGATATTCTACTAGTGGAATAATCACATGCAATATCAATAACCACTTTCATAATGATGGAATGCATAATGCCAGACTATCATAACCACATAGCCAAGGCCTCATGCCAAGACCACAAATAAGATTTTGTCAAGGTCTCGTGCCAAGACACTAGTTTGTCTCAAGAGACCTACCGATGCATCGAGGAGCTATAGCGGGCTCCACCCGTCACTTATTAAGTCCAATGCATTCCTCATATGAACAGGTTTAAACATATCATAAACCATAACATAATTGTATCACATAAAACATGCATAAAGAAAAAATAAGATTCCCACACTTCAATCACAAGATATCAATACAACACATTGTTGTAATAAAAACACTTTCAAAACCATTTCCAATACCAAAATTAAAGAAAATTAAAACTTGGTATTTATTTTTCATTTTAAAAAGTTATGGCTTGTAAAGGAAGCCGAAACTCAAATAATGGTCATGAAGGCGGAGAATTCGTTGTCGCCGCATACGTACGACAAAAACATTCCATTTTGTCATTTAGTAAAACGCTTCATATAAAAAAGATTCCTTTTGGATAAACGTAAAAGTCAAAGGGGTTTATACACCGTATAAAAGAAAGTTGTGTATAAAACCAAATATGCCTCAATGAAAGGAGATTGAGACGAAGTCCTTACAAAGATCATTTTTAAAATAAAATAGATCTATTATGTGTATTCACTATAAGTACACATAAATAAATTACAAATACAAGATAGTACATAATAATATCATGACATAATTTGAAAGTAGGATATTAAACCAAAGAATGGAAATTGGGTTAAGAAATTCCCTTACCTCGTGTCCGAATTCACTCGACCGTTCTTTGATCTCCTGAATAATAAACTAGAGTTAATCTCTACCTTCTTAAGAACCTTTTTCAAGTTCATTATTCCTTTTATATCACTTATTACCATGTCATGAACATTATGTAATTATTTAAGTTTATAACGGTCGTTTTGTCGATCTTAGGTACTTGAGTCAAAAATAAAATTCTTATAATTACAAGTTGTTCATGTGGTGATATATCCATTATATCCAGAATTATATTCATGATATAGATATCATATATCTCATATATATCCATTATATACATTCATTTATAATATTCCATATCGTTTAGAGGTAAGAAATGAAATGCACCGTTCATGGAGACGGTAAGCCGTACGTACGCATGAACGCTACTTTAATTTCTATTTCGTATTTAATGAAATCATAATGATATAAAGGTATATTATAGTTCCAATATAATATTATATATAATATCATTTACTCCATCCTTTATACATCCCACATATGGTATTAACGATTCAAATCACTTTGAGGGGGCGGTAGTCCGCACTTCCTAAAATGAAAATATCGCGTTTACCCATAATGGAAACAATAAAGGTTTGCCATTAATGAAAAATAAAGAACCTTAAGTAAAACATAAACATATTATATATCATGTATAAATAGAGTGACATCTTAATGGCCACCTTTGAAGGTGTTATATGAGTGTTGAACAATCATCGTTTCGTGAGGCAGAAATTCACCATCCACAGAAACAGTATGTTCTTTAACCATTAGATGTAGGTGTGTGTGAGTGTAGATAGAATAATTCTTATAAAAACATCCAAGTATATTGAGGATACTGGTATTGTTACAAAATAAATGAATAAAAATATTTTAGGGGGTTGGATAAAACAAAATAACATAAGCGAAGACATTACCTTAAAATCGGGTAACTCTTTTGATTTGAGCCAAAGGCTTCTTTGGGAAGAATTCTGCCCAAAGTGAGGCTTCTGGGAGTAAGGGAGGGAAGTTGGAAGAGTATTTGGTCAGAGGTTGGCCGAGCCAAAAGGATTTGAAGGTGTGAATAAGGTGGTAGAGTTGGGGGCCTTTTATAAGAGGAGAGGAGGGGCACTCTTGGAAAGTAATGAAATGTTACTTTATTATAAAATGCTTTTCGGATTCTAAAGGTCCCACACTTATATAATTCGAGTCTAAGGTGATAAGGGTTCTAAATATACTCATCCAATAGGCTTTGGACAAGTGTAATGCTTAGATTTTACATTATCCTTCCATTTTATTAAAATCGTTAATTAATGAGGTAATCGCTGCATCATCATCGTGTCATAAATAATTTAATTTATTTAATGTCTAAAAATTATAAAAAAATTATAATGATGTATAAAATCTTTTTATCTTTCTAATTAATATTTATAGTAAAAAATATGACTTGTATAATCCCATTTAAAAATTGTTTTAGTAAAACAACTTATGTTTTTGACATTTTTATTTTAACATTAAATAAAATGTTTTTAATGTCATTTTCCTACCAAAGTGGCTCCATGGGGTCCCCAAGTTGACCCATGGATTGTCTTGGTCGGCCATGACTCATCCAATAGGGGTAGGACAAGTGTAAAGGTATTTTCATATTTTTATAATATCATTTTTACCTTAAATTTCACTAATTACCTTTAATCTTGATTAATTAAACTTAAAAGTTACTATCCACAAAAAATTATTTTAATCCCATTGAACCACATTTTACTTCCTAATGACAACCATGTATGTCGGATTTTTGAAAATCAAATCACAGATGTGGTAATGTTTCATTTAAACAAAAAATCAGTTTTTAACTACCACTTAGTGGTTTCACTATTCATCAAAAATTGAAGATTTTCAGAACAATGCCAAAATTTCACCCTAAGCTATAATTGATATTCCCAATTAAAAAATGATGTCTATTTTACAAAATTACAAACATATAAGTTGCATTAATTAATTTTATAATTAATTCCCGTTGTCACAACAAATAGCGTGTTTTTAAGAAACAATATATATCAAAAGATTGACAATTGTTTGTGTCTAATTTCAAAGTGAAATTAATTATAATTAACACTATTGGATAAAATGGTAAAAATATATTCTAATTAAACTTTAAAACAAATCAATAGTATAATTTATCACTATAAATTATTTTGATTAAAAAAGTTGTTTTTAAGTATTTTTCACTATTCATAAAAAATTGGAAGTTCTCAGAAAAATACCAAAAATTCAACATAGGCTAATTTCGATATTCTGAATCCAAAAAAGGAGTCCATTTGGCAAGATAAAATTTATAAAATTTCAAAAATTAGGTATTACTATTCATAACGGCTACTTTGATTGGTTATGGCATGTGTTAGAACTCGAAGCTGCGTACAACACACGCTACTGTATTATTCAAAGAGATGTGTACCGTGGAAACTTGGGGTGTTACATTCTCCCCTCCTTCAATAAATTGTGTCATCTCAATTTGAAAATGTTCTTCGAAAATAAAAGGTTGAAAATAGAAAATACCTTTGTGGAAAACCCACATCGGAAATAGGGTTAATAATAATATAACATTAAAATAATGAAAGAGAAGTACAAAGGTCACCGGAGATAGCCCATACTAGGATTATATGAAAATATGGATATGGAAGAAAAACAAACCATCAAGGTCTGATGGAGAGTTGTAGAAAACTGGATTAGGAGAAAGTTAACCATAAGAAAATCACAAACTTGTGATTGGTTAAACGGTCATTGAATCCCCAGTTGGAAAAGTTAACCGGCAACGTTTTTGTTTTAAGTCACATTTTATAAAGTTGAGGAATTTATTTAGGAGATTTACTAAGAAAGTAATGGAATATACATACTTGTTATGTAGACTTTCATTCTTTAATAAATTTTTACCACAAACCCATCTTTCACTCTAAAAGGTAATAGAACTCAAAAATACTCTATTTATTCTAATTGTATATGGTTACAAATATTAACACATACCATTTATATTAGTAAAACTATTTTTTAATAACCAGGGACTTCCTGTAGGCTAGTGGTAGGTAATAAAGGCATGTCGCACTATGGTTGTGGGTTCGATTCCTGCAGCTTTGTCCGACGCGAAGGGTTATGCCCCACCCTGCAGGTTGTCCTTTTCCTAAAAATATAGTATTATAATATTCCAAAAATAATCTTCAGAAATGTTTTAACCTTAAACAATACTATTCAAAGTTCAACTTAATCAATCCCAACCTTTATAGTTATCCAAAATACCTCTTTCCAGACTTTCTTTAAAAGGTCTCTTAATTCCAAAATCAATTTATCAGATTCCCCAAACAAAGTAAAGTTTCTCTTATTGTCACATACTAAAAATATGATTACCTTCATCATATTAAAACCTTAATGAAAAGAACAAGTACTACAGTCAATCCTTATATATATCACATTATTCTTATAACCAGAATATAATCCTTGAGTTCAAAAGCACCTATACATTAATTATTCCGCTTCAACTGTAGTCGCAACAAAAGATTGGCCTTGATCCCTTGGCCTTTTCTGAGGTAAGTTTCCCTGACGCTTAGGACATTCATTTGCATAATGACCCATTTCTCTACAATTGTAGCATTCAACATTGATAGCCTCTTTCTTTCCCTTGCAATCATGCGCCTGGTGACCTTTTTCTCCACATTTATAACAAACTCCCATTCCTTTTAGGCAAGTACCAGGGTGATTCTTCCCACAATTATCACATAATGGAAAATCCTTCTTTCCCTTTTTCCCTTTATCTGTCTCTTATTCCACCGTTCTCTTCTTCTCTTGCTTTACTTTATTGTCATAAGATTTAGAGAATTCCTTTTCTGTCTTGATAGCACATGAGACAATGTCTTCATACGACGAGAAGGTTTGTGAGACTAATGCTCGACGAAGAAATGGTTTTAACCCATCAAAGAAATGATCAATCTTACTTCTTGGGTTACATATATAATCTGCAGCATGCCTCGCTAACCTTGTAAAGTTAGCCTCATACTTTGCGACATTCTCATCCTCCTTCTGCCTCAGACTTAGAAATTGCCTTTCCATATCTTCTCGATGGTCGCGAGGATAGTATTTTTCTAGGAAAAGATCTTTGAACTCCCTCCATTCCATATTTGATACTTCATCATCTTCCTTTGTGTTTTGAATCAACGACCACCATTGATCGGCATCTCCAGTGAGGCGGTAAACTGCCATGATAATCTTCTCCCTTTCGCTACTCCCCAAGGCGTGGAATATTTTCTCTAAGGAGTTTATCCATTTCTCAGCTACTAATGGATTTGTACCCCTATTAAATGTTGGCGGCCGTTGCCTCATGAAGCGGTCTAACATTGATCCTCCACGTTGCGGATCAGGGTTCTCCATACGAGTAAGGTTATTATTCATAACCTGAGTGAGTTTTCCCAGTATGGTAATAAGTTGATCAGCACCAGTTGTATCTCCAGCTCCACAATAATTATCATGAGAAGGAGGGCAATCCCTACACGGATTGCGTGCATTGATACGGTTTCCATTCCTCCCAATAGGCACCATTTCTAAACAATGGCATAAACTAGATTAGTTTGTGAATTAAAATACATAATTCCATACTTGTAAGAAACTTAACATAAATTGAACTATTTACGGATATAATCCATAATCATAAAAAGAAATTTTTTCTTTGAGGAAGTATAAACTCATAAACCCTTCATAATGGTTTGTAAATAAAATGAGAATTATCATAAGCATATCCCCCGGGAGTGTCGTAACCAAGAGTGCAGCAAGGCCCGCTGTTGTGCACCAGTTCCCGTTCGAGTCTAGCTCAAAGCGGTGTTTTCAGGTTTTACCCCTAGGTACATCTGTGCCAGAGCCGCCTCTACCTGCTCGTATCCAGACAGGGATGTATCACTTGGAAAACTCACAACATCTCTATAATACCAAAATTCTAGGAAGTTCTTCTATACTAATCCTCAAAGTCTATCTTCGGGATATGTGCTCTAATCAGAGTTTATCTAAATCTAGCTTCCAAGGTTAGTACTAAACTGCCTTTGATACCAACTATAACGCCCTGACCCCAGTTTCCCAGAGTCGGTGCATTATTGCGTAACATTGGCATGATCACAAAAGATCATGTCTCGAAAGACCGATTAGTTTAGTAGCCTTGGAAACACTAGATACATTCATAAATGTTACATTACATCATAAAGTGAAAATCTACAATAACAAAGTCTCCATAGTGCACACTCATATACTCTTCTGACTATCCCTACAGGTCATTCATAAAATACTTCTTCACATCCTGGAAAATATTAATACATTGAAAGGGGTGAGCTCAGATGCTCAGTAAGGATAACAATATCGCGGAAGCTTTCGTAAATAAACATTAACATTTAAGGCAATGTATAACTAAAACAAAAGCCTTTTTAAACTTTAACTTCAGCATAATATGGAAAAAATAAATTAAATAATGTCATTTACTTACTCGCATGGATATTCTACTAGTGGAATAATCACATGCAATATCAATAACCACTTTCATAATGATGGAATGCATAATGCCAGACTATCATAACCACATAGCCAAGGCCTCGTGCCAAGACCACAAATAAGATTTTGTCAAGGCCTCGTGCCAAGACACTAGTTTGTCTCATGAGACCTACTGATGCATCGAGGAGCTATAGCGGGCTCCACCCGTCACTTATTAAGTCCAATGCATTCCTCATATGAACAGGTTTAAACATACCATAAACCATAACATAATTGTATCACATAAAACATGCATAAAGGAAAAATAAGATTCCCACACTTCAATCACAAGATATCAATACAACACATTGTTGTAATAAAAACACTTTCAAAACAATTTCCAATACCAAAATTAAAGAAAATTAAAACTTTGTATTTATTTTTCATTTTAAAAAGTTATGGCTTGTAAAGGAAGTCGAAACTCAAATAATGGTCACAATGGCGGAGAATTCGTTGTCGCCGCATACGTACGACAAAAACATTCCATTTTGTTGTTTAGTAAAACGCTTCATATAAAAAAGATTCCTTTTGGATAAACGTAAAAGTCAAAGGGGTTTATACACCTTATAAAAGAAAGTTGTGTATAAAACCAAATATGCCTCAATGAAAGGAGATTGAGAAGAAGTCCTTACAAAGATAATTTTTAAAATAAAATAGATCTATTATGTGTATTCACTATAAGTACACATAAAGAAAGTACAAATACAAGATAGTACATAATAATATCATGACATAATTTGAAAGTAGGATATTAAACTAAAGAATGGAAATTGGGTTAAGAAATTCCCTTACCTCGTGTCCGAGTTCACTCGACCGTTATTTGATCTCCTGAATAATAAACTAGAGTTAATCTCTACCTTCTTAAGAACCTTTTTCAAGTTCATTATTCCTTTTATATCACTTATTACCATGTCATGAACATTATGTAATTATTTAAGTTTATAACGGTCGTTTTGTCGATCTTAGGTACTTGAGTCAAAAATAAAATTCTTATAATTACAAGTTGATCATGTGGTGATATATCCATTATATCCAGAATTATATTCATGATATAGATATCATATATCTCATATATATCCAGTATATACATGCATTTATAATATTCCATAACGTTTAGAGGTAAGAAATGAAATGCACCGTTCATGGAGACGGTAATCCGTACGTACGCATGAACGCTACTTTAATTTCTATTTCATATTTAATGAAATCATAATGATATAAAGGTATATTATAGTTCCAGTATAATATCATTTACTCCATCCTTTATACATCCCACATCTGGTATTAACAATTCAAATCACATTGAGGGGGCGGTAGTCCGCACTTCCTAAAATGAAAATATCGCGTTTACCCATAATGGAAACAATAAAGGTATGCCATAAATGAAAAATACAGAACCTTAAGTAAAACATAAACATATTATATATCATGTATAAATATAGTGACATCTTAATGGCCACCTTTTAAGGTGTTATATGAGTGTTGAACAATCATCGTTTCGTGAGGTAGAAATTCACCATCCACAGAAACAGTATGTTCTTTAACCATTAGATGTAGGTTTGTGTGAGTGTAGCTCGAATAATTCTTATAACAACATCCTAGTATATTTAGGATACTGGAGTTGTTACAAAATAAATGAATAAAAAGATTTTAGGGGGTTGGATAAAACAAAATAACATAAGCGAAGACATTACCTTAAAATCGGGTAACTCTTTTGATTTCAGCCAAAGGCTTCCTTGGGAAGAATTATGCCCAAAGTGAGGCTTCTAGGAGTAAGGTAGGGAAGTTGGGATATTATTTGGGCAGTGGTTGGCCGAGCCAAAAGGCTTTGACGGTGTGAATAAGGTGGTAGAGGTGGGGACCTTTTATAAGAGGAGAGGAGGGGCACTCTTGGAAAGTAATGAAATGTTACTTTATTATACAATGCTTTTCGGATTATAAAGGTCCCACACTTATATAATTAGAGTCTAAGGTGATAAGTGTTCTAAATATACTCATCCAATAGGCTTTGGACAAGTTTAATGCTTAGATTTTACATTATCCTTCCATTTTATAAAAATCGTTAATTAATGAGGTAATCGCTGCATCATCATGGTGTCATAAATAATTTAATTTATTTAATGTCTAAAAATTGTAAAAAAATTATAATGATGTATAAAATCTTTTTAGCTTTCTAATGAATATTTATAGTAAAAAATATGGCTTGTATAACCCCATTTAAAAATTGTTTTAGTAAAACAACTTACGTTTTTGACATTTTTATTTTAACATTAAATAAAATGTTTTTAATGTCATTTTCCAACCAAAGTGGCTCCATGGGGTACCCAAGTTGACCCATGGATTTTCTTGGTCGGCCATGACTCATCCAATAGGGGTAGGACAAGTGTAAATTTATTTTCATATTTTTATAATATCATTTTTACCTTAAATTTCACTAATTACCTTTAATCTTGATTAATTAAACTTAAAATTTACTATTCACCAAAAATTATTTTAATCCCATTGAACCACATTTTACTTCCTAATGACAACCATGTATGTCGGATTTTTGAAAATCAAATCACAGAAGTGGTAATGTTTCATTTAAACAAAATATCAGTTTTTAACTACCACTTTGTGGTTTCACTATTCAACAAAAATTGAAGTTTTTCAGAACAATGCCAAAATTTCACCCTAAGCTATAATTGATATTCCGAATTCAAAAATGATGTCTATTTTAAAAAATTCCAAAAATATAAGTTGCATTAATTAATTTAATAATTAATTCCCGCTTTCACAACAAATATCGTGTTTTTAAGAAACAATATATATCAAAAGATTGATAATTGTTTATGTCTAATTTCAAAGTGAAATTAATTATAATTAACACCATTGGATAAAATGGTAAAAATATATTCTAATTATACTTTAAAACCACTCAATA
This sequence comes from Viscum album, assembly GCA_963277665.1. NCBI lineage: Eukaryota > Viridiplantae > Streptophyta > Magnoliopsida > Santalales > Viscaceae > Viscum > Viscum album. The sequence goes on from OY728119.1 coordinate 447,028,347, forward strand.
GTATAATTTATCACTATAAATTATTTTGATTAAAAAAGTTGTTTTTATGTATTTTTCACTATTCATAAAAAATTGGAAGTTCTCAGAAAAATACCAGAAATTCAACATAGGATAATTTTGATATTCCGAATCCAAAAAAGGAGTCCATTTGGCAAGATAAAATTTATAAAATTTCAAAAATTAGGTATTACTATTCATAACGGCTACTTTGATTGGTTGTGGCATGTGTTAGAACTCGAAGCTGCGTACAACACACGCTACTGTATTATTCAAAGAGATGTGTACCGTGGAAACTTGGGGTGTTACATTCTCCCCTCCTTCAATAAATTGTGTCCTCTCAATTTGAAAATGTTATTCGAAAATAAAAGGTTGAAAATAGAAAATACCTTTATGGAAAACCCACATCGGAAATAGGGTTAATAATAATATAACATTAAAAGAATGAAAGAGAAGTACAAAGGTCACCCGAGATAGCCCATACTAGGATTATATGAAAATATGGATATGGAAGAAAAACAAACCATCAAGGTCTGATGGAGAGTTGTAGAAAACTGGATTAGGAGAAAGTTAACCATAAGAAAATCACAAACTTGTGATTGGTTAAACGGTCATTGAATCCCCAGTTGGAAAAGTTAACCGGCAACGTTTTTGTTTTAAGTTACATTTTATAAAGTTGAGGAATTTATTTAGGAGATTTACTAAGAACGTAAGGGAATATAAATACTTGTTATGTAGACTTTCATTCTTTAATAAATTTTTACCACAAACCCATCTTTCACTCTAAAAGGTAATAGAACTCAAAAATACTCTATTTATTCTAATTGTATATGGTTACAAATATTAACACATGCCATTTAGATTAGTAAAACTATTTTGTAATAACCAGAGACTTCCTGTAGGCTAGTGGTAGGTAATAAAGGCCTGTCGCACTATGGTTGTGGGTTCGATTCCTGCAGCTTTGTCCGACGTGAAGGGTTATGCCCCACCCTGCAGGTTGTCCTTCTCCTAAGAATATATTATTATAATAGTCCAAAAATAATCTTCAGAAATGTTTTAACCTTAAACAATACTATTAAAAGTTCAACTTAATCAATCCCAACCTTTATAGTTATCCAAAATACCTCTTTCCATACTTTCTTTAAAAGGTCTCTTAATTCCAAAATCAATTTATCAGATTCCCCAAACAAAGTAAAGTTTCTCTTATTGTCACATACTAAAAATATGATTACCTTCATCATATTAAAACCTTAATGAAAAGAAAAAGTACTACAATACAATCCTAATATATATATCACATTATTCTTATAACCAGAATATAATCCTTGAGTTCAAAATCACCAATACATTAATTATTCCACTTCAACTATAGTCGCAACAAAAGATTGGCCTTGATCCCTTGGCCTTTTCTGAGGTAAGTTTCCCTGACGCTTAGGACATTCATTTGCATAATGACCCATTTCTCTACAATTGTAGCATTCAACATTGATAGCCTCTTTCTTTCCCTTGCAATCATGCGCCTGGTGACCTTTTTCTCCACATTTATAACAAACTCCCATTCCTTTTAGGCAAGTACCAGGGTGATTCTTCAAACAATTATCACCTAATGGAAAATCTTTCTTCCCCTTTTTCCCTTTATCTGTCTCTTGTTCCACCGTTCTCTTCTTCTCTTGCTTTACTTTATTGTCATAAGATTTAGAGAATTCCTTTTCTGTCTTGATAGCACATGAGACAATGTCTTCGTACGACGAGAAGGTTTGTGAGACTACTGATCGACGGAGAAATGGTTTTAACCCATCAAAGAAATGATCAATCTTACTTCTTGGGTTACGTATATAATCTTCAGCATGCCTCGCTAACCTTGTAAAGTTAGCCTCATACTTTGCGACATTCTCATCCTCCTTCTGCCTCAGACTTAGAAATTGCCTTTCCATATCTGCTCGATGGTCGCGAGGATAGTATTTTTCTAGGAAAAGATCTTTGAACTCCCTCCATTCCATATTTGATACTTCATCATCTTCCTTTGTGTTTTGAATCAACGACCACCGTTGATCGGCATCTCCAGTGAGGCGGTAAACTGCCATGATAACCTTCTCCCTTTCGCTACTCCCCAAGGCGTGGAATATTTTCTCTAAGGAGTTTATCCATTGCTCAGCTACTAATGGATTTGTACCCCCATTAAATGTTGGCGGTCGTTGCCTCATGAAGCGGTCTAACATTGATCCTCCACGTTGCGGATCAGGGTGCTCCATATGAGTAAGGTTATTATTCATAACCTGAGTGAGTTGTCCAAGTATGGTAATAAGTTGATCAGCACTAGTTGTATCTCCAGCTCCACAATAATTATCATGAGCAGGAGGGTAATCCCTACACGGATTGTGTACATTGATACGGTTTCCATTCCTCCCACTAGGTGCCATTTCTAAACAATGGCATAAACTATATTAGTTTATGAATTAAAATACATAATTCCATACTTGTAAGAAACTTAACATAAATTGAACTATTTACGGATATAATCCATAATCATAAAAAGAAATTTTTTTTTTGAGGAAGTATAAACTCATAAACCCTTCATAATGGTTTGTAAAGAAAATGAGAATTATCATAAGCATATCCCCCGGGAGTGTCGTAACCAAGAGTGCAGTAAGGCCCGCTGTCGTGCACCAGTTCCCGTTCGAGTCTAGCTCAAAGCGGTGTTTTCAGGTTTTACCCCTAGGTACATCTGTGCCAGAGCCGCCTCTACCTGCTCGTATCCAGACAGGGATGTATCGCTCAGAAAACTCACAACATCTCTATAATACCAAAATTCTAGGGAGTTCTTCTATACCAATCCTCAAAGTCTATCTTCGGGATATGTTCTCTAATCAGAGTTTATCTAAATCTAGCTTCCAAGGTTAGTACTAAACTGCCTTTGATACCAACTGTAACGCCCTGACCCCAGTTTCCCAGAGTCGGTGCATTATTGCGTAACATTGGCATGATCACAAAAGATCAAGTCTCGAAAGACCGATTAGTTTAGTAGCCTTGGAAACACTAGATACATTCATAAATGTTACATTACATCATAAAGTGAAAATATACAATAACAAAGTCTCCATAGTCCACACTCATATACTCTTCTGACTATCCCTGCCGGTCATTCATAAAATAGTTCTTCACATCCTGGAAAATATTAAAACCCTGAAAGGGGTGAGCTCAGATGCTCAGTAAGGATAACAATATCGCGGAAGATTTCGTAAATAAACATTAACATTTAAGGCAATGTATAACTAAAACAAAAGCCTTTTTAAACTTTAACTTCAGCATAATATGGCAAAAATAAATTAAATAATGTCATTTACTTACTCGCATGGATATTCTACTAGTGGAATAATCACATGCAATATCAATAACCACTTTCATAATGATGGAATGCATAATGTCAGACTATCATAACCACATAGCCAAGGCCTCGTGCCAAGACCACAAATAAGATTTTGTCAAGGCCTCGTGCCAAGACACTAGTTTGTCTCATGAGACCTACCGATGCATCGAGGAGCTATAGCAGGCTCCACCCGTCACTTATTAAGTCCAATGCATTCCTCATATGAACAGGTTTAAACATATCATAAACCATAACATAATTGTATCACATAAAAAATGCATAAAGGAAAAATAAGATTCCCACACTTCAATCACAAGATATCAATACAACACATTGTTGTAATAAAAACACTTTCAAAACCATTTACAATACCAAAATTAAATAAAATTAAAACTTTGTATTTATTTTTCATTTTAAAAATTTATGGCTTGTAAAGGAAGTCGAAACTCAAATAATGGTCACGACGGCAGAGAATTCGTTGTCTCCGCATACGTACGACAAAAACATTCCATTTTGTCGTTTAGTAAAAGGCTTCGTATAAAAAAGATTCCTTTTGGATAAATGTAAAAGTCAAAGGGGTTTATACACCGTATAAAAGAAAGTTGTGTATAAAACCAAATATGCCTCAATGAAAGGAGATTGAGATGAAGTCCTTACAAAGATCATTTTTAAAATAAAATAGATCTATTATGTGTATTCACTATAAGTACACATAAAGAAAGTACAAATACAAGATAGTACATAATAATATCATGACATAATTTGAAAGTAGGATATTAAACCAAAGAATGGAAATTGGGTTAAGAAATTCCCTTACCTCGTGTCCGAATTCACTCGACCGTTCTTTGATCTCCTGAATTATAAACTAGAGTTAATCTCTACCTTCTTAAGAACCTTTTTCAAGTTCATTATTCCTTTTATATCACTTATTACCATGTCATGAACATTATGTAATTATTTAAGTTTATAACGGTCGTTTTGTCGATCTTAGGTACTTGAGTCAAAAATAAAATTCTTATAATTACAATTTGTTCATGTGGTGATATATCCATTATATCCAGAATTATATTCATGATATAGATATCATATATCTCATATATATCCAGTATATACATGCATTTATAATATTCCATAACGTTTAGAGGTAAGAAATGAAATGCACCGTTCATGGAGACGGTAAGCCGTACGTACGCATGAACACTACTTTAATTTATATTTCGTATTTAATGAAATCATAATGATATAAAGGTATATTATAGTTCCAGTATAATATCATATATAATATCATTTACTCCATCCTTTATACATCCCACATATGGTATTAACGATTCAAATCACTTTGAGGGGGCGGTAGTCCGCACTTCCTAAAATGAAAATATCGCGTTTACCCATAATGGAAACAATAAAGGTATGCCATAAATGAAAAATACATAACCTAAAGTAAAACATAAACATATTATATATCATGTATAAATATAGTGACATCTTAATGGCCACCTTTGAAGGTGTTATATGATTGTTGAACAATCATCGTTTCGTGAGGCAGAAATTCACCATCCACAGAAACAGTCTGTTCTTTAACCATTAGATGTAGGTGTGTGTGAGTGTAGCTCGAATAATTATTATAAAAACATCCTAGTATATTGAGGATACTGGTGTTGTTACAAATGAAATGAATAAAAAGATTTTAGGGGGTTGGATAAAACAAAATAACATAAGCGAAGACATTACCTTAAAATCGGGTAACTCTTTTGATTTGAGCCAAAGGCTTCCTTGGGAAGAATTCTGCCCAATGTGAGGCTTCTAGGAGTAAGGGAGGGAAGTTGGGAGAGTATTTGGGCAGAGTTTGGCCGAGCCAAAAGGATTTTAAGGTGTGAATAAGGTGGTAGAGTTGGGGGCCTTTTATAAGAGGAGAGGAGGGGCACTCTTTGAAAGTAATGAAATGTTACTTTATTATAAAATGCTTTTCGGATTCTAAAGGTCCCAAACTTATATAATTCAAGGATAAGGTGATAAGGGTTCTAAATCTACTCATCCAATAGGCTTTGGACAGTTGTAATGCTTATATTTTACATTATCCTTCCATTTTATTAAAATCGTTAATTAATGAGGTAATCGTTGCATCATCATGGTGTCATAAATAATTTAATTTATTTAATGTCTAAAAATTATAAAAAAATTATCATGATGTAGGAAATATATTTATATTTCTAATTAATATTTATAGTAAAAAATATGACTTTTATAAGCCCATTTAAAAATTGTTTTAGTAAAACAACTTATGTTTTTGACATTTTTATTTTAACATTAAATAAAATGTTTTTAATGTCATTTTCCTACCAATGTGGCTCCATGGGGTCCCCAAGTTTACCCATGGATTTTCTTGGTCGGACATGACTCATTAAATAGGGGTTGGACAAGTGTAAAGGTATTTTCATATTTTTATAATATCATTTTTACCTTAAATTTCACTAATTACCTTTAATCGCGATTAATTAAACTTAAAAGTTACTATTCACCAAAAAATATTTTAATCCCATTGAACCACATTTTACTTCCTAATGAAAACCATGTATGTCGGATTTTTGAAAATCAAATCACAGAAGTGGTAATGTTTCATTTAAACAAAAAATCAGTTTTTAACTACCACTTAGTGGTTTCACTATTCATGAAAAATTGAAGTTTTTCAGAACAATGCCAAAATTTCACCCTAAGCTATAATTGATATTCCAAATTCAAAAATGATGTCTATTTTAAAAAATTCCAAACATATAAGTTGCATTAATTAATTTTATAATTAATTCCTGCTGTCACAACAAATAGCGTGTTTTTAAGAAACAATATATATTAAAAGATTGACAATTGTTTATGTCTAATTTCAAATTGAAATTAATTATAATTAACACCATTGGATAAAATGGTAAAAATATATTCTAATTATACTTTAAAACCACTCAATATTATAATTTATCACTATAAATTATTTTGATTAAAAAAGTTGTTTTTAAGTATTTTTCACTATTCATAAAAAATTGAAAGTTCTCAGAAAAATACCAAAAATTAAACATAGGATAATTTCGATATTCCGAATCCAAAAACGGAGTCCATTTGGAAAGATAAAATTTATAAAATTTCAAAAATTAGGTATTACTATTCATAATGGCTACTTTGATTGGTTGTGGCGTGTGTTAGAACTCGAAGCTGCGTACAACACACGCTACTGTATTATTCAAAGAGATGTGTACCGTGGAAACTTGGGGTGTTACAAATATGATCAAGATATAAGTCTTATTAGATAGCGATGAAGTGTACTAAATTTTAAAGGTGATTGAATACAACCCATATAGAATTATTCCCTTTACATGTTTTAGGAAGTCTGATGAAAAAAATACACAGTGATGTTTTACCATTTCCATTATAGTATGGGAAATGTATGTAACTTCCCATTATAATTTTTTCTCTTATACTTAAATTTATAACATACCAAGCACCGTGAAACAAACTCTATGACATCTCTCTTCATTCCGTCCAACAAAAAATACTCTTTCAAATATCTATATATCTTCGTACTTCCAAGATGAATAGAGAATAAAGAACTATGAGCTTCCTAAAATAACTCCTTCAAATATAGTGTGGATGGAACACATACACATTTATTGAATCTTATCACTCCATCATGATCAAGGTTAAACTCATGAACATTTTTATCCTTCTTTTACAACTATACATCTTCCTCCTGTACCTCTTTAACCTTTACTTTGATAGATGGTTGGACATTCAATTTATCAAGATAACATTTCTCCCCTTCATTACATATTTCAAGATCCATACTATAAAAATCCATAAATATTTTATCTTTTGTGATCCTCATCATGGATAGGATATCACTATACTTTTGACTCCAAGCATCATCCACCTTGTTCACTTTCACAGGGTGGTAACGTATTGAGAAGATATAATATTTAATCATCTCTGACCATCTTCTTGGGTATATATTCAACTTTTTATATGTAAATATATACATTAATATTTTGTGATTAGAATATATATCATACTTTTATCTATAAATATAATGTCTACATATATTTAATGCAAAAATTACCGTAGCTAACTTCAAATCATGAGTTGGGTAATTTATCTCATGAACCTTCAATTGTCATGAGGAATAAGATATAACCATTTCATTATGCATAAGAACACATAAAAATACATAATTGTATGCATCACTATAGGTTATAAACGCTTCTCCACTATAGTATAATGTAATCAAATGTGCAATAACTTATCTTCCCTTCAATTCCTTGAAACTTTCCTCATATTCATCCATCCAGATGAACTTGGATCCCTTTCAAGTTAACTAGGTGAGTGGACTAGATAGTCATAAGAAATTCTCTACAAACCGTCAATAATATCATTCTAAACTAAGAAAAAAATGGATCTCAGTCACTGTGGTTGTTCTTTACCAACACTTAATAACCTTTTTCTTTTATGGATCTACCTAAATACCCTCTCTTGAGATTATGTGACCCAAAAAATTAAACCTTTTGCAGCCAAAATTCACACTTTGTTTCTCCTTCATTAGGGTCTTTAGTAAAATTATCATGTGATATCCATGATCTTCCCTAATATTTTAATAGATAATAATATCATATATAAATACTACCCCAAACTAATCAAGGTAATATATAAATAATCTATTCATTAAATTCATAAATATATTAGGGGAATTAGTAAGACTAAATGGCATCACTATATATTTATAACATCCATAACTTATATGAAATATTGTCTTGGGTATATCCTAATTCTTGAATCTCAATTGATGATATCTAGAATGAAGGTAAATCTTGGAAAAGTATTTTTACCCACACAATTTATCAAATAGGTCATAAATACATGGTAGAAGATACTTTTTCTTGACCTTGATCTTGTTCAGATCTCGGTAATAAATGAAAATTCATACAAATCCATCTTTCTTTTTAACAAAAAGAACAGGTAAACCACAAGGTTCCACACTTTTACAAATGAATCCCTTGTTAAGGTTCTCCTAGAGTTTCATTTTTAATTCCTACAACTCAATTGGGGCTATTATATAGGGAGTCTTTGAAATTAGTGTGGCACCAGTTATGAGTTCTATTGAGAACTCAATTTCATGTTTTGGTGGGAGGATATGAAAATCTTCTAGAAATAAATATAAAAACTCCCTCACAATAGGAGTATCATCAATGTTGAGTTTATCCCCAACCATATGAGATAAACACTTCACTCAAATAGGAATAAAAACTCATACAATAGATGTGATTTTAATTGGAAGTTCATATTTATCATCACATTGATAGAATATCATAGGTTGGTTTGGAATATAAAATGTGAATTACCTTCCTTGAAAATTGATGTGGGGTTTATATATATAAATAAAATCTATACCTAATATAACATCAAATTAAACTAGCAGAAAAATGACAAGGTTTTCAGGAAGCACATTCTTACAAACTTCACTAAAGAAGAATGATTGACTTAAGATGTGGTCATCATACTATTATGGGTTTTCAATACTAATTCTATATAAAATATTTTGGGTGGAATCTTGATACCCTTATAAAATTATTTAGATATAAAATTATGGGTATATCTAGAGTCAAATAAGACACTATCAATTATAGAGTGGATGGTAAGTACACCTTTCACCATGTTGTTATCATACCCCTCATCAAAAGTAGTAATTTCATGAGATTTCCATTTGTCTATTGGTTTAAGAGGTTTCTAATGTTTAAAATTTTCATTAAACCTTAGATATGGGAATTGGTTAGTATAATTACTATAATAATTGTATTTGAAACACTAGAGTGTGGGTTGTTCACTATGTGAATATTTCTATCCATTTTCATAATTCACTAACTTTTTCCCAACACTTCAACATTAGATTACCTACTGAACTTCCCCTTCGCACTTAAAACATTTACTATTCCCCTTAAGAAAATTCCCTCCATGTTTATTCATATACTTTTAGAATAAATAAAATATCATCTTCTCTCCAAGGTTTTTAGATTTTCCTTTTAATTCCATTTTTATCTTCTTATCAAAACCATGATATTGATTCATAACAACAACCTCTATTTCCACCTGGATAGTAAATCGAACAATCTATTCATAGCCACTGAATTCTATTATGGATAATTACCTTCAAATACTTAGTTTTAAGCCACATAAGAATCAACCAACCTTACTTTTAGGTTGGATGATAATACTAGAATCCTACCTCACAAGTCTTGTAAATTTCTTCTCATAGGTACCAACAGATTCATCATCCTATTTCATTATCTTAAGGAAATACTTCTCTATATTTATACGAATAATGATAGGAGATTAATTATTGAAAAATAATCTCTTGAACTTGTCCCAATTTATGGAGTAAATCTCATCATGTTCCCTTGTATTCTTGATGAGATTCCACTATTGATCTGCCTCACCTTGCAAACAATAGGTAGCCAAAAAAACTTCTTTATGTTTTATACACTATAGAATAGAAAATATATTTTTAGTGGTATGGATCCATTTATCATCAACTATAATATCAGTGGTTCCACTAAAGTAAGTTAGATGTTTCCTTATAGAGGACTCAATAGAATGTTTTTCCCACCTTTTCTCATTTAGATGTTTAAAATGATTCATGTGTTGATAAATTTGCGTGAGAATAGCTATGAAATTTTTCATTCCATATCCCATAATGTTTGTCTACTCATGAAGAAAATGATTTAAATTTTTATTGTACTTAGCATTAATGCAGTTCCTTTGGTTTCTAGTCATTGACTAAAACCAAAAATCATAGTTTAAGAAAAAATAATTATAGTGGGTAACCACATAATCAGGAAAAATTACTTATATGATTTATAAATCATGAAATATTATTATTAATTTATGAGACATTAGGTTTATCCCAGGTCATTAATAGTCATAATATATTTAAATCCTTTATGATGGTTCATAAAGAGTTTGAAAATTTCTAAATCATATCCCCAAGGAGTGTCACATCAGGTGTATAACAAGGCCCTTTGTCGTGCACCAGGTGACAATCAAGTCTAGATCAATTCACCCTTGTTAGATTTATTTTCCCTATCTACCTCTATTTCAGAGTTACATCTACTTTTAGTATCCAGATAGGTATTTAATTACTTGAAACTGATGAACTCTATCCTTTACCAAAATTCCAATACATTTTCCTATAAATTTAATAATTCTTAGATTTATCCTTAGACATGTCCTTAGAGATCTCAATAAAGTTTTCTCCTCATATTTTACAAAGCTTAAATAAAATATCATCTAATACCAACTATGAAAACCATGTATTTTTATACATAAACATTACATCATTTTTTGATGAACATTCATTGCATTACACAAACACATACCTGTGGATCATAAAGTTATATTGCCTTTGAAAACATAGAAACATAAAAAACTGGTTCATAGGTGAACTACATCATATCCCACTATGTTCTTCATAAATATAAATATTATTAAGAATATAATAAATAATATATTTATTCCTAACCTGGGGAAAGGAAAGATAATAAGGGTAAACTCAGATGCTCAGTAAGGGTAAATAGGGCAGATACGTAAGCATAACATGAACATAATGGTATCAGAACATGAGCATAACATTTGAAAACCCTACCTAACATATCAAATATTATAATCTTGAGTCAAGGAATAATTATTGGTAGTTTATAAGACATTAATCATAATGTAATCAAAGAACATAATCCATGAAAGCATAATATTAGCATAAGACATAGATTTTTGGAATACACATAAGTATAGAAAATCATTTCCATAGTATTCAAGGATTACTTCCAAGGCTATCATATTGGAGTGAGTTCACTACCAAAACCACCATAATAGTCAAGGTTCAATCCCAAGACCATCATAGTGAAAAAATTTCCTTACTAAACTAGGTTCACTCCCTGTTCCATTCATATCAATCTCATGAGATATAAATATTCACCTAATTCTTTGGAGGGAGATTTAGGTCCCACCCATTACATAATGAAAATTATATATATGTTTTCAACAAGATCATAAAAAATTCATCATATCATAACCCATGAAATGAAATGGGTTTTAAAAAAATTTCACCATATCATAACTTATTGAAAAGAGACAGGTTTCATAATCATTTGATCATTTCATCATAGCATAATCCATAAAAATATGCAATTATCATAAGCATTTACTCATGGTATAACCCATAGAAGAGAAAAAAGTTCCATAAAAATCATGCCATTATAAACATAAAACATTTAGAGAAATAATAATAATTTATCCTTGGAACATATCCCTAGAAGGGCACATGTAACATCAATATACTTCATCTTAGATGGAAAATTATTTTGAAATATCATTTGAAATATTTCATGAGGAAAATATCCTTTTAATTTTGAAAAAAACTTTTCAAAACATAAAAAAATTTAAAAATAATTTTCTTTGAAAATAATCTTGGAATATTTTAAAGTAATACTCAAATAAATGTTTGGTCATGATAGAAGAATATTTCATTCATTACATACATGTTAAAACTAAGATTCCTTTCACATTTTCAATAAAATCCAAAAAGGCATTATTTGGAAAACAATATATAATTGCTTTAAATATTTTTTTTAAAGTAAAATATGGGTAAAAGTTTCTTTCATAAATAATGTATATAATTTAAAAAAAATTGAAACACTTTTAGAAAACTTGACTTTTTAATAAAAATGATTTTTTTGATCGAAAAGAGAAATGAAGATGATTTTTCTCAAAAACATTATTTTGAAATCTTGAGTACATAAAGAGAGAAAATAAAAAGAAAATATATATTATCATGACATAACCAAAGTAGAAGAAAATTAATGAGTTTCTTGATATATGGATTATAATATTTTATCATTGGAAATATAATTATAAACAATCTCGATAAATGATGAGATTGTAATATAAAATATTTACCACTTTGGTAACTTTGAATTGTAATCCCCATAAAAGAATAACATTAAATTAAACTTAAAATATCATGAGAATAAATAAATAAATTATATTACATATCAAAGGGTCAGTATAGACACCTCATAAAAGAATATATGTGTATAACATAACATGTATCTCAAGGAAAGCAAATTGAGACAAAAATCCATTGCCTTAAGTCTTGACTTATTTTGTACATGTTAAAACATAATTTATAATAAATATAAGTTTATTATACATATTTTGAAGAATAATAATTATAGATATCATACCATATATGATTTTTTATGACCTTTTATTACCCATTTATTAAGAATTCCATGTTAAAGTCATGTTTTAGGCAATAACTACTTTATTTTTCATGTATGTTTTGATTTTATATTTTTTGTCATATTAATTTGATAATGTTTCCGTAATATATATATTTTTATAAATTATATAAATATATTATATATTAATTATATATTTTTAGATTAATCCATAATATTTAGAGATAGAAAATTAAACACACCGTTAATGGAGACGGTAGGCCATACGTACACATGAACGTTGTTTCTATTTTCTTTACGGATTGAAGAAAATAAAGATAAATAATGTATTAAAATTATAGAATAATTTTTATATAATATATATAATATATTTTCATTAAAAAATTCTTATTACCTTTCATGTAAAGTGTGAATGAATCGCATCGCTTCGTGAGGCGGTAGTCAACAAACACACGAGTGACGTTATCATATTCCCACCGAATCGAAAGTATGAAGTTATATGTGATATAATAATTCCAGAAGATTAATAATATCATAAATATCATATATAAACATTTAATACATCATTATATTTATCTATAAGATTTTTTTATGTAAAATAAAAAACATTGGTTCGTGAGGCGGTAGTCCGTCGTATAAACGAATGATGATTTCATATCCAGTTTGATGGAAGAGGTAATATTTATAGGTAATAAACATAAAATAAAAATATATTAGTATATGGAAGATAATTATATTATTATATTATCTTTTTTTAATAATAATTTAAGTATGTCGAGGAATAAATAAATTAAAATGCTCAGTTAGGGGTTTTACGTCTTCCATAGACAACTTCTTCTGGTTTGCACCAAAAGGCTTATTAGGATGGATTTATAACCAAAATAAGGATACTAATATTTTAGGAGAGAATAAATTAAGTGATTTGGGTTTTTATTTACTGAACCAAAGTGTTTTGAAAGTGTGAAAAGAAGAGGATAAAGAGTGGCCTTTTATATGTGAGGTGCATGGCCCACTTTTAATTTTTTGAAAATAAAAATGTGTGCCCAAGTTTTTCTCATTCACCAAAGAATAAAATGAACAATTATTAAGAATAGAAGATATAAGGTCCAAATAAGTCTATAAAATGGGTGTTTGACAAGTTTTTGTTTCATTTTTAACCCATATATTTTTAGTTTAACCCCCTGCAAATCTATTTTTTACATTAACAACGGTAAATAATTTTTACAGTTTTTACTATTCATTATGGTCATAAATTAACTTGAACTTATTACATAATATAATTTTTTCTGATTCCAAATATAATATCAAAATTTTCCAAATTCCATTCACAGAAGTGGAAAAATTTAATTTGAAATTAAACCCAGAGAAGTGACGAGAAAACAGTTTTTCCAAAGAGAGAATGTTCAAAAGTTTAAAAAGTTTTCATATCAAAATTCAATATGAAAATGATTCCAATGATGTAAATTGGATTAATTGATATATTATTTAATTAATTTTACTTTTATAACCATTTAAAAAAAACTAACCCTATAAATTCTTTAAATAAATATGCAGTTTTCAATAAAAACCAATATTTTTTACTATTCACTGAAAAATTAACCTCTTCATAAAAATCCAAAAAATTAAATCTAAGATAATTTTGACATGATTATTTCAAATATTAATTTTATTTTACCAAATTAATTTTCTAAAGTTACAAAAATTAATTTTATTATTGTTCACAAAAAGAAATAAAAAACATTTTTTAGAGAAAATAGTATTTTCGAAACGTATAAAGACTTAATAAAAAATTAAGTATTTTTTGTCAATATTATTTATTTATATAAAACCATTATAATTAATATTTAAAATTAGTTATTACTATTCATATCGCTAAGTTTAATATCTAGATAACAATGGTCTTATTTAAAAAATACTATTAATAGTTTGTTGTGGTTCATTAAATCTCAGTGTTGTGAGTAATGCAAGCTAAACTCGGTGTTACATGTAATGAAATCTATCAAAGAAATTTAATTTATTTGAAAAAAATAAATTCATAAAAACTCAAGGTGTTATAAAACACACTCATGAAAAACACTATAAAGATAAATAAGAATATTTGTAATGCAATTTGAATTTTAAAAATGAATATATATATATATATATATAATATAAACAGAAAATATAATTGAATGATGAATTAATGAAATATGGGGTATTTATAATAACTGGGGAACTTATATGGCAATTTAAAATCTAATTATATGAATAATAATATGATCATTGTAATAGTAACATGATTACTGTAATAAAAATCCAACCATTTGGAATACTAACCAAACCATTAGAATAATATCCTCACTTATGAAAGTATAAAATAATATTTAGATATCTTGTAAAATAAAAATAAGATATATTTATATCATGGTATAAGTAAATAAATGTTTTAAAAAATGAAAACATAAGTTTTTGTATTTTTGTAAAACATAAATGTTTTAATTAAAATTTTAAAATAAATATAATGATATAAAATAATTATTATTTTTATAAAATGGATTTATAAATTATTATTATGTTTTATTCTAAAAATAATATAATTTTATAAGACCTTAATTATTTTTTTCAAATATTCAGAAAATTTATCATGATATTAAAATTTATATTTTTAAAATAAAAGAGGGTTTTTAAAAAACAAATTGAATTTATCATATTTATAAAATTATTAACCTAAAATGGATTTCATTTTTAGAATATACATATTAAAAAATGGTTATGGTGAATTTTTATATTTTTCTAAAATAGTTGAATTTCTTGTGAATAGTGAAATATAGTAAAATACTACATTTATAATTATAAGCTAAATACATGAATTTGTGAGTCATATATGATGTAAAAACCCATTAGTTCAAAATAACATGAACCATTTACTTTATATATTTGCAATAATCAATACAATAAGTACTCTTGAGACAAAATAATAAACAAATGAATATAATATTCAAAGAACACCCCTCTCCTCCCATTATAAATAACACCTCCGATAACCCCTTCTCCTCACAACTTATAAGCCTTAAATCATGCCAAATTTTTGTCCATTTCCCTTCCTAATCCTATATCCCATGTCTTAATTCTATTGGTCTCACCAAAAGACCAATTCCATGTTCCTTAAGTATTATTTTAAGGAGACGTCTTTTAAGAGTTAATATTCTCTATTTACCTCTTTTAAATTAATTTATTATTCTACCTTCTCCTCACCTCCACCATAAAACATTACATAATTAATTAAGTGTCTTAAATACACTCAAAATTTAATTAATTAATGATATATTCATATTTAACCCTACCTTATTTTTTTCTTAAACGAAATCATTGTTTAAAATATGGTTGGTTCACTACCTCCATAAACAATGTACTTCATTTTTTACTATAGCCATTAATGATGGTTATAAAAATATCATTATGGTTAAATAGGATTACAATAAGTCTGTTATAACTTATTTTAATTTATTTATCCTTTTAATAATTATTTATTTAAATAAAATTAATCTAGTTCGTGACAGTCGGTAAAACAGACTAAATGAAATAAACATTTAATATTAACATTTTTACCAAAAGAATTATATCTATATCAGAAAACATATGGGTATTTAGGAAAATTAAAATTTATATAATTATATAAATAAAATTTCATTTAACTTCTGTATTTTTATTCCATTTTGAAAATAACATCAATAATTATACATAGGTGATCTGACCTTAGAACCATGAAACGAACACTCTCAAAATAACAAAATTAATCTTTATATCTCAATGAAATTGTTATAAATGAACATAATAAACTATATTAAATCAAATATATATAGAAAATATTATTAATTGTGTAATTAATGAATTTAGTTTTATTTTTCAATACATTAAGCACATGTTTAGAATGATTTTGGAAAATAAGGTAACAGATCTCTCCAACCCACCATTTTTCTTTAGGTTATGACATTTCTCTTTATAACTCACTTTCTATCTCTATTTGATGTTATGAAATGATTATAAATTCTCTATATATGTCTCTTACATAAATATATATCTTATTCTACCTTTATTTTATGGGATAATACATTCCTTAAGTTCATTTCTCAAATTCCTTCTTTAAAACCAAACTAGATTAAGGGGAACATTTCTATCCCTTAATCCGTCTATGTAACACTCATTTAAAGTATTTATTCCCAAATTAACACAATATTTTTAAGAACTATTCATATGTAATCAGAGATTAATGACTGTAATACTTAATTCCCTATTCTCATTGAAATATTTACTAAATCCCATTTGATTTTGATATAAGGGAGGATTATGAAACACATTTATTTCCATGGGTAATTCTTATGTTCATTACTTATAATTGATTCCCTTTTATAGAAAACATAAGCATTTACATGTTATCAATAGTGAAAAACACAATTTAACGTTGGTTTTTTTTATTTTTGATGTCGTTTTTTAACCAACGTCTATAAGGGATATGTAAATAATATTATTTTAGGCGTCGATTTTCTAAAAACTAATGTCGAAAATCATTTTTTTAAGGGTTTCCACACCAGTTATTTAAAAACTGACACTGAAAATCAATTCGGTTAAGGGTTTCAGCATTGGTTTTAGGTAAAACCGATGCCGAAAATCAATAAGGATCGGGTTTTCGATGTCGGAAAACTGATGCTTTAAACCAGATTTGTTTTAAAATATTGACATCAGTTTTTAAAATAACCGACGTCATAAGTTATTTTTTTAGAAAAACAATAAAATTACACTTCCAATAAAATCTAAAACCATGTAAAAAACAATATACAATAATCAAATAGTATTTATCATTCAATAAAAATCTATAACTTACATGATTTTATCTAGTTAATCAAAAAATTATCTATTCATTTGTATTATAATGTAGAATTAAAATACACGTACTTGCAATCAATGACTTCTTTCAAAAAATTTATGACCTTTGAAAGTCCCATGACTCAAGCATTTATAGTTCCCGCACCGCCCAACTATTCTTTGATACCAAAGACAATACATTTGAGTCACTAAAAAATTTACATGGATTCTAGTTAAAGATCAATGCATCAATAAATCTTATAAAAAATTAGACAAAGACATTAAAGAGGCACTTGAGAGAACTCAATGAATTTTAGTGTCGAATGTTGGAATAATATGCCATTGTTGGAAATGAGGCATTAGTAGTTTAGGATGAATGGCATGGTTTGATGGTAAACTATGCTATAATGGTTGATCAGATAAAGTAGGCTGATAATGAGATGGATAATGCATATACCTAGTGGAAGAACATCATTTCTCATTTAAAATTAGTGATTTGTTTCCTTTTATGCGTGTGTTGATATCCCATGATGGCTGAGTGTATGTACATTTCTTATAATAGATGTATAATAGGATGTATGTTTAAGGATTTTGTGATATAATACCCAAATTACCATGTTTCTAATTTCATAGAAATATGAGATATGTTAAAAATAATTAGGGAAGAAGTAGATAAATATCTTATATTTCATTTTTATTTGAGTGATAAGATGAAAAACTAGTTGAATATGATACCTCATCAATCTCTTACCACTTGGGGTGATCATATACATTAGAGGGCATGACATGCATTCCATGCATGTTATTTTCTTTGTGACCTCTAGTGGATTTGGAATATATCGAAATATATGTGCTTCCAATGTGTCTATGATTTTTATGTTATGCATAGTGGTGTGTGTGTGTGTGTGTAAGGCCTTGAGAGATGTTTTCTAATATGGTAACTAACGTACATGGGCAGCCCATGAGACCATATTTGATGTTTGATTCCCTAAAAATTCTTATGTAAATTGTTATTATGTTAGATAATCATCACATATTTATATATGTTTCTATATATATCTCATGATAACATGTATTATGATTCCTTTTATGATATTTCTTGTTGAATGTATTACCATACCTAAGGAAGCATTATTTGGTAGTTAGAATAAGTGGACCGTCATGATATGATTATACCAGGGTGGTTGACCTGACACAAGACAATGATTATGATGTACCTATGATAGGCCTATGGATAGACCTAAAATTCAATTCATTATGGATACCAAGTACCATGTAAGAAATTGATGCCATGTGGATATCAAGTTCATGTTCACTCATCATCATTGTGGCCCGACTCAATACTCAATGCCTTAAGGATACCATGTAATATGTTTAATGCACTTTTGGATTGTTCTTAGTCACTTCTAATGTCTTTTATCCTTTTGGCATGGAGTTGTAGTAGGTAAGACATGGGTTCATGTCATCTTGGATATTACATAGCCTCTCAGCACATGGTTGATTTATTATTTATTCTTCCATATACCAAGCATAAACAAAAAAATAAATGATGAAAGTTACAAAAAAGAAAAAGAAAATTCAGAACATTACACTTTCAAAAAAAAGTAGAATTAACATACACATACCTGAAATTTACGGCATGCTCATTGTTGGTTATTGTTGAAGCATTCATTTGATTATTAGTAGGTTCAAACACCTAATATATCAAAAGAGTTAGTTTTTTTAACCCATATGTAATATTATTTATAAATATTAGAATATACATACCTTAAATCCTAATCAGACTTAACAAATAGTTCACAAAAGTATATTGAATATTGGATACATCAGATTGGGAATAAGACTGCGAATCATTGAATGTCTACAATAACATTTAATGATATGAGATAAAAAAATATAATAATATGGGAGAAAATATAAAAAATTAACACAACTAACATTATCAAATTCAGTAGTTTCCCTAGTTGTGAGTATCTCATACATGAATCATAGAATATAATAACCACATTCAACATGTCCTTTTTGAAGATGGAACTATATTTATAAAACATTAAACTGTTAATAAAAATTAATATATAAAAAAATCAGAACAAATTATAATATAAAAACTAATTACCTGTACTTCCACATATTTGATTTTATTTGGTGTCTTTATCGACTTGTATTCCTTGTTAATTTTTTTCCATGAAATGAATTTTTATATATATGAACAAGTAATACATATCTAAACAAGGAGAATAAAACATAATGAGATTATAAAAAAAAACTTACCTTTCTAATAAGGTGGAAAATCTTTTACGAACATTACCTAATAAAGAGAAAAACCAATATACGATACATTCACTTGGGCACAATACGCCTAACATCCAATGCCCCCTACAGTACAAAAAGTTCACAATTAATGACATTATAATGATCATTAGTTCATAATTATGTTTCCATTCTTACTTGTCAAGTAATGGAAGAAACCATCACTAAATCTTCATATCTGAAAATCTCTCGCACATATATACAACTCTATTAGGATTCTTCACATGTTGCACCTATATGGAAATGAATTTTGGATCTATAAAACCAAAAATGTCTGTACTTTCATTTTTTAGAAGAAGAATGCATAGATACCTAATTTAAAAAAAAATATAGTTAGTCAATTTAGAATCATCTTTTATTAAAGAAATAAAAATTCAATGTCAATTTACTTACACGGTAAACAACTACACCACATTCAGGACGATCTCTTCAAAATAAACTAGATGCATGATACCCTCTTTGAGTAATCTCAATGGATATTCTCTTCCACATATATCATCTATCATCTGAAACTCATAGATATAATTAAATGAAGAATATTCCTGAGATAATATTTGTATCCCATAAGAAATATCTGAAGTATCTACAGTCGATTGTTCCTAAACATTTTGTTTCATTTGTGTAGCTTCTTTTTCTTTCAGATAATCCTATATAAGTAAAATGTCAGAAAACATTATAAAAAATTTTGAATAATTTTTAATTAATATTTAAAAAAACACATACCTCATATGAAATATAACAGAGCAAACCAGTTGGCCAAAGTAAAAAATGACCCACACAATCCCCAAATATGGTGATATCCGTGGTAGGAAATGGCAGTAGAGAATTAGGATCTATAATATTGAGTACTTATACTCAAACCTGACCCATCTACATAGGCTGGTGATGTACAGAATCCCCCAAAAATTCACGAGTCCTAACACAAAAATATGTATATGAGGATCTTCAATAAATAACTCACAATATATGTTTTGGTCTGAGAGAGGTGGTGGAGAATCAAAGTAAGTAGATGGGGCATGGTAGTCCAGGTGAGAAGGTTGGGAAGGATTAAAAAAGAAAAATTTATATTAGTGTTTATAATTTATAAAATAGAAAAATTGATAGAAAATAAATAATATACCTGGGAAGGCTGCTCATACGGGGAATGGTAGGCAGATGGGGTAGGGTAGTCTGGGTGAGCAAGCTGGGAAGACTGAAAAATGAAAAAGTTATATTAGTGTTTATAATTTTTAAAATATAAAAATTAATGACAAATAAATAATATACCTAGGAAGGATACTCATATGGGGTAGGGTAGGTAGATGGGGTAGGGTAGTTCGGGTGAGCAGGATGGGAATACTAAAAAATGAAAAAGTTATATTAGTGTTTATAATTTATAAAATAGAAAAATTGATGACAAATAAATAATATACCTGAGAAGTCTGTTCATACGGGGTAGGGTAGGCAGATGGGGCAGGGTTGTTCGGGTGATCTGGCTGGGAAGGCTGAAAATGAAAAAGTTATATTAGTGTTTATAATTTATAAAATAGAAAAATTGATGACAAATAAATAATATACCTGGGAAGGCTGCACAGACTCTGACTATCTTGCCATGTGTTCTAACAAAGCCTTCTGCACTGCTGCTTGAATTTAATCACACATAGACTGTTTTATATATTTTAGCTATGATTTTAAGGATTCTATTTCCGGGTCTCTTGATTGCTTACTCTTACCAAAAACCTTTCGAATACTAACACCCACCTGATATCCTCTAACACGGCCGAGGTTTTATACCCTTCCCAAAGTAGTGGCTAGGATGTCTATCCTACCCGTGGGGATAAAAGAACCCTATGTCTCCTACTCCTGAAGTTCATCCTGAAATGAAAAATAAAATAGATATATTAGTGTTTATAATTTATAAAATAGAAAAATGGTAACAAATTAATAATATTTACGTACAATTTTAGTAGCTACTTACTTAGATTACTCTATAAGATACTATTCATTTTTACTTCTTCTTACTCATTTCCATTTTTCATGGTGAGTGTGAGGATATAGAGGACCAAATTGGACCTCTTATGAACCACTACTAGATTGAGATTTTAATGCTTGGAATTTTTCTTCAATCATTTTCTACTCTAAATACGAATACCCTCCACGTGATATAGTATGAGGGTATACATTTCTCAACTGGATCTCCTGATGAGATCTCCTAGAGGCCTATTATATAAAAATAAACTACTAAGTAACAAGAAAAATATAAAATCAATTTTACAATATAAAATAATTATCATACCTGAAATTTTTCTTCATTACGATTGTCAACAAATGAATTCCATGTATCTTCATCTATAAATGGATACTTGAGGCATGGGTTTTCAAACCTTCTCTTTCCAAAAATATAATTTTTTGTTAGTTTTGTTTTAAAATCTCTCTATAGAACCGCTGCTAAAGAGAGATGTCTTTTATTAATTTCTTTGGTTTCCTCAAAATTGAATGTAATCTGTAATTGAATATATTAAATATGTCATTTAAAATATATAATATTCAAAAAATGAGATAAAATAAATCAATTAAGATATTTTATCATCACGACCTCCCAAAGATATTGTTTTTTCATCCTATCCACTGACTTCCAATCAGGATATTAAATACTAATTCTACAATGGCTCTACATCACTATATAACTAAAAAACTAAACTGCATTTAGGCTAATTGAGTTATTATCACCATCAAAATGGATGTGTACTATGTCATCATCATGAGAGAGTGATAGTTTTGGTAAATGTTTAATACCATGTTTACCAACTTGAGAACATTATTTTTTAGTAGTAATAGGATAAGTATCCTCCATTTAGGATGCATCAGTAGTCCTGAAAATGTTTTTTTGTAAATTAACAGATTTATTTCATTAAATAAGTATATTACTGAATATTTAATAATATGTAAAAATAGATATACCTCGGTAACTGATCCTCTCTATCTATATCTAACATTGCTACTAGAAAGTGTAATAAAATTTTGTGTACCTTCATATCATTAGAAAACTGAATATTTAGAAACAAGGAAGACAAAAATAAGTAAGTAAAAAAAAGAGGCATGAATTTGTAAGTTTCAAAAAAAGAAACAAAATATAAATATTTACCAGAAAAATTAGGAGAATAATTTAGTGCTTTCCCACATGCCTTCATCATGATCATTACGTACTACATCCACTGTGTCTGTCGTATACTCATTATAATCATTTGAAAATTGGGTAATAGATGAATAAGGCTTATGTAAATCACTAATATCATCAACATCATCCTCATCACCCAAATTGTATCTTTTTTCCTTGAAAATCAACTGACCACTAATCATTTGATAGATCAATGACATAAAATACTTTCTTTGCTTGTTTCTCCATGATAAATGGTTCCTCATTGTATTTAAATCTTTCCAAATCAACCAGTTTAAACACATATTTATCATGTTTCACACCACTATTACTATCAACCCAATTACACTTAAAAAAGTGACTTGAAATCTAAAATAATCAATTTCCCATATGTCTTCAAGAACTTCAAAATATTGCATTGATGCAAAAATTGGGTTTTTATCTTTGGTACTCAAAAAATACACTACTTCAGCAAAAATCATCACACAACTATTATAAACGGTACTCTTGTCATCTAGGTTTTTTTGTGTGAAATGTATTTCCATTGATATCAAAACCAGACCATGTGATCACATTAAGAGATGGTCCCCTTCTAACCACTTAAATGTTTCTAATATAGATATATCTGGGGTGACTTTCTCTTTAAACCATGAAACAAATGTCTTCTTATGCTCAATCATCAACCAATTTTCGTTTCTTTTCTGATATCATAACTTTAATTTAGCAATATGTGAGGATATATATGATTGAACCTCATCTGTGTTGTTCAAAATGCATAAATGTGCCTGTATCAATTCATTGCATGGAATGAACTTTACCTTTAAGCCTCGAACCCCTCTACCTTCACAATCAACTGTCATATGTTGAGATACAGGGAGACTAATATGCTCTACCTCATACAAATAATCAGTACAAAACTAAATCACCTCTTCTGATACATATTTTGGAACAATATAGGCTTCTTTTAGATAATTATTTTTAACATATCCCTTCAAAATTTTCATATATCTTTCAAAAGGATACATTTGACTTAAATAAACAGCTGCACATATTCTTATCTTACACACCAAATGAACCATTATATCAAAAAATGTGGGTAGGAAATACATTTCTAGTTGATAAAGAATAAGAGTCGCTTCATTCTCCAACACATCTAACAAATTTAAATCAACGACTTTGCTACAAATGGATTTGAAAAAATTACATAACCAGATGATATTCTTTCTGAAAGCTATTGGCAATATAATACACACTACTACTTGTAGAAGTTTTTTCATCAACACATGGAAATCATGATCTTTCATACCTATTAATTTACAATCCTTTAATGACACCAAATTATTCACATTTTAATAATAACAATTGGGTAATTTAATACCATGAAGACACTGATAAAAATTCATCTTTTTAATGTTGCTTAATGTGTGACAAGATGGAGGTAAATATGTTATGTTTCCTTTTATAGCGGGAGCTAACTACAAACATATTCTCATTAATATCAAGTCCAATCTAGCATGCAATCCATATTTTTTCTTTCCTTTTATGTCTAAAAAAGTTGAAATCAAACTATCACATATGTTTTTCTCAACATTAATAACATAGATGTTATGTTTTATCTCTAAAAATCTCCAATAAGGTAGTTAAAAAAAGACTACTTATTCCAAATATTTCTTTGAAGACTGGAACTTATTTTGTTTCCAAATGTCAAATCAATATATTTCACCCTATCATAATATTATTCAGATGACAATGGTTGAGGAGGAAGTTTGTATTCTTGTAATCCATTAAATGCTTTTTTCAATCTATGATAAGGATGATCAATTCGCAAAAAACTTTGATGTCCCATGTACACTGTCTTTCTTTCATTTTGAGATTGATAATATGATGTCTATTATTCACAAATTGAAAATGATTTATGTCCCTTAACACTATATCTAGATAAGTTTCCATCTGTGGGAAAGTCATTAATAGTAGACATTATCATAGCATACAAAAGAAAATACTCTTTCTTATATGCATCGAAAAATTTAACATTTACCTCCCATAACAGTTTCAAATCATCAATCAATGGTTAAAGATACACATAAATATCATTTCCTTGTTGTTTTGGTCCAGAAATCATCAAGCTTCTCATAACATATTTTTTCTTCATACATAGATGTGGGGACAATTTGTAAACTACCAGCAAAATAGGCCATAAACTATGTTGGCTACTAAGGCTTCGATATGTATTCATTTCATCAGTAAAAAATCCAATTATGATATTTATAACTTCACTTCCAAAATCAAGATTTTTTTTGTCAAAACTCTTCCACTGTGGTGAATCAGTAGGGTGATGTAAGTTACTATTAGAGATGCGCTCATCTAAATGCCATATTAAACTTTTTGCATCAATTGAATTTGAAAATAGATACTTCATATAAGGAATTATTGGAAGGTACCAAATTTATTTAGTAGGAGTTTTGATTCTGGTACCTAAAAATGAATCACAATTGAAATATTAGAATTGTATGAAAAAAATATTGGATGATATCATTAGAAAGTAAAAAATTGATTTTTCATGATGTTAGATGACATCACCAGAGAATGAATCTTAGTTTACTTTTTCATCTATCTTATAGCGTGATGTCCTAAATAAAGGACAAATTGATAAATATTCATTTTCTTTTCTATATAGTACACAATCATTGGGGAAAGCATGTATCTTTTTGTACCCCAATCCCATTGGGCATAATATTTTCTTTGCCTCATAATTATAATATAGAAGCCTATTTCCTTCTGGAAGTAGCTCTTTTAAAATTTCAAGTAAGCTGGAAAACTTTTATCACTCCACCCATTTTTTTCTTTTATGTTAACTAATCTCAAAAATGCTGATAACACTGTATATTTAATGCAACCTAGGAATAATGGTTTCTCATAATCTCCATACAATCATTCAACAATTGCTGTTTTTTTATGGTTTCAACATTAAATCTTGAATTAATTCTTCAATACGATCCTCTACCTCATTATGAATATTTTCATCAACATTGGATGTTGAATTTTCAGTTCTATCACCATGATAGATCCAACATGTATAATTAATGCTAAAACCATAACAAATGAGATGGTCCTTGATTTCTCAAGAGTTTGAACTTTTTTTATTTAAACACTTCACACATGGACAGAAAATCAAAATAATGTTTTGAAGATTTCGTTTAGAAAATTACAAGAATTTAACAACTCCTTTTATTTTCATATTTAATACATGTATTATTTTGATATAATTTAATTATAATATTAATCTTCTAAAATTTATTAGTTCATTTTATATAGTTTTTGTATTATTTTGTTGTAGCATGTGTCAAAAGTATTGAATATTGCATTAATTTAAAGGGTGAAAATTAGTTATTATTAGTAATATGAAATAATAATTAGATTAAATGTTTATATTATAAGTGAAATCAATCCAAATACTCCCAAAATTATGATAGATGAAATTAAATAAATAACTAAATTGGTATATCTTACAACATATTTGGGTGAGAGAACGATAAAATCATTTTAAGAATAATAGGTGGTTGTGGATCCATTTCATGTTTTAATGAGTATATATATAGATTATTTGGTGAAACTGTGCAAGAAAAAAGATCTACAAGTTGTGAGGAAGAATAAAGAGTTGGTGTGATTGAGCAGAGAGTTGCAAACTCACAAAGAATGAAATGCAGAAATTGAAGAGGAATCCAATCTAAGTTCTATTGGTTAAGATCACTGTTGATGAAATTAGAAGACAATTCCATAAACTAATTCCTAAGAATTGAGAACTGATCAGAATATCATATTTAAATTTAAATATTGTTATTTCTTAATGATCTACAAGAATTCAAAGGTGTTGTGGTGAGAAATGAGGCCTATTATTTGGATGTAGTGACAACCTTTGTATTAGTGGTGAGTAACTTAAACAAGAAGTAACTTGAGAAAGAACAAGTGGGATTCCAATATAAAGGTGTTGTGGGATATAGTACAATGTTTTCTTGGGTAATATTATATATCTTCTTGTGAATTATAGAAAATATAGAGTCAAGATAATACTTGGACACCCATTATAAATGATTAATATATTATATCAGAGAATATATGTCTTAATTGGAGTTGAATAGGATAGAGAGTAGGTTTTATCAATCTAGTCTAAATAATGTAAAAAATAAGACATTTATATTTTCTATTTATATTTTATATTACATGTGGTTGTGGAATATTGGGTAAAAGATAAAAATTTCTATTTATGTCCTAACTGACCATAGAGTTTCAATGAAACAAAGTTTTAGAAAAGCTTAAAAATAATTCAATTCGTTTTTGTTATTAATTAGGTAGACATGATTCAATTCCCCACCCCTCTCTGGTGTATTTTCTCAATTCTATGAGGACTCATAATGTCAGATAAAAATAATTTCATAACATTATTTAGTCAATTGGTCTTGATAAAAATAATGTCAGTTAAAAATAATTCAACACATTGACTAATACCATTGGTCAAGAACGTTGACCAATACATTTATACACAATTTTAGATTAAAGTAATGTCAGATAAAAATAATTCATTTGGTTTTTGGTATAATTTAGTCAAGAACATTGACTAATACATTTATACATAATGTTAGATAAAAATTCATAACCTAAAATCACACCATGTCAGATAAAAATAATGTCAGAACATTATTTTGTCAATTGGTCAAGATAAAAATAATGTCAAATAAAAATAATTCAACACATTGACTAATACAATTGGTTAAGAATATTGACCAATAAATTTATACATAATGTTAGATAAAAATATTGTCGGATAAAAATAATTCAATTGGTTTTTGGTATAATTTAGTCAAGAACATTGACTAATAAATTTATATATAATTCCAAATAAAAATTCATAACCTATGATCACACAATGTTAGATAAAAATAATGTGATAACATTATTTATTCAATTGGTCAAGCTAAAAATAATGTCAGATAAAAATAATTCAACACATTGACTAATACAATTGGTCAAGAACATATACCAATACATTTATACATAATGTCATATAAAAATAATGTCAGATAAAAATAATTTAATTGTTTTTTAGTATAATTTAGTCAAGAACATTGACAAATACATTTATACATAATGTTAGATAAAAATTCATAACCTAAAATTACACAAAGTCAGATAAAAATCATGTCAGAACATTATTTAGTCAATTGTTCAAGATAAAAATAATGTAAGATAAAAATAATTCAACATATTGACTAATATAATTGGTCTAGAACATTGACCAATACATTTATAAATAATGTCAAATAAAAACAATTCAATTAGTTTTTGGTATAATTTAGTAAAAAACATTTACTAATACATTAATACATAATGGAAGATAAAAATTCATAACCTAAAATCACACAATGTTGGTTAAAAATAATGTCCAAACATTATTTAGTCAATTTGTCAAGATAAAAATAATGTCAGATAAAAATAATTCGACGCATTGACTAATAAAATTGGTCAATAACATTGACCAATAAATTTATACAAAATATTAGATAAAAATAGTGTTAGATAAAAATAATTCAATTGTTTTTTGGTATAATTTAGTCAAGAACATTGATTAATATATTTATATATAATGACAGATAAAAATTCATAACCTAAAATCACATAACTCCAATCCATATCAAGAACATTGACTAATCACTCTTAGGGATGACTATTAACCATGTTCCAAAACATTTAAAATAAACAATAAACTAATAATTTAAGAAAATAAAAATAAAAACAAAATTATAAATAATTTATATTCAAAATTAACAAAAAATTGACAAAATTTTGAGTTTAACACGAAAATAGATCCCCAATCCAAACATTTCTCTGTATAATGCTTTGGAAAATTAATCACTACAAGATCTAGAAAAAAATTGATTGTACAAATGAAAAATAATGATAAAAAATAAACTAAAATAAAACCATGGTTTAAAGTCACCCAAAATAGGTTTTGAAAGAGCAAATAATCTTTAGATGATAAAACAAGAGAGTATAATGAAGAACGTAGATTGAAGATCATGAAAAGGGAATAAAATCATCAACAATGGCTGTTGGAGATTACAAATAAGGCTTTGAAGTCATCATGAGTCGAGAGGATCTTCTGTGTGTTTAGATTTCAAAGATTGAAGAAGTTTAGGGTTTCCTGATCTCGACATTTTTTAAAATAATTTTGACGTTAGTTTTGGTAAAAACCAATGCTGAAAATTACAACTATGGAATCAGTTTTCATTAAAACAAAAACTGAAAACATTTCTTTTTTGATTTTTGGCTTCAGATTTCACATAAACTGATGCCAAAAATCATTGTATTTAGGTTTTTGGTGTCGGTTTTACTAAAAACCGATGCCAAAAATTTCTCGCACAAACCATTGGCATTGATTGATAAAAAAACTGATATTTTTACTTCAACGTTAAATCTCGTATTTCTACCAGTGTATGATGGGTGTACCTAGATAGTGATACCATGCATTGGGTAATGTTTTTTTCATGAGATGTTATATATGGGATTAGAGAGTGAACCTAATTCATGATAGGACTTTGTTCACCATGTGATGTTGTCTTGGTAGTTAGCCTTGACTTATGATTTTGTTATGTTATATGTTTCTAACACATTACTATGTTTTCATGATCTTATGATTCCATATTCATTATGTTATTCCCCTATATGATTATTCATGATCCTTTCCTTTTATGTTATCATGTTATTTCTTATGAATGGTATGATATTCTCTATTACCATGTTTATTCTCTTACTAGGATTTTTAGATCAAACCTTTTATTTATGTATTCCCCACATTATCCAATGTAGTTTTAGGAGATCAAAGGGATTTAGGATATCATTATGAAGAATAAAACAAAAATGTTTTGTTTTAGTCTCTTTTGATATATTATGAACCTAGTATACCAAAGACACTAGGCCTATCGATCCTTTGGTTTCATTTAATGGATATTTATGTTAAAAATCATTTAATAATATGTGTAAAAGGATTGGGTAACTATATAATGGACCTTTTATTGGTTTTTGGTTGAGGTTTCAGTGTGATAGTGATTACCAGTGATTTCTTAACTAAATATTCCACTTTGGATTTAATTATATAATAAATTATAAATTTACACAATTAATTATTTATGTAATATGACGTGATATAGGATCTCTAGTAGAAATACGATCTTGGATGAGGCTATTCATGGCTAAAATAAGAATTTCTTGGGTGGTAAATCCTTTTTATAGGTAGGCGGTCTTTATAATAAAAGATTATAGGCTTTTTTATGCATGGTTTCCTACTAAAAGAATTTTTAAGGAACAAAATAGATAGATGAGGAATGAGAGGGCATTGGGTAGGTGAGATCGGATGAATTTTTACCTCTTATGTTCAAGAATAATTCTCTTTATCACTTTTAGTACTTTGGTATCCCTCGTTGACTATGTATGTAAAGACCCTTCCCCTAGTATCCTGGAGCCAATGCCTTACTTTATTACATTGGCATGATTACAAGGAATCACAACCTGAAGGACCGAATAGTTTATAAGTATTAAAGAACTAAATACAAATTTTAAATTCAAATTACAACTAAAATCATAAAATAAGAAATAATTTTCTTTAATAATTACATTTCCACTTAGCGTAACCCTGCATATCAATCATAATAAACTTCTTAGAAACCCGAGGAAAAATAAACATAAGAAAAGGGTGAGATCAAATGATTGATAAATGTTAGATATTGAGAAGGTTAGATTGAATCAATAAGTATAATAAATACAAAAAGGTAAATAATAGAAAAACACATACCAATCAATAAACTGAGAATGAAAATTCATCCATATATTTTTTCATAGTGAAAATACTCTGGATAATAATAATTAAAATCTAAAGGTAGGAAATACTTAATTATTGGATATCATGTAACTGGAACATAAACCATTATACCATCAAGACCTTTCAAAATATGGTTTAAGTTTGTGGGTTGAAACTCATTTGAGTCTTCTTGGAAAAAAACATGAAGGGTTTGTTGCAAACTGATTTCATCTCATGAGACTACCAATGCATCAAAGAGCTTGCATTAATAGGTCCCCAACCCATAGGGATTGCATTAACTGGTCCCCAACCTGTGACATACTAGTCCAAATCATTCCTCATATATCAAATAATCTATTTAATTAAAAAAATATTGTGCTTTATCATTAAATATTTATATTAAATAAAATATATAGATTTATCAATATTTTCCCAGTTAATCAAATCATTATCAAGGTAAACACCATATGTAAAAATGGTATAAAAATTTAAAAATAATCATATACATGATACAATAAATATGGATATTTAATGAAATATTGAAATATTTATGATCATAAATTAAATTAGTAGTATATACACCATATAAAAGAAAATAGGTGGATAACATCAAAAATATTCCTCAATGAAATAAAATTGAGATGAAGTCCCTTACAAGGATAACATCATTACTCAAATGAATAGATTATATGAATTAAATATAAATCCATATAAAACAAGTATAAATACAATTAAAGATAGTAAAAATTAATTTAACACATAACCTTAGCATGAGACAATCAATGAAATAAAATTTTAACCCAATGAGTGAAAACCGAGTTAAAAAATCCCTTACCACTTTGTAATAAGTTGAATAGTATGCCCAAAAAAATTAATAATCATCAAATGAGACATTTAATATCATGAATATAAACATATTAATCATATGATATATCAAAAGGGTAGTATAAATACACCACACATAATAAATAAGTGGTGAATAAGGCACATCTCATAGAAATAAAAGTGAGATGAGAAACCCTTACCTTATGTTCGAAAGCATTCTACACTTATACTTAATTTTCTAAATAATAAAATTAGATTAATTAATTAATTAATTAATAAACTCTTAAAAATATTTTTTATTTATTAGAATTTTATCAAGTATATTTATATCCATTATGATGAGTTATAATGTTTAATTTTTTTGTTCCGGGAACATTTGTCTCATGGTTTTATGGTCGGTTCCAATATGTATAATTATGAGAGTTTTTTTCAAATAAAAGAAAAAATATAGAAGTGAAATTATTTAGGATTAATTTTATTCAATAATTTTAAATATTATCATATATGATTTTATATTTTATGAGTATGATTCATTATATAATATGTTCATGAAAATTTCTTAATTTATTTTGGCAGTTTTTACGACCATCACAAACATGTGTTATTTTATTTATTATTATGTTTATATATTAATTTTATAACATTATGTAACTTATAATATGTATATTAAAATATAATTTAACTATAATAATGGTTTTATGTATATCATTTAAGGAGGTAAATTAAAATGAAAATTTGTCATCCATGAAGGCGGTGAATCAACACATCACAGACGATATTTTTATTTTTTAAAAAATAAAAATAGAATAGAAGAGTTTTAATTATGGATATTCAATTATAATAATAAAATTATAGTATATATATGTTATTGGAGTTACCATGCCACTTTGGATAGGGGATGTGAAGAAAGGATAAGAAAAGAAATGAAAATAAAAGAGAAAGAAGGGGGATTTTACCTCTTGAATATCGTCTCCTTGAGGACCTCCTTAAGACACTTGGATTTGGTATTTTGGTAAGAACAAAAGGTCTTGAACATTGGGAAGAGGATTGGGAATGGAATTAGGAAGAATTTAGACAATCTACATTCTTTTGAGGTGTGAGGAGAAGGGTTGGTGAGGGGTGGTATATATAGGGAGAGGAGAAGGGTGTTTTAGATTATTTTATTCATTAGTTTATTATTTTGACTCAAAAATATCAATAGTGACAATTCTTGTGAATAATTATAATAAATAGGGCATTTTATTTTGAATTAATGGCGCTTAAATCATTCAGACAATATCCATGACTCAAAAATTCATGTATTTATCATATAATGTAAAATATTGTAAATTACCAAAAATTCACCCTAACCATTTTTTGAAGTTTAGATTTCAAAAATAGACTCCGTTTTATGAAAATAATTTTATAAATATGATATATTTAATTTTTAATTAAAATCATCATTTATTTTATTGTTTCATTAATAAAATAATTATTACATCATCGTTGTATAATTATTTAAGGTAATTATATATTTATTAAAAATTAAAAATAAAATACCATGATATAGATACATATTTTGGATTTCAAAATAATATCTACAGTCAAATATATATTTTTAATAATACCATATTAAAAAAAATATAATTATTAAAAATATGAATGGGCCATTCTGTGATTTTCTTTAATTTAAATAATATCAAAGTCATTTTCATGTTAAAGTTTACATTAAATAATTAAAATTTGAACCTTATATGTTAAGGGTAGAATTAAATTTATCCAATAAAATGTGAGAAAGTTTTGGGGTAATTTTATAATCCTTATCATATTATTTTAACCTTAAATTTTCATATTTACCCATAACCGTGGTAATAAAGAAATTTCTAAAGTTTCCATTCATATTGAACTAAAATAAAAGGAGACTATTTAATAAATATGGACCTTATAATTCCAAATATGGAATCAATTTTTCAAAATTCAAAACATATAAGTGAGAGAATTTTATTTAAAATTAAATTGATAAACACAACTAAAAATAGTTTTTTTGAAAATGCATTTTAATCCCAAAATGTATTTATATCAAAATAAGGTATAATGATGATTAAAATGAAATAAATTATATTATTTATAAATAAATAGAATTTAAATTAAATTTATATCAAATTAAAATCATTAATATAACTTTAATGTAATGAAATTGACAATTTTATAAAAATCAGTTTTTTTCACTATTCACTAGAAAATAAATATTTTTGAAAAATACAAAAAATTCAACCAAAGATATTTTTGAAATTAATATTTTAAAAATGAAGTTTATTTTTTAAAATATAATTTAAAAAAGTTTCAAAATTTAAATGATGTTTATTTTTTCAAATATAATTAATAAAAGTATCAAAATTTAGATTTAAAACAAGTACGCCATCAAAAGGCAGTAAAAATGCCTTTTAAAAAATATTAAATTTTTACACATAAAATTAGATTCATTCTTATATTGTTTCTATACAACTTATTGGTTGAATTTAAAAACATTTTATTTAAAATGTAAAATAAAAATTTATTTATGATCTTTCACTAATAGTGATTAATTTAATTTATTAAGATAAAATGTCATTGTGGTCATACAAATAGTTTTTTATAAAAACACCTACTTTATTTTCAATTGCTTTTTATTTTCATTTCTAATTAATTGGTAACCAATGAAATCATTTTTTAAACATGTGTAAAGTATATTTTCATAATTACTTAATTTCATTCATTCCTTCCATTGCAACAGTTAGGTGATAACTATCATAATTAAATAATAATATTTAATCATTAGTTTAAGCTCAATGTTCTATGTTACATAAGCTATCGAAGAAGTTAAATTTAAAGAAAGATACCATAAAATCTTGGCATGTTACATTGTCCCCTCCTTCAATAAATTGTGTCCCCGCAATTTAGACTCGTGATTGGTAATCATAGATTTATCATTTCAAAATACCCTTGTATAAATCCCACATCATCAATAGGGTTAATAAAGCTTCATCATAAATGTAGGGAAAGGATAATGTGATGGTAAAAAAATATGTTTCCCTATAGGATAACATTATAGGGATTTGAAAACATTTTCATGTAAAAGAAATCCAATTATCATGTTCTGATGGGGAGTGATAGAGAAAAAGGTCATTAGAAAGTCTACCATCACAAAATTGTTAATTTGTGATATATTTTTAGTAAGAAAATTAAACAAATGACGTTTTTGTTCCAAAATCCTTTTCCTAGAGTTAAGGGTTTCTTTTAATATCCAAAAAATTACTTGAGAAAATAATCATACTTGATTAATTTCCATGTCATAATCTTATCCTTTGGTTGTGCTGCGATCTATCTCCACTTCATTTCTTGAATCTGGAGATGGATATTCAAGAAAAAATTATATGCCTGAAGTGCTTTTATGCATCATAAGATCCAAAAGTCATTCTTTCGACCATTAAATGGTTACTGAAACCAAAATGGTTATCATATGTTATTCAATATGATAAATTATACTTTAATTTTAATCAATAATATCCTTAATCCATTCCATAATAAATTAACTTTAAGACTTATCCAAAATATGTCTGTCCAAATTCAAAGACCAAAAAAATTAAAAGGAAGGTTACTAAATTTCAAAAATAAAATTAACATAATATTTCCACAAATAATTTATCACTTATTTTCACAAACCAAATATATAAATACCTTAATGTCCTTTAAAACATTATGAAAAATGCATGATTCCAACAGTAAAATCTCAGATTTTTTAATATATTCCTTAAATATAAACATCTAATAATTCCAACATTACATAAACCATCAAATCACTAACCACCATCATGTTAACAAATACTTTCCCATTAAAATCTATTTATTATTATCTCAACATCAATAACATATTTAGGGTTTTCTTTACCAAGCCCTGTGTTTTCAAGAAGATGAACTTACAATAGAATCACTTCTCTTGATTACTGTTACTATTCATCACATGCTTCTAATTCTTTAAAGAAGAAGTACTAAAATATAATCCTTATATATCTCATGATTATTATAACTAAATAATTATTGATAAAATACTCAAATAAAATAATTCTTAAACCCAAATATAGGAATATTAATCATTCATCTTCATTTGTGGAAGTAGCATAAGCTTGGCTATGACCCATTATCCTCATTTGGGGAATATTTCTTTAATTCTTGAGACATTGATTTGCGTAGTATCACATATCCTTATAGTTAAAGCATTGTACATTGAAAAAAAAATTCTTACCCTTTTAAACACAAGCATATTGGCCTTTATCTCCACACATGTAGAAAACTCCTATTCCTTTTAATCAAGTACTAGAGTGTTTCTTTCCACAACTATCACATGTAGGAAAATATTTTTTTTCTCTTCATTACTTTATCCAACATTTTCTTAGTTTTACTCTTGTTCTCATACTTCCCTCCAAATCCATAATACTTAGAGAATTTTTCCTTTGTCTCAGTAGAACATGATATTATGTCCTTATGAGAATGTTTGGGAGACTTGTTCCCTTTGAAAGATTGGAATAAGACCATACAAGATTTGATCCTCCTTACTCTTTGGATTACGTGAATTGGTGTGTTTTTCATTCCTTATGTGTGGTGCCAAGTCTAAATTAAAATATACACTATATTAGATAATATCATTATGAAAAATTATGTATAATCCTAAAAATAGTGAAATAATTGACATATATTTAAAAATTCATGCATAACTAATCTAATAAACATGGTTTGTTTGGATTCATCTATAGTTATCCTCAATTTCTATCTTAGGTTTATGTTTCTTAATCTAGTATTTCCTAAATCTAGTTCATAGGGTTTCTATTAAACTTCCTACGATATTAATTGTAATAACCCCGAACCAGTAGCCCAAAGTCGGTGCTTTACTTTATTACATTGACATGATTACAAGGAATCACATATTGAAGGACTGAATAGTTTATTAGTATTGAAGAACTATATTCACATTTAAAATTAAAATTACAATTTAAAAAATAAAGTCAAAAAAAAATTCTTCAAGAATTCCATTCCCCCTATCATAACCCTTCATATTAAACATAATAAACTTCATAGAAACTTGGGAAAAAACAAACATAAGAAAGGGGTGAGATCAAATGCTTGGTAAGTGTTAGATACAACAAAAGATAACTTGAATAAATAAGTATAATCAATATGTGAAGGTAAATAACTGAAAAACACATGAAAATCAATACATTGATAATGAAAATACATCTATATTTTTGTCATAGTGAAAATCCTTTGGACAATAATACTTGAATTCTAAATGCCGGAAATTATTTATTATTGGACGTCATGTATCTGGAACATGAACCATTATACTATCAAGATATTTCAAAACAAGGTTTAAGTTTGTGGGTAGAAACCTTTCTAATTCTTCTTGGAAACAAACATGAAGGGTTTGTTACCAACTTATTTTGTCTCATGAGACTATCGATGCATCAAGGGGCTTGCATTAACCAGTCCCTAACCCATAGGGCTTGAATTAACTGGTCCACAACCCATGTAATACCAGTACAAAGCATTCAGTATATATCAAATAACTGATTTAATTAATAAATAATGTTCTTTATCATCAAATATCTTTATTAAATAAAATATATAGATTTATCAATATTTCCCCAGTTAGTAAAATAACTATCAAGGTAAACACCACATGTAAAAATGGTATATGACATAGAAAATAATAATATTCATGATATAAGAAGTATGTATATTTAATGAAATCTTAAATAGTTGTTGATTATAAATAAAAGTGGTTGTATATACACCATAGAAAATAAAATAGGTGCATAACATCAAAAATATGCCTCAACGAAATAAAGTTGATATGAAGTCCCTTAAAAGGATCATATCATTAATAAAAAGATAGATTATGTGTATTCAATATAAATACACCTAAAAAAGTGGAAACAAAATATAAGATAATAAAAATTCATTTTATACATATCATTATCATGAAACAATCTATAAAATAGAATTTTAACCCAATGAATGAAAATTGAGTTAAGAAATCCTTAACCACTCTGTAATCAGTCGAATCGTATGCCCCATAAAATTAATAATTATAAATCGAAACATTGAATATTAGGAAGATAAATAGATTCATGATATGATATTTAAAAATGGTAGTATACATACACCACACACAAGAAATAAGCGGTGAATAAGGCATATCTCACAAAAATAAAAGTGAGATGCAAAATACTTACATTATGTCTGAAAGCGTTATGTACTTGTACTTAATGTACTGAATAATAAAATTAGATTCATTAATTACTTAATAAATTACCTCTTAAAAATATATTTTTTCATTATAATTTTATTAAGTTTATTTACGTCCATTATGATGTGTTATAATATTTAATTTCGTTGTTCTGGGAGCATCTTTTTCATGGTTTTATGGTCAGTTACATTTTTTATAATTATGAGAGTTCTTGTAAAATGAAATAAAAACTCAAAAAGTGAAATTATTTATTATTAATGAACTTAAATAAGTTTAAATATTCTAATAAATCATTTTTATATGGTATAAGTATGATTCATTATATAAAACACTGATGAAAATGTCTTAATTTGTTTTGTTGGTTTTTACAACCATCACAAACATCTGTTATTTTATTTATTATTATGTTTATATATTGATTATATAATATTATAAAACTCATAATATTTATGTTAAAATATTATTTAAGAATAATAGTGTTTTTATGATTAACCTTGAATGAGATAAAGGAAAATGAAAACCCATCGTCCACAAATGTAGCAAATCGACACATTATGGATGATGTTTTCATTTTAAAAAATATAAAAAGAGAAAAGAAGAGGTTTGATAATGGATATTCCATTAGAAAAATAAAATTATAGTATATATATGATAATGGAGTTATCATGAAACTTTATATAGGATAGGTGAAGATAGGATAAGAATATAAAAGAAAATAATAGAGAAAAAGGAGGATTTTACCTCTTGAATATCGTCTCCTTGAGGAACTCCTTAAGACACTTGGATTAGGTGTTTTGGTAATACTAGCATGTCTTGGATGTTTGAAAGAGTATTGGTAATGTAATTGGTAAGAATTTAGGAAATCTAAAAGGCTTTGGAGGTGTTATGAGAAGTGGTGGTGAGGAAAGGTATTTATAGGGAGATGAGAGTGGTGTTTTTTATTATTTTATTCATTAGTTTATTATTTTGGCTCAAGACTATCAATAATGATTATTATTGTGACTAATGAAAATAACTAGTTCATGTGAGTTATAAATAATGGTTCTTACATCATCCATACACCATCCATGAATCAAAAATTTATGTATTTATCTTATAATGCTAAATACTATAATTTATGATATTTCACTATTCACAAAAATTAAACTATTTTAGAAAAATGTCATAAAATAAAACTAAATTTTTTTCAATGTGTAGATTGAAAAAAATGGAATCCATTTTATGAAAATGATTTTCTATATATGAAAATTTTAATTTTTAATTAAACTATCATTTATTTGATTGTTTTGTTAATAAAATAATTATTGTATCATTGTTATATAATTATTAAAGGTAATTATATATTCATTAAAATTTAAAAAAAAGGCCATTATGTAGATAAATATTTTAGATTAAAAATAATATCTAAATTCTAAGATATATTCTAAATAATACCATATTACAAATAATATAGTTATTAAAAATATGAATGAGTCATTTTGTGATTTTATTTAATTTAAATAATATCAAAGTCATTTTCATGGAAAAGTGTCAGTTAAATAACTAAAATTAAAACCCTATGTGTTAAGAGTCTAATTAAATTCATAAAATAAAATTTTGAAAAGTTTTAGGGTAATTTTATAATCCTTGTCATATTTTGTTTACCTTAAATTACCCTATTTACCCTTAACCATGATAATAAAAAAATCAACAAAGTTACTATTTATATTAAACAAAAATAGAAGGATACTATTTAATAAATATTTAGATTATGATTGAAAATATGGAATCCATTTTTTAAAATTCAAAACACCTAACTGGATGAATTTAATTTAAAATTAAACTGATAAAACACAACTAAAAACAATTTTTTTTAAAATGTATTTTTAAGACCGAAATGTACTTATACCAAAATATGGTATAATGATAATTAAAATAAAATAAAATAGATTATTTATAACTTAATATTATTTAAGTTACATTTAAATCAAATTCAAATCATAAATAGACCTTTAATATAACAAAATCGACAATTTTATAAAAATTGGTATTTTTCTCTATTCATAAGAAAATAATATTTTTCTAAAAAATAATAAAAATTTAACCTAAGTTAATTTTGAAATTATGATTTTAAAAATCAATTTTATTTTTTCAAATATAATTCATTAAATTTTCAAAATTTATATTTAAAACAAGTGCACGATTAAAAGGCGATAAAACTACCTTTATAAAAATACAATCTTTTTATGTGTAAAATTGGATTCATTATTCTCTTTTGGATATAAAAGTTATTTGTTGAATTTAATTTTTTTTATTAAATATGTAACATATAAATTTCATGAATATATTTCACTAATATTTATTAACTGCATTTATTAACATAAAATTCCATTGTGGTCATAAAAATAGTTTTTTTTATAGAAACATATCATTTTTGTTCAATTGGTTTTTATTTTCATTTCTAATTAATTAGTAACAAATGAATTCATTTTATAAACATTTTTAAACTATATTTTCATAATTTACTTAATATTATTCATTCCCACTATTCCAACATCTAGGTGATAACTATCATAATTAAATAATAATATTTAATCATTTGTTGAAGCTCAATGTTCTGTGTAACGTATGTTATCGAAGAAGTTAAATTTAAAAAGATACATACCATAAAATATCGGGGTGTTACAATTTATCTAAGGTAAGATGAAATTATTTGAGGTAATTAGAGACCTCTAAGAGGTTATGGGATACGAGATGTGATGTGGGTAGCCTTGGATGGTTTCCCTAGGGCTAGTTGGCCATGTTCTAAAGGCTTAGGCATAATTACGATAGGTGGAATGGTCTTACATACCATCCTTGGTAAGTGACACCCTTATGAGGTTGAGTTGTGACTTGATGAGCATTGTGATCTAGATGAGTCCTTTAGGAAGAGATAGGGTGTGATAGAGATTGATTTCCTTCAAGTAGCCGTTTGAGAGGTATCCCTTTGGATACATGAGAAGAGACCCATGTGTGGGTCATAGGATGTGATCAAGACTTAGAATTAGGTTTCTAATGGGGTTTTTGATGGGTTTGGACCCTTCATAATGTTTCCATGATCAAGGTGATCCAACAGTCTATGGAGTCACCATAGATTGATAGATATGTGATAATATCAGTGAGAAGTGATCAGAATGGGACTAAAGAACCCTAAATGATTACCTGATGAGCGGGATGAGATATGATTTGGTAAGGGGATAAATATCATATATCAAGCACACTAGGATTATCTAGTGAGCTATGTGATGGGTTTTGGACCTTGTATACTTCTATTTTTTTTCATGTGTGTGCTTAATTGTTTTTTGTGATAGGTGATGGATTCATCCTGAGGGGTTATGGGTTCCAAGGCCTGGACTCACCATAAATGATATAACATTTGTAGGATCGCCATGAGTGAGACATAATCCCTATTTTGTGTGATTTCCTAGCCAAACCTGAGTGATATGATGTATCTTGAGACCTTTTTCATCTCTATGAGTGAGATAGAATGGTCAATCCCTACCATGAGTGAGATGGTAGTAGTCGAATTGCTATGAGTGAGATGGGTTCCGAGTTTTTGATGTGACATGATTATATTATGGAACTTCCATGAGTGAGATGGAGTCTCAGATTTGTTTTTATTTGAGACTAGATTATGTCACCCCCAAGAGTGATATGTGGTCTAGACGTGATGTGTTATCAGATTGATGGACCCTACTATGAGTGATATGGTAGAGGTCGAGTGTTGGATGTGGGACCAACTTGTAGAGAAAGTGATTCTGAAGTATGGGCACATGACCCTACCCAACCCCTTCGTGTAATGGTCATGACTTAGATTATGCCCTACCCCAAGTCCTTGGGTATGTGATGGGTTATGTTAATGATGGAAAAATAAGATGAGGTTGCTTATATCATGACATTGAAGCAGGTATGATCAGGTGCTGTGGTGGCCTAGTTTGCACATATTGACCTAAAGTACTTGGATTTATGGTGTCCTAATAAGAACACAACATCCAAGGCTCTTGTGGGACATGTTTATTTTATTTCCTCATACATACATGTATATTATGGTTCATACTAGGGGAACATGGTGATATCCTATTGAGATTTATTTCTCACACCCTATATGGGAACCTCAGTGTGTGTGAATACCTTATTGTTTTATTTAAAGTTCATTATAGTATGTGAATTGGATTCGGTTGGAGCAGCTCAGGGGTATTTGGTTATCGAGGTGTGTTGATGCCCAGGGATGGAAGTGGGGATAGTGTTCGTGTGTTTTATCGGTTTATTTTGTATATGTTATCATCCCGATGGGTGATCAACTATTTTATGATAGTAAAAATTTCATAGGAAGATTATTACATCATTGTTTCTATTTGATATTGCATACTCTAATTATATCTTCTTTATATGTTTTGGATATTTTCCATTCTTTTATACTCTAATTCAAGGGTAAAGTATGCCCATTGTATGGATTAGGCTTTCACTACTAGTCGATAGCCTATGTCACACATGGATGCGCGCTTGAGGCCACGTGTCATACCAACTTAGATGATGGTTCTAGACCTAGGCATCACAACAACACACATAAAAATAAATATTATATATATATACATATACGAACCACTCATTATTTCACTATTTTTTTCTTTTTTCATATGACATTCTTTTTAGGCCTTACTAATCTTGTTTTACAACATTAACAATTATGTTAATATACATATATATATAAATTTATTTATGTATAGTATTATAAACATAATTAAAATAAATATATGTTTATTTATATAATTATTAATATAAATCTTCATGTATTATATTTACATATTCAGTTTTAGTTCATTTAAATACATATATCAAGGAAAATTCACTCCTCAATTTCATATTAGGCATAACATCAAACCAAATAGAAAAACTTATGCCAAAACCCATGCTAGCCAGTGTATCATCCACTCTATTACCATCCTTGAATGTATGATAAAAAAAGTTAATGATCTTATAGAACTCCATGCAATATTCCCACTCAACATATAGTCTCCAGTAAGGGGAATAAACATAGAAATTGATAGCATGCATGATGTGAGTAGAATCAACCTCCATCTAGAACTTTTTCTATCCATTAAATCAAATAATTTGAATTTGAAGGATAACACCTTCCATCTCATCTTCACAGGTAGAAGCTAGGAAATTTTCCTTGAAGAAGAAAGAGAGAGAACCTCTATTATGATCCCCGAAAATTCCCACATATCTAGCTGAACTCATTTTTCCTTTGTACACTCCATCAGTATTGATTTTTTATTCAAACTACACATGGATGTTTCTATATAACAAGAATATAGCTATGGTTTATTTAAAGTTACCTTTAATTCCAAAACAGTTGAGAACATAAAGCTCTTATATAGAGTTACCAGCAAGGCCATGCTGACGATTGTTAAACCCTTTAACTGAATAGAGAATATAGACCATAATATATTAAAGGTTAATGTCTTGAAAACTAAAACTAGAAAGATATCTATTCCACCTTAAATAATAACATTCCTTCATAATTTTATCCCTATGTAAGATATCATATTGTATTGATTAAGGAAAACTATAACATTGAGTGAAAGATTCTTAATATAAATTAAATCAATGATAACTTTTAATATATTGAAAGCTGAGGACCATATTGGTTTGATGAAACAACATTGAAAAAATTCATATTTAAATGGTAATCATAGAATAACTAGCATTCCAAATCATAACAACTCTAGAAATAGTGATCTAGGGTTTGAAAAACTGATGAAGCTAAGAATAAGAATCCAAGGACCTTCCTAGAAGATAATGATATAAATACTTACAAGATTTCTAACCAATATTCAC
This sequence comes from Viscum album, assembly GCA_963277665.1. Taxonomy (NCBI): domain Eukaryota; kingdom Viridiplantae; phylum Streptophyta; class Magnoliopsida; order Santalales; family Viscaceae; genus Viscum; species Viscum album. The sequence goes on from OY728119.1 coordinate 447,072,066, forward strand.
AAGTTCCCAAACAATATGTCCCTATTTGGATAAAATTTATAGTTCTATATTATATCACTATAAGAGGATGGAAGCATGTATAGAGGACAAATTATCATGTGTCTAATTTTAGGATGAGGATCATGTTCATTACCATGATCACCAACAAAAGGAGAACCAATACAGTTATCATTCCAAATGGAGACATTAGAATTTACACATGCAATACATCTTGAATCAGTGATGATAGAACTATAAACGTGATTCAGACAAGGCCAAATAAAGGTAAACATATAATGCAGTTTACCTGATTTAATCATATCCAAGAATCTAGACATGTGAAATCCATTACATTCAAGGATATAGTGATAAACACATATAATTATAAATATATGTGTATAGTGTGATTTTTAGTCATATTATAAATCATATATTGTGAATATATAAATTTATATATGAACTATATTTATTGTATCTATATATTTATTTATATAGTTGTTAACACCAATTTTCACATAAAACCATGATGGTCATCTTTGAGAGAACTAAGGGCACAATCTAACTCCATGAAGCATCCCAAAGACACCAAGGAAGGAGTGAAAAAGTTTTGAGGAATGGGAGTAAGATGGAAATTTGTGCGCAAGGCCCTTCTGTGTCCAATGAGATGTCAAATAACCATATTTCACTTCGGCCTCCCCAAAACTTCTATGTAAGGTTCATGCAAGTGTATTTATTTGCATGAAAGAAGTTGGGTCAGCATGAAAAGACCTTGAGCATCCAATATGATGTTAATCAAACATCTTTTGCACTAAAAATCTTATGTGATGACATGCAAGCTTGCGTCTATATATAGAAGTGAACCCCTCCTTCTTTAGGGTGATCTCCTGGAAGGAGAAGTGACGCTCTACTATGCATAATACTACCTCTTCCATTAAAGAACGCAAACCACGAACACCTCAATGTACTAGATCTTTCATGATAGGTCCCCTAGGTGTCCTCCTTAGTGCAGGCCTCTAGTGGCTTGACCATAGCCCTTTACTTTCGATTCCAAGTCAAGTGAACACAAAAACTGCCTCTTTCACCAAACCACTGGACTTGGGCACACCCAATATCTTATGCTCAACCTGACCTCTTGCACATAGGACTCCAGTCTTGCACACACCCCTTCCTTCAAGATCTATGGGGTTCCTTTACTTCAGAGCACCATGTTCAAGCCCCTCTTGCATGTAACTCCCATGTCTTGCATGAAACTCCCATGTCTTGCATGCACCACCTCTGTGTGGACCTCTAAGCTTGTGCGTAGTGATTTCTTAGTCACTCAGGAGGTATCCCATGTTGTTTTTCCCTACCTATATCTTTTTGACATAGGTACTCTAGTCCCCCTTGATTTTTGGCATAACTACACTAACTTGGACCCCACTATCGACCACTCCTTTGCACCATTTCCACCCTATAATTGCTAATAACTTCCCTTCCCCAAGGGTTAGTGAGTATTAGTTATATAAGCTCAAGGGGTGAGGAGTGAGTCTTCTCTATAAGTGCTGTAGGATGTAAAAATTCCCAACACCATCATCCTCAGCACATGATATTAAACTATAGCCTCACCCCGTGCAATGCACATGGGGTGATCCACCTTGGGAATTTTCCATGCCCACTAATCTCCATGGGAGTTAGATCTTCCTCACATGTAAGTAAATCCTTCTCACATGGAATGATATCCTCCTAGGGCAGATTCTATGTGTAATCCTCACACCATCTTCTATGCGTGAACCTTCTACGACATGACATCTAGGTCTACTTCTTCTCTTTGTATCTCACACCGAGCATTACTCACATGGGCTTAGGGGTTAGTAGTGACCCTGAAATATTTATCACCAGGTCCTATAACAATGAGTAAGTCCCATACCCTTATGAACTATGTGGATTTTGATCCCTATATTCTAAATAGGGTATATAGGATGCTTCTTTAAGGTTCAATCCCGACCAACAGAAAACCTCAGTAACCTCCTCCTAGGGATGCACCTCTCAGATCCCAGTATCCACCCATATTTCACTCCCATACTAGTCCTTACCTTGAGTCACCATGTGTCAAGAGGATCATGCCCCAACCCAATGTTTATATCTCCTTCAGGTTCCTAAGGGAAACTTCTACGCACAATCCCCCACCACATGTACCATTTTGACTGGGATTCCTTATTGGTATAAGTACCAATGCCCCTCTCGAACTACATGGACTTTGAATCCCAACCAATTGAGATATATAAGAAACATCCTGAAGGTTCAATACCAAAATACACTACACCACCTCACTCTTCTCCCAACGAGATCATGTCACCCATCCAAGAAGCTCCTATGTGTAAGTCACACACCATCTTCCATGTGTGCACATTCTACGACATGACAGTCAGGTCTAATACTTCACCATGTTTCTTACACTGATCGTGACTCACATGGGCTGATAGGTTAGTTGTGACCATGACATCTTCATCACCTAGGATTCTAACCATGCGTAAGCCCCAAACCCTTCCAAACTATGTGGGATTTGATCTCTATCTTCTAAACAGGGTATATAGGACACCTCTTTGAGGTTCAATCCTGACCAATGGTAAACTTTGTTGCCTCTTGATGGTGTGAAATCTTCCATTTATGGGATACACCACCTAGGGTCTACTCTTATAGAGTATTTTGTCTCATCCATCTGGTAAACTATCTAGATGATCCCTCTTAAGAATGTACCTCTAAAATTCTCTTATATTAAGCATTATAATCAGTTCCAATTCATCTATTCAAGACATTAAACTCATGACCCATCAATCCTACCCTATTCGAAACATGGGATTCTGGATAAAAACCTTAGAAGATATGCCTCTGGCATAAGATACTATGTGATCGACATGGAATTCCTCAGGTTTTGTTCCCATGAGAAGCCCTCTTACGAGGAAGAATATAGGTGACCAATGTTCTAGAGCCCAAACATGCCAACGATGCCCAACATGACTACTCCCCCAACCGAAGATTTCTACCCTAGAAAGACCCCTTGGAATTTCTAGGTAGTAGAATCGTGATTAACCAGTATCCACAGAGAGATGGAACTTGGAACAGGTTTTGCGAACCACATCTTAATTTATGAGGGAGAGCCAGACTAGGTGATGAGTTCTAAGGAGAAATCCATGGAAGGAGGAAATGACACCCCATCATCCCATTTTGATCAAGGAAAAGACATCACTGAGAAGATGATGAATGCATCCTGCCTTTGGAATGTGGGAATGTAGGGAAATAGTGTGATGCTGGTGTCGTGTTAACATATACGACAGTGTTCCCCAACAAAACTGTCAGAAACAGAAATAGTGAACCCGATGTGAAACTCTTTTCCATAACATGAGGACTAGTAGTGTTCAAGGAATACATAGATAATATTGTCACCAGATCTAGATATATAGTTCTAGGTCCCATTAGGAAAATAGTTATCCTGGAATGGAACTAACAAGAGATTGGGAAGTTAATTATTGGGAATTCCAGTCTGTGATATCTTCATCATGGATCTCTCTATCCGATCATGGAAGTTTGGACAACACTGGGGCATTGGGAATTGCTTTCCTGATATCTATATTATAGATGAATCTTCTTAATTTTTATTACTCAAGATACATGAAACCAATCAACCCCCACCCACAGACGCTGGGGAAGGAGAAGTAACAACGCACTAATCTCGTATGACTCCACCACCACCATGACTTCATTTGTGACTACGACTACCAGGCACCCATAAACCATCTGACCCTCTAAAACCATCCATCGTAAGGTGATCAAAACCCTTTAATTCCAGTAAAATAAGGAGGTGGTCCTTCCCATGTGGGAAATGGACCACTAGGACCTGGAGTCTTTTGTGCCTCACCAGCACTTCCACCCCTAAGGGCTATGGAGGGAGACACCGCTTCCCACTTTTACATCCAATCACTTCAGGAGCCTCTCCTTGGTGTGATCTCATGATCTCTCCCCTACTCTAAGGAGGTATGGCAGGCTAGGGTCACCCTGGTTGTGACTACTTCTTAGAATCCACCAAGGAGGGATCCCACTAGGACTCACCAATGCCACTAATGACTGGTCCCCAAGGCCAAGGAATAGGTGGAGTACACCCATGCATCACCAGCCCCAGTTCAAATGACCCAACACCAATGTTAGGTGCATGCTAAAGAGGATTCCTGTCAGTGGTCATCATATTCCATGGATTCAATGGCCCATGCCACCACCGGTGCATTCCACCAGATCCTTACCACTGTAGAGTAGGGACCACCCATGCCCAATCTGAATTGAAACCTCATCCACCTCACAGGCAGGACAGGTTGCCTCTTACAATCACTGGGAATACTGATAGCTATCATGGGCTAACCTGTAATGATGAGATCTAGTATGGAGGCCCTCATCATAACATCTCTCGATAGAGTGGAGGTCATATCCACTCTCTCACCCAACATGGAGGTCCTCCCCATGTTCTCGGCATCGATCAAAGTAGAAGTCCTCCCCACTTCATTGGCATCCAATACGTAGTTCCTCCCCATACATATGGTTTCCAATATAGAGGCCCTCCCCACATCATTGACTCCCAATGAGAAGGTACTTCTTGCACTAGACCCATATCAAATAGAGGTCCTCCCTGAAGAAGCATCGACAAAAGTGAAGGCCCTCCTCGCTTCGTCACTAGCCCATACGGAGGTCCTCCCTGTACTACAGGTAACCAAAATGGAGTTCCTCCCCATTCTCTCAATCGCCAACATGGAGGTCCTCCCCATGTCTCCACCAACTCAAGAGGAGGTCCTCCCCACTCTAGAAATGATCAAATAGAAGTATCTCCCCACTTTATTGATGACTATCATGAAGTTATTCCTAGTGCGATCACTACCAACCAATATGGAGGTCCTCCCCATGCCATAGGCAGTCAAAATAGAGGTCCTCCCCATGTTTCCATTAGCTAATGTAGAGGACCTCACCACTTTATCACCCACCACTATAGAGGTACTTCTCTTACATCCAATAACTAGTACGAATGTCCTCCTCATACTCATGTTCCCTAGCACAGAGGTCCTCCTTGTTGGAACCACTTTGGGTATATGGTTTTATTTGTTGTCAATAGTTGTCAGTGGAGATAAAAATGAAGAAGGATATGATGAATAACTCCAAAGTTATTGTGAGTGGAAATTCAGATGATTTTTGAACTGATCTTAAGTTAAAAATACATGTATCAAAGGTGATACAGTGTATACAACAATGAAACCATCTTAGAGAGTGCTGAAGGGATTCATGTTATAAAGTTATCATGAAACATATCACTATTCAAAGATACCATGAAAGATTCTACCTAAAGAAACATGCATCATTTCATGAGGGATTATGTAGAGATTTGAATATTTAAGAATGATCATACAAAGATGAGAATATGATGCTAGTCATATTCAATGTTGACTGGAAATAATGATGTTGTTGGAAGACATAGAAGTTTCAGTAATTTCCATGGAAAAATATGACAATGATAAAGGTTATTGATTAAAGATTATATATCATGAAAAATAAGGTTCATGATAAAATTATCTGGTTTTTGAAGAAGAAAGATGACAGAAAATTGGCATAGGTGTTCTTACCAAGGCGGATACTTAAGTTGGTGCTATTTCCCAGTGTTTTCCAAATTGTTGGACCTCAAAATCTGGATTTTTTTTGGAAAACGAAGTATGTTTACATAGAAGTGAACGAGATGCAGAACGGTGAAGGAAATCGGCAAAAGAAGAAAACCATGTACCTCAGAGCATGGGCCACATACCATGTATCATGAAAGGCACAAGAAACAGTTCATGTAATAGTTCACGAAATGGGTCATGGTAAAAAAAATGGTTTTCCAGGAAGGAGTTGTGGTATGAAAAATAGATCATCATTGGTGGAAGAGATGTAGTATGCTGACTAGTAGACACACGAAATATGGTTAAGGTTTGAAGTTTTCCGGAGGGTCGCAGTACGTGGTAGAGGATCACAGTATGCGGAAGGAGCATAGTCTGTGGTGAATATTGTACCACATTAAAAATTTGGGTAAAATGGATTAGTGAAATTTGGGAAGTTATTTTCCTATATAAGGAGTGATAATCCCATAATTAAGGTAGAGGAAATTCAATAAGAAAATATCATCGTTGTGGAAGAACTCAACTAAGTTTGAAAGTGGTACATAGGAGATATTCAGTGTAGGACGAAGTGGTACACAAAAGAAGAAATGGTTCATGAAATTGGAAGGAGTAGTATGTGGAAGATATTTTGCATAAGAAAACGTACCATAAGGGATATGAAATAATTCATAGAATTTGAAGAATTCTATGGAAGGAAGAAATGGTATGCCAAGGTAGTACACAATGGAAGTATGTGAAGGAAGTACATAGAGGAGGCATGTGTAGGTCATACGTAGAGGTGGTACATGTAGGCGGTGCATGGACCAGGTGTGGTGTGTGGAGCAGGTGTGGTGCACAGAGCAGGCATGGTGCGCAGAGCAGGAATGGTGCACGGAGTAGGTGTGGTGCACGGAGCAGGTGCGGTGCATGGAGCAAAGGTGGTATACAGAGTAGAGTTAGTCTGTGGAGCAGGCGTGGTGCACAGAGCTAGGGCGATATATGGAATAGAGGTGGTACGTAGAGAATAGGTGGTCTACAAAGTAGGCGTAGTGCGTAGATCCGAGGTGGTATTAAAAGCAGAGGTGTTCCGTAGAGCAGGGTCAGTATGTGGAGAAGGCACGATAAGTAGAGCAGGTGTGGTATGTGGAATAGGCATGGTACGCGAACTAGGCACGGTACGCAGAGCAGGCGTGGTATGAAGATTAGAGATAGTCCACAGAATTAGGGAAAGTTCGGGAAAACGAAAACATCATAAAGGGAGTTTGTGATTTTAGAAAAAAAAGGAATAAGTTCTAGTGCATACAATAATTGTACTAAAGGAGGAAACTTAATATAAAATATCATCAATTAGGTAATTCAATGAAAGCAGTGTCTCGTGATGAATAGAGAAAAGGACTCTTTATGCTAATATGTTGAAGTGAACTTCAAGTTGATAAACTGAGTGAGACCTCTCCCAAGGCAGTGATCCAGGGGGAGTCATCAGAAGTGATCCAAGGGAAGTAGTGGGATATCCTTGAACCATTGTAAAGGCAGTGTGCCTAAGATAGAGTGATTATACCCAAACCTTTGTAATTCAAATCCAGTGAAGATTAGTGGAATTTTGTACGACTAGAAGCCTATCGGTGTATGCTCCTTGGAAGAATCCCTTAATGGTGAACCAAGTAAAAAAGTGTCGTGTTGTCCTTTTGCATGTGAATGTTTTAATTACTGCACATATCCATCATATATATTTAAACAAGTTCCTACTAATGTGGGAACAAGATCCAGTAAAGAAGTGAAAAATTTGACACCCTGATTCACCTCCCCTCTCAGGGCGGTCTAGGATCCTTTAAGTGGTATCATAGGGAAAAGGTTTACGTATATTGGATAATCTTCAGCTATTCTATTCAGAAGAGGATTTGAGTTTTCTTTCTTAAGTCAATAATAAAGATAAATCTTGATAAATTCTCAGTTATCTCTAATCAGAAGTCTATACCCAGAAAGGCCATGAAGAATAGGAAAAATAAAGAGAAGAGATAGTTTAAGAACTCCCTATTATCTAAATAAGATTATATTTTTGGTTCTCCATGTATTTACAATAATGAAGAAATATCAGGCTTGGAATGTAAAGAGCAGGTGGCTTAGGTTTCCACCAAACATATGGATTCTAGCATAAGTAGTTATTTTGATCAAATTTTTACCTCACATGATGTTGCAAGTGATCAGGAGAAATTAAGAACCTATCTACATGATATTCCTGAAGAAATAGTTGTTTTTAATTATAGAATATTTCAATGCATGTAGGTTGAGATCACTCGACTAGAAATAGAAGATGAAAATATGGAAAAGGGCTTAGTAGGAAAAAATTTATAATGTTATAAGATCTCCAGATAGATTTAAGACTTTGAAAATAAATGAGTCAATAAGACTCTGGAAGAAAGGATCCATGCACTTGAAAATGAGCTGAAGAAGGGAAATGAAGACAAAGGTTTATATTTTAAAGGAACTTACAAGATGATCAAGGAACTCAAATATTCTTTTCAAAACAAAGTTAAGATGCATGAAGATAAGGTTGAAATATTGAATAAGCCTTGTGAAGAGAAGATGATCATGATTGAATATCATAATATCATCCTCAATATAGAATGTCAAAAATTGGAAGCTCAGTTGACCAATCTTGAGAAGACACATATTGAGCCTTTAAAAAATAAGGAAATAATTGATATTGGTACTCCATGTCAAATGGAGGGTTCTAAAATTGAAATACCTTAAACATGTGATAAGAAGATCATGATATCTTTCAGTGATATACCACAAGAAGTTGAGAGGAATAAGGCACCATCAAAACCATCATGTACTCATGTTTCTAAATATGTTTTCACAAGAAGTGTAGGATAGAAGAAAAATTTAAAACAATTATAGATGATGAAAGCTGATGAGTTACCTACAACCATGGATAGGGTGGATAAGAAGAACAAAAAGTTAGAAGATGGTTCCCCATATAGATCACAACAAATCAAGAAGAAAACCCAACAAATTTATCCAGAAAATATTAAGAAGTCAAGATTTGTGGGCCAATGTTGGTGTTGCAACAGGTTTGGGAATTGTGCATTAGATTGTTAGTAAAATCCTTAAAATGAAAAATCAAAAAGGAAGACCATCACAAGGGGGATCAATCTAGATAGGAATAAGCCACATCCATAGATTTAGAAGCATCTGTATACTGCAAATAGATTTGAAATGTTTGAAAAAATCTATGATGTATGAAATGGTATTGGTCACAAGGTAGGTACATGACCATATCAACATGAATTCATCATTGATAAGATAAGAAGACCTCCAACGCCGGCTAAGTATGAAGAAGCTTCCTTGGGAAGAAGATATAAGAATATTGTGAATAAAAATTTTCCCAAGAAGATCTCAAGTAGGGAATCTGAGAAGAATTTGGATTTCAGATCCATGAAATTGAAGGTCAATTCATCCAAAAGAGAAATTGAGAGGGATGACACTTAGGTAAACCTATGTTGAAGATCCAAACCTACTACAATAGTTCCAAATGACATGTTGGTCATCTGGTCAAAAGATTTAGAAATAACTAGGAAAATAAAAAATGAATAGGCCAAGTCCAGTGGAAAAGGAAAAGAAAAACTTTCACGTGATGAAGATAAAGTGCATGAGATATTGCAAAACAAGAGAAACCCATGTGTTAAAGAAGTTATGTGTGAGATATGTATGAAATATTGTCACATTGAAAATGTTTGTTTAACCTCAATAATAGAGCAAGAAGAATTCCTTAAAAGGAGTAGGAATGTATCATTCATGATAGCTATTAAGAAGAACAACTCTCCACACAAAGAAAAAGAGGATGTGAAGAGATCCATGTCACATTAGCATGGATTTAAAAATATATTTAGATGTGTGAGCATCAAGACTAGATTAGATGGAGCATCTTGGTAGAGAAAACTATATCATCCTTCCTTCTCAAATTGAAGAAGCAAGGAGGAAACACATAATTCCCTTAATCATTTGTGTATTTTATTTGTGCTGATAATACTGGGAATTGAAGATGAAGCATGCTCTCAGGGGGAGAACCTGAGAAGTAGTGAATTCTGTCAACTCTTGATAGCTAAGATGAAGAAGTCTCCATACTTGGAAGATTATTCACTTGATATTCAAATACTAAAATGATGATGGATCACCCTTGATGAAGATGAGGATGAGTGTTTCCCTTATGGGGGATACAAATGAAGAAGCTTCCAGAATTATTATTTCAATCAGTATCAAATTCAGTTGATATAAAATTCAATTACTTTGGAAATTGCTTGAATAACATTTCATTGTAAAACGTATGTAATTTATCAATCCCTTATCCTTGGTTACTCATAATTAAGATCATTTTACAAAGGGGGGGTAACTGAATTAATTAGTGACATAAGAAGAATGGAAGTTCCCTAAGGACACTTATCCTTCAAATTTTACTAGAATGTTTTTGATTTGTTTGTTGAAGTGAGTGCAAGAGTTTTAGGTTGATTATTCCCTATCACATTCAATTTCTTTATCATGAAATGAAAGTGGAGAACCCTTGAAGATAAACTATATGAGTTCTTATCTCATGAGGTATCATGATCAGTGAATAATGGATAACCTTGTTATCTAAATCAAATCCTCTTTTTTTCTACACCGAGCATTAATCAAGTAGACTTAGAGTGAAATGATTGATAGAACATTTCTTAAGAAAGGAATGATACTATATTCCTATGAACTTTGTATTTATTGTCAATAAGGGGGAGATAAAGTGAAATGAAAGTTCGGAAAGTGAGAGATAAAGAAAAATAAAAAGGGGAGAGAGAAGATTCTCATTTTGATATTGAAACATTCATTTGAGGAGGAATTTAAGGTATTGACAAAAAAATACAAAGGGGGAGATTGTTAGAACCACTTTGTGTATAAAGTTGTATTTGTTGTCCATAGTTGTCAATGAAGATCAAAATGAATAAGGAGATGATGAAGAACTCCAAAGTTATTGAGAGTGGAAATTCAGACGATTGTTAAACTAATATTAAGTTCAAAATACATGTATCAAAGGTCATAAATTGTATACAAAAATGAGGCCATATCATAGAGTGTTAAAGGGATTCATGTTATAAAGAGATCATACAACACCTCACCGTTCAAAGATACCATGCAAGGGCCTACCAGAAGAAACATGTATCATTGCATGAGGGGTCATGTGGATATTTGAAGACTTAAGAATGATCGTAAAAAGATGAGAAGATGATGACAGTCATATTCAGTGTTTACTAGAGAAAATGATGTTTCTAGAAGATAGAGAAGTTTTAGTACTTTCCCTAGACATATCTGACATTGATTAAAGTGATTGATCAAAGACTATATATCACGACAAATAAGGCTCGTGATGAAATCAACTGATTTTTAGAGAAGAAAGATGGCAGTAAATTAGTATGGGTGTTCTTGCTGAAGCAGATACTTAAGGTGGTGTCATTTCCCAGTGTTTTCCAAATTTTAGGACATCAAAATTGGGATTTTGTTTTTGGAAAAGTAAGGATTTCTTCATAGGAGTGAACGAGATGTGGAATAGTGGAAAAGGAAGAAAACCACATACCTCAGAGAATGGGTTGTAAACCATGTATAGGGAAAGGTATACAGAACAGTTTTCAGAATGGGTTGCAATACCAAAAATGATTTGTCGCAGAAGGAGTCTCGGTACGCGGAATGAATCGTCATTGGTGGAAGAGATGCAGTATGTGGACTGGCAGACACACAGTACACAGTGAAGGTTCACAGTTTTTCGGAGGGTTGCAATATATGGTAGAGGCTCACAGTACATAGAAGGAGTATAGTCCTTGGTGAAGATTGTCCTACATTTAAAATTTGGATAAAATAGATTAGTGAAATTTTCAGAGTTATTTGCCTATATAAGGAGTGATAATCCCATCATTAAGGTAAAGCGAATTCAATCAGAAAATATTATCATTGGGGAAGAACTTGGAAAAGTATAAAAGTGGTAAGTGGAAGAGATTTTGAGTAGGATAAAGTGGTATGCAAAAGATGAAATGGTTTGCGAAATTGTAATGAGTATTCTGTGGAAGAGATTTTGCGTAAGAAAAAGTGGTATGTGGGAGATGAAATAATTCACATAATTTGAAGAAGTTTGCAGAAGGAATAAATGGTACACCAAGGAAGTGCGCAGAGGTGGTACATGAAGGCCATATGTAGAGGTGGTATGTCGAGGTTGTACGTAGAGGTGGTATGTGAAGGTAGTACACGGAGCGGGTGCGGTGTGCAGAGCAGGTGCGGTGCGCGGAGCAGGCGCGATGCATGGAGTAGAGGTGGTAAGCGGAGCAGTGGTGGTCCACAAAGCAGGCATGGTTCATGGAGCCAAGGTGGTATGCAGAGAAGAGGTAGTCTGCAGAGTAGGCGCAGTGCACGAAGCAGAGGAAGTATGTAGATAAAAGGTGGTACGCAGAGCAGACGTGGTACGCAGAGCAGGCACAGTATGCGGAACAAGCACGGTACACGTACCAGGAGAAATACACAGAGCATGCATGGTACGAAGATCAAAGACAATCTATATAATTAGGGACAGTTTTTGGAAATTAAAACATTATAAATGGAGTTTTTGATGTTAGTGAAAAAAAGGGAAGAAGTTATAGTGCATTTAGTATTGGTACTAAATGAGAAAACTGAATATAAAAGAGAATCAATTCAGGACTTTGATGCAATCTATGTATCGTGCTGAATAGAGACAAAAACTCTTCATGCTAATCTATTGAAGTGAATATCAAGTTGATAAACTAAGTGAGACCTCTCCCAAGGTAGTGAGCCAGAGGGAGTCATCGGAAGTGATCCAAGGGAAGCAGTGGGATATCCCTGAACCTTTGTAAATACAGTGTGCCTGGGACAAAGTGACTATACCCAAACCTTTGTGATCCACAACTAGTGATGTTTAGTGGAATTTGGTACGATCAGAAACTTGTCAGCATATTCTCTTTGGGCGTAGCCCTTAGTGGTGAACCAAGTAAAAAAGTTTTGTGTTGTCCTTATGCATGTGAATGTTTTAATTACTGCACATATCCATCATACAGGTTTAGACAAGTTCCTACAAATGTGGGAACAAGATCCAGTAAAGAAGAGAAAAAGTTGACACCCTGATTCACCCCCCTCTCAGGGTGGTCTAGGGTCCTTCACTCCCCCTGTCCCATTTGACATATGTCTAGGTTCTTCTCACACCTCATCTCACCCCAACAGAGTTTCTTCTCACTTTCATAGCCAACATGGAGGTCATCCCCATGTTTCCAGTGACTCAAGAAGAGGTCATCCCTACTACGTTAGCACCCATAGTGGAGGTCCTCCCCACTATCATAGCAATCCCAACAGAGGCCCTCCCCACTCTAACAACAACCGATGTGGAGGTCCTCTCCATATCAAAACCATCTTAGGCATAGGCCCTCCCCACTATAGAATCCACCAACACGAAGGTCCTCCTCATTCCAAAGCACTTCTCTGCCCTAAAGAGTCATCCCAGAGCAGAAGGGAGAACCATCACCACTAAAGGAAGAACTCAAAGAAGCACCAAGTCATTGTCAATATGGCCTGCTTCTCAGATTTTGAAGTGGAATGTGACTCAATGATAGATCCTTCACGTCGATCCTTTGCATCAAATTATGGGGTAGGAGTCCAACGTGTGAGATTTATCATCCCAGAAGGTGAGATTCACCAAATCCCCAAATACCTTCATAGGTATATGCAGGTGGAGGAATATTTGGCTCCTTATCAGGGTCTCGTAGTACAGTCATCTATATCATCACCAACCTTATTCTCTAAATCTACAAAATATCATGAAGATTATTTCTGGGACATGATAGACTTAGATCACTTTGCAGACCCACATATGACTATCGTTTCCCTCTCACATAAAGCAGTGTTCACTACCTCATCTTACAGGGATGTCAAGATGAGGTCGACACCACCTCTGAGAGATAACCCAAAATACATTGATCATTCAGTGAATGCATTAGTATCTCCACTAGTAAGTCCACTGCCATGACAATCCACATCGGTACCACTTCCAGTTTACCAGCCATCACTGACTGAGGCATGTGGAAATCAATAGTCGGATCCCGCTTCCAAGAAGGAAATAATTTGGGAAAATTTATCCATATATCAGTTGTCTGAGATGTTCTAGATGATTGTGGTTCCCAAATTCAATATTCCGAAGGCCCTCACCTAGGAAGAGGTTGATTTCTTTCACCGAACCATATGGGAGACACATTTTCTCCTCCACAACCATCAAGTGATATACACAAAGATCAGGGAGCACTTCAATGAAATCAACTAGTAGTGTTTCATGGTTTAGTTGGAAGCACTTCCAGTGGCCTAGAACCCTGTGTCACCAAGCTACCATCAGACCCTTTAGTAAAGATACATCCATAGATTCACAATTCTACACATAATTATTGAAGAGGCATCCCCGCATGTGAAGATATAGGGATGGGGGCACTACGCTACTCTCTACATCAGTCCCATCCTATGAAAATATAACTTTCCTAGAAACATCGAGGATATTCATTCAAGAACCATCATAATGAACATGGTTTTTCCTGAGATAATCAGAAATGGGGACACAGGTGTAGGATTCGATGGAGAGAACCCACTACTTAGGGAAGCGCATCATCAGGTGGACCATGTGGGTGTCCTTACTCACCAACAAAGGTAGGATCATGGCCTCAAAGAACCCTCCACATCATTTCCCATTGGTAAGAACACCAACAAAGGTAAAGGTCATATTGGGACCTCCAAGATGCCTAAATGGATGATTTCATGCAAGAGACAGAGGTTGATCTCACCATGGATTCCTTGCTCTGATAGATTACAGATAAGAAGAGGATATTTGATGATATCCTTGTTGAGTTCCTTGTAGATTGGTTCTTGGATTATTATGATCCTTAGCACAATCCTATCCCTCCTCCACTAGGGTAGTAGAGGCTTCCATAGGTCCTTCTCGACCATTTTCCTCCCATCGATCTCAATAATATTGTGCATCCCGATAGGGTGTAGACTAGAGTCTATGAAAAGTGAGCATGGTATATGTCTCTAAATTCTTTCGAGTTCCATGATAACCTTCCTTGGTATCTGGATTGATCCGCTACATAGGTAGTTCCACCAGCCACTCCACCAGCCACTCCACATCCCAATCCATAAGCTGTTGATATTTCCTATAATATTGATGAGCTTATCAACACATATTGGTGACCAGGAATACTCATCAAGACATGAACCCATTCTAGGATGATCTGATAGCTACTCTCACTACTTGTCTCTAAGATTTTAATATATATAAGGTGTTGATCCCACATGATGTCAAGTCGTATCTAGCATGGGTGAATGATATGCGAGCACCCCCAGATTTCTGGAGTCCCACCTTTGTCCCCTAGAATAGGACGTGTGACCTACTGAAACATCTATCCCACTTCATCTCAAAGTGAAGACCCATGCTGGGAATGATATAATAGTAAGAGGACACCAGGCTATGATGTTTTATTTAGACATTGGAAGGTCCAACGTCTATCTAATTCAACTAGTTACCCATGGGTCCATAACTGGTTGGGAAGAACTTCATAGGTTGTTTCTTTATCAGTTCAACTCCACCACCCATAAGACTAGTATTTCCGACCACTTTAAGTGAAAGAAACAACTAGATAATTGAGTTGCAGACTTCATCTAGAGGTGGAAAGGCCTCATGCATTCACTCGACAAGTTGCCAAATAAATAACAGTTTCTGATGATGTGTGTTGGGAATTTCAAGACTGAATTGGTCCCCTCTCTCATCACTCAGAATTTCCAAGGTTGTTTTTGGGATTTCTTTGATAGGGTTCAATGCTTATAATAATCCTTTAACAATGCTAAGCAGGCATTTATGTTGCCACCTCCAACTCCTGTAAGAAGAACTTCCAAGGTAGAGACTGCTCCATTGTATAGATAGTGCCCCCTAGTTTTCTAGAATTGTTAGTGGAAACACCTCATCTATAGCCTCACTGAGGGCATCTGCCTTAGGCCCAGCCTCAGGCCTAGAAACTTCCAATGAAAAATCAGTAGGAAACACCATGTATGCATCAACTTCACATAGGAGAGAGAATCAGGATACAAACCTCATTTGTCTCTAGCCCCTTGTTAGGTCTAGGCTCCTAAATATCCCTTCCTAGATAGGAGAAACAAGAACCACTCATTCAATGAGGCTCAATTTCCCAGTTATTTCTAAAGTGACCTGTAGTAAGGAATTATGAAGATTCTAGAATGTAGAAAACCAAAGGAGGTTAAGCTCACTAATCACCCTGACTACTTCCCATATCACAAGATCCTTGGGCATGCCATCAATCGATGCTATGTGTTCATGGAATGGATCCAAGACCAGGTAGATAATAATGTGGTTAGATTGGGATCTGTCCTGACATATGTGTCATGCATCTATGCAAAGCATAACATAAATGGTGCTGGTGAGTGGAAGTAGGTTTCTAACCATGGGACTCAGAAGTATGATGACTGGATGGATCTCAGAGCAATCGGTCATGGCCATGGTGTCATCCATTCCAGTTTGAATTGGCTCGATCTTTCTGAAGTTATTGTACCACCTTCAGATACCACCTCTAGATATGTGGAATCCACATTGTAGCCTTCCAATGCTTAGAAGAGTAGGATCCGAAGACACAAATGAAAGAAATTTCCCCCACCAGAACAGATTCCATCTCTCACTCTCGACGATTTCATGCCTCCAGAGGTGGGGATCACCCCCAGAGTCCACCCAGTATAGGAGTATTACTCTGATGATGACTAGGAGTACACCTATATTAATAAATTCAAGTTAGTGAATCCCTATATGGTTCCCAATGATGAATATTATCAGGCATACCCTCTGAATGTCCTTGGTTGATGCCCTCATCAAAGGAACTGAGGATATGAGAATCGTAGGAATTCCCATATCAGTGCTTTAATCCAAGACGTGCATGCTATCGAGACCAAATAGAAGTATTTGTATAGGATCCAAAAAGAATAGTCCTCTCATCCTATCCTATCAGACCCACTATCACCGTTGATCATGATACTCAACCAGGTAGAAGAACGACATCTGTATCATGATTAGCCACATCTAGTTGTGGTCAGACCTCAGCTAGTAGATAGTCATCCATTAGTGATCTTGCATGGTTTATCTATGAGTAGCATGACATTTATAGAACAGCTAGGACCCTCCGGTTAAACTATAAATTCCTATAATACCTCCTTCTAAAGAGAAAACCCCATGGGTAGAAATGTGCACATAACACAAAAGTATGATGTAATCAAGCACCTCACCATCATTCCTATGAAACTCTCAATTATAGATGCCTTATGTCTGTCAGAAGACATGTGTGTAGCCCTAAAAAATATTTGAGGATCCCCCTCTAGTTTGAGATAGAGGTAGCGACTATAGAGGCCTTCCATGATGAGTAAGTTGAGAAAGTAGAGTTCCAAGCCATCATCTCATTCTCAGGAGAAGATGAAGGATCTCTTGTACATGGGAACATCCTCTTTTTTTACATTTCTATCCAGTTCAATGGTATGGAACTATGTTGATATCTAGTCGATATAGGTTCCAGGTCCAATCTCATCCCAACCTGGAAACTCCACAAGCTAGGACTGATTGAGGCATATATGAGTCCCTATGACTTGAAGATATAGGGATATGATAGAAATAAGTAGAGTTTTTATGGTCGAATAAATTTGAAGACTTAGTTTTTCAGATTGATTGCAAATACTAAATTCATGGTTGTCTCATAAGATACCACCTATAGTGCACTGATGGGTAGAATGTGGCTCTATCTGCATGAAGCGATTCCCTCCTCGTATCACCAATGCCTTAAGTACCCCCTTAATGATCGAATGGGAATTCTCCATGTTGATGCATCTCCCTTTACCTCTTGTTAATCCCGCTATCTGGATGATGAATATTAATAGATCAATGAAAAATGGGTTCAGACCAATGAGGTTGGTCATCCTACCACTATGGTTGACCTGTGGACGGACTTGGATGATGCTTTCATCCTTCTGATTCACCGGTTAGAGGCCACAATGCTAGGCTTGGGAAATTGATTCATTATTTATAAGAAGAAGGGAAGACACATTTCTAGGTACAAGGAATTCCATAAGATCACCTTATACTCCTACAAAAGATAGGCTCAAGTGATACTGGAACCCCTTACCCCCATGAGGTATCAGGATGCTAAACCCATGGATACAGTTGTACGCCACACTTGCTTGTTCCACTAGGCTAGGTTAAACCAATAAAAACCGAACTACAATCATTTCTTTGACATCATCAAGCATGGTTCTCCTGGTTTAAGACTTGAATAAATTGGTTTGAAATCCTTTGTTGCCAAGGTTTCAGCAGTGTAGGATTTTCTCAGTGGGGATTCTATGTCCACCACATAAGTAGGTACTAGTGTTCCCCTAGTATCAGTTGAATTGGATGAACTTTCTCATCCCATCGATACCACTACCTCAGATGATAAAGAGGATTTAAAATATTATCCTCTTTATTTTGAAGAGGGTGTCTCCACCACAATCGATGAGTTGGTTCAGGTGAATCTTGGCACTATGAAAAATCCAAGGCCAACATTTATCAGTGCGACTATGCATGTAGAGGAACAACATCGATATGTGGATTTCCTAAAGCAGCATCATGATGTATTTTCTTGGAGCTATAAAGAGATTCCAGGACTATACCCTTAGGTCGCCATCCATCATCTTGGTCTCCCAGTGAATCATTGGGGTTTAAGAAACCTCCTATAAAAATGCACCCTCCTCATGGTTCTATGGTTGAAGATGAAGTTGATAATCCCATCAAAGAGAACTTAATTAATGAATTTTAGTACCCCAGATGGATGACCAACATTGTTCCTATCAAGAATAATAATGGGCATATCAGAGTTTTCATTGTCTTATGGGATCTCAATTGCCACTGTCCAAAGGATGATTTCCCCCTTCTGGTGATAGAGTTTTTGATCGACACCATAGCTAGGTTCCAGGATCTCTCCTTAATGAATGGGTATTCTGGGTATAATCAGATCTAAATGGACCCTTAGGATGAAGAGTCCACCATCTTCAGAGGGCCACAAGTAACCTTCTTCTATCAAGTAATTCCATTTGGTTTGAAGAATGTAGGATCCACTTATCAGAAATCCATGCACCACATATTCAAAATTATCCTTTGGAAACTATTGGAATTCTATATGGATAAATTGGTGGTAAAATTCACTCCAGCATCAGAATTATCTCATAAATCTTAAGAAAGTGTTCAACTTCCTCCACTCCCATCATCTGAAGATGAACCCCTTGAAATGTGCATTCAGGGATACCTCAAGGAAGTTTCTCAGCTTCCTAGTCAGGTATGGAGGCATCGATATTGACCCAAATAAGATCAAGGCCATTATCTAGATGCCACTTCTGAACAATCTCTAGGAGATTCAAGGAATTCAAGGCCACTTATCCTACATATACTGATTCATTGTGAATATGGATGGAAAGTGTAATCCCTTCTCCATACTCATGAAGAAAGGTAACATCTAATAATTTGATAAAGAGTTATATGAAACATTTAAGGAGATCAAGTAGTATTTTTTATAGCCTTCGGTTCTGATGCCACTAGTCTCTAGGAAGCCTTTGGTCCTCTATGTGACTTCTATAGAGAAATCCCTCAATGCCCTTCTTTTCCAGAAGAGAAATGAAGGGAAAATGAATAGATTATATTATCTCAGTTGCATGATCCTTGAAACAGAGTCTGGATACTCTCTTATTGAGATGAGCTGCCACACATTGGTTTTTATAGTGCAGATGTAGCATAAGTATTTGCAGCATCAAGAAATATAGTTGGCATCCTACATGGATCCGCTAAAGTATATCTTGAACCAGCCTATATTGATAGGTCTTCTATCCAGATGGATATTAATTCTTTATAAATTTGAAATTAGGTTCATTTCACAAAAGGCCATCAAGTGTTAGACTTTGGCAGACTTTATGGTTTCCCATTCATCCCCCGCAAAGTAGTCCCTTGGTCTTGATTTTTCAAACGAGGTGATCTTATCATTGGATCAAGCTGTATCGTGTTGGTAAATTCAATTTTATATTGCCCCTTAGTGCCTAATTGGTAGAAGGCTCAACAAACCAAAACTCAACTAAGTAGTCCTAGGAATTGTCTTCATCAACCCAACACAGGTTGTCATACCATATTCATTCTTATTATCAAAAGGCTACACCAACAACAAGGTAGACTATCAGGCTTTTATTACTAGTCTTAATATGGATCTCGAGATTGATGTTCAACACCTTCACATCAAGGGGAATCTGAGTTATTGATAAAGCATATAGAAGGTGACTACTTTGTCATAAATCTGAAACTCATGTCATTGCTGGAATCCACTTGTCGGCTGATGGCACAGTTCCCTTCTCATCCAGAGGTAACTCATGTTCCCTAGTCACAGAACAGTCCAACCAAGGCCTTGGCCAGTCTAGTTGCCTCCCTTGAAGATCCCAACCAGGATGATCTTTTTATCCATGTGGAACATCAAAGGGTCATTTCCCCCATCATCCTAGATAATGATGACATCTAGCAGGTAAACCACTTTACCAATGGTTCTTACACATTGGACCTCCGGACCCCCTACAGTTAAAGAAAACATCAATTGGATGACTCCCTTCACCAAGTATCTCTAGAATGGAACTCTCCCTCTAGATAGAGTAGAACATGAGTGAATCCAAAAGTACACCATGAATTTAACCCTCTAGAGTGGGATTATCCTCAATAAGACTCTAAAAATGTGGGTTTGAGGGAATTATCCTCCATTGAATTTAGGGAGGAGAGATTCCCCAAGTTATGTGGGAAGTTCATGCCAGGTCCTGGTCCATGATTGTATTGAGTTCTCCAAGAGGTGGCACACATGTCAAATCCATACCAATTTCACACATAAATCGCTAGAGACCCTCCATACTGCCAAGTAATCTTGACACTTTGCAGTCTGGAGACTCAATGTCATGGGGCTATATCCACCAGTAACAGCTTTCCAGTGTTGGTTCATTATGACCACAAAATATTTCTTTTCCAAGTGGGTAGAATTAATTCCACTCAAGGAAGTAAAAGCTCGACCAATTGTTGAATTCATGATCTCCCATATTATATATTGATTCAGAGTCCCTGATGACACTTTTAATTTCTCCTTTCCATCACAGAGTCTAACGAAAGGAAATTGGGGATACCTTAAGCACAAAGAGAGTCATCCTTTGAAGAACATCAAAAATTGACAAAGGCATGAACACGGAAACCTTTAAGAATGGGTCGTGCATGTTTCCTTCTGGTCACGCAAGTCACTTGTGTGCCACATATGGGTTGTCCAAGTCACTTGCATGCCCTATTCCTTTTTTCTCCCAAGGTGCCCAGTGTCCTATAAATACCCCCTGTGGGCCCCCATCCTGAGAGGGACAAATTTTCCAAAACAAAAATTCAAACACTGGTCGCCCAAGTCTTTTTCTGATTTCTTCCGAACACTTATAAGGTAATTATTTACCTAGAATGGAATATCTAAAGAGGAAGAATAAGGCCTCTGTTTTAGAAATCATCAACGCTTGCACGACTAAGTGTCTACCCCTTAAGGGAAATGAAGACAATTTAGCACCACCTTGCCCTCTCAAGGGAACTTGCGCGCCACTCTTCTGGAAACCTCTAGGGATGATACTAAGGGCTTGAGTTCAAAGTTTCCCAAGTATTACCCTATGGATTCTTCGTCGCCCAGGGTGACTCATGTCGTGCAAGTATACTTGTGCGACCAGGACTTGCGCGCCAGAAAAATACTTGCGTGCCTCATTATTGGTCACCTCCTTTCTTCAAATTCACCTATCCTATTTATGAAATGGCCTTAAAAACCTTCTTCAAATCCATTTATGACATGGTTACTTTGTTGGATTCCTTATCTGAGAGGAATTCATTTGGGCCTCCTTCTCAGGAGTAAGTCCCAATCATAATTTCATTTAACTTTGGGCCTCCTTCTCAGGATTAAACCCCAGGTTACAAGTTCCCTTTAATTGGGCCTCCTTCTCAGGAGTAAGTCCCAATCATAATTACTTTTAACATTGGGCCTCCTTCTCAGGATTAATCCCCAGGTTATAAGTTCCCTTTAACTGGGCCTCCTTCTCAGGAGTAAGCCCCAACCTTCTTTTCTACTGATTTGGGCCTCCTTCTCAGGAGTAAGTCCCAATCATAAGTTCCCTTTAATTGGGCCTCCTTCTCAAGAGTAAGCCACAACCTTATTTTCTTTTGATTTGGGCCTCCTTCTCAGGAGTAAGTCACAATCATAAGCTCCCTTTAATTGGGTCTCCTTTTAAAGAGTAAGCCCCAACTTTATTTTCTTTTGATTTGGGATTCCTTATCAAGAATAAATCCCAATCATAACTCCCTCTTAATTTGCTCTCCCTTTTCAGGAGTAAGTCTCGAGTTAAAATTCCAAATCTCCATAAAGTAAAAATACATTTATGGACCCTGCTCCTGGGCTTCTTTCATAAACTAAGTCCTAATTTTCATTTACTCAAGCCGTCATACATACATAATCCCCACATCATTTCTCATAATTGCATATTTTATGGAACCATCGTCAAGATTAATAATACCTCTTGTTTCTTACACCGAGCCTGACTCACGTGAGCTTAGAGTGTGAAAGTAATCACGAAATTTCTTCCTAAGCCATTAACCATGCATAAACCCCATATTTATTTACCCACACTACATGGACTTTGATCTCTGCCTTAAAAGTAGAGTACATAGGAATCCTTTTTAAGGTTCAAGCCCATATCTCATTAATTATTTTCCATCCCATATGACATTAAAATATATCCTTCTAATCAAACTATGCGGGTTCTGATTAAATTTTAACAAGGATACGTAGGTATCCCATTTGCAAGTACGATCCCAACTCTGAAATAATCCATGACTTTATGAATGACAATAAACTTCAAGTACCCCACTGAGTTTCTTTAAAACCAGTATGGTTATCATAATAACCAAGGTATTTCTATATAATGTGTTGAAGGATACTATTGACTAATAATATCTAATAAATATGGATGATTATCTATTGATGAAGAACCTAAAATACATATAAAAGATTCTATAAATCCCATACCTATCAATAATTGATTGCTAAATCTAAAGAAAAAACTCATTTATATGCTTGGTAAATTAATAAGGATTTGTGAACATAACTTAAATCTATAAGAGAGTCTTGGAGTAGACAATAATTCCCCCTAAAAATGTGTGATGAGTCAGACCTCCCATCCTCTCGACCAATGAAAATTCTTAACCCTTATCAGTCTACAACTAATGAGCACCTACATTGGGAAAGTAGGTCCAAATGGATATAGAATAATTGGATGTTTCTGGTTCTATGAATAAACCCGTTAGAAACCGATTGGAAAGTTTTAACCTTAAACAGATGAGGTCATCCCCATTTTCGAAAGAAACAAAAAATGGTGAACCCGATGTGAATCCTTAACCAAGTTAAACTGATGTTTTACTTATTTGTTAGGCCCCTATTAAACTCAATATGAGGGACAACAAAGCAGTCAATAACGTAATCTCTCATCCAAAAGATGTAGTCTGGCCAGACTTATCTTGATTATATATGCTACATCAAACAAGCACTCTTTTCCAAGATCTCTCTACAACATAGAATGGCTTCTTTAAATTTCACACCTGTGAATGCCTAGGCCGCTAATCTTGCTAGATCCTCGTCCGCTCTGAGGATGAAATCACCTACTCAACTTCTTCAACACTGGGTCTCAAATGATTTTTTGAAGGAATACCGTCAACATGGTACCATCCCGATTCTGGAGGCTGCTCGATAATCCCTCCAAGTTAAAAACTCACCCCAGTTATCCGGACAACGACGACCAGTGATCAAGAAGCAGACGGTGTTAACCACCATCTCCAACCATTTTGGGTTGTTATCCCCAGAACGCAATAACTAGTCCCTCCCATATTACAAGGAGGTGAATGAAGAGGTCATTCAAGGCCTTAGTTCAAGAAGAAAATAGTCCTTCATAAGGACTCCCATCAACAATCACCACCAGAATCGTGCAGTAGTGCACCCTCAACATGATGAGGGTATCACCCCTAGGTGTTCAGCTTAGTTTCCTCAGACCCAAGCGCACAAGACGAATCGTCGGAGGCGAAATTTGGCCAATAGGGAGCAGGTTCTTACCTCTGCCCCCTCTGGAGAAGTCCATCAACCTAACTTGATGGAAAGCAATGAGCAAGCACACACACCTATCCGTTCTAATCCTGTTGTCAAGCAGACTCATCTGGAAGCAACCCACCAATCCCGTCAGGCTATTCCAACAGAGTACTATAGGTAGGCACATACACCTATTTATAATTCATCATTCAGTTAGTAGGCTCGTCTGACTGCATCCAAAGGAGCTCACCAACCAAATGTGGTGGCCACCTGTAAACAAGCACATACACCTGTTTACAATCAACAATTTTGTCAGAAGTCTCGTCTTCCAGTATTGAAGGAAACCCATCAGCCATACATGACGGGTAATATCCAGCAGGCACATACACCTTCCAATGTGCATCAAGTCTACCAACAGTCTCATTTGGTAGCACCCGAAGAAGTCAGTTAGAAAGCTCCGGTGATAAATTTGGAGCAGACTCAACTCTCTACCCCTATGCATAAGTACTATCAATATCTGTTGACAGGAAAAGGAGGATAGGAGAAGGCACATATACCTACTCCAGACATGGAATGGACATATATTCCCATTCCGGTAGCTGAAGTCACCAAGAACATTCTGACAATAGTGAAAGAGCATAAGCAATTTCCTGCCCATATTCTGGATACCTGTAAAAATATTATAACAACCTCAGTGAAATCACTGGTAACGAAACATAAATCTATCCCTATCAGTTGAGTAACTCATCAAAATTTTACTCCGAAGAAGATACACACCTCTGTTCCAGTCCAGGAGTGTCATGGGTGATACTCCCCCATGTCATACAGACAATCAAGTCAGGCACATACACCCGATTTAAATGGAGATAATCAGCATAACCAGACCATTTCTTTTGAGCAGGCACATAAACCTGCCCATAATAACCACTTTCATAAACAAGTGGTTTCCAAAGTGAGTAAGAAGGCGTCTAAGAAAAAGACCCATCCAGCATAGTTGAAAAATCAAGAGCCAATCTGCAATAAGGCCTTGCTCAATACTGGAGTTCTTGAAGCCCTCAGACAATTATCTGTTACAGCTCTAGATTCTACTCTCTCATTTCCAAATTTCAGAAGTAACAACAATAATTCCGAAGGTCTACATTAGAAATTTCCTCATGAAGTCTTTCTTTATGACAATTCGGTCAATCTCGAAGTATCATCTTCAGATGAGAGCCATGATAACCCTCTGCGTGGCCAGAAGACCAAGGAGCAAGATGTTTCATCTTTTGCTATAACCCACCATGGTGATCCTCCCCATGATGATGAATTCAGCTACGAAAGTCCTCTTCAAAGTAGTAATTCTCATTTCCTGGAAAATTTTTCAATGGACAATATAGTAATGATAAATCCCTCTTATCTTGAGGCACTTGAAAATGAGAGGGAAGTCATGTCTAATGCCTTACCATTTTCAGGTGAAATACTTTCTTAACCAGAAGATAACACGGGGTGTAGGTCATTATCTAAATCACCCCTGGGTCATTCATCTTCCAATTTGACAAATGAATTTTCTACCAATCTTGTTGAGTATGATGAAGCAATAAAGAAGCAACAACTTTGGTACAATCAGGTAGAAGAATCTTCATCAAATGACAAAGAGAAAGTGCTGAATATGAGAAAACAACTGGTGAAAGGTGAAATACCAATCATGTTCTGGCCTTTGGCTGACTATCAGTATGATATTCCAGAAACATTGATAGAAGATTGTGTTCACGATATTCGTCTCAACATATAGAAAAATATTTGTCACTTAAAAGAGAAAATATTATCCTATGATGAATATAAAAATTATGTTAAGATAATAGAAGGGTTGCAACACCAAATTGACTTGGCATCTCTCTCAAGTTTCCCGACATCCAAAGGTTGAAAAGAAGTAGATATACCTTTAGCGTTCATGCCATGGCATGTTGAAAATATTGCTCTAGTTAATTACCAATACCCCATATGATATTCATATCAGGGGATGGGGTGTTCATGGAGCATTGCATTTTACTGTGCTCTCTAGCCAACAAAGCCCGCCAAAAGTGGTCTCATGAAATGTTATTTCCCAGGGATAGCCACATACAACTGGTTTTGTGTGTAATCAAATTCTTTCTCAAGAACAGGCCTCAAATAGTTCTTCTCAAAGTCAGGCATATAAAGAACAATTTGTCGAATTACTCTTGCATCAAGCAAATGATAATATGAAACATGCTTCTCATTTATAGAATGCACATCATTAGGTGACAGAGGTGTCAGAAATAATCCAACGGTCATCTGAGCTAGGTGATTTGATTGGATGTCAGATGATGCATCCGGCCAATTTATGGACTAAAATCTGCAATATAAGGAAAGCTTTTAAGAAAGTTTCAGATATAGTAGCTCAAGAGCCACCTCATATTTCCAGACTAGGGACTCTTTTAACCCAACCCTTGGAATCAACAGACAGGATTCGAGGAGTTGAGCAGGAAAAACAAGAAAAGCCCCAGTCCACTAGATTGGGGACTTTTTCAAATCCTCAATCTCTTCCTCAAAAAAATTCAGTGTTCTCTAAATTAAGGAAGAAGCCACAAGAGGAATGCAGATCCAAATTATCAGGAAAATACCTCCAAATTATGGTTCATCAAGAAGTCCCTGAGGGATCAAACAAACAAATGGCAATGTCTCATAAAGGAAATGGACTAAGATAGTATCACAGAAGTACTAATAGAAGGGTTGTAATGCGTTATGCATCGATAAATGTCATCAATGCCATTGTCACTAATCCTCCTGAACATGAGGCTCACTCAGGGGAATCAGATGAAGATGTTCCTATTCAAGAGGCTGTATTTACTAAAACAAATGAAGAAGGTGTGCGTACCAGAAATCAAAGACTTACCCAGAATCTAGGTATTCCATCAAATAACCAACTTCCCCCTCTCCCAAAGGCGTCCAAAAAGGGGGAAGGAAAAAAGTCAGGTTACATTCCACCCTAACTCTGGAGAAGGTCAATCACTCTCATTAGAGGAAAGGTTTGTACAACAAGAGGAAGAAATGGAGGAGTTAAGGAGGTTAAATGCAAAACTACTTCAAGGTAGTCTTCCTCCTAAACATGCTGGAGTTAATCACTCAAGGGAATTTGTTACAACTACTGGGATGGATCAAGAATATCCCCCTTTACAAGTACACCCTCACAGGTCTAATCCTATGGGTTGTACGTGACATCAACCGGCAGTACTACCATCAGTGACAGTACCAGTCACCACACCCGTCCAAACTCTAGTTCTTGCACCTACACAGGTCCAAGCTCAACCAGATGTTTCTAAAAAATTAATGACTACCATTTAGTCATTAACAGCTCGGTTGGAAGCTATGGAAGGAAAGCATGCACCAGTTCAACCGGAGAAGAGAGCTTACCCTGAATGGGTGGATGCAATTCCTCCCCCGTCAAATTTTTTGAGTACCACATTCCCAATTTTTAATGGTTTTGGAGATCCAGAACAAAACTTAACACATTTTTTTTCTCATTATGGTCCTATGATGGGAACTCCTCAACAAAAAGAAGTAGTTAATCTCATGTGTTTTGTAGAGTCATTATAAGGACCTTCATTCATCTGGTATACAAGCTTGCAATCTTGGTCAATTACTAGGTGGGAGGATCTCTGTCAAAAATTCCTTCTTCAATTTATCTCAACATTACCAAATACGACATTTTTTTATCTTACCAATTGTAAGAAAAGGGAGAATGAAAGAATTTCATATTTCATTGCTCGCTGAAAGGGATTAACATATTCCTTAAGTTTAGTACTCCTTCAAGAATAATTGTTGCCAATTTGTGTGGAAAATCCATATGATGAATTACGCACACTGTTTATCCCTGTGAAATACACAGGAGGGTTTCAAGACCTTGCCTCAATTGCTCATCAGATCGAAGACTCTCTTATGAAGACTAAGGCTAAACTCGTGTAATTCCATCAGCTCTAGGAAGGAGAATAGGGAAAGCAGAGACTACTACAGTTATTCTTAAACAATCACCTGTACCTGCTTCCACTTCAAAACATTCATCATATTTAAGGGCTCCACCTCCTGAGCTTTAAGAACAATGGTCGCCATGTCAAGATGATCAAAGAGATCAAAGGTGGAAACAATTTGATGATTTTAAGAACAAATTTTATTCTTTCCAGAATGAACAAGTTCCTGGCTACTTCATCTCGGCTCTGGAAAACAATCTGGTTCAGTTTCCAACGCCCAAAAGGCTGAACAAGTAAGGAGATGAAGACCTCCCCAACTATTTTTCATTTCATCAGATGTTGGGTCATCCCATTCAGGAGTTTTTTGTCTTCAAAGAACTCCTGAAAAAGATGGTGGACTCTGGACAAGTAAAATTGAAATCTCTTCATCCCAGGTAGCATGTGTTACTACTACTGATCTAGAGGAAGAAGGCGAGTGTCATGAAATCAAAAGTAAAATGTGCAAAAATATAATGATTGGATGGTAAAGAAAATGATCAACCAAATGCATGACATTTTACGAACACAATTGAATCAACCAATTGTGTCTTCTGCTATGAATGCCACAGCAAAACCCCCTTCATCAGAAGGAAATATTCCAAGAAGCAGCATAATTTGAAGAAAGATGAACAGTCAGAAGAAGACGAGTTCATGTCAAAGCCTAAATTGTCTTTGACTCTGGAAGATTTTATGCCATCTACTTCAAAATCACAGGCACCACCCCAACAAATGGCATAGCCTAAACTGGTTAATTAGGCAGAATCTTCATCTGATAAAGAATTGATCTTTGGTTCTATTAACATGATTCATTTAACAGATCCTTATTCCAATGACAGTTTTAATTTTTATGAGCCTAAGTTCCATGTATCAAACAGAGGAATTAGAGGAAGAGATATAGGTCTAGGATACAGGGGAAGACATGGATATTCTAGAAGACACTATTTCAATCTTACCCCTACCAGAATTATATATGCAGCCAAAAATCGTGGCAAGGCCCTTCAACGAGCTCAACAGGAATAAGAAAGTTCTTCTGCACATGGCAGATTCAGTCCTGACACAGTTATTTTGGAAGACCGGTTAGAGGTCGCCCCTTCTTCCTCTCAGAAAATAGATAGACCTAGTCGGTCTAATATGCCAAATCCAAGAGTATTTCCAACTCCTACCTTGATACGGGATGCATCTACTGCCAAAGAATTAACTTCCAAGGAACCTACAAAATCACATTTTCCTGATGGGAAACGTAGTCCTTTGGACCAAAAGTATGATGACCTGAAACATTTTTTCCAAGTAACATCCATGTTATCAATTCTGGATGCCTTGAATCTATCAAAAGATCTCTAAGAGGCACTTATTGAGGATTTTTCAAGGCCTCAAGAATTCGAAACTGAAATTGTTGCGGCTGAGGTCTACCATATAGAGAATGATCTTGCAAAATGTCATGAAATGATATCTTTTACAGATAAAGATGAAGATGATGTTGTACATGGATACATCAGACCTTTGTATTTATCTAGAAAAGTCAATGATATAGACATCCGACGAGCTTTCATTGATAATGGCTCAGAAGTCAATCTCATTCCAATTCGTACACTTCGTCAATTGGGCCTCACTGAATCTGATTTATCTCCTTCTACTTTGATGTTTCAAGGATATGATAAGAATGAACAAGAACCTATGGGAAAAATTACACTCAGAATTCAGTTTGGATACCTCATGTCTAATTCAGATTTCATGGTTGTTCATCAGGACATAGTTTTCAACATTTTTCTTGGAAGACCGTGGCTACATCAACATGCGGTCGAACCTTCTTCATACTATCAGTGTCTCAAATATTGTTTCAATGGTCAAATTAGGACATTTTATGGTGAAAAAGACCCATTAAAATCATGTGAATCTCAATACATTGAGGTATATTTTTATCACATGGAGGGAAAAGAAAAATCCACGGCAAAGAAGGTCATCAAAATTAATGCTCCATATGGTTTGGAAAAGATTCTAGTAAACCCATTCATACATGTGAGTACATATTATGTGTTTCCTATCAGTCAAATTGATGGGATAGACCCAAATCCAAACACTCTTATGGAAACTTCCATAATGTCAATTACGGAAATCGATCTAGACAGCATGGGAGAAACTGTTGATTTTCCAAGCAATGATGAAAGCTTAAATGGAAATGTCTTCATTTCATCTTTTGAAATCCAGAAATTCTATAATTCATCAACCATGTCAGAATAAGTTATAGAAAAACCAGAGGAAAATAATGATGTCGATTCTCAATCCATCATCTTCTCTCTATCACCTCAGAAGGACCCTTTATCATCAATAGGGTTAGAAATGGAAGCCTCTTCTTCAAGATGTTCAAATTTTAACTTCTCCCCTGACCATAGAATTTCTTCTTCGTTATCTTCTATGCAAGTAGAAACAGAAGAAGTAACACATGTTGAAGAAGAAGAGGAAGATCTCAGAGATGCTCCTCTATCATTTGAAGAGGGTATCTCTACCACTGTGGATGAACTCAGAGAAATAAATTTGGGTACAAAAGAAGATCCACACCCCACTTTAATTAGTGCGGCCATGACTCTTGAAGAGAAATAAATGTATACTTATTTTCTAAAGCAAAATCGGGATGTATTTTCTTGGAATTATATATAAATTTTAGGTATTGATCCCGATGTTTCCACTCATCATTTGGATTTTCCAGAAGAACATCGATGATTCAAGCAAGCCGTAAGAACACACCCAACTTATGCCTCCAAAATTAAAGATGAAGTTGATAAGATTATCAAGGATAACTTTGTCAGAGAAGTTCAGTATCCCAAATAGATGGCCAATATTGTCCTATTGAAAAAGAAGAATGGGAAAATTAGATTTTTCATTGACTTCAGAGATCTTAATTGGAATTGTCCCAAGGATGATTTTCCAGTTCGGATCACAGAACTCTTAATTGATACAACAGCTGGCTATGAAGCACTTTCCTTCATGGATAGATATTTTGGGTACAATCAAATACAAATGGCTCCAAAAGATGAAGAGTATACTGCCTTCAGAGCTCCTCAAGGTGTGTTTTTCTATCAGGTAATTACCTTTGGGCTGAAGAATGCAGGTGCAACGTATCAACGTGCCATGCACCATATCTTCAAACCTTTTTTAGGGAAATTTATTGAATATTATGTGGATGATTTGGTAGTTAAATCCAGACAATGTTCTGATCACTTGGCTGATCTAGAAATCATATTAAACAAACTTTGACAACACAATTTGAAGATGAATCCCTTGAAATGTGCTTTCGGGGTAACCTCAGGAAACTTTCTCGACTCTTTTGTACGAAATCATGGTATCGAAGTTGATCTTGAGAAGAAAAAATCAATCCTTAGTATGTTACCTCCTTGAAATTTAAAATAATTAAGAGGACTTAAAGGACACTTGGCCTATATTCGGTGTTTCATTTCCAATTTGGCAGGAAAGTGTTTACCCTTCACAAAATTAATGAAGAAGGGAGTCACCTACTTGTCGACTGAAGAATGTCAAAAAGCATTCGATATTCTCAAGAAATATCTCTTGAGTCCACCAGTATTAATGCCACCCATTTAAGTAAGACCGCTTATTCTCTATGTGACAGCTTTAGAGCGATCATTGAGTGCCTTCATTTCCCAAAAGAATGATGTTGGGAATGAAAACAGTCTTTACTATCTCAATCAGACTATTCTTGAGGTAGAAAATTGATATTCAAGTATTGAAAAGTGCTGCCTAGCATTAATCTTTTCAGTTCATAAATTGAGACAATGCTTGTAACATCATGAGGTCCAATTGGTATCTCGCAATAACACGTACAAATTTATCCTTAGTCATCCAATTCTTAAAGGACGTCTAGCAAGGTGGGAAGTTATTTTGCAGCAGTTTGATATCCAGTATGTGTCTCAAAAGGAAATAAAGGGCCAAGATCTAGCCGATTTCCTTGATAAACACCCATCTATAGAAGATAAATCTTTAAATATTGAACTTCCTGATGAGGAAGTCTTCTCTATTCAAGATAATCCTCAAACATGGGAAATGTACTTTGATGGTGCCTCCAGAAGTCCAACAGGGAAGAAAATGGAAGATCATAAATTCATCAAAGTTGGGTTAGGAATCGTGCTTATTTCCCCAGAAAAGGCAGTTCTACCCTATTCCATCTTATTATTGGGAGGTGGTAAAAATAATGAAGCAGAATATTAAGCTCTTATAGTAGGCTTGGAATTGGCGCTTCATACATAGGTGAATCACTTGAGGGTAAAAGGTGATTCAGATTTGGTAATCTAACAAATCAATGGGTATTATGCCATCAGAAAAGAAGAGTTAATCCCTTTGTGTGATTACGTCAGAGAGTTAATGGTGGAATTTCCCTCAGAACTGACATTTTCTTATGTCCCGCGATCACAAAATGCCCAAGCTGATGCATTGGCTAATGTAGCCACAGCCCTGGAAGATCCAAACTGGGATGAAACAATCATCAATATTGGCCACCATCATGTATTTTCACCTTTTTTTCAAATCAAAACAGAGGAATTCAATGAAATCAGTCCCATTTCTGAACCATATGGTCATACTATAGGATGGATGAAACATATCAGGGAATACCTTCAAAATGGAACACTACCACCTGATAGAGCTGAGAAAGAATAAGTCCAGTGAAATGTGGTCAATTTTACTCTTTATGATAGCCCAGATCACCAAAAAATTCTCTACAAGTGAGGTTTTGATGGAATTCTCTTCAGATGTATTGACGGTCAAGAGACAATGGCTGTCATGAATGAAGTACATGCAGATGTTTGTGGTTCCCACCAGTCTATACATAGACTTTATGGTCAAATTTTAATGCATGGATACTTCTAGCCTTCAATGATACAAGATTGTGTTGATTTCGCTAAGAAGTGTCATTCTTTCCAAGTATGTTCCAACTTCATTCATCAACCCCCAGAGTTTCTTCATATAGCTAAATACTCATGGCTATTTTCCACATGGGGCATAGATATAGTAGGACCTTATCCTCCAGCTACATCCAAGCAGTTTAGGTATATTATTAATGCTACTGAATTGTTTTCCAAGTGGGAAAATGCAATACCTTTCAAAGAAGTTATTTCTAAAAGCTTTGTTAGCTTCGTCAAGTCTAACATCATTACCAGATTCGGTGTCCATCATACCATATTGACGGACAATGGAACCAACTTCTATTCATCTGAGGTGAGAAAGTGGTATCAAGAATACAACATCAAATCCAACCATTCATCTCGGTATCATGTAGTGGCCAATGGACAAATAGAGGCCTTCAATAAGACTCTTTCAAACATACTGCAAAAGATGGTGGATAAAGATAAGAAATCATGGCTTGATAAACTTTTTCATGCTTTATGGGCTTACCGGACCACCACTCGCACTGCTACACGGTCAATTCCATATTCATTAGTATATGGAACAAAAGTATTCTTGCCCATTGAGGTTCAATTACCTTCACTCAGAGTAGCCATTTGTGATCATTCATCCTTAGATGAGCAATCTCAGAAGTGATTTGATGAATTGGAATGATTAGATGAAAAAAGGGTGTGCACTCTGCATCACTTGGAAGTCTATCAGAATTGAATAGCATGAGCTTTTAATAAAAAGGTTCGTATTCATTCATTCATTCAAGGAGAATTGGTATTGGTCCTAAGAACTCCAATGATACCAGGGAAGAAGCCTCCAAAGCTCGAGCCAAAGTGGGAAGGATCTTATTCAATACATAAGGTCTACACTAATGGAGCTTATTATTTAATCTAAATGGATGGGGAACTCATTACAACTCCAACCAATGAAATATTCTTGAAGAATTATTTTGTGTAGCACAAATACACCCATTGTCCTAGCTACATGACACTAAACTGTGCGGCACTGGTCCATGAATATGGCCTTAAACTATTTTAGTCCTCACTGCAAGACTCTAAACTACATGGTCCCTATCGTCCAAAATGAAGTTAAATTGTGTCCCCTCTATCGTCCAACATGACGTTAAACTATGTCCCCTTTGTCGTCCAACATGACGTTAAACTGTTCATCCAAGCTGCAAGACGTTAAATTGCCAAGCACCCTTTGTCCTAGCTACATGACACTAAACCGTGCATCACTGGTCCATGCATATGACCTTAAACTATTTTAGTCTTCACTGCAAGACTCTAAACTACACAGTCCCATATCATCCAACATGATGTTAAACTGTGTCCCCTCTATCATCCAACATGATGTTAAACTATGTCCCATTTGTCGTCCAACATAACGTTAAACTGTTCATCTGAACTGCAAGATGTTAAATTGCCAAGCACCCTTTGTCCCAGCTACATGACACTAACTGTGCAGCACTGGTCCATGCATATGACCTTAAACTATTTTAGTCCTCACTGTAATATTCTAAACTGCATGGTCCCTATAGTCATCACTACGAGAGTTTAAACTGTATATCCACTCTATCATCCAACATGAAGTTAAACTATGTCCCCTTTGTCATCCAACATGATGTTAAACTGTTCGTCCAAGCTGCAAGATGTTAAATTGCCAAGCACCCATGTCTATGACACATGACATTTAAACTGTGGAATAGTCCCTTATACATCTGACATGATGTTAAACTATACATCGTTAGGGTTGTTTTTACCTCTTTTTTCTCACACCGAGCATGACTCATGTGAGCTTAGAGTAAGCTTCAACCATAACACCCTCTCTGGGCCGCTAACCATGCATAAGTCCCAACACCATCTTCGGGTTGTCCTCAAGTACAACTCGATTACCAATTAATTCTCAATCGAACTACGTGGACTTTGATCCTTGTCTTCTAGGCTGGGTACGTAGGAAACCTCCGAAAGTTCAAGCCCAAAACCAATATCTTTACATCGGTTCACCTCCATCTCATACGATGTTGATCCATGAAGCCCCCCTCCGAAACCAATATATTCACATTGGTTCATCATCATCCTTGCTATATGACATTAAACTATACAGTCCCTCATTGTCCTCACTACAAGATATTAAACTGCATAGAAATACGTCCTAGATACATGATGTTAAACTATGTAGCACTAGTCCATGCATATGACCTTAAACTATTCGCACATTTGTCATGTACGACAATAAACTACAACAGTCTCTAACACCCTCACCTGAGAGGGAATCATTATTGACATTGATCTCCAATCATGTTATATTCCAAGGACTATGTGCATACATGGAAATTCCCGAACCTTTAATCTTGGATCCACCCATCATTACACAAAAGTCCCCTTTCACCCTTCAAATGTACGAACCAAATCTGTACATAGGGTTTTTAAAGAACTGTGTATGGCTTGATTCCCATCCTTATGGGATACATAGGAATGTTCGAGCATCCCTCGAACCTAACCCCAAGTCTTTGGGCCTAACCCCAAATTCCACTTTCAGTCCTTTGGATGAAAAGTCCCCCTATGAGCACATAAATGTGGTATGAAAACCCTGATCTTTATTCACATCAGGTTTATGAAAAACACACAATGTGTCTCCCTCATTATGGTCCGAACTCTATGAATCAAAACTAAGATCTTATACGCTCTCATCCCACATGACGTTAAACTGTATTTCAAGAACTACATATGGATTGATTCTCATCCCAATGAGAAATGTATTGAATTCCAGCATCTCAATTCAGGATCCAGCCATAACATGATTATGGTCAACATTGGTCTATGTATCTCCTTCATGCATTGGACAATACCCATTTTTATGTGTCATACAGCTAACCTTAAATACTTCCACATCTCCATGACCCTTTTCTTGACTTCTGGTCACAGAATGTATGATACCCGAGAATTCTTTTGCCTAACCATGCAACACATGACCTTAGGCATCCTTGTATAAATGTTCTACATAACGGACCTGTCAGCCAAAAGATGCTATTATTTGACTATACAGCCAACACACTTAGGTGTCCCTTCATAACTCAACACCCCTAACGGGGTTTTCAAATAGTGGTAACTTCATTATTCGGGGGAAAACCTCTTTTTTCCTTATTAGTCTTAACGATGATATGTAGGGATCCACAAAAAATAGCCATCCTTAACATATTTGTCCCATACTCTTTTTAATGATCTGAAAATATTCAAGTCTATGGTTTGTATTTACCTTCCCTATGTTTGGGTCAGACCTTTATAGGAGTGACATTCATCCAATTCTTTGAAAATATTGATTGGGAATATCCTCTTCATATTCAAGTACCTCTCTCCATACAATAGACTCTATGCTTTTAAAATTTTTAATCTCCATAAACTTTCACTGGATTTTAGCAATAAAAAAGTAAAATTTCTAAGAGTTCTTTTTCCTGGCTATGCAGTACGTGCCCCTAGGTGGCCTTGAATAAGTATTCTATATAACGGACCTGTCAGCCAAAATATGCTATTATTTGACTATGCAGCCAATGCCCTTAAGTGGCCCTGTATAATTCAACCCCCTAATAGGTTTGTCAAATAGTGGTAACTTCATTCTTAGTAAATACTTCCTCTAATTCCTTTTATCCCTTTTTTCATATCATCCCTCAGATTCAAAATTTCTTAAGTCATAGTTTACATGTTTTCTCTCATAATTGAATGTGGTAATATGTTTTCAAGCAAATTATCCAGGAATTGAGTCAATTTTAATTCATTCGGTCAATGCTATTTGACCTTAAACATTATCCTTTTTATGTCTGACATGCATGACTTTAAACTTCCAAAAAAGATAGGGGAACTCTGAACAAAAGTCGATTCCCATCTCACTAAACATACATTTGGTATGATTTAGGTAATATTGATCAATTAAAAGATGCAATGTTTGTGGGGTTGTTTGCATCACCTTAGAAAAAATTAAACTATGATTACTAGGCCCATTGGCTTAGGTAAAATTAATTAAAGCAGGTAGAAAAAGAATGCATGTAAAAATGATTGAAGATGAAAGTGTTTTTCATTGATGCACAAGAGTTATAAGGAAATCCACAGATTAGAGTCTCTTCTCTTTTTCTAGAATTACAAGATGATTTCAACATAAATCTTAATTTGATTTACAACATCCTAAGCTTCATCAATAGCCACCTGGAATTCATTCATTCAACTGGATACAATAAGAGACACAATGATACTAGCTCTTCTTGGAAAAATTATCAAAGAATGTTCTTGAGTGCGGTTTGAGAAAATTTTCTACTGATCAAACAGTGACTCTGTTTCTGTCCAAGAGACTTGGAAGATGGATACATAGATTTGAGAATGGAGCATTAGAAGTAAAGAGCCATTTATAGAGAGTAATATTTTCAGATATTGTTCTAATGTCATTATAGTCTTCTCTCCACCAACTGAAAGTGAAAAATATATCAGCCCATGGGTTTTCCATTTTCATATCTGCAAGGAAATGGAATGGAAGAAAATTTTGAAAGTTCACACCATTATAGCTTCTATTAATGCACAGCATAACCGAAATAGAGGGATAGCAATGCGACTACAGCTCAGGCTTGTGAGGGTCCAAATCTGGAGCACATGGGATATGATGCATTATGAATGCCTTATCCACTGTTCTATAATTAACAAATGATCTTGCAACTGAGACATTTTCTGAAGTGAAATTGGTGTAAGTTTGAAACCGGGAATGAGGAATGTAATTCTTTACCTCTAGAACGTTGAATCCTTGCAGATGACCGTGGCCATATAAAGGCAAGTAAATGTTCTGTGGGAAACTGACATGATATTTATTCAAGTACTTAGCCAAATATGGGACATTTCTGTCGCAGATATCATAATGGTCATGGCCAACAATGTACATCATATCATCAATTCTCTTTCTAGCCAAATAATCTGCCGATCCAATTCTTTTGGGAGCCATTGAATCTACACAAGGATTAAACAGTTAACTTTTAAATAAGTCTATTTTTATAAAATACTTGTGAAGAAAAAAAATATGGCTAAGGCATTGAGGTGTGAAAGTGTAGGCGCGCAAGTTTGGTTGTGCAAGTGAGGCCACACAAGTGTGGTCTCGCAAGTGAGGTCGCGCAAGTGTGGTCTTGAAAGTACCGGCACGCAAGTCAAAATATTATTGAAGAAGCACAACACAGAAAAAGCGAGCGACCGAAGAAAATGAAGACACATGCATGATGAGATCTCAAAAACTCAAAAGGAAGGATGGTTTGCATGAAGTGACACCCATATATATAGGCAATCCCGCAACCCTGCGTGCCGGAACTTGTGCGCCGGAATCTACGCGCCGCAGAACCTTTGTTTCTCATTTTCCTCAGAGTCAAATCCACACTCCTTTTTCAGATCCAACTCTGATGGGGGAATTTTGTTGACGCTCCTTCCCATCACAGAGTCTAATGAAAGGAAATGGGGAATACCTTAAGCACAAATAGAGTCATCCTTTGAAGAACATCAAAAATTGACAAAGGCATGAACAAGGAAGCCTTTAAGAATGGGTCGCGCAAGTTTCCTTCTAGTCGTGCAAGTCACTTGTGTGACATATTCCTTTTTTCGCCCAAGGTGCCCAGTGGCCTATAAATACACCCCATGGTCCCCCCATTCTGAGCGGGACGAATTTTCCAAAACTCAAATTCAAGCTCTGGTTTCCCAAGTCTTTTTCTAATGTCTTCCGAACACTTGTAAGGTAATTCTATACCTAGAATGGAATATCTAAAGATGAAGAATAAGGCCTAAGTGTTAGAATTCATCAACACTTGTATGCCTAAGTGTCTACCCATTAAGGGAAATGAAGACACTTGCATGTCGCCTTTCCCTCTCAAGGGAACTTGCATGCCACTCTTCTAGAAACCTATAGGTATGATACTAAGGGCTTGAGTTCAAAGTCACCCATGTATTACCCTATGGATTCTTCATCGCCCAAGGTGACTCATGTCACGCAAGTATACTAGCGTGACCAGGACTTGCGCACCAGAAAAATACTTGCGCACCTCCTTCTTGGTCACCTCATTTCTTCAAATTCACCTCTCCTCTTTAAGACATGGCCTTAAAAAACTTCTTCAAATCCATTTATGGAATGGTTCCTTTATTGGCTTCCTCATCTAAGAGAAATTCATTTGGGCCTCCTT
Source organism: Viscum album (assembly GCA_963277665.1). Classification (NCBI taxonomy): domain Eukaryota; kingdom Viridiplantae; phylum Streptophyta; class Magnoliopsida; order Santalales; family Viscaceae; genus Viscum; species Viscum album. Next base: position 447,111,040 of record OY728119.1, read on the forward strand.
CTTAGGAGTAAGTCCCAATCATAATTTCCTTTAACTTTGGGCCTCCTTCTCAAGATTAAGCCCCAGGTTATAAGTTCCCTTTAATTGGGCATCATTCTCAGGAGTAAGTCCCAATCATAATTTCCTTTAACTTTGGGCCTCCTTCTCAGGATTAAGCCCCAGGTTATAAGTTCCCTTTAATTGGGCATCCTTCTCAAGAGTAAGCCCCAACCATATTTTATTTTGATTTGGGCTTCCTTCTTAGGAGTAAGTCTCAATCATAAGTTCCCTTTAATTGGGCCTCCTTCTCAAGAGTAATACCCAACCTTATTTTATTTTCATTTGGGCCTCCTTTTCAGGAGTAAGTCCCTATCATAAGTTCCCTTTAATTGGGCCTCCTTCTCAAAAGTAAGCCCCAACCTTATTTTCTTTTGATTTGGGCTTCCTTCTTAGAAATAAAACCCAATCATAAGTCCCTCTTAATTTGGGCTTCCTTTTTAGGAGTAAGTCCTGAGTTAAAATTCCAAATATCCATAAAGTAAAAATACCTTTATAGACCCTACTCCTGAGCTTCTTTACTAAACTAAGTCCTAATTTTCCTTTACTCGGGTCATCATACATACGTAAGCCCCATATCATTTCTCATAACTGCTTATTTTATGGCACCATTCGTCAAGCTTACTAATACCTCTTGTTTCTCACACCAAGCATCAATCACGTGAGCTTAGAGTGTGAAAGTAATCATGGCATTTCTTCTTGGGCCATTAACCAAGCATAAACCCCATATTTCTTTACCAAACTACACCGAAATTGATCTCTGACTTAAAATTAGAGTACGTAGGAAGCCTTTATAAGGTTCAACCCCATCTCTCATTAATTCTTTTCCATCCCATATGACATTAAACTACATCCTTATAATCGAACTCTGTGGGTTCTGATTCCTTTTTAACAAGAATACGTAGGTAGCCCATCTGTAGGTACGATCCCAACTCCGAAATAATCCATGTCTTTATGAACGACAATAAACTTCAAGTGCCCCACTGAGTGGATTTAAAACTAGTATGGTTATCATAATAACCAAGGTATTTCTATATAATGTGTCGAAGGATTCCATTGACTAAGAATCTCTAATAAATATGGATGATTCTCTATCGATGAAGAACCACAAATATATATAAAAAATTCTCTAAATCCCATACCTATCAATCATTGATTGCTAAATCTAAATAAAAAACTCATTTGCATGCTTGGTAAATTAGTAAGGATTCATGAACATAACTTAAATCTATAAGAGAGTCCCGGAGTAGACAATAATTCCCCCCAAAAAGGTGTGATGAGTCTGACCTCCCATCCTCTCGACCTATGCAAATTCTTAAGCCTCATCAGTCTACTACTAATGAGAACCTACCTTTGGAAAGTATGTCCAAATGGATATAGAATCATTGGATGTTTTTGGTTCTATGAATAAACTCATTAAAAACCGATTGGAAAGTTTGAACCTTAAATAGATGAGGTCATCCCTATTTTCGAAAGAAATAGCCACTCTCACCAACAATGACACAAACTTCTGAGTAGCTGAGTTCAATAAGTTGTATTCCAAGTACAACATTCCATCCAACTATACTTCCCGCTACCATGCATAAGAAAATTGAATGATTGAGCCATTCAAAAAAACCCTCTCCAATATTATGTAGAAGATGGTGGGCCAAAACAAGAAAATTTGGCCGAAAAATCTCCCCAATGCTCTCTAGGATTATTGGATAATGACTCAAAATTCCACCTAGGTGACTCTATATTCCCTGGTGTGTGGAATATAGGTAGTCCTTTCCATTGAGATTCAACTTCCTTCACTTTGAATATCTATCTATGATCAACATATTTATGAAAAGATAGAATAATCTCATCTAGATGAACTGCAAGCCCTCAATGAGAACTAGTGTAAGGACTTTCATAATTAAGAGATACACAAGAACAATATATCTAGAGATTTAAACAAGAAGGTTATACTCCTATATTTCCTCCAAGGTGATACAATTTTGGATCTCCTAACACCAATGATACTTAGTAGGAAGCCACCAAAGTTGGAACCCAAGTGGGAAGTACTATACATAATTCAAAAGGTCTATCTCAATAGTGAATACTCTTTGGTCACCGTGGATGGGGAGCACATCACTCCTCTAACCAATTCCAATCCCCTCAAGTATTACTTCACATGAATGGGGCCCCAATTCTTAGTTACAAGAAATTAAACTGGGTAATAACCAATGGTCTAAATTCTATGAACTCAAACTAAGAAGCCTATATTCTGAGTATTATGACTTTAAAATACAAAACATCATTATCCAGGATACATGATGTTAAAATTCCCAGCATTGATAGTCCTTTCTACATGGCCTTGAAAGGAAATTACTCATTCATCCTAAGAAGACAACATTAAACTGGGACACCAAGTCCAAGAATCGTGACTTTAAATTATGTGTGATTTTTCTTCGAGAGTGTGTGGTGTGGAGTGGGCCTCTATGGTCCTCATTTATGTTGGGTTATAACTACTATTCCATACAATTTCCCTTTGGAACACCTCTCCCACCATGTTCTAGTCACATGAAGATAAACTGTGTTATAACCAGTATCCTCGCCGTACAATGTAAAACTACATGGACTTGTCCAAACTCTATGAACTTAAAATAAGATCCTCTAGTCCATGAAATATTACCTTAAACTATTTGCAACACTAAGGTCCTTTATCCTGATTCCAGATGTGTCATACCACTAACATGATCTAATGTGTTGTGGCATGAAACCTAAAGTGTTAGGTTCTACATGGAAGCTTCCCCAATCTATTACCACACTTATATTCTTTCTGGGTATGGATCCCCACCATTTTTATATCCATATGAACCCCCTAATTGCTATGGTGCCTGGAAAAAATGGCTCACTCCCTATCCTTGGATAACACCTTAATGGATCTCAAGTAATAAATAGTGCATCCTGTGTTATGAACATCGTTAGTAGTTGATTCTAGATTTTCATGCCCCCTTCTTGACTAGTGTATTGCTTGATTCGACATTTTGAATTTGGTAAATAGTAGTACCTACCCATCAGTCACCCCTTTTATGATCTAGATTTCATAAGTCTTTATTTACCTCTTTTCCACCTCCTTATGTTTTTGTGGAACCAAAACACCCTCAATGTTACCCCCTCATATGTCTAAGCACATTGAGTATAAAGGTCAGTATCATCAGAACTTTCCCACCTGGAATTCCCTTACCCTTGTTGTGCTCTTCCATGTGTGATAAGTAAAGCCTAACACCACTCTCTATTTCAAACACCAAGCATGAATAACATGGGATTGGGAGTCTTGGTAGGTTTTTTAACCACATAGTGTTATTGCACAACCCCCATAGAAATATGTGATGTGGCGATGAGACTCCATGGTCCTCATTTATGTTGGGTTATTCACCTTGTTGTGATATGTATATCTGGTTGATGAGCACACCCTATGGTATGAATTCTATGAACTTTAACTAAGATCTGAACGGGTCCAATCTATAATGAATTTAAACTATACATCACCATCATGAATTTCTCTCCCAATAGGGCATCACTTCTGGCATTGATCATCTACCACTCCATGTTAAAGAACTAAGTACATCTTGATTCCCATTATTATGTGATACATAAGAATGCCCAAATATCTTATCCTTGGGCCCAAATAAGAATTAGACCTTTAGGCCTCTTGGAATGAGTTTCCATATAGAGTGTGTGATATGATGTGGGCCTATATGGTCCTCATTCACATTGAGTTATGGTTTTCACTCCATGCACTCCCCCTTGGGAACACTTCTCTACCCCGACGTCCTAATTGCATGATGATAGACTATATTAAAATCATCATCCATGTAGAACAACAATAAAAGGTGTAGTTACTAGTGTCCTTACCACACGATGATAAACTACATGGATCAATCTGGTCCCATGACCATAAATTGCGGCATCATCATCCTGGATACATGATGAAAATTTTCATAGCATTGTGGTGTTATCTATTAAGAGAGAACCACCCATTCCACTGGTCATTTGTTATGCTAACTATCAAGAACTACGCATGTCTTGATTCCTATCCATGTAGGATACATAATAATTCTAGTGTTTTCCATCATACTCCGTCCACTCAAAAAAATGGGGGAAATATAAAAAAACTCCTCTCTCTCTCTCTATGTATGATTCAAACCCATGAAGAGAAATCCTCTATTTAAGAGCTATATATGGCTTGAATCCCATCCTAATGAGATATATAGTGACAACTTGACACTTATTCTTTGGTCCCAAATGAAAATTCACCTCCTCTTTTTTCCTTCATCATTAGGCCCCATTTAGGTCACATGGGCCTCCTTGGCTCGCTCATGTCATATGTTCCTTTCATCCATTCCATATTGATGTATTTAGGGTGGATCTAAAAAAGCAGCCCCTATGATAAAATTCGGTGTTTAATTGGGACTCCTATTTCCTCTTTCACATAAGATTCATTATTCTTCCATGCCACACATGCCTACTTTGGGGATATAACTTCCCTAGGTCCGAACTCCATGACCTTAAACTACGATCCTATATTCCACTCATCATGACTTTAAACAATATGAAAGCCTCCTTGGGAATGTGTGTTTGGTGTTAGGGCCTCTGTGGTCCTCATTCATGTTTGGTTTATTATGTCACCTCTATACACATATCCTCTTTTGAGGTTCTTACCCTTAGTTCCAAACTCTATGACCCTAAACTAAGAACTGGTGGTCCAAGAAACACGACCTTAAATTGTTTAGAGTAATTCCAAGCATCAAAACTCTAAACTATGTGAAGGTCTCTTATGGGATGTGTTGTGTGACATTAGGCTTCCTTGGCCCCTCATTCATGATGAGTTTTTTATAAAACCACACTACAGATACCCATTTGAGACACCATCAATTATGGTCCAAAATCTATGACCTCAAACTAAGAGCCAATGTCCCTAACGCATGACGTTAAATTGTAGTCATGCCCTGAACAATATCAGGATTCCACAAGACGATCACAAGATGACTCAGTTATATTGCTAGAGATGATTTACCCTACCAGTGTTGGTCTTATGTCATATCGTGTTTAATAACTACAATGGCTTGATTCCCATCCTCATGGGATATATAAGAACACCTAGAAATTTCATATTTGGGCCCAGTTGGAAACTCCTTTAGACCCTCAACACCTTGGCCTTGATTCTAGTCCATGTTCAATGACCCCAAGCTGTATGTAGTTCACCTGAAGGTATCTATTTGGTTCATGGGCCCCTTTGGCCCTCTTTCATGTCAAATATTATCTCTTGCATTCCACATATACACCCTTGGGTTGAACTCTTCCCTTGTAGTGTAAGTATAATGACTCAAAACTGTATGCGAGCATGGTCTGAATTCTATAACCTTAAACTAAGAACTTATAGTCCATGTAACATGACTTTAAAATTACTTCCACAGTCTATGAAATATGACCTTAAACTATCCGCAAATCCTGGATTTGATTCCCACTCCCTGATACTTCCATTTTACACTTAGAGTCTGTTCAGGTTTGGATCAACACCATATTTCACATTCAAATGGTCCCCCTAATCATGATGTTATAACACCAACTTTTTCTTACCTACCATCCTAGGTCAATACCCTAATGGATCTCTAGAAACAAATAACAAATCATGTGTTTCAAATTTGGTCAATATTTGATCCTACATTTTCTCACCCCACACTTGATTGGTATGGTTACGGTCCCTGTGTTTTGAACATGGTCAACGGTTGTCCCTTACCTACTAGTCTCCACCTCATCCAAACCTTGAAAGTGCCGACTTACCTCTTTTTCACATTCATGTTTCATGATAGGATTACACTCTTTGTGTTTCCCCAAATGTGCACTCCCACATGTTAGGTAATCCCCCTATACCATTTCTTATTTCCCTCACCGAGCATGGCTCATGTGGGTTTAGGATTTCTAGAAGGGCGGGTACCAATGTGGTTGATCTATATAAGGTATCCTTGGTCCAAACTCTATGAAATTAAACTAGATGACTCACTAGGATATATGGTGTGTTGTTGGGCCTCCTAGTCAATTCATTCCAAGTTTGTCTCTTACCACATCACATATTCCTTCTTCTCATCTGTTCCTTGATACTTGTGTGATGCACAAGACCTCTTTAGCCTTTTCACATTGGGTCCGTTTTCCTGTTTCCACACAAATATTATAATAATATACATTATTATTATGTGCAACATGACTTCAAACTATTTTCTAGGGTCCAAGTAGTATGACCTTAAACTATGTTCAGTGTCCCGGTCACATGATGTTAAATTGCAGGACGCATCCTGATCACATGATGTTAAATTGTGCCATGTATCATCCCAACCATATGATGTTAAAATATGTGTTAATCATCCTCAATTTAATTATGTAAAACTGAAAGACACCCCATGACCCCACCTGAGAGGATCTCTCCCTCAGTTCTGGTCATCTTCTGAATTATTCCCATCTTCTGTTGTCACTCGGTATTCGAGATGATGCTCTACTAGAAGATGAGTTTGATCTCTATTCAGACCATTTTTCTTACACCGATGTGTTATAAACCATGGTGGCATAACTCCATGAGTGTTAGAAACCATTAGAAAATTGCATCACTCTATCTCCATGCTTTTCATGCCTCCTATTTGGGTCCTTATCCTCTTCTGTGTTTGAAGGGACCCCCTAACAGAATGGTGTCTGGCCAAGGATCACCTACCATCCTGGTCCAACATTCCGAAATACTTTCGATGACAATTCAAGTCAAGTCCTATGTTTTGAACATGATCAGGGGTCGGCCCTTTTTTGTTTTTTCCTTATTTTAGGCTAATAAATATGGATACTATGTTTCAAACAAGGTAAAAAATTATCCTATATCATGATGACACTCCCATTGTGTTCCGGATTCTGGCCATCATGATTCACACATCCCATTCCCCTTTTGTTTGGATAAATTCCAACACCCCTAGTGTAATCCTATTCATTCACTAGAGGACATGAGGAAAGGAAAATTGGTTGTATGGAGAGCCCCATTCTCCTATCACAACCTCTCTCAGCCTGATCACTCTAGGTGGTCAGTCAATAATAGCGGGCCCTGAGTTTTCGATGATTACCCGACACTCTCATACAAAGTGAGAGATCATGTAGTCATCCCTTATTTCTCACATCGGGATAAACCACGTGAGCTTAGATATTGGTCATTAGTTGTTTTGAAAATATGAATATTGAAGTTAGATAATAAAATAAATCAATCAATGTGTTTATACACACAATGAGTTCCATGTAAGAGTTGTATGTTTGAAAAAATATCCCCTATATCTCTACTCTAGTGATTGAGAGATTCAGATCGGCTAGACTTTAGCATGTGGCCTCCAAGAGCCATTGTCTCTTTCCGAGTTCAAATTCATCATCATTGGCCATAGGGTGAAGCTCACTATCTCTCGTATGTGCTCAACTCCACTCATCTGGGAAGGAGGTAACCTAAGAGGTCTCCTGTTTCATTTGGTTCTCAACATCCTCTAGTTGGGTTTTCAACCTGCTATTGATTTCTGACTAAGTTCAAAGGAAAGTAGTGAGCTTCCATTCTTGTTCCTCAAAGTGATGTATCTCATCATTTACTTCTCACAATTTGTTTATAATTTCAGAATTCTCCTAAACCTAGGAGACTTCCAGATGTTGGCTCTCCTCCCACATCTTTTCAGTGAGGCAGTCACAAACTAACATTTAGATATTTTGAGCATCTTCCCCTCCAACACACAGATTGAATATCCAGTATTTAAGGGACCCGATAAAGATCACTATCTATGGATCTAGAGCCTCAATAAATCATTTAATGTGTATCCATGCCTTGTGATGTATGATGTGGTTATCTTTAGCCACCTCAATATCAGATTTTTCTAGTTCCCTAGGATCTGTAGGTACATATTCTAGGAAAATATCTAGTAGTTTGGTAGTAGGGTAATCCTCTGGTATCTTCTATGAGGGGCTGAGATCCATTTCAAGGGGTGTTCATCTTATATTGTTTCTTCTTTTTATTATTATTCAACAACCTCACCCCTTCCCATCTCAGGTTCTACCCCACCAATGGCATCGCCAGTAGTCACAACCACCTACTTACCTGGAACTAGAGTTGTGCCAATCTGGATGACCAACTCCTAATTGATAGGTTCATCCATCAGAAATATTATGGATTCCATAACCTCATCTATTGGATGGCCTTGTAATCTTCCAAGTACTACATGGGGTGAGAACACTTCAGTTAATCTATTCAATAAATGATAGATATGATTTCATTAAGTTAAAACTTATAGGACCTGGGCACCACTTGTTGGAGATATTGAGTTACCATAGGGTCTTGTGTCATAGGAGATCATTCCTCGCCTAGTATTTTGATGATCATAACTAGTTCTACTTGTGTTTTTTGGGTAGAAGCTATATAGGATAAGAAAACATGTTGATGCTAAGCTTTGTGGTAGCCCGTTTGTGACTGGATGGTTCAATATTTTCTTTTACCTTGAGAAGGAGAAATATCAATGAAAATTCGTCTTTAACACATCATCACTATGATAGAAGACACTTCCATAAGTATGCCAGGGTGAGCCCCCCCCCCCCCCCCCATAGAGAAGAGGGTGGGTTTAGGACCCTGAGGATGCCACTATGGTTGTCCTAGTCTCGACTGGCCCATCATCTACCTCATCCCCAGAGATAGATTCTAGGGTGTTCCCTTTTTTTCCCACTAGAATACCTTTTCCCCTATAGTGGAGGTCTCCTCATTGCTACCAAGGGTCTCATGTTCATATAATGTTTTGGTTAGTGGGCCTAAATAGTGAGGGAGGTATCAAATAAAGGTGTAATATAAGGCTCACCTCGAGATAGTAATCCAGTTATTCCATGGATTTTGTGATCTTTCCACTCTCTTGTGAGCTGTCTTGATGAGTGGTTATCCCCAGGGATTCCTTGTCATTTGATTCTTCTGTATCTTCTTCTTCATTAGGTTCTTACACATATTTTAATCCTTCTAGATATATCTCTTGGATGAGCATCACTTTCCCTAGGACATTTGGTTCTTAATGCTTTCCCCATTTCCATATGTACATATCCATGGTAGTCAGGTAAGCATGCCACCGAAGGAAGTTTACCCTTTTTCCACTTGGATGCAACCAATTTTTGGTACCTCAACTCCTCCCATCTTCATCCCCACCATAGATCCTCTTTTGTTAGTGATGACCAAAATGTCTACCAGGAGGGCCACATAGATGGAAATATGTCATCAGTGATTGTTTGTAGGAAGAATATTAGTATTTTCCTAGGGTATTCTCTCTTTGGCCCTCGAGGTAGCTTCCAGGACCATCTCTCTTTGGGATGTGGTAGTGAAACAACACCCTGAGATATCCCCACCATTTTAGCTTTAACCTGAGTTGTCCCTAGAGTCTGGATCACCCCTTGAGAAGCATCCCTCATGCTTCCCTGCTGCTTAGGATCTATAGATTCTGGTTCGATTACTCGAATTTTCTTTCTCAGGATGATCTCTAGATATGCAGTCACCCAGTTTTTGGCATATCTCATCTATAGCCCTATGTCAATTCCACTTGGAATCAACATAATGGTTTCACCAGATTCTATGAGAATCATTATGCACCACAGTTGCCAAAGAATGTAGGGGTTCCATTCTTTATAAACTTTTGTATATATCTTCTTCACCACCTATTGAAGTCATCCAAATTTCCTATCAAAGAGGTATGGCATCCATGGCTCACAGATGATTTGATCATCGATATGGGTCACCAATACCACACCTCGAAAGCTTAGTAGATATTCCCTTTTCTCCCTTGAGCCTCATATATCATCCACCATTGGAGCTTCTAGGGTCTCAAAGGGTCAAAAGTTGAAATTTTCATGGTTACCAATTCAGATCTTGACCCCAACATCATTGATTGTCATCAGACTAACCCCAACTATGTTCCGTAGTGATGGTCATAGGCCATCATTCAGTGGATGAATGTCATTTTATAATTCATATCCTCTAAAATGTGTCATGATCCATCCATGACAAATAGGGAAAAGTATGAAGATTCTCCTAGGTGTTCCTCGACATGATATTCATCCCAAGATGTTTTATATTCTAGCTAGTATAGGCACTCCCAGGCTGACCCTATTCCTAGCTTCTAGGATCACTACCGTCACCCGTGTTCATGGGCAGAGCCCTGTTCTCGTATCTCTCACTAGTAGTAGCCACATACTCAAGAGGGTGGAAATAAAGGTAGTGTAATGTATCATTGTTTCCCAGTCTTCTACCATGTTGTACTACCACCTTTGGTATTATCCTACCTCCTGGATGAACCATTATGAGCTGTCCTTTCCCCATTGAGATACATTCAGACACTGGTTTCCACAGCTTGGCATCCGCACTATCGGTTCCTTTTCAAGAATAGGTTGAACCCTGCCTGATATGGGTTGTATTCTCTGAATGAATTTTATTTTCATCTTTTACTTTATATATTCCAAGATATTTTGGGTTGAGATTGATATTTGTTGACAATTCACCCACGTATTCGGCACCAAAAAAAATTAAGCGTATTAAAATACCTCCAGTAAGAAGCCTCCAATGTAGTGGATATCCCATAAGCTGATGTCAAACTCCCCATGATGGAGGTGGAATGTATTCATGTCTGGTGACCATCATCTAAAAATCTCTGACACCAATTCTTTATGGTGGTAGAAATGGAATTGTGATGTCCACATTGCTTCATAAAACTTGATGTCACGCAGTTCCTCCCCGTACTCCTCACACATGAAGCATACCTGGTACACCCATGCCCGTTCACTATGATCTAGGAACTCCTCTTCTATTTTTTTCCCAATGACCATACCAATCCTCCCATTTAGGGCATAACTGGCCATATATATGTAATCTCTAGTGACGTGACGATGCACGTTAATGTTGTAGCATGAGACATCATATTCCCAAGTGAATCGTGATCATGATGCATCAACTGTAGATTCTGGGATAGTTATGTTATATAGTAGTTTTAAGTTTCACAGAGGTAGAGAGTTACTCAAAAAATAGTCTTTTGGCGTCTGTGTTAGCATCCCCATTTGTTTCTGGCTATCTGATACAACCCTATGAGCATGTAGGATCTGAGGATTTCCACCCATATCAGCTCATCGAGTAGTGATATCAACCTCAACTTGAGCATATTCCTATGGGTTGTCCATTCCAGATGGTTAGGAAAGTCCTAAGTCAGGTATGTGGAAGATATAATGAGTGCACGCAAGGCACTGATTTGCACACAAGATAGGACAAGGAGTGAAATATGGAACCGATTCGACAAATTCAAGTGCATGAAATCAGTGAATGTTGTGAAAAAGAAGAGGCATAATATCAAGTGTTTTGCATAGAAGAGATGGTCTTATGCATGCAAGAGAAATTTACCCATCATAGGAAAGTAAAAGCTCCATACATCACCCACCCTCATATATTAATAGGAGTGGACCTAGGTTTCCATGCACACGCAAGACGTCTTCCACACCTGCAAAAGGATATTTCACACACCACTAGGAATGGACCTCTATCTTCAGCATGTCCCTAAGAACCTTGATTTTTGGTCCCCCATTTCATCCTAGATTTTGAGGGGGGGGATTTTTTTGAGCTGATTTCCACATCAAACCATAATAGTCATCTTTGAGGGAACCAAGGGACCAATATGACTCCACAAAGCATCCCAAAAAACCCAAAGAAGGGGCATGAAAGTTTTGAGGCATTAACGCAATATGGAAATACACGCACAAGTACCTTGTGTATCCAATGTGACTTAAAATGGTCATCTTTCACTCTATCCTTCCTAAAACTTTTAATTAAGGTGCACACAAGTGTTTAGATCTTCACATAATAAGTTCAGTCTGTGTACAAATCCTTTTCCTATCAAATGTGTTGTCATCTGTGCAACTTTTTTGCCAACAATATTGCGTAATGATTTAGAAACCACATCTATATATATAAGTACACCCCCTTCTTTAAGGTGATCTTCTAGAAGGTGTAGCAACTCTATAATGTGTGTAAGACTACCTCTTCCATAGAAACATAAAAACCATGAACCCCTTAAGGTACTGGATCTTACGTGACAAGTCCCCTATTAGTTCTCCATTATGAGTGCCCACATTTACTTGACCATCACCCTTTACTTTCGATTCTAAGTCATGTGCATGTAGAATCCACCACCTAAACGCAATTGTTGGCCTTGGGTGCACCCTGCCTCTTGAGCTAAATCCTTCCTATTTTGCGTATGCCTCCAGTCTTTCATTCACCCCTTCCTTCAAGCTCCATGGGTTACCTTTACTCCAAAGCACCGTGTTCAAGCCCCTCTTGCATGTAGCTCCCATGTCTTTCATGTACCTACTCCATGAGGCCCTCCAGGCTTGTGTGTGGTGATTTCTTGGTCCATTGGGAGGTTTTACATGTTTTGTTGCCCTAACTATTTATTTTTGGAATAGCTATACTAACATAGACCCCACTATCGACCACTCCTATGCACTATTCCAACTTGGAATTGTTGATGCCTTCCCTTCCTCAAGGGTTGGTGAGCTTCAATTATTTAAGCCTAAGGGGTGAGGCGTGGGTCCCCTATAACCATGCTGCACGATGTAAAACTACCTAGCATCATTATCCTCAGCATATGATGTTAAACTATGGCCTCACCCCATGAAATGCACATAGGGTGCTCCACATCGGGAATTTTCTATGCCCACTTGTCTCTATGGGAGTGAGATATTACTCACATGGAATTATATCCACTTCACATGGGACGATATCCTCCTTATAAAACTTCTATGTGTAAGACCCACACCATCTTCCATGCACACACCTTCCATGACACGCCGGTTATGTCTATTTCTTCCCATTATTTCTCACACTGAGGATGACTCGTGTGGGATTAGAGGTCAGTATTGACCATGAAATCTTCATCACCTAGGCTTATAACCATGCATAATCCCCATCCCCTTACAAACTATGTTGGTTTTGATACTTGTATTTAAAATAGGGTATGTAGAATGCCTATTTGAGGTTCAATCCTGACCAATGGTAAACCTCGGTGCCCCCCTCCTAGGGATGCACCTCTCAGATCCCAGTATCCACCCATATTTCACTCCCATCTCAGTACTTCTCTCGAGTTACTATATCTCGAGAGGATCGTTCCCCAACCCAAAATTTATATCTCTTTCAGGTTCCCATGGGAAGCTCGTACGCATAATCCCCAACCACATATACCACTTTGGATGGGATTCCTCATTAGTATAATTCCAAAATCCTCTCTCAAACTATGTGGAATTTGATTCCCAACCATATAGGATATTTAGGAAACCTACTTAAGATTCACTAACAATATCCACTCCATCACCTCACTCTTCTCTCGGTGAGATCATGCCACCCATCTAGGAAGCTTTTATGCATCAGCCCCACACCATATTCTATTCATACACCTTCCACGACATGATGTTCAAGTCTACTACTTCCCATTATTTCTCACAATGAGCATGAATCATGTGGTATTAGAGGTTATAAGTGACCACAACATATTCATCAATTGGGATTCTAACCTTGTTTATTCCCCATATCCATCCGAACTATGTGGGTTTTGATCCCTATATTCTCAACATGGTAAGTAGGATGCCTCTTTGATGTTCAATCCCAACCAATGGTAAACCTTGGTGCCTACCTCCTAGGGACATAACCGTTCACATTTTGAAAGCTTCCCTTTATGAGACACACCACCTAAAGTCTTCTATCATAGAGCATTCTGACCCATATATCTAGTAAACCTTCTAGGTGCCCCCTCATAGATATGTACCTCTTTCATCAACTTCTCATTAGCATTCTGATTAGTATTACTTCATATCCACAAAATTTTAAACTCATGACTCGTCACTTCTACCCCATGCTAAACATGGGATCCTTAATGAGAACCTTGGAAGACATGCCTCTAGAATAAGATACTCTGCGATTGATGTGGAATGCCATGGGTTCCATGCCCATGAGAACCCCTCTTATGAGGAAGAATATAGGTGACCGATGTCCTAGAATCCATACATTCTAGCGATCCCCAACATGACTACTCTCATGACCGAAGGTTGATACCCTATAAAGTCCCCTTAGAATGTTCGGGCAGAATCATTGTAATTAACTGGCGTCCACAAAGAGATGGCATTGAGAACGAGTTTCACAAACCACATCTTAATCTATGAGGGAGACTCAGACTAGGCAATGAGTTCCAAGGAAAAATCCATGAAATAGGGAACCAACATCCCATCATTCCATTTCGATCAAGGAGTATACATCACTGAGAAAGTGATGAATGACTCCTATATTTAGAAAGCATGAATTCTAGCCAATAATGCGATGCTAGTGTTATTTTAACACACGAGGTGACGCACCCCAGTGGAAGCATAAGAAACAATAGTTTATATCACTTTATTTTATAATATATGTGTGTGAGGATGTGTGTAGTTATAATTATATATATATATATATATATATTAGATTCTTGGTGGTATAATTACAAATAAACACACACACATAAGCCAAAAATCCAGTTCATAATCCCTCTAAGGGATAACCTACCCATCAATCCATTTATTTATATATTACATATATATAGGTTCATAGACCCTTTTTTAGTACATCGAATGTAGGCCCAACATTAGATGACCCAAAGGCCTCTTTGTTTGATGGCCCAAAGGCCCGAATTGAATTAGCACATACATGGGTCTACACCCCTTCCCTGTATCATGAATTTATCAACACTTGCCTGCATCATACCTACACCACTACCCACTTGATGGCATGAAGGTTCAATGGCCCGAAGGATATATTTTATGGCTCGAAAGCCCATTTAGGATGAATAGTATCACTGCTAAAGTACCCCCTCTATAGTATCTTCTACATCACTCATGCTTATATAGTGCTATAGTTCCACTATAATGGGTATTATAATTAAAAAACAACACACACACTTAGGAACCCTAGTGGGTCATGCCTATTCCCTCTCCAATAGGAATGATAAGCACCCACTAGTCCTATTTTAATAAGTTAAAAAATTATATATTTATTTATATAGTTAATAATATGATATTATATAATATATATATGTAATCATAATTATGTATATAATTATAAATTTTGTATAAATGAAGGATTCTTCGGGCCATCAAATATGGGACCTTCATGAAATAAAAATTATAATGGGTCAGTTATAGAGTGGGTCAACATTTGTAGGGGGTGTGGCTAGTCCTTACTGGCCCATGGGTGTGTGAGTTATTTTCTTTACTTTTAGGCTTAAAGAACTTAATAATATAAAAAGTATATATATATATATACTTATTGTTTCCAATGAGCCTATACTTGAGTGGTAGATGCTTCTGCTTGGCATCCGAAAGTCCCAGGATAAAATCCAGGTGGGGGTGAATGTCTGGGGCACTGTAGCATTGCGATAACAGTGACTGTAGAAGGTACAATGTTGTACTGTATCAATAATAACTATACATCCAATTTGGGCCTTCGGTCCACGGGTTTGGACCTATGGGTCTTAGGGACTTCAGTCCACCTTTATCCTTCAGGATACAAGGCCTTTAGGTTACTTTAGGTCTTCAGGCCATGGGATTTCAGGCCACAAGGACTTATAAGTATCTTAGGAAGACCACATAGGATTAGGCCATATAAGAGTATTTAGAGAAAGTAGGAGAGAAAAAATATCTAACTATATTGGAAGAATGAGAGGGTATGAAAATCGCTATTAGTACCAGGCACCATGCATCTTCACATAGGGAAATAATAGCTGATCAGCAATATGAGGTGGGGAGATAGGCCTTCAATGATGTCGATGTTGGGGAGGGTCAGTTCTAGTGTAGTTCAGTTGGTCCTTCAAGTAATGTATTGAGCCTTATACCTCTGGGTCTTCGGGTACTGTACTGGGCCTTGTGCCACTAGGCCTATGGGTCATGTAAGGGTTCCCTCTCAACCTAGTTAAAAAAAGGGATTATCCAAAATAAATAAAAAACTAAAGGCCTTTGGTCCATTTATGTCATATATAATTATTTTTATATAAATTATATTTAAAAATATTAAAATATGTATATATAAATTAAATTATTCATGGTTCCATTTATTAGTGATAAAAAAGAATTCATACAGACTTCCATTAAATAACGCTAAAAAATCATTTATAAATGGTGACCTTTATCAGCATTAGAAAAAGTGATGATAATTAGTAGCCTTTATCAGATATTTTTAGCATTGATAAAGGTTTCCATTATCATGATTCTATAAGACATACTATTATATTCAATTTTACCCTTTATTAACATTAAAAAACACAAATAAAGGGTGCACTTTTATTATCTCTAGATAAAAGAATTGATAAAGGTAACATTTATCAGTGCTAAAAAATCACTAACAGAAGGGAACCATTTGTGAATACTTTTTTAGAACTGATAAAAGTTACTCTTTATTAGCGCTTTATTTATCATTGATAAAGGAAGACCTTTATGAGTGTTTTTTTAGTCTTGATAGAGGTTACCATATATAAAATATTTTATATATTCATATTTATATATTCTTAAATATGATTTAAATAAAAATTAATATATTTATTTATATAAATATAATATATATATATATATATATATTGTTAATAATTTTGTTTAGAATATAATTAAATTCAAATTATATAATTTAAAATATGCATATATGTTTATATTTAAATTTATATATTTATATTCATGTTATATAATTTTTAATATGCATATATATTTACAATATATACATATATATAATTATGTGTTTGTATTTATATATATTTATATATATTTACACAAACACTCATATAAATATAAATAAATATATAAATACATTAAAAATATAGTTTGTATTTAAATTTATTATATATTTATATTCATTTTAAATGATTTATAATAAACATATATATTTACAATAAACATATATTTATAATTACATATGTGTGTGTGTCTTCATATATACTGTTAATTATATGTAAATAAATATATAAATATATAAAAATATAAATATTCATATAAAATGTATATTTAAAAATACTATTCATATTAGAATAAAGAATTATTATAAATATTATTTTCATAAATTATATATAAAAATGCTATCAAATTTATATTAATCAATGAAAAATATTTAATAGTTTATTTAGATATATTAAAAAATGTATATGTAAATGTAATATATTGAAATTTTATTTAAATTATTATATAAATATACAAATGAACATACATTAATTTAAGTATATTTATATATAATATAAGTAAATAAATATAAATATATATTTATATAATCGTTGGTGTTGTGAGTCAAAACCCTGATATGGCCTAAAAAGATCATGCATGCATGTGTGTGTGTGAATGTATTTATATGTGTATGTGTGTATGTATATTTGTATGTATGTATTTATATTTATATACATGTGTATGTGTATGTATGTGTATGTTTTTTCATGTGTTTGTATGTGTATTTATGAGCTTGTATGTATGTGAATCAATGTGCATTTGTATGTGTATATATGTGTATGAATGTGTATATACATTTATGAATGTGTATGTATGTTTATTTGTATGTGTATATATGTATATATATATATGTTTGTGTATCTATATGTAGGTTTATGTGTATGTATATGTTTCTTTATCTATATGTAGGTGTATGTGTATGTGTAGGTGTTTGTATGTGTGTGTATGTGCATGTCTATTTATGTTTATAAATGTTTATGTGTATGTGTTTGTGTATGTATTTGTATGTATGTGTATATATATGTATGTGTGTGTGTGTGAATGTATGTGTGTGTGTGTGTGTGTGTCTGCACGTGTATGTATGTACATGCATGTGTATGTATGTATGTGCATGTGTATGTACGTGTATATATGTGTATGTGTATGTGTGTGTGTGTGCATGTGTTCATGTCTGTGTGTGTTTTTGAATGTGTATGTATGTGCATGTATGTCTATATATGTGTATGTATGCATATGTGTTTGTATGTGAATGTATGTGTATGTATCTGTATGAATGCGTATGTATGCATGTTTTTGTTTGTATTTGAATGTGTGTATATGTGTATGTGTATGTGTATGTGTATGTTTATGTATGTCTATCTATATGTGTATGTATGTTCATGTATGTTTGTGTGTATGTTTATGTGTATGTGTATGTGTATATATGTGTATGTATTTTTATATATGTGTGTGTGTGTGTGTGTGTGTGTGTATGTATGTATGCATGTATGTATGTCTATGCAAGTTTATGTATGTGTATGTGAATGTGTATGTGTGTGGGGGGGGGTATGTGCATGTCTGTGTATGTTTGTGCATGTGTATGTTTGTTCATGTATGTTTATGTGTGTGTATGTATTTGTATGCATGTGTGCATGTGTATGTATTTGTGTGTATGTATGTGTGTCTATGTGTATATATATACCTATGTACGTGTATGTGTAAGTATTTCTATGAATGTGCATGTGTATGTGTACGTTTATATTTTTTTGTATGTTTATAGTTGGGTGCACATAGGTATGTGTTGGTTCACCTATATATCATAAAAACACTCACATAAAAAATTATTTATAAATTTTAATAAATAATAATATTTTTTATAGTTAAATTTTATAAATATAGTTATTAATTATTTATATTGTTTATATACAATAAATATAAAATATACATCTATATAATTAATCAGTAATAATAATATATCTATATATTAACAATCATAAGTCTATTTAAATATAAATATTTAAAAAATTACTTTTGATTTTATAGTTTTATAATTAATAATATATAGAGAGAAATATTTATACCTAATATTACTATCTTAACATTTATTAATACATTTGTCACAATATTAATACATTTAATAATAAAATATTTATTATAATATTAATACATTTATTATAATATAAATACATTTATTATAATATAAATACATTCATTTTTAATGAAATTGGGGGTGTAGATGAGCGGTAGACTCTCTTAATCCTGCATTGAGAGATTCAGATTCAAAATCAGACAAAGAGAATATTTCCGAGTTACTGTAGAAGTCACTGTAGCGTCACTGTAGCAGCTACTGTAGTGGCACTATAAAAGTTGAACTATTCACCCAGAATGTGATTCAGGGCCACATAATTGGGCCTACAAGATATAGGGCCTCTAGGTTACCAAGGATTTTAAGTCACAAGACCTCCGAGCAACTATTTGTCGACAATATGTGACATTTTGGGACCAGAAAAATAGTTCAACACAACTTGGAGGAAGTGAAACTTGGTGACACACCAGTGCCACTAGGTGGGTGACCATGAAAGAAGGATAGGTGTGCTTGCCCCTATCAACCAGCCACACATCCTAAAATATTTATGATATGGGACATATGGGTGCCCTGCTAGTGACTACCAAGCAGTGATACCAACCAAATGATACAAAAAGATGGGAAGGTAATACAGCGGGGTTCCATACAAGGTATTGCCATGTGGTTAGCTCAAAATAGAGATGGGTATGTTGGAACCTATCATTAGAACCCCTGTCCTCGTGATTTATGTGGTTGTTGGGGTTTTGTGCCATGGTGTGTTAGTGGGGAGCACAATGCATAAATTCTTGGAAAGGGAGTGATGCAGAGTTCAAACTGGTGACATAGTTTGACAAATACTGGAAGGGTGTGATAAGGCATTCGACTGGTGACATGACATGATGTAGGCTACTCCACTAGCCCTTTGGGAGACATGCTGAGCTTTTGATCCATGCAATTTTTTTCATGTCAATGGGTCTTTGGGTCATCATATGTAATAAAATAGGTTCAGTGGGTCCTTATCATTCTTTATAGGGAGGGATAAGGCTTGACCCACTGTGGTGTCTAGCTGTGTCTGTTGTTTGGTTTATTATAATATACTCTACCTATAATAAATAAATAAATAAGTACATACAATTTTAATATTTTTTTTAATTTTATATATTTTTATATTAATTTTTTATAATAAATTAATTTTTCATTTTTTAATTTACTATAATATTAATATATCTATTCATAATATTTATTCTAAAATAAACAATTTTATTAATAAAAAATTTATAATAATAATAATAATACATTTATTATAATACCAATAATACATTTATCATAGTATTAATCTATATTAGGTGGTGTGGATTACAATCTTCAGACACACACACACCCAAACACTCCTGCAGATCAAGTCTCATCTCTTCCCATAAGGAATGAAAAACACCTTCTAGACCTATTTCATTACAAATTAGTGCCCTTTGAAGGCCCAAGGATTTATTGGATTGAAATCCCCATGGTGATGTCACTCAAAGGCCCAAACATTGACCATCCAAATCCTCTATGAAAGATATCTTGTCGATCACCACACCTCCTTTTCTACGCATATAACTAACTAATGTAGCTTCTTTTAGCCTTTAGCTGAATTTGTCACTCGTTTGATTAGCTTTAGAAACTCACCATGTTGTTCATGAAACATGATGTGAATTCACCTATCACACCTTCAGTGCCTACGTCACCAATAATAGGAGACCATTGCATGAACACCAAGGGCCAAGCTCAACCATATGTCTAAGGCATCCCTTGTGTCAGAATTAAATCCCTCTATTTCACCTCATGTCACTGGTGTTGACTACATCAGGGACCATGAAATGGACAAGAGGACCACATAATGGTGAGCATGAAACATTTCCTATTGCCACATCGAGGATGTATCATGTATCATACCTTCAAGTGAGAGACACACTATGTATTTGATAAAGGGTACTTTTATCAACACTTTTTATAGGAATTATAAAACCCTTTCCCTAATTTTTAAAGAACCCCACCTACCATACTCCTCATCATCATTGATTAAGATATCGTGAAACTAAAATCTTTATATTGAATTTTATGGAAAATTTTGGATGAATCGACCTCCAAAACCAAAGGTATGGTATTCAAAACTTTTTTATGGATTTTTCAACCAATTGTACATGCTTTTTGCCCAATTTTTTGGTTTTTATGCCCCCATCATGATTTGAATTTGGTTCCTTCACTGATATTTCATGGTTTTTCATATTTTTTTTATTCTTATCTATATATATATAAATTTAAATATATAGTTTTCAAGTGTAATTAAAGTGACTATTTTTCAAATCCAACTCATATTTTTGTCATACCTAATGAATAACCTGAGATGTACATTATGAAGAATGTTAAGGACAACAAAATTAAATCAAATAGTAATTGAATTATGAACATTAGAACTAAGAAGGCAGTGTTAACACATATAATTTTAATTAATTTATAGATAAATCGAGAATTAAATTGTCTTATAATTATTTCTCTGTTGATGATGTAATTGACTACTCGCATTATACCATCATTGTGTTATAGGGTATAGGGATAGAATTCATTTTGAGTTGAGTTAAAGTTCCTATTAATCAAATCCAACTCATATTTTTGTCATACATGATGAATAATCTGAGGTGTACATTATGAAGAATGTCAAGGAAAACAAAATTAAATTTAATAATAATTGACTTATGAACATTAGAACTAAGAAGGCTGTATTATCACAGATAATTTTAATTAATTTATAGATAAATATAGAATTAACTTGTCTTATACTTATTTCTTCATAGATGATGTAATTGACTACTCTCATTATATCATCATTGTGTCATAGGTTATAGGGATATAATTCATTTATAGGTTATTCACATGTGCTCTAAAATCTCATAACTTCATCGTAGAATCACTGGGTGTGATCATGGTCAATCTTGATCATTTGCATTGTTCTTCGTTGATCGCAGTAAGAATCTCCTCATGAAGAAAATATCCTTTAGGTTCTCTCAAAGGTTAGAGAGAGTGGAATAGGATCAGTGCTCTAGTTCTTAAGCATGTTATCGAGAGGTTTATCTCTTGGGTTTGAGATAATTATCACTAGGTTTGTTGTGAAAGACAAGTGGCTAACCTTGGAAAGTAATATATTGAGTATCTATAAAGCTATATTAGGGTTGGTAATTACACATATTCCCTTATCCAGTTTCTTATTCCTTAGTGAACCCCATGTCTAATAATAATATAAATTATATTATTATTTTCTTGACATGAAAAATACCTATGAATAAATAAATATAATTTTTAACCATACCATTAAACACAATCCTTTTATTGTATTTGGTATTTATTGAACCTTGAATAATGAAATTTTATTTAATAATTAAATATTAATAGATTATTTATTAATAAATATAATAAATATTATATTCATTAAACATTTAAAATACATATTTATTATTATTTAACTCGCATATTTATTCTTTAATATAACTTGTGTCTAAATCCTGGAAATAAACCAACCTCAAATAATTATTAAACCATAAAGAGAGGATAATATTTATTCTAACTTGTTAAATTCGAAATAGAAATTAATTAAGATTCAAAATACACTTATTGTGTGACTCTCTAGGCCTCCTTCTCAGTTTCATTAGGAAAAACTACCTAAATTACAAGGTTAGTATCTAGTAACATGAAAAAGAACCCATAGAGAAATAAGTTAATGTCATAATGACATAAAACCTCATACAAAACTTTGATAGATTATATCATTTTCATCAAAAAAATGATATAATCCAACTATAGAATATATATTCAAGGATACTATCATGTCACTTCAAGTCTCTCATTATAAATTGTAAATTCTATGAAATTTTAGAGTGATAGTTACTCTTAGTATATTATCACATAATATGTCATGTAAAAGAAATATCATGATGTGATAAAAAAATTATCAATATTCAAAATAATGAATACAAGTAATCATAAATTATATATAAGTTTTTTTTAGAGCACCAACTTGAATAGACTCCTACTTGAACTATCTGTAACTGATAAAAATCTATACTCCACTATCACTCACATGATAATCATGATTCTACTAAGATAAGTCTTTGGTCATGGGGTCTACCACATTATATTCCATGGAAACTATTTTTTCTACAACTTCACCCCAATGATAAAAATCCCTCAAGTGGTGATACTTCTAGAGTACGTTCCTTTTTCCATTGGTGTGTACTTAGATCCTTTGTGAGAGCTACCACTATAGTATTATAACAATATAATGTGATAAGACTGGTATTTTTAGGCACCTCATCAAGATCTTAGAAAAAGTTATGTTTCCAAATAGCTTTTATGGTTACATAATAAGTTATTATATACTTAGAATATGTTATAAAATTGGTAACAACTAACTGTTTTGAACTCTTCTAGCTCACCACTCCTCCATTGAGACTAAATAAATATAATGTAACATCCATACCTGGGTTCCAGTAAGCCAGTCCCCCAATCCATTTCACCATATGAACATAAGCATGCCTACCCATATGCTAGAGGATTTCAAATAACAATGAGGGTTTAATAAAGTATGCGGGGAGACTATAAACTATTTACTATATTAAGACAATAATATAAAATAATATAACAATAACCAAGATAATACTAATCAATAACCAACAATGATAATGAATCTCATAAAAAGATCCCAAAACAGGGTAAATGCCCACAAACCAATACAATAAACAGGCCATGTCATAATAATGCCAAGTTTCAACAAAAACACAAAATAAAGACACACAGAAAACTCCAAAAACATGTCTCAAAATCATATTTTTTCCCTCATCCATGATCAATACAAAATCCCAAATCATTTGTCTAACACAAGGCCATTTCCCTTATCTAGAATTACAACCTTGAATTCTACTTAGGCACCAACAATTTCTTGAGTAGGGCGTGGGTACAACTCAGTAATCCACCACCAATAATATCTAAATAAATATCCACTCTACAATAGTTTATAAAAATTTTCCAAGAATTATAACAAGGAAATGAATGAAATATTATTTAAAATTAAAAAGTTATTTATTTAGTATCTAGGGCCCTCAGGTTTAATTGTGACACCCCACAAACAAACCTGCTTCGGCCCATGCTAGAAGTCTAAACCATGTATCATAGGGGTTAACCAATTTTGGTCAATAGTGGTTTTCATTTATTATTTCAATTATAGGAACCTAGAAGCATTATTACTTTTACTTACATCAATTAAAAATGTTATTAGTGCTCAAATTGTCATGTTGTCACCCTATCCAAGAATATGGAGCACCATATCAAAATTTCAACAAGGATGTCGAGTATCACGTCTATCCATACTTTATCAAGGATTTGATTCATCATGACTATAATCCTTACCCATGGGTATGGAGAGTCAAGTCCATCACACTGGACTTTGCACTATGTATTGTTTCTAATTCTTTTATTTTTATCTTATAATTTCACCTTCTTCTAATTATTATTATTTATATATATATATATATATGAAATGTGGGCCGAGCCCAACTGGGGTTTTGCGCTCTTATGCCGATAAATGATCATTTTGGCCTTGACAGCATTCAACGCGCTGCTGTCGAAGCTACACGGCCTCACCTAGGTCATCCCGCGGCCTCACCCGGTTCTCTGTGCGCCTGCCTGATGTTCATCAAATTAAATGAAATGAATTAATAATGAATAAAATTAAATGAGTGGTAAAATAAAATTGAAATAAAAATAATAAGATTTCACTAATAGTGATAATATTATTATTTGAGTATATTATTAATTATTATTGAGTATTATTATTATTTATATTAGTGATGGCAATTAAGTTATTTTATTAATTATTATTACTCTTGTTTTAGTTATTATTATTATTATTATTACAAATGTTAGAATTTACCATTTATTTTTAGTGATTTCTATTTTTATTTATTTTTTATTTATTTATTTTCTTAGGGTTTGTGTCTCCCCCTTGACCTATGGTGTCGTACCCCCTTGCCCCTGGTGTCCATCGTGCCGCCTCCCTACCTCCATGGCTAGCCCCTCCTTCATAGCTCGCCCTTCCTCCTGGCCAGCCTGTAGCACCGCTGAACCTCCCCTGCTCCCTCTCTAGCCTGCTCGCCGCCTCCATCTCCTCCAACTTAGCGCCCTACTCTCCCCAGCCAGTCGCTCGTTGCTCTATCCGACGGTCCGCACATGCCATCCCCACATCAGGCCAACCGGACCTCATTCTCAGAAACTCTCCATCCGGCACCACTCCGGCCTCCTCTTCCCCATGGCTAGCTCTTTGCCCTCCCCTTCTCCCCACCAGGATCGCGTCGCACCCCTCCCATGGCTGACCCGCATCGCACGACCTTCCCCTTTGGTAGAGCCCCTCTGCATCGCGGAAGACCTCCCTTTTAGACCCTCGTTCTTGGCAATTTCTTCGTGATCTCCTCATGATTATTGGGTTAGGAGGCTCATTCTTATGCTTGTTGGAGCCTTTTCCATCTAAGGAGATGCTTTCCAGACCATTCACCATTGATTCTAGGTTGGATCTCCCCATTCCCTTAATTTAATTTTGAAAAAACCATTGTTTCCTTGGTGTTTTAATGATGTGTTATTTATCTAATGATGGCACGACATGTGTTTGTTGTTTATCAAGGTCTAAAATTCATTCCATCATTGTTTCCTTGGAGTACGATGGGTTATCCCAATTCAAAGTTTAGTTTTAAATCTATTTTAACAAACCATGTACACCATATGGTTGACAAAATGCCCAAATGGAATTTTAGAAGCATGGTTGATTTTATATGGTTGCTTTGGGGATTTTAAATTGTTTTCCCAAAAGTGCTACTTGGCCTTTCAATAGGCACTTGAAATACCAAGTATTCTTCAAAGATTTCAAGTGTGAATTTAAATTAAAGTGAACTGCTTTAAACCCTTGGTGTTTTATTTTAAATGGAACCAGTTTTGAGGTTTAACTGTTTGTTTTGGATTTTATATCCTTAGTTAGGCCTCCTCTTACTCCTTCGTGGTACGAAGGTGGTGCGGGTGTGTTTTACACCAATTCTCTAAAAGATCTTCATGTGAGGTAGGTAGTTCCGCATTTATAAATTATTTAATGAATCAACTTTATTGCTTAGTAATTTTTAATATTATTTGATTTATTCTATTGGGTGTGGATTAGGTTTTCTTAGAGTTTTCCATGTGTTAGATTTATTTGGTATCATTTTCATGTGGTGTGGGTGTGTTCTTTGGTTGAAAACTTGCATTTAGTCAATAGTTAGTGTTTAATAATACATGCAGTTAGTTTTTTATTTGTGCAAGTGGTGTTAAATGTGTTTTCGACAAGGTTTTGGATGTGTTTGGTCATAAGGGAAGGTGTTGGGTGTTTGGAGTGGGTTGTTGTTGTGAAAACCCACATTTAACTGTCTACAAGTGTTTCTATAAATTTTGTGTTTGTTTTGTGAAATGCGCAAAGTGGGCGGTTTATGTTCTGGTGTAGCATTCATATGTGTTTTGTCCAAAAAGAGGTTTTGAGTAGACTGTTGGTATTTAAAGTCATGTGTCATATTCTGAAATTGCTTAATAAATTTTTTAGTGTTTTGTTTAATCAGAAAAAAGGGTCTTTTAACTATGCGGTTGGGTTATTAATTGTTGTGAGTGGTGCGGTTTGTGTTTTTGACATGGCGTTGGGAGTGTTTGGACATGAAGGAGGGATGAGTTGGTTTTTTGTGTTAAGCCGTGTTATGTTTCTTTTTAAAGAATTTTTTTAAAAATAATTTAATATGTTTTAATAATAAAATGTTGAAATTGTTTTAATTGAGTTGGGTAAAGTCCTTCAAGTGTGCGTACTATTTCAAATGGATTTTTGTGTGTGTGCAATTATGGCATTGGTTTTAGGTAACACCCTGTTTATTTTATTCATCTCATTTTGACATGAAATGTGAACTCACAACATATTGAGCATAAAAGGGGAAGCCTGGGTACTAGGTGGGCAGACTAGATCTAGCGCGCTAGTGATACAGAAGAGGCTCTGGCCCAGTTTCACTTAGCTGGTTTGACGATTACAACAATAACTAAACTTTGAATGATGATTGGAGACCACCAGGTTATGGATGTGTTTTCCTACTAGTGTCTCATGCACGAGAACATATTTTGTTGTGATTCCTATACAACTATTCATCAAGAAGCGATGTTCTAGGGTCTCATTCTTTTTGAAAGTGCTGATAGGGCCTCTCCAACTTTTGGTGCTCCTAGAATACTATACACTCACCGTCATCATACACTGTAGCTTTTGGGTTTTCTTGAAGGTTTAGGTTTTCTTAAATTCATGGGTTATTTTTTAATTTAAGTTGTTTTCTTTAATAGGGTTTTCTTTATAGAAATTGTTTCTTTAAAATTGTTCTAGCTTTGGTGTCCTTTCATTTATTTAGCCTAAAAATGTATTTGTCATTTAATGCTTATAGGTGGAACCTTTTTTTGGGTGACGTCCTACTGGGCTCTTGGCTAACACCCTACATACAACTTTGGGTGTTTGTAGTCCCTGTTCTTTGGGTATTCCTGGTTGAGGCATCCTGCTTAGTGACGGTGGTTTGGGTCACCTATGGTCTTCTCGTGCAGGTTGGTGTTTGTAGATTGTGGATGTTACACCTCTCTTATTACTTGGAGGTTGTGTTTTAGTTTTGGTTTCTTTTGTTGCCATTTTCTTTTGGATGTTGGTTCAAGTTTTATACCTTTATATTTGATTTTAGTTGGAAGGTCTATTTGGTTGTCAGTTCACAATTTTAGTTTGTTTATCTTGTCATTGGTTTTGTGTTTACTTTTCGGGTAAATCATTCCCATGTATTTTTTTGATACCCGGGGACTTGTGCCAACCCGTGGGGATCAGGAACACACTTTGGGCTATGTCGCGGACCGGGTCGGGTGCTGAGTCGGATGGAGACATGGCCTGGTTCATGACAAAATGGTATCAGAGGGGTTTTCTCTCTTAGGTCATTTTCTTTTGGGATAGAGTCACGATAGACTTGAGTTAAGGTTGTCAGAACTCGACTTTCTATCTATGATCAAGGTGCCTGGCCATCACCCCTCATGGCGAGACTTGAGTTTCCAAAGTAAGTTGAGGTTTGTCTAAATCTTTGTTCCATGTGGTTAATCATGTTTAGGGGAAATGAAAAAGGAGTAGGGTCAGTGGTCCTAGTGAGCTCGTAGGGTCTGGAAAGCCATGTGGAGATTGGGACGTTGTCCTAGAATACCTTCTCTTGTAGTGGCGTGATTGGCGTATGGCCGCCTACCATATGTTCCAGTCACCCATTGACACTAGTTTTCTTTTGCACCATTCCTCATTTCTTTATTTTTGAATTGTGGAAATTTGGTTTTTAAGTAAAAAAATTTTGGTCTTGGAAAATGTTTTGAAATGAACCACATTAAAAAGGAAATGATGTATGAGGTTTGAAATTGTGGGTTGAATTTTTTGGTTTTGAAAAATGGAAATGTTCGGTTTTGATCCTTGGTGTTCTTGTGGGAAACCACATGCATGAGTGTATATGGAAAGAGAAATGGTCAATGGAATGAGCGGATGAATTCTTGGATGGATATGAGGTGGGTACCGGTGTAGCACAGGAACATGCATGTGCGAGGCCCATGGGACACCATTGGTGTTTGTGCAACCCACTAGCTTTGCTTATTTTCAAAAAGTTTTGTTAAATGGGAATTTAGTGTGTTAATAACCGGTGATTGTGTGGTGTGTCCTATGTTTTCGAACTATCTGATGTGAGGTGTTTTGAGCTGACGATCCTTTCTGACTGATTTGTGTCCTGAGTTTAAATTCTTATTTGTCAGATGGTGTGAAAGTGTGTGGTTAGTGGTTTCTTTTGAAAAGTGATTCGGGAAGCCCTTGCAGTGGTTCCCTCTGCACATTTAGTGTTTACTTGCAGTATGTATTGACCATTGGACCAGTTTGATTGGGTCTATAGTTTTCGTTCTTAACTAGTGTATGCCCCCAAAAAACATTAACATGAGATTGATGTTCGGCCACTGGTAATTCGCCATTGGTTGACCCTTCAGTTGATTAAAGTAAGGACTCTCTCTTTTTGGGTGATAGTACTAAGTCTATCCCCTTATCCTTTTTAGTTAAGCAGATCCTCTCACAATGGGATGACATACGTGAGGGTATTTGAAGGGAGTTTTGGTCTCCTTCAGTTGTTCGAGTCTTTGGATATGAAGTTTGACACCATTGCATCTAAAGGACTCCCATGGAAAGGGTGAAAGGAATTCCAACAGGGAAGGGTGAAGGTGGTTCAAAGTTAGCGGTGTTGATCAATGGTTTGAAAGGCTCATAGTGCATTTATTAGCCACAAGGGTCATGTTTGGTGATGTCTTGCAGCATAAGTTCTCTTGAAGAGTAAAGGTGGATTTCGTAGAACCCTATGAGAATCCCTGTCCTCATAGGAGTGTGTCCTCCTCTTAGGGAGTTCTATGTTTCTTCTGTTCAAAGGGGAGTTTTCATCATGTATCTTTCCTTCTTAAGTTTCTTGGTTAAGGTGAAGAAGTGATACATGTGCATCATCTAAACCCTTATTTTGGTGGATGTTCCATGAGGGAGTAATTGGATGTCAGAGTGTGTTGTGTCTGATGGAGTTGTCTTGAATGCAGTATAGTTGCTTGCAACACACTAGTGTAGAAAACGTTATTTACGTCACCATTTTTTATGTCGGTTATATATAACCGACATAATAATCTGTGAAACGTGGTTTTTTATGTCGGTTATTTTATAACCAATGTAACAAATGCGGTGAGTAGATTTTTAATGTTGGTTATTTTAATAACCGACGTTACAAATTGCCCGTGTTCGGTTTTTACATCGGTTATGTTATAACCGACGTAAAAAACCAAAGCGCGTGGGGTTTTTTACGTCGGTTATTTGATAACCGACGTAAAAAACGAGATATCTACGCATTTTTGACGTCAGTTATAAAATAACGGACATAAAAAACCACAGCGCGTGGGGTTTTCTACGTCGGTTATTTTGATAACCGATGTAAAAAACGAGATATCTACGAGTTTTTTACGTCGGTTATGTTATAACCAACGTAAAAAACCACAGCGCGTGGGATTTTTTACGTCGGTTATAAAATAACCGACGTCAAAAACTGTGATTTTTTAGGTCTTTTTTACGTCGGTTATAGAATAACCGACGTAAAAAACCTTTTTTACGTTGGTTATTGTATAACCGGTGTAAAAAAAGCTGTATCTGATACATTTATAACATCAGTTATTATAATAACTGACGTTATAAATGTAAAAAACAATTTATAACATCGGTTATTAAATAACCGACATTATAAAAACATTTAAAAAATTAACAATCCCTGAGGATTGTCATTTACGAATTTTCATTCGACAGTCTGGCGGCTCGTCTCTCTCGCGCGATAAACCCTAATCGGCTCGCCGATCTCCCTGTTAAACTCGTTTTGCCTACAACATTTATCATCTTTACTCTCCTCAGATCTATCATCTCATCTCTCAACACTCAAGTAAGCCTTCAACGAATTTATTTCGTTCGTTTTTTTTCCCGGATAGTCTATATTTATGTTTTGCGATTTTTGTGTGCTTTTTTTCCCGAATCTATCATCTCAACTCGTTTTGTGTGCTTTCAACTCGCAACACAAAAGGCATTCCAAAACCCCCATTTCATGTAAGCCTTCAACTCGCAACACTATATTTTTGTATGCTTTTTTTCATTTGTTTTGCCTATATCGTATATTTTTTGTGGTCCCAAAATTTTTTTTGATGGATTTGGATATGTCTTTAATTTTATATATTCATTTTATCTTGAAATTGGATGCTTTTAATGTGTGACTCTTAGGTTAATATTTGGGTGTATTTTATAACCTATGAAAGTGATTCATTAATTTTGAAAGGGGAATCCAATTATGGTTTTTTAATTCTTTGTTGTCATGTGGGCCTCAAATGGGGGGTTTTGAATGGGTGTTATGTGTAAAACCTTGTCACACTTCTTGAAGGTGTTTTATGAAAAATTTTGTTTTTCATGTGTATTGTTTGTGACATTATTTGAGGTAAATTAATAAAATATGGGGGTGGTTTAATAAATGTGTATTGAGCTGAAATTTATATTTTGGATTTGTATTGGTATGATTTTTTTCTTGAATGGGGGTTTGGAATGTCTTTTGTGTGCAAAACATGGTTGTTCCTCTTGGGATTGTTTTATGAAAATTGAAAATGATTTAGTGAGTTAAAAAAAGTTATAAAATGGTGTAAGTGAAATATTTTGGCGATGTTATTCACCTAATAAGGGTTTTTGAAAGGTAAAGAGGTGATTTAAGATGTCAAACATTTTCAGAATGTTTTATAAATTGAGGAATTGTTTTATTAAATTGTGATGTTGGTGCGAAACATGTTTGTGGACTATTTTGTGTGACTTTTTTGATAAAATAAATT
Source organism: Viscum album (assembly GCA_963277665.1). Classification (NCBI taxonomy): domain Eukaryota; kingdom Viridiplantae; phylum Streptophyta; class Magnoliopsida; order Santalales; family Viscaceae; genus Viscum; species Viscum album. Next base: position 447,142,442 of record OY728119.1, read on the forward strand.
ATGATATTAGTTATCGAGAAACTTGTGATCATTTGACTAGTTGAATATCAATGATTATTTTTAATTATCATACGATCATTTAAGTAGCCATACTTAATAATATTTAATTCCATCTATTTCATGCTGAAGTATATATTAAATGCATGTGTTTTTCGTTGTTCACCATCCCTAGTTTTATATGGAAACCATTGTTTGGGGGGTTGTCCGGGGGGTGGGGGGCTGTCCAGAGGGTTGGGGGTGTCCAAGGGGGTGGGTGGGTATGGGGGTTGTCCAAGGGGGTGGAGGCCTGTCCAGAGGGTTTTGGGGGTTGTACGGGGGGTGGGGGTTGTCCAGAGGGTTGGGGGTGTCCAGGGGGGTGTCCAAGTGGGTCGGGGGTGGGGGTGGTGTCCAGGAGGGGTGGGGGTGCTGTCTGGAGGGGTGGGGAGATGTCCAGGGGGTGGGGGGTTGTCCAAAGGGTTGGGGGGTGTCCAGCGGGGTGTCTAAGGGGGTAGGGGGTGGGGGTGGTGTCCAGGAGGGGTGGGGGTGTTGTCTAGAGGGGTGGGGGGCTGTCCAGGGGGTTGGGGGTTGTCCAGAGGGTTGGGGGGTGTCCAGAGGGGTGGGTGGGGGCTGTCCAAGGGGGTGGAGGCCTGTCCAGAGGGTTTTGGGGGTTGTCCGAGGGGTGGGGGGCTATCCAGAGGGTTGGGAGGTGTCCAAGGGTATTTGGATTTACATTGTGATTTTCTCCATATGAATTTTTATTTTAAATATGATTTGATTCTCAGGTTTACTCCATTCTCTCCAATTTTCTATCAACCATGTAGGCGCCATGGTTTTCTTTTATTCAATTGAATTTAAAACTGTTATATCTAACTATATTTTGTTTTAATAATAATATTCAAGCATATTTTTTTAAATACGCATAGATTTGTTTTATATTTCAAAATTGTTTTACATTCAAATTATGATTTTTTTCATATAAACTTATATTTGTCTTATCTTAAAAATATATATATATTTTATATTTGTTATAGGTAATTATGAGTTGAAGTTGGATTACGTAACAGCGAATGAGAAATGAATATGAGGAAGGTGTTGATGCCTTTTTGGAATTTGCCAAACAAAATGTTCCAAGTAGTGACATTTTTTTCTGTCCATGCTTGAAATGTTTGAATATGAAGAAGTTGACAAGTAGAGAGATAAAAGATCATCTGATATGTCATGGTTTTAATCCTAGTTACAACCCTTGGATTTGGCATGGTGAAACTGGACGAAATGTCACTGATGATGATGATGCACAAGATGGTAACTCCGATGGAATTGAAGAAATGATTTGCGATATTTTAGCAGAACAAATTGAGATAGAACCGACAGTTGCGCGTCTATATGGTGATGCTTAAAAACCATTATATCCTGGTTGTACAGATTTTACAGTATTGTCAGCGGTGTTAAGATTGATTAACCTAAAGGCAAAACATGGATGGAGTGATAGAAGTTTTACAGAGCTGCTACAATTGATGAAATACATTCTTCCAAAAGATAACGATCTTCCAGATTCACATTACAAGGCCAAGAAAATATTATGCCTGATGGGATTGGGATACAAGAAAATACATGCTTGTCCGAATGACTGCATTATATATAGGAAGGAATATGAATTTCTGTCAGAGTGTCCTAAATGTGGGACATCACGGTATAAGGTGAAAGAAAAATCACAGGCTGATGTAGAGATTACAAAGCTCCCTTCAAAGGTATTTTGGTATCTTCCTATATTTCATCATTTCAAACGTTTATTTGCTAATTCACATGATACAAAAAGGTTAAGATGACATGCTGATGAGCGGGTATGTGATGGAAAAATACGTCATCCAGCTGATTGTCCACAATGGAAGAAAATTGATGCGCAATATTCTATATTTGGAAATGAAATTAGACATCTCATACTAGGGTTGTGCACAGATGGAATGAATCCATACCGAACCCTCAGTAGCACACATAGTTCATGGCCTGTTTTATTAGTAATTTACAAACTCTCTCCTGAAGTTTGTATGAAGTGAAAATATGTCATGTTGAGTATAATGATCTCTGGTCCAAAGCAACCCAGCAATGATATCGATGTTTACTTGTCACCATTGATTGATGATTTAAAACTGTTATGGGCTGATGGTATTAGGGTGTATGATTCTTATAAAATGGAATATTTTCAACTGCATGCAGTGCTTCTATTCACTATAAATTACTTCCCAGCGTATGGAAATTTGTATGGATACTATGTTAAAGGGCATAATGCATGTCCAATTTTCGAACAACAGACGTCATATTGTCAATTGAATCATGGGAGGAAAACAGTGTACATGGGTCATCGAAAGTTTTTGCCTATGGATCACCCTTATAGAAGACTAAAAAAGGAATTCAATAGCTCACAAGAATTTGATACTAATCCAAAACCTTTATCCCCTGATCTGTATTTTGAGAGGGTGAAAAACCTTGATGTGACATTGGGAAAGACACAGAAATCTGGTAATGATAGACATATTTGGAAGAAAAGGTCAATATTTTTTGAGCTACCATATTGGAGGTATCATGAAGTTAAAAGTAATATTGATGTCATGAACGTGGAGAATAATATATGTGATTGTTTGATTGGAACATTGTTAGATATTAAAGGAAAGACAAAAGATGGGTTGAATACAAGATTAGACTTACTATCAATGGGAATACGTTTGGAGTTATCTCCCACTCCTAAAGGAAGACAAACATATCTTCCCCCGTCTTTTCATACATTATCGAAGAGGGAGAAAATTAGCTTCTGTCAATGCCTTCATGATATCAAAGTGCCTCAAGGTTATTCTTCTAATGTAAAAATTTTTGTCTCATTGAAGGAATTGAAGTTGATAGGTATGAAATCACATGATTGTCACGTCATGATGAAATAAATTCTACCAGTTTCATTGCGTGGAATATTTCCCATTCGTGTCAGAAAGACTATAATGAAGTTATGTTATTTTTTCAATTCAATTTGTAACAAGGCGATTGATGTGAATGCTTTGAACATTTTGGAAAAGGATGCAATTTTTATACTTTGTCAATTGGAAATGTATTTTCCTCCAACTTTTTTTGATATAATGGTGCATTTAATGATTCATCTGGTTCGAGAAATAAAGCTTTGTGGACCTGTATATCTTCGTTGGATGTATCCTTTTGAAAGGTATATGAAAATATTAAAGGGGTATGTTAAAAATCCATATCGACCTGAAGCCTCCATTATTGAATAGTATATTTCTGATGAGGTAGAAGAGTTTTGTACGAGCTACTTGGATACGGCGCAACACATAGGTTTGCCTCCATCTCACCATGAATGAGTTAATAATGAGGGAAAGGGGATTCGTGGCTTGAAAGTCAAATCATTTTCAGTTGAACAGATGAAGAAGTTATAATCATACATCTTGTATAACATAGCCGATTCTCAACCGTATATCACATTGCATATTAATGAGTTGAAACAATGTCATCCAAAGAAGAAATAAATGTGGATTTTGAATGAGCACAACAAAACTTTTTTGTCATGGATTAAAAAGACTTTTCTTGGTAGATCAGATGTATCAGAGACATTAAAATGGATAGTGGGTGGTCCATGTTTAAATGTGATAACATGGTCCGGTTATGACATTAATGGTTATACATTTCATACGAAAGCTCAGGACAACAGAAGTGCAGTTCAGAATAGTGGTGTATTGGTTTTTGCAGAAGCGATGCATTTTTCGAGTGTTAAGGACAAAACCCCAATTTATGCATCAAGTGCATATTATGGAGTGATTGAAGACATATGGGAGGTTGATTACTTCAAAGTTAAAGTTCATGTTTTTAACTGTAAATGGTTTATCGGTAACAACAGTGTCAGACACGATGAATTTGGAATGACACTTGTTAATCTGAATAGATTGGAAGACACAACTGATTCTTTTATAATTGCAACACATGCAAAACAAATTTTCTATGTAGTAGATCAATCAGATATGCAGTGGGTTGTTGTTTTACAAGGGAAAAAACAATTTGTTGGTGAGGATGAACTTGATGAAGATGCTGATTTATGTGAGATCCCTACTTCCATGGAAAGATTAACAGAACATAATGATGAGCATGTTGAAGACACTGTTTGTGCCATAAGGAATGATCACAATGATGGAATTTGGGAAAAGAATTGATTTGTACATTCCTAAAATTATAGGTAACATATTTTTATTTCATATTTACATTTATTTTTGTCATAAATGTTAGATATTATAAGTTCTTTATTTATTAAAACATGTTTTAAAACAAAATAAGTATAAGTTTTTGTTTGTTTTAAGTTTTTTTAGTTTACTTTATCATGTTTATAACCATTACATGAATTATATATCTATTATTTTTTTCAGTGACAATTACTTTACCATGTTTACCATATTTACTAGGTTTATCATGTTTACCATCTTGACCATCTTTACCATTTTTTAACATGCTTACCATATTACCAATGTTTACTATTACGTAACTTAGTACACTTTTCTATTTTCTGATTACAGTGGTATTAAAATATTTCAATTTGTATATTTGTAAGTTCATTATTTATTAAAACATGTTTTAAAACAAAATAAGTATAAGTTTTTGTTTGTTTTAAGTTTGTTTAGTTTACTTTATCATGTTTATAACCATTACATGAATTATATATCTATTATTTCTGTTCAGTGACAATTACTTTACCATGTTTACCATGTTTACCAGGTTTACCATGGTTACCATCTTTACCATCTTTACCATCTTTACCATCTTTACCATTGTTTAACATGCTTACCATATTAACAATGTTTACTATTACATAACTTAGTACACTTTTCTATTTTCTTATTACAGTAGTATTAAAATATTTGAATTTGTATATTTGTGAACTGACGTTTTTTTTTATTTGAAGGATAATGACAGATCATTCAGTTGATCAGCCACATGATTCTGGAGATGAGAATATTGCTGGTCATACCTCTAGGGATGAACATTCACATGCTCCTATTAAGATAAAGAGTTCAAAGGTTGGTAAACGTGGGTGCACACGTTTACCAAAATTATCACTTGCCCGTACGCAGGATCAGAGGATAGTCGTTGAGTTTGATGATGATGATATTCCTAGAGGACCGAATGCAAAAGATTTTAAGAGTTTTGTAGCAACTCAGGCTAAGAGAAAAGTAAGCATTCTGTATGATGATTGGAGAAGTGTGGATAAAGCGATAATCTCTCAGTTATGGGAGATGATTTTGGTAAGATCTTTTGTCATTGTTTGACTATTCTTTTAATGTTTCTAGTACATATAATATTTTTAACCTCTTCTTTATCAGATGACATTTGATATTCCTGACACTGGAAGAGTCAGGAAGAAATGCGTATCATTGGCTGCCAGGAGATGGAGGGATTTCAAATCAAACCTCTCATCTGATTTCATTTATGGTCATAGGAGTCATGACAATCCATGTTGTATATATCCTTTTATAGATGAAGACACATGGAGACAGTTTTTTGAAAGTAGAAGAAAAGAGTCATTTCTGGTAAGGGCAATGTAAAGTTTTATAAACTTTCTTATATAAATGATTTTATTAATTTTTTGTCAATGATTTCTTATTCTTAAATTACAGCAAACAAGGAAAGCTCATCAGAAGATCCAATCGAAAAATGTATACCCTCATAGTTTATCTCAGGGAGGGTACACATTATTGGAAGAACAAATGATGGCGGAAAAATTTCAACAACTAAGAGCTGAGTCTTCAAGCTCTGGAGAGGTGGCCCCTCCATCCCCTCCATCTAGACATGAAAAATGGAAGAGAGCTCGGAAGGGAAAAAAAGGGAAATATCTTTCAGAATAATCGAGAATCTTAGCTGAGAGGATTGTAAGATATCTATTTTATTTATTTAAGTTAACTATTTTCTTCATATAATTTCAATCATTACAGAAATGTTCAATTAATTAATACAGGACTCTCTTGAGGAGAAGAGTTCATAGGGGACATTTACAGCTACTGGGAGGGAAGATATTTTATCTACAGTATTGGGAAGGCCCGAACATCCCGGTCATGTAAGAGGATATCCGGAAGGTGTATCGGTAAGAAACTTGTTGCCACGTTCTTCAACTTCTAACGTTGAGGGGGTTTATAAAAAAAATAGAATCCTTGGAGACTAAAGTTCAAAATATTAATGCGATGATGGAGGACAAGATTAGACCGTCAGTGTAGTCTATGTTTGTAGAAATACAAAAAAAAAATTCAGACTGCATCTCCCACTCCTCCACCTCCCCCTGGAGACCCCATTATTTATCCTCCACCTCCACCAGTAGCTTCCACTCCCCGACCTCAGCCTGTGGACCCCATTTTTTATCCTACTCCTCCGCCGCAGCTTCCTACTTATTGCGAGTTGTATGTTGATGATTCTCAACATCATATAGTAGCATATGGGTTGGTATATTGTATAGGAGATATAGTTCATCATCAACAATTAGAGGTAGAGAATCAGAGGGTCACTGTACAGGATATTATAGATAGATCAGCTAGGGTACCAATACCTACAGATGAGGTGGCGACAGTTGGATAGAGTATCGGCCATTTTTTAATTTGGCCATCTAGACTTCTTCGACTCATTACCATAGAGGTATGAATGTTATATCTTTTATTTTGTTTTTTTATTAAAGTTGTTTTATCATTTGAAAACTAATATATTTTTCAATTTATTTTTACAGGAATACTTTAAAGGTAAAGAAATGTTTTATAGACAACAACAAAGACAAATGGCTATGACATCAGATACAAATTCTAGTAGTCTTGATAGATTGTCAAGATATTCAAATTTGTTGGCGGGTTATTATGAGTTTCCAATGGAAGCTCATGTTTGTGGACGTGAAATAAGTGTGGGGATTACGAACACTGATATCTTGGAGCTTGTTACTAGAGATAAGTTGGGCATCAACGTGGTGAAATTTTTTTTCATGTAAGTCTTAACAACTTTTCCCTGCGTTATATTTATTAAAAATGTATACTTATGTATGTTTTGTATTAGGTATCTTTATAAAATTTGTGAGAGGAATGAGCTGACAGATGTATATGGATTCATGGACCCGCAATTGATTTCCCCTGAAGCATGTGCATTGAATGAGGAATAAATAATGGTTTATATTTCTGAAAGACTTGAAAAGAATATAGTCACACAATGTTGGATGATGCCTTTTTGTGAGAGGTATGAAACACATTTCTCTCATAGAATTAATTATCTTTTAACATAAAAAACCACTAACGTTTAATTTCCTTTTATCAGTGATCATTGGATGTTAGGGGTTTTTTGCCCAAGGGAGAAAGCACTTTATTGGATATGCTCTGTCCATGGTGATGTGCGGGAAAGTTTTAAGAATATATTGGAAAAGTAAGTTTCAATTTCTCAATAGTTTTATATATTATAATGAATTTTAAATTTACCCCATTTGTATTATTTTCTAACAGTGCATGGGCCTACTTTCGAAAAAACACAAAGAAAAGGAATGCAAAGATCAAATATGTAAATGCGAAGGTAAATATCCATTTATAATTCGTAATTTTTGATTTATTACATAAAAATAATATATTGAATTTACACTCATTCAAACAGAATTGTCATGAACAACAAGGCATCATCGAATGCGGATATTATATGTTAAGATTTATGTATGAAATAATAACAATTGGGACAGTTGTGAATTTTGACCTGGTATGATTTCCTCTTAAACTTTGCCATAATATTTCAATTTGATTTATTCATTATACACGTTAACTAATTTCCTTTTCATTTGTAGCTTTTTGATGACCCTCAACCATATACTGCTGAAGACATCAAACACTTACAAGTGGAGTGGTCAAATCATTTTACAGGTTTGATTGAATTTTAGTTGTTTTTAATGTAAAATGTAATTTTGAATATTGTCATTGTAATTGAGTATTTGGTAGTTGTTTAGGTTGGATTTAGTTTTTTTTTGAAGTTGACAGTGTATGTTTTGAATGTTATATATGTGAATGTTTAATTTTTCTCTACTTCTTGTTTTGGTCTACTTATGATGGTTTTTCTGGTATGGATTTTGGTATGTATGGGAGGGGTTCCAAGGGTATGGGGGTGTGTTCGGTGGGGTTGGGGGTGTCCAGGGGTCTGGGAGGGCTGTCCGGTGGGGTGGGGGGCAGTCCAGGGGGTGGTAGGGTTGTCCAGGGGTGTGGGAGGGCGGTCCAAGGTTGTGGGAGTGCTGTCCAGGGGGTGGGGTATACATGAGGGTGGGGGGTTGTCCAGGGGTGTTTGGGGCTGTCCAAGGGTGTGGTGGGGGCTGTCAAGTGGGGTGAGGGGGTGAGGGGTGCTGTTCAGGAGGGTGGGGGTTGTTGAGGGGTGTTTGGGGCTGTCCAGGGGGTCGGGGGGCAGTCCAGGGGTGTGGTGGGGGCTCCAATGTGGTGGGGGGAGGGCTGTCCAGGGGGTATACATGAGGGTGGGGGAGGGTTGTCTATGGGGTATACATGAGGGTGGGGGATCCAATGGGGTGGGGGAGGGCTGTCCATGGGGTATAGATGAGGGTGGGGGCTATCTAGTGGGGCATGTTTTATATGTTATCAATGTAAATTCTTAAATTTGATCTCCTTCTATTTTTGTGGTACGATTTCTTGATTTGTTTTCTGGTTGATTCTGGGGGAGAGCAGATGACTGCATTCAATTTTTTTAAAAAAAAAATTGGCTTCCACGTCGGTTATTTTATAACAGACGTGATAAAGAAAACATGAAGGGTTTATCACGTCAGTTATTTCATAACCGACATGATAAAAAGCCTGGGAAATGGTTTATCACGTCGGTTATTTAATAACCGACATGATAAAGAAAGCGGGAAGGGTTTATAACATCAGTTATTTAATAACCGACGTGATAGAAGGTCTGGAAAAGGGTTTATAACATCAGTTATTTAATAACTGATGTGATACAAGACCTGGGAAATGGTTTATCATGTCGGTTATTAAATAACCGACGTGAAACACGGGGGGCTGGGTTTATAACGTCGGTTATTATATAACTGACGTGATAAACCCTCCCTCCCTCTGGTTTATCACGGCGGTTATAGAATAACCGACGTGAGAAACCCCCCCGGACCGGTTTATCACGTCAGTTATCCAATAACTGATGTGAAACACGGGGGGGGAGGCTGGGTTTATAACGTCGGTTATATAATAACCGGCGTGATAAACCCCCGCCCCCTGGTTTATCACAACGGTTATAGAATAACTGACGTGATAAACCAGTCCGGGAAGGGTTTATCACATCGGTTAATAAATAACCGATGTGATAAACGATTTTGCAGGCCTTTTATCACATCGGTTATTTAATAACTGACGTGATAAACCATTTCCCATTCCTTTTATCACGTCGGTTATTAAATAACCGACGTGATAAACGATTTCCCAGGCCTTTTATCACGTTGTTTATTAAAATAACCAACGTGATAAACATCCCGATTTTTGTTTTTGACGTCGGTTTTTAAATAATCGACGTAAAAAACGTTATTTATAACGTCGCCTGTATTAACGTCGGCTAGAAACCGATGAAAAAAATTAAAAATAACCGACGCAAAAAACGTTTTTTGCACTAGTGACACTAGGAAAGAAGAAGATTTGTTCAGGAGTCTTTAATGCCTGACTGCGGGGCAGGAGATGCTTCAAACATCAGGGCTCCATCCATAGGCCTCAAAGTAAAGTTGGAACATGGTCAAGAACCCCAGGAGTGTATAGGACCCCAACCTTATTAATGTCATCGGTGTTAGAAGTGAAACCAGTTTAAATTTTTTCCTGTAGCTATCCCATTCTAAATGACCCATTTGGGTGTGTGGTATTTCCCATGGCTATGAGGAGGCGTGGTCATCTCGTTACCTTAAAGTCTTGGGGGTGGCGTCCCACCAGATGCAATTTATTTTAGCAGTCCTTATGGGCTCTGTTAGGGAAAATTCTTCTCAAAGTTAAACGATGCTCATCCAGGGATGTTGAGATATTGGTTTGTCTTTGGTTGTTGTTTAGACACCCAATGGTTGGGTCCCACCCTCCCCTCCCTTTTGGTGGGGTGTTGGGTTAGTGTTGGGAATCCTCTGAGTTCTCGTGTTTTTTTTGGTGCCAATGGTTGTGAGACCCATTGAGGGTCTTGCTAAAACTCCCCGGAAATAAACCAATATTACCCTATTCTCATGTTGGGGAGTCTTCCCGGGCTTCCCCATGTCAATTTTCCAATATCGTCTTAGGCGTCAGTAGGTTTCTAATGGTGGGGATCCCCTTCGAGCTTTTCCAATGTTGTCCTTTTGGTCCTATTCCTAGAGGTGACTTAGTAGTAGGTGATAAGAGTGTTCTTGGGATGTGTTTTGATCTTGTTTGTTCCTTCCAGACAAACAATGGGGTTTTTGTTCTATAGTACTTGAGGTGTTTCGACTTGTGAAGTTGGTTTCCATGGGTACCAGAGTTCCTTTCCTTGTTCAGTCAACTAGAGGCATTCTAGATCTTTGGGGCGGGTGACACATATAACAAAGTCTTTTTACACATTTCTTGAAGATTTCTTTGAATCACTTTCTCTCAACATGATTATTTTGCCTATTTTCTCTTGTTGATTTTGGGGATCATCTTTGAACCTTAGTGGGGTATCAGTTTCTTCTTTGAGTCTCAACCTTAGTTGTGGCTTTCTAGGGACGAAAAGATTTAGGGTGGGGAGAATTGTCACACTAGACTTTGCACTGTGTCATGTTTCTAATTTTTTATTTTTATCTTATAATTTTATCTGCTTCTAATTATTATTATTATTTATGTATATATATGAAATGTGTGTCGAGCCCGATTGGGGTTTCGCGCTCTTGTGCTGATAAATGAGTGTTTTGGCCTTGACAGCATTCAGTGCGCCGTTGTCAAAGCCGCACAGCCTCACCTAGGTTGTCACGTGGCCTCACCAGGTTCTCCGAACACCTACTCGATGTTCAGAAAATTAAATGAAATGAGTTAATAATGAATAAAATTAAATGAGTAGAAAAATAAAAATAAAATAAAATAAAAATAAAAACATTTCACTGATAATGATAATATTATTATTTGAGGATATTTTTTAATTATTATTGAGTATTATTATAATTTATATTAGTGATGACAATTAAGTTATTTTATTAATTATTATTACTCTTGTTTTAGTTATTATTATTATTATTATTATTATTATTATAATTGTTAGAATTTATCATTTATTTTTATTGATTTCCATTTTTCTTTACTTTTTTATTTTTTTTCTTAGGGTCTGCGCTTCCCCCTTGACCCATGGTGTCGAACCCCCTTTCCCCTAGTGACCATCGCACCACCTCCAAACCTCAATGGCCAGCCCCTCCTACCAAGATCGCCCTTCCTCCTGGCCAGCCTGTAGCACCGCCGGACCTCCCCTACTCCCTCTCCAGCCTGCTCGCCACCTCCATATCCTCCTGCCCAGTGCCCTTCTCTCCCCATCCAGCCACTCGCTGCTCTGTCTGAATGTCTGTGTGCACCATCCCCACATCCGGCCAGCCATACCTCCTTCTCGTCAACTCTCCATTCGGCACCGCTCCAGCCTGCTATTCCCCATGGCCATCTCACCACCCTCCCCTTCTCCCTACCTAGATCGCTTTTCAACCCTCCCCTAGCCGACCTACATCACACAACCTTTCCCTTTGGCTGAGCCCCTCTACATCGTAGACGAACACACTTCCAGACCCTCATTCTTGGATATTTCTTCGTGATCACCTCATGATTCTTGGGTTAGGAGGGTCATTCTTATGCTTGTTGGAGCCTTTTTCATCAAATTCAATGCTTTCCAGACCATCTTCCATTCTTTCTAGGTTGGATCTCCCTATGCCCTTAATTTAATTTTGAAAAAACCATTGTCTTTTTTGTGTTTTAATGATGTGTGATTTTTCTAATAATGGAATGACATGTGTTTGTTGTTTATCAAAGTCTAAATTTCATTTAATCACTATTTCCGTTGAGTGTGATGGGTTATCCCAATTCAAAGTTTAGTTTTAAATCTATTTTAACAAACCATGCACACCATGTGGTTGAGAAAATGCCTAAATGGCATTTTAGAAGCATGGTCAATTTTATAAGGTTGCTTTGGGCCTTTTAAAGCATTTTCCAAAAAGTGCTACTTGGCCTTTCAAGTGGCACTTGAAATACCAATTATTGTTAAAAGGTTTCAAGTGTGAATTTAAATTAAAGTGGGTTGATTTAAATCCTTGGTATTTTATTTTAAATGGAACCAGTTTTGAGTTTTATGTGTTTTTTTGGATTCGATCTTCTTGGTTAGGAATCCTCTTACTCATTTGTGGTGCGAATGTGGTGCGGGTGTGTTTTGCACCAATTATCTGAAGGATCTTCATCTGAGGTAGGTGGTTCTGCGTTTAAACCTTACTTAATGAATCAATTTTCTTGCTTAGTGATTTTTAATGTTCCTTGATTTATTCTTTTGGGTGCTTATTGGGTTTTATCAATGTTTTCCATGTGTTATATTTGTTTGGTAGAATTTTCATGTGGTGTGGGTGCATTATTTGGTTGAAAACTTTCATTTAGTCAATAGTTAGTGTTTAATAATATGTGCAATTAGTTTTTCATTTGTGAAAGTTGTGTTAAACGTGTTTTTGATAGGGTATTGCATGTGTTTGGTCATAAGGGAAGGTGTTGTGTGGGTGGAGTGGGTTGTTGCTGTGAAAACCCACATTGAACTATCTACTAGTGTTTTTATAAATTTTGCGTTTGTTTTGTGAAATGCACAAAGTGCTCGGTTTATGTTCTGGTGTAGCATTCATATGTGTCTTGTCCAAAAAGAGGGTTTGAGTGGATTGTTGGTGTTTAAAGTCATGTGTCATATTCTGAAATTTCTTAATAAAATTTTTAGTGTTTTTTTTTAATCGGAAAAAGGGTCTTTTAACCAAGCGGTTGGGTTATTAATTGTTGTGAGTGGTGCGGTTTGTGTTCTTGATGTGGCGTTGGGTGTGTTTGGACATGAAGGAGGGCTGAGTTGGTTTTGTGTGTTAATCCATGTTATGTTTCTTTTTAAATAATTTGTTTACAAAGAATTTAGTATGTTTTAATAATAAAATGCTAAAGTTGTTTTAATTGAGTTGGGTAAAGTCTTTTGGGTGTGCGTACTATTTCAAATGGATTTTTGTGTGTCTGTATGTGTGGAATTGGGTGTAGGTAACACCATGTTTATTTTATTCATCTGAGTCTGACATGAAATGTGAAATTGGAACACCTTGAGCACAAAAGGGGAAGCCTGGGTACTAGATGGACAGACTACATCTAGCGCGCTAGTGATACGGAAGCAGCTATGGTCTGGTTTCACTTAACTGGTTTGAGGATTACAACACTAACTAAACATTGAATGATGATTGGAGACCACTAGGTTATGGATGTGTTTCCATATTAGTGGCTCATGCATGAGAATGTATTTTTTTGTGATTCTTATACTACTGTTCACTGAAACATGATCATTTAGGGTCCCATTATTTTTGCTAGTACCGAAAGGGCCTCTCCCACTTTTGGTGCTCTTGGACTACTATATAATCACCGTCGGCATACATTGTATCTTTTGGTTTTTCTTGAAGGTTTGGGTTTTCTTAAATGAAAGGGTGTTTTTTATTTAAGTTGTTTTCTTTGAAGGTGATTTCTTTATAGAAATTGTTTCTTTAAAAAACTTAAAGCTTTGGTGTCCTTTAATTTATTTAGCCTATAAATGTATTTGTCATTTAATGTTTATATGTGGAACCTTTTTCTTGGGTGACGTCCTACTGGGCTCTTGTATCACACCCTACATACACCTTTGGGTGTATGTAGACCATGTTCTTTGTGTATTCCAGGTTGAGGCATCCAGCTTAGTGACGGTGGTTCAGATCGTCGATGGTCTTCTCATGCAGGTTGGTGTTTGTAGCTTGTGGATGTTAAACATCTCTTATTACTTGGAGGTTGTGTTTGAGTTTTGTTTTCTTTTTTTCATTTTCTTTTGGATGTTGGTTCAAGTTGTAAACCTTTATATTTGATTTTAGTTGGAGGGTTTTTTTGGTTATCAGTTCACAATTTTAGTTTTTTTATCTTGTTAGTGGTTTGGTGTTTAATTTTTCAGGTAAATCATTCCCATGTATTGTTTTGATACCTGGGAACATGTGCCAGCCCGTGGGGATCAGAAACACCCTTCGGGCCATGTTGCAGACTGGGTAGGGCACCGGGTCAGATGGCGACCCGGCCTGGTTCATGAAAAAGTCCACTAATCACATCTGGGTGATATGTAATGTCATTTACATCATCCATAACCATTCCATCATGATCTATCATTCAGGGTTCAACATACTTCACCTACTAACATAAAAAACAATAAGTGTGAACCTTTCCAATTAATCATTATTCATCAATCAATGTGGTCTATAATACCAAATAACTATAAACCCATTTCATATTTAACTATTTCAGCATTTAATCATATAACACAACTGTAAATGTTCATTAAAATCACTTGAAAAACAATAACATGCCCCTTTAACCATTTACCACATCCTCCCATTATAACATCATGACAAATTACATTTCTCCAAGTTCAACCAAATTTCCCCTTATACCAAGCTACCATTCCAAACCACAAGTATAACTAGTTTCATCTTATAAACCCTTTATTCCATCATTTACATACCACTCTACTATTTTCATGGGGTTGGTACACCCCATGGGTGGCTTTAGACCTGATCTTATAATCATCAATGGACCCGACGTGGTCCATGAAGGGTATAGTTTATCATTTAAAGGTTTAATTTACTTTTATTAGTTATGAAACAAATTTTAAACATGTAACTTCATTTGAATAAACATATACACAAGAATAACATCAATATTATGGGATAAAGCTTACAGAAAACCTACCTTATACTAGTATACAAACACTCACCCAACCTCATCCATTTATTCAAGATAAAACGACCTAAATCTAGAATGTTGAGAACTCCCAGGAAATTAGGATCAAGAGATTTATGAGAATAGAAAAAACCAAACAAATATTCTTCGAGAAAATAAATGGAAATAAAGTTGGAGACTTACTGGGGTCTTTGAATCACCCAAATGGCATATAAAACACCCTACAATTAAAGGAGAATAATCCTTGTAAGAGTTAGGAGGGTTTTGTTCTCACCCCTTTCCATTGGAGAGGAAATGGGGGTGAAAATAGGGGATATTCATATAATGGTTAGGAGGGTAAAAAGGCTAAATTTTACAATTTTTATGAGGTACATGGTTTGACCGCACAATTTTCCAAGTCATGTGCCAACTCTGTTGTCTCCTTTTTTTATGAAGAAACTGAGTCACACAATTTTAAAGGGTACTAGAATAGTTTCAAAAACTATATAGAATCTGTGTAGATGGATTTTTCTAAGGACACTTGGTTTCCAGGTCCCACATGCACTATTTATGAACTATTCCCCTTTGTTCTACATGACAAATAGTCATGGCGCATGGTTAGTACTAACCCTATACCAACCATGTGCCATACACAGTATGGTCCTTTTCCCTCTTTTTCATGTATTAAACCCCCAAGACACTCCCAAGACCTTCCCTACTCCAGGGAGGTATTCCATTAACCATTTTAAAATTGATTTTACCAAAATTGAAACTTGAACATGCCTCATCAAAGGTACGGGGTCTTAAAACCACCCAACCTTATAACAACTCATCCTCAAACTACACTCCCAAACATCATTAAATATCTAAGGTAAAAATGTTGGTACACTGGGACTGCATATCAACTTTCCTATCAAAATTTTCCTTCTAAAAATAGTTATTTTATCACAAAACTTAGACTAATGTAATAGTATTATCTAACAAAACATTTTCACTGTGATCTATAATATGAATCAAATGCTGCTTTAAGGATGAATCATCCTCAAGCTCAACATCATCAACACCGGTCACATGAGATGGGTTGGGGTGATACTTCCAAAACCATGACATGTGAAAAACAATACACATAACACTATACCATTATAGAGGATCCAATAAATATTATATTATAGTAATCATCTCTATAATCTCAAATGGATTAACATAATTTAGTTCCAACTCTCCCTATCTCTAAATCCATTGGTGACCCAACCCCAGTGACACCAAAAATAATACACGGTCACCCAATATAAACTCAATAGGTTGATTATGTTGATCATCATATGAATTATTCCCACTTTGTTTCATAGCCATATGCTTCCATAAAAGACTTTCTCTAACATCTCTTGCAAAAGACTTAACCCTAAAAACTCTAATTGTCTCACTTTTATCCAACACAATGGTGATATTTATGGCCTACCATATAGCTCATCACATAGTTCCATCATAATAGTTACTTGATAACTATTTTTATAGATGAAATCAATAAGAACTAGGCATCATTCCCATATTCCACCAAAATAAAGAACGCATGCTCTCAACATGTCCTATAACATTGGATAGTACATTTTGATTTCCCATATTTCTCAGGGTGATAATTGTAACACCCCAAAATTATAAAATAATAAAATTTTATTTGATAGCATATGATACACACAATAACAATCTTAAACAAACCCCAAAATATATTTCTTTAAATTTAATCTCTTCGATAGCTTGCCGAACATGCAACTCCGAGTCTAAATGAACCATGATATAAAATACCATTATAACATAGCAATTAAATTTTTAGGTATGAATAGTACAAACTAAATTATGAAAATTATGATTATATGTTTATTATAAATAAAATAATAATCATTTAAAATAGAATGAAATGTTTTCGGAAAACTATATTTTTTCTAAAAGACAGTTTAGTCACATTTTTCACACATAATTTAAAATTAATTTTTACAAATTTTAGAAAATTTATTTGAAAAAAATAAAATTAATTTGTGAAATTATGATATCATAATTAAATTAGGGTTTATTTTTGGGATTTTTCTGAAATGTTTCATTTTTTGAGGAATATTGAAAAATGCTGAATTTTAATTGAAAACTTCCTTTTCATTTAAATTATTTATAAAGCTAAATTATATTTTAAATTAGTTTTAAAGTTACATTAATTAAATTATATATATCTATAAATCTTATTTATTTAATTATAATCATTTTCATATTGAATTTTGATATAAAAACTTTGTAAGGTTTTAAATATTTTCTCTTTAAAAACCCGCTTTCTCATCAGGTTTGTGTGGTTAAATTTAAATTAAAATTTGGAAATTTCTTGAATATAATTCATAAAAATTGATTCCATGTTTAGAATAATAATAAATTATATTTTCTAATAAGGTAAAATTAATATTTGACCAAAATTGATAGTAAAAAATAGAAAAAATAAATTACCTCAGTTAAGGTAAAAAATTGATTTATTGGGGAGTTAAACTAAAAAGATAAGGCTTAAAATGGCCTAAAAACTTGTCTAGAATCTATTTTATGGACATATTTAGACATTATAATTTCAAATTATGTATAGTACTCTATTTTAGAACCTTTTGGAATGTGAAAACCATGGTTACACCTTTTCTTTCAAAATATTACAAGTGTGCCACTCACCTCAGTTATAAAAGGTCATCCCTCTCCTCTCTTATTCACACCTTAAAAACCTTTTGGTTCAGACAATAAATACAAAAATAACTTCCCAAATTCCATACTATAATCACATAAGACTTATTTTTTTCATAAGTACAATCTAGTAAGTCTTTTGTTGAAAATCAAAGATGGTTACTCGAAGAATAGGTAACATTCTTTAATGAGCGTTTTTTATTCTATTTATTCCTCCACCTCCTTCAATTATTATTAGACCATGATGATATTATAACATCAGTATATTCAATACATAAATATTATTTATGTTAATTTAATGACCTAAAACCATCCCCACTTCCATAAAATGGGTTACAAAATCATCATTCATGTGTATGGTGGACTACCTCCTTGTGAACTGATGTCATTCATTTTTCTATTACCACCTCTCACTATTCAGTATGATGATGGATATAAAGAGTATATATATATATATATATGATATTTATAATATAATTATATATATGGAGTCATTATATCATATATATACCTTTTTTACTTTCCATTAATTGGGGTAAACGATAATGTCTCTCATGTGTATGACAGACTACCGCCTCATGAAGTGATGTGATTTTTCATTCACTGACACTTTATTTGGAATGTTATAAAGATAAAGTTAATAAATATATGTGATATACATGAAATAATTATGATATTAATGAAAAATATATCATTCTAAAAATATAATATATTAATTTATTTCTTATATGATCACTCACTTAAAGATGATAATATTGTTTGTGTACGTGTGGACTACCATCTTCAAGAAGTGATGCGACTCTCTTTTCATCACCACAAAACATGGATGATATATATAAGTATATTTAAAGAAATAATATTTCATTTAAGATATTATGATAATTATTTAATGATAAAATATTACTGACCTCCTTTCCATAATGATCGTTGAAAAATGGAAACGTTATCCATGCATATATACGACCTACCGTCACCATGATCATAACGTACTTCATTATTAAAAAAATAATTATTGGTCTTAAAATTATAATTGATGTATAAATATGATAATTATTTCATAATTATTATTCTTTTGATGATGGAACTATATAATATGCACAAAAATTGGAACTTTCATGACCAAGAATCAATGAGAAAACAAGGCAATTAACACCCAAAAACAACGAAAATAATGTAATATTATTAATAAACGAGTGATAATATGTTATAAAAGGATCATATATGATATTGTAAACCTTAATATGGTTATTTTATAAGTTAATAACATGTTTAAAATAGCTATTTAGGAGGTTAAATCATGTTTAACCAAAATGAAGCATGAGGTAAGGTATTCTATCTCAATTTCAATTCATTGAGGAACATTTGTATATTATGCCCAAATTTCATTTATATGGTGTATATACAGTCCCTGTTACATATAATATCATGATCAATTAATAATTCATGGTATTTTTAGTTTTAATTTGAATTATTTCATCCAAAGGAATTTGACTTAAAATTTACCAAGTGGTAAAGAATTTCCTAACCCAAATTATTTTCATTGGGTAATGTTACTTATTTTTCGACTTTGATATTCTAAGATTATGTGTGTAATTATAGTCTGAAAGTATTTTTTATTATGAGAACCTTAAAACCGGGGATACACGTCACGGAGGACGGAAATAATGAAGGCCAAGTCAGTCCTTCCGGATCACATTAACACACTCGAACGGAAGAGAGTTAAGACTATCATAAACTATCAAAGTCTCCTCTGGCCTACCCCCACGAGCCATCGCATCAGCCGCAAAGTTGGATTCCCTCACACTATGATGGACCATCCTTCCCTAGTTAGTCTCCACTTTGCACCTTCGATAAATATACACCATATCCCAAGAGATGTCGCATTTTCCCTAAAGAGATCTGAACAAAACCTACGAATCAGATTCTATCTCCATCACCAGTAGTCCTCTCCTCCTGAAAAGAGTCACACCTGAGAGAAGGGCTCTAAACTCCGCACCCATAGAAGTGCATGGTCCATAATATGCACTGAAAGCAATATGAACTGAACCCCAATAATCCCGAAGAACACCACCACCCCTCATGATTCCTCCCAAACATGAGCCATCCACATTCAGTTTCAACCCATTAGCCGGAGGTTGCCACCTTACCCATCGCCCTCTCTCCAAGATCTGTGTACACTGTCTTTCAACGAGGTTTCCCAGAATACCTGCATGCACTCCATTCTTGAAAAGAGAGGACAGTTCTACGATGAGAGATCTCATCCGGACCTGTAGATCTAACAGAGATCTCCTACCACCTAACCGCACCTGGTTTCGTGCTTCCCAAATTGTCCATCATACAGATATCAGAATGATAATACCTGCTGTACGCTCCCTTGTTCTGTTACCAAAACCAGAGAACCATGTCATAAGATGATCCCGAACCAAAAGACACTCCCCATATGGAAGCTTGTATTGAGAAAACTGAGACCAAAGGAACACAGCCCATCACCCCTGAAAAAACAAATGCAACTTTGATTCCAAGCATGACCTCTCACAACAGTAGCAACGTGATTCCATGTAGACCCCTCTTCTCTGAATATTTTCCTCGGTGGGTAGAGCTCGATTTTGGATCCGCCACACCAGAAAATTCATTCTCATTAGGATTGAATTACACCAAGTAATCACATCTCCTTCCACCCCGTTAACATTCCTCTGGACAATTCTCTTGTAACCATTCAAATTAAAACGCCCCGACCCAACTTCTATAAAACAACATATGTCTGGTTCATCGCTCATAACAACACTGCTAAAGAAGTTTAGTTGCGATGGGTCAAGGTTTTCATGTATAAAATCATACCTCCTGCATGCCTCCCTAAAAGAGATGTCAGGAAGAGGACATCCCTCATACCGAAGCCTCTCCTCCGTCCATGTATCCTCACAGAAGATGATCTCCCCATGACCAATCACCCATCTATTGTGGGTCGGCTGCACCTCCAGGTGAGAAACCATTCACTTGGCGAGACCCGTCGCACCGCGCATGAAAAAATCACCATGCCAACCATAACTTGCTCTGAAAAACTTTTCCCATAGGGATTTACCGACAATCGCCTCCCAAGTTAATCTGGCTTGCATCCCCCGAATAGATTCATGAATATCACGAAGACTAACCCCACCCTCCTCCACTGGCCGTGCCAGTCTCTTCCAAGAGGCCCAGTGGCATATCCCCTCTCTTTTTTCATCCCAGAGGAAAGATGTGAGAATATTCTCAATCCTCTCCACCGTGCCCTTCGGGGGATTTATGATAGCAAAGACATGCATAGGTATAGACAGAAGAACACTATTGATAAGCATGATCCTACCCCCAAATGAAAGCATCATGTTCTTCCAGTTGAAAACCCTTCCCAAGATACGATCCACAATCCCATTGAAATGGTTCTTCATAATCCTTCCACTCGATATAGGAACTCCTAGATAAAGAATAGGTAGTTGCCTCTGCCCACAACCAAGGACATCCTGTATAATTCTGCACCTTCCTCCCAAGCATTTTTTGGATATAAACAGGTGACTCTTCGACTGGTTGATCGACTACCCACTCAGTTTCCCATACTCGGTCATAATACCCTTAAGAGCTTTCAAAGATCTTCTCCAGCCATTCAGAAATAACAAAATATCATCGGTGAACATCAGGTGAGATATACTCTCTGAATTCCTTCTACCATGAAAAGGCCTCAATCTTCCCTCTATCATGCTCTTCTTCAGGTTTCTGGATAGAGCATCTTGAGCGAGAACAAAGATGATAGGAGAGAGCGGGTCCCCCTGTCTAACTCCCCTCACGGATTTGAAGAAACCAAAACATCTCCCAAGAAGGGAAATAGAAATCCATGGAGAAGCAAAGAACCTCAAACAAAGATCACAAAACCGCTCTTGGAACCCAAAACCCCTCATGAACCGTAAAATGAAGCTCCACTCTAGATTATCATAAGCTTTATTCATGTCCACTTGCAAAATAATATTAGAACCAACAATTCATTTGTTCAGATCGTGAACCAGCTCACTTGCAATCCCCACTGCCCCTTGTATACTCCTCCCTTGGATAAAACTGTGTTGTTCTTCGGAAATTATCTTCGGTATAACGTTGGCCAATCTCCTTCCAATAACAGTTGCTAGAATTTTGTATGAGACGTTACACAGGAAAATCGGTCTGAAGTGGCTAATGAGAGAAGGGTCTTTGGTCTTTGGCATAAGCACCACCCTTGAAGCAGATATCCCCCTACTCAAGGGAACCCCCCTAAATAAATCTCGGATAGCCTCCACCACACACGGCCCCACGTACTCCCAAGAAGCACTATAGAATGAAGCCGTGAAGCCATCAGGCCCAGGTGCACTCTCTTTCAGCATGCTTCCTAGAGCCTCTCTAATCTCACTCTCCTGAGGAATAGTGTACATGCACTCATTCTCAGTTTGAGTTATCATCAAAGGTAAACACTCCAAAAATCTAGAGCCCTCAAAGGACTCTCTGTGGAAACCAGAAGTATTCTCCCCCTCCCATAAACCCTCGAAGTGTTTTAAAGAAAATTTGCCGGCCACCATCACGTCTGAGGTAAAAGATCTATCCTTCCCTTTAATATTAATCTTCATGTTTCTCCTCTCTTTGATACATGCCTGAAAGAAAGCGTTGTTGCGATCTCCCTCCCTAAGACACCTCACTCAGGACCGTTGCATGAAGACCCTCTCCATCTCTAATAGTTTCTCAGCCAGAACAACATTTTTATCACAAAGGATAGCGAAAATATCCTCATCCCAGGAAACCTGAAGAGCCTCCTCTATTCTGCCAACCTCATCCTGTAAGCTGGTCACCCCATTTTGCAAATTCGGTTGCTCCACCAGCCACTGTCTAATTCCCTGTTTGATCCTTTTGAGGCAATTAACCAGCCCTCCCCAAGATCCCTCTCGCTCTTTCTCCAACCAAGATTCCCTCACAATCTGCATGAAACCAGTGTCTTTATTCCATTCACTCGAGTAATGAAAACCCTTTCCAACCACAGCTTCACATTTAATTTCTAGCAGTAGTGGAGCGTGATCCGATAAAATACGTGGAAGGTGAGTAACTGAGGTTTTTGAGAAAATATCCAGCCCATGCACGTTGGTTAGCCACCTGTCCAGCCGACTCCATATCCGGTTCTGGCCTTTACGGTTATTACACCATGTAAACTTCGTCCCTCTGAAGCCTAAATCCAACAGGCCCGTATGCAGCAAGCACTCCTTGAAATCCATCATGCCATCCATATTACCTCCCCTTCCTCCTCGCTTCTCTGAGACATCAACAATAGTGTTGAAATCACCTCCCACGAACCACGGAAAATGGCCAGATTGAACAGACTTTAAGTGGGTCCAGAGCTCCCGCCTCTCCATCGCCTTATTGCTCGCATAAACAAACGAAAAGAGAAGGTAAAAACCACCCACCTCAATCTTCATGTCAATTCACTGAGCCGTCACACCTACATTATCTACTGAAATATTATTCTTCCATCCAACCCAGATTTGAGAATTAACAGGTCCACCATGAAAATAGTTCGAGAAACCCATTTTCTTTACTATCCAAGGGAGCTTTCATGCATCCTGCTTCGGCTCTAAAATCACAATCAAGGAAGATTTGGATTTCCTACCCTCCAAAGATATAAATTCTATCTTATCCTGGGCACCCAGACCACGAGCATTCCAAATAATGATGGAAAACATCACTACAAAAACTTACGAGTTTTCTGGACCGTTGATAAATCCTGATTGGGGTGCACCAACATACCCTTCCCCTCGGCCATCGAGCGGGTAATAAGCCCCGAAATTCCATCCTTTCCATTACTCTGTTTCACTGATAAAACACCTTCATTACTCAGAACATCCAACTCTTCCAACTGTGGTTTCCTCCCTTCCTGGCCACAAGGAAAAGATTCCGCACCCAGCTCTCCCTGGAACAAAGAAAACAACACTCTTCTCTGCGGAGACCAACACGAAGTCTTCACTTCTTTCTCCACGCCATTGTTCATGCTGACCATCTCAAAAGGTTTTTCAGAATAAACCAAGATATTTCTCACAAGACAATTCTGAATATCCCCTGGTGACAGTTGCGACGAAAAACCGATTGAAGAAGGAGGGGGAAACAGCATTCTGGTTGGACTGCCCAGCGAGAAAGACATCTGAACCTCCAACTCTCTCTGGGTCACGTCTTTTCCCCCGCTGGGTGAAGTCGTCCTTTGCGAAACCAGACCCGGGGACAAAGAAATGAGATCCATACTCCCAGAAGGGAAAACCGACCACGACCCGACATTGTCAGACGGTGTTTCCCCAGTTGTCTTTCCCAACTCGCCAACCCCGCTGGGTAAATTCAAATTTGAAACCTCTCGGGGTGGAACGGTCGCATCTGTAACCCCACACCCACCTGGTACAATTGGGTCCCAACCCAGTTCCCTAACCCGATCGCTACCGGAGGTCTCCGCCACCTCCCTCCGACGCCGGCAACTCTTCACTTCATGACCATGCAAGCCACAGGACACGCAGAAACGAGGAAACTGTCGATAAAACAACTTCTGCTTCCAACAAAACTCGTCCTCAGATTCAAGCTGCACCATGGAAGGTCTCTTCAACGCCAAGTCCATTTCAACACAAATCCGAGGGTTCGCCGCCGCCTTGAGCATCCTAGTGTCATCATCCGTACACAAAAAGGAACCAAAATAGTTCCTAACTTCCTTCAGAATCGTCGGGTTCTGAAAAAGAAGAGGGAGGCCTGGTAACGATGACCACACCACCTCAAAGGAGGATTCATGCCCACGGTGGAAATCCCAAGACCACCTGGACAACGAGTATCCCCAAGAGACACAACGTCTATCTCCCCTCGCCCAATATTTCACGAAGTCCTCCCTTGAAGCAAGATGAACACAGAAAGCAATCCTCGACAAGTCTGAAACCCGCGCTGGCTGGGACAGCCCCCAAGAGACAACAAAGTTACGGAAAAACCTAGGGATGGCTTAGAGCGTCCAAAACGTGCCACCAAAGTGAGGTCATGAAAGGCCGCCGCCTCCTGGAGTTCCCGTGCCGAAAATCTCACCACAGGGATCTCCGAAAGCTTCTTAGGAACCTTTGGCTCCACCACAATCAGAGGGACCTCCGAACAAGCCAAGCGCACCAAATCAGGAAACACACTACCACCGCCAGTGATACCCTTACACAGCACTTCCTTGAAGGAAGCCCCGGTAGGAACTCCAACCCCATCTCTTTCGACAATAGCCCCTGAATCCACTGTAGAAACCACCGCTGAAACCTCGCCGTCGTGGAGCTGAGTAGGAGCCATAGAGGATTTTACTAGAAATAAAATATGATAACTAGATAGAGAAGGTAGATTAATTAATTTTGATTATATTAAGTTTTATTTACACTTTTTATATCTATTTATAGTTTACACACATAATCTATTCATTGATTAATACACACTTCAATATTATGACCATTTTAAGGGTTTATTTCACAATCTCATTCTAATCGAGATTGTTTATTCTTAAATTTTATTTGAAGGAAATTATTTGATCATTGTATAATAGAAACATTTAATTTTATTCTAATCTGGTTATTAATTATATTTTCATGTAATATTACCATTTTATCACTCTTTGGCACTTAAAATAATTGAGAATTTTTTTAAGAAAATCTGATTTCATTTCTCTCTTCTGTAAGAAAACATTTTCCTTACAAAACCATATTTTCTAAAAATATTTTCAAAAATGTTTTTAAGCCTTTTCCAAATGTTTTATTAAATAAATTTTTACCCATTTTTACATTTTAATTCTATTTTAAATTAATATTATTGTTTTTTCAAAACAATTCCCATTTGGTTTTTACTTAAAATGTGAAAGGAATCAATGTTTTTAATATAATCAACATGTAAAACATTTCTTTCCATCATGAAAATTGAATGTTTTAAAACTTATCTTATAATTTTATAAGTTTTTTTTCAAAGAAAATTATTTTTAAAATGTTTTTTAACTTTTAGCTTCAAAAGGTGATTTACAAAATGAAAAGTACATTTTACTCAAGAATGTTTCAAAAGATATTTTTTTGGTATTTATATTCATCAATGAAAGAAAACGTTTATTTTACATATAATCCAATTGGTATATATTTAATTAATTCCATTATTATTATTTTTATGGATGAATTATGATCATTTTTAATAAGTAAAGTATTGAAATTTACTTTCTTGATTCATTTTTATAGTCATTAACTTTCCATTGAAATATTCACTTTCCTCTGATCATTGGATATCAAATTTCTCCTAAATATCCAAATTATTTTTCATGGATATTTTTATTTCATAAACTGTATTTCATTTATACATACTATTTTCTACATTTAAATTTATTTTTTATCTAGATGAATATTTATAAAACCATATTCTTCAGACAATATGGATAGTTGATGATAAGGCGCATTGTTCATAAATTAAATCAAATATTCAATATGTGAGAAATTATTTGGACCTGCAATGATTGGTGGGACCTGGTATTATATTTCCTCTTGATGCATCAGTATGTCTCTTGAAAAAAATCAGTGAGCTAGCATTAAAAGGGTTTCTACCTATAGTTTTAAACTATCTTATGAAATATATTAATAGTAGATGTATTATAGTGTTAGAGATCATGGAATCTAATAATTAATTATTTATTTCATTAAGAATTCAATTATTATTATCCATGAGATTTTCAAAATTATATTATCTATGAATGTATTTAATTCTTAATTATTTATTATATGACATGTGTTTTTAGTTATTTACCTTTATATATTGATTATAATTTATTCAATTATGATAGTCATGTTGTTTATTAAATGGCATGTGTTTCAATTTATTTACCTATCCATATTGATTATTATCTAGGACATATCACATTAATATTATCTCTAGATACACTTCCTTCCCAGTTTGTTTATTACATGTAACATGTGTTTGGTTATTTACCTTTCCATATTGATTATGATTATTGATTAATGATTTATTCTACTATACTAAACCCTTAATGAGAATTTGAGATCACCATTAATTTGTTTCCTTTCCTAAGAATCCATGAAGTGTACTATGAATGATATGAAATTATATTCTATAGGGAATAATGATATTATCAAAAAAAATGTTGTAATTTGTGTTTTCAAATAAAATTCAAGACTCAATTATGTATCTAGTTTACCAAGAAAAACCATTAGGTCATTTGGGATACAGGTCCTTGTATCTTATGCCAATGTAATAAAGAAAGACATTGGATTGAGGTTACTGAGGTCTGGGTCACTGCATTTTGTATCAGAGGAAGTTTAGGATAAACCTTGGGATCTAGATTAAAAAAATATATTAAGGAACATAACCCTATGATAGTCTTTGAGGATAAGTATAGAAGAACTTCCTAAAGTTTTGGTAAGGTAGAGATTATGTAGATTTTCCTTGAAATATATCCCTATCTGGATACTATAAATGGATGTGGTTCTGTAATAGATGTAACTAGGGGTAATAAATCTAAAAAAGGTGCATCGGGCTTGACCTGATCAGCACCTCTTGCACAAAAATAGGCATTACTATTCACTTGGTTTGACACTCACATGGGATATGCTTAGGAAAATTCACATTTTCGTTACACAACATTATGAAGGATTTGAATAGATGATGATAATGAATGACCTAGATTAAACGTGAGGTGTCTTAGATTGAAAATAAGGTGTCTTAAAATAATGAAAAAATGTTTTGTGTGTGGGGATGAATGGTATAAATTAATGAATTATAGAGGAAAAATGTATATGACAATTAGATAGTAAAGTAATGAACGCCTTTCATTATGTTCTTGATAAAAATTAATTCATTAGAACATATAATTGAAAAAAAACCATAAAATTTTGAAATTATTATAAATTTATCTTTATAGAATGAAAAAAAAGTAGATATACTATGATCAATTTGTATAGGAATAACTATTAATGTTTTATTATTCATTAAAATGAATCAATTTATGATATGTTTACTCACATTACTAACCTTTTCTATATAAGAACCAAAAGATATCAAAAATATAAAACTTGAGTAAATTATTATATTCTTTATGATGTATGTAATTAATATGAAGAATAAATTCAAAAGTGAAGAAAAATATTATAAGGAATCCAACAAAGTGAAAAGAACTATTACTTTTAAAGCTATTTATAATAATTTTCCAAGTATTTAGTCTGGATTGTATGTAATGTTTGAAGCCTACGGGCAATGAATTTTTATAAGGCCTATGGGCCATGTAATTCTTAAACCTACGTGCCTTGTAAGGGTTCCACTTCACCCCTTTAATGGTATATTATCAAAAATCAATATAAAAAATGAATGCCTTCGGGCCATTGGATGGATGGAAAATAAATTGAACAAACTCATCAAGAAAAGAAATAAATCAATTCACCGTGGAAAAAGGTAAAATAAAATTAATGTTTCAAAAGTGAGATACTATGAATGAAAGAATAAGGTTCACATCAAAAAAATATTTACCTATTTATAAAAAACAAGATTAAAGAGAAGAATAAAGGAAAGAAATCCCTTAATGTTTCAATATGTAATGATAGTGATAACTCCATAGACTCAACCACCACAACCCTATCAAGTGAATCAAGTCCTAAATGCATCATGGAACATCCTGAGGTAAATTATGTGGTTAATTACTCATATTTTCCTATATCTTATATATCCACATTTCCTTATTTTTCCTCTTCATCATTATCATCAATATAACTAATTTATAAATAATTGAAATTGGCTAATGTTATTAATGAAAAAGATTTTTTCACACTCTTATATTTTTAAAAATAACTTAAAAATAAATTCTGCCTTATTATCACTTAAAAGGAAAGAAACATAAAGACACAAAACAACTTTTAAAAAAATGAATAATTGGTTTTAAAACTAAAAGATCAATATATAGTGTAGAATTTAAAACCCAAAATCAAAGAGCTTAAAAATATTATTGCTCAATTCATTCACAATGATTGATATCTAAATATGATTTTGGGTTTTCAACATTATACCAAAACCAATTTCAGAATTATTTTTTCTATTTAAAATAATCATTCTTAAAAAACCACTTTTATAAAGGGATGATCTCAAAATAAAGTTTTCAAATATTGTTGATGATTTAGTCATATCATTTATATGTGAAATTTTAAAAAAATGAAAGATACAGTAGACCCAAATATATTTATTTTTCTTCCCATATTTCTAATAATTTTTTTTGTTCTAAACAAGTTTTGGTTCCTAAATCTTTTCAAGCTAAC
Source organism: Viscum album (assembly GCA_963277665.1). Lineage (NCBI taxonomy): Eukaryota > Viridiplantae > Streptophyta > Magnoliopsida > Santalales > Viscaceae > Viscum > Viscum album. The sequence continues at coordinate 447,171,372 of OY728119.1, forward strand.
ATGTTTAGACCAAAAATTTGGGGACCAAAAGGAAATTGGTTTTGAAATTTTATTAGTATATTCCACTAACCATCATTGATTTATCATATATGTGTCCACTCATGGATTAAAATACTATCCATCTATGAATTAGTTTGTTATATTAATGGATGATCCATAGAGAGTAAATGTACCAATCAGGAGAGAGCCTTACCTTTTGAGAAATTTATCCCATGGGGGCCATGTTTCTAAGTTTTTTTACAATTTTCCTTTATTAAACTTTATTTTAATATCTATCCTATCTTAATTTCATATATTTAATATTTTTATTTAAATGGGATATGTTGTATTTTTAAAATCATTTTCTAAAATTTTCTTTTTAAAATATTTTTCAAATTTTCTTTTTCAAATCTTATCATTTTTTTAAATATCAAGGATCAATCTTACCCTTTTATTTTCAATTTTTGAAACTCTTTTTGAAAGGTTTATTTTAATATCATTATAATTTGAGATGATGATTGTTTGAAACTTCAATATTATATCTATAATCCATATCATGTGCTTTACTTCTTTCTACCTTATGCATTATCTGTATTTAGATGCCTTATTCTATAAACTTGATTTTTTAAACTTATGATAACAATTAAGGGGGATAAAGTACTTCATGTCTCCATTATCTTATATTTTTTACAATTATTACTTTGATACATGATTATTTTTTATTTAACTCTCCCTATTTTTATTTGGATAATCTCAAAAGGGTATAAATTATCTAATATATAAGGGTATAATTTTTTCAAGTTTCAAATGGTGAGGAATAATATATATTTATTCTTGATAATAATAAATATCTTGTTTGAAATAACTTGAACTTTAATGTCTTTAATTACTTTGGATATGATTCACTCTTGATTTACTATTGATATATCTATTTATATTAAGTGTTTTTGATAATCAAAAGGGGGGATATTGTTGTACCAATCTCTCTCTTGTGAGGTTTTCATGATAAAAAACTCATCTTTGTATCTAATGATTTTATTTAAGTGAGTTTTAGTGTTTATTTTGAACTCTAAATCATGTATTTTTTATGGAATATAGGGGTTTTTAAGGATTCCTCTTGAAGATAATAAAGAGGAATTGAAGTATCTTTCTAAGCCTTAATAGAAATGATGATTCCATGGAAAGGATTAATTGATGACATGGAAAGAAGAATGAAAGGCCATAGTTATGTATAGAGCTCTGCAGAAGGCACCAGCTATGTAGTGAAAGTGGATAGAGCCACTATATGTGGTAGGATCACACTGACTACCCAGTGAGGAGCATCGATTACCTAGTAGATTTTGTATAGAATATAAAACCTCTAGTAATCCAACTAGTTAACTGTTCTGTTTGGGTGGATAGCTAGTGGCACCATTCTGGTAAGTCAAGATTCTTTATTTTGATGGATACCAAATCTATTAAATTTATATTTATTAGACTTAATGACTTTGATGAATTCCAAAATATTCCTAGATATTTTGGAAGTTATAAATAGATTAACTTGGAGGATTGAATATACGTGGTGGAATAACAGGTGGATTTGAAATGCTTCAACGATGGATCTATGATAGTTATTTTTTAGTCTCAAAATCCTCTCTAGATCTATTTTAAATCCACAATTATCTTTGGATCACTTCTACATTACCTCTATATTTGTATTCTCAATTTGTATCTATCCATTTTGAGAGATAATTTAGCATCTTTGTAATAGATTTTCAATAATAAATTCTTTATTTTCACAACAACTTTTACAATAGGTGATCACTATGAAAGATTAGAGGTATGGGTTCCTTATATATTTATTATATTCAAGAGGGTGCTTAAAATAATAAATGTGGGGGATATGGGTTTCTTGTAATAACAATTAAAATAAACAGAGTAATTGGTTAGTTGACCTCCATTAAAATCAAGGGATAAATATACAAACCTCCCAACCCACAGGGAGGAGATGTAGGGTCTCAAACCAAGATATTGCCAAAATACTTTTAAAAAACATCTTTGATTTCTATTTTTATTTAAATATTATATCATTCATATCATATCAATTCTCATTATCACATTATTTCAATATGCCTTAAATCCACTATGCTTAATCTCCTAATTAATATTGTTATTTTCTTTTATAAATCATTTTGAAATTATTGTGATCCTATTTATCTTTCATAATAACTTTAATTGAGAATAATGAACTCACTCTTATCATATATTGATTTAATTATTTAGTGAATTATTCAATTAAATACTATCATCACTTTATAATTATTTGGTTTTATATTTCCTCTATACTTACTTTTTTATTTTTTTATTTCTATCACACATGTATTATTTAAAATTTTTAAGGAAATTAACCCCCTTCCATAATACTATAAAAAACAAAATTAACATATTATTGGTTATATGATAAATAAAAAATAAAGTGAATAGAATATTTTAATTTATAGATTTAACAAAAAATAATCCCAAAATGAAAACTAACTACAAATGCATCTCATTGATTAACCATTAATAAATAATTATAAATTTTTTATATTATCAATATGATACAACTTAAGGGTTATAGGCATAGAAGAAGTGCCTATTGGGCATAACCAAATTGTATTTGTTTTTCATGATCAATAAATAATTTGATATTTACATAATGAAGAATTTCATGGCCAATAGAATGAAATCAAAGATTATTTGACTTATGAATTTAGAAACCAAGAAGGTGTGATTATCATGTATTATTTATAATTAATTTATATAGAGATTTAGAATTAACTTATCTTGTAATTATTTATTCATTTATGATTTTATTGTCTAATCTTGTAATACCACCATTTTGTTGTATGACCCAAGTTCAGAATTCCTCCATTGGTGATCCAAATATACTCTAAAATATCAAAACATCTTCTTAGAAATGCTTGGTGATAACATGGTCAATTATGATCACATTCATAATTCATTTTTTGATCATAATAAGAATATCCTCATGGTTGAAATATACTTTAGGTTCTCTCAAAGTCTTATGAATGTGGATGAGAATTTGTGGTCTTGTTCTTGATCACATTATTATTAGGTTTCTATGTTGGTCTTGAGAGAATTCCCTTTAGGTTTCTTATGTAGAACAAGTGACTAACCTAAGAAAGAGATATAATTGGGTTTTTATAGATATGGGTTAGGGTTGGTAATTAAAAATATATAATTATTTATTCATTATAGAAACCCATTTCTAATAATAATATAAATAATATTATTATTTTCTTGGCATGTGTAATACCTATAGATAAATAAATATCATTTATAACCTAATCATTAAACGCACACTACTGGAATTTATATCTATACCCATGGAACTATAACAATAGTTTTAGCCAATCAACTGCATATGTTGGTTTTTTATGGGTTGTAACAGTGGTTTTTAAAAACCTTTGTTATAGTTAAGAGCATATACCAGGTTGTGAAACCCTCTCTCTCTCTGCCAAATCAGTTTCACATATGGTTGTTTTGTGTTCTGGTTCAATCAATTCCCTCGATTCCTATTAAATTATCCTTTAATTCATCATTATTTCAATTCATCATTTATTAAATCGTCAAGGTAAATTGATTTTTTTCACCTTCTATTATATTGTATCCCCATATTTTTGTATATTCATGCCTTAGATTGAGAATAACCTCAAATAGAATGCAATTACCATGTGTTTGGTTATGAAGAATCATAAATATTTCAAATATCATATTGTATAATGATGTTTTATGAATGTGGTGTGATTTTATTTAAAATTTATGAGTTATAAATGTGATATATTTAAAATTTTCATGTAATTATTTTAAATGTAATGTGTTTTTGTAGTTTTATGGGAACTTTACTTTTTAAAACATCAATTCATGAACTCTATATGTTTGTAAATAAATTAGTGTTTTAATGTTTTTTGTTTTATAATTTTGTTTTAAAACCTAAAATTGGTCATGATTTCAAGTTATGTATAAAAATTTAAGGTGTGTTAGGGTTATAATATATTTTTGTTAAACTTTATTAATCCACTTTAGTAGATTTATTCCATTAATGTATTTATTAGGTTAAAAATTGGTTCAAATAAAATATCAATTAATATTATATTTTTCATATATATATTTGAAGAATAATTTTCATTATTTTTCTATCTATATATGAATTCAAGGCCTATTTTGAAAATATAAATTTTTTACATGAAAATATTAAAATTAAATTATGTGAAGGTTTTTGTGAAAAATGATATTATATAATATTAAATTCTCATTATTAGATAATAAATGTGTGATTTTTGCATGTGTATTGGAGTTTTTTATGTGGTATTATATATATGTATTACTCATTGGTATAGAGGATATCGATATTATAGTTTTATATATATGGTATTGTGTTATATCATAGGATAGAGTTAGGAAATTTGGGATATGGGTGATAAATATAGAGTTTGAATTATTTTAAAAGAGTCATTTACCTGCTCAAATTCTAATTTTCATGATAAAACAAGTTGCTTTTTACAATTATATATTAATGTGTGTTAAATTTACATTTTATACATATAAATATGGAGTGATTTAAAATGTATTTGACTTCAATTTTATTTAAATTATTTTTAATGTGATTAAAATAGAGTAAACATGTCGAATTTCCTTAAATAAATTTAGGACTGGGTAATGAAATTTCTTTTGTAAACTAAAGCATGGTTATTTTACTTATTCATTTGGAGTACATGTTTTATAGAATTTTGATATGATATTGTACATTGTGATTGAATAATTTAACATTTATATTGAAATTATTAAAGGATTATTAGTATTAATTATGTTCTAATTGGTGATAAAGCATAAATATTTCATGTATTGAATCTTATATTGAAACACTCACTAACTAAAGAATTGTTTTTATTAGAGGAAACTAATTATGAAATAAACTTTAATTATAAACAACTTGATGCTGGAATAATATTATTTATATTTAATTTAAATTATATAATCCCTCTTCAAGTGGGTCCAAATAAATACATCATAAAAGTGAATAGTAATCCCTCTCTACCTCAAGAGGTGAGCTTACCTCTCTTTATAAAAGTTAATAGTAATACCTACCAGCCTATAATATAAATAAATCATATATTATCTTAATTTTTATTCATGAAAAATGTTTTTCATGATAAAGAAATATGTATTTAATTGGATTTATTTCTATCCAAACTATTATGAAACAAACTAAATTGAATAAAAATTATTAAATCTATATAAAAACAAATATAAAATAACTAAAATTATTTGAACTTATATTCAAAATATTCATAGTTTTCATGTATTTTTTAATTATTTTTTACTATGTTAATATTGCTAAAAAAATATATTTAATAGAATAAATAAAATTTGGATACATAAAACTGATTGGATCTCATCCAAGCTTTAAGAGAAGTTACATTTGTTTTTAGATTCTTAGTTTAACAAATTTTAGATAGAGGTCTCTTACACTTACTTTGTTATAACTATGTTTAAAAAAATTGGTTAATTAGGGTAGTAGTTAGGTACCATATAAAAAAGGTAGTTTTCAAATAAATAATTATATCTTGTATCACAATAGTGATAAAAGGAAATATAAGGTTGTTCCTGAGTGAAGTGAAAGGAGTGGAATCGAGAATTTTATATTTGATTAGTTTTAATTTATAAATTATCATGAAAAATATAGGATTCCAATGAAAGAAGAAAATGATATCAGTACACGTGTGCAAACAAATGAAAATGATGATGTTGAGGGAGTGAAAAAATTAATGGATGATGTCAAGACTCATGTATATCGGGAATATAGTAAAATAATAATTCCATAATTTTTAATATAGATATATCATAGGAAAATAATTTATGGAATTTATAATACACCCATTTATTATATTATCACCTTTTTGAAATACTTACATCTTAGTGATGTATATATTACCTCAAATCATTATATGAAATGGAACTTAATTAACTATCTAGGATTTTCTACTAATAAAATTCATGCTTGCAAAAAATAATGTAGCTTCTTCTAGGAGGAACCTAAAAGCTTAAATGATTTTAAATAATGTGATATATCTAAATTGAATCTAAATATATATGGAATAGCTTCTCATATTCCATTGAAAGTAATGCTGATCTTTCCATTGATTCTTATTCTCCAAAATCATTTCATGTCTAATGAAATATCAACAAATATGTGATGAAATGCTAGTGAGATAATTAAAAATAATAATGAGTTGGTTCATCCTTCTAGAAGGATTAACATTAGGGTTATTTGATGAAAATTATCCAAATTTATCATTCTAGTTTAACCAATCTCATGGAGGCATGTTGATAATCAAATCAAGGAGAAATCATGGGTTGAGATATGAGTAAAAATTTTCAAAATTGAAATCTATGTTATCATTTTATTTATATGAATTAATATGTTAATTATAGATTTGATTTAATTTTATTGATAGTGAAGTTACAAAGGAGGCATAGTTGATACAACTAGGGGAATTGTGGTAATCATAGAATCAGGAGATATATGTTGGTTGGATTGGTATACTTGATACTATGTTGGACGGTATACAAATCATCAATTATTATCTAGTTACACAATACCATGAAATGATCACTTATTAGAAAATAAGGTGTTTAAGGTATTATTCCACTTTAATGGTTTTTGATTGAAAGTAAAAAATTTATGATTTTTTTTTGAATTTTATTTTTCTAGAATCATTAAAAAAATGGTATTTTGAAGTACATGCACATTTTGGGAAACTTTATTATGTAGGTTCATGATAGAAACAAGGTATATTTTATAACCAAGTGAGTTTTATTAAGTAACAACACAACTAAATCAAAATAAATAAAACCTATCACACAATACATTGCTTTCTTGAATAAAACAAAATCAATGCAATACCAAAATGAATTTTATTATGATACTAATCCATTTAATTTGGTTTGATTTAATTTAATTTTGTAAATTTTTGAATGGTTAATATGGTAATAATATAGATATGTTCAGTTATATTGTGTTTGATTAGATTTAGTTTGGTTATTTTTTTTATTGAGCTAAGTTTTTTCTATTCAATTCATGTTAGGCCAATTCATAAAAATTTTATTTATTTTGACTAACCCCAATTCAGCTCAACTTGGTTTCTTTTTATTTTTTAAGAATGATTCGTTTTATATTTTTTTATTCAATTGAAATTAGTTTCATTTAGTTTTGGTTTTTAAGGATGGTTTTTATTATGCGTGTTTTGTTTTATTCAATAAAGTTTAACTTGTTTTAGTTATATTTTATTCAATTAAAATTAGTTTGGTTTATTTTAGTTCAGTTTAAAATAATTTTAATTGAACCAAATAAACATTTTATAACCAAAACTATACTAATCGTAGCTAACGAAACCCACCTTAAATTGAATTGAACCCATCCAAACCAAACAAACCAAAACATTATTGAACTAAACTAAATAGAAATAAATCAAATTAAATAGAATTAAAACAAAATTGATATAAAAAAACTAAACCATACTCTACCTAATAGAAAAATTCCCACTTAAACTAAATTGGACCAAATTGATATAACCCAAATAGAGATAAACTATATTAAGCCAATCCGAACCAAGAATTCCCACCACAAATAGAATAAAAATGTCTAAAAAGATTAATGTGAATTAAAATAGAGTGAAATAATGTTAACTATACTTAGTATATCAAAATTAATTAAAAATTAATTTAATTTAATCATCATGAAAGGAAACAAATATAAATGAACAAAAAATATTGAGTTAAAGACATGAAAAACTCATTGAATAAATCCAAAAATAAAAAACAAGATCGTACTAGATGAAAAACAAAGGTCTCAAACCACTTATAACTATACAAATCCAAATCAATTAGGATTTGAAAAGGTGAAATTGAATAATATTAAATTAAATTGAATTTTATAGTAGTAAAAAAAACAAATCCATACAAAAATGAACCAAACAAAACCAAATCAAAATGAATTTAATCGAAATAAAACACAACAACCTGACATGACCTATATTGAACCAAAAAATTAGATCTCAGCAAATTCATTGGATGAATCTATCCTAAATCATTATATATGAATTTATAAATTTAGAAACATACTCACTTGTACAAAACTAAAATAACCATTATATAAAGCAATTTTAAATTCTCAATATTCATTCTTATAAAAATTCATTTCGATAAACACATCTTTCAAAGAAATAATTTTTTTTACAAATTAAATAAAAATGGATAAAACATATAATAAAAAATATGAACCAACTATACGAGAGTAAAATTACATTTAATTAAACAAAATACATTCAAAACTTAACTAAACTAAATATTAATAACAAGTATGAAAATAATCTAAATCACATTTTATTAAATTGAACTACACACAATGGAACCGAATAGAACAAAAAAATGACTAAAATTAAACTTAACCCAAATAGATCAAATTTATTTGATCATTCAAAATATTACTTGAACTAAACAACACAAAATAACCATAAATTGAACCAAAACAAAATAAACCAATCCAAATTGATCTGAACTAAACTGAACCAAACTAAATAAAACTATATTGACCCAAACTAAGCCAAAATAATATGTTTTATTCATAAATAAACCAAAAAAAATATGAATTGGATATAAAAGTATGAAATTATGCTAAAAAATAAATACTCAAACTAAACTCTCCCACACCTAGTCAAACAAATTAAAAATGAATAAAAATGATTAAAACCAAATTAAATAAAACCAATCCAACCTGGACGACTAAAAAAATAAGAAAACTAATTTGAATATAACTTAAAAAAACAATCCAAGTTTATCTATTTTATTTTTATTCAATTTAGTTTTTATCAAATTTAGATAATATCATTCATTTCGTAGAATTTTAGTTTGATTTTGTTTGGTTTAGATTGGTTAAATATTGGTTAGAATAAGTTAATTTAGTTTTTAAATACAATATTATTGAATAATTATTTCTTAAATTAAATTTTATTTGTAGTGTGTAGTATTGAATATCGAAGGTCGTGTCCCTTGAGTGAAATTTCATAGCTTAAGTATGAAGAAGAAATATGGGAGTGTAGTAAATGAGTAGATACATAAAAATATTATAAGTCTTATTATGGTTCTTTGAAATTTTAATAACTATTTCATATTTAAATATATTATTTATATTGTCAAAAACATGATTTAGATGCCCTTAATGAGAAAGAATATGAAAAATTCATTCTAAATGACCATTTAAGATAGATATTAGGTAACAAGAACCATGTTAGATTCTATTGTTGACCTAAAAATAGAATCATACACACTAGGTGTTGGATCACTTTAACCACCTCTAGTGTCTCTGGTCACACTGAGGTTAAATAGGCTCATGCAGAAGTAATTGAGGCTAAAAAATAGCCATATAGGAGCATGAAAGAGGAAAAAGAGTCACTTATCAGTTATTGAAAGCTATGATATATTTATTCATATCACTTACATCGAAGGCTACTGTGGGTTTTGATACATGTATGTCAACAATTCACTACTAATATGATGAACCAGGTGGTTAAGATGGTCCTAATGGTGGTCAGAATGATGAAATTCCTAGTGATGATGATTTTTTTGAAGATAATTATAATGCTAGTGAGGATGTCCATGATGAGACTGATGATCATGATGGTAGCGGTGCTGATTATTGAGATATTTATCTTCTCTATTTTTGACTTTATATATATGAAATTATTATATGGGTATTTTTTTATAACCAAGAATTATTTTATATATGTATTATGATTTGTTTAATAACTTCTCAACTAATGAAATATAAAATATAGAGTATATGCCTTTAATTGAATGTGTATTGGGATTGGTGTTTTGTTTGTACATTGTTATATTATCTGTAAGAAGGTGTGGGTTGGGTTGGGTGTGTTGGATGGTGAGATTACCCTGTACCAACAGTTCTATTAAGCCATTGGTATAGCCCTATACTAATGGTTTACAAGTAATGTTTGGTAGAGGGAAATTCTAGTAGGGTTATAACAATGCCAAAACACCCTGCTATTCATGGAACTATTGATATATCCTATACTAATAGTTCTAGGGGTTATACCAATAGTTTAAAGACAATTATATATGGTGATTTTCCAGCAATGTCGGTCTGTTTATCCTTCTCGGTATTTACCGAACCTCGAATAATGAATATTTATTTTATAAATAAATATTATTAAATTATTCATCCATAAAATATTAAATATTAGATTCACTAAATCTTTCAAATAAATATTTATCAATATTTAACTCACATATTTATTATTGTGAATAACTCATGATTATATCTTAGTAATAAACCATCCTTGAATAATTATTAAACCATAAAGTGTGAAATATATTTATTTAAACTTAATAAATTAAAAATATAATTTAATTGACATTCTAGAAACACTTAATGTGTGATCCTCAAGGCCTCTTTCTTATTAGAATTGGGAAGAATAGCCAAAAATCTAATGTTAGTATCTAGTAACATGCCAAGACACCCATAATTAAAGAAGTGAATGCCATAATAACACACAAAATCATACAAAAAAATCAATATGTAGTATAATCCCTTTATCATGATATCTCTAATCAAGAAGGTGTCATACTGGTTTGATCAAACTATGTGGTCGATGTCTCTTTATTTGTCTTTATAGAAATGAACCTTCCAATAGAACACTATATCCATGGATTTAATTAGGCTGTTCCATTCTCAAAAAAGGGTTTGAGGTATCAACTTATATTAAATAATAGAAGGGAATCATCCATTCTCACATTATTAATTAATAAAATATGACCCATAATATACCCAATATATCATACTTTACTGCAAACATATGTCATCGTGTTTTGTGTTAATACATCAAAATATGAAACTCATGATACACATTAATAATAATTTTAAAGCCCAATGACCAATACACATGTCCGTAAATAGGAACATACAATGAAATGTATAAATATGAATTTCTTACTAGTAGGTCATGTTCTCACAATATCTTGCATAGAGAATTAATAAGGTCATACATCATGAGATAGTGTATCAAATTTCTTTTAGTATCCACCCATAATATATTGTATCATTTGAATCCTGTCAAATGATTTCATCCAGCTATAGAGAATATATTCAAGAATGATATGGTGGAACTTCTAGCATCTAATCATAATGGAGAACTATTATAACCTTTCAGTGAGATAGTTTCTTTTAGTACATTTTCATGCAAAATAAAAATCATGATGTGATAAAAACTTTATTAATATTCAAAACAATTAATGTTGGTAATCATAAAGTATATATAAATTGGTTCTAGTGCACTAACACCAACAATTTAAGGACTATAGGATTAATTTGATAAATATTATGGTTGTTATTCACATAATCATTTCTATATATATATATATATAATTATACACACACACACACACACACACACACATATATAAATATATATAAAGGTGTGTTTCATCAGTTTTTATATGTATAAATATATTTTCATATATGATTTTGATTATATGTATTTGTGTATTTATATATCTATGTTTGTTTATGAATAAGTATGTGTGAGTATATATATATATAATAATAATATTTGCTTATATTTTATTTAATATTTAATATTTATTTATATTTATATTATATATACTAAAATCATGATTCAAATATGTATTATTTCTATTTATATATACCAAACCTGACATTATTTTATATTTAATATCTATTTATATTTATATCAATATTTTTTCATATTATATTTAATATATTTTTTTATTTATATATACCAAAAATACTTTTATTTTTATAAAAAATTATCTTTCAACCCTATGTTAACCAAAAAAAATTATACATCATGTTCAAAAAAATACATGAAGACATCCTTTAATTCATAACACATTTTTTTGCTTCATTATTCCATTTTCAACAAGAATAATTCATATAAAAATTCTTTTTTTAATCCAACTTAAATAATTCCTCAATAAAAATATCATTAATAAACCATTTACCTATTTATTATCACATTACTCAATTAGAAATGAAATTTCAACCAAGAAATCATCACTTTAAATCCTTATATTTCCATGATAAAAACCATTTCATTGTGCATGAAGTTACCATATGATGCCCCATATATGTGACCATCTCGTAATTTCATTACGTACAGAAAACATTGCATTACAAACATACCTAATACCTTTTAGGTTTAGATTTTTATAGATTCAGGACAAACATTACTAACAAAACCCATGAATTTTTCAACTAACATATATTTTTTCCAATATATATGATTCTACTTAATCTATAACTAGTCTTCATAATCTCCAATAATTTCTCCACACACAATACTATTTTATACACCTCATACATATTATTTTTCTTCATAAACTTTAGAAATTACAACATAAGAAAAGGATGAGCTCAGATGCCCAAAAATGGATAAAAAATGAAATCAAAACATAACACGGGTAATACTTAGGGAATAAAATAATAATATGAATCTAATAACAAGAATATAAGTACATGAGGCATTCCATGATAATAAGTACATAAAACATAACTTGTAAATGTGGCTACAACATAAACATGATATATTTATAATCTTATCACTAAAGTTCATCACTAAGTTTTCATAAAAGAATATTACAAATGTTATTCACCTTGGAATCATAAAACTTTACCAATTTATGTTGTCAGGGTATCATGAACATGTTATCTCTATAGATTAATTATTTACCCAATTCATTATAATGAAATCTTAGAACACCCTTCATATAACCAAGGTTTCTCACCAAGGTATCATAAAACATTACAAAGACATGCAACCAAGGTATCATGAACTTGTCATCTCTAAAGATTATTTATTTAATGAAAGCATTAGAGCACTATATCGGAACAACATTCATATGTATAAGATTATGTGTTCCATATAATGAAATAAAACATTATTCCATTAAATTATAATTCAAACAAGAAGGAAATGTGTTATGTGATAATACAAAACATGAGCATAAGACATCCAAAGAAAGAATGTGGGTAAAATTATAAGATAATATCATAGGAATGAGTTGAGGATGTTGAAATAGATAGAAAATTCTTTTTCAAGATCATTTAGTAAATCAATATTTTAAAAATATATATGAAATATCACTTTTCATTTTCAAATCATTATGTATAATTTTTATTTGGAAAAAAGATTAAAACATGGAAAGAAAGATACATTGAAAAAAATAGTCATAATAGAGAAACAATGTGTTTTCATGGAATAAAAACATAAAAATATATTTTACAAAACATTTAAAACATTATCATTAAAATATGAAGTTATGGGTTAATTTTAAAGGTTATTTTAAAAATTAGGAAATGATTTTTTCCAAAAAAAATTAATTTTAAAAAATTAACCTTCAATAATTGATCCTTGAAAAAATACCTAAAGAGTATCCTAAGGAAATTTGGAGTGGAGGATAAAATGAAAAATTATGGAAGAAAAACCAATTTATTATTTTAAAATATATTTTTGAAATATAACATCATAAAAAGAGTTACAAAACTTTCTTTTTAAAATTGGGGAGTGGAAATATGAAGGTCACATGAGTTAATACATAATTGAGTTTCCATATATAAATTAAGACATTGAAGGGAAGGAAAATACAGACAATGAGGGGAAACTGTTGTTAAAGTGAATGAAAATTATTCTTAACAATGATATACCTCTTTAAGAAGGATTTTATTAAGGTAAAAACATTGAATTAAAAGGGAATTATCCCTATAGAGGAAGATAAAGTGCCTCGAAATAAAAATATTAGAGTGTAAGAACCCAAACATAGAATAAAGAAGTTCAAGAATAATCATTATAACTAAACTAAGGGAGTTGAGTTAACAAAAAACATTCAACTCTGGTAACATTTGAATTGAGATCCATTTAAAGAAAAAATAGTATATGTATCTTCAAACCCCATGAATTTCTTGAATATAGAAAAGGAAATTAAATAGGAAGTAATCAAAACGTATCAATTATTTAATGGTGAATAATAAAAAATGTGTCCCAAGGAATTAAATTTGAGACAAAGAACCCATTACCTTAATTCCTAACTTCCACTAAAGTTCTTTAATATCCAATATAACAATAATAACTAAATTAATCCCCTATTCGAAAACTTTTTTCATATCTATAACACTTTATAATGTATTTTAGTTAGGTTATATCTATTTTCAATATCGAATGGGAGTAATCATGATTGTTTTGAACTAGTTTCATAATACCACTGTTGTTCATCATTCTTCTCCCAAGGTTCATCATTCCTAGATCATAAATGGTACTATAATTTATGTTTTAATAATTATTTAAAATAGAATAATTTTATTTTATAAGTATTTTAGTTATTATTCATTATGAAAAATTTGGTGGTAATATTGTTTTGGTAATTTATAACAAACGACTGGCGTTGTCTTAATTATTGAGATAAATGTTTATATTACCACTTTAGAACAAAAAAACATTATTTAACTAATAATATTCAATATTAAATTTAAAAATACATCGTTTATTAAAATATATTCCATTTCATATAGGTGGTTAAACTGACCTAACAAGAACATGCTGCAATCTATGTGTGAGTATGACTATCAAAGAGATCATTTTGTTTTAATATCATTATCATGAAAGTATAATGAAATTATTTATATTTTATTAATGTGATTAATCATACTTGGGAAGAGCTATAAGAATAAGGAAATTAAAAAGAATTTTTCACTTATATATAAATTGTTTTTCCTCTTAGTAAGTTTGTTTTAGGTGGTATGTTTTATAATGAATAATATTACATTTAAAATGCTTGATTTATATTTTCAGAATATAAATAATGGAATAAATAACATGCATATTTACTAAAATCATTTCTAAAACCATACTTGAATGTTGGTGATGAAAAAATAAGTGTATTATTTATAGAGGTAGTAGTCTACACACATGCATGAGCAACATTTTCTTTTTTCCGATTGAATGAGAGGGGTATAGATAATGGTTATACCTTAAATATAATAAAATTTCATTATAGTATTTATATTTATTTATTTATATATATATGTTTATAATGGGTTTACATGAGTGTATATGGGAAGGATAAATAAGGGAAGTTAAATGTTAAATAATACATACATTGAGAATTTTGATCTTCTCTTGAAGTATCCTTTGGAAATTAAGAACTTGAGGTACTTTGTATAGGATATAGGTTTCCAAACCTGTAGATGGTATCTATAAGAATAAAATTGGGTAGATATTCATGGGAATTTTTAACTAGGGGTGTGTATTGAAATTGGTGGAAATGAGATCCATTTATAGGTGAAAAAGTGGGATAAATCCTTAAAAAGAATGTTAAGTAAGAGATAAGAATGTAATTTCATGAGAGTTAGGTGAGTTAGGTGGGGAAATGTTGTTGATAAATTTAGGTATGAATCTGAAGCCTAAAAAAGTTATTCCAGAAGGTTTACTAAAATTTAATCTATATTAGATTACAAATTTTATCACATATTAATCTTGATTAAAATTTAACCATGGTAATTATTATTTTAATAAAAATATAATATGGAATTAATTAACAAATATTAATTTTCTTAATTTGAATTTAGACTTCACTAAATCTAATTCAATTTATAAATTAAAGAAAATTAACATTTAAATTAACTCATATAATGTTTTGAAAAACCATTTTGTGGAAAAATGACATTTTAATTATCATGTGTTCCTAATATTATTTAAAATTGACAACCAAATAAATGGGTGTTTGTAGGGTCCTGAAAATCCACAAAGGAGATTCTACCCAAATACCCTAAGAATTGAGGAAAATAATCAAAGAAGGGACACAAATAGGACCAGTCCGCGAACCGGTCCCATGGAAGCACAACGTGGCCAGGCCCCGTGAGGCACCCCCCTCCGCGAACCATTGTCATTCGTGAAATGGAGGCGAAGAGCCTCCGAGGTCGTGAGGCAGGATGGGCGCCAGTCCGGTTCACCATAAACGAATCACCACAACCGCGGACCGCGTCGACCGGTTCAAGCTGCACCCACTGTCGTTTGCAGAATGGAGGCGGAACCCTCCGCAGCCGTGGAGCACTCCCTGAGTTCGCCTCACAGAGGGGGGGGGAGCGTTCAATACCCACCGCGAATCGCGGATTGACCAAGTCAGCTGTGAACTGGGTATTTGGTTATGGGCCTCCGCGAAAGGTGTCATGTGGCCACATATACATCCCTTTCCCCACTCTATAAAAGGGGAACAAGGGGGAAAGGAGGGGAGATCTAAGAACTGGAATCGGATTTAGAGGGATTGGAGATTTAGAAGGAGATCGGTTGAAGGAAGGCTTTGGATTTCGAAAACAGCAAAATTCCCATCCATGAACCACAGCAGGTATATGAATTAACAAGGAATTGGAAAATGCATAATAATTTGGTGAACCGAGAACCTAAAAATAATGAAAAAGGAAAACCGCGAACCATACCCCCTCCGTGGATGACTTCCCCACGGACCAGGGAATATATGCCTCTTTTCCCATCCGTCGTACCGCGTAGCACTCTCCCATGCGGGCGAAGCCCCGACCGACAAGCCTCCGATCGGTGCCTCCCTTGGCCGCCACTGCCCACCTGGAACCCTCTACGAACCACTCTGGTTCGTGGGATGCCAATCAGTCCGCGGACCACCCTGGTTCGTGGACGGCTTCTCCAGCCGCGTGGAACTTCACTGCATGAAGGGCGCCACCACCCATACCTCTCGGTGGCTCGCCAAATACTTCGGTGTTCTCATTTCCAGAGCCAGGTAAAATCCTCCTGATCCAGAAAAGTCCTCCACGACTCCCTCATTGGCCTATTCATCGGAACATGCAATAATTACCCCCAAAAAGGGTGTGATGAGCCTAACTTCCCATCCTCTCGACCAATGTGAGTTCTTAAGAGTCGCTGGTCAAACCATCCGGTGAACACCTACCTTTGGAAATCAGGTCCATCAATCATTGGATATAGAGTTGTTGGGTGTTTCATGGCCAAAAACCACAACGAAACAGTGTTAATTTATTTTTATACATTTTTAGAGTCATATTAGAGTATTTATTTTAAAATAAATAAATTTTAATTTTAAATTAGAATATTTAGAAAAGTATTATTCCTTGAAAAAAAGTGTTCTACCATGGTAACTAATATTTACCTTGATAACTTAATTTTTTTCTAAAAATGAAATTGAACTCATTACAAAACTTGGTCATTATAATTAAAAATATGAAAACTATTTTATCCTATTAAATTTATAAAAGTGGTAAAAATTAATTTTAATATAAGAATTCATAATACATAATGAAATTTTACGAAAAATGTATCTTCTAAGTATAAAATAAATTTATTATATTCCTAGTAATAACTATTGGATGTAAATTTTATTTTAATGTATATATTATCCATAAATTTTATTAAAATTATTTAATAACCATAATATAATAAAATACATAGTTCACAAAGAGTAAATATTTTCAAAAGATATGTTTATTTATAAAATAATTTTATTATTCATTTAGATATACTAATTGGATTTTATCATGTTATTAACATTATTTTTTATTATATAAATATATTTCATAATTCGGTTACCTATATTTATAACTACTCATTCTATGGCTATATTTTAATGGTTATATAATGTTTCATGATTCATTTTTATTTATGGTTGCGTGTGAGGAAATAAATTGAGCACATTAGGTTTTAAAGAGAAAATATATATTTTAAAATATTAGCATGTTATACCCCCCCCTCTAAATAAATTTCATCCTCGGAATATTCATTTTTACTTAGAAATAAAATTATTTAAGGGTATCTAAAATATATGAATAACTCATGGTATATTTTTAGTTTAGGGGTATGCCTTAATATCTTATATACAAATAGGAAACACATATTTTACCTTCATCGTGTTAAATAATTGCTTAAATTTTCATTAGAAATTTATTTCTCTATATCCTCCTTTTCTACACATAAATCATATTCCAATTACTTTGAGACCTTCCCCTAGGTACCTTGACACATTTGTGATTTTATTTTGAGGTATTATTTTGTTTATTTTTGGAATTATATTTATCCCTTGATTTTATTGATAGTTTTTTGGAAAAAATGGAGTTTTTGGACCCAATAATAGGTAGTGCAAGGTTAGAACACAATTAGGGGAAACTGTGAACCATCCTAAGATAAACTGTTTACCTAGGATAGTGGAACTATCCAGGTTTCTTGGCTTGCCACACGAGAATGTGCCCCCCTGCGAAATTGCATGTCTAGTTTCCTCTTAGACAGAGAAGACTACACAATTACTGCACGGTTTGTAAAACCATGCATGCTAACTGTTTAGCTTATCTAGGTCATTAAAAATGGTGAATTTTTTTTATACTCTCCTTTATTTTAACCCCAAGACACCCCTAATTCGATTCATATGGAATTTTCATCCCCAGGAAACTCTTCCTCTCCTTCTTGGCCTCCTTGAACTTTAATTCATGGGTTGATTTGGTGTGGGATCTCATAGAATCATCAAGTAAGTACCTTCATCTCTTAATTTCTTCCTTCTAGGGTTTTTCTTGATCCCTCTTTGATTTATTCTTCTCCAATGGTTTGATTGACCTAATAAGGGGTTGATCTTGAGTTTTGGGTAAAATGTTTATGTTTATGGTTTGATCTTTCATTTATAGGGTTATATTGTGGTGCAGTTGTGGTTTTCCATCGGATTCTAGAAGTTTTCAAGCTTAAGGTAGGTGGTTCCATGCTTTAGCATTATTAGATGATGTTGGTATGCCTACTTGATTTCTTAAATGCGTTCTATGGAATATGTGTGTGGTGTGAAATTGTTTTCAAAATATTTTAAGATGTGCATGGGTTGAAATATGGTTTTTGAAATGTAAATGGTTGGATTTCATGTGTTCTATTATTTTTTTTCTTCTAAATAAGTTTTTTGAATAGTTTAAGTGGTTTGAAGAATGTTTAAAAAGGGATTTAGTGTACATATGAACTTGATATGGGTTTTTCCTATGAAAAGTGATTTTTTCATGTGTTTTCATATTTCTTTATGTGTTTATGTGAAATTTGTGATCTATGTGGCATGTGAAGTAGAAATTGAACATAAAGGGAATCCTAGGTATATAGGTGGGAAGACTAGGACCAGTATGCTAGCTGGATCAGCAGGGTCGAGGCCTGGTTTCTTCTAGCGGGATTGATGCTAAAAAATAACAAAATGATGATGATGTTTTGTAATAACTAAAACTTTTTAAGGATTCCTATATAGTGGCTCGTGCAATAGGATGCTATGGGTTATAGTTGTTATACCATGTTTCACAGAATATGAGGTTCCTAGGGTCTCACTAGTGCTAGTACATATAGGTATTTCCTATGATGTGGTTCTATTTTGTGATATGGTGCTTCCCATCATCATTTGGTGGACTTTAATTTCTTATAAATTTGCATAGCATATTTCTTGTCAGAAATGTTTTCCTTAAAAATGTTTTGTTAAAAATATTTCAAAATTATTTCTTAACTTGTATAGTGATTTTTCTTATAATGTTATGGCATGAAATATTTCTTTTGGGTGGAATTATACTGGGATTTGGCACACACCCTAAATACACATTTGGGTGTATGTAGACTTTGATATATTTAACCCAAGTAAAGGTAAGACGTTATGTGGTGGTGATGGTGAATCCGGTTGCTAGTGGTATTTTTTACAAGTATTGGTGGAGGTGGATTAAGGGTGATTCCCCTCTTGTTTTATGAAGGTATTTGAGTTGTGTAGTTGGTTCCCCTCCCCATTTTGGTATTTTTGGATTTTGGATAAAGTTATAAAATGTTTATCTTTAAATTTGGTCTATCTCTTTTGATATTGTATATTGATCTTGGTGTAGTTTTTTATTGTTGATAATTGATCATGGTTTTTTATCATGGGTGAAATCATTCCCAAAAGTGTATTGTTGATACCTAGGAACTAATTTCTAGCCCATGGGGATCAAGAACACCCTTCGGGCCATGCCATGAGCCAGGTAAGGTGTCGGGTTAGATTGAACCCTGGTTTGGTTTGTGAAAAAAATGGTATCAGAGTAGGTTAGTTCCCAACTTTTCTTTGGGTCATGATATTTGGGAGATTCTAGATACATTGAAGCTAGGCTGGTTGGGTCTTGAGGTTCTGGTTGTGAGTGGGGTGTCTGGACAACACACCTAGTGACTGACCTTGGGTTTCCATGGGATGTTATGAATTGGTTGAATTCTCCTCAAGTGATATGTACAGGCTTCAGACTATTCTTGGACACTGGGAGGGGGGGAAGTGATTTGGCTTGTTTTTAAGTTTTTTTTTTGATTTTTTTATTTATTCAAGTGTTTTGAATTTTTTTTGTTGCTGAATTTTTTTCAGAATGGTGAATTGATGGTTTTTCTTTATGGTTGTTTCTTGATGTAGCAAGATGCCTCAACAAAGACTTCCTATGTAACTATAGGAAGAGGATAAACAGATATCTTCCTAACCAATTGATCGAGGACTAGTGGAAGTTATGGTTTGGGATATCCAATATTTAGTTCAGGGAGAGTGCTCTGGTCCTACTCATATTGGGAACCTAAACCAGGTCCTAGAAAGGACAAAGATTAAGAGTTTCTCAAGAACAATCCTTCTTTATTTTGAGGTAGCATGGACCCTTAAGAATCTGAGGATTTGATTGAGAAAATTGAGAATATGTTTAGGTTTCTTGAAACTCCTAAGTTATAGAAAGTGAAGTGTGTGTCATTATTATTGGAAGGTCCCAATAGGAGGTGGTGATAATCAGTGGTTCAGGATGGGAAGCATGAGCAGATAGGTTTGAATCATTTGAAGGGCGTATTTAATGAGTAGTATTGGCAAGATATCCTAAATTTTTTCAAGAATTATGTGTTTTTTATCTTTTCTTGGGGATCAGACTGTAATGGAGGATACCAATCACTTTGTAGAGTTGGTTCAATTCGCACTCAATGTAGTTTACAATGAGTAGCTGAAGGCTCAAAAGTTCAAAATAGGGCTCCAAATGGATATCTGATCCCAAGTTTTTTTATTAATTAATGAATTATAATGAGGTGGTTTATCATGATGTGATGATGGATATTGGTCATGGTGGAATGTATTATTTCTCTAGAGTAGTTTTAGTAGTGGTCCAAGGTAGTGGTAGTTCATTAGAAAAGAAGAGGAATCAGGGAAAGTATGAGAAGAAGGGATGTGGTAGTTTATTCCATTTTTTATTATCTTCGTCAGTAGATTCTAACACCAGATCAGTATTATGCCATTAGTTTGGAAAGTTGAGACACATGCGGTTATCATTTTTATATCCACCAAGACATTTCTATCGGTGTATACATATGTGGCACTTACAACAGTTCTACAGATCCAGACATCCATACCAGGGAGGTCCAACTTTTGTAGATTTTAGGGGAATGTTAGGTCAGTCATAGCCAATCCAGATGACGGGTTATCTATTTGGTGGTTGTGGTGATAGGGACGGATATTCTTATGGGAAGAGTCAGTTTAAGGGATATCTGCATGTCATTGGTCAGTATCAAGCAGAAATTAGGCATATTCATGATATGGATCAGGCACTAATGGAATCATATGTAGGAGCTATGATAGTTCAATGTACCATTCTTATTGCATCGTCTTTAGTTGTTTTCTTTTTTGATAACGGTGCCTTAATTTATTTTATTTTTTACCATGTTGTGGATGTTTTGAAATTATCAACTGAAATTATGCCATATTTGATGGATCTTGTGACATTGCTTGGTAAAAAGTGAGAGAAAGGTGTCAGGTGTCTGTCTTGTGAACTCACCATATTAGGGGTTGAGCTGGAATGGGATTTTCTGGTTTTGTAAATGAACCTATTTGATGTAATATTCATTATAGGCTGTATGGTTTTTTTTTAGGAGCACATCAGTTATTATTGATAGTGAGTGAGTTTTGTGGCACCTGATGGGAGTACCCAAGTTTTCCAAGGTGAATGAGATCCTCGATCAGGACACGATAGGGCTCCACTTCTAGAGTTGGGTAGTATTGTTTTTTAGATCTCGTAGCTCATGTTGGAGGATAGTGGTAGTGGACTTGATAATAGATTTCCTCCTATGAAGGATGAGTTCCCAGAAGTGTTTCTAGATGACTTCTTAGGTTTTCCTCTAGAGTGGGATGTGGAGTTCACCATCAATTTGTCCCTAGGAACATAGCTGATATCTATTCCCTCAAACTATATAGCCCCACCAAATTGAGGAAACTAAATTTGTAGTTATATGATTTGGAATCCAAAGGATTCATTATCCCGAGTGTCTCACCATTGGATGCCCCATTCTTGTTTACAAATAATGTCGACGGATATCTCTGGTTGAACATCGATTACTAGAAGTTAAATAAGGTGAATATCAAGAATAAGTTCCCTTTTCCCATATTGATGACCTTTTATATCAGCTTAAGGGGTAAGGTGGTTCTCCAAGATCGACTTACCTTCCAGGTATCACCAAGTCACAGTCAGAGATGAAGATGTTACAAAAACAGCCTTACGAAGTAGGTATGGCCATTTTGATTATTTTGGCATTCCATTCGGATTGATTAATTCTCCCAAAGTTTGTATGGAACTTATTAACTAAGTTTTCTACCAGTATCTTGACTCCTTTATCGTGTTATTCATAGATGACATGATGGTCTATTCTAGGACGGAAGAGGAGTATGAAAAACTTTTGAGGATTGTGTTGGGGAATCTTTGAGACCATCATCTCCATGTAAAGTATTCCAAGTGAACCTTTAGGATTAGGGAGGTTAATTTTTTATTCCATGTGATCTCAGAATGATGGGTTTTAGTGGACCGTAATAATAATAATGTTGTGATTTCATGGGAATAGCCGAAGAATGTTTTTGAATTTAGAATATTTTTGGGCCTGGTATGGTATTATAAGTAGTTTGTTCGGAATTTCTCTCATCTTGCTTCATCTATGGATATGCTTAACTAGAAAGGGATAAATTTAGAGTGAATCCCATAATTTAAATCATCCTTTGAGGATCTTAAGTGGTAGTTGACCATATCCCCTATTCTGATTTTTCAAGCATCTATAAAGGGATATGTGGTATATTTTGATGCCTCAGGTATAGGTCTTGGGTGTGTGCTGATGCAGGATGGCCATGTGGTGGTGTATGGATATCATCAAATCTGACCATATGGAAATAATTACCCAACCAATGAATTGGATTTAGAGGAAGTGATTTACGACTTTAAGTCATGACATCATTATCTATTTGGGGAGAAGTTCTTGGTCTATTCTAATAATAAAATTTTGGCTTACATATTCTCTCAAAAAGATATGAATCTAATGTAGCGTCTTTTGGTTGAGTACATTTAGGGGTTGGATTTTGATATTGTCTATATTCCAGGAAAGGGTCTTGTGCTATCTGATTCTTTGAGCATAAAAGTTTCAGAGTAGACGTTGAAGGATTCTAGTGATGGTGGACTTTGGAGTGCCTTTTTGACCAGATGCATCTGGAGTCGAAGGAGTACAGTGGAGGTTCATTCTTAGCTAGTTTTCAGTTGACACCTTCTCTTATAGAGTTGATTCGATAAGAGAATATGAGTGATGAGATATTCCATCATTTTATGAAGTTCTTAAATGGTGGGGAGGTTCCTAGTGGGTGGTCATTGTATCCTAAGGGATTTTTGTGTCTCAAGGGTGGATTCATAGTTCCATTTTCATTAAAAAAAGGTTGAGATTTAGGATATCTACTAGTCTCATTAGGTTGTTCATCCTATTACCACCAAGTTTTTTTATGGTGTGTGTCATTGGTTCTGATAGCGAGGGCTAAGATGGTAAATAACTGAATGTGTATCCAAGTGTTATACGTGTTAGTAGGTCAAATCATAACCCTATAGACCCTATGGTTTTCTTCATCCATTACCCATTACTACCTAGAGGTAAGACAAGGTTTCCATGGATTTCATTATTGGTTTACCTCGTACACCCCATGGATGAAATTCTATATGGGTAGTGATAGACCATTTGATCAAATGAGCCCATTTCTCCTTAATCAGGGATTCATCCAAGGTGGATGAGTTGGGCCAGTTGTATGTTTAGGAGATAATGAGGCTTCATGGTGTGCCATCGAATATTGTTTTAGATAGGGACCCCTATTTTACCACTTGGTTTTGGAAATTCCTTCAAAAGGCATTGTGGTCTCAGGTCAAGTTGAGTATGACATACCATCCTAAAAAATATGGCCATAAAAATTGGGAAAATCAGATCTTGGAAGACATGCTCCAGTCAAGTGTGTTGGATTTTGAAGGCTCATGGGATATTCATTTGGGGTTGGTTGAGTTTTTGTATAATGATAATTATCAATCCTTAATTCCAATGACACCATTTGAGGAAATCTACGGTCAGTCATGTTAGTCCCCTTTATATTGGGAAGAAGTGGGTGAGACCTCATTTTTGGGACCAATCCTTGTGTAGGAAACATTTGATAAATTCATTTTTCTTAGAAAAATTTTTTTGATAGTGAATATTATCCATAATTCCTATGCTGATCAGAGGTGTAGTGCTTGGTAATTCTCCATAAGTGAGCAGATTTTTTTCAAAGTGGATCCTCTCTTGGGTAATTGTTATCTTGGTAAGCAAGGAAAGCTAACACCGAGGTATTTTAGACCTTATGAGGTTACCAAGATAGTTGGTAAAGTGGAATATTGGTTCGATTTTCCTTCTCAATTGATTTCAATTCATGGAATTTTCTATGTCTCATAACTGAAAAAGAATAATTTGGCTTCGTCTCATGTGTTGAATTAGAAAGAGTTGGAGTTGGAGCTGGATTTTTCTGTGTTTGTGTAGCCAGTACTATAACAACCCTACTCTTTATTACACACTTAAACATGATTTATTACATAAAAAATCACTTAAGATAACTCTAAGGATCTAGAGGTCTAGTGTCCTGGTAAATTAGGTACATTACATGACAACTTAAGATGTAAAAATACAACATCTTTATTGAAAGTTTCTTTTACATGACCACACACATTCCTTCGTACTTAGCATTATATGGGATAACTTGAGGACACGAATAAGAAAGGGTGATCTATAAATCCCAGTAAGGGAGTAAGAAATGAATAGAATTAATAATATAGTATATGTTAGGAAATAGTCACATAAATGGAGTGCAAGAGAAACATGAACATAAAGGCATGATATAGCATGATTATCATAACATGGAAATGTGGAAACAACATTTAACATGATATTAGCATGAGCCAAGGCCCATTGCACATGGAGCATGAGTAAAACCACATTTCACTTGAATTAGAATGATTAAACCCTCATTTCACTTGACATATCATGATACTAACATTTACCCAATGCATTTGAGCGCTATCAGGGCACACCCTTCTTAATCATTTCATTTCATGCATAAGTGTGCCATATGGATCGTATAACATTGATTCATTAAACATCATAATTTATTCCATGATAAAGGAATTTGGAATTCATACATGAAACTATATAATCAATAATTAAATATGAATAAAGGTGAATACCCTTGATATAGAAATGGTCATGGTATTCACTACACAATGACTTTAGTTTGAAAAATCGCGGTGCAATTTCGGCAGCATAACGACGTGACATAAGAATTCATAGAAATGGTTGATTAGAGAGAAAGGGGTGTATCATAATATGTACATGAAATGGAATGTAAGTGGGTCATATAGATATGTTTCCCAACATATAAAATGTAATTTATATTCATCATACAAACTAATTACTTGAATGTAAACGGGGAGAGAGAAATCCATTACAGAATTTCAGCATGGTAACGGGTGTACATGGGAGGAATTAATGAGAGATAAAGGGAATATATCATCATTAAAACATAATGAGTGAATTATGGGTTAGTTGAGAAATAATAACCCAACATTTTTAATTTAAAATTAAAGGGTATAGCAACATAAGTAACTTTTAACAAAAATGAGAAAGGAAGAAATCCCTTACTTGGAAGTGTGATCCCAAAGGCTTGGGAGAGGCTTGAGAGAGACTTATTGGGAGCTTGGGGCACCATGAGAGGATTATAGAGAGAGGATTTCAGGGTTCGGACACGTTCCAAAGGCTTTTAGTGAAGAGAAGTGGGATCCTAGGTGGGTTTATATAGGAAAGGAGAGAGAATTCTTTATTATTTAGGTTTTAGACCCGACACATTAAACTAATCAAAACCAAAACCATCCCATAGTTTTTTCTCATGTTTTTTCCAAAAGGAGAGTGAAAAAAATTATTTTATAAGACCAATGTATGAACTTCTTAAAATATTAGGCTTGCTTATGTGGAGGTGAGTCACACTCTCAAGGAAAACATTTTAAAAGTGAAAATGTTTTATACGTCTTGGAGGGTCCACTAAGGCACCATAAAATTAATAAAACAAATCTAAAATAACATTATTTTAAGGGTAAGACTTATATTGGCCGATAAACTCATTTGTATTATTTTATTACATCGCTATTGGGTCATTATGATGTCATAAACACATTATATAATTAAACGGTATTTAATTTTTACCCAAAAATTCGACTATCTCAGAAAATTATAAAAAATTCACCATTGGATAATTTCAAAGTCCATATTAAAAAAATAATATTCTTTTTATCTAAATAATCTTCTAAATATTTCAATTTTTTAATTTTAAAATAAAAACCTTCATTTATCGAAAATTCATGGGTTTTGAAAAAAACAGCTTTCAAACCTTAATAAAAATCACAATTGTATTCATAAAAATTATATGATCATTTATATTTAATAAAATTTAATTTAGTAATAATATTTTATTAAAATATTATTTAATTAAAAAATCAATTAATTCATCAAAAATATATTTCTTACTTGAATATTAACTAAAAATAACATCTATGCTTTAAAAACTATTTACAAAGTAACAATAATAAAATGAATGCATATTCTCTATACAAAAATAATGTACATAATCATAGTTCTATGGTATCATTACATAAACCCTTAAAACACCCACATAAGACCTAAGGGTAAGGTGTGCGACGGTGACAGACTCTTGTAGTGTATCAGGTGACATTGCATGGGTGGTAATCTCTATTAAATTCCACTTCTCCCATAGGTGGTTCCTCTCAATCTTAACATGTTCAAGCTCATCTTGGGTTTGGTAAAGATCAAATCTCAATGACATCACCTCCTTTCTGAGCTCTAAAAAATGGGCTTCGTATAGAGAAATTCTACTGGATGAGGCAATTTCTTCCTTTGTCTGAGTAAATTAGATTTATTAAAGCCATATATTTTTACTAATAATGTGATCACTATTCAATGACTATATTAGTAATGGTAACAATTATTAACAATATTTTAAAATCCAAAAACATAAATCCAACGAAGTGCATACATTTTATATGATAATTTTACATAATAAAACATTTAATTAGATCAAGATGAATTTTAATTAATAAAATTTTGAGTTATTCCAATCTTCCCCCCTTAAGAAATTTCACCCTCGAAATTTCCTTTTCCCACACTAAAACAGATTCGGGTAACTCTACTTTATTACTTTCTCTAATTCCCATATTGCTTCTTCAAAATTTTTGTTTCTCCATAACACCTTGGTGAAGGGCATTGTCTTATTTTGTAGAACTTCTTCCCTAAAATCTAAGATCTTCACCAAAATCTCTTCATAAGAGAGGTCATTCTCCAATGGTACCACCTCTAGATTGACTACATGATATGGGTCAGGTATGTACTTCCTCGAAAGTGATACATGGAATACATCATGTACTTGAGATAGTTTCAGTGGGAGTTCTAGTCGATAGGCCACTGCTCCAATGCAATCAAGGATCTCAAAAGGGCTGATGTACCTTGGACTAAGCTTTCCATTCTTCCAAAATCGCATAACTCTCTTCCACGGTGATATGAGGGAAAGTGGATTGAGTCTAATGGTCCATTCTGGAAATAATACAAATGATATTTATTTATATATTCTTAAATATATTTCACATGTCAAGTGATAAATATTATTATTATTATTAGATATGAGTCCAAATATGAATTATATGTATTTCCCAAGTGGGATTGAGACCACTACGAGGGAGGTGAGTCAGTGGTTCCTTTTTCTTTTTATAAGAAATTGTATTAAGTACTTTGGAAACCTTTCTTAACCTCTAAAACTTCTTAGAGTTATAATTAACTCAATTATAAATTTAAACCCCACCTTTCATATGCAAAAAATATAAATATGGAGCAGCACACGATGTATACCAGGTTTGCTACAAAGACGTACTACTTTCCATATTGGATAGTCCCACAAAAATGGTTTTTTTCACTAACTTATTTCCAGAATACAAAGGCACAAATAAAAAATAGTTCTACAACCCAATAGTCAAATTTTATGCTATAGTTGGTTATACCCTCCAACTATCCTTTATGTATCCACTTCCCCACAGCTAGTTATACAACCCAGCAAATAAGCCTTTTTAGTAACTTGTAAGGATCCACATCTACAAGTGTCACTTTTCACTTCATTTCTGATCCACTTCATAAGGTTCTTCACATCATCTACAAGTAAGTTGGATAACCTAAACCTGTGTACAATATTCAAAAAAATCAACAATTCTCTTAAGAACTTTTTGGTCTTGAACATTCTTCTAGATCATCAAAAAATATGAATATGATCAAACTCAATATTTCTAGAAATTATATCCTGAAAAATTACTTAGAAAAATTCAGTATGATTCAGCCTTTATCAGGTACCTCAGTCTGATGGCCTCCATCTGATTCACCTTTGTCTGATTTTTCTTCCACCCTTCCTACTTCAACTGAGTAAATAACTCAATTAGAAACTCATAATTTCTGTGTCTGATGGAACTCCTTTTGACGAACCTTACTTTGGTAAAACTCACTCTGATATATCATACTTCAATGGAACTCCGTCTAATGGAAGTCACTCCAATGGATCTTACTTAAATGGAACTTTTTCCAACAGGAGTCACTCTAATAGATCTTCCTCAGCTTAAACCTAAAACAAAAACCTGGGTTGGGATCTCAATACCTGTCAAAGGAATTTCATAGATGCTTCTTTCCACACATTTGAACGGTTTCAAGTACAAATGTACTATGCACTCTATATATAGGAATCCCATAATAGAAAAGGCATGAAAACAAAATATTATTCCCGCTCAACAAAATTCATAAATCTAGGAATTTAATTTACATTTGAGATTTATATATGACTATTTCAAATCTTCTCAATATTTCTTGATCATTTTTAAATCTTCTTGAAACTTCTCAATACTTCAGACATCGTCGAATTTAGAAAAAAAATCCTAATTAGATGAGTCTAATCATTCTTTGTTTTTTGACTCTAACTGATGTTTCAAATTTAGTCTCAATCCAATGTAATTTCTTACAGAAAATACATCTGATGAAATTTCTTATGTAATTATAATCTAATGGATCAGTATAACTTCATAACTTCATACTCTGAATCAGTTTCTATAACAACCCTGATATTTATTTCACACTTAAACATATTTTATTACATAAACAATTCACTTGATACAACATTGAGGATCGAGAGGTCTATTGTCTTTGGGGGTTAGGAATATTACATATTGACTTAAAACATGAAACACAATATCTTTATTGAAAACTTCCTTTACATTCCCACTACATTACCTCATACTTAGCATTACAAGGGATAAATTGAGGACATACATAAGAAAAGGGTGAGCTATAAATCCTAGTAAGGGAGTAAACAAGGCATAACATTAAGGATACAATACATGTTAGTCAATAGTTATATCAATGGAGCATAAGAGAAACATGAACATAAAGTCATTATATAACATGATTAACATAACTTGGAAATGTGGCAACAACATTTAACAAGATATTAGCATGATCCAAGTATCATTGCACATGGAGCATGAGTAAACCCCCATTGAACTTGAATAAGCATGAGTAAACTCTCATTGCACTTGATGTATCATGATACTAATCTTTACAGAATGCATTGGAGCACTATCAGGGCACACCCTTCTTAATCATTTCATTTCATGCATAAATGTGCCACATAGATCATACAACATGGATTCATTAAACATCATCATTTATTCCAAGATAAACGAATGTAGAATTAATACATGAAACTCTATAATAAATAAGTAAATGTTCATAATTTTTAATACCCTTAATGGAGAAATGGGCATGGTATTCACTACATAATGACTCTGGCTTAGAAAATCGTGGTGCAATTTCGGCAGCATAACGACGTGACTTAAGAATTAATAAAAATTCTTGATGATAGAGAAATGGGTTTCTCATAATATTTACATGAAATGGAAAATAATGGAGTCATATAGATACATTTCCCAACATAAGTATTTGATTTTGGATTCATAATACAAAATAATTGCTTGAATGTAAATGAGGAGAGAGAAATTCCTTACGGAATTTCGGCATGGTAACAGGTGTACATGACATGAATTAATAAGAGAGAAAATGGATCTATCATCATTAAAACATAAATATGAAAGTATGTAGGAGGTTAGAAATCATACCCCAACATTTGAAATTAAAAGGGCATAAAAAAATTAAGAAACTTGGATAAAATGAGGAAGGAAGGAATCCCTTACATGGAAGTGTGATCCCAAAGGCTTGGGAGAGGATTGAGAGAGGATTATTGGGAGAATGGGGCACCATGGAGGATTATAGAGAGAGGAGGGAAGGGGTTTGTTGAGATACAAAGGCTTTTAGTGAAGAGTAAGTGAGAGCTTGGGTGAGTTTATATAGGAAATGAGAGGGAATTCTTTATTATTTAGGATTTGGACCCTACACCTTAAACTAATCAAAACCAAAAATCATCCCATGGTTTTTGCC
Organism: Viscum album; assembly: GCA_963277665.1. NCBI lineage: Eukaryota > Viridiplantae > Streptophyta > Magnoliopsida > Santalales > Viscaceae > Viscum > Viscum album. The sequence goes on from OY728119.1 coordinate 447,202,340, forward strand.
CATGGTTTTTTATAAAGGGGAGTAGAAAAAATATATTTTATATGGTAAATTTCCAAACTTCTTAAAATATTAGTCTTGCTTATGTGGAGGTGAGTCACACTCTCAAGGAAATCATTTTGAAAAGATAAAATGTTTTATAAGTCTTAGAGGGTCCACTAAGGCTTTGTAAAATAAATCAAATAAACATAAAATCACATTATTATAATGGTAAAAAATATATTGGACGAAAACCTCATTTATAGTATTTTATTATATCACTATTGGGTCATTATGATGTCATAAAACACATTATACATTTAAATGGTATTTAATTTTTATCCAAAAATTTGACTAACTCAGAAAACTATGAAAAATTATCCATTGGAAAATTTCAACGTCCTAATTGAAAAAATAATATTCATTTTATCCAAATAATTTTCTAAATATTTGAATTTTCACTTTTAAAATGAAAAATGACTTTTATCGAAAATTCATGGGTTTTGACAAAAACAGCTTTCAAACCTTAATAAAAATTACAATTGTATTCATAAAAATTATACGATAATTTATATTTAATAAAAATCAATTTAATAATAATAAAATATTATTAAAATATTATTTAATTCAAAAATCCATTAATTTATCAAAATAGATTTCTTAGTTGAATATTAACTAAAAATACTACTAATGCTTTTAAAACTATTTACAAAGTAACAATAATAAAATGAATAAATATTCTTTATACAAAAATAATTTACATAGTTATAGTGCTAGGGTCTTGTTACATAACCCCTTAAAACACCCTCATAAGACCTTAGGGTAAGGTGTGTGATGGTGATGGACTCTTGGGGTGGCTCAAATAACATCGATCGAGTAGTAATCTCTATCAAATTATACTTATCCCATAGGCAGTTCCGCTCAAGATTAACATATTCAAGCTCAGCTTGGGTTTGGTCAAGAGCAAAGCCCAATGATGCCACCTCCTTTCCAAGATCTGACAAATGGGCTTCATACGGAGCAATTCTACTGGATGAGGTCATCACTTCCTTTTTCTGAGTAAATTGAATTTTTTAAAGCCGTATATTTATAATAATCGTGTGATGACTATTCAATGGCTATATTAGAAATGGTAAAAATTACTAATGGTATTTTAAAAATTTAAAAAAAACATAAAAGCAAGGAATTGCTTACATTTTATATGATTATTCTAAAAAATAAGACATTTAATTGGATCAAGAGAGATTTTCATTAAAAAAAGTTTGGGTCGTTACAATCATCCCCCCCTTAAGAAATTTCACCCATGAATTTTCCTTTTCCCACACTAAAACAGATGTAAATAACTCTGCCTCATTACTTCCTCTGGTTCCCACATTGCTTCTTCAAACTTGTGGTTTCTCCACAACACCTTCATGAGGGGCATTGTCTTATTTCCTAGAACTTTTTCCCTACTATCTAAGATCTTCATCGGATTATATTTATAGGGGAGGTCATTATCCAATGGTACCACCTCTGGATTGAGTACATGTGATGGTTCAGGTATGTACTTCATCAAGAGTGACACATGGAATACATCATGTTCTTGAGATAGGTTCGGTGGGAGTGCTAGTCGATATGTCACTGCTTTAATGCGATCAAGGATCTCAAAAGGGTCGATGTACCTTGGACTATGATTTCCCTTATTCCTAAATCTCATAACTATTTTTCCCAGTGATATGCGAAGGAATACCATGTCTCTGACATCAAAATCTAGGTCTCGTCAACAATTATCAGCATAGCTCTTTTGTCGACTCTAAGCAGCTTTAATGTGCTTCTGGATGGTCCTAACCTCCTCTACCATTTTTTGAACATTTATGTACCTAAGAGTTTTCTCTACCCAAATTCATCACAACATGTTGGTGTTCTACACCTCTTCCCATAAAGGGCTTCAAAAGGAGCCATTTGGATACTTGAGTGGAAACTATTGTTGTAAGAGAACTCAACTAGAGGAAGATGTTGATCCCATCCTCCTTTTAAGTCTATTGAGCATGCTCGCAACATGTCCTCTAGTGTGTTGATATTCTGCTCAGATTGGACATTAGTTTGAGGATGATAAGTCGTATTGAAGTTTAGCTCAGTATTCAAAGCATTTTAGAGAATCTTCCAGAACTTAGAGCTGAATCTTGGATCTTAATTGGATACAATTGATAGTGGTACTATATGCAGCCCTACCACATCTCTGATATATATCTGTTCCAGTTGATCTAATTATAAATCCTCTCAAATTTCAATGAAGTGTGCAGTATTTGTAAGACGATCCACAATAACCAAGACAGCATTGTTTCCTTTGGATTTCCTTGGAAATCTAGTGACAAAGTCCATGGTAATGTTATCCCACTTCTATGTTGATATGGGTAGTGGTTGCATCATCCCCTTAGAATTTTTCCTCTCAACCTTCACTTGCTAACATACCATGCACTTTGATGTATATTCATCAATCTTCCTTTTCATATTGTCCCACCAAAAGTTTTCCCAAAGATCTCAATACATCTTTGTGCTCCTTGGGTGAATGGAGAAGGTTGAGTTATGTGCATCATTTAGAAGCTCCTTATTTATCTCTGGACAAGATGGTACATATAATCGTGACCCAAACCTCAAAATTTCATCCTTATCAACCACGAACTCTGAGGATTTCCCATTTCTGATAGCTTACACCCTTTTCAGAATTCCCACATCATTTCTTTGAGCATCCTTTATCCTTTCCAAAAGAGATGGTTGGGAAATAATTTGTGAAAGGATTGATGATGTTCCCATATTTAAGATTCTCATTTCCATATTCATCAAATCTATGAAGATTGGATCCTTTTCAATTATCATCAATGATAGAATTGCTGGGTCCTTTATACTTAGAGCATCTGCCACCTTGATCACTTTCCCAGGGTGGTAATGGATTGAGCAGTCATAGTATTTGATCAGCTCTAACCATCTTCAGTGGTGCATATTCAATACTTTCTATGTGTATATATACTTGAGGCTTTTTTGGTTCGTATATATTTCACACTTCTCCCCAAATAGATAATGTCACCAAGTTTTTAAAGCGAAGATCGTCGTAGCTAACTCTAGATCATGTGTTGGATAGTTCTGCTCATGAAATTTCAATTTCCTTGAAGCATAGGCAATGAATTCGTCATTTTTCATCAACACATAGCTCAGACCCTTCTTCGAATCATCACTAAATACCACAAAAATTTCTCTACTTGTGGGTAGTGTGAGCACGGGCATCGTGATAAGCCTCCTTTTCAACTCCTTGAAGCTTTCTTCACATTCATTACTCCAAGAAAACTTGACTCCCTTATGAGTTATCTTGGAAAGAGGGTTTTAAAATCATGATAAATTTCACACAAATCGGTCATAATATTCAGCTAACCCCAAGAATCTACATATATATGTTACTGATGTTGGCCTCAACCATACCTCTATTGCAGCTGTATTCGAGGGATCCATAGATATATCATTTCTTATGATGATATGACCTAATAATGAGACCTCGTTCAACCAAAAACCACACTTGTTATACTCTTCATAGAGGTTCTCCTTTCTCAAGGTCTCTAGTACAGTTCTTATATGCTCCTCCTTGGTTTTAGAGTATATTAGAATATCATCTATAAATACTACCACAAATTTTTCAAGGTAGTCTCTAAAGACTCTATTCTTCAATTCCCTGAATATTTCTAGAGCATTAGTGAGTAAAAAAGGCATTACTATAAATTTATAGTGCCTGTATCTTGTACAAGAAGAATTCTTGGGGATATCTTCCTTCTGCACCCTTACTTGGTAATATCCTGACCGCAAATCCACCTTGGAGAAGTATTGTGCTCCACATAGCTGATCAAACAAGTCATCAATTCATGATAGAGGATACTTTTTCTTTATTGTGATTTTATTAAGCTCACAATAATCGATGCAAAGGCGCATTGACCCGTCCTTCTTCTTGATGAAGAGGACTGGTGCACCCTATGGTGAAACACTTGGGCATATAAACGCTTTATCCATATTCTCATGTAGTTGTTTCTTTAGCTCCTCAATCTCTATATTATCCATTCTATATAGATTCTTGTATATTGTAAATACCCTAGGTATAAGATCAATTGAGAATTCAACATCTCTTCTAGGAGGAAGACCAAACAATTCCTTGGGAAACACTTCAGTGAATTCCATCACAATATGCATATCTTCAAGGATGGTTTCTTCCTTAGACTCAATCATCTAAGCAAGATATGCATGCTCATAGAGATGTAATATCCATTCTTGAGATGATGGTGCTAAATAAGATTTGTCCCCCTCCTTGCACTTGTACAAAATCGGGGGTCAATTCACCACATGGAGGGTGATTTCCCTCTCATGGAAATTTATGTTGGCTCTATATAGGGAAAGCCAATCCATGCCATCAATTGAATCAAATTCTACCATAGAGAGTATGATGAGGTTTTCCAGGGAGTTCAAACCAAAAATTATGATAGGGGAAGAGTTATATTCATGGGATGCAATGATTTCCCCATTTTTCATACTCACTGACATCTTTACTTCCATGATTTTTGGTGGTGTTGGGGTTGTTCTACTAAACTTTTGAGATATAAAAGAATGCATAGAACTATAGATGATAACCCTTCCTTTAAATTTTTGATTTTGGTTCTAATTTATCCAATATAGACTTAGGGATGATTAATTTTAAACTATTAAACACATAAAGGGGAATCCGAGGACAAAAACGGATGACTTATAAATTACTTTTATTTCTTGAACATATGAATTTATTGGATTCAATATATGTTATCCATGATCTACTTACCAACATATATTCTTAAGGGGATTTTTTTTATTCCCCTAATAATGGTTCATACTAAGATTATGAATTTACCAAATCATATCCCTTGGGAGTTTCATAACCAAGAGTGCAGCAAGGCCCATTTTCGTGCACCAGTTCTCAATCGATTCTAGCTCAAAGTGGTGTTTTAGGGTTTTACCCCTAGATACATCTATGAAAGAGTTGTCTCTACCTGCTCGTATCTATATAGGGATGTATTTTCTTAATAAAACACTTACTCAACACTCACAAAAATTTAGGGATGTTTCTATTATACTTAGTCTTATCCCTAAGGCTTTCACTAGGGTTTTCTAATTCTAATCCCAAAAATAACTAAACCTATCCTCTGATACCAACTATAATAACCCTACTCTTTATTACACACTTAAACATGATTTATTACAAAAAAATTCACTTAAGATAACTCTGAAGATTTAGAGGTCTAATGTCTTGGAAAATTAGGGACATTACATGAAAACTTAAGACGTAAAAATACAATAACTTTATTGAAAACTTCTTTTACATGACCACACACATTCCTTAATGCTTAGCATTGCATGGGATAACCTGAGATCATGCATAATGAAAGGGTGAGATATAAAGCCAGGTAAGAGAATAAGTAATTATATAATGAATAATATAGTAACTATTAGGAAATAGGCATATCAAAGGAGTTCAAGAGAAACATGTACCTAAAGGCATGATAGCATGATTATCATAACATGGAAATGTGGCAACAACATTTAGCATGATATTAGCATGAGACAAGGCCCATTGAACATAGAGAATGAGTAAACCATCATTTCACTTGAATTATAATTAGTAAACCCTAATTTCACTTGACGTTTCATGATACTAACCTTTACCCAATGCATTGGAGTGCTATCAGGGTGCACCCTTCTTAATCATTTCATTCCATGCATAAGTGTGCCACATAGAACATAAAACATGGATTCATAAAACATCATCATTTATTCCATGATAAATTAATGTGGAATTCATACATGAGACTATATAATAAATAATTAAATGTTCATAAAGTTGAATACCTTTTATAGAGAAATGTGCATGGTATTCACTACACAATGACTTTGGCTTGAAAAATCGCGGTGCAATTTCGACAGCATAACGACGTGACATATGAATTCATAAAAATTGTGGATAAGTGATAAAGGGGTGTATCATCATATGTACATTAAATTTACAGTAATAGGGTCATATAGATACATGTCCCAACATATGAAATGGAATTTAGATTCATAATACAAAATAATTGCTTGAATGTAAATGAGGAGAGAGAAATCCCTTATGGAATTTTGGCATGGTAACAAGTGTACATGTGAGACATTAGTGAGAGATAAAGGGGTCTCTAATAATTCAAACATAAGGAAGAATGTATGTGGGAGGTGAAAAATCATACCCCAATATTTTTAATTGAAAATACAAGGGTATAGAAACATAAATAAATTTGGACAAAAATGAGAAAGGAAGAAATCCTTTACTTGGAAGTGTAATCCCAAAGGCTTTGGAGAGGCTTGAGAGTGACTTATTGGGAGTTTGGGGAACCTTGGGAGGATTATAAAGAGAGTAGGGCATGATTTGGTCTAGCTTACAAGGCTTTTATTGAAGATGAAGTGGGAGCTTGGGTGGGTTTATATAGGAAAGGAGAGGGAATTCTTTATTATTTAGGTTTTGGACAACACACACTAAACTAATCAAAACCACAAACCATCCCATGGTTTTTTCCCATGTTTTTTGATAAAGGGGAGTGGAAAACATTATTTTATAAGGCCATTTTCCTAAATTCTTAAAATATCAGGCTTGATTATGTGGATGTGAGTCACACTCTCAAGGAAAAAAATTTAAAAGTGAAAATGTTTTATAAGTCTTGGTGGGTCCACTAAGGAACCCTAAAATTAATCAAACAAATCCAAAATCACATTATTTTAGGGGTAAAACATATATTGGCCGAACATCACATTTATATTATTTTATTACATCACTATTGGTTCAATACGATGTCATAAACACATTATATAATTAACTCGTATTTAATTTTTACCCAAAAATTTGACAGTCTCGGAAAATTATGAAAAATTTAGCGTTGGATAATTTTGACGTCCTGATGCCAGAAATAATATTCATTTTATCTAAATAATTTTATAAATATTTGAATATTTACTTTTAAAATAAAAACCAACATTTATAAAAAATTAATGGGTTTTGACAAAAAAAAAGAAAACCTTAATAAAATTCACAATTATATTCATAAAAATTATAGGATCATTTATATTTAATAAAATTTAATTTAGTAATAATATTTTTTTAAAATAATATTTAATTAAAAAATCCATTAATTCATCAAAATAGATTTCTTAATTTAATATTAACTAAAAATAACATTTGTGATTTAAAAACTATTTACAAAGTAACAATAATAAAATGAATGCATATTCTCTATAAAATAATGTACATAATAATAGTGTTAGGGTATTGTTACATAACCCCTTAAAACACCTGCATAAGACCTAAGGGTAAGGTTTTTGATGGTGATAGACTCTTGGGGTGGCTTGGATAACATTGCACGAGTGGTAATCTCTATTAACTTCCACTTCTCCCGTAGGCGATTCCGATCAAGCTTAATGTGTATAAGATCGGCTTGGGATTGGTCAAGAGAGAATCCCAATGACATCACATCCTTTAAAAGCTCTAGAAAATGGGCTTCGAATGCATAAATTCTACTGGATGAGGTCATCACTTCCTTTGTCTGAGTAAATTGGATTTGTCAAAGCCCTATATTTATACTAATCATGTGATTACTGTTCAATGACTATATTAGCAACTATAATAATTCTTAACAGTATTTTAAAATCAAAAAACCTAAAACCAAAGTAGTGAATATGTTTTATATGATCATTTTACATAATAAGACATTTAATTAGATCAAGATGAATTTTTATTTATAAAAGTTTTGGTCCTTACAAGTACGGGTTATGGATTCCCATGAGAAAGCTCTAAGAGGTAAGTCTATACCATTGGTCTAATTTATTTGGAATCATGGTAACGATGAGTATGAGATATGGGATTAAAATTCTTGGTCTGAGGAGTAGTATCCATTTTTATTCTCTGATTAGTCTCTGGAATGAATTTTTTAGGGCAGAAAGTTTTCAAAGTGGGGAGAATTATCACATCCATGAATTTATTTTGAGGTATTACTTTGTTTATTTTTAGTCTTGTATTTATCCATTGGTTTTATAAGGAGTTATTGGAGAAAATTGAGTTTTTGGACCCAACAGTAGGTGGCATAGTGTTGGTGCATGGTTAGGGTAAATAGTACACCAGCCCAGAAAAAACTGTGCACCTAGGACAATGGCACTATCCAGGCTGCATGACTTTTCACATAGGCATGTGCCCTCCCCTAAGAAATCATGTGGCTAGTTTCCTATTGGAAAAAGGAGACCTCACGGTTTCTGAACAATTTGGAAATTCATGTGGGAATACTGCACGACCTATCCATGTCATTAAAAATGGAGAATTACCTTTCAACCCTCCCCTGATTTTAACCCCAAACCACCCCTAATTAAATCCATATGGGATTTTTAGACCTAAGTGCATCCTCCTCTCCCTATTTTCCTCTTTATATTTCAATTTTTGCGTGAATTTGGTGTGGGATCTCCAAGGATCATCAAGTAAGTCCCTTTATCTCTTAATTTCCTCCTTCTAGGGTTTTTCTTCCTCCCTATTTGAGCTCTTCTCCAGTGCATTGATTGACCTAACAAGGGTTTGATCTTGAGTTTTTGGGTAAAATATAGATGTTTATGTTTCGATCAATAATTTATAAGTTCTATTTGTGGTTAGGTTGTGGTTTCTACCATATTCTAAAGGTTTCCAAGCTTGAGGTAGGTGGTTCCATACTTTAGCATTATTAGATGACGTTGGTATGCTTTCTTAATTTCTTGAATGTGTTATATGGAATATGTGAGTGGTGAATAATTTGTTTTAAAATGGTTTTAAGATGTGTTTGGGTTGAAATATTGTTTTTAAAATGTAAATGGTTTGATTTCATGTGTTATCTTCTTGTTGTGCTTCAAAATAAGTTTTTTGAATTGTGAAAGGGGTGTAAAGCTTGTTTAAAAAGGGATTTGGTGTGCGTATGAATTGATATGTGTTATGCCTATTAAAAGTGATGGTTTTCAAGTGTATTAATATTTATTAATGTGTTAATATGAAAGTAGTGATTTATCTGACATGTGACATGGAAATTGATCTCAAAGGGAATCTTGGGTATCTAGGTGGGTGGACTAGGACTTGTACGCTAGTTGGATTGACAGGGATGAGGTCCAGTTTATTGTACCAATATTGACACTAAAACACTAACTAAACTATTATGATGATGTTTGGGAACCACTATGTCAATACCCATCCTAGTGGGACTCGTTCCACGACACCCCAAACCTGTCTCTAATAGGCCTGGGGCTGGTGACTAGCACAGAGTATGCATATCACTAAAAATGGGAGGAATTGCCTATGTAAATCTATGCATGAACACATATCCAAGACCAAAAATTTATGATATATAAAAACCAATAAGTAAATAATGCATGCATACCACTATATCTCATAACCAGAGTATGATAGAAAATAAAGTAAACAGGGCCAAAATACGAGCCTGCTAAAAAGTGTATGTAACCATAAACATGTAAGAAAAAAGTATTTGGACTAATGTTTAAAATCCATAGGAACACACCTCAGTATGCCTGGTATCACAAAGAACCGTTTGGTTCTGGTCTTCCTAGGACTCTGTCAAAAGGTTGATCATCTTCAAAAGACATGACACGTGCAGGAAAATATCATGCAGGGGTGAGTATAAAAATACTCAGTAGAACACCCTAGAACCACAAAACAATACAACAAAGGAAAGATATAGTCATCTCTACACCGGTATATGTCTACAACACATATAATAATAATATCTAGATATAATCAACCAATATAGATAATCTAGAGGTAAGTTACAACCAATGCATACCAACCATAGAAATTTAGGTCAAATATTCTACAAAGCACTTATCCAGGAGAACACACTCCTGAGTTTGATAACACAGATGACGTCCGTCTGAGAGGTATTGCTCATCGAGTCTCGCCATGAGAGAGATATGATGATAGATCTGAAGAGAAATATGATACAACATATGAGGATCATATCCAGGGCCATGGGTTGATATCAACAACTCAATCTAGTTTAAAATTCTAAGTAGAGGATCGATGTCTGCGTAGTGTTGGCCACATTGATACTGAGAACCCCACTTTGGGCATGGAGAAATTAATAAAGTATTCTACTCTAGGCCTCTCAGGGGATTCCAATGACTCTATCTAGAAATTCCTACTGAAGGGATCATATTCCTATGAGTTAGAAATGATTTGTGCCTACCTTCAAGGAAATGATAAAGGGAACAAACCCTAATGAATATTTTCCTATATAAAAAGGAAAAGAGAATAAATCCATGTAGAAAGGGGTACACAGTGTGTAGTAGGGTCACATGTCGTGTCCCTTGACCCCACTTACTTCCCTTGTACAATGGATCATGTCATTAAAAACTATGTCATGTAGAAGATGGGTACACGACATGTAGAAGGAGTCACACACCGTTTCCTTCCATCTAGGGTCTGCCTGTGTACTTTGGTCGTGTGCTAGTACACAGTTCCAACCTGTGTATGCCTACCCATGTACCAGTACATGAAGTAGACTGTGTAACTGGTTCAAGATATGTCACGTGGGGGAGTGCATGCCGTGTAGGAAACCCATGTACTCCACCCCATGTCTGTGCACTTCCCATGTATAGACTGAGTGGTCCAACGATGAACACATGCCATGTAGCCAAGACTACACACCGTGTTTTTTGGGTTTTCTAGAACTTGTCTTCTTCCTCCTGCTCGCCTTAGCCGATCTCCTGAGTTCTACTATGGTGCTTAGTTTACCTAGAAATTCAAGATCGAAGGTTTTCCGGTCACTCTAACACCAAATCAATAGGATTTAGGCCCTTTAATGGCTTGAAAAACATGATCATATGCATTCTTCTTCATTGTCAAAGAATGTAGATTCAAGACCCACCATCATTTGATCTACCGTTTTTTCCACTGTCACACCTTCATCGAGTCGTAACGATATTGGATCTCTAGTTTCAGATCATTCCACAAAGAATCGAAGGTGTAATGATCGATTATTAAATGTTTGGGGAACAATGAAAAATGTGTGCAAGAATGCCAGAAATCAGAGGAGAAAATGAACAAGGAATAATATTAAGGAATGAACCTCATCTATTGTTCATTCCAGCCTCCATCCATTACCATAAGAATGATAAAAGAATCAAACAATCAACGTTTAGGAACAAATCCCGATAAACTCCACAAATATCATCCCATCCCGCATATACAATCAACCGACAATATAATTTAATTTGGATTAGTCCACATTCATTTTAGGAATCAATAACGAGAAAGAAGAATCAAAATAATGAATCCTATCTAGATTTTGGATTGCTCACTGATGCATCTTTGTCACCACATCATCACCGTAGGTGAGATCCATCAAGATTAGCATTCTTTGATTGTTGATCCAATTTTTTGTCATCACCTGCACGAGAGGATTAACCATAGGTTTCTCCCAGTGTCTCTAGAGAATTATAGGGTTATGAGACTAACCATATATCTCTTCCATAAGGATTATTTAAAAGTAACCTTATCACTATGTTTCTATATTGAAGAAACAAGAATAAAATAAATTTTTATCAATTTATTTTATTCATTTAAAATGCCCACGATGACTTTCTACAACCGACCCATGAATACCAATATTACATTGTGCCTAGGTTAAATTCATTACTTCGAACACAATGGTGCCTTAATATTTCTAATTCGAGCTCCTGTTTAGAAGTTATTCAGCTTTTTCAGAAAAACTGCATGTGGGTGCTATTTAATATTTTAATATTTTTTAAATAATTGTTTCGGGCACACCAGGTCTTGGAATCACACACCGTCTTAGCACCTAGTCTTGAAATCAATCCATATAATATTTAAAAATAATATATAGAAAATTTTGGAAATTAAATTCTCCCCACCTTTGGTATTTACGTCCCTAAAAATATAAAACAAAGGATACTCAAAAAGATGTCAGTACTGAGCACAAATCTGAGCCTCCCACTCCCATGTTCTCTCCTAGAGATTCTCGTGCAACCTCCAGACATGAACTAAAGGAATCAAACACCCATAAATGTTCCTCTCATATCGATCCTCAATTTCCCCTGGGTACTCAGAAAAAGTTACTTCATCCTTGATGTCTAGATCGCCCTAGTCAATGACATGTGATGAGTCATGCACGTACCTCCTCATTGTAACATGTGGAAGATGTTGTGTACCCAGTCTAACTATGGGGGGTGGATCTAAGTGGTATTCCACCTCTCAAAAAATACATAGTATCTAAAAAGGGTCGATGGACCTTAGAGATAACTTTCCTCCCCAACCAAATCTATATAATCCACATCAAGGTGAAACCCTTAGAAAAACATGGTTTCATTCCTCGAACTCTGAAGGCCTTCATCACCTATCATCATAAGATTTATGATGGATTTGTGTGGTCCTCATCTGCTCTTAGATGATCTTCACCTTCTCAGTAGTAGCTCGGACCAACTCCGGGTCCATGATTGCTGACTCTCCTGGGTTAGTCTGGCGAAGTGGTGACCTATATGGTCTTTTGTAAAAAGCCAAAAATGGTGTCATACCAATGGTGGAATAGTATCTATTATTTTATAAAAACTCCACCAATGGTAGTTTATCCTCCCAACTATGGTTGAAGTCTAACATGAAAGATCATAGTATGTCCTTGATAACATGAATGGTTCACTCCTTCTGGATATCCATTTGTGGGTGAAACACTATGCTCAAGCATAACTGGGTCCCAAAAACCTCATGTAATCCCTTCTATAATCAGGATATAAATAGATCATAACAATCTAAAACAATCATCAATAAAAATCCAAGTATTCAAACTATGTCCTTCATGTAGAGGTGTTCCAAGCTCTCTAATGAACTCTGCTCTTAAATAGCTAGAAAGTGGGACGACTTGGTGAGTTGGTCAAAGATAACCCAAGATAGAATGGTGCCCCCTAGACATATGCGGTAAACCCATAACGAAGTCTATTGATATCTCATCACCCTTCCATTCCATCACCTCAAGGGGTTGAGCTAAACCTGCTGGAACCTGGTGCTCAGCCTTCACTTGCTGATAAGTAAGGAATCGAGAAACAAACTCCACAACTCTATTCTTCTTCCATGGATATCAAAACTAACATTGGAGGTCCTGTTAAATCTTCACCACACCAGGATGTACTTTCAAATGGTATGTATGAAAATACCTCAGAACCTCCTCCCACAACATCACTGGTACTACTGTGCATCCTCTAAAAATAATGACGCACTCCACACCTTTTTAATGTCTGTCAGGATCATGCCCTGTAGATATCTCAGCATACAGGGTCTCACAGTCATTATCCCTAATACACGCCTCCCTGACTCACTGTAATATTGGAGGGGTAACAACCATCGACTGGAGGTAAGATGCTTTATCTCTATTCACAAAGGATAACTACAATGAGACCAACTGATCTGACACCTCATTCAGCCACTGCGAACTAGATCTCCTACTGGGAGCATTTAACACCACGTTCCCCTTCTCAATAGTATAAAAAATATCAAATTCATAGTCTTGTAGGAACTCTAGCCATCTCCTCTATCTCATGTTCAGATCCTTTTGAGAGAAGATATACTTGAGACTCTTGTGATCAGAGTAGATGATAAACCACTCTCCCATTAGGTAGTGTGCCACATCTTCAAAATGAAGACTACCACTGCTAACTCAAGATCATGGGTTTCATATTTCTACTCATGTGGTCTCAACTGGTGAGAACCATAGTAAATCACCACTTTTTTCTACATCATGACACAACCAAGCTCAGTTCCTGATGCATCACAGAACACCATGTACTTGACACCCTCCTATAGAAATCTCAAGAACATCTTACCTCTATCACGTTCATAGGTGTATCCCATGCTAACCCTGCCTTGACCTTGGTTGGGTCCACTACCACTACATCCACTGAGATAACATGTCTTAGAAAGTGGACTACCTAAATCCAGAATTGGTACTTTGAGATCGTACCAAAATCTAGTCCTCTCAGAGATGTCTAGAACCATCATTAAGTGTCTCATGTGCTCCTCCTTGGACACAAGTACACAAGGATATTGTCGAAGAAAACTTGCACAAATTAGTATAAGTAAGGCTGAAAGATATGTTTTATGAGTACCATGAACACTGATGGGGAGTTCTTCATGACAAAGGGCATCACTAAGTACTCATAATGACCATAATGATATCTTAAGGCCATATTCAGTATATCCTCATCTCGTACTCGCACTTGGAAATAGCTTGATCTAAGTTAAACCTTTGAGAACCATCATGACCCTTTCAAAAAATAAAAAAGGTCATCAATTTTTAGCAGTGGATACTTGTTCTTCATGGTTACCTGGTTCAAGCACCTATTGTCCACACACAACCTCGAGCTCCCATCTACCTTTTGGAAATCAAAATTGGGGCTGCCCAGGGTGAAACACTGGGTCTCACGAAGCTCTTTCTCTATAAGTCCTCCAACTACACCCTCAACCTGTGAAGCTCTATGGGAGACATTTGATATACTTTTATAGATATAGATTCCATATTGGGGTGGAAATATATGAATAATTCTATCTCCTGGTCGGGAGGTAATCTAGGAACTCTTCAAGAAAGACATCCTCATACTCAGCCACCACTGCTGGAAGCTGGAATCTCATAACATCTACTGAACCAAGGTTCGGGCTATCCAACTGATGAGTAAGCAGTTTCACCCTCCTATGCATGAGTCAATCCTATGCTTCTCAAGTTTCATTTTCACCAAAAAAGGTAATCCTTTTTAAATCATTACTGACACACCGCACCATTTGCCTAAAATATTCAATATGGGCATGGAATGTAGATAACCAATCCATATCGTGAATGATGTCATAAGGAATCAATGATTCCACTAAGAGGTTCCAACAGAAACATTCACCTCCAAGAGTTAGGTCACAATGTCTCCATAAGTGTGCGATCACTAGGTCTTCTCCAGTAGGTTTCATAAAGCATAAGGGTCAAGTAAATAGTTCTACTAGAATCTCTAGGTCTCGAACAAGATATTTAGTGAGAAAGTAATGACTAACACCTATGTCTATTATTAATAAAGTTAAAGTATAAAATACAAATATCTTACCTCAAATCATTCCTAGATCCCATGGGACTGAATGTAGTTGACCCCTCCCCTGTCCTCCAACTCCCTGAGCCTGGAGTGGACCACTTAGGGGTGGTGGTGGTAACAATTTGAAACATCGACCACCTCCTGATGCTCTCCCAGCTCCCCTACCACATCCACTACCCTACAGATCTACG
Source organism: Viscum album (assembly GCA_963277665.1). Lineage (NCBI taxonomy): Eukaryota > Viridiplantae > Streptophyta > Magnoliopsida > Santalales > Viscaceae > Viscum > Viscum album. The sequence goes on from OY728119.1 coordinate 447,217,672, forward strand.
TACTCCTATATTTGTCTCTACCTTGGTGGTCTATCCACAGTCTCCCTATTAATAGTATGGTAGGTTGGATAATCTCGAGAGAAATGTACCCTTCCATCACATAAATAGAATCGCCTCTCTCTAGGCTGATTGTACACACCCTATGAGGCTCTAATTATAGATCCTATATCATGGGACCTCCTCTTGAAATTCCCCCCATGTCTATTTCCCTGAGACTAATGTCATCTCCCTACTATCAAACTCTCTACTTCTACTTGTCCACTGGTGACTATCATCAAGTGTATTTTCTCAACCAAGAATCTTTCATCCTTCAAATCCCTCTCAAGAACCCCTAGCATATATCGTAATGAATATAGGGATAACATTGGCTCATATGTCTCTACGGATACCTCACTAGAAGTCCAAAACCCTAAAATAATGATCTTCAAACATATCTATCAAGTACCTAAAAAGGTTGGTGAACCTCGATGAATAATCATCCCCTGCAATGATGCCCTAATATAGCTGAAGAAGCTTCTGTATACACACATTTCTCAGTGTACCTGGTGAGAACTCCACTTTTAAAAGGTGCTAGAACTCTATCAATTAATGATTCACCTTGTCGTGAGTCTGGATAGCCAAACTCCACCATTTCCATACTGATCTGTGTAGATGAATTACAATTAGGACCACCATCTGATCTGCTGGTTTTCTGAATTGATATAAAACTTGGGTCATCACCTCAAACCATTCCTTAGCCTATTGTGGGTTGGGATCACCTTAGAACATGATGGGTCTATGTCACTAAAACTCATGAAGCACACTCAGCCTGTGCTCTTCATCCACTGGTACTGTGGGTACTACGTACTACTCAAAAGGTGGCAGTATGGTCGGTGCACCACCTGGAGGTGACATTTGGAGAACTTGTCCCTATATAAAATCTTCATCACTGATGGGGTCATCCTCATGATCAATATGCTAAATCCTAGTTGGTAGGCATCATAAAGGCATACTATAAGAAAAAAAAGATGTACCACGACTAAAGAGTATATCTAGAGAGCTGACTCAAAAGGATATGGAAACCATAACCCATTTTTATATGATTCATGTACCATTATTTTCCCTACAACTAGTGTTTTCATGTACCAAGTTGAAAAGTAGAATATCAAAGTCATGGTGTATGGATACATTGTCCACCACACCAACACTAGAGTCCCTGGCTTAAAATCCAAACTTTAAACACTTAACACTGTTTACCCAAACCAATCTCATATGTTGTTGGTCTTAAGGTAAAACTAACCACCTCTGATACCACTATGTCATGACCCATCCCAGTAGGGCCCATGATACAACTCCCCAATCCCCGGTGACTAGAACTGAGTAGGAATATCACTAACATGGGAGGCATTTTCTATGTACCTGTATGTATGCACACATCTTCAAGACCAAAAAATAATGAAATGTAAAAATGAATAAGTAAAAAATGCATGCATACCACTATATCCCATAACCAGAGTAAGACAGAAAGTAAATTAAAGTAAACAAGACCAGAATACAAGCCCACCAAAAAGAGTCTTTAACCAAAAGTCCAACCTATAAGAAAAAGGTACTCTGACTACTGTCTAAAAGCTGCAGGAACACACCTTAGTCTATCCAGCCTCACAAAGCACCATCTAGTCCAGGTCCACCTAGGAATCCTTCAAATGGTCGATCATCGGTACAAGACACGACACATACGGGCAAAGCCCGTGCAAGGGTGAGTATAACAATACTCAGTAGGACACCTAGAAACCACAAAGCAATACAAAAAAAGATACAATTATCTCTACATAGGTATATGTCTACAACAAATATAACAAGAATATCTAGATATACTCAACCAGGACACAAATTCTATTGGTAAGTTTCAACCACTGCATACCAACCCAAGGAATTAATCTCAAATATTCCACAAAACACTCATCTAGGAGAACACACTCCTGAGTCTGATGGCACTGATGATGTTTGTCCGAGAGGTACTAATCATCGGGTCTCACCTTGGGATAGATACGATGATAGATCTTAAGAGAAATATGATACCACAGATGAGGATCATATTGAAGTCCATGGGGTGATACCAACAACTCAATTTGGATTAATCCACCAAGTATAGGATCAGCTCTCGCATAGTGTTGGTCATTTCGATACCAAGAACTCCACCTAGGGAACAAATAAATGAATAGAGGATCCTACTCTAGGCCTCTCAGGGGATTCCAAAAACTCTATCCAGGGAGCCCTTCTAAAGGGTTCATAGTCTTATGAGTAAGAAATTATTCACACTTACCTTCAGAGAAATGATAAAGGGAATGAACCCTAATGAAACTTGTCCAATATACAGAGTACAAGAGAATCAAGACATGTAGAAAGGGGTACACAACATGTATTAGGGTCACACACCGTGTCCCTTGACCCTGAGTAATACCTATGTAAAACATCATATGTCATTCCAAACTATTCCATGTATAATATGGGTAAATGACATGTAGAAGGAGTCACACATCGTGTCCTTCCATCTGGGGTATGCCCGTGTACTCTGGCCATATGCCAGTACATGGTGTTAACCCATGTATGCCTGTCTGTGTACTAGTACATGTGGTAGTTTGTGTTACCGGTTTAGTCCATGTCGTGTGGGGGGGTACACACCATGTACTCCACCTCATGTCTATGTACTTCCCATGTACACACCGAGTGGTCCAATTATGAACACACACTGTGTAGTCGGGACTACATGCTGTGTGTATTGGGTTTTCCAAAATCCATCTTATTCCTCCTGCTCACCTTGGCCGACCGCTCGGGTTATTCTTCGGTGCTCAGTTTTCCTCAAAACTCAATATCGAAGGTTTTTTGATCACTCTAACACATAATCCATAGGATTCAGGACTTCAAACGGATCAGACAGCGTGATTGTGGGAATTATTTATCATTTTAGAAGAACAAAAATTCAGCACCCACCATTGTTTGATCTACCACTGTTCCCACCATCACACCTTTATTGAGTTGTCTTGATGTCGGATCTATAATTTCAGATCATTGTTCCAAGAATCGAAGGTGCAGCGATCAATTATTAAAAGTTTGGGGGAAGAACGAAGAACACATGTCAAGAACACCAAAAATCATGGGATAAAAATGAACAAGGAACAATCCCATAGAATGAACATCATATTCTATTCATTCTAACCTCAATCCATTCCTATAATAATGATAAATGAATCAAGAAATAAATATCTATGAAAAAATCTCAATAAACCCCGCAAATATAATTCCATCCCACATATACAATCGATCCGCAAGATAATTTGTTCATGGATTTGTCCATGTTCATCATAGAAATAAATAACAGAAAATATAAATCAAAATAATGCATCCTACCTGTATTTTGGATCACTCACTGATGAGGATCGGTCGCCACGCCATCGCCATTGGCGATATCTGTTAAGATCGGTGTTCGTTGATCTTTGATCCAAGGTTATGTCTTCACCTTCTCAAGAAGATTCTCTAGAGGTTCATCCCAGCATCTCCAAAGAATTCCAAGGTTATGAGACTAACCATAGATCTATTCCAGAGGGATTATTTAAAAAAACTCTATCACTGCATCACTACGTCAATGAAATAAGAATAAAATAAAGTTTTATCAATTTATTTCATTCATTTAAAACACCCATGATGACTTTCCACAACCAACCCACACTGACCAATGTTAGGTCACACCTAGGGTAAAGTCACTACTTTGAACGCAATGGTGCCCTTAGATTTCTAATTCGGTCACCCTTTTAGAGGTTATTTTACTTTTTTAGGAAAACCTCTCATTCATGCTATTTAATATTTTAATATTTTTCAAACAATTTTTCCAAGAACATTAGGCCTTGAAATCGCATTTTGTCTTAGCAGCTAGTCTCGAAATCAATACATATAATATTTTAAAATAATACATGGAAAATCTAGGACATTACAAACTATAACTTTTGATGGATTCCTCTCTAGTGGCTCATGAATGAGGACATTGTGGGTTAAGGTTTATATACCATGTTTCACTAAGATATGAGGTTCCTAGGGTCGCACTAGTGCTTTTACCTATAAGGATTTCATGTGATGTGGTGCTAATTCATGATATGGTACTTCCTATCAACATACTATGGACTTTAATTTATTGTAAATTTGTAGATAGTGTTTCATGTGAGAAAATATTTCCTTTAAAATGTTTTATTAAAAATATTTTATTAAAAATGTGTTTTTAAAAATGTTTCTAATTTCTTTCTTAACATGCATGGTGATTTTTCTTCTAATTTTTTTTCATATAATCTTTCTTTGGGGTGGAATCCTATTAGGAATTAGATCACACCCAACATACACCCTTGGGTGTATGTAGACTTTATTATGTTTGACCATATTAAAGGAAAGATGTTTTGGGGTGGTGATGGTGTATTTGGTTACTAGTAGTCTTTTCTGGAAGGTGTTGGTGGAGGTGGGTTAAGGGAGATGGACCTCATATTTTATGGAGGTCTTTGAGTTGTGCAGTTGGTTCCCCTCCCTGTTTTGGTATTTTTGGATTTTGGTTAAAGTTGTAAAAAATTTATCTTGGAATTGTTGTATCTATTTTGATTATTGATATTGATCTTGGTGTAGTTTTTTATTGTTGATAATTACTCATGGTTTTTTATCATAGGTAAAATCTTTCTAAAAAGTGTATTGTTGATACCTAGAAGCTATTTACTAGCTAGTGGTAATCGGTAATGCCCTTTGGACCATTCCATGGGTTGGGTCGGGTGCTGGGTTGGATGACACCCTAAATTGGTTCGTGACATAACTCTTCACACATTATTAATATGTATAAATTGAATCTTTTTTACTTCATCATATTTTTCAATCAATCTTCCATGAGAATCCATCCTTATATTCTTTTATTTTTTTAATAATTTTACTATGTTCATATTGTTAATCATAATTATTAATAGATGGTTTGGTATAATCACAAGATTTCCCATTTAGTTCGTATATCATTTAGTTTCCCATTGGGAAAATCTCCACATTTTCTATGGTACCACTCATTAATATGATTCCTTCAATATTCAAACACCACTAAAACCAAAATTAATTAACATGAGTGATAAAAAATTGAAACCATAATAATATTACTATATGATTATAAATTCCCCCTAAAAATGTATTACTCTTATATATTATTTCATTAGATTTCATTTTAACCTAAATATCTCTCTATTCAATCTATATTTCTTTAGGTTGGGTTCATTCATATTCCTTAACATGATTCCTTAATGTAATAAATCATTTATAATGTATTACTAATATAATGTGATTAACCAAAGAATATACCCCCGAGAGTGCCTATCTAAGTGTTTAGTATTTGGCTCACTAATCATGCACTCGAGTGAAGAATGATTTGATACCAAATAAACTTTTTTAGGGTTATTATCTCTAGGCGAATCAGTTCCATATCCACATCCACTTACAAGTATCTTGAGAGGTGTACATTTTTAAAGAGAACCACATAGTCTATACTTTACCAAAACATTAAAATGTTTTCTTATAATTATAATTATCTATTAGACTTATCCCTGGGGTTCTCATTAAATTTATCTTATCCTTATCCCTAAAATATTCAACATCACATCAACTAACCTAAAAATATTTCTTTACCTTTGAAATTATTATCATCCTTTACTTAACCACCCTTAAATTATCCTCAAATAATATCCTAAAGTTATCTAAACCTAACTATGATACAAAATATGACACCTAAGAGATGTTTATGTCATATAAGTACATGAATTATAAAAAATATTATGTTACATACTTTCACACGATCTTTTACATTTGGAGTTTTAGAGAGTTTTGACAAAACATTAACTAATAAACTCATGTATTTTTTCACTAATGAACATTTTCCCACTATATAATATACTACTTAATCCATAAAAATTCTTAAACACATCCCAAAAATTATCCACACGTGATAATCTTCTAAAAACATCATACATATTTCTTTTCTAAATAAATAGGGGAAATGGAAACATAAGGGTGAGATCTGATGATCGATAAGAAATAATAAATGAAATTAGAACATAACATGGGTAAGACTTAGATCATAATATATGAATAAGAATATAATAACAATAATATAAGTACATGAGGTATAATATGATCATAAGTACATGATTCATAACTTGGAAATTTAGCTACAACATAAACATGAGATATTTATAAGCATATCCCCAAAGTTCATCATTAAGGTTTTGTAAAATAATATTACCAAGGTTGATCACCAAGTTATCATAAAACATTAACAAGGAATAATTATAACATATCATGAAAATATCATCTCTATAGATTAATTCTTTAACGAATTCATTAAATTGCTATCAGGGTTCACCCTTCATATTACCAAGGTTTTTCACTAAGGTATCATAAAACATTACCAAGGTATCAGGAACATGTAATCTCTATATATTAATTATTTATCCAATTAATTAGAGAACTATTAGGTTACACCCATCATATATCTAATATTATGTATGAAAAATAAGGAAATCACATATAATTCCATCAAAGTATAATTACCCCAAGAAGGAAATGGGTTGCACAATATTCCAAAACCTGATCATAAGTCATCTAGAGAAATAAAGTGGATGGAATCATAAGATAATATCATATGAATGAATGGAGGATGTTTTCATAGATAGAATATAAATTTTCAAGATCAGTGGGTAAACAAAGTTTTAATAAAAGTATAAAAAAATACACCTTTTCATTTTAAAATCATTATGAAGTGGGGTTATTTGAAAAAAAACATAGAAATGAAATTTTTGAAAGGGATGGATGTAATAGTTAAATTATATGTCCATATGTAATAAAAACATAAAAAATATATTTTAGAAATTATTTAACATTATTATAAAAAGATGAAGTTACAGGTCACTTTAAAAAGTTATTTTCAAGAAGTTAAAGTGAAAACTTCTAAAAAAGTTTGATTTAAAAAAAAGAACATTCAATATTGGTTACTTGGAAAGGTCATAATGATTTTCCCAAGTATATGTAGAGTAGAGTATAATATAGGAGATCATGGAATGAAATCCATCTTATTATTTTAAAAAAAATTATTGAAATCTGAAATCATAAAAAGAGTTATAAAACTTTATTTTGAAAAATGAGAATGGAAATATGAATTCCACGTGAGTTAAAAGATAATTGGGCTTCAAAATATAAAGGAAACAATTTATGGTATGGAAAATATAGACACGGAGGGGAAACCATCATTAAAGAGGATGTGAATTATTTTTAACAATTATATACTTTTTGAATAATAATTTTATCAAGGTAAAAAAACTGAATTAAAAAGGAATTATACCTAGAGTGTAAGTTAAATTACATTGAAATAAAGTCTTAGAGTATAAAAATACAATCATAGAAGAAAATAAGTTCACAAAGAGGCATTATAACTCAATAAATGGAGTTGAGTTAATAAAAATCCTTCAAATTTGGTATCTTTTGAATAAATATTAATTTGAAGAAAGGGGTGGATATGGATCTTAAAACCCCATAAATTTATTAAATATGTAAAAATACATTCAATATGAATTAATCATACCTTAATAAATATATCATGGTGCATAATAAGAAATATGTCTCAAGGAATTAAATTTGAGACAAAGAACCACTAACCTTAATTCCTTACTTCCATGAAAGTTATTCAATATCCTATATAAAAAAAATAAATGTCTTAATAAAATATTTTTATAAAAAATATCTATATCCTTTTATAAAATTCATTTATAATTATTCTATACATATATATTAGTTATTTATCTATTTTCAATATGATGTGTGTGTAATCTTTATCGTTTTGATCTATTTTTGTAATAGCAACGTTGTTCATTATTATTATCCAAAATTTTATCATTCCAATATTATCAAAGGTATTTTATTTTATGTTTTGATAGTTTTTTATAATTTAATAATCTCAATTCAAAGGTTTTTTAGTTATTATTTTTGATGATGAAGTTGGTGATGATCATATTTTAGAAATTTATAACGAATGAATGGTGTTGTATTAATTAATGAGTTAAATGTTTATATTATCATTATAGAACCATAAAAATAATTATTTACTAATTATTATCCAATATTATGTTTCTAAATCCATCATTTACATAATTTTATATAATTTTCATATAAGAGGTTAAATTGATCCAAAAAAACATGATATAATATTTGTGTAAGTTTGGATATGGCAGAGATTGTTTTTTTATAATATCATTATCACAAAAGTATAATTATATTATATAGATTTTATTAAGGTGATGAATCAAAATTGGGAACATTTATAAGAATAATTTAAATGAAAATGAATTTTTCACTTATAAATAAATTGATTTTCCTCTTGGTATTTTCATTTTAAGTGGTAAGTTTAACAATAATCCCATATTAATAATATTACTTATATAATTACTAATTTATATTCATAGAATATAAATAATGGCATGAATAAAATATCTATTTAATTAAACTATTTGTAGAACCATCCTTTTAAGGTGGTGAATAAAAACAAAATGTGTCATTCATGAAGCAGGTAGTTCACATGTATGAATGAACAACATTTTCATTTTTCGATTGAATGGGATGTTATAGATAATGGTTATACCATAAATATTATAAAATTTTAGTTTGTTTTTTATATTGATACCATTATATACATATGTTTATAATAGTTTTGTACGGGGATGGGTGAGAAGGATAAACAAAGGAATTTAAATGTTAAGTAATACTTACATTGAGAATTATCACTTGAATTATCCTTTGGAGATAGAGGATTTGAGGATTATTATTGATTATAGAGGTTTTAAAACGTGTAGAGAGGATCTAGAAGTAGTAAATTGGGTGTATTTTCATGGTAATTTGGAACTATATGTGTGTCTTGAAGTGGGTGGAAGTGTGATCCTTTTATAAGTGAAAAAAGGGACAAATAATTAGAAAATAATATTGGGTAAATGGTGAAAATATAAATGCATAAGATTTAGAAGAGTTAGGTGGGAAAATATTGGTGAGGCATTCAGCTATGACTTTAAAATCTATAAATGGTATTATAAAAGGTTTAAGTTTCCAATTTATTTCGTAAAATTCAAGCCATATTAGATTACCAATTTTAACACTTATTAATTTTGATTAAAATTTAACCATGGTAATTAATTTATTACTAAAAATATAAGATGACACTTATTACAAATTTTCAATATAATGAATCTTAATTTTTTACTTCATTTAATCTAATTCTATTTCTAAATATAATAAAAATAATTGTTATGTTAAAATATATAATGTGTTAAAAAACTATTTTTGATGAAATATGTCATTTTAATCATTAAGTGTTCTTAATATTATTTAACATTGATTACCAATTAAATTCTTATTAATTTATTTTTATATATGATTAAAAATAATATTTGACTATTTATTTTAAAATGGATAAATTTCATTTAAAAGCAAAAATATTTAGAAAAGTATCATTCCTTGAAAAAAATAGTAGTTTTATTGTGGTAACCAATATTTACCTTGGTAACTTAATTTTATGCCAAAAAATGAAATTAACCTCATGAATAAATTTAATCATGCTAAATAAAAATGTGTAAATAATTGTATCTAATTTAATTTGTAAAAATTAGTAGAAAATTAATTTTAATATAATCATTCATAATGTATAATAAAATTTTAGGAAAAATGTATCTTATGAGAATAAAATAAAGTTATTACATGCCTAGTAATAATTATTGGATGGATGGTTACTTATTTTATTGTATATATTATCCATACATTTCATTAAAATCATTAAATAACCATAATATAAAAAAATTCATAGCACACAAAGACTTATTTTTTAAAATATATGTTTATCAGTAAAATTATTTTCTTAGTTATTCAGATATACCAATTGAATGTTATTAATTCATTACCATCATTTTTATTTATATATACACTTTTCATAATTTTGTTACCTATATTTATACCTTCCAATTCTATGACTACATTTTAATGGTTATATAACGTTTTACAGTTCATTTTTGTTTAGTGTTACATGTAAAACAATATATTAAACACATTACATATTAAAGGGAAAAATTATATTTTAAAATATCATGGTTTTACATACCTAATTCACACTAGGTAAACAATATGCACCAAGACAGAAGACTTAATTACTTCCAAAACATAGGATTTATTATATATATATATATTATTGTATTAAAAAACATGAGTTTTATATCTATTTATTAATTTACATTATATATGTATGTATTATAATTTTTAATTATATTTTTAAAATTTATACTTTATATAATTTTCATATTTTAAAAATGATACGATATATACATACGATGTGTGTATTTTTTTGTAAAATATGAATATTATTGAACCATATTGTATGAATATGAATTAAAAATGGATAGATTACAATCATATGAAAAAAGAGTATGAGAATAAGGTTGAAGATTTTATCAAGTTTGTAACATAGTATGCACACGAATCTTATCAAATCATTTGTATCTATTTATATTGTTATTATTCAAGATGAATTTATACAAAGTAGTTGGAAGAATACTTAATATTTCATGGAATGGAATGAATTTACAAATTTTGGACTAAACATGGGGAAGAACTAAATATATTTATAGACTAGGATAAAACTATAGTTTATGGATCATAAGATATGATTACAATTGAAAATGGTAATGGAGATAATATTTCATTTTATGGACAATATGATGTGTTTACAAGTGTAGAAGATGATGGATATAACTCTATGGTTTATGGATCATCTGATATTATTACAAGTGTAAATGATAATGAATATAATATTAAGAAAATAATAATGTCATATGAGGATGAACTTCATGATTTTCCAAAGTGGTTTGAGAAGAGTTATGAAAAGATTCCATTATATGTTAGTTGTATTGAATATACAACATTTTTAACCATATTAAAACTCTATAATTTGAAAGCTATAAATGGATGAATGGAAACTAGAATTAAAAAAAACTTTATATTTTGAATGATATGTTTCTAGAAGATAATGAGATTCCTTATTAAACATATAATGTTAAACAAATGTTATGGCCAATGGGTATGGTTAATAGAAAAAGTTCATCCCTCTCAAAATTACTGTATATTTGTTTTTTTCATCGACCATGAGTCACTTTAAAATTCCTTAAGTGTGGTGTAAATAGATATAAGAAATATAAAACAAGTCCTTTAAATGTTATATGGTACATTGTAATCATTCCAAGGTTTAGATTCCTATATGTAAGTGAGGAGAATGAAAGAAAATTAACATGGAAAAAAGATACATGAATTCAAGATGGGAATCTTCATCACACAACACACTCTCCATGGTAGATTAGAATTGATCATGAGTATCCTAAATTTAAAAATGAGTTGAGAAAACTCCATATTTTTCTATCTATATATGCAATGAAATATTTTTTCATACAAATTATCACTCATAATGCATGACCAATTATGTTGGTAAATTATAACTTTCTTATATGGTTGTGTGGGAACCAAAAATACATTATTATTTTTTAACTTATATCTATACCAAAACAACCAATTAATGATAGTGATGTTTATTTGGTTCCATTGATTGAAGATCTAAAATTAATGTGGGGTTCAGGTGTTATGTTGTATAGTGATTATAAAAATAAATATTTCTTATTGAAAGCCATGTTATGCATGATGATAAATGAAATTCCTACAAATAATAATTTATGAGGATACTCTATTAAATTAATTTCAAGGTGTCCTATTTTTGAAGAACATACACACTCAATTAGGTTAAAACATTCATCAAAGACTGGGTTTCTAGGACATCACAAATTATTACCCTAAATACATAAATATAGATCCTAAATGACATAATTTGATGAGATTTTAAAATAAAGTTATACACTATCTCCACTAATAAATGATCAATATATTGATAAATTAAATGATATTGTTTCCATTTTTGGTAAACCTTTTTTGAAAACCCAAATTTTAAAAAAGAAATCTATTTTTCTTTAATTCCCATATTTGAAATATTTTTACATTATATATTTCCTTGGGGTCAAGCATATAGAAAAAAAATATGTGACAGTTTCATTAGAATGTTACTAAAAGAACATGAAAAAAAAGGTGGCATTAAGGCTTGGTTGGTCATTATTGGCATTGGTAAAAGGGAAGATTTAGTTCATGTGAATGGTGAAATGTGTAATTTTTTTCCTCTTGTATCTTATACTCTTTCCAAGAAAGAGAGATATTAGTTTTAAAACTTCTTGAGTGGTATAAAGGTTCTAAAGGTGTATTCATAAAATATCATAATATTGTTTTGATGAATATTTTGAAGTTAAAGGACCTAAAATCACATGGATATCATGTTGTTTGCAAGATATAATGCATGTAACTTTAAATTTCATTCTACCCAATAAAGTTCAACAAACATTATCCAATAGTTACTTATTTTAAAGTTATATACATTAAAGTTATATAATTATTGAAGTTTACAGTCATTAAAAATGATTTAATTTTCATATTAAGTGAATTAGTAAAGTTATTCCCCAACATGTACTTGTCATGAAGTGTGGAAAAAATTATTTCTAAGTTTAAATATAATAGTAGTGGTAACCCTAGGTTGTCTACAGAGATGTGTGCTCTAAAATATTTTGTAACTTCTTTTTTAGAGAAAGGGTGTATATTTTTTAAATGGTTTTTGTTTTTAAAATATAATAGACAAATCAAATAGTTATTTCAAAAACAATTAATTAGGATATAATGATTAAGTTAGGTTTGACTTAACAAATTTCAATATTATCCCATTTTACAAGTAATAAGTTCTTCTTCTACTAAGTTGATAAGAGATAGAATTCACAATATCATCCACTCTCTCCCTTGAATAAATGGAAATGTTTAAAATATTTCTAATTGAGATCTCAAACCTATGTTTTTAAATGATTTATTGGACCCCCCCAAGTTGACTTATTAAATTCCCAATTTGGTCTTTTTATTCTTAAATATCCAAGAGTACCCACTGCAACTTCCACACATGCTGATGATTTTCAATCACTTAACCACTCAAATTTATCATGTTCCATCATATAAAAACTAGGACTCAGTGGAAGGAGATAAAGATAATTGAAAAATGTGGTAATCAATAGATATAATTCAAAACCAAATATAACCATACTTGATTATAAACACTATTATTTGAATATTGAAACTAGTTTAACAAAAGAGAGAAAGAATTTATTCCATTAAACACAAAAACTAAAGAACTAAAAAATGTTTAACCCTTCCCTTCCCTAATCAATCAGATTATACCACTCCATGTGAATGGTAGAATAAGTTAAAAGGGATGGAGAAAGCATTTGAAAATAAAACTATAAAAAATTATAAAATTAAAGTAACATCGGAGAAACATCCAAAATTTCACACAAGACAACCCATGATCCATGGAATCCTTATTTTATTAAAGAGTTGTGGAATGATTCCAATTCATCTAGTCAAACCCCCAAGATCTTTTTTTTAAATTTTTTAATCATTTCAATTTTATCTTAATTTAAATCTTCATTAGTTTTGATATTTTATTCCAAAAAATTAACAAACTTTTTAATTTAGTGTTGACTGAAATATTTTTCATCTTTAGATTCATATAGAAACCTCCTATTGATCATATGAATGCTGACATAGAACCCAAGGTTTTGTCTTGAAGTGAAGATGAATATTCCTGATATATTCTCATGACTTTTCATAAAATGATTTTTGTGGAAGTCTTGAATCGACTGTGGCATTCAATATAAAGGATTATCTATGATGATCAAGTCAATAGATCAACTGTATTATCGAAAAGTAACCACATTGAATAAAAGTGACCACATGGTAGGTTCATCGTGTAGTCGATTGATCCAAAGTGTAGTCGATTGGATCAAAATATAGTTAATTAGATTAACGTATAGTCGGTTGGATCAATGTGAAGTCAATTCAATCAGTGTGTGGTCAATCTAGGACCCTGTAGAATTCCCAGTCATGTTTGATATAATAATGAAAAAATAATTTGGTTCTATTCTTGCAGTTGATCTTTATATGATTAGTAAACTGTCTTGTGATTCATTATGATGAATGATTGATTGAGTGCCTCATGATTGATTACCTTCCATAGTTCCATAATTTCCATATTAATATAGAATCTATTTGATATCTTTAAATTAAACACATCCCCCTAAAATATTCATCTAAAAATTCATGATTAAGTCCAGTGTTTATTCAAATAATTACAAGGATCAAATAAAACAATTCAAAACCAAGTTTTAATCCATTTTCATAATTCAATAAAAAAAATGATCCTATATGATAAATAGGTAAAAATTACATAGTAAATAATTAAATGGTGGGATTAAAATTATGAAAATACTCAATGAAATATATGAAATTATTGGATCTATCAATTCCCCCACACATCAACTTTGAAATTAGGAAAATTAAATTTCAAATATATTACCAAATAAAAATTAAAATACCTAGCCAATGTGAGTCACTTTTTCAAAATCATGTTTCTCAAGATAATCATGCCTCTCTAATGTACTTGATTCTATTTTCTCCCTTAATTACATTCAATTAATTATAACTTATTTAATCCCCACATGTGCACTTATACCTACCTTCCTGGAAATATTTCACTTATCACTCAGGTATGATTTTCAAGCATAGTTTTTCTCATTCCAAGTGTATACAAGTTTCACCATAAGCTTGGTGAATTTATTCATCACTATCTAATTATTCAATTATTTTTTCATATCAAGGGGGATTAATCAAGGTTTTTTATGGATTAAGGTTTGGTATGATTTTAATGTTAAATATTTTAGCCGAATTAAGAGGATCAAATCTAAAATGAAGCAAAATGAATGATTTATAGTTTCCACCAAGAATGGATTCCCCTTGATATCGTCTTCCAATAACCCAACTTCAGTTTTTTAATTATCCATGGTAAACCCACACATTTTATTAATTTAACTATAAAAAACATTCTTCTCTCTATTTCCTTCATCAGGTTTCACAATTTTTTTCTTGTATTTAAAGAATAAAGGGATTTTGGAATTTATTCTTTAGTAGAAATGTGATATGTATTAGCAAAAGTTAGGAATTGGTTACCTTACTTATTATGTGTTCCAAATTCTTTCTTCCAATCAACTTTAACAATCCCTTTAAAACAAATTCTCTTAGTCAAACATCATATATTCTAGAATCTCCAAACTAATTGTGGCTCCTAAACAACACCATTTATCCAAAAAACTCTTTATCAACTTCACATGATATCTACCATTAGATTACATCAGTAGAATAAATGTTTTTCTATATTTCCATCCTTTTTAGAAGAATCATTTAAAAAAATTAAGATATGGAATTTTTTTAGTATTTTTTTAGGGAAGGGGGGTTTCTTATTTCAAAAATATAGAAAACGTTCATGGATAGACTTGGATTAAATAAATAATATTTTCCCAGTCATTTCAGCATGATTTTTCTCCCAAAATAGTAGTAAAAAAGTTTCAATAAATTATTCTTTAAATTAAAATATATTCTTCTAAATAAATTTCTCCAACTCTTTTTCATTCATTCTTCAAAATTGAATTTAGTTTAGATCATTAAAAATATTATATTGAAAGGTAGATAGAGATATAATTATTATAATACGGCGACATAAAAATTCATTCATGTATATTAAGGGATATAAAGATTAAATTACATGGTAGGTTTGAAAATAGGGTTCATTGAAAAATGATCTGAAATTCAAAATAAGGCATTAATCATTTAAGCAAAAGTTCCTTGAATGCTCCAAGGTTTAGACTATATTGCTCAAAAAGTTTAGTTTATTTATTCATGTCTTGGTTCTCTCAAGAAAAAGGGAATTGTAAATAAGTTTTCACATTTGGTTTAAAAGAATCCTGCATAAGTGATAAAGAATAAATATAGTATTCCATGGAATTATATTAAAAAATTAGTTGTATTTTCATGAATTTTACTCACTTAGAATTTGAAAGAAATATCATGTTAACATTCTACTAGGGTGTGTTGATGGTTAAAATCAGTTTCTCAATGTTATATTGGATTCTATGTTTGAAATTTTATTCTAGTTGAGCTCATAGGTTTCAAAATTGTACTAAAACAGAAAATAAACAATAAAAAAATCTTGAAAAAGATACAAAATTTTGAAAATTCATAAACTAAATTTACTAAACTACAAGTTCTCCACTGTAAAATTAAATTATTTATTTTTCTCAATGAATTAAAACATATTTAATATGTAATTATATTTTATGTTGAATCAAAACAACATATAAAAGATAAGTAATGGTATAACCTAATGGTATTTAGTGATAAATAGAATAGAGGAGTGTGATATCCTCCACTGGCGCTTGTGGAAATTTTCCATAGAATTTCTTCATCCTGTTTCCATTAATTGAATAGATTGTACTCTAATTTTTTCATAATCTATACAACACTAAAAGGATATACATGAGTATACTTAAATGGACTTTCCCATCTAGAAACTTTTTTATCCAAAATCAGCTTGAGTCTTGAGTTATATAACAATACCGCATCTTTATTGAAGTCATTTGGTTAAATTATCTTTTCATGAAAACACATTTACCTTTATTTATAAATCTTAAAAATTTAAAAATATCATCTTCTAATTTCCTTTAATTTTTATAGCTATAATTTTCTCACTTTTCTAGCTCTATCTAAGTCTAGAGTAATCTCTCTTATAAATTTTTATGCCTTATGTTCCAATTCTAGAGGCATGTGATAGATTTTACCATAAATCATCATTAAAGGTCTAATTTCTATGGGGTTTTTTAGGTTTTACTATAATAAAATAACATTAATTTGAAACTTTGGTTCTAATACTTATGTTTTGTGTTTATAGTCTTCACTAAAAATCCCTTGATCTGCAATACTTTTTTTTGGATATTATTTTATGCAAGATAGAATGTTTAAGTTTTACAATACACTCCATATTTTTTTAGTAATTCCTCTAGTATCCTATTGTTAAAATGAGATCTTGATCATTGATGATGGATCTGGGTACTCAAAACCTAAAAATGTTATAAGATATAAAAAATAATAACAAATATTATCATCAACAGTTTTAGTGGATTTGGATTCCAACTATTTCAAAACATAATCCACTGTAATAAATATATAATAATTTCCAAATGATATGGGAATTAACCTTAAAAAATATATTCCCCAGATTCTAAAAAATCCCAAAAAACTATGTGTATTTTTGGTCATTTCTTATATCATTAAAATATTTCTATAAAAATTAAAATTTTCATGTCTTTTTAAAAAATTGTTTACATATTTAAAATAGTGTCCAATATATTCTAGATTCTTAAACATTATTTTTTGTACATTGAAGTATAAAGTGGCCTCTATAAGCTAGAGTGTGACCAAACTCAAAAATATAATAAATTTCACTCTCATTAAAACATATTATTATTACTTGATAAATAAAAACTTTATAAAGAAATAGATCTTCCCTAATATAAAATTAGAATTCATATTTTAGTCTTTGAATTTGTTGGGGATTTAAGTGGGTTAGGACTTGAGAAGTTTCCAAATAGTTTACCATATTATTATACCATGGCACTTCACCTTTAACCAAGTTGTGAAAATAATCTAGAATGAGGTTTGGTACTAGTTTATAGGCTAGAATCTCCACTTTTTCTATGTTTGGAGGTCTAATCGTGTAATCAACCACTTGGTCACCATATCCCTTCTTATCTTTGATTTCAATATTGAACTCCCGATGTAGTATCATCTATCTCATAAGGTGAGAAAAAAATTACATTATCTCTAAGAAAGCATGATCTGAATCTATACAAAGAAAAAACTATTATAATAAATTCATTTTTTGCAGTTATTTACTTGAATTAGGTATCATCTAAGGTTCTTAATCCATAGTAAATTATTTTTTTCTTCCCTCAATTCATTGAGAAGTATTTCTCCAACTGTTTGTTGGAAGCATAAAAAAAGTATCTCTAATTGTTGTTCCCTATTTGATGGTTATATCACTGGTGGGGTTATCAATGTCCCATTTAACTTATCGAAGGTTTCCATACACTCATCATTACAATAAAAATTATTATCTTTCAAATAAAATAAATATATATTGATATAAATACTACTGATATTCTTGATAAGCCTCTTATAAAATCCAATATTTCCTAAAAAACATCTACCAAATTTCACACAAGTTGGATAAGGGAAATAATTTATCACATAAAATGTTAATCTATCTACTTCAATGAATTTTAATAAAATTGTATGCCTAAGGATAATTCCTCTCTCTACTATAAAATTAAATTTTCCAAAATTCAAAACAATATTCTTTTCAATGAAATTTTTCAAAAACGTTTTCAATTTTTCAAACAATGGTCAAAATGATTTCTAAAAAACTAAAATCATAAAATAATACCTCCAATAAATCCTCAATATTATTATAAAATAAACATACCATACACCTCTGAAATGTACCTATATCATTAAATAATCCAAAATAAATTCTCTTATATGAAAAGTTTCTAAAAGGATATGTAAATGTGATATTATCTTAGTCCTCTATAGTAATGGGTACCTGAAAATATCTTTAAAGTCCATCAAAAAATAAATAATGAGTTCTCCATATCTATTTATATAATATATATTAAATAAAGGGGATAGTGAAATGATCTTTTTTATGACCTTATTTAACTTTCTATAGTCTAAACATACTCTCCAACTATTCTAAATTCTCACAGAGATTAATTAATTTTTTCATCCATCAAAATAGTTAGGATGATTTTCATGGTAACTATATGGATGGGGAAAAACCCATTATGAATCTGAAATGGGATAGATTATCCCTACTTATAAGGAATTCTCTATCTCCTTCTTCACTACCTCTATAAGGTGGGATTCAACCTCCTTTGTGGGTTCTTGATAGGTTTGGAATCCCTATCAAGTATAATTCAATAAGAGCGGATTATTGGATTTATACTTGAAATATATCATAATATCCATCATATTTATTGTATATTCTTTCAAAAATGTTCAATAAATGTTTTTTCATAACTTATAGATAGTTTATTGTCAATTATCACCCATTAATTTTCCCTTTCCATGGGGTATACATATTTTAAATCAATAGGAATTGGTTTCAATTCCATATTTGGTGGTTGTTTAAGAAATGAAAATAAATTGAAGTTACCCATTCCTAAATATTGAACATCCCACACACAAGAAAACATATCAAATTTTTATTCATGAAATAAACTATTACATTCATAAAAAACTCTAAAGTTACCACTTCTTTTAATGAAGAAATACAATTCCTATAATTCTAGATAGCTTCAAATTCTATAAGCATTTCAATAAAAAAATGGTTTCTTAATGCTAAAAATTCATGTAATATACCTGAATATTTTAAGGGTTATACCTTTTCAATGTGGGATAAAATATGGGGTGAGTGATCATCTAATGGGTACATTATGGAGTCAAAAATATTAAAGTGGATAACATTGTCTCCAAAATCCATGGTTACATTTTTCTATTATAGACATTAATGATGGCCATATAAATATTTAAGACATTTATTTATATATTGATAATTGATTGGTCTGGTGCTCTATATTCCTCCATGTTAATCACTTAGAGGTCTTCTAGAAATACCTTGCCTTGAAATCCAACTAACACATATTCCAAAACTCATTTTGGAGAAATAGAGGATATTTTTTCAAGTTGTATCACCACTCTTATAGGATTAAAATTTCCCATCTATAAATAAGTAAACACTAATTAAGGTACTACACTAATAGAAGTCCCAAGAACTTATAATGCATTAGAGAAAGTTAAATATCCAATGGTTAAGGGAATAGAAAATGTTTATGGATGTTTACATTTAGTGGGTATGTTGGGTGTGATCAAGGTAGAGAAACTTCTTTCGATGTTGATCCTCTCATTCCCTTGAAAAATCTTATTCTTGGTAAAATTTTCATTATAAAATTTGTATATATGGGATTATAATTAAGTGATTGAATAAGGGTAATATCATTCACAACTTTATGGAAGGTTTTGAGAATTTATTTTCAAAATGATTCCTCCAGAACATTCTTTGATTTTATCATTATTGATAGGAATGGTAGGGTAGAGTCTTACTTCTCTATTTTTCATCTATATAAAGTTATTTATTTTCTATTTTTCCATGGTCCATTATTCTCCTATTCCTCTTCATTTTCTTCATCATAAATATAGATTTCAAAATTCGACGTAATATTTTTCAAATTCTCAGCTTCATTCCCCTCCAATTCTGGTTTTCTCAATTCAGGTTCAGATGTGGATGGTGGTGGGAGATATTTCCCACTTCATGTTTATATCATACTGACATTCTCTATTGGGTAAGGAACTGTTTGGTATTAAATCTTATAATGTTTTTTGGACAATGTTTTTATCATCTCTCTTAATTATTTGATTTCATTTATAAGATCATCCATCTTAGAAACTTTTTGTTCATGCGTAATAGGTTATGAACTAGTGAAGGGTTTTTTATATGGTCTCTTTTACTAAAAAGGGGATGGATGATAGATTAATTGGTTATATAACTTCTTGTATTATTGTTTGAAGGGTGGTGTGTGTTTTTATGGTTGGTTTGTCTACTAAAATAGGGGTCGGTTTGGGTACTGATTTGGATGGGGTGTTCTGTTTTTCTCTTATTGATTTATAAATCCATAATAAACTTATGGATTTCTATTACATCCTTGGTTTTTTTTTGAACTGACATGGATTAAAATTCTATAAAAAACATTCCATTCCATACACTTTAGCACATTGTTTAGTTAAATGGTTAGGAGATGAGCATAAACCATATACTTTAGTATGTTCTTGTTGTTTACTTATCTATTCCAAAGAAACCTTTCTTACCAAACTAGTTATCTCTTAGAGTTGAGAATCTATTAAGGGTGATGAATTAGAAGTTCTTACCTCATGTATACCTCTTTTATTATTACCTCATGTGAAAAATCACTATGAGTTCTATGAAATATTCTCAATTAGGGCCTTGGATTTTTCTATTGACTTTTCTATCAAATTTTCTCTATATAAGGCATCTAATATGTTTTTGTTATTGTCTAGTAATCCTTCTTAAAATAAAATAAGGAAGTTATGTGCCTCTATTTCTTGATATGTGTAATAGAAACATAGATTTTTGAATCTCTCTTAATACTCATAAAGAGTTTCTCCTGAAGAATTTATAATGGAGTACAACTCCATTATAATTATTATTCTTCTAGTGGTTAGGAGATATCACTAACGGATACATATGTGTAGGCTATCCCAGTCTTGGATCTCTCCTAGTTGTAATATTTATAACCACTCCTTGGATTCTCCTTCAAGTGAGAAGGGGAAAAACCTCTACTTGACTTCCTCCTCAACTATTCCCCTCAACTTCAAGGTAGAGCAGACATGGGTGAACCCCTTAAAAAATCTAATTAGATCTTCATATACTAAGAAATAGAATTTAAGAAATGAATAAATTAGTCTATTCATAAGTTCAAATTCATTTTCACGATCAATAATTGAAATTATATTTTTTTGGTTGATGAAATGGGGTGCACAAAGATCTCTCATTGTATGGTTGGGATTTCCAACCATGGTGACAGACTTTATGTGAACACTAGATGTTTTTTTTCCTGAGTTTGTGAGAGAAATTTCTTTAAAATCATAATGTATATTAATATTCCTAACTACTACTAAAAATTTATTTCAATTTGAGGATAAAAATTAAATAATTGGTTATTCGAACAGTGGTTGATATAGTTTTAAGGGATAGACTTGGAACTACCTCCCAGTAAAAGACATTAAGTTTTGACAAGTACATGTCATAGGGTGCGGAAAAAACAACAATTTCTTATGTTAAATTTAGTATTAGTGGTCACCCAAGGTTTTATTTAGATAATATTACTCTAAAATATATTTTCACTTATTGGTTATAAAAGTGTGATTACATTAGAAATGGTTTTTTAAGTAAAGAGAGAAGTCAAATAGTGATTTGAGAAACAATTGATTAAAATATAGTGATTAGGTCATGGTTGTCTTAACCTATTGTAATGTTATATTAGTTTCCAATTTATCCACTCTTCCTCTTCTAAGCTCGTAATAGAGAGAAATCCAAATTACTTCCTCTCTCTCCCTTAACATAATAGTGATAATGATAATATCTCTAACTATGATCTTGGCTTGGTATACCCTTATTCCTTTTTTTATAAGTATTTTAGTGGACTATCATAATTAAATTAGGAAATTTATAATTAGGTTTTGTTATTCCTAAATAGCCAAGAGTTTCCACTAGCACTTCCACAAATTATAAAGATTTCCAAGTACTTCACCACTTGTTTATAGCCTATTACATCATATATACACTAGAACTATGTGAAGGGGGATGAAAATTATTTACCAAGGTGTTAATAAGCAAATAGAATTAAAAACCAAATACAATAAAACTTGATAATAAAAATTTCTAATTGAATATTGAAACTAGTTTAACAGAAGATTGAAAGAATTTATTCCAATAAGTAAATAATATCTAGCATTAAAAAGTTTTTCCTTCCCTTCCCCAATCACTAAGAGTCTACCCTTTCATGTAAAGTATAGAAAAAGTAATAATGGAATAAGAAATCATTTGAATAAAAAATTATAAAGAAAGAATAAAATAAAATTAGTAGTAGAAAAATATATAGCAGTTTACAAGAGACATTCCATATTCCATTCATTTATTATAGCCTCTTTCTTATCTTAAAGAGCCATGACCTCCTCCCCTTCCAGATAGTTAAAACTAAGAGATCTTTCCTTTTTAAAATATTTTATTTTATTTCTTATTTATCCCTATAGAAATCATCCTTAGTCATAATATGGTATTCAAAAAAGTTTGAATCCTTCCTTATATAGTGCTGGCTGAAATATTTATCATTTTTAGATTCATGTGGTGGACTCCTATTGATCTCGTGTATACTAACATGGTTCCCAATGATTTGGGTTTAAGTGAATATGAATCTTCCCAAAGCCTTCCCATGACCATTCATAAATCGATTTTTGGAAAAGTCTTGAATCAACTGTGATGTTCAACTTAATGGATCAAACGTGAGGTTTGAGTTAATAGATCATCCATATGATAAACAAGTGAGTATATGGGAGACAAGTGATTTCATGGAATGTTCAACATGTGGTTGATTGGATAACCATGCTTTCAATCCAGGAATTTGTAGAATTCCAAATCACAGTTGATCTAGTAAATGAACAGTCAATCAATTCTCTTCTTACAACCATCTTCACATAGTCAGTTGACTATATTATAGTTTATTATGATGCACAATTGATTGAGTACCTCATGATCAACTATCTATATCAATTTCAAAATTCCTAGATTAGCATAGAACTTATTTTATTATTTTATATTAAAATGATCCACCAAAAAATCCTCAAAATATTCCTGATTATGTGTAGAATTTATTCAAATAATTTCAAAAATCAAATAAAATAATTAAAAATCGAGTTTTTATCCATTTTTATATTTCAATTCAAAATATCCTATATTCTATATATGTGAAAATTAACTAGTAAATAATAAAATTATGGGATTAACATCATTAATATACTTGATAAAATATATGAAAGTATTGGATCTATCATTTTCACCATCATTATTCAATATAATGGTTCACTTGGTTAGAGAGATCTGTATATGTAGTTTGGTACTAATATATGAATGTAATATATTGAGTGATATATGAAGATTTTGAAATGGTACCTCAAAAATAGAATTTGATCATAAGGTTTTATTATATAGATATGTATTATTGAAGAATCTATAGAATTATATAAAAAATACCTATCTGATGTGGATAAAATTGTTCTCCTAAAAACTCATCATAGTAGGTTCATTGTGAGTGAATAAATTTATAGAAGATATACTTTTGCAATTACTATTACATAGTGGAAACTAGATCAATTTTACATTTTATATAATAGTATAGAGGTTTATCCATATATTGAAACCCACAAATTAACTCTTAATCATTTAAATACATCAATAGATAAAAATTGGATATTCAATACATTTGATCAATAGTTTATAATATGGTTTTGATATCATAATTTTTATGAGTCATCTATAAATTTTAATTTCGACTTCGATGGCTAGCCAAAGGATCAAGTGTAGATGCGTTATCTTATAATGGTTATGTAATTGATGTTTATTTATTCTATACAAAGAAACATGATAAATGTAGAATAATGAAAAATAGTGGAGTTACTATTGTGTTCAAAGAGATTCATGTATCTAGTACCAAGGATAGAAATCAAATTTACATGAATATTTCAAACTTTAGTGTCCTTAAAAAATAAGTGTTATTTTTTATATGAAATTCCAAGGGTGGATTTTTCATTGAAAATGGGTTGATGACCAAAGTTTAGTTAAAATTGATGAATTGGGATTTGTAAAATTGAAATTTAGTAAGGAAGGTTTCATGGAAGAACCATTGATAATGTAATTACGGTTTGTACATGTATTTTATCTCCCAAATACCATAAATAAAAATTGGGCAATTTTTATATTGTTGAATAAAACAATTTCATCGTAAAATTAAAATTCTTTTAAGGATTATCCCTTTCATTGGTATATTTAAATAATTTTATGGTTTTCCCAATATTAACGGTTTCTTCTATGTTATAGGATACCACAAAAAGTGGATTTGGATACTTGATATATGGGAAAAATCCCTTCAACCTTTAAATAAATAAAAATAGTTCAATGAGTAGGTTAATGTTTTTTAATATAAAAATAATATGTGTTCGATACTATATTAACATAATCTAAAATAAATGTTTAAAAAATTCTATAAATATGTATTTTCCATACGGTGATGCTACCAATATTGAGGAAAAATATATTAAAAATGTTGAAATTGAAGAAATTTTTGAAAGTGAATAACATATAGTTGAAAAAGTAGAAGCGTCATGGCATGAAAATATTAACAAAAATTATTAAGGTGAGAAGTAGAGGCCCAAAATTTGAGGTTTTATAGAATGAACATAGCTAAACTATTGACCTAAACAAGACCATTGTCATTAGTTACATTGGGGTCACTTTTAAAATGCATGTGTAGATCGATTTAGATATGTGGCATAATATTGTGTCTGAACTAAGGAAAATAATTTAGGAAGACATTAGGGTGACACTATGATATAATTTCTCTATTTTACCAAAAACTAAAATAATGAAACACTGATTTACTCTTCATTAACCCTTTTAGGGTATATTTATATTAGATTATTATTGAATTAAATTCATATTAATGATCATTGAAAAGTATCATAGAGCATTTCAGACACTTCTTATGAAGCATGATCCCATGGATGTTGAAGGGAAAGAAAACCCACGCCCACTAGCTATATATTCACACATGATAAACCATGAAATGTGGAATTCTTTCATTTTTCATCACAATGAGGAATAATTTTAGGTATATTGTAATTGGTAGTATTTTATTAGACATTATGTGTATTAATAACTTTGATTCATAACTGTTAATTTACAAAATATTAACAATGTATAGAAAATATGTAGCATACATTGAAATCCACATACGAGTGACGTAGGGAAAAGATAGAGTACGCTTCACATGAAAAAAATTCTATGTATTCTAAAACTATAGTAAAAAAATTATGTGATATAATACAACAACAAAATTATGCTATATTTATTATATTTAGATTGATGAATTTGTATCTAAAGACACTTTTATTACACATCATGTGTTATGGAAGGAGGCTTGTGTAAATAAAAAGGGACAAATAATATATGAAAAAACAAAAAAAATTTGATAATCATGTGTAAGTATGATATAATACAATTTTTTTCTTTAAATAAATATTACATATTAATGACTGCTTATTTTTCATATATGTTTTATCTAATTTAGACATAAGAATATTTATTGGATGTAACTAATGAGTGAATCATTTTGGTGGATTTGAACTATTCGAAAGAATATGTCCACATTAGAGGTAAAATTTTTAGAGTGTCACCTCGATCATATTTTGAGAATGAAAAGACACATGGTGATGAATATAAGAATATTGATGACATACATGCACAAATAGTCTATTTAAGAGAAGAAGCTACTTGATAGTATGGTTGATAAAATAGTTTATGTGAAAGGATCAATGAGATGTAACAACACGCTAAAAACCACTACATAAAGAGACACCACCATCTTTTAGGCATGTTATTCCATCAAAATACCTATTTACCTAAGGTAATCAATTTTTTCATAATAGTTTCTGTTAAATTTCAATAAAAAAATTATTGATATCTTTCATATACTAAACATTTTAAGGGCGAAATTGATTTTGATTTATATCAATAAACACACACCAATAACCTTTTAAAAGGGGTATAATTCAAAATATACAATGAGATATTCTACATAAAAAACAACTTCCAAAATATTATGTGAAATTAGAGATTAATGTAGCTCATGAGCCAAATATTGAGCTACTTATTCCCCTTGATTATTTTTATATGTTTGAACTTTCTATTTGAACCTTCATGGCATGATAGTTAAATCTTATAATGATATATAATTATAATGAATCATTTCCTTTAAAATTTATTTGTTATATAAATCCTATAAAAACTGATGAAAAAGGTTATAAAATGAGGAATGTTGTTGGAGATTGAAAAATAAAAGGGGAAATGAAATGTCAAATCTAATTAATCAACATAATCTACCAATAATTAAAAAATATCATCCAAGAGTACCTTTTCCCCACTAATTTAAATGTCAAATTTACTAACATTACATGTTCTTGTAGATACAATGTTCAAAGATCAAAATTCAGACTTTATTAAATGTAAAGAAAAAATGTATGGAGAGTCCATTCAATACATGATTATTCCTAAGAATGTACATGAAATTCCCAAGAATGAATGTCTTAGAGCCTCAATTTTGAATTTATACATGAGGTATATTTTCATAATATTTTTTTCTAATAGTTGATGTACTATATTAATTATAGTTAAATATTATTCATATTGTCTACAAATGTATATATCGATAATAAGTAAAGGGAAAACCTTAAAATGAAAAATTTAGACTCATTAGTCTTCATGTTACTTCTATATAAAACATTTTAGTGGAATAAAATGAAATTTTTGTAAAATATAAACAAGTATCATCATCATTCTAAAAGAAACTAATTGATGAAAAAATCTTCTTAATAACTACAATATTAGGATAAAACTCTATAATCTATTTTTTCATTACTTATTCCTTACTATTTTCTAGAAATCATGGGATGCTCATTATAATAAATTTGGAAACTAAAAATATTTATTTGATTAAAAGTAAGTATTCCAAACAAACCGACCATACATGATGTGATTTATCAATTTGTAATACACTACATTCAACATTTTACAAATAAACATCAAATTATACATTTTATATTTTATTTTAATTATAATTTTATTATGATAGGGTGGTGTTTAAATACCATCAAAATAATGGTTTTAGGATGAAAAATGAGCACAATAAGCATATGGATTTATATAAATAGATAATTATTATAGTATATATAATAATATTTCATCATAAAAACATATATAAAAGTTGATTAATTGTTTTTCTCAATATTTTTATAGTGTTTGAGATAAATTAATGATAATGATTGTGGTTGTAATGTATGTAAATTTATTAAATAAATTTTATTTCATCAATGAACTATAATCTCCTAAGTGGTATATCTGATGATAACTACAATTCCATTTAAAATATTTTTAATCATTTTTTATTTATATTTTCCAGTACTATAAAGTCTGGCGATATTCCACATATTCAAAAGTGGAAGAATATTTTTTTAGAAATGAGTGGGTAGTTTACATGGGGTCTGAATTCTTACAAACATCATTGTTATTTTCTATCATGTTTTCATTTTTCTTATTTTAAAAAGTTCATAAAGATTTTTTTTATAATATTAATTTAGTTAATTTTATTATCATTTTATCTACCACTTATTTAGTTAATTTTCTTACCATTTTTATCTATTGCTTATTTAGTTAGTTTTTATAGAAATTATGTAGAGGTGATTTACCACTTATTTTTCAATAAGTATTTTCTACCTATGAATAGTATAAAAGGCTTCTATATAGAGTTAAGGGTCCCTTTTGAAGTCTAAAATCAATTCGATAGAGAAGAAACCTAAACTCTGAAGGGAAATGAATAGTATACATGAAGTGGTATTCTGAAGAGTAGATGATTTTATCCTTCAATAAGGACCATGAACTCCATATAGATTCCATTTATGCTCTTTATAGGCACCAAATTCTAAGAAAACAATAAAATATTAATGAAGGATTTGACAAGGATGATGCACTAAGGAACTATTTAATGTTTTTTATATGAATCTATTTGTTCCTTATTGGTTTTTTTATTCATTAGGGATGTAATGAATTCCATTTGGATTCCATACACTTTTAATAACATGTTTTTGAGATAAATTTTGTTTTTTACTAATAGAAAATAAATGTATTGAATCTACTATAGTAGTTGATTTGGGTATTAACTATCGCTTGTATACATTTCTACCTAATATGTTTGGGGGTACTTGTATATATTTCTAAATACTCCTTTCATGATTTACAAAAGTTGTTTGAGGCAATAAATTCCCCTCAAAGTAAGATTTTATCTATTAATAAGTGCCTGATACTCAAAACCAATAAAATTTTATCGTATTATCTTGATACTTTAGGATAATGATTTGTGGTTCATTTTTGACATATAGGAATTAACTACAAGTCAATCTGACACATGGTGTGGCCAGTTTGAATGAAAGGGTGTGTTTTCTTTTAAAAACGAAATTTTAGTTTAAAACATGCGTCATATATTCAAAACTAATAAAACACACTAATATTGTCTTGATATATTAATATAAAAATAAATAATTCATTTTTGATGTATATGAATTAATTGCATGTCAATTAAACACATGGTCTGAATGGTATGACTAAAAGTGTGTGTTTTCATTTAAAAGTGTAATTTTAGTTCAAAATATGTTTCAGATAGTCAAAAATGGGAAAAACACGTTCAGATTATCTTGATACGTAAAAAAATGACCCATAATTCATTTTTTACATGAAAGAATCAATTACATTTCAATAAAACACATAGTATGGGTGGTATGACTAAAAGGGAATATTTTCATTTAAAATTAGTATTTTAGTTTAAAACATACATCACATACTCAAAACTGATAACAAACACTCATATTTCCTTGATGATTTATAATAAAGATCAATAATTCATTTTTTAATTAAATGAATTAACTTCATGTAAATTTGACACACAATGTAACATGTACAACCAAAAGTGTTTATTTTCATTTAAAAGTGATATTTTAGTTCAAAACACATGTCACAGACTCAAAAAAAATAAAACAAGCTTTGATTTTATTGATAGTTTAGGAAAAAATAAGTGATTACTTTTTAATGTGTAAGAATAATCCATATATAAATTAGACAAACAATGTGTCTTATGTAACTTAAAGTGTGTGTATTTAGTATAAAAGTAACATTTTATCTCACAACTCTTGTCACATAGTCAAAAATAAGAAAAAAAGATCATATTATCTTGATAATTAATGAAGATGGTTTATGATTCATTTTTGACTTGTATGAATCAACCACATGTCAATACGACACATGGTGTGGTCAGTTTGACTCAAAATGCATGTTTTGATTTAAAATTGACATTTTAGTTCAAAACAAACATCACATAATCAAAAAAAAATGAAGTCATGTTTACTTGATATATTAAGAGAATTATTTATTCTAATTTGTGATTTGTATGAGTTAATCACAAGTCAACCCCACACACAATGTGGCCGGTATGACCAAAAGTTTGTGTTTTCATTCAAAAATGACATTTTATTTCAGAACATGTATCACATAATCAAAAATAAGAAAACACGCTTGAATTTTCTTAATATTTTATGAAAAATATCAATAATTCATTTTTGAAAAGCATGAACTAATCACACTTTAATCTAAAACACGATGTGGGCAGTATGACTAAAAGTGTGTGTTTTCATTGAAAAGTGACATTTTTATTCAAAAAATGTATCACATAATGAAAACAAAGAAAATTTCTTTTATTTTTTTATAATTTATAACAATGATATATAATTCATTTTTTATATATAAGAATCAACCACATATAAATCTGACATACAATATGGCTGATTTGACTAAAAGTGTGTGTTTTTCATTTAAAATTAATATTTTAGTTCAAAACATGCATCACATACTCAAAAACTCAAAACATGATCTGATTTTATCTTTACTTTAATTAAATATTGATAATTCATTTATTAAGTGTAGGAATTAACTATATGTTAAAATGACACATGGTGCGGTCAGTATGGTTGAACGTGCATGTTTTCATTTTAAAGTTACATTTTTGTTCAAAATGTATGTCACATACTCAAATCTGAGCATGCATCATTTTATTATCTTGATACTTTAGGAAAAGGATTTGTGATACATTTTGTATGTGTATGGATCAACAACACATCAATATAACACATGGTGTATCCATTATGACTCAAAGTGCTTGTTTTTGTATGAAAGTAACATTTTAGCTCACAACACACATCACATAGTCAAAACTAAGAAAACACACTCATGTTTTCTTGTTACTTTAGGAAAATGTTATGTAATTCATTTATAACGTTTAAGAATCAACCACATGCCAATTTGACATATGGTGTGGCTGGTATGACTCAAAGTATGTGTTTTCATTTAAAATTGAAATTTATGTTCAAAACATGATTCACATATGAAAAATAAGAAAAGTTCGTTCACATTGTCTTAGTACTTTAAGAGAAATATCATTGATTCATTTGTAATGTTTATGAATTAACCACAAGTCAATTTGATACATGGTGTGTCCAATATGATCAAAAGTGTGTGTTTTCATTTAAAATGATATTTTTCTTCAAAATGTTCATCACATACTCAAAAAAAGTAAACATGCTATTATGAAATTTTAGTATAAATATTAATAATTTATTTGTGACATGTAGGAATTAACCACCAGTCAATATGAAAAATAGTGTATCTTTTATAAATAAAAGTTTGTGTTTTTATTTAAATGTGACATTTTAGTTCAAAACACACATCATGTAACATCCTGTCTAGAATCATTGGTTCCAAGCCATAGTGACACATGACCTAAGGTTCACCTCCATGCATTTCATAGGATTACAACTAGTAGAGAGGATCTAGAGTGAAATCATGGAGAGACTACAGCCTTAATAAAAGTGTACAATAACAAATTAATAACCAAACATGAAACAATATACAATAAGAATATGCATAAAAAATAAAAATATCATCTGTAATAAATGAATATGGAAACAACAATCCCCAATGGTTATACCTAAATATAGGATACTGATTTCCCACTAGGCTGATCACATATACAAAAAATTACAACGTACAAAGAGGCTTTTCACCCAACTCCAAGCCACCCCTCCTTTTGGTCTCAAGACTCGTAGTGAGCTATCCTGCTACATAATCAATCCCAGGCCTTAGACTAACCTATACCTACAATAATTGAGGGTTACTTAGGTACCAAAGTGTGATGGATGCTTTAGAAGGGTGTGAGTACAACTCAGTTGGACGCCATAAATGTGGCCCAGTACACAACCAGTAAATACAATGTATGTGTATGTGACATTCCTAATAAAAAGTAAATAGGAAATACAAAATTATATAACCATAAAATATAATCACTAATTCACAAGTAAGAAAAAAAAACCTTTTCAAGAGTTCATGCAATTTCCTAGCCACCACAAACCCCAGTTGTACTTGCTTTAGCTCTATGCCCAAAACATAATAAAAGGGATCATCAAAATTGATAAATATCTAGCCACAAAGCTATTGAACATATATCTTGGAAATATAAAGAAAAATTAGTTGGTTCAGTATATAAATATGTCACACCTCGTATCTCTCATGAACCCAGCATTAAAGCCTCATAATCCATGGCATTTACAAGGTAGGCCTCAAGATCATAATGTCCTGGTTATGCCTTGAGTTAGGCTATAAGTCCATCATGACCAACAGTTATCACCAAGGGGATGGAATCAAGTTCATTGTTCCCCTTACCTTTTTCTAGGTCTATATTTTCCATTACTACAAGTCATGCACACTCCCCCTCTAAGGGTAGTCATATCATAATAGTCCAGCTTTTGTAAAATACCAGAATAATACCTCCAAAGGAAATATGATATGTCACACAACAGGGAAGAATATACATATATATAGAACATACCATATCATCATGAGTCATAGTAGCAACAACTACACATGTGTGATCATCAAGTTAAATGTGGTACGTTAGGCTATCTAATAGCAGTTAAGGAATTAGTTATCATATATGGTGTCACGACCTACTCATGCACACAAATGTGATCAAATAAAAAAAATGGTCTCACGATATTTAGGTCTCATGTAGCACAAACACACACCCAAGGGGGTCTATGTAAACTAAAGCACTCATTAGTGATTAATCCTTGACCATTGGTAGCTGGAATCAATCCAGTGCACAAGGGTTCTTTGTGGACCTTGGTACTTTGTCCAATTAAATTAGGCATGCTTCCTTTAATTCATTAAAAATTAAGGATCATAAATTAGTTAAGCTTTACTTATTATTCATAGCACGTTATGAATCTAAGTATAATTCACCAAAGATGGAGAACCTCATATCACATGCCAATAAACCATGTATAATACCATATGTTTGATTTAGTGTTAGGATGGGTTAAAAATTTCAGAATGATTTAGAATTTGTGTTTACTAGATGGTTCAAATATTGGATCAAGACTCAAAATAAGATTACAAGAGTTTGAATTTCTCAAAGTTATGATTTGATACTAGTAATGACTCTTGGGAGGTATCTAAAGTGTTCAGATGTTCTTTAGAGGCTTCGGGTTAAGTTTCAGGAGTTTTGAAGAATTCTACCTAGGATTCATAGTTTTTTGTGCACGGTTTAAGAAAAACCATGTAACACCTTGATGTTCATGAGGTTTTTAGATAATTTTGAACTCAGAACAATTGTGTTGCATGGTTACCACATAGTTAAGGACAAACCATGTTGTATTAAATGGGAAATCATGTGAGGATGAGGAGGTTTTAAGACATGGTACATGACCTACACGCGATATTAGACAAACTGTGTTTCATGCTACAAAAGAGAGGTAGTACTGATAGTACGATTAGCACATAGTCTATTTATCCATGAGGCCTAACCATATGGGGAATGGGTGTTGGATAATAGGGGGAACAAGGTTGTAATGGGGTTTGGAAAACTATGTGGCTAGATATATTTCATTAAAAATGTGTAAATGATCAAAATAACCCTAGGTATTTTTAGCTACTCCACCCTATTCCTCACCCATTTGGTGTACATGAACCAGGGGGTTCCCAACCCACCTTTTTCCTTCTTCCACCATTCAATTTAGGGTGTGTTCATGGTGTTTATTTTGCGTTTAAGGTGATAATTCTATTCCTCTTCTTTCCCTTCCCCCCTTTCCGTGGTTCTTCCTAATTTCAGATGTGTTTGTTTAAGGATTTGATTCTGATTTCATATGATCATGGTGGAATCAACCAAGGATGATTGGGATTTTAGTTGGACTAGGTAGAGGAGATCCCGAGATAAATTCCACATGTTTTTGCATGCTGTTTCATTAAGGTATGTGTTTGTTGGAATTTTCTTAGGTTTTTTATAATGTATTAATTTAATTAATTATGTAAGTGGTTTCACTGAAGAGCACTATCATGGTTGCTTTCAAATGATGTTTGATTTTGGTTTACTCAGGTGCAGTAGAGTGGCTGACCAAGGTCATCTCTTAAAGGAGGAAGTAAATTAAAGAAACTTCTTAAAGGTATTCTAAAAATAAAATAAAACACTACTTGAAAGGATGGGGGTTTTTTTATTTTTTATAAAACTAGAATAAGTTTTCTAGAAGAAGATTGCATTTTTTGTTTTTAATTTTGAAATGAAATTTGACGCAATAATAATATATTTTTTTAGAAAATATTTTTAAAGGCATAATAGATCTAACTCTACCTATTCACTTAATTATTAATCATTATCATTTAAATTAATATACATTTAATTATGATCCACTAATTTTTTAACCCTTGAAACCTATGGGAGTTAACTTAACCACAAATATGAAATGACTTAAACTCGAGGCTAGCTTCAGAACATGCAATCATAGCAACCTGCTTTGATTGATGTTCAAAATATAGCTTATGGTCAGTGGTAAATTAGGTTACATATCCATTCTGGAAAATGAGGAAGAATTATGTTTAGGGATTATATTTGAACTCTACAAATTTATCCCGTGTGGTCTTGTATTACCGATTAAGATCGCGCTCTCACAATTCACACAATACTCAACCTCACGTGTTTTTGTTTTAATTGTTCAATTTCTTTCTTAGTTTATTATAATTTCAAAACTCAATTAATAGATCATATTAAGTGAATTATATTACATAAATGATTCAAAATAATTAAATGAATAGGTTATAAGATAGATCGATCACTAAGAAAACTAATTTTCCATGGGCGGTGTGGTCATCGTGGAGACGTTTTGCATGAGCAAAGGATTGAAAGGATAGATCATAATCTTGTCTCCAATTTTGAATTCCAGACCGAAGAGAAAGATTAATAGGAATATTAATGAAAAAAATAGAGGATAATAGAAGAAATTTAATAATAACTAAGGAGTTTATTACACAAACAAAAGTATTACAAAACGAAGAAGAAGAAGAAGGCTTTGTCGAATGGATCATTGCTTCAAGATCTACCCTTATTGAAATGGTTGTAGAATTGGAGTGTATCCACTTATCCTCTTCCCTCAACTTCCAAATTCACGTACCAACCCATCCAAATGAGAAAAAATATAATTTATAGAGTAGAGGGGAGGCTAGGTTTAAAGAGGTTTCAAGTGTGAATGGGGAATCTCAGCCAAATATTTTAAGCCAAATTGCACCACCCATTTGACCTTTAAAATGCATGAACCAGCTGTTCTTCCAGAATAAATTTTTTTAAAAAAATTGGGTTGGAGAGATCCTATCAAAATTTGGGCCCAATAGAAGCTTGGATGAAGGAGTTGTGGCCCAAATACATAACCAATGTCCAATCCGGTGGGCCCAGCCCACCTTTGACTTCATGGTCTATTTAGTCCAAACAAATGCACGATTTAGCTCCAATTTCCTGAACAAAATATGTATCCCATTAAGTTAGGAACATATTTAAAAATTTTAAAGTACAAATAATAAATAATAAAATATTTATCTTTGATATACTATAGTTCACTATAAAGGGTAAAATTGGAATTTCTATCAAATTTTAAAATGAATGATCTTATCCTAAATATTTTATAAATAAACATATTTAATACAATGTGAGAAAATTTTATCATTTAATATCAAAAAAATATTCAATAAAAATGTGTTTTATCAACTCTCCCATACTTACCCTTTTGCACTCCTGGGAAAAACCTCATATCACGTATTTTGAAAAATTATGAGAAGTAAACATCAATATCAAACCAAAAAAAATTAAAACAAAAATCCTTGAGATCCAACAATTCCACACCAAGAAAAAAAAAAGTTATCATGCCTCATAAAAAACAATTATTTCAAGTTCTCCATTTATATCATTCAATGTATTTCCACTTCATTTATCCTACCATGCACAAAACACTTACCTCACTTGAATTTTCTCTTATCACACAAATGTCAATTTTTCAGCAATGCCATTCTCATCCAAACTCATACAAGGGTCACCATAGTCTTCATAAATTCATACATTTCCACCCTATGGGTGTCAAGGACATATGTTTATCATGAGGACTTTCTAGGGTTGTTCTATGGTCACGAACCAACCCAGGTCAACCCTAAATCGGTCACCCGAGCTGGTCCGCGATAGGGCCCAAAGGGCATTCCAGATCTCCACGGGCTAGAAACTAGTGTCGGGCATCAAAATTAAATCATTGGGAACAATTTGGAACATGAACAATAGACAAATAGATAAATAAAAACTGACGATAAAAAAATAAAACTAGCAGCGGAACGAAGGTAAAATCGAACATACCTCCATATGACCTTCTAGGTCTCCACCCAACCAACGGCTGATCTTGCTCTAATAATGAGAAATCTAGCCAAGAGAACATGAGCAGAGGGAACCTGCAACTGAAATGATAGAATAGGTGTGAGCATAAAGACGCTTAGTAGGGATTCCAAAATAAACCACAGAATCCAACGTCTCCTTTCCCGAAACAATCCATTAACACAAGTTTGAAATACAATTATAAAATTAGGGTTTTCACATTTTAAAATAATCAACATGATTTTTCCCATTCAGAAATCCAGCAGACAATACATGCAATTTCCATAAAACTTTATTTTCGTTTTATAAACAAAACCCGAAGCAGAAGATACCAAAACTGGGCTAAAATAATTCTGGTAAATAAGGCAGACTAGAAACAAACTAGTATGATAGAAAGTAAACAAGAAATATAAGTAAAAGAGTAACCATGGGTGATCATAAAAATCCCTAGAAGACCCCTAGACGTACTCGGTTTTGGAACCACCTACCGGCATATGGTGAAGCTCCTATGTCTATAACCAATTGTTTGTCCTAACTGACAAATCCAGTGGCAAAGCCTGCCTGTCCTAACAACAAATCCAGGGGGTACCAACCCGTCTAATCGAGGTTGGTTAGCAACCATCACTCGATCTCTAAAAGACACCCATGAACCCATGGTGGTTACAATAATACTATGTAAGTAGGAGGCCCTCGCACGTGTGACTCATGTCACTGCACTTTCCTACCCCAAACACAGACACTCCATACGATATCCCATAAAGGATAACCCCCCTATAGAGGTTCCCTAGTATATATATACATATATATATATAACATATCAACAAAGGTGCCAACCGGGCCTTCATGCCATGAAATCATTAAAACTATTTGATACCTTTTTCAAAATACTAAAGTTGTTATATGGGAATACAGTAATCAAAACATCATCATTTCAAAGAGTCAACGCAAACATTACAATAAAACTGAAAGTGCCAAATGGGCCATCACGACACACCCATGTCGAAATCATTATTCTAAAAACATTTAAAGTTCTAACTAGGCACAAACAATTTCTAAACACAAACCATTCTAAAATTTAAAACAACTCCACCCATGAATTGGAAGATCCAAATGGGCCTTTAAGTCCAAAGTATCCAAAATCATTACCCAAACATCACCTTTTAATTGAAAGTGTCAAACGGTTCTAATCCTTGATAAATACATTTAAAACCTATTCTTTGAAAACACACAAAAGAACCTCCATCCTTTGGGATCCAAGAACAATTTTTAAAATCAAAATCAACCACTCCCATCATTTGAAATAACCCCAAACCTCATATTAGAAACATCAATCCATTCTCAAGATATTTTAACACAACCACATTGTCATAACAATCAAAGTGAACGCACTCAAAATCCTCTTTAGAAAGAAAACACACACCAAATCCCTAATGAAAAAGTTTCGCAACCTCCACCCAATTTGATAAACTGAGTATACAATTTATAAAATGCTATCAAAACTCAACCAGTTTACAAATACTTTTATGAACAAGAAAACCAATTTCCAAACAATGTTCATGAATAGACCAAACAATGCATAAATAATCTGTATAAGCAAACCACACAATTTGTTAACGATTATATAACTAGGTCGAATAAATTACCCAAATCTAAGAAACTTCATGATAACTATTCGAGAGTAATGTAAAAATGATTGTCATATTGAAAACATCATCAAAAAAACTTTTGACATCCATAGGACACAACCTTCATAAGTAAATATATATTTAGTTAGAGAAAATACTTCAAAACTATCTCTAACAAAACCAATAAATTTGGAAACACCATGACACATTAACTAATTGCATTTAAAAAATGTGAAACAGGACAAAAATTTAACTAAAATCAATCAAGCATTAAATGGATTTAATTAGAAAGGAGAAC
This sequence comes from Viscum album, assembly GCA_963277665.1. Taxonomy (NCBI): domain Eukaryota; kingdom Viridiplantae; phylum Streptophyta; class Magnoliopsida; order Santalales; family Viscaceae; genus Viscum; species Viscum album. The sequence goes on from OY728119.1 coordinate 447,255,927, forward strand.
ATGGGTTCTCCTACCTCAAAGGCATGCAAATGTGACACTACTTTCACGGAAGGTGGAACGGATCCTCAATAACCCCTCGCACACCTTAAAACAACAAGATAAATGCACTACACAAACATGGACTCTAAGGTTTAAATAATTTGGATAAAAACACACTGCATGGTGAAGTCTGGTTACCAGAGGGGAGGCGGAAGTGCTCTGAAGGGGGATTCAGATGTGAATCGAACGTTGGAGCGGCAGGGTGAAGGTGTGTAGAGGTCGGAGCTTCAGCAAATAGGCCTAGCCGAGCAGTTTCTGGATGGAGCTAGAGCGTCAGGCCGTAGGTGGCCAGAGCGGCGGTCCGCCGGGGGTCAGAGCGCAAGAAGGATGGTGTGGGGTCCCGGTGGGTGAAGGTTAGGCTGGTAGGCGGCCGGAGGGCAGCGGTCCAGTGCGTTGAGGAGGCATTGCCGGAGGGCAGGGCGGCCTGTAGGGGGGACGGATCAGCGCAAGAGGGTGAGGCGATCGCGGAAACGCCTAGAGGCTGAAGCTGGGGAGGATGGGTGGTAGGGAACAGGGAGGGGAGGCGGTTCATGGAGGTGGTGCAGTGTCTGCTGGAGGTCGGATCGTGACAGAGGGCCGGAGGCAGGGCTGAACGCGGGGTGGAAAGCGGGCTATTGGAACTAGGGAAACGAAACGCAGTGGGGCGAGGTGGCTAGCTGGATGTGCGGCGGGGCGAGGCGGAGGGCCTCTTGGGCTGGTCAGCCGGCCGGTGGGGGGGGGGGGCGAAGAGCGACAAAGGCTGCAGGGGGTGGCACTGCGTAGAGGGAAAGTGAGGGGGGGAGACCTGATGAGTCGGGTAAGAGAGGTAGGGTTTGCGTGTTTTTTTCATTCTATTATAATAAAAATATTATTACAATAGTAAATATAACTATAAAAATAATAATAATAATAATAATAAATAATAATAATAATATAAATAATAATAATAATAATAATAACAATAATAATAATCTTAATAATAATAATAATAATAATAATGAAATAATAATAATAATATCATTAATAAAATTAATATTCTTAATAATAATAATAATAATGATAATGGTAATAAGAGTTATAAAAACAAAAACAAAAAACATATAAATGATAAAAGTAAAAATAATAACAATAATAACACCTCATTAATAATAATATTACTAATTTCATAATAACATTATTATTAATACACTTTAAACACTTAACTAGCTTTATTTACTAAAAAAATTATTTATTTTAATCATTAAACATTTACGCTGGTACTCGGGCTGACCGCACGGCTATTGGCCACTGTGAGGTGACTGTGCATGGGTTCGAAACCCACTAAAAAGGTTGAACGACTAAAATTTTAATCTGAGACCCAGCTCGGACCTTGGCGTGAGAACCCGGAGCCAATAATTAATAAAAATAATAATTTAAAAAGTCAGGGTGTGATAGTTCTTCCCACCACAAACAATTTTTGCCCCCAAAAAGTCACCCAGCTGATTAATAGAAAAAACAAGGATCCATGCTCGACTGAGTCTGAAAGAAAACACAACATAAGAGAATGAGAGAACACGAGAGGGTTCTCTCCACCATAAGAACTAAACTAATGAGGAAAATTAACACCCAAACATACCACCCCGAGAAGTGGGAGCGACACAGAAACTCCCAACCAATCCAAACTAACTTTTATAGCACGAGCAAACAACAGCTCCGCTGAAGCCTGAAACTCTCGACCTGGACCAAAAACCCCCAACACTAGAGAAAACCCCCTAAGCAGAACTAAACTAGAACAGTGAACCCAAGCATAACAACAAACATCAGCTCTTTCAGAGGCACTTACATCTCCAAACGAACATAGCTAAACCAAAATTAACCCATACAAGGTCTGAACACACTTTTAAGAAAACACACGATTCAGAAAACCACAATCAGACAACCGAAACTGTTTGGATTAAAATAGAACATGTCTATCATAAACCCATGATAAAACAATGAACTTACGATGATGTCAAAAAATTAACTGTAGAAAAACAAGAACGAAGAGACTTCAAACGTTCCATTGCCAACACGGAACACAAGATCCAGACCAAGGTTTCACACCCCTGGCCACTCCTGACTGCGCGCGAGCTTCACCCCAAGGCCTGTGGTTGGGGCTCTGATGGCTAAAGCATCTCTTGCCTAAAAATCAGGTACTGAAATTCCTCTTTCCATATCATCTTCATTAGGTGACGGTTCCTGCAAAACTTCTCTAGATGACCCAGACATCCACAATGACAGAACGTCTTTAGAGGGATGCGACATGACGGCTTCACGTGCCCGAATCAACCACACTGGTGGCACACCACTGAATGGTCTGAAAAACTGGAATCCAGAACCACTATAGAGGATTATTTATAAACAGGTCCCTCTATCACACCCTGGTCGCCAGGTGGGGGACTTTTACGAGCAACTGGATATGTTGGATTTCTAACCATCTGATCTCTGGAGACCAACTTAGCTAAGAATGCCTCATCCACCAGCTTCTCAAAATGATGGCCCCTAGAAGGTAGGACTCCCTCCTTGATCTCTGGACAAAGACCCCCGATGAAGAGAGAAGTCTTCATCAAATCCTGCGATGCTACCTCTAGAGAAAAGGACACAATTTCCTTGAAATGGTCAACATATGCCTTCACTATCTGTTGGCCTTGTTGAATACGCATGAGTTCTTCCCTTTTCTCCGTCTTCACCTCTTCAGGTATAAACTATTGGATGAATATTGATTTAAAGGCATCCCAACTTCCATTGATGATGGGGAAACCAACTCTCATTCGTCCAGAGATGGACCATCAAACATACCCAAAACAACACACACTCCGACAACTTCAAGAGTTCCCAAAACAATGAATACATGCTCGACCCCTTCAAGCCATTCTGTCACTTCTAATGGACCCTGATCACCGCAAAGGACAGTAAATGTCCGAGAAGGACCAAAAACTGGGCATGACTTATTAGAAACCTTGGAGACCTTTCTGGGTGACATTTTCTGAACAATATATAAAACATAGAACCAAAACCAATATCAAGCCGAAGCAACATCATTAAAATCACCATCATCTGAAAACAACCAGCTCAAAAAAGAACAAACAAAGGAAAACACAAGCCAAATTTTCTTTTTCAAAAACACCTTTTTATTTTAGATTTCAAAACCACCTTATTTCAAGGCCATTTTCCAAATACCAAACACACTGTTCAAACCAATTTCAATTTCCAAAAATCATTTCCCCTTTTTAAAAATCACTTTAGAAAAACAAGGTCAAGCCTTTAATTCCAAGTGCACACCCCAGTAATCCCATGAACCATTGCACATGTCTTCACCCACTTTCATCCATACACACCAACATGCACTTCCCATGAATTTCCTCACATGTGAAAACATTCATAAAGAGTACCTGAGGTTGCACCCAAACCATATCTCTACCAGTTTCAAGAAAACACTGGATTTTTAGACCACAAGCTTTCAGTTTTAAAAAACCATTTCACAAATTTAAATCCATTTAAAAGAAATCATTCTCATTTCAAAAACCCTTTTTCATTTTCAAAAGTGCACTTACACCAATCAGAACCAAGACGAAGCTCAACTTGAATCAAAAAACCAGACAGAAGGACTAGTAGTTACACTTAACCTGATGACAGGGTAGTGGGCCATGCCCCGAGTAAGCGTCAACAACTTGGAGGAACTTAAACTATGTACTCGGACTCCACATGGGTCACTACTCCATGTGAAATCACGATGTAACATCGAATTTCCCCTGTTGTTGTCCATCAATCCAAAACAAATCAGAATGATATAAGAACTCAATTCCCGGACTACCCTTAGTGACTCAAGGTTCAGAAGGGGCAAGGGTTCATGAAGTCCTTCTCGTACCTACCTCTTGAGTCCCAAAAATCCTAATCTCCATCTATCAAACACCCCAAATAATAAGGGCCCCCTCTAATACCATTTTGTCAAGAACCAACCTAGGTCAACCCTGAACCGATCACCCGATCTGGACCACGATATAGCCCGAAGGGCGTTCCCGATTCCCACAGGCTGGCAACTAGTGCCAGGCATCAAAATGTAATCGTTGGGAATGATTTGGCCCATGAAAAATAGACATAAAGATAAATAAAAACTGATGATAAAAAATAAAACTAGCAGCAGAACAAAAGTAAAACCAAGCATACCTCCACATGACCTTCTAGGTCACCACCCAACCAATGGTCGGTCTTGATCTAATAATGAGCAATCCAGCCAAGAGAACCTGAGCAGAGGGAACCTGCAAATGAAAAGATAGAATAGGCGTGAGCATAAATATTCTCAGTAGGGATGCCAAAATAAACCACAGAATCCAATGTCTCCTTTCCCGAGACAATCCATTAACACATGTTTGAAATACAATTATAAAAGTAGGGTTTTCACATTTTAAAATAAGCAACATGATTTTTCCCATTCAGAAATCCAGAAGACACTACATGGAATTTGCATAAAACTTTCTTTTCATTTTATAAACAAAACCCGAAACAGAAGATACCAAAACTATGATAAAATAATACAAGTAAATAAGGCAGACTGGAAACAAACTAGTGCGATAGAAATTAAACAAGAAATATAAGTAAAAGAGTAACCATGGGTGATCCTAAACATCCATATAAGACCCCTGCACGTACTTGATTTCGTAACCACCTGTCGGTGTATGGTGAAGCTCCTAAGTCTATAACCAATTGGTTGCCCTAACTGACCAATCCAGTGGCAAAGCCCACCTATCCTAAGAAAAAATCCAGGGGTTACCAATCCGTTTAATCGAGGTTGGTCAAAAACCATCACTTGATATCTAAAAGACACCCAGGAACCCATAGTGGTTACAATAATATTGTGTGAGTAGGAGGCCCTCGCACGTGTGACTCGTCTCACCGCACTTGTCTACCCCAAATATGGACACTCCATACGATAACCCATAAGGGATATCCCCCTTATAGAGGTTCCCCAATATATATATACATATATACATATATACATATATACATATATATATATATAACATATCATCAAAGGTTCCAACCGAGCCTTCATGCCATGAAATCATTATAACCATTTGATACCTTTTTTAAAATACTAAACTTTTTATATGGACATATAGAAATCAAAACGTCATCATTTCAAAGAGTCAACACAAACATTATATTAAATATGATAGTTCCAAATGGGCCGTCACGACACACCCATGTCGAAATCATTATTCTAAAAACATTTAATGTTCCAACAAGGAACACACAATTTCCAAACACAAACCATTATAAAAGTTAACACAACTCCACCCATAAATTGGAAGATCCAAATGGGCCTTTAAGTCAAAAGTATCCAAAAGCATTACCCAATCATCACCTTTTAATTGAAAGTGCCAAACAGACCTAATCCTTGATAAATACATTTAAAACCAATTTTTGAAAACACACAAAAGAACCTCCATCCTTTGGGATCCAAGAACCATTTTTAAAATCAAAATCAACCACTCCCCACATTTGAAATAACACCAACCCTCATATTGGAAACATCAATCCATTACCAAAATATTTTAACAAAACCACTATGTCATAACAATCAAAGTGAACACACTCAAAATCCTCTTTTGAAAGCAAACACACACCAAAGACCTAACCAAAAAGTTTCACAACCTCCACACAATTTGATAAACCGACTGCACAATTTTATAAAATGATATCAAAAGTCAACTAGTTTACAAATACTTTTATGAAAAAGAAAACCAATTTCCAAACTATGTTCATGAACAGACCAAACAATGCATAAATAATCTGTATAAGAAAACCACATAATTTGTTAATGATTCTATAACCAGGTCGAATAAATTACCCAAATCTAGGAAACTCCATGATAAATATTCGAGAGTAATGTAAAAAGGATTTTCATATTGAAAACATCATCAAATTAACTTTTGACATCCACTGGACACAACCTCAAAAAGTAAATATATATTTATCTAGAGAAAATACTTCAAAACTATCTTTAACAAAACAAATAAATTTGGAAACACCATGACACATTAACTAATTGCATTTCATAAATTCAAAACAGGTTAAAGATTTAACTAAAATTAATCAGTCATTAAATGGATTTAATTGGAAAGGAGAACATGGGTTCACCTACCGAAAAGGCGTGAAAATGTGACGCTACTTTTGCGGAAGGTTGAAACGATCCTCAAGAACCCCTAGCACACCTTAAAAAACAATATAAATGCACTACACAAACTTGGACACTAAGTTTTAAATAATTTGGATAAAAACACAACTCAAACGAAGAACGCACTGCACGGTGAAGTCTACGCTCCAGAGGGGAGGTGAAAGTGCTGCGAAGGGGGATTTGGATGTGGATCGGATGCCAGAGCGGTGGGCTGCAGGCGCGTAGAGGTCGAAGCTCCGACATGGAGACCTAGCCGGAACGGTTTCTGGCTAGAGCCGGAGCGTTAGGCCACAGGTGGACAGTGCGGCGGTCCACCAGTGGTTGGAGTGCGAGCAGGAGGGTGTGGGGTCCTGGCGGGCGAAGGTCAGGTCGAGAGGCGGCTGAAGGGCAGCGGTCCGGTGCGCTGATGAGGCAAAGCCGGAGGGTAGGTCGGCCTGTAGGGGTGGATCAGCGCAAGAGGGCGAGGCAACTGGGGTGACGCCTGGAGGCCAGAGCTGGGGAGGCTGGGTGGAAGGGAACAGGGAGGAGAGGTGGTGCAAGGAGGTGGCGCAATGTCTGCTAGAGGCCGAATCGCAGCAGAGGGCTGGAGGCAGGGGTGAACACGGGGTGGCGAGCAGGATTCTAGAACCAGGGAACCAGAATACGATGGAGTGAGGTGGCTGGCTGGATGTGCGGTGGGGCGAGGCAGAGGGCCGCTGGGGCTGTCCATCCTGCCAGGGGGCGAAGGGCGACGAAGGCTGCAGGGGGGCGCCGCTGCACAGTAGGAAAGTGAGGGGGGGTGATAGGATGAGTCGGGTAAGAGGGGTAGGGTTTGCGTTTTTTTCATTCCATTATAATAAAAGTATTGTTACAATAATTAAAATAACTATAAAATAATAATAATACAAATGATAATAATAATAAGTATAATACAAATAATAATAATAAATAAATAATAACAATAATAATAATCTTAATTATAATAATACTAATTATAACATTATAATTATAATAAAAATAATATCATTAATAACATTAATATTCTTAATAATAATAATAATAATAATAAAGATAATAGTAATAAGAGTTATAATAACAAAAAAAATCATATAAATGATAAAAGAAAAAAATAACAATATTAACACCTCATTAATGATAATATTAATCATTTCATAATTATATCATTGTTAATACACTTTAAACATTCAACCCACTTTATTTACTAAAAAAATTATTTATTTTAATTATTAAACATTTACACTGGTACCCAGGCCGACCGTGCGGCTATCGGACACTGTGAGGTGATCACACACAGGTCCGCAACCCACTAAAAGGTTAAACAACAAAAATTTTAATATGGGACCTAGCTCGGACCATGGCGTGAGGACTTGGAGCCAAGAATTATTAAAAATTAAAAAAATTAATTTAAAAGTCGTGGTGTGACAATTATCCCCACCACAAACACTTTCTTCCCCCAGAGAGTCACCCAATTGATTAATAGACAAAACAGGGATCCATGCCTGACTGAGTCCGAAATAAAACACAACATAAGAGAACGAGAGAACACGAGAGGGTTCTCCCCACCACAAGAAATCAACTAATACAGAAACTTAACACCCAAACATACCACCCCGAGAAGGGGGGGCGACGTAGGAACTCCAAACCGATCCAAACTAACTTTTATAGCATGAGTGAACAACACCTCCACTGAAGCCTGAAACTCTCGACCTGGACCAAAAACCCCCAACAATAGAGAAAACCCCCTATGTAGAACTTAACTCAAACATTGAACCCAAGCATAACCACAAAAATAAGCTCTTACATGGTCACTTACATCTCCGAATGAACATAGCTAAACCAAAATTAACCCACACAATGTCCGAACTAACTTTTAACAAAATGCACGATTCACAAAACCAAAATCAGACAACTAAATCTGTTTGGATAAAAATAGAACATGTCTGTCATAACCCCATGATAAAACAATGAACTTATGATGATGTCAAAACTTTAACCATAGAAAAATGAGAATGAAGAAACTTCAAACGTTCCACTGCCAACATGGAACACAAGATCCGGACCAAGGTTTCACATCCCTGGCCACTTCTAACTGCGCATGAGCTTCACGCCAAGGCCTATGGCTGGGAATATGATGGCTGAAACATCTCCTGCCTCACAGTCAGGTACTGAAATTCCTCTGGTCACATCATCTTCTTTAGGCGACACTTCCTGCAAAACTTCTCAAGATGACCCAGACATCCGCAATGATGTCACGTCTTCAGAGGGATGCGACATGACAGTTTCATGTGCCTGAACCGACCTCACTGGTGGCACACCACTGAATGGTCTGATGAACTAGAATCCAAAACCACTGTAGAGGATTCTTTATAAATAGGTCCCTCTGGTACATCCTACTCACCAGATGGGGAACCTTTACGAGCAACTGGATATGCTGGATTTCCAACCACCTACTCTCCGGAGACCAACTCAGATAAGAATGTCTCATCAACTAGATTCTCAAAATGATGGTCCCTGGAAGGGAAGACTCACTCCATGATCTCTAGAAAAAGACCTCAGATGAAGAAAGAAGTCTTCATCAAATCCTGCAACACTACCTCTAGAGAAAAGGACCAAGTTCCTTAAAATGGTCAACATATGCCTTCACTATCCGTTGGCCTTGTTAAATACGCATGAGTTCTTCCCTTTTCTTCGTCTTCACCTCTTTAGGTATAAACCATCAGACAAAGATGGATTTAAAGACATCCCAACTTGAATTGATGACAGGGGAACCAAATCTCATTCGTCCAGAGCTGGACCATCAAATAGACCCAAAACAGCATGCACTCTGACAGCTTCAGGAGTTCCCAAAACCCTGAAGACATGCTTTACCCCTTCAAGCCATTCTGCTGCTTCTAAAAGACCCTGATCACGTCAAAGGATAGGAAATGTCTGAGAAGGACCAAAAACTGGGCATGACTTATCAGAAACATTGGGGACATTTTTGGGTGGCATTTTTTGAACAACATATAAAATGCATAATCAAAACCAAGCCAACAAGCCCGTACCCAAGTGGTAAGGGCTTCTGCTTGGCATCCAAGAGACCCGGGTTCAAAACCGGGTGGAGGAGAATTTTTGGGTACTATAGCAGTACTGCAGTAGTAATTTTGTAGTTATTGTAGTAGTTACTATTCGATACTATAGCAGCCGAAACTATTCACCTGATTTAGGCCTTCGTGCCACCGGTTTGGGCCTACGGGTCTCCAGGGCCTTCTGATCATCAAAGGCCTTCAGGTCACAGGGCCTTCGGGTCACGTAGACCATGGAGTAGCCCGGTTCACACAGAACATGCCCCAGAAGAGGATTAGAGCAGCAGAAGTAGTAGCCACCAGATGCAAAGCTAACAGGATTGGAAGAATGAGAGGGTATGACAGCCACCATCGGGACCAGGCACTATGCAGCTTTGTACGGGGCAATGCTAGCCGATCAGCAATGCAAGGTGGGGAGCTAAGGCAATCAATGATGCAAGACGCTGGGGAGGGGTAGTTCTGGTGGGCTGGGACTACGGGTCATATATGGGCATGGTATGCCTCTGGGCCTTCGAGTCATGTATTGCGGGTCAGGTCGGGCCTTGTGACTTGGGCATATGGGTCATGTACGGGTTCCCCTAAAACCCTTAAAAGGGGGATTATCTATAATAAAATAAAAAAGAAGGCCTCCGGGCCATTCTGAGGAATAATCAAAACCAATATCAAGCCGAAGCAACATCATTGAAAGCACCATCATCTAAAAACAACCAACTCAAAAAAGAACAAACAAATGAAAACACAAGCCATAATTTCTTTTTCAAAAACCCCTTTTAATTTTAGATTTCAAAACTGCCTCCTTTCAAGTCCATTTTCCAAATAGAAAACCCAATGTTCAAACCAATTTCAATTTTCAAAATCGTTTTCCCTTTTTAAAATCGCTTTAGAAAAACAAGGTCAAGACTTTAATTCCAAGTGCACACCCCAATAATCCCATGAACCACTGCACATGTCTTCACCCACTTTCATCCATACACACCAACACACACTTCCTATGCATTCCCTTATATGTGAAAACATTCATAAAGAGTACCTGAGGTTGCATGTAAACCATATCTCTACCAGTTCCAAGAAAACACCATATTTTTAGACCAAGAGCTTTCAATTTTAAAAACCCATTTCACAAATTTATATCCATTTAAAAGAAGTCATTCTCATTTCAAAACACCTTATTTATTTTGAAAAGTTCACTTACACTAATTAGAACCAAGACGACGATCAACTTGAATCAAACTACCAGAAAGAAGGACTAGTAGTTACACTTAACCTGACGACCTGGTAGTGGACCATGCCCCAAGTAAACATCAATAACTTAGAGGAACTTAAACCATGTACTCAGACTCCACATGGGTCATTACTCCATGTGAAATCACAATGTAACATCGACTTGCCTCTGTTTTCATCCATCAATCCAAAAAAATCATAACGAGATAAGAACTCAATTCCCAGACTACACCTGGTGACTCGAGGTTCGGAACGGGTTAGGGTTAATAACGTCCTTCCCATACCTACCTATCGAGTCCCAACAATCCTAATCTCTATCTACCGAACACCACAAATACCAAGGGCCCCCCTCTGATACTATTTTGTCATGAACCAACTTGGGTAGACCCTGAACCGGTCACCCAAGCTGGTCTACGACATGGCCCGAAGGGCGTTTCCAATCCCCACGGGCTGGCAACTAGTGTCAGGCATGAAAATTTAATAATTGGGAACAATTTGGATCCTGAACATAAGACATATAGATAAATAAAAATTGATGATAAAAAAAATAAAAATAGCAGCGAAACAAAAGTAAAACTGAACAAACCTCCACGTGACCATCCAGGTCACCACCCAACCAAAGGTCGATCTTTCTCTAATAATGATCAATCTAGCCAAGAGAACCTGAGCAGAGGGAACCTACTACTAAAAAGATAGAATAGCCTTGAGCATGAAGATGCTCAGTAGGGATGCCAAAATAAACTATAGAATCCAACATCTCATTTCCTAAAACAATCCATTAACATAAGTTTTAAATACAATTATAAAATTAGGGTTTTCACATTTTAAAATAAGAAACATGATTTTTACCATTTAGGAATCCATTAGACACTACATGAAATTTCCATAAAACATTCTTTTCATTTTATAAACAAAACCTGAAGTAGAAGATACCAAAACTGGGCTAAAATAACACGAGTTAATAAGGAAGACTGGAAACAAACTAGTATGACAGAAAGTAAACAAGAAATATAAGTAAAAGAGTAACCATAGGTGATCCTAAACATCTCTAGAAGACCCCTAGACGTACTCAGTTTTGGAACCACTTACCGGCATATAGTGAAGTTCCTAAGTCTATAACCAACTGGCCGCCCTAACTGACCAATCCAGTGGCAAAGCCCACCTGGCCTAACAACAAATCCATGGGGTACCAACCCGTCTAATTGGGGTTGGTCACCAACCATCACTCGATCTCTAAAATACACACAAGAACCCATAGTGGTTACAATAATACTGTGTAAGTAGGATTCCCTCACACGCATGACTCATCCCATCGCACTTTCCTACCCCAAACACAGAAACTCAATACAATAACCCATAAGGGATATCCTTCATATAGATGTTCCCCAGTATATATATACATATATATATATAACATATCATCAAAGGTGCCAACCAGGCCTTCATGCCATGAAATCATTAAAACCATTTGATAGCTTTTTCAAAATACTAAAGTTGTTATATGTGCATACAATAATCAAAACAACGTCATTTCAAAGAGTCAATGAAAACATTACATTAAACTTGAAAGTGCAAAATGGGCCATCATGACACACCCATGTCGAAATAATTATTCTAAAAACATTTAAAGTTTCAACTAGGCACACACAATTTCCAAACACAAACCATTCTAAAAGTTAACACAACTCCACCCATGAATTGGAAGAGCCAAACAGGCCTTTAAGTCCAAAGTATCCAAAAGCATTACCCAAAAATCACCTTTTAATTGAAAGTGCCAAACGGGACTAATCCTTGATAAATACATTTAAAACCAATTATTTGAAAACACACAAAAGAACCTCCATCCATTAGGATCCAAGAACCATTTTTAAAATCAAAATCGACCACTCCCCTCATTTGAAATAACACCAACCCTCATATTAGAAACATCAATCCATTATCAAAATATTTTAACACAACCACTATGTCATAATAATCAAAGTGAACACACTCAAAAGCCTCTTTAGAAAGAAAATGCACACAAAAGTGCTAACCAAAAAGTTTTGCAACCTCCACACAATTTGACAAACCGACTGCACAATTTTATAAAATTCTATCAAAACTCAACCAGTTTACAAATACTTTTATGAACAAGAAAATCAATTTCGAAACAATGTTCCTGAACAGACCAAACAATGCATAAATATTCTCTATAATCAAACCACACAATTTGTTAACGATTCTATAACTAGGTCGAATAAATTACCCAAATCTATGAAACTCCATGATAACTATTCGAGAGTAATGTAAAAAGTATTGTCATATTGAAATCATCATCAAAAAAGATTTTGACATCCACATCACACAACCTTCATAAGTACATATATATTTATCTAGAGAAAATACTTCAAAACTATCTCTAACAAAACCAATAAATTTTGAAACACCATGAAATATTAACTAATTGCATTTTAAAAATGACAAATAGGTAAAAGATTTAACTAAAATCAATCAATCATTAAATGTATTTAATTAGAAAGGAGAACATGGGTTCACCTACCTTAAAGGTGTGAAAATGTGATGCTACTTCCGCGGAAGGTGGAACCGATCCTCAAGAACCCCTCACACACCTTAAAACAACAAGATAAATACACTACACAAACTTAGACACTAAGGTTCAAATAATTTGGATAAAAACACAACTCAAATAAAGAATGCACCGCAAGGTGAAGTCCGCACACCGGAGGGGAGGCAGAAGTGCTGCGAAGGGGGATTCAGGTACGGATCTGACATCGGAGCGGTAGGGTAGGCGTGTAGAGGTCGGAGCTCTGGCAAGGAGGCCTGGCCGGAGTAGTTTTTGGCTGGAGTCAGAGCGTCGGACCACAGGTGCCCAGAACAGTGGTTCGCTGGTGGTCAGAGCATGAGCAGGAGGGTACGGGGTCCCGGTGGGCAAAGGCCAGGCCGGGAGGCGGCCTAAGGGCAGTGATCCAGGGCACTGAGGAGGAAAAGCCAGAGGGAAAGGCAGCCTGCAGGGGGGAGGATCGGTGCAAGAGGGCGAGGCGACCTAGGCAGCGCCTAGAGACCGGATCTGGGGAGGCTGGGTGACAGGGAATAGGGAGGGGAGGCGACATAAGGAGGCGGCATAGATTCTACTGGAGGTCGGATTGTGGCAGAGGGCCGGAGGTAGGGTTGACCACGGGGTGGTGAGCGGGCTGCTAGAACCAGGGAACCAGAACGCGGTGGGGCGAGGTCGCTAGATAGATGTGCGGTGGGTCATGAAGGAGGGTCATTGGGGCTGGTCAGTGGGTGGTGAAGGGCGACGAAGGCTACAGAGGGCACCGATGCATAGAGGGAAAGTGAGGGGGGCGACAAGATGGGTTGGGTAAGAGGGGTAGGGTTTGCGGTTTTTTTCATTCCTTATAATAAAAATATTATTACCGTAATAAAAATAACTACAATAATAATAATAATAATAATAACACAAATGATAATAATAAATATAAGTATAATTCAATAATATTAATAATAATAATAATAACAAAAATAATAATCTTAATAATAATAATTCTAATAATAAAATTATAATAGTAATAATAATAACATCATTAATAACATTAATATTTTTAATAATAATAATAATAATAAAGATAATAGTAATAATAGTTATAATAACAAAAATAAAAAACATATAAATAATAAAAGTAAAAATGATAACAATAATAACACCTCATTAATAATAATATTACTAATTTCATAATAATAGTATTATTAATACACTTTAAACATTTAAACAACTTTATTTACTAAAAAATTATTTATTTTAATCGTTAAACATTTATGCTGGTACCCGGGCCGACTTCACGACTATTGGCCACTGTGAGGTGACTGTGCACGGGTCTGAAACCCACTAAAAAGGTTAAACAACAAAAATTTTAATCTGGGACCCAACCTGGACCATGGCACGAGAACCCGGAGCCAAGAATTAATAAAAAAATAATTTAAAAAGTCAGGGTGCGACATCTATGGATTTTGGTTTGTAGGATTTAGATGTGAAAAAATATGAGGCTGAATGAGGAGGGCTTGACTCTTTTTAAAGAAAAATTTCATTATTCTAATTTTCACTTAAATATGGTCTCCTCCTCAATCCCCTTATCATCAATTCATGTTCATAATCATGAATAATAAAGGGATTTCCACACCATTCAACATTTCGGTAGCAAAAATGTCAATCTTCTCAAATATGATTTTCTTGAAAGCTCTAGATAGGCACAACTTTCTCTAACTATTAGAAGCTCTAGAAATGCACAACTTCACTTATCACGAAAGCTCCAGAAAAGGCACAAATTTCAATATAATGGTTTTCTTCAGTATAAAACACATCTCTTAAGAATTTAATTTTCCCCTAAAGTATCATAGAATGTGGTAGCACAACACAAGACAGTTTCCCCCACACTTAAGTTCCACTAGATTATGCAATTTCACTTCAAGAGTTGGTTGGATAGGGATAATTGGCTTGTAATGCGGAAAACCTAACAGGATGTTCATGGATTCTAAGGGATACAAGGAGTAAATGTTCAAGGTAGGACACAAAAAGGATTCTTTGAAATAGAGGCTTTAATAGCAAACAAATGCATCAATCATTTAAAACATAAGTACCTAAAACCCTCAAATTTTGACAAGAATAAATCAAATTATGTTTAAATCCAGCATGGTTTGGTTCTCTCAAAAAATGAGGTAAATATAAGGAATATGAAAATAATGGTTCAGAAGCCTCACCGGAAAGTGATTTCAAATATAAAGGCAGTGATATGTGGTATGGTATTCAAGATTCGGAGTACTTTTCATGAAATTACTAAATATTTGAACTTGAAACAATGTTATTTTCAACATTTATTTAAGCTCAGTTTCATGGGATTAATTGTTTTACTTATTGATATTAATTTCAAAATGGTGATGAGAATCATTTTAGCTCAAAATTTTCAAAAACACACAAAAAATTGAAAAATAAACACACAAAATTTGAAAAACACACAATTTGTTTTGAAAATCATTGAAAAAAAAAGGAAACCAATTGAAATTACTAAACTAAAAGGTTCCCTCCCCCACACTTAAAATATTACATTGTCCTCAATGTGAACCCATGAGATGATATATTCACATGAAATGTATAATTTTTAATAGGATAAAGAATAAAACGGTGAAAGGGTTAGGAACAACATAATATGCTCAAGTGATGATGGGGTCATTCAGTGTGATGAAATCCACTGCATCAGTAGGAAGTCCCTCAATGTATTTCTTCAAATGTTTCCCATTGTATGTAAATCTCATTCTTGTGTCCTCTTGTGTGATCTCCACTTCACCATAAGGAAAAACATTAGTCATAAAAATAAGGACCTAAGCACCTAGAACATAACTTACCAGGAATCAGCTTCAGTCGTGAACTATTGATAAATACTTTCTCTCCAACTTGAAATTCTCTTTTATGGATCATTTTGTCATGAGAATCTTTTGATCTTTACTTGTAGGGCCTTGAGTTATCATATGAATACAATCGAATCTCCTCAATTTCTTGAATTTGCATCTTCCTTTGGATTCCAGCTTGGGCCAAATCTATATTGAATTTATTTATACCCCAATAAGATCGATGCTAAACTTCCACGGGGAGATGACATGTTATCCCAAAAAAAATCCAAAATGGGGACATACCAATGGGTGTCTTGTATACTGTCCTATAATCCCGTGATGCATCATCCAAGTGCTTGCTCCAATCCTTCCTATTTGGATGCACGGTTTTCTCCAAAATTTGTTTCAACTCCCGATTTGAAACCTCATCCTGGCCATTTTTTTGGGGGTGGTATGGTGTTGATGTTTTGTGTGTCACCCAATAATTATGAAGGAGGGAAGCCAAATTTTTATTGCAGAATTGTGTCCCTTGGTCACTAATGATTGCCTTTAGTACTCCAAACCTACAAAAAATCCGTGTCTTGACAAAGTCCACTACAACATAAGAATCATCATTCCTGGTAAACTTAGACTCAACCCATTTACTCACATAATCAACAGAAACCAAAATATATAAAAACCCAAAGGAACTAGGAAAAGGACCCATAAAATCAATGCCCCATACATCAAAAATATCACAGAATAATATGGGTTGTTAAGTAATCTCGTGTCTCTTAGAAATATTATCAGTGTGTTGGCAATGTGAGCATGACTTACAAAACACATGGGCATCATGGAATAAGCTAGGACAATATAATCCAGAGTCCAAAAATTTCCTAGCTGTCCATTGGGGTCCAAAGTGTCCACCACAAGCAAGTGTATGACACAATTGCAAAACAAACTCAAAATCATGATCAGGAACACACCTCCTAATAACTTGATCACTACACATGCTCCAGAGGTATGGATCATCCCAAAAATAATACCGAGACTCACTTTTTAATTTTTGGACTTGATGTTTCTTTAAATTTTCAGGGATTTCAGAGGTGATGAGGTAGTTATCTAAATCAACATACCAAGGATGCATACCTGAGATGGAATAAAGATGCTCATCAGGGAAGGTGTCCCGAAGTTGTACCTAGTCCAAGGTGTCATCCTCTAGTGTGTGAGTAAGCCTACTCATGTGGTCCGCCACCAAGTTTTTTGACCCCTTTCTTTCTTTTATCTCAATATAAAATTCTTGAAGAAGGAGAATCCATCAGATAAGTTTGGGATTTGTGTTTGGATTCTTCAAGAGGTGTCTCAGAGCTACATGGTCATAAAAAATGACTATTTTAGAGCCTAATAAATATGAATGAAATTTATATAAAGTGAATATTACAGAAAGAAACTCCTTTTATGTGGTTGTGTAGTTTGATTGGGAGGAATCTAGTGTCCTAGATGCATAGAAAATCACATGTGAACGTCCCTCCACCCTCTGAGATAACACAGCTCCAACTGTGAAGTTGGAGGCATCACACATAAGCCCAAAAGGAATGTCCCACTGTGGGGGATGTTTGATCGGTATAGTGGTCAGACACTTCTTTAGATCATCAAAGGAAGTCATGCAAGAATTATCAAACACAAAATCATAATCCTTTTGAAGTAATTGTGACATAAGAAGAGAAATTTTACTAAAATCTTTGATAAAGCGTTGATAAAATCTTGCATGCCCTAGGAAAGATCTAACATCACACACACATGAAGGATATGGTAAGGATGAAATAATATCTACCTTAGATATGTCAACCTCTATCCCATGTTTTGACACTACATTCCCTAAGACAATGCCATGCTCTACCATGAAATGACACTTTTCAAAGTTCAATACCAGATTCTTCTCAATACAACGATTCAACACCTTTCCCAAACTACTTATACATTCATCAAATGAGGATCCATACACTATAAAATCATCCATAAATACCTCCATACAGGTCTCAATAAAATTATAAAAAATACTCACCATACATCTCTGGATGGTACCTGGGGTGTTGTAAAGTCCAAATGGCATCCTTCGGTACGCAAACGTACCAAAGGGTCAAGTGAATTTTTTCTTCTCCTGGTCCTCTGAAGCAATAGAAACCTAAAAATATCTAGAAAATTAATCTAAGAAACAATAATATGTCTTCCCAGCTAGTCTCTCAAGCATTTGATCAATAAATGGTAGGGGGAAATGGTCCTTATGAGTGGACTGATTTAGTTTCCTATAATCAATACACACATGACAAATATTTCTCACCCTCATTGGAACTAACCCATCTTTCAAATTTTTAAGAAAATTAACACCACTTTTCTTAGGCACAACCTAAATAGGACTCATCCATTGGGAATCTGAAATGGGATAGATTATACCTGCCTCGAGAAGATTTTCAACCTCTTTTTTAACAACCTTCAAAAGTGTTGGATTGAGTCTCCTTTGTGGATGCCTAACCGGTTTAGGCCCATCCTCCAAAATAATCCTATACATGAAAATGGAGAGGATAATACCTGATATGTAAGAAAAGGTCCACCTGATTGCCTTAATGTTCTCCCTAAAAAGATTCAAAAGTTTTTCTTCATGTTAAAAAGGAAGATTATTAGCAATTATAATAGGTAATCTCTCACCACTTAACAAGTATGAGTATTTTAGATTTAGTGGAAATGGATTTAGTTCCAAGGAAGGGGTGATGTATGGATGGAGAAATTAAAGGAACTGAAATATGTGCACAATGAACATCAGTATCATAATATAAATCATCAAAATCAGAGAATAAATCATCAAATCCATTAACATACTCAACAACCATGTCATAATTAGAGTTCACATGATCAAAATCAGAATAATAATCCCTTTAAAAAATAAATCTAATAGAGTCTTGTACATTATAAATAGGTGTGGAAGTACTCTTATACATTAAACTAGAACCAATACTCATAATCTCCCTAATCATAAGAAAATCAAATTCCGTGGTTTTTTATTTGGTGGTTTAAAATGGGAGATAAAAAAAGAATAATGGTCCTCTGAGGGGTAATTCACGTAGTCCATAACATTAAATATTACAACTTCATCTCCAAACTCCATGGAAAGTGTACCCTCATTGACATTTATGACAGTTTTTGCAATTTTGAGGAAGGGCCTACCTAAGATAAAGGGAGAATGAGAACTTACCTAATCATCCTCTATTTTAATCATGTATAAATATTTTGGAAAGATCATGTCTCTTACCCAGACAAGTACATTCTCAAGGACTCCTGCTGGATATGTCGTAACTCTATTCTCCAACTACACCACTACTCTCGTCAGCTTAAACTCACCAACCTATAAAGAAGAGAATACATAGTGAGGCATCACATTTATGGAAGGTCATAAATCACATAAAGCATCAGAAAAGTGTAACTCCCCTCTAGTGTATGGGATGGTGAATGTCCTGGGATCCTTTCATATTGTTGGCATCGTAAGAGTTTGTGTAATGAGTGCTGACACATTCCTTCTAATATTGGTCCTCTCATTCCCTTTGATCCCTCTTCGATTATTACAAAGTTCTTTTAGGAATTTGGAATACCTTGGGATTTTCTTAATGGCCTCAATAAGGGGGATATTTATCTCCACACGCTTGAATGTGTCCAAAACCTCTTTTTTCATTGCCTCTTCAGCCATATTCTTGGTTTTAACAACCCTATTTAAAAAATTAAGGGGTTTAGGAGGAACATAATTAATCTTTTTCTTACTTTTATCTTTCTCCTTGGGTTTCTCATCATCCGGTTTTGAATGGGGATTCTCCAGAGTTGAGGTGAATCCTAGTGGAATGGTAGGTGGAGAAGCATAATTTGTTTGCTTCCCGGTTCTAAATGTGATGGAACTTACATTCCCCTTTGGATTTGGTGTAGGTTGGGAAGGTAGATTTTCAAAATTCTTACTTACCAATTTATGGAGGGCAGTGGATATCTAGATCATTTGAGTCTTCAACTCCCTCAGCTCTGAACCTTGAATCTTCAGCTCATTCTATTGGTTAAGAACAATTTGTTTCAAAAGATCATCAGTGTTAGAATATAAATTGGTTTGGGTATTACCTTTTTATTGACTTGTTGATGCTTGAGCTTCAAATTGCCTTTGGGTTTGGTGGAAACCATGTTGGTAAGGTGGAGGCCGGTGCAAGTTTTGTTGAAAATTGGTCTTTTGTTGTTGTCCAGAGCCATATCTCATGTTTGATTGATCCTTCAACCCTTGGTTGTATGTTGGTTCAAATGAATCAAACTTATGTTGGGGATTTTGTTGTTGTTTCTATTGATATGGTCTTCCGGGAAACACTACTTCACAATCTTATGTTTCTTGTAGTTGGGGGAAACAGTCAGTTGGGTGGCTTGTCTCAGTGAAAATGCCACAAGGCCTTGAAGGAGGGGGTTGGGATGTCTTTTGAGCCAAAGAAATCTATCTCACCATAGTTTTCAATTATTCTAACTTGGTATCAATCAAATTACTTTCAAGATAATATGGACTTACCTGATGTACCCCCCTAACATGTGGTGTACCTCAATTGCCGAATTGTTGGGATTTTTGGGCCATCTTGTCAATCAATGAACGTGAAGCTGCTAGTGTCTTGTCCACTAATGTTCCTCCATATACAACATCCACCATGCTCCTCTACGTAGGTGTGAGTCCTTCATAGAAGTATTTAATGATGATTTTCTCATTGATTTGTTGATGTTGGAAGCTTTCACACAACTTCTTGAATCACTCCCAGTACTCATACATTTACTCCCCTTAAGCTTTCTTGATACCTAAGATCTCCTTATGAATGGAAGTGGTCCTTGATTCTAGAAAAAATCTCTACAAGAAAATATGTTTCAAATCATTCCAACAAGTTACATCTTCATGTTGTAAATAATACATCCAATCCTTTGCAGCTCCATCAAGTGATAATGGTAATTCTCTTAGTTTGATTTGATCTTCAGAAACATTTATTATTTTGAAGGTTGAGCAGGCCACATTATATTCTTTAAGGTGTTTATTGGGATCCTCACTAGAGAGACCATGAAATTTTGGAAGAAGTTGAATTAATCTAGATTTCATTTCAAAGTCAGATTCGAGATTTGGGTATGTAATGCAATTTGGTTGATAATTAATATCAGGTGCAGCCAATTCTCGAATGGTTCTATTAAGTTAATTTCCATTGTTTTCATCCATTGTTTCTTATTTTATGGTTTAATTTTAATTTCTTCCAATTTAAATTTTCTAAGAGTGGATTAATACTTCAACTAGTTTAATGTTGAAACTTCCTATAGAATGAGAATGTATGATTCATGCCCGAAGGCTACGTTCAATCTCAGGATCAAGATATAAGAGATATTTGGGATTAGTTAGTGTCATTAATCAAATAAAAATGAAAATAAGAAAAGTGGACCATAATAAAATAAAATATGATAAGTTTTATTTGATGGTCTAAAAAAAGATGAATAAAAAAACAAAAGAAGAAGAAAAATTCAGATTGGGTAAAGAGGGAAGAAAGATGAGAATAAGATAATAAAATGTAAAATAAAATAAATACCTATAAATGGTTGAAATAATTACTTGACTACCCAAAAATGGAGCTAATTTGAAGATCTTTGTCATGGGCGCTTTCAAATTATGTTTGGTTTTGGGTTACTTAGGTGCAGCAGGGTGGCCGACTAAGGTCGTCTCTCAAAAGAGGAAGTAAATTAAAAAAACTTATTAACGGTATACTAAAAATAAAATAAAAGATAATAAAAATTACTACTTTAAGGGACGGGGTTTTTTTTATTGTTTATAAAACTAGAAGAAGTTTGTTGGGAGAAGATTCCATTTTTTGTTTTTAATTTTGAAATGAAATTTGATGCAATAAGAAGATGTTTTTTATAGAAAATATTTTAAAAGGAGTAATAGATATTACTCCACTAATTCACTTAATTATTAATCATTATCATTTAAATTAATATTCACTTAATTATGATCCCCTAATTTTTTAACCCTTGAACCCTATGGGAGTTAACTTAACCATAAAGATGAAATGAGTTAAAACCGAGGCTAGCTTCGGAACATGCAATCATAGCACCCTGCTTTGATTGATGTTATAAATCTAGATTATGGTCAGTGGAAAATTAGGGAACATATCCATTCTAGAAAATGAGGATGAATTTTGTTTAGGGATTATATTTTAACTCTACAAATTTATCCTGTGTGGTCCTGTATTACCGATTAAGATCTCCCTCTCACAATTCACACAATACTCAACCTCACGTGTTTTGGTGTTAATTGTTCAATTACTTTCTTAGTTTATTATAATTTAAAAAATCAATTTTATGTATCATATTAAGTGAATTAGAATATATAAATTATTCAAAATAATTAAATTAAGAGGTTATAAGATATATCGATCACTAAGAAAACTACTCTTCTATGGGCGGTGTGGTCATCGTGGAGACATTTTGCATGAGAAAAGGATTGAAAGGGTAGAACCCAATCATGTCTCCACTCTTAAATTATAGCTCAAAGAGGAATATTAAGAGGAAGATAAATGAAAAAAACAGAGGAAAAAATAAGAAATTAAAGAATAAATAAGGAGTTTATTATACAAAAAAAAGTATTACAACACGAACAAGAAGAAGAAGTCTTTATCGAAGGGATCCTTGCTTCAAGAGCTACCCTTATTGAAATGGTTGGATAATTGGAGTGGATCCACATCTCTTTTTCCCTAAACTTCCCAATTCACTTCTCAACCCCTCCAAATGAGAAAAAAAACTCATTTATAGAGTGGAGGGGAGGCTAGGTTTAAAGAGGTTTCAAGTGTAAATGGGGAATCTCAGCCAAATATTTTAATCTAAATTACACTGCCCATTTAACCTTTAAAACACATGAACCATCTATTCATCCAAGCGAATTATTTGTGAAAAAATGGTTTGGAGAGATCCTCTCAAAATTTGGGCCCAATCCAAGTTTGTATTAAGGAGTTATTCCCCAAATACAGAAATAATGTCAAATCTAGCGGGCCCAGCCCACCTTCGACTTCATGGTCTATTTAGTCCAACCAAATGCATGATTTATCTTAAATTCCCTGAAAAAAAGTTGTATCCCATTAATTCAGGAACATATTTACAAAATTTATAGCTCAAATAATAAATATTAAAATATTTATCTTTGAAATACTACAATTCACTATAAAGGGTAAAATTGGAATTTCCATCAAATTTTCAAATGAATGATATTATCCCAAATATTTTATAAATAAAAATATTTAACAGAATTTAAGGAAATTTTATCATTTAATATCAATAAAATATTCAATAAAAATCTTTTTTGTCAGTCACATATTAGGGATTTTCCCAAGAATGGTGTAGGGAGTCCATTTTGGACCTTTTGTGGTGTGTTCTTAGAGTTTTGATAATATTTGATCAACCCAGTGAGTTTTCCAGCATTATTCTGCATTGGGGTTTAATTTCTCAATTAATTATTTTCATTATAATTAATTAATTGTGGTTTCTTGGTGTGAGACTAGATCTCTGGTGGTTTTGGAAAGTTCGGTTAGATGCCAAAGTGGTTGGATGGGTCTGGGATGATCCTTTTCAATTCCGATGTTCTTTGTAAATGTTTGGAAATCTCTATTAACAAGGTTGGTGGTCAAAGAGATTTACTCATAGTCTTTTTAATTGATTTTATTTTTTATGTAGTATGTACCTTAAATCACATGTGTTTTTTTATTCCTTGGCTTAAGTAATTTGTTTTTGGGCTTTGGATCAATCCCTTAGACCTTCCATGGATCCTGTTGGATCCATGGGTGTTTATAATACCAAACCTATGATCACCCATGGGGTGTTCTATTTCATGGAAAGGGTAAAGTGGGTTTGTAAAGGGATAAAGAGAGTGGGTTATGATCTTAACTCGGTTTATCTCAATGGTTAGATTAATTAAATGGAAAATGGATACTTAGTAGGACTTGGGGATCAATGTTACAAAAAATATGATGAAAGGAAGATTTAAAATGATTTTATGTGTTAATATTTTATGAAAATTCTTGTGAGTATTTTGAAACAGTTTTAAACGTGTGCATTGGTTTTTTAACATGTTTTTGGTGTCAAAGGGGAATGTAATGTTTTAAAATGGTTCTTGTTTTAAAATTTGGTGTTGAAATTCATGTGGTTTATGGAAATTGGTTTATAAATGGATTCAAATATTGATTTTAAATGAGTGTGTGGTTTCTTATTTGGTAAAATTCATTGATATCTATTTTAATGATTTTTGTGGAAGGAAAATATTTAGGATTTTTTGTGTGAAAGGATGACATGTACCTTGGTAAATGAAAGTGGTTTAGAAATTTTTTTTGTTGTTTCTAAATATACTATAAAGTCAATATGTTGATCCTTGAAAAGTTATTATTGGTGTAGTAGTTAAAGGTGTTGGAATGGAATTCCACACCTATGAAAAGTGATGTTGGTCATGGAGGTCCACATCATGGTCAAGTTTTTGGTCATGGTGGTCTACACCTATGGTTTAGGGTGTTGTTCATGGATTTCCACATCATTGATTGTAATTATCGGGCATGGAGTTCCATATCCCCAGTTAGTTTCCTATACTGATGCTCCGAGAATAATTTTTCTATTATATACATAAATGTTGTACTGATGCTCCATGTAATATCACTTGGTTGTATGATTATATTGATGGACATAATGCTCCAAATAAATATCAATCATTTTGTATATGGTTTAGGTGTTAGATAGAGGTTTTAGGAATGGTTGATGATAATGTTTATGTTTCCCATAGATGGTTGATAAATGAAAAGATTTTTTTGTTATTAACAGTATGTGTCACCCTATGATATTCTTTTTGAGGACCAGTTTGGGTCAATGTATGTTGGTTGGTCTAGGTGTCACCTTAGAACCCAAGATCCACTGGGTTACTAGGTAAAAAATGTGTTTCGTTGAGATGCATTTTCCATTCTTAAACTTGTTATTTATTTCACTATTTACCTATTTACACTACTATTTAAACTACTGTTTGATTTAGATAGCATTGGTGGTAGCCTAATGAGTTTTACTCACACCCTTTTTAGGCATCTAATGAACATGGGTACCCAATTAACTCTCATATATTTACTACAACCATAGGTTTAGTCTGAGCTCCGTGTTAATTGTTTCATGATTAGGCAGGTTAGCTTGAATGGTATTATGGTGCTGGTGACTGAGTAAATTCCATGGGTTAGAGTTGGCTATGGAGCATGATATATTTATTTTTCATTTTATTTTTTATATGTGTAATAGACCTAGTGATCTATTGATGTTTTATGTGTGGAATGACTATTCGGGTATTCACTTTATTTTATTTTATTATAGCATGCTTCTGTTTTAGTTTTTGTATACACTGATGTGTATGATGTTTAATTATTTACTTATATTTTTTCACTCTAATATGGGGGTATAGTCTCCTCACAGTTCCACCTTAGAACCCCACTGCTAGTTAGCATGAGGAAGCACTCTAGATTTCTTTTGGAGAACTATCTCAGGGCACCGATTTAGTAGAATCCATGTTGGGATGTTACAAAGTGGTATTTGAGGAGTTACTTTCATGTTGATTTACTATTTGTGGTTTTAAAGACTGATGATATAGGGATGTGTTAGGTATTTTGATAGATATGAGTTTTGTGTATCTCAAACTCTTGTTCCAATAAAAATTATAGGTTACCAAGGGATCAGATTGCTATTTTAGATTGTAATGTTACAGTTTTATATGATTTTCACTTTGAACGATGCATATGTTTTTTGGATTTTAGGACTTATGATGGATTTATGGCTCTTGGCCCATTAGAAAAAATCCTATGGTTTTATTTTTTACTCTTTGTCTAGATAGTAATGAGGTATATCATGAATCATGATTGGCATGTAGGATCTACATGTTACATGCCTACTGGTGTGTGATTTTATGGATTTTCTTTTTGGTAGGTTATGTGTATCCACAATGAGACACTTGATGGTGTGGAAATTGGTGCGGTCCTCATGCACGATTGGTGTAGTGACCCTAGTGGGTTAGCATAGTATAATTGTATGACCATTATTCCCCTTAGGGGTTGTTTTTCTTAGGATCAGTTGCATGTCCAGGTCTTTTATGGAGAGATGTAATGTGAAGATGCTCAGAGAAGATGCACACCATAGTTATAGGTGTTTGGTTGGTATATAATGCATCTATGGTGTGAGACCCTAGAGTAGGGTTCTTTTGACTTGTTAATGTCATGTGATAATGATATAGAAGCATGTTTTATGCCCTATGAGTTGTGTCTTTCTATGATTTTTCATAGACCAGTGGTGGTTGGACTTAGTAACCTTTTTTACATGACTCTAGTTTTGGGAGTTGGTGTTGTGTGGCCTTTGAGGGTGACCCATGAGAGGGGTCATTTGGGATATGTGTGATTTTTTGTGCATGAATTAAAGATAGTTGTTTTTTAATTTTGAAAATAGTGCACTAAATGTGTATCATGGTATAGGGTTTTGGAACATATGATGCCTTAGGTTTGGAGAAAGATCATTTGAGTGCTAGTGTTTCAGCCTTGTGGTTTGTTTCTAGAGGGGTAGGTTCATTCAGGTTCATAGCCCAGGTAATGGATATGGATACATGTGTGATTGGTGGTTATGAACTATATTGAGAGCGCAAAAGGTGATATATGGTATGTGGTTCCTAGTGTGTAGGTTTTCTTTGAGTGATGACTGTATAGGTGAGATATACATAGTTTTTTATAGTTATAGTCACATGGAGATGTTTAGTTTTTTTTAGATGGAAATAACTGGGAGTGTTGATTCTTTGGTGTTTCTTGTGGTTTTTGAGGGTAGGACCAGTTTGGTGCCTAGCCCAGTTATCTATGGATGATTTTACATGAACATTGTTAGTGAATGGATAATGGTAGTGGAACTTTGAATGACACTCGGGTTTTAAGTGGTCGAGTAATTGGTTTTGGCTTGTGAGTTTCTTTTAGTTTTTGGAATCATCAAGGGTGCACTTATTTAGGTTAGAGGGACATTTAGGAGAGGCATGACCAGTGGATGGGGATTGTGAGCCATAGTTTCATTCAACTTGACTTGTTAATGTCAGAATCAGGTTTTGTGGTGGCATCAAAAAAGAGTGTGTGTGGAAGTTATGTGTTAATGGAATCTTGGAGGTATAAGCGGATAGTGAAGTGTCATTTAATTTGGTTTGTGAATTATATATTATTATAGCATACAATTGTTTTATTGAGTATAGAACATGACCATGAGTAGGATGAGAGCCGATGTGAATGTGATGAGATGCTTGTGGGAAGGGAGGTTTGGAGCCTTTGAATGGGTTTGACATGTCCCTGCAGATAGAGGTGATATTGGAAATGGATGAGTGGTGGCGATATTTTTTGACATCATCTTAGCATAATCTTATCCTAGAGATGACCATTCCCAATATCTTTAAATCATCATGGGTATAATTAGAGGGAAACAACTATATTCCTTGATAACTAAAGGTTTTTTTGGTTTGATGGAGGGCCTCCTTGGAGGTGGTTCTCCTGGAAAGGTGGGAGTGAAGTTGTATGGTGGGGTGTACCATCATCTGTGCTGAGTAAGTCTTTGTGAAAGACTAGAGGGCAGAAAATATCTTGGGTTCCAATCTCAAAAGATGGGAATGGGTGATGATGTATGTTTTGTTTTACTGCTCAGGTGAGAGCAAGATGTCCAAATCCAAATCTTGGGTTCACGGTGGTCAGAATGTGGGCCATGGAAATGGATATTCTTAAGTGGGATGGTGACAAAAACACTCCTATGATGGGTACTGACTTGTTAGTTATGGTGGTGAAACCCTTATGTAGGAGGGGTCATAGGTGTGTATTTTTGGTTATGGATCAGAAGTTGTGACACCATGATTCCATTGAATAATTATTAAGGTGAATTCTTAAATTCCATATGTAATGAAAATATGAAATTATTTGTGGTGGATGATTGAGACAATAATTGGCATTAGTACCATGGTGGTTAGGAAAATTAATTTGAAGTTCTTGTGTTGGAGGTGTGTCAATGTGTGTGGTAGGTTATAATGATGGTTTTGGGTTAATAGAGGACCTGATTGTGGAATCTCTCTAGGAGTCGGGTATGGAGTCTAGTGGGTATGTTTGAATAATCATGGAATACCCTTGGGTGTGATGGAATTGTGGTGAGGTGAGGAGGCAACATGATTATAGTGGGATTCGATCACTTTTGGGATGAGTCGATTAGGGATAGACCAGCTTGGGTTAGACATGAAACTAGTGTGATTCTAATTTTGGACTATGCTCTTGATGAAAAGATGGTTTGTTCTTAGTTTGAACTTGGGAAGCTGGTATGTGTCCACCCTAGTTTTTTTTTGATGATATGGATGACTATCGATATTGATTCATCATTCTCATGGGTATTCGACATAGTAATTTGGGAATCTGGTTGGGTGTGTTTTGGGAGAATGAGATCAAGGTTCTTTTTAGCTTTTCTAATGGAGGAGGTGCTAACCATCCGAGTTAGTGGTTATAAGATGAATCATATGGTGGGGAGCACCATAGATCTTATGAGTGGTCAGATGATGACATAATTAGTGTTTCATATGGATGGTAATGGGTATGCACTATCTTGGTGTTTTGAGTTTTATAATGAAAATTGTCTTAGGTTTTTTTACATTTGATTGCCTTGAGTTTGTGGTTGTTCTTTGGTTGTGTTTCCAGTATTCAGATATGAAACAATTTTCTTGGTTTTAATTAGTGATCGAAGCAGGTTGGGTGGTGCATATGGATGGACACAGAGACTTATTAGTGATGAGAAGAATTATGGTGGGGAAGTTGTAAGATCCCACGTCTGGGTGGGTCAAAAAATTTAGAAGGGTTTTGAATTTTTTTACTGGACTAGTAAAATGATCAAGAATCATAATTAAATTTTGATAGTTCGAATGCCTAAAAGAGATATTTTTATACAATGAATGTGTCTCGAGAGGTATATCATGAGTTAAGATGAGTTTTATATGCTTTAGGAGTTTCATATAATGTTAGATAAGGTGCACAATATGGTGTCCACAATTTAGAATAAATCGTGCAACACCTTGATGTTTAAGAGGTTTTCAGTTCATTTTAAATTAATCATGGTTTTGTTTTATTTTTACCACATAGTTGAGGGGAAACCATGTTGGGTTCAAGTTGAAACCATGTGAGGATGAGGAGTTTCTAGAACATGGTTTATGGCCTATGCACGATTTTAGACAAACTATACCCCATGCTACAAAAGGGAGGTAGTGTTGATAGCACAATTGGTGCATGGTTTATTTAACTATGTGACCTAATCATACGAGGCATGGGTATTAGAACTTAGGGGGGACAAGGTTGGCACACAGTTTGGAAAACTGTGTGGCCAAACCGTGCAGCTTCCTAGATTTCATTAAAAAAGTGGAAATTACCAAAATAACCATAAGTATTTTAGCCACTCTACCTTGTTCTTCTCCCATTTGGTGTGTATGAACTAGGGGGTTCCTAACCCCCTTCCTCTATCTTACACCCTTTTATTTAGGGTGAATTAATGGTGTATCTTTAGTGTTTAAGGTGATATTTCTCATCATCCTCCTTTCATTACCCCCTTTCCATGGCTCTTCATAATTTTGGATGTGCGGGTTTAGGGATTTGATTCTGATTAAACTAGAGCATGGTGGAATCGACCAAGGATGATGGGGATTTTGGTCATCTTGGGTAGAAGATATCCCAAGATGTATTTTTCATGTCGTTCAATGTTTTTTCTTTAAGGTAGGTGTTCACAATAAATTTTCTTAGGTTTTGCATAATGGGTTAATTTAATTAATTGTGGAAGTGGTATCACCTCTTAGGGATTTACTTGGGAATGGTGTAGGGAGTCTATTTTGGACCTTCCATGGTGGGTTCATAGAGTTTCGATAAGACTTGATTGAACTGGTGAGTTTTACGACATTATTCCACATTTTTATTTAAGTTCTTCATTAATTATTTTTGTTATAACTAATTAATTGGGGTTTCTTGGTGAGATAATAGAGTTTAGAAGGTTGTGTAAAGGTCAGTTTGATGTTAAAGAGGTTTTATGGGACTTGGATGAGCCTTGTCTAGGTAGTTGTGCTTTGTAAATGTTTGGAAATCTTTGTTGATGAGGTAGCTGGTCTAAGAGATTTACCAATAGTCTTGTTAATTGATTTTCATGTGAACGTAGTATGCGATTTAAAGGACATGTGTTGTTTTTTTACATCCATGGATTAAGTAATTTGGTTCGGGCCCCTGGACCGATACATCATACCTTACATGGATCCCATTGGTTTTGTGGGTGTTTATAAGGTCAAACCAATGGTCTACCGTGGGATGCACCATTACATAAAAAGGGTAAAGTTGGATTTTAAAGGAATAATAAGAGTTGGTTTTGAGCTTAACCTGGTTTATCTCATTGGTGGGATTGATTGAATAGTTAAGGGATATGTGGTAGGACTTGGGGATCAAAATTTTAAAAATATGATTAAAGGATGATTTGGAATGATTTTATGTGTTAAGATTTTATAAAAATTCTTATGAGTCTTTTGGAACGGTTTTGAATGTGTACATTGGGTTTTGGACCAGTTTTGGGTGTCAAAGGTGGAAAAGAAATGTTTTGAAATGGTTCTTATTTCAAAATGATGTGTTGAACTACATGCGGTTTATGGAAAGGGGTTTATAAATGGATTCAAATGTTGATTTGAAAAGAGTGTGTGGTTACCCCTTTCATAAAATACCTTGATGACTCTTTTAATGATTTTGATGGAAGGGAAGGCTTTGGCTTTATTTTCATCAAAAAGACCCATAGGGACCTTGGTAAATTAAAATGGTTTAAGGGTTTTTTTGTGGTTTTTGAATATATTATAAGTCCAAGATGTTGAATCTTGAAATGTGATTATTGGTGTAATGGTTAATGGTGTTGGTCATGACATTTCACACCTATGGAAAGAGATGTTGTTCATGGTGGTCCACATTGTTGTTGGGCTATTGGTCATGGCAGTCCAAACCCATGGTTAAGGATATTTTTAATGATGGTCTACATCATTGTTGGGTCATTGTTAATGGAGGTCTATAACAGAGGTTTAGGATGTTGTTCAAAGTGGTTCACATCATTGATTGGGATTGTCAAACATAGTGTTCCATATCCCTGGTTGGTTTTCTAGACTGATCCTCCAAGTACTATTTTTTATTATATACATAGATGTTGGACTGATTATCTAGGCACTATTGCTTGGTTGTATGATTTGATTAATGGACAAGACACTCTAAATCAGTACTGATGGTTTTTTATATAGTTTAGGTGATCGAATGAGGTTCCAAGAATAGTTGATACTGATGTTTATGTCTTCTAGAGAGGGTTGATAATTGAGAAGTGGTTTTTTGTTATTCATAGTACGTATCACCCTATGATATGATTTTAGAGGACAAGTTTGGGTTGATTCATTCTTGTTGGTTTGAGTGTCACCTTAGAACATGAGATCCACTAGGTTACTAGATAAAACAATGTTTATTTTGAGATTTATTTTACTTTCTTGTAATGGTTATTTATTTCACTGTTTACCAGCATACACTAATGTTTAGATTGGTATTTTCTTTAGAAACTATTTTTGGTGGCCTATTGAGTTGTACTCACACCCTGCTCAGGCTACTACTACACATGGGTACTTGAGAAACTCTCATATGTTAACTACAGGCATAGGTTTTGGCTAAAACCTGCATTGAGTATTGCATGATCAAGCTGGTTAGCTCAAATGGTATTACGGTGTTCGATACTGGGAATATGTCATGTCTTGGAGTTGGTTGTAGAGACTGATGTATTTATGTTTTTGTTTATTTTGTATATACGTGATTGTCCCAATGGGTGATCAATGTTGTATGTGCGGCATGACTATTCGGTTCATCACTTTATTTAATTTTATTATAGCGTGATTTTATTTTAGTTTACATAAACTCTGATGTGTATGATGCTTGGTTATTTACTTCTGGTTGTACTCCCTCGTATGGGTGTAGAGTATCCTCAAAATTCTAACTTAGACCTCCATTTCTACTCGGAAGCCTCTGACATATGAGGCGATGCTCTTGAGGTCTTATGGAGAACCAACTCGATGAACCAATTTAGTGGAATCTAGGTCGGGATTTTGCACCATAGGGTAAATTACACGGGACCACCTACCTCAAACAGAGTCAACTTTAAACCAAGAAAATCCTAGAAGGTTTTTATGAGTCCATCCAAATCTTTTTGGAATACATCGATCACCAC
Organism: Viscum album; assembly: GCA_963277665.1. Classification (NCBI taxonomy): domain Eukaryota; kingdom Viridiplantae; phylum Streptophyta; class Magnoliopsida; order Santalales; family Viscaceae; genus Viscum; species Viscum album. The sequence goes on from OY728119.1 coordinate 447,288,150, forward strand.
ATGGTTCTAACTCATACCCAAGAATTCCAAATTAATAACTATTTTATAATAAATTAAAATATGCCAATAAACATCACAACCAAAGGTGAAAGGAATACTTTCTGAAAGGCTCACCAAATATCATCGCCAAACCGAAACCATATCCAAACACCAATGAAGGATTTGTATTACACTTCCAACATTATTTCAGAAAAAATCATATTGTGTACCCACAAAACAAAGTCTAGTTTATTAAAATTAAATTGGAACCTTTAGAATAAATTTAACGAATCAACATATCTTTTCTTCAATGATGTTCAACATAGTTCAGACACTCCCGATACAATCCTAATTCTAAGATAAGAAAATACCACAAAATTTAGGTAACATCTTACCTCATGCTCATTGAATAAGTACACCAATATTCTTCAAGTAAGGAAAATCTTGAAACAAGTTGTGTACCCATGAAAAATTATTCCATGCATCAAGGATATCTATAATGGGTTCTAATTTAACAAAGAAGGGGTTTAGGTAAGAGACCCAAGCAGATTTCATGAAAAGAAGGGTAGTTCCAGAAACACATACCTCATAGATTCCATCAAAGAAACAAGCTCTAAGATATGTTGAATAAAAGGATTCCAATTCACAAGATTCTTTGATGAATAAAGAATGGATCATGAATTAATCATCAAATATATAAGATAACCTTAGGTCTATTGAATAAACATTGATCCACCGTAAGTTTTTCATTAGAATAGAGATTTAAGATGATATTAAATATGAATATAGTCCCATTATGACCTATATATGATAACTTTCCTAGAAATATCCACTGTATATGAGAGATCTAGCTCCAGTAAAAGGTATGCCATTGACATGTCGAATCCACCACCGTTTTGGAAATAATCTAAGAATTCATTGTTAGATGGTATTAGAATATATAGATCAGGATATGACATGACATATATATGATTTTATTAAAGGGAAAAGAGATTTTTCTAGAAGAAACCCAAATAATGATGGGTTTTACATCACCAACCTTAATTTATGGTCATCAACGCAGTTGGATAAATCAAAATTACTATTGTAAGGAGAGGAATTTTCTAAGGAAGTTCTATAGATCCTCGAGGTTCCATAGAGAATTCAATAGGAATAAGAAAGATTTAATTTAGAGTATTTGTAACTATAAAAGACGATTTGTGGGTAATAAATTCAAACACACATGGTTTAGATGCATAGTTTTAAAATTGTGTGCTAACTGTGTGAGGCATTCTACCTCTTCGGGCATAGGGTTTGGGTGCATGGTTTTTCAAACTATACGCCAACCATTTTTTTGGCCACTATAGGTTATCACATGTATTTTCAAAAAATTATGCATGTTTTTTCATACCATGCATCTTCACTATGTGCCACCTCTTAAGCTACTGCCACATGGCACACATTTCCTATAGAAAACTATATGGATTCCCCTAACCGTGTACTCTTTAAAAAGGCATTCAAAATTATATAAAACACTCTAAAATATCTCAATAATTCTTCCAAATAACCTAGACTCCAAAAAATATAAAAAAAGATCAAATTTTTCCTAGGAATATCCACACATAATGATGTGATTTATTGAAATCTCCCCACCATAACACTTCTCATCCTCAAAAAGTTGTACTAGTATGTGAATGACACCTCCTAATCTACCATGAATTATGTTCATAAGTTGTTATCTATATTCCATCCCCAAATTCCAATTCACATCCTCATGGTTGTGCTCATTTCTTAATTCCCATCACGCTCTTCCATCAAGACTCCAAGGATGAACACTATAAATCGTGTCCTAATATCACTATTATCCAACATCGAGACCACAATCATTATGATTGTTGAACTTGAAACACTATGGTGTCTTCAACCAATTCCTCCTAAAGCATCATGAAACTCCCCACCATAGGATCACCATGTGGAACAAGAGACTGGTAGTCCAATGGCATACCTAGTGGAGTTCAATTCCATCACTCTTGATCAAATGAAACCTTTTGGTTAAGTTCTATACACAAACCTCATTCATGGTTCTGAGTCGAACCAACAAGTCTCTATCAACCAATGAAACATGAACACACCAACCTTTCTAAAAGGTTTCAGACTATATTATACACCTTCTTCGTACCCAATATGACAAGATTTATGTGGTTCCAACCCACCACATTCAGATTCACGTAGAAAGACCAGTTGGTTTCCTTCTGGCCAACTACCTATGAAGGTTCTCATCCTCAATAATAGATGCTACATGAACCATTGATAATGATTCCATAAGCCTCAGAGGAATCATTAAATCGATCAAAAAACCTTATCAAAGTCTGAACTGACTTTGAATGGAATTTCCCAGTTGATTCGTCCACCATTTTCACCAGCCATAAGGATCTCAACTATGCACTAACACAACAATGTTACGAATCCTACTCAATTTATACTATTTTTTCCTAATACTAAAGCTTATATCTATTCTCCATATAATGATACACATAAATCAAACATCATTCATTCACCATGGAACTTGATATTACTTAGTATATTATACATCAATTTTCTGGAGTCACCATGATTGTCCAACAACTAGTCTTATACAAGACCACAAACCTTACCACAAGAGAGGCAATTTCACACCTGACCAGAGTGATTCCCCCCACCATTGGAATACCATTAAATTCACATAATCATGTGCACATTGTTCTAACTGACATAAGGTTATTCTATCACCAAATTCAATGACTAAACATGATCATCCATTCATGATCATTTGTCAACCAAGCTCCAAGCCCTTCATGCACCAAGATACCCAGAACATAGTTAATTATATGAAATGATCTATTTATGAAGTGAATAAAATTATTTAGTGATCTAGGAATGGGATATGAATTCTTACTGGAACGCGCGTCGCAACGCATGCAAATTTTCAATATTTATTTACCTACCAACTACTGTAGAAGTGGAGAGTAGGGTCGAACCACAGAGAGAATGTGAGTAGACACTAGAAATTTCCTCTTGGAGGAATGTTCAGGCAGATGGACTTGAATTGTGTGATTAGCAACTAAGTTCTAAAAACTAAATGATTTTTTTAAAAATGACTATTTAAATTGACTAAAATTATCTATGTGAATTAAGCTTTGAAAGAAATTGGCGGAGATGGAAATGTCAAAGTCGTGACGTCCGTTCAAGTGCATGCAATGACAATTATTTAATTCCCACATTTTAAGATTTATTTATTCAATTATCACCGATTCCAAATTTAATCAAAATACTATCTGGTCTCGTTCTCTAATTTTAGACAGTATTTTAATGCTTACACAAATTATCTGTCATTTCGTTCTCTGTCCTGACGAATAATTTGCGCATCATTATAGCGCTGAATCACTTGGTGAAATAAGACGACCCGTTTCTCACAAAGTCTAAGTATCTACCTGCGTCAGGTTCTCTCACATGAGATCACTTATTCAGTATCACTCACACAAGTTTGAAGAAGCGCACACACAAAATATTAATTTTTCAATTAATATATTTATTTATTCAAAATTCGCTTGCGTGCTTGATCGAATTCTGGATAAACAAATTCTCGGATGAACTCTCGTTTGTGATTACTTATTAGGTATCACATGAACGGGCACCAAAGCATGTTTGCAGAGCCCAAATAACAATTAATTTCAACGTAGATATAATTAATTAAATAAACATCCAATTAAAATTAATTTAAAAGGAAATCAAACACGGGGATAAATTAAAGACAAGCAATTACTGTCACTTTCGTTACAACTCCGACACAAAATTGATTAGCCTACCATCATGACTACACGACACATAAAATAATAAATAGAAGATATCACCATGCTCGTGTCATTTTTGTGGTCACCGTGAGATGCCATCAACGATCACAAAATAATAACCTTCGCTCCACTCCGTGCAGTCACTAATGCCACACCTGAATCAAATCACCACGACGCTGAAAATATGATCCAATATTCGCATGCTTTTTCCATGCGACGTAAATCTCTGGAAGTCCAGGAGAATCACTATGCATGTCGATGACACACCCAAACCACCACTGCACTTCTGTAATGGAGAAGGCATGGTCGCTGACTTTTACACTAAGCAGCTAAGGATGCATGTGTTGATGGTGTCCTGTTTTTCACCTATCTAACAGGGGGGAGATAGGGTATATGGGTTCGGCGGATGAGAAGGGGAGTGGATGGGAAGGGGAGCGGAGGTGTTGAGCCAAGCGGGTGAGGGCATGGGGAGGCGCTGCAGGTCAGCGGGTTAGAGGAGATAGGAGGCACGAGTGAGATAGAGGGGGTGGTGTTCTCGCGTCCGAGAATGGGGAGAGACCGGTGGAGGGAATGGGGAGCACTGGGTTGGCGGGGTATAGGATGGCGGGTAGAGGATGGGAGCAGGGGAGATGTGGGGCAATGGGTAGGGAAGTGGGAGAAGATGGGGCCAAGGGGTGATGGAATGGGAGGCGCTTGAATCTGGAGATAAGGGGGGCATGTGATTGGAAGAGGGAAGGGGAGCGGGTCAAGGGGTGAGAGGGTATGGGTATTATTTGATTGGAGAGAGGGCTTCAAAAAGAAAAGGGGTGTGGCGTGGGATTGGAGAGAGAAATGAGAGGTGTAGAGGGGTGACATGGGAGAGGGGATAGATTGAGAAAAAAAATAAAAGGTCAAAGGGAGGATGGCGAGGGAATATGAGTGGCGTGGGTAGTTAGGGGGAGAAAAAAATAAATAAAAACATAAAAAAGAAATGTTAAGTTTAAATTAAATAAAACTAATTATATAACTAAGTTAAAAAAATGATAAATAATAATATATTATTTCAATGTAATTAAATATAATATTACTATTAAATATAATAATAAACTAATAACAAATACTATTTTATTAATGCAACCAAATAATGAAATAAAATAAAATACAAATTAAAATATACATACTAATAAAAATTAATAAAATAAACTAAAATAAAATTAGAGAAACTAATAATAATAATATAGAGTTAAATATAATATATAAAATTAATATAAGGAATAGAAATACTAAATTACTAATATTAGTATATAAATTAACTAAAAAATATCAAAATATCTAAACTACTACAAAGCTACAAAAATAAACAAAAAATATAAAAAATAGTTAAATTAATTAATTAAAACTAAGTTAGAAAATTATTAAAATACATGCAAAAATACATGTACATCAAATCCCCCACACATAAACTTTTTCACTCAGGGGAAAAACAATAATAAAGAGAACACAAGTGGCCGTAGAAAAATCAAAGAATTAAAATTACAAGTTCAAAATTCTTCAATCTCTTTTACCCATAAGATATCATTCTTTATTTAAAACTTCAGTTTCAAAAACAACTATTCTTTCACTTGCATTTTTTTAAATCAAGTACGTACACTCATTTATCATGTGACCTACCTCTCCATCACTCTCATCTCTCAAAAATATTTGATCAAAGTCATGCTCAATTCTCGTACACATGCGCACTTACCATAGGCTTTCCAGGAATTTCACATATCTTTTATCGGAAATCAAAAGAATGCACCAATCTCAAGGACTTTACATGAGATTCAAATTTCTCTGAGGTTGCAGGATGGTGGGTAAAAAAATGACATATTTTTGGTAAAAAGGAGGGTTGAATCTTGAAATAAATGCACGATAAATGTCAATCCAAATGATTCCCTCAAACTCTCTCTCCCCCACACTTAAAACACTACTTGTCCCCAAGTATGTGATAATCCAATGTTTCGCTCTATTCTTTAGACACAAATCACTCAAATAAGATGGGTAAGAAAAACTAGTGAGTATCAATTCTAAAACCCCATTAGATAAATTTCAGACAATAATCTTAAAGAATGGTACACAAGTAGCGTATATGATATAACATTTCAGTTACGGTAGGTCATATAGAAAACTCTATAGTTCCTGGAGTAATGGATCATCACTTTTATAGGTATCCCTAAAAGTGAGGGTTACCAGGTAATGACCACCAATATACTCATTGTTGGAACCAAAAAGATTCTATATTCCCATATCAAAATACATGCAATGAATGTGGATACTCTGAAATATAACTCATATGATTAGGATGAGAGAATGTCGATCCATGTACATCAAATGACTCACTGCCTCTCGAAGAACCCTATCCAAGAGTAAATCTCTCCCCCACACTTAGATTGAAAATTATCATGAAAAAAATAAAGAAATGGGTAGGGAAGGGTATCAGTTATGGGATTATCCTAAAAAGGCTTATTCATGGATTCTAAGGGCTACACAATGGAGAAAATATATGGGTGGTTCAGTGGGTCAATAGGGCTAAAATATCAAACAGATGCCTCGATCATTTTAGTGTAACTTTCAAAATTCCTATCGCTTTGATGGAAAAAAACATGGAAAGTTATAGAAGACATAACATGGATGAGATGCCCTTAAGAAAAAGAAAAATAAGAGGTGATTTAAAATGGCTTAGAGTCCTCATAGGAATGGAAATAAAATGTTGGACATCACAGATAAGCATGAGTGCAGATAAGTATCTCAAAAATAAACAAGTTTTTGAAAAAAAAACGAAGTATGAAATAATATAAGAAATTATATAAGTCATGAGATCAAAGATCAAATAATTCCAAACAAGAATCAGGGGCTCAAACTGACTAGGGAAACAAGTGGTATGTTCCCGCCTGTGTTGCAACAAAAAATACAGCATCTTTTATATGGGTTCATCAATGATAGGAATGTTAGTTTTTTTTCAAAATTTTCCCTTTTTTTAGTTTTTTTGTTAGTTTACATGGTGTTTTTGGAAGCATAAAATATGGAAAAAATAAAACACTTCCCTGTGTAAGTGAAGATTGACGCGGAGAGGCTGTTTGTATCCGATAAAGCTCTTGAAATGGTATACCTGTAAAACCTACACATTGACAACACATACTCGCATCATATCAAAGATGTTACACCATAATCAAAAGAATGTGGATGATAAAAATATTTATGATGAATTTAAATCCACTACTGTTCCGGGAGAAAACAGATTGTGGTAAATGCATTCCATTTTATTTAAAATAAAACTAAATGAAATTAAATTAAATGTAGTGAAAAGAAAACAAAAAAATGATGGGTTGCCTCCCATTGAGTGCTATGTTTACTTCGTCTTCAGCCAGATGTTGTTGAAACTCCACCAGGGTTGAATGGAAATGTAAACCATGCATCTGCCTCTTTTTCAGTAGGAGTGTGAAATCCATTCATTGAAGATGAGTTTATCCTGCAAGCTGCACAAAATCTCAATGGAATCTTGTTAGAATAATGGATGTGTGGAATGAAATGAAAATATTCCAAATCATAAGGGAACGAATATACCTTGCCTGTAGAAAGACTCATCGAATAATTGAATTTTGGGAAAAGTTCGTCAATGGAAGGATCAAGAAGATTACCTCTTTGAATGTGCATAGGTGAAAAAATGCCTTTAGACGACTCCTTCAGTGGTCGGCTTATATCCATCACATCTTTGAATGCGGTTTCTGGGTTGATGATGTATCCCGATTCATTTTCAAACCCAAACACTAGCAAAGGTAAATATGCTGGTTTCCAACTCAATTCATGCTCGATGGTTTCATTGATTGTGCCAAGGTCAACAATATTGTTCACATATGTGGGTATTTCAAGTGAAGTGTTTTTAGCCTCGATGCATGGAGCAAGTGGTGTGGGATCAATTAGAGCAGATGACTCCATTTTTTCAAGAATGACATTTTTTTTAATTTCCCTCTATACCACCCTCATCATAATTCTCTGTAGGCACATGTGTCACCACGAACTTAGGATCCTCCAAGCAATCTCATTCTTCCATTGTTTCTAGAAAATTATGAGTGTTCTCTACCACCAATGATGATTGATTCTCCAACTCTAGAAATGTTTCAGAAATCTCAATTTTAGAAAAAAATTCAGACTCACAAAGATTTTCAGAAATGGGTGATTCGATGTCATTTGAAGTCATGTCCTCTTGAGTGTGGCAATCTATTGTTTATTGGTTCAATTCTGAATCTATCATGGCAAAGAATGGTCCTAGTTCAATGTCCTCTTCATCTTCAAAAGGTGAAATTTGATAGACATTGAATGTGTCCTTTTTCACTTTGGGATGACTGGGTTGTAAACTCATAGAAGGACATGAAATCACATTTTCTGAGGGACCATTATGTTCAATAGGGCGGAAGACCAAACTCTCATATTCTTTAAATGTGATTAGATTGTAAGAATGATTTTGTGATGGAGGGAATCATCAATTTTATGGCAAAAAGGTAGATCAATCTCATTATCAGAATCGGGATATGGATTTTGTTCAAATGGAACCTCTATTGCACTCTCCTCAAAAGAATTGTTTTGAATTAGATCATCAAGTGGTAATGACTCAGATAGTTCGGAAATACGATTAATTTGATTTATTTAATTCTTCAACTGATTTTCTAGATCTTTTTTTGAGGAAAAAAACTTTGCATTACATTCATCTTTAAGTTCAAACCTCTGATTTGTCTCAGTGATAGCACAATGCAACATGTGCTCAATTATTGAATCATTTGTTTGAAATGAATTATCAAGTTCTAAATTTTCAGGAATTCATTGGCTTTGAAAATGATCAACATAAGTATAAGGACTTTCCTTGATGCGCTGAAGTCTGCTGATCATAATGAACCCCTGACGAAGACCTCGCTGGTAAAGAAGCTTGACGACGGTGGATTTCTAGTCGAAGTGGACCCAGAAGCACTTCAGCAGCGCACGCACTTATGCAGGTTCTCCATTCTGGCCCGAATCTCCTACCTCAAAGGTAATCGACCTTGGTCAATTTCTGATCTGCATGACCGTATTTCTAAATGTTGGAATTCTATGAACTGGAAACTTATTCCAATCGGCAAAGGGTACTTTCACATTTTGTTAAAATCTCAAGACGAATATGATCGAGTCTGGAAATTAGGAAATCTAAATCTTAAACCTGGAATGCTACGGCTTTCTAATTGGGACTCCAATTTCAACCCACACACTCATCGAAACACATTGGCGCAGGTATGGATTAAACTGCATGGCCTTAATTGGTTTTTTTGGCATCCTAAAATATTGAATGACATTGCTTCATGCATAGGCACCCCTCTCAAAATTGATCAAAGAACCTTGAATGCTGATTTAGGAATCTTTGCTAGAGTTATGGTGGAAATTAATCTGGAATCAAAACCCCCTAATACTATTAACTTCACTGCAAAAGACTACAAAACAGAAATCAACATTGAGTATGAGAGGATACCCCCTTTTTGTGACCATTGCAAGATCATTGGTCACAACATTTATAACTTTATACTGATCAGGAAACAGTCAATCCAACCGATTGAAAATGAATGGAAAGAAATAAGAAGATCTCGGAAGGAAAAAGCACCCTTGGTTAGTGCTACTGAACCAGTTAGAATGGCAACCTGGGTGAAAAAACCCACCTATTCATCTCACTTAGGAGAGTCCTCGGGCTCCAAATGGGCTGACCTCGTTGAAGAGGAAGAAACCATCAAAGAGCACTCCCTAAAATTGGAACCTGTTGTTTTAGACACTCTTAAACAGGATCCTGGGCCTAATCTCACTTCCTGTACTGCTGAACAGATTCAAGACTCCCCCACAACTCACAATCCTTCTTATAATCCTATATCCACGGCTGTGCAACCTGATCCTCAGGATACCTTGAATTTTATTACTCATGAGTCTTTCTCTCTGGCAAAAGACCACAATCATATGCAGGATTCTCATCCTGAAATGCCGCACAAGGAGGTACCTGCCTTCCATGATGAAGGAATGCTGCTTCCCCCCTTACAGCAAGTCCAAGAGACTGCTATTCCGGCTGCAGAAGTCTCAGGTAAGCAATGCTCTATAGATATTGCTGCTACTCACTCTGTTTCGAAAGCCTTACCAGGTACCTGCACTGATCAGCCGAAACTGGATGCTCCTCACTCTGTTTCGAACATCTTACCAGGTACCTGCAATCTCTCAGTTCAGCATGATAATTTACATGTTGAAGGTGTTAATGCTGATAATAAAAATGCTCTAACTGCTTTGCCGACACCTAATTTTAATAGCATACAAGCCCCGGCTTTGACGGCACCTATTCCGTTAGATGATTCCTTTATCATCTCTGATCCTGCCAAAGGAAAGAAAGCCCCTGCCTTAACCCCAAATTTGTCAAAAAATGTCCGAAGATCTAATAGGCATAAAGGCTCGGATGGAAAAAAAAGGGAGTTCTAACTCCAAACGTAGATTTAAATGAAGATCCTCTTCTGGAACTGCCAAGGTATTGCGAACCTTGACAACTTTAGTATTTTAAAAAGAATGTTTAACATCCAGAAGCCTTTAATTTTTGCCATTTCTGAACCTAAAATAATGTTTTCCACTGACTTAGCTCACTTTTGTCGTTTTGGATACACCTTCATTGGTGCATGTCAAAACACCAATAGCTTTAATACTCTTTTGACCTTTGTTCATCCCTCCCTTTCTAAGGTTAATGTTTTTCATATTTCTGATCAAAGTTTCACTTGTGACTTTATCATTGATAATGCTCATATCTTTTGTTCCTTTATCTATGCCAAGAATAAATATCAAGATAGGAGGTCTCTCTGGAGGGGCCTCTCCTCTCTTAATTCAAAAATTCATTCCCCCTGGATCGTAGCGGGTGATTTTAATGCTATTCTTTCTGCTGATGAAAAAATTGGTCCTCTTCACTCAAATATTTCTATGAGGGATTTTAAGGCTGCTATTGATAACTCTAATCTCACTGAGATCACTCTAAGCGATGCCAAATACACGTGGTATAGGAAACATTACAATAGAGTGGTTGCGAGCAAATTGGACAGAGCCTTTTCTAATGACCATGCTTTAGATACTTGGGATACCATCTCTAGTACCACCCTTCCAAAACTTCATTCTGATCATCATCCTATTTTGGTCACCATCTCCCTCAACATTCGCAAACCCTCTTTCCCCTTTAGATTCAACAATTCTTGGTTCTCTGACCCTGATTGTTCTAATCTCATTAATCAGTTTTGGTCATCTCTGAATCATTCCGATGAGGAATTTTCTTGTCCTCTGAAATTAAAATATCTCAAACGTAAGCTCAAATCTTGGTGCAGCACTAAAGCAATTCAAATTGACAATGACATCCTCTCTCTTGAGAATGAGCTGCATCAAATTCAAAACAACAACACTCACTTAGACTTCACCCCTGACCACAATCAAGAAACCCAAATTACTATGAATCTAAATATGCTTCTTGCCTTCAAAGACAACATCCGCAAGCATACTTTTAGAATCAAATGGCTCACTGATGGTGATCGTAACACCAAGTTCTACAACTCACTACAAAGAATTCGGAAAGCCATTAGGCCTCTTGCCTCCCTTAAAGATGGCGATAACCTTTTGGATAATGAAGATGACATTGCTCAGCATGTTGTTTCTTACTTTGAATCTTTATTCAATGGGCCTTGTTTGAACAAGGACCTCATTAATGACGTAATTCCAACTCTTGTCACTGATGTTGATAACAGTTTTCTCCTGGGTGTTCCCCTTGATCATGAAATTAGAGACACTGTCTTTGGTTTGAACCCTGACAGTGCCCCAGGACCTGATGGGTTCACTAATGGTTTCTATCAAAAATATTGGGATATCATCCATGATGATGTTTGCAAGCTCGTTAAATCTTTCTTTGCTAATGGTTTCTTACCTCATGGTTTAAATTCCCAATTCCTTGCTTTGATCCCCAAAGTAGAAAATGCCGCTGAAATCCATCTTTTTCTCCCTATAGCTCTGATCAACACTCTCTATAAAATTATCACCAAGCTTATAGCTAACAGACTCAACACTATTACTGACAAAATTATCTCCTGCAATCAATTTGGTTTTATCAAGGGGCGATCAATCCAAGACTGCATTTTTCTTGCTTCGGAATGCACTAACATGCTAAATAATAAAAATAGAGTCGGAAACATTGCCATTCAACTAGACATTCGTAAAGCTTTTGACACTATGGACTGGAATTTCATTTTCAAAGTTCTTCATGGTTTTGGCTTCAATGATAACTTCATTTCTAGACTTAAAATCCTATTTCATTCTACTCATGTTTCCATTTTAGTCAATGGATCGCCTAGAGGGTTTTTCAAATGTTCTAAAGGAGTCAGACAAGGAGATCCCTTATCTGCTATTCTTTTTTCCATTGTAGAAGACTATTTTAGTCATCTGCTCACCCATATGGTTGATCACAACAAGCTCAAACCCATTCAGGCTTACAGAAATGTGAATGCCCCCACTCACCTCCTTTATGCTGATGACATCATTCTTTTTCTAAAGGGTGATCTTAAAAACATCAGAACTCTTAAAGCTGCTATCAACCACTACGAGGAGGTCTCGGGACAAGTCATTGGTTGGAATAAATCTTTCATTTACTTTGGAAAAAACTTCCCTTCTGCTAGAAAAAATAATATTATCAATGAGCTTAGTATCAAAGAAGGTACTATCCCTTTCAAGTACCTTGGGGTTCCCATCTTCTGGGGTAGACCCAAAGCCTGCTAATTTTCAAGCATTGTTGACCAGGTTCTTCATCAACTTTCCTCTTGGAAAGGAAAATCCCTCTCTATGGCGGGGAGAGTTTGCCTTGTAAAGTCTGTGGTTGTTTCCAAACTTGTTTACTCGATGATGGTCTATAAATGGCCTATTAGTCTCATTAAAAAACTTAACGTTCACATTAAAAACTTTGTCTGGTCTGGAAGCACTTTGGACAGAAAACTTGTTACTATTCCTTGGGCTAAGTGCTGTAAGCCTATAGCTATGGGTGGTCTTGGTATTAAAAACATTAAGTTCTTCAATGAAGCTCTTCAAGCCAGATTAACTTGGAACCTGATTCACAATGACTCCCCTCCCGTTGTTTTTTTCAAAAACAGGTTCATTGATAGATTGAAAAGATCTAATAGAAGTTTCATAACCTCTTCCATTTGGACCTCTGTTAGAGACACTTATGACAATATTATGCACAATGCTAGATGGATGGTTTCGAGAAACTCTTCCATGAGATTCTGGTTGGACAATTGGACTGGTGCTCCTCTTATCTCTGTGACTCCCCTTGACCATATCCCTGTTGACATCAACTCCACTGTCAATAATGTGATTAACTCTCACTTGGATTCCCTCCCCGAAAACATCACTCAAATTATTGATTCCTACCATTTTTCTACCTCGAGTGATTTCTTGATTTGGGAGCCTTCTCATAATGGGATCCTTAATACCAAAAACTTTTATAATCATTCCTTACACAACGCTGAGAATGATATGAATTGGATAAATTTTTTTGACAAACCTTGGATCAAACCTTCTAGATTCACTCTTATTTGGCGTCTCTCCCACAATAGGGTTCCCACTGATGTTTGTCTTCAAAGTTTTGGTATCCAACTTTGTTCAAAATGTCGCCTTTGCAATCAGCATAGAGAAGATACTAACCACTTATTTCTATCTTGTGCTACTGCCACCGCTCTTTGGAACTATATTTTTGACACTTTTGAATGCAGATGGCTGGTTCAGAACTCAATTGATGAGCAGCTTAAGCGATGTGTTGCTAAGGATAACTCTCAACAAATCAGAAACTTGTTCCTTGCTGGGGTCTCAGAGCTGATACATGTGATATGGTATGATAGAAACTCGATTCTTCACAATAATTGCTCACACAACATTAATGCAGGTAAAACGCGTATTCTTATTGCTATTCGGGAAGCTGCGCTGATTCAGAATGGTTCCTGCAACAATTCGGTGGATGATTTTATGATCCTTAGACGTCTTCGAGTTGAGGCCATTTTCTCGAAACCGCTCCGCACTCTTGAGATTTTTTGGAGACCTCCCTTTCCAGGTTGGATTAAAATTAATGTGGATGGAGCCTCTAAAGGAAATCCAGGTCCTGCGGGTTGTGGAGATGTCTTCAGAAATCATCATGGTAATGTTATGGGATGCTTTTTTGGAGGCTGTGGTACTGCAACCTCTCTGGAAGCAGAGATGCTAAGTGTTATTCATGCCACTGCTTTTTCTCTTCAACGTGGGTGGAACAACTTATGGATTGAAAGCGATTCTACCACTGTTGTTCAAGCCATTTGGAAGGGAGATATTCATCTTGCTTGGCCGATCACTACGCGCTGGATGAATTTTCTTCAATCTCTTCATGACATCAGTTTCATTGCAACTCATACTTACCGCGAAGCTAACATGGTTGCGGATTCTCTCGCTAATAAAGGCATTGCTCAGAATCTAACTTGGCTGGAGGCGCTCCCAGATAACCTGATGCCTTTGCATCTTAAAGATTGTAATTTGATCCCGTCTTTTAGACTCTTGTAATCCTTGTTTTCTTTTTGCTAATAAATCTGCTTTGGTCCTTTGACCAAAAAAAATGGATAGCTCATGTACGGTGAATCATTATACGTCATACCTTGAGTTGGGGCTGCGTAGGGTGGGTACTGGTTGTAATTGTGTGGTGTGGCCCCCGTCATTTTGAACTTATGGGTGTCTTGAAAATCCCTACAATTAAAAATTCCCAGAGAAGTAAAATATTTTTTTTTTGGTTTAGTTTTTTTTTACCTAAATCACTCTTTTAAAGGAATTTTTAATGCTAATATTCTCCCCGGCAACGGTGCCAGAAATTTGGCACGCGCGTCACAACGCGTGCAAATTTTCAATATTTATTTACCTACCAACTACTGTAGAAGTGGCAAGCAAGGTCGAACCACAAAGAGAATGTGAGTAGACACTAGAAATGTCCTCTTGGAGGAATGTTCAGGCAGATGGACTTTAATTGTGTGATTAACAACTAAGTTCTAAAAACTAAATGATTTTTTTAAAAATTACTATTTAAATTGACTAAAATTATCTAGGTGAATTAAGCTATGAAATAAATAGGCGGAGATGGAAATTTCAGAGTCGTGACGTCCATTTAAGTGCATGTAATGTCAAATATTTAATTCCCACAATTGAATATTTATTTATTCAATTATCACCGATTAAAAATTTAATCAAAATACTACCTGGTCTCGTTCTCTGGTGTTAGACAGTATTTTAATGTTTACACAAATTATCCGTCATTTCTTTCTCTGTCCTGATGAATAATTTGCGCGTCATTATAGCGCTGAATCACTTGGTGAAATACGACGACCCGTTTCTCACAAAGTCGAAGTATCTACCTGTGTTGGGTTCACTCACATGATATCACTTATTCATTATCACTCACACATGTTTGAAGAAGCACACACAAAAAATATTTATTTTTCAATTAATATATTTATTTATTCAGAATTCGCTTACGCTCTTGATCTAATTCTAGATAAATAAATTCTTGGATAAACTCTTTTTCATGATTACTTATTAGGTATCACATGAACGGGCACCAAAGCATGTGTGCAGAGCCCAAATAACAATTAATTTCAACACAGATATAATTAATTAAATAAACATCCAATTAAAATTAATTTAAAAGGCAATCAAACATGAGAATAAATTAAAGACATGAAATTACCGTCACTTTCGTCACAACTCCGATACAAAAATGATTAGACTGCCATCATGACGACACGACACATAAAATAATAAATAGAAGATATCACCATGATCGTATCATTGTTGTGGTCACCGCGAGACGCCGTCAACGATCAAAAAATAATAACCATCACTCCGCTCCATGCAGTCGTTGACGCCACACCCAAATCAAACCACCCTGGCGCTGAAAATATGATCTGATTTTCGCACGCTTTTGCCGTGCGACGTCAATATCTAGAAGTCTAAGCGAATCACTATGCATGTCGATGACGCACCCGAACCACTGCTGCACTTCTGTAATGGAGAAGGCGTGGTCGCTGATTTTTGCGCTGAGCAGACGAGGATGCACGTGTTGATGGTGTCCTGTTTTGCACCTATCGAACAGGGTAGAGATAGGGTATATGGGGTTGGCGGATGAGAAGGGGAGTGGTTGGGAAGGGGAGAGGAGGTGTTGAGCCGAGCGGGCGAGGTCCTGGGAAGGCGATGCGGGTCAGCGGGTTAGAGGAGATAGGTGGCACATGTGAGATTGAGGGGGTGGTGTTCTCACGTCTAGGAATGGGGAGAGGCCGGCGGAGGGAATGGGGAGCGCTGGGTTGGTGGGGTAGAGGCCGGCGGGTAGAGGATGGGAGTAGGGGAGATGTGGGGCAACGGGTTGGGAAGTGGGAGAAGATGGGGCCGAGGGGTGATGGAATGGGAGGCGCTCGAATCTGGAGATAAGGAGGGGTGTGGGATTGGAAGAGGGAAGGGGAGCGGGTCAAGGGGGTGAGAGGGGATGAGTATTATTTGATTGGAGAGAGGGATTCAAAAAGAAAAGGGGTGTGGCATGGGATTGGAGATAGAAATGAGAGGGGTAGAGGGGTGACATGGGAGAGGGGATAGATTGAGAGAAAAAAAAGAAAAGGTCAAAGGGAGGTTGGCGAGGGAATAGGAGTGGTGTGGGTAGTTAGGGGGTAGAAAAAAAAAAAAGAAATGTTAAGTTTAAATTAAATAAAACTAATTATCTAACTAAGTTAAAAAAAATGATAAATAATAATATATTAATGCAATGTAATTAAATATAATATTACTATTAAATATAATAATAAAATAATAAAAAATACTATTTTATTAATGCAACCAAATAAAGAAATAAAATAAAATACAAATTAAAATATACATACTAATAAAAATTAATAAAATAAAATAAACTAAAATTAGAGAAACTAATAATAATAATATAGTGTTAAATATAATATATAAAATTAATATAACTAATAGAAATACTAAATTACTAATATTAGTATATAAATTAACTAAAAATTATCAAAATATCTAAACTACTAAAAAGCTACAAAAATAAACAAAAAATATAAAAAATGGTTAAATTAATTAATTAAAACTAAGTTAGAAAATTATTAAAATACATGCAAAAATCAATGTACACCACTTACCCAAATAGTTCTCATACCCTCTCGCGATCCATAACACAGAACCATGGAATCCCCCACAATGAAAAAATCAAGTTGACTACACAATAATACCTTGATCCATTATTGATTTGATATCCCACTACAAATATACACTACGGGAAAAATGAGCAATTGCGACGGGTTATTTGCGACGGGAATAAATCCCGTCGCAAATAGTCATGTTAAAAAATTATTTGCGACGGGGGTATTTTCCCGTCGCAAATAAGGAGGCTTTTGCGACGGGATTTTTTTCCCCGTCGCAAATAGTTTTCCCGCGATGCGCGCCAAATCGCGGGAAACGTATTTGCGACGGGGAAATATTCCCGTCGCAAATAACAAATCGCGGGAAACGTATTTGCGACGGGGAAATATTCCCGTCGCAAATAACCGGCGGCGGTAAATGGTATTTGCGACGGGAATATTCCCCCGTCGCAAATACTATGTCGGCAGAGGGTTATTTGCGACGGGACCTGTCGCAAATAACTATTTACCGGTTGACCGTAATAAATGTTGGCTAAGGTATTTGCGACGGGTCCCGTCGCAAATAATACTAGTTGCGACGGGAATCCCGTCGCAAATGAGCCCGTCGCAACTAATCTAACCTATAAATACCCCCATCCGTTTTTTTCATTTCATTCTCATTCCTTATCTTCTCTCTCTCTCAGAATCATATTTCTAGAGTTGAGTTTTTCTCTAGTTTAAGTTTTTTCTCCGGAGCCGATATTAAAGTTTTGAAGAACGATCAGAACAGATCAATTTTCAAGGTATTTATCTTTATTTTAATTTTTTATTTATTTTTAATTTTTTATTAGTTTTTATTATTATTAATTAGTTGTAATTTAATTATTTTTAATTGTTTATATGGTAATTAGGAATAATTAGTAATAATTTTTAGTAATTAAGAATAAATATTAATAACTAGTAATAAATACCAATAATTAAGAATAAGAACATTATTACATTATTAGTTTATTTTATTATTAATATTAAAATAATATAATTTTTTATATATATACAGTTCTTTTTTCATCTGTGTGTTTGCTGTCTTCACATGTATTATTTGTATGTGGAGATAGAAAACGCACAGATGAAAAAAGAACTGTATATAAATTAGAAAATTATATTATTTTAATATTAATAATAAAATATATTAATAATGTTATTATTTGTAATTATTGGTAATTATTTCTAATTATTGATAATTATTCATTTAATTACTAATAATTATCAATAATTAAGAATAATTAGTAATAATTACCAATAATTAACAATAATTAGTATTAATTACCTCTAATTAGTATTAATTACCAATAATTAGTATTAATTACCAATAATTAGTATTAATTACCAATAATTCGTAATAATTAGGAATAATTAACAATAATTAGTAATAATTAGGAATAATTAACAATAATTACGAATAATTAACAATAATTAGTAATAATTAGGAATAATTAGGAATAATTAGTAATAATTAGGAATAATTAGGAATAATTAGTATTAATTAGGAATAATTAGTAATAATTACCAATAATTAGGAATAATTAGGAATAATTAGTATTAATTACAAATAATTAGTATTAATTAGGAATAATTAGTATTAATTACAAATAATTAGTATTAATTACAAATAATTAGTATTAATTACCAATAATTAGTATTAATTACCAATAATTAGTCTTAATTACCAATAATTAGTCTTAATTACCAATAATTAGTATTAATTACCAATAATTCGTAATAATTAGTATTAATTACCAATAATTCGTAATAATTAGGAATAATTAACAATAATTAGTAATAATTAGGAATAATTAACAATAATTAGGAATAATTAGGAATAATTAACAATAATTAGGAATAATTAGGAATAATTAGTAATAATTAGGAATAATTAGTAATAATTCGGAATAATTAGGATTAATTTGTATTAATTAGGAATAATTAGTATTAATTACCAATAATTAGTATTAATTAGGAATAATTAGTATTAATTACAAATAATTAGTATTAATTACCAATAATTAGTCTTAATTACCAATAATTAGTCTTAATTACCAATAATTAGTATTAATTACCAATAATTAGTATTAATTACCAATAATTAGTATTAATTAGGAATAATTAACAATAATTAGTAATAATTAGGAATAATTAACAATAATTAGTAATAATTAGGAATAATTAGTATTAATTAGGAATAATTAGTAATAATTACCAATAATTAGTATTAATTAGGAATAATTAGTATTAATTAGGAATAATTAGTATTAATTACCAATAATTAGTATTAATTACCAATAATTAGTATTAATTACCAATAATTAGTATTAATTACCAATAATTAGTAATAATTAGGAATAATTAACAATAATTAGTAATAATTAGGAATAATTAACAATAATTAGTAATAATTAGGAATAATTAACAATAAGTAGGAATAATTACGAATAATTAGTATTAATTAGGAATAATTAGTAATAATTACCAATAATTAGTATTAATTAGGAATAATTAGTATTAATTACCAATAATTAGTATTAATTACCAATAATTAGTATTAATTACCAATAATTAGTATTAATTACCAATAATTAGTATTAATTACCAATAATTAGTATTAATTAGGAATAATTAACGATAATTAGTAATAATTAGGAATAATTAACAATAATTAGTAATAATTAGGAATAATTAGTATTAATTAGGAAGAATTAGTATTAATTAGGAATAATTAGTATTAATTAGGAATAATTAGTATTAATTAGGAATAATTAGTATTAATTACCAATAATTAGTATTAATTACCAATAATTAGTATTAATTAGGAATAATTAACAATAATTCGTAATAATTAGGAATAATTAACAATAATTAGTAATAATTAGGAATAATTAACAATAATTAGTAATAATTAGTATTAATTAGGAATAATTAGTAATAATTACCAATAATTAGTATTAATTAGGAATAATTAGTAATAATTACCAATAATTAGTATTAATTACCAATAATTAGTATTAATTACCAATAATTAGTATTAATTACCAATAATTAGTATTAATTACCAATAATTAACAATAATTAGTAATAATTAGGAATAATTAACAATAATTAGTAATAATTAGGAATAATTAACAATAATTAGGAATAATTAGTACTAATTAGGAATAATTAGTATTAATTACGAATAATTAGTAATAATTACCAATAATTAGTAATAATTACCAATAATTAGTAATAATTACCAATAATTAGTAATAATTACCAATAATTAGTATTAATTACCAATAATTAGCAATAATTACCAATAATTAGCAATAATTACCAATAATTAGCAATAATTACCAATAATTAGCAATAATTACCAATAATTAGTATTAATTACCAATAATTAGTAATAATTACGAATAATTAGAAATAATTAGAAATAATTAACAATAATTAGCAATAATTAGCAATAATTAGAAATAATTAGCAATAATTAGAAATAATTAGCAATAATTAGAAATAATTAGCAATAATTAGTAATAATTAGCAATAATTAGGAATAATTAGTAATAATTAGAAATAATTAGGAATAATTAGGAATAATTAGGATTAATTAGGATTAAATAGGATTAATTAGGAATAATTAGGATTAATTAGGAATAATTAGTAATAATTGCCAATAATGACCAATAATTGCCAATAATTACCAATAATTGCAAATAATTAGGAATAATTGCAAATAATTAGGAATAATTAGGAATAATCAGGAATACTCAGGAATACTCACGAATACTCACGAATAATCACGAATACTCACGAATAATCACGAATACTCACGAATACTCACAAATAATCAGGAATACTCAGGAATACTCAGGAATACTCAAGAACACTTAGCAAAAAAAATTATATTATCAATATTTATGAAAAAAATATTAATATTATTAAAATAATAAAAATTTATAAAATATTAAAATTATCAATATTTACAACAGATTTTGCTCTATTCTTAACATGTTCAAATCTTAAAGGGTCGCTAATTGTCAGGTCATGCGCAATAAAAAGTTTCTGTCAGCCATGTCCAATGTAAACTCTATAATTGTCCTTGCATGGTCGATCACTTCAAAAGTAATGTTGCAATCAGACAAACCAAGTCATTCCCTTCTTATCTATAAGAATCATCTCACATGAACCTTTACATAGACCATTCTTCCTTGAAAATTTAAGGGAAAAATAATGATATCCCCTCAAATTTTTAAGGAAGAATGATCTATGTAGAGGTTCATGTGAGATAATTCTTATAGTTAAGAAGGGAATGACTTGGTTTGTCTGATTGCAACATTACTTGCGAAGTGATCAACCATGCAAGGACAATTATAGAGTTTACATTAGACATGGCTGACACAAACTTTTTATTGCGCATGACCTGACAATTGACGACCCTTTAAGATTTGAACATGTTAATAATAGAACAAAGTTTGTTCTGAATATTGATAATTTTAATATTTTTTAATTTTTTTTATTATTTTAATAATATTAATATTGTTTTTTCGTAAATATTGATAATATTTTTTTTATTACTAATAATTAGTAAACGAAATCTGCTTGGATAATGAAGGGAAAATTTATAACCATCTCCACAACGATGATTATCAAATTTCCTTTCATTATTCAAGCAGTTTTCCTTTTGCTAAGTATTGCTAAGTATTGCTAAATTAGTAATAAATAGTAATAATTAGCAATAAATTGTAATAATTAGTAATAAATTGTAATAATTAGTAATCCTTGCTTGAGTGTTTTTTCTAACAAATTATTCAAAACCAGTAATGCTTTTATATTTTATAGAAAAATATGGAACAGCGAGGTCGTCAACAGTCATTATTAGATGACCGCATATGGATAAATCAACGTAGAAATCCAAATGGTTCTGGTTTAAATCCAGTATATATAGAGGGTGTGGAGATTTTTTTATCATTTGCGGCATCAAATTCAGAATTTGTTTCAGAAGGAAAGATAAAATGCCCTTGCAGAAAATGTGCATTGAGAACGTTTGACACGTTTGACAAAGTGGGGGAACATCTCTTGCGTTTTGGTTTTCAAGCAGATTATGTTTTTTGGTATCAACACGGTGAACGCAGTTCCAGAGCAGGTGATACCAACTTGATTCCGGATCCATCCCAGTTTCAAGATTTAGTACATGATGTTGCAGGTTCATCTGTTCAACATACAGAAACTCCGGCTGATATAGCTTCAAATCCTGAGTTGGGACCGTCTGAATTTTATGAGTTGTTGAAGTCTGCTGAGGATGCATTATATCCTGGCTGCAAGATGAGCAAATTAGAAGCAGTTGCAAAATTTATGGCTATCAAATCAGATAACGGAATGTCAAACACATGTTTTGACCAGATATTTTCTTTGCTGAAAACACTGTTACCCGAAGGAAATGTTTTACCTGCAAATTACTATGAAAGTAAGAGGTTGGTTCGAAATTTGGGACTTACTTGTCAGAAGATTCATGCATGTTCAAATGACTGCATTTTATATTCAGGGGAAAATGAGTCGTTGGATAGTTGTCCCACATGTGGGCAACAGAGATATAAAGAAGGACAACACGGGAAGTCTGGTTTGATTCCTGTAAAACAGCTGAGATATTTTCCGCTTACATCCAGACTTCAGCGTTTATTCATGTCTAAGAATACAGCGACAATGATGTCATGGCATAAAGAGAATATTTCAACCGATAAAAGCTTGAATCATCCAGCCGATGGTGATTCATGGAAACATTTTGATAGAGTGCATCCATCATTTGCTTTAGAAGCTAGAAATGTTCGACTGGGCCTTTCCACTGATGGTTTCTGTCCGTTTGGATCTTATGGTAGTCAATATTCATGTTGGCCTGTTTTTTTAACTCCGTATAATTTACCTCCATGGATGTTGATGAAGGAGCCATATATCTTTTTGACTTTACTAATTCCAGGACATCCGAAGAAAAATATTGATGTTTATTTGAAGCCATTGATTGATGAATTAAATTTATTGTGGAGTACTGGTGTCAGTACATATGATGTTGCAACGAAACAGAATTTCATACTGAGAGCAGCATTGATGTGGACAATAAGTGACTTCCCGGCTTATGGGATGTTATCTGGCTGGAGTACACATGGTCAGAAATCATGTCCTTACTGTATGGGAGAGAACAAAGCATTTATGCTCATTCATGGAAAGAAACCTTGTTATTTTGACTGTCATCGCAGATTTCTTCCAGCTGATCATCCTTTTCGCAGAAACAGATCTCATTTCAGAAAAGGAACAGTTGAAAGGGATGGACCTCCAAAAATGCTATCAGGTTCGGAGTTAAAATCGGTTGTATTTTCATTACCTCCCATCACTTTTGGTCCCACAATAAACCAACAGAAAATTTCTGGTTTTGGGAAAGAACACAATTGGATTAAACGTAGCATATTTTGGGATTTGCCATATTGGTCTGATTTGTTGGTCCGACACATGTTAGATGTCATGCATATTGAGAAGAACTGTTTTGATAATTTGTTTCATACAGTTTTGGATACGCCAGGAAAGAGCAAAGACAATGTAAATGCACGTTTAGATCTTGCCCAAATTTGCAGACGTCCAGAATTGGAACTATTTGAGAATGTCAGAACAGAAAGGTTACTGAAACCAAAAGCAGCTTATACACTGTCTAAAGAAAACCGTTTATTATTTTGTCAGTGGATTGCAGATTTGAGACTTCCAGATGGCTGTGCTTCCAATTTGGGTAGATGTGTAAAGAATGGTCATATTACTGGATTGAAAAGTCATGATTTTCATGTTATAATGGAGAGACTTCTACCAATTGGATTAAGAGGTCTGTTGAATTCTGTGATTTGGGATTCCATAACAGACATGTCTCATTTTTTTCGGGAAATTTGTGCGGCTACGGCAGATTATGATGCTCTAGGCAAACTTGAAAAAGATGTTGTTGTAATTATATGTAAATTGGAAAAAATATTCCCGCCGTCTTTCTTCGACTCAATGGAACATTTGATGTTACATTTGCCATATGAAGCCAAATGTTGAGGTCCGGTACAGTTTCGATGGATGTACCCATTTGAAAGATGCATGCAAAAATTGAAAAGAAAAGTACGCAACAAAGCATCTGTTGAAGGATCTATTGCAGAAGCTTATTTGCAAGAGGAAATATCTTTTTTCTGCTCCCATTATTTTGAATCTGAGTATCCTTCAAAACACAATCGAATGGGACGGAATGAGAGGAATATTGATGAAATCGACAATCAATTATCTGTTTTCAACCAGTCAGAGCTTGGTTTTGGTGGAGTTTCTGAACGCTGGCTTTCAGATGATGAACATCATAGAGCTCATACGTATGTTCTGCTCAACTGTGAAGAGATGACATCAGTTGTACTGTAAGTGTTTATATCACTTATTCTATCATTTATGTTACAGTAAATAACTTTGGTTTTTATAGGTTGTATGATAATCATATCAAGAAACAAATTCCACAAATTACAGCAGCTGCTCTCGAAGAACGTCGACTGAAAAATTTCTCTCAGTGGTTTCAAAAACTGGTAACATAAATTCTTTATCTTTTAGCAACTCATTCAATGTATAGTTTACTATATTGATAATTATTTCACAAATTTTCAGGTGTCTCGACATGCTGATAAAATTGACAAACGGCTGTGTGTATTGAGTAACCCACCTTCCAAACTTGTTAAAACTTATAATGCATATGTGGTGAATGGATTTCGATTCCACACACATGCATATGGGGAATCAAAAAAAACAATGAACAGTGGAGTTAGCTTGAGAGGATCTCATCATCGAGAAAATGAAGTTGACTTTTATGGCATACTTGATGAAATCATTGAACTCTGTTATCTTGGACAACATTACATAACCATGTTCAAATGTCGTTGGTTGGATACAGAGAGAGCCGTGCGTGTTCATCCGACTCATGGAATCATCGATATTAAATGTAAAAGTGTTCTCGCAGTAAATGAACCATTCTTATTGGCTCAACAGGCATATCAAGTTTATTATGCAAAGTACTGTGCAACATCAAGAGACTTGACTGATTGGTGGAGTGTAATAAAAATCAAAATTCGAGACAATCAGTTTAGTCAAAGTGAATGTGCTTTCACTGATGTGCAAAGAATTGAAGTTTTTCAAGAGAGTACTCAAAATCAATCTTTTTTACAAAGAGACATGAGTATCGATGACGACACCCCACATTTAAGAGTCGGTGATGACGATGATGTTAATGATGTCACACATGAATTTGAAATGGTAAGAGATGAAGCAACTGCAACTCGAATGGATATCGATGATGTTGAGGAGGAATATAAAGATGACATTGACATATATGAAGATGATGATGAAGATGAACACTTATAGAATTCCATGGTATTTATATACAATCATAATATGTATATATGTATATATAATAGTAATTATCAATTATTTGCTAACATTAACATTTTCTGTTTCAGATGGACGAGGCCACATTTCGTGAGTTGACGGATGCTGACCTGCCTTTCGATGCGGATGAGTTGCTGGCAGATGACCCTCAGCCTGCAGGCGCTTCAGGGAGTACGCGGAGGGGGCGCGGTCTTGCACGATTGATGATTCCTGACCCCGTCCCCGAGCGACGTCCACGCCTTGGGTTTGATCCGCGCACCCGGAGGTGTGATAACCTGTGTGATAACCCGTGGATTTGACTAAGATTTCAATAATCTATTCACATAATAAATGTTTATTATTTTTTTTCAGTTTTCCGCATATAGCAGTCGGACAGGGCAGCGCTATTTTGCGCAACTATTTCTCTCAGCCGTGGACCACATGGGAGCAGATTCCCATTGATGTGCAGCAGGCCATGTTCGACCATTGGCTGGTACGTACGTAAATAAATAATTTTTATTTTGAAAATTATTTCATTTCTAACTTGATATTTTGATTTTTTTTGTAGGGTTTATGGTATCCAATCGAGGATACCATGCGTGACGCCATCCACGAGGCATGGGAGGTGGCCATGCGTGATCGCCTTCGTCAGTTTTTGCACAATTTAAGAAAAGCTGCGATGAAGAAAGCAGGAGTGTCAGATTTTGAGGAGTCATGTAGAGCACACCGACCAGAGTATATTTCATCCCATGTATGGGATGGATTATGTGCGCACTGGTTGAGTGGTGCCTTTCAGAGGAGATCATCGCTGGGGAGGCAGAATCGGGGGAGACAGGAGGTGACTCATCGAGCTGGGAGTCGTTCTTTCAGTACTCATAGACAGCATCTGGTACGTACATTATTTATAAATATTTTATATAACTATAAATATTAACAGTTTATTTTTTATTCTTATAGGCTGTCGAGCACCCCGATATTACAGAGTACGACGTATATCGGAGGATGTATAGTGATCCTGCTACTGGGGAGCTCAGAGGTGATCGTCAGCATCACATCGTGGTCAGTATAATTTGTTTTCAAGTTTAAAAATTAACTGCATATAATATATTCACAATTTTAATTTTAAATTGCAACTATAGGAGTCATATGAGGCCGCAGCGTCACAGACCCGGCCTGAGAGTCAGGCCGAGTCATCAGATCAGACCACTGCCCGTCAGTTTGATGAGGCGGCATGGATGCAGGCCACCCAGTATGCTTTCGAGAAGGGCCGGGTAGTTGGTATCGGCTCTCGACTGACTCCCGGAGATTATTATGGCAGTGCTGCGATGTCGGCGTCCAGCTCGAGAGGAGCTCATGCATCTTTTTCTACACAGTATGAGGATCAGTTGCGATCTCAGACTGCACAGATAGAGAGTCTCCGACAGGAGCAGGAGCAGATTCGTCAGCAGCATGAGGAGGAGCGTCGACGCCAGCAGCAGCTGTACGAGGAGCAGACGAGGCGGTGGCAGCAGCAGCATCAGGAGCAGATGGAGTACATGCGCCGACTCACTCATGCTTTAGGGGTGGAGTTTCCTCCACCACCATCTGCAGATCCCCCACCTCCCCCCCCTCCTTCAGATTAGATTTTGTATTTCAGTTATAAAATTTGAGAAATCAAATTTTTTTTTTCTATTCGTAGTTTCTGTCTCATTATAAAATATTAATAATATTATATTTTTAAATAACAATATTAATATGAATAATAATATTATTTATATTTTATAATATTAAATTATATATATATATTAAAATTTTATAATATTATAATTTAATTATTTTTTTTGTAATACTTGAATTATTTTAATATTTGAATGTAAAATAATTCTATTATTTTTATATTAATTAAAATAACTTATTAATATTTTTGTATTTATGAATTATAATTGTATTATTATTATATTAATTAAATCATTTATTAATATTCTATTATTTTTTATTTTTGAATTATAATTTTACTATTATTATAGTAATTAAAATAATTTATTATTTTCATTTGTAAATTATAATTCTATTATTATATTCATTAAAATAATTTATTAAAAATTTATTTTTTTTATTTTTTTTATAGTATTTGCGACGGGATACTATACCCGTCGCAAATACTAATATTATTAATAGTTTTTTATTTTTTTTAAAAAATATTATTTGCGACGGGACCCGTCGCAAATACTATCAATATTATTTGCGACGGGATGCGATGCCCGTCGCAAATACTAGTATTATTAATATTTTTTTATTTTTTTAAAAACGTTTTTGCGACGGTACCGTCGCAAATAGTATTTGCGACGGTACCGTCGCAAAAGGTATTTGCGACGGGTCCCGTCGCAAAAACGTTTTTAAAAGTTTTTACAAAAATACGGAATACTATTTGCGACGGGGAGAATGCCCGTCGCAATAAACCGCTATAGCGACGGGCCCGTCGCAAATAAGTGTAGTTGCGACGGCGTTTTCAGCAACGGGCTATTTGCGACGGGGTCCCGTCGCAAAAAGCCATTTGCGACGGGATCCCGTCGCAACTAGCCCGTCGCAAATAGCTGTTTTTCTAGTAGTGATATCTCTATAAAAAATAACTTCTAGGATATTGAGCCCTATGAAATTTATTCGAAAATGCTAGTTTCTTACTCCAAGGGTGACCTTGAACTGAAAACATCCATTCCCTACCTCCACTATCTCTTTCGGGTTCATCAATAGAACCTTAAACATTTTATATGGTCTGCTCACCACCTTGGTTCACTGGTTTAATTGAACTCATGAATCTACTGCATGAATGCTCACACATTAATTATTTCCCTAGAAAGGCATAAAAACATAGCTCATTTCTTAACACATAGATTTTACCCCATAACTCAAGGACCTCTAAGCTAGGATCACATGACTCTTTAGCTATCAACACTCCACAAGGAGCTAACTCCACCAAACTTGATCACTCTTAGTGATTCTCTTTATAATTGGCATCCCCTTGTTTTCTAGATTTATCACACATTACCCTTTATATGGGTGTCAGTTCAATTCAATGAGCATCCACCCACGCTCAAAATCTCCTTGGTCTAACCACCTAGGGTATTTT
Source organism: Viscum album (assembly GCA_963277665.1). Classification (NCBI taxonomy): domain Eukaryota; kingdom Viridiplantae; phylum Streptophyta; class Magnoliopsida; order Santalales; family Viscaceae; genus Viscum; species Viscum album. The sequence continues at coordinate 447,316,703 of OY728119.1, forward strand.
AATCAGCATCTAATGAGTTTCTTATTTCAAACCAACAGGATAGAAAACCCCCAATCCTACTCTCGATGCCATAAGCATCCAAACACTCTAAAACCCAACCTTGTATCATGATTTCTATCACTCAAGGTGTTTTATAATCCCGAGTTACAAAGTATCTTAAAATAACTTCCCTTAAAACTTTCAAAGTTTACCCACATGGACGTGGTATTTTTGTCAATGAAAACTACACCTAAGGTATTAACCTTATCTCCCCCTTAATAAGGAATATCCTCACTCAGGTTACCTTCACGCAACACGAGACACTCGCTCACTAGTAACTAGAGTCATATTTCCAAGGCCACAAGGTCATACACAAAATTCAAAAAATGTTTCACTAAGGGTTACATCTCAAAGAACGTCATCTAGGAACATCTCTATAGACATGTCATGATGGATTCACTCTTAGAAAACCACACCGACGCCAAATATTCTTGTATTGGTTAAATAGAATGTCACTGGGTGATAGATGGACAGCTCCATATAGGCTATAGTTGGCACCTTAATTAACTGTACTTATCCATTGTATGCTTATACAAGATTCATTACTAAGCCTATTAATTCCCCATAATGACCTATCAAGGAACATTGTCTTTGCATGGAGGAGTGCATTTCCATCACCATCATGGTCACCATTTTTATTATCATCAAGGTGCACCACACTATAAACTCACATGACCTGCTATTAAAAGTATATATTCATAGGGGTTCATCTAAGGGTGTAATTTTGGCCCGGCTCGGCCCGGCCCGACCCGGACTGGGCCGGGCTTACCCTGCAAAAAATCGGGCTGCTGACCACTATTCGGGTCGGGCCGAGCCGGCCCGAACAACCTCATGAGGCGGCCCGAGCCCGGCCTTAGGCTGGTCCAAACCTTCGGGTCGGGCCAGGCTGAGATTTTTTAAGTTGGACCATGGTGGGATTTTATTATTTTCAAAATAATTTTTTATTTTAAAAAAAAATTAAACATTTTTTAAAATTTATTTGAAACGTTTTTTACATTTATTTTTAAATGCATGTTTTTTAGATGTATTTTTTAAAATGTTTAATATGTTTTTTGTAAAAATGTTTATTTTATTTTTTATTAACATTTTATAGTGGGTGGATGCGTTATTTTTTTTATAGATAGATTTAAATATGTGAATCTATGTATGTTATGTTCAAATTATAAAAAAATTAATGAGTGGTTGGGGGATTCTCAATGGTGGGTGAGTTTAAAATATTGTTATTTAAATAGTTTTTTAACATATTTATAAATTTTTTAAGCATTTTTTAATTTTTTTTATTTAAACCGTTTTTTAACATCTGTTTAAAACATTTTTTTACATTTATCATTAAATGATTAATTTAAAATGTTTTTTAATTTTTATTAAACACATGCTTTTTACATGTATTTTTTTAAAACATTTAACTTTTTAAAAAAAATATAAAAAGTTTTTTAAGGGTTTGTTTAAAAAACATTAATTTAAATGTTTGTTTTAAAAAAAATTAAACATTTTTATTTAAACCATTTTTTAACATTTGTTTAAAAAAAATTACATTTATTATTAGACATTTAATTTTAAAAAAAAATCAACGCATGTTTTTTACATGTATTTTGTTTAAACGTGTTTTATGTATACACATTTTTTATCAAAATTTTATAGTGGGTGGATATGTAAGTTTTTTCAAAATAGATTCATATATGTGTGTGAATTTATATATATTATGTGCAAATTGAAAAAAAAATAATGAGGAATTGGGGGATGCACAGCAGTGGGTGGGCGGGTTAACCAATTTGTTAGGGGTTGGGTGGTGTGTCTACGTGGGTGAGTTATTTTTTTTTCTAAATAGATTTATATATAATATATGCAAGTTGCAACATACTTAAAAAATTAATGAGGTGGGGGGTGTGCACCAACATCATTAGGTGAGTATGTTATTTTTTTGTTAATATACAATAAGTTATTATATATACAATATTAAATCATTGATATATATATATATATATTATTAACTTATTTGTTTATATATATATATATATATATATTATTAAATCATTTATATATATATATATATTATTAATGGATTTTTAAAAGCCACGCTTAATTGATATATATATCATTAATGGATTTGTTTATATATATATATATTCTATCATATCATTGATATATATATTATTAATAGATTTGTTTATATATATATATATATACAGATATATAATATGCAACTTTCATCATATTTAAAAAAATTAATGAGGTTGGGGGGTGTGTGCGAACATCATTGGGTGAGTGTGTAATTTTTTTGTTAATATATAATAAGTTATTAAATATATATATAATGCTAAATGATTGATATATATAATATGAGAAAATTGTAAAAATAAAAATTAGGGGTTGTGGGGTGCGCCGCAGTGGGTGGGTTAATTTTTTCTAAATAGATTTATATATGTATAGTATGTATAATATATGCAAGCTGCAACATACTTAAAAAAATTAATGAGGTTGTGAGACGTGCACAAACATCATTAGGTGAGTGTGTTATTTTTAAATTAATATATAACATGTTATTATATATACATAATATTAAATCATTGATATACATATATATTAATAGCTTTTTTGTATATATAAATTATATTAAATCATTTATATATATATATGTATATTATTGATGGATTTTTAAAAGTCACACTTAATTGATATATATTATTAATGGATCTGTTTATATATATACATATATAATTATATATCATTACACACACACACATTATAATTATATATAATAATATTTATATGTATATATATTATTTTTTGTTAATATATAATCATATATATATGTATATATATCGTTGATATATATGCATATATATACAGTCTGGTGATAATTTAACAGGCGCAGCGCCTGGGCCAGTTGGTCCAGGCGTAGCCTTGGAAACCTGAGGTAAGGGGATCGAATCTTCCAACTAGCAGTTTCCCGTTATATTTTTGTACAGCGGGCTGGGCTTCATACGGGCCAGCAGGGCGGGCTTTTTCGGGCCGTCCCGGCCTGGACTGCAGGCCTTCTTGGAAAGGCCCAGGCCCAGCTTGATGAACCTATGGCCCGAGCCCGGCCTGGCCCGACGCAGGCTTTGTCGGGTCGGGCCGCTCAGGCTTTCGGGCTAGGCCTCTCGGGCTTTTGGGTCGCCGGGCCAAAATTACACCCCTAGGTTCATCCAAATAGAATATCACCAAGAACTCATACATACAAATACAATGAAATTTTTTTAATCTAAAGAAATTGATTCCTCCATTATTAGTACAATCACATACAGTAGCAAATATGTCATGAGAAACCTACATGCTAAATATGATGCATGAAATGCCTCTTGCTGATATGACCAAGAGTCAAATCCATATGAAATCATGAACCTCAAAATCCATGTGTGTCCCATAAGGTGAAATCATATAACCATAATAGAATAAACCAATAATATTAATCCCATGCCCAAGTAACCTAGAATTCCATCAAGAAAGGTGTTCTCAATGCACCAGACCGAGTCTCACCACAAGCTATAATACATTCTTATGTCTCATATCGACTAAATCCCTAAAATAGGAGAACAAGACTGTTTTTATGCCATTTAGTAACATCCCTATATGAATCACTAGGTCTGAGATGGATTGCTACCATACCTTAAACATGCCTCCTTGTATGATAGATAATATCGACTAGCAATGAGGGTCTAGATTGAAATTTTGGGGAGATTGTACCCTTAATTAGAGTAATAAATAACAAATAAATAACCATACATGCAACAATATATAATTAGAGTACAAAAACCCAATAAACATACCATTTTTAATGAATGAATACCGGAACAACAAACCCAAATGATCATACTTGTGTACAGGAAACTGATCACCTGTTGGGCTCATCACATATAAAAATGAAAAGGAAAAAGTATAAAAAATATCTACACCCAACTCCAAAACACATCTCATCCTAGTATCTAGACTCGTTTTGACCTATCCCACTAGAAAATCAAACCAATGACTCATCACAACCTATACCTATAAAAAATGAGGGATGCTCGAGTACCCAAGTAACATGGACACCCGAACAGGGTGTGAATGCCACTCAGTAATACATGACCAATGTGATACATTACCCAACTAGTAAATGTAGTGTATGTGCATGTGATTAGCTCATAAAAAATTAAACAAGAATAAAAAATTACATAACCATGTCATATAATCACCAATGCATAAGTAAGATTAAAAAAACACCTATTAAATGGACATGCACTTAACAATCCTCCAAAAATCTTGATCATACCTTCTTTAGCTTCTTACCAAAAATATAATCGAATGGAATATCAAAATTGGTCAAGATATAGTCATAATGATAATGAACATATTTTTTAGTAGTCTCAAGTCATATGATTCGGGTCAGGTGATAAATATGTCACACCCTGTCTCCCTAACGAACCAGGCTACAAAGCCTCATAATCTGTGGAATTAAAAGGACATGCCTCAAGTATTGGAGTTTGTTCCCTAGAACCAACTTTTTTAGTACTTGATTACATTTTTTTCATTATTAATTAAGTTTAAATATCACATTATTATCATTCCTCTACATTAAATTTATATGTGATAATGACCTAAGAATATATGTCATGCTGAAATGTCATAATAATTTCTCACTATGATGAGAACCTAGAGGTTTCATGATATTATTCTTGAATATTGTTCTATAGCTGGATGATATTGTTTGATGAGACATAGACAATATAGTCTATTATGGTTATGAGGCTCATAATACATTGAGACACCTTCTCATGGCGTTCAACCTCGGTAATATCAAAGATGGGAGGTTGTGATAATAGGCATGTCAATAAGAAATTCACATTTCCATTTTTCATTAGATATTCCTATATGAAGATGTGTGTATTGATCCATAGACTTTAATATTATCATTAATATATATCATGAATCATGTGCTTTATTATACTGATGAAAATTGTGATGACATGTGTTCATGGAAAGGTAGGATATGACGAGTGTGTCATGATTGATATTGAATTAATGGATAATATGAGAAATAATTTATCCTTTTTATCCCTTGATGGAAGATGATATCCTAGTACCATTGATGGGAATGAAATGTCTGTATAAATCCATGTCCATGATGTTAAATGGGTGAGTTAATTTATATAAATTCAAAGAAAGAGATGTTGATCTTATAGGTTGATGGAACCAACATGCAACCAACTTGATTTTAGATATCTTGATAAAATGATTATATTCAATGATAAGCATTCGTAAGATTTAATACATTGAGCTATTTTTCTATGTGTGTCTTGGTGTGTTTCTATAAGTTAACCTTGGACTTTAGGTGGTTATGCCTAATTCCACTGAGAAATCAGTCTAAAGGGTCACACTCTATGTTCATCTATAATCTAAATAAAATTAAAGTAATGAATTTAACAGGTTGGAATAAATAATATTTATTTAGGTTTGGTTGATTTCGATAATTTAATTACAAGTTATTAAAAATAATAAGTGAGTTAAAAAATAATAATGAATATTTATTTTCAAGTTTAGAGAATACAATATTTATTATATTTATCATACAATAATGTAGTGAAATTTATTTATTAAATAGTCATTATTTGAGGATTGGTAATTATCAATGAGGGAAAGAGAATCGAGTCTAATGGTCTGATTGTAAATAATATAAATGATATTTATTTATATATTCTTAAAGTTATTTCACATTTCCAGTGATTGATAATAATAATAATAATATTATTATTATTATTGGACATGGATTTAATTAAGAATTATAAATATGGAAAGGGTTTAGTGTGCAATTTTCCAACCCTAAAACCACCATAATAAATATCTAATTATATCACATTCCTAAAACAAAATTTGTGTTCACAACAAATAAAGTTAGACTCTATCAGGTCCTAGAGAGAGATCAATACATCTAGAGTGACCTCCTCCCATCCTTTCTCAATCCAACGAGAAATCATCAAGATTTATTCCACTCTTGAGAATAATTCTACTACGGTCAACCACGAACAATGTAACCGATTAGGATCGACCATGATAGAACCTAAAAATTATATGGAATCATTAAAATTTTATGGTGCAAGTGCGGATCACCACTAGAGAGATTCTACACTTGGATCCTATAGCACAAAAATGGTACGACAATATATGTTTAACTGGATCATCAAAAAAAGTGTGATTACAAGTTGAGGTAATTCTATATCTTTTTATATGTTATTTATAAATTACATGTGAATATCTATCACTTTGGGTTCTGACAGTTTAATATAATCATTTAATGTACTAATTTTATTGAATATGATGTTTTGATCATGTGAAGCAATGATTACACATGTATTAAGACTAAAATTTGTGTTGTTCATACCATTAAAGGATGTTTCCACTGTGCTCGGAACCTACAAGTGGTTTCAGAGCGGTCACATGTTTAATTTATAATTATTATTCATCAAATAGTTGCATGTATTTTCATTTTATGTTACTTATATCGATTATTTTTAATATCTAACATCATCATATCTTCTCTTTCTTAATTCTCGCTAATATAAACTTTAAATGGTTAAGAATTAAAAACAAAGAAACACCTGAAAAACACTGTCTAGAAGAGATAAAGGTTCTTCCTAGAAAGAACTAGATTACGTGGTGTGTACTTCCCATATACACATAGTGTATTATGTTTTCTCACATGTATATCTTTTCTATCAGTTCAGATCTAAAAAAATCAGATATAATATCTGAATAGATCAGATAAATGTGTATATCTGGACATGTTGTCACACAACATGAAGAACTACATGTTGAGTAAACATTGTAAAAGACGTGTAGTCCCCATTATCTTGCAATCGAGTAAATAGGGTTTCCCAAGCATGATGTGTATCAGATACACGGCCTTGGGACTAACATGCCATGTAAAATGAGGTCACACATCATATATGTTGGACTGCATGTCGTGTACCTCAAGGTTTTCCACAACATGGAACACGACCATACCCAAGGAGTGTGTTGCGAACATGGGTAGAAGACAAGTACATGTTGTGTGCTGTTGTACACACCGTGTAGTCTAATGATTATAGTTTTCTCAAATTTTAATGAAATGAAAGATTAAATATATAATTAAACATATTGATTATGTATTCTGTGTGTCATTCATTCGATATTACATGTCATGTCATATGACTAAAAATTATATATTTAATTAATTTCCATGTTAAAATTATTGATGAACACATGAGGTTTCATCCAAGTACACTTGTGTACTATATTAATTTTAAATGATTTTTTTAAAATTATAGATGATGGTGAGTTAAATATGGTTGGATGGAATTAATATAAATTTAATTAATTGGATTAATTCATGGGACAATGTCTTAATTAAAGAATGAATCGAAATAATTGATGATAAGATTGAAAATTTATAATCATTTATTGATGTGTGGATGATCATGAGATCAAACCAACCCATGTATTTGATTGGATTATTTTAATTTATTATGGTTAAATTATTTTTTATGTAATATGTGTCATCCCATCCTTATTATGTAAAGACATTTTTTTCTATAGTTTCTTTTATGTAAACCCCCTATATCTAATCCATTGTATCCTCTCAATTGCATGTGAGTAAAAGCTTATGTAAAGATTGATCTCCAAGTTGAGAGGAGGTGGTCCAAGTTAGGGATTTGAGGCAAAACCAATCAAGGTGATACATAAGAGCCAAGGTGGAATACTGAAACATGAACTAAACTATGGTAAAGGTGTTTTCCCCTAGGGTCAAGGGTAAGTTTATCATCCACTAGTTAAACTAACCATTACAGAATCTCATGATCGTGCCAATTATATTTTATTTCTTCTCGTTGTCTGGTTAACTATTTATGTATGTTGATGTTGTGCGATCACCTAATAAATTAATTAACAAGCAAGTAATATGGAATGAAATATAATCATAGTAAGTGTAAATGTTTTATCAAACATGGTTAATCGGTTAAGTAAAATCCACTTACTATTAACAAGTCATGTAAATAAGATAAAATGAGATTTATGCATAAGGAAATATCCATACAACTAAAATATTAAGTCAGCACATCCTTCCAAAAATTATGTTATAAATAACCTCATAGATTAAAGGTTTTGACCAACCTAAGCTGGGGTAATTTTAATTATTGTGAAAATTTTAGCTTGAAGTTTTGGGTTTCCTTAACTTATTTTACATCAAGGGTTGAATTCCCAAGTATAATTTGGTGTAACTAAGAGGCAAAGGTTGAGGAAATATTTAAATGACATTTTAGTATTGGGGAGTACACTCAATAGATCAAGTAACCATGATTTTTTATAGTTTGCATGTTACGCCTACCTAAAGCCCTTCAAATAGATTGTCAGACCCGAGTCTGGGTTATGAGAAGGGGTATATGGATCATTTCCACTATAATATCTAAACGATAAGATTTTTCTAACTAATGGTGAGGTCTATGGGGTTTCAAAAAATATTATATATTAATAATAATTTAATTAATTTCAAATTTGTTAGTTGATTTTTTGCAATAAAAAAAAGTACTAATTATCTACTCTTAATTTTTTGAAATGGAAAATAAAATTAATTTGAAAATATCACAGTGATACATACTTGAGAAGGATAACCATCTCACAAACACTAATTTTTAGGAATGGTATAGGCACTTGTGCATTATACTATGCCCTGAACAGAAATTGTATGTACCAGAATACCAACTAATTGAGTTCATTTGCAAAGAGGCTAATGAGGAAGAATTATCTATCTATTTGAATCATGTGGATGATGCTATGGATGTCCAATGTTTCATGTTTTCCTCCATGAACAATGATCTTATAAAGAAATATGAGGATATATATGTATATAGAATCATTTCTCACCTTAAGTATATCTATAAAGAGAAGGAGAGATCAGAGAGATACGAGATCTACAATGCACTATTCATGTGCAAGCTTGGATACTCAATGAAAGTTGGGGCACATATTGTCAAGATGATTGGATACACCACGCACCTAAATATCCTGGGTTTTAAGATCCCCGAGGAGCTGTACATAGATCTCATTCTATCCTTATTAACTAAAAACTTCTCCAGTTTTATTATAAATTATAATATGAGCAATAGAGAGAAGACACTTTTATAAATTCTTTCACCTATTTGTCAATTTGATAAAAACATGGGGTGGGAAAAACCCGTTGTACTTATGGTGAATAAGAAGAGTAAGAACAGGGAAAAGGGACCGAATACTCATTTCAAGTCTAAAGCTTTGGAGCACCATTCTTCCAAGAAGAGGAATATCTAAAGGCAAGGAATGGAACAAGATGTTGTATGCTTTTAATGTGGCATGTAAGGCCATTGGAAAATGAATTTTACCCAACCAAAGAAGCAGTAAGAAGCATCATATGTGTTTATTTTTTATTGTAATTTTTCCATATATACAAACTAAGTATTATATACTACTTGTGGTGCTCACAATTGTGTCCAAATATAGGAACCAAGTAGATTTTAGAATATTTCCATAGATGAGGTTGAAATAAGGGATTCCAATAGAGTGAGGATGTTTTCTATAGCCAATGGAGACTACCATCTCACATTAATGACATTAATGGTTTTGGTTTTAAGGAAATATTAGTATGTTCCTAACATTACCAAGAACATTATTTATGTTTTCTATTTAGATATGGATGGATTTATTCTTAGATTTAAAAATAATGGTTGATAATTTTATAATGATATCATATGTTATGGTATGGAAAAATTTAATAACGGTATTTATGTATTAAATTATAAAAACAAAAAAATTATATATTGACAAAAAAATCTACATGACTCATATAACACCCAGTTATGGCATCATTGTCTTAGTCACGTAAATAAGAACCAATTGAAAAAGCTCTAAAAAGATAGTTACTTAGACTCTTTTGAGATTAATCCGCATGAAATATGTCACACTTGTTTTCAAGTTTAGATGACCAAATAACCATTCGGTGGTCAAGGTGAAAGGGTCACATAGATTCTATATTTGGTACACACTGATGTGATTAGACCTTTTCAAGTAGAATCTAGTGGTGGATAATAATACTTTATTTTGTTTACCGATGACTTGAGTAGGTATGGTTATATCGACTTGATGGGGTACCAGTTTGAATCCTTTGAGAAGTTAAAAGTGTTCAAGAATGAGGTTGAGAATTATCACGGCAAGAAGATAAAGAAACTTTTATCATATTGAGGTGATGAATATCTTAACCATGAATTTATCAACTGTCGATAAGAGTGTGAGATTTTATCTCAAATCACTCCACCTTATACACCACAGTGGAATGGTTTTGGTGAAAGGAGGAACCATACCTTGTTAGAAATTGTAAGTTTGATGATGAGTCATGAAATCCTTCCATTATCCTTTTGAGGATATTCATTATAGATGAAATTATATTTATCAAATAGGGTACCAACTAAAGTGACAAATAGTATTTAATTAGAGTAATATAGTGGAAAGAAACTCATTTTATCATATGTTTGAGTATGGGGTTGTGAGGTGTTTGTTAAGGCTAACTCAACCAAAAAACTAGAACCTAAAGGAACAAAGTGTATCTTTATTGGGTATCCCAAGTAAACAAGGGGATACTACCTACACAAACCTTCAATCAAGAAAGTAAATGTTAAAATATATGTTGTTTTTCTTAAGAGGGAGCACATCCTCATGGTGGATAGTAAGAGGAAGATTGAATTCCAGGCTCAAGATACAAAAGAGTTATCACAAGAACCAATTACATAGGTCCCCATGCAAGAATATATTAATGAAATAAAAGTGTGACATAGGAGTTAAAGAGAGGTAAGAGAACCAAAGAGATATGGTATTTTTTTCACTGATGATGGTGACTCATTATTGGTTAATAATGATAATCCTATCTCCTACAAGGAGATAGTTGAGAGCTCAGAAGCTAGAAGATGAAAAGAATCCATGAATTATGAGATTAATTCCATGTATCAAAACTATGTTTGGGTTCTGATCGATCCTCTGATTGATGTAAAACTTATTGGGTGTAAATGGTTATTCAAGAGAAAGTAGGACATGTAATGTAAAGTTAACAACTATAAAACACGACTGGTGATTAATATTTTAAACAATGGAAAGACATTGATTATGATGAAACCTTTTCTGTAGTCTCCATGTTTAAATCCATCTGATTTGTTCCCATGGAAACATACCATGACTATGATATTTGGAAAATGGATTTCAAAACTGCATTTCTTAACGAGAAACTTCAAGAGGATGTGTATATGAAATAAACTAAAGGGTATGTGACTCTATGAAATGAAAAAAAGTTATGAAATTTGTATAGATCCATCTATGGATTAAATCATGAATCCAAGTCATGGAACATTCGATTTGATGAAGCTATAAAAGAATTTGGTTTCATTAGGAATGAATGTGAGCTATGTGTTTACAAGCGATTTAGTGGGAGTACAATTGTTTTTAGAGTAGTATATGTTTATGACATATCACTGAATAAAAATGATATACAATCCTTACAATAGGTTAATCCATGGTTGAAAATGTGTTTCTCCATAAAGGAATTAGGTGAAATGACCTACATTATAGGGATAGAGATCATGCATGAAAGACCCAAGAGGTTCTTTGGACTAATTCAAGGTACATACATTGATCGAATTATGAAGAGGTTCAATATGAAATAACTCAAGAGGTGATTGGTTCCAATGTCACATGGTATACATCTTTCTAAAAAAAATTTCCTCAGACACAAGAGGAAAGAGAGAGAATGAGTAAGATATCATATGCTTTGGCGATAGGATCCATCATGTATGTCATGTTATATACAAGGATTGATGTTTTTTATGCTTTGATCATAGTAGGTAGGTATTAAGAAGGTTTTGGTGAATGATATTGGACTTATATCGAGACTATCCTTAACTATCTGAGGTGAACTAAGGATATATTCCCGATGTATGGAGGAGATGAAGAGCTAGTCATCAGGGGTGATAAAAAATCTAGCTTTCAGATAGATCTAAATGATCTAAATTTTCATTCTAGATATATATTTTGTCTCAATAGAGGAGTTGTGAGCTGGAAGAGTTTAAAGTAGCCTGTTGTTTCTAATTCTATAGTGGAGTCTGAGTATATTTTGAATTTTGATGCAGCTAAGTAATATGGATTCACAACTTTATCCAACATCTTGATGTGGTTCCTAGTAGTAAAGACCCTATCATAGTTTCCTATGATAATACTACATCAGTGGATCTCTCTAAAGAGTTGAGGTCACACCGAAGGACAAAGCACGTACTTTATAAGTTTCATATCTTGAGGGATTTATATCAATGAGGTGAATTTTTGGTGATCAGATTATCCATGGAGGAAAATGAGGAGGACCCCTTAATCAAGGCTTTATCTCAACAGAGACATAAGTATCATGTGAGATCTAGTGGACTGAAAGAGGTTTTCAATTGGATCTAGTGTAAGTGGGATTCTATTGGAGTTGGTTCCCAAGAAAAAACTTTTTCAGTACTTGATTACATGTTTTCCATTATTAATGAAGTTTACTTATCACATTATTATTTTTCATCTGCATGACATTTTTATGTGATAGTGTGCTAAGAATATATATTACATTTAAAGGTCATAGTAGTTCCCTATTATGATGAGAACCTAGAGGTTTCTCAACATTATTCTTGAATATTATTCTATGGATAGATGATATCATCTGATAGGACACATATGATACATGATATTAGGGGTAGGAGTCTCATAAAACATTAATTCTTCTTCTCATGGTGTTCACTATTGTTAATCTCCAAGATAAGAGGTTATGATAATAGACCTGTTAATAGGAAATCCATATTTCTATGTGTTATTGGATATTCTCATATGTGAGTGTGTATATTGATCCATGAATTTAAGATTCACATTAATGGATATCATGACTCTCATTCTTACATGTATTGATGAAAACCATGATAACAAATGTTTATAATGAGGTAGGATATGTTGGGTGAATCACAAGTGATATTTCATTTATGAATAATGTGAGAAATGTTTTATCCATTTTTTTCCTTGATGGAAGATGATTGAACTTTCACTTTTATTTGATTTTCAAAACAACCACTTTAAGTATAAATGGTAACCAGAGGGATAAAAAACGAAAGATGTCCTGATTCAAAATTTGAAAATCAAAAACTAGATAATTCAAAGAACCCAAGATGATTGTGATCCAGGTCCTTCATCCAAAGTCTCATCGCCTCAAACCATCATCATAAACCCGCTGTCAACGTCGCCATCACCACCACCATTGGGGTTATCATCCACTACACCAGTCACCAAAGCCCAATGGAGTCCATCGAAGTTTCCAACCAACATCATTATGTACCACACTTTCATCGTCATCATCCAAAAACCACTGTCATCGTCATCATCCGAACACACACCAGAACACCAAAGACCATCAAAGACCTTTGAACCTCCTTTAAACAATAGAACCATGTCATTGAACAAAACTAAACAACAAACATCAATACAAAATACAAGGGGTAGAAATCTGCAAAACTCAAACAACCCCAAGAAGAAATCCAATGGAACCTCAAAAAGAGGAATAGAAACAAAAAAATCAATAAAAAGGAAAACTGAATCAGTCCGCATTGAGAGAATCATCGGCCACAAAATCCATCCTCCCAAAACCTCTGAGAAACCACCACTCTCGATCCGACTCAGAGAGGAGTGGAGGGACTGGAGGTCAGGGTAGATATTTGAACGAACTAGGGCTCCGAACATCAGCATCACAATGAGTCTGAAACTAGCAGCCAAAAATAAGAAAGAGCCGGCATAGAAGCGCCTGAAAACCCCACAACCATCGAACCACTTAACCCAAAACCACAGTGTATCCATTACTCTAGATCTAACCTGGAGAGGCGTGGTGGAATATGTGGTCAGATCAAGGTAGCAATGACTGGCGCCTTCAAAAGTGAAAACCTTCATTAGGACCAATACATCCACCTTGTGAGACAAACACCAAGAAAAACACACTGTCATGATGGAAGAAGACCAAATGAGGTGAAAATAGGAGAATAAAGGAAGTAAATGAGGAAGAAACGATGCTCAGACATTCCACCGATTGTGAATCAGAGGGTTTTCAGAGGAAACCCTCTTTATTGGGTTACTAATCCTCAATGGAAGATGATATATTAGGCCCTTTATGGTAATGAACTGCCTGTATAAATCCAAGACCATAGTGTTTGGTGGGAGAGTTCATTTATGAAAATTCAAAGAAATAGACATCCAACTTATAGATTGATGAAACAGATATGCAACATGCTTGATTTTAGATATTGTGATAAAGGGATTATATTATACAGTAAGCATTCATAGGAGGTTGGATGTTTTTGTGACATTAACTTATTTTTCTATGGGTGTCTTGGTGTGTTTTGAGATGATAACCATGGAATTTAGTAGGTTATACCTAATTCCCTTGAGAAATAATCCTAGATGGTAACATACTAAGTGTATCAGTAATCTCAGTTAAATTAAATTAATTAATTTAACAAGTTAGAATAAATAATATTTATTTGGTTTTGGTTGATACAATAATTTAATCACAATTTATTTGAAAGAATAGGTGAGTTAAATAATAGTAATAAATATTTATTTACAATTTTGAAGAATATAATATTTATTATATTTATCATAGAATAATGTGGTGACATTTATTTATTAAATAGTCATTATTTGAGGAATGGTAAATATCGATGTGGGAAAGTGGATTGAGTCTAATGGTCCATTATGGAAATAATACAAATCATATTTATTTATATATTCTTAAATATATTTCACAAGTGAAGTGATAAATATTATTATTATTATTAGATATGAGTTCAAATAAGAATTATATGTAGTTCCCAAGTGGGATTGAGACCACTACGAGGGAGGTGAATCAGTGGTTCCTTTTTATTTTTATAAGAAAGTTTCTTAAGTACTTTGGAAACCTTTATTAACCTCTAAAACTTCTTAGAGTTATAATTCACTCAATTATAAATTTAAACCTCGCCTTTCATATGCAACAAATATAAATATGGAGCATCACACGATGTTTACCAGGTGTGGTACAAAGTCGTACTCCTTTCCATGTTGGATAGTCCCGCCAATATGGTTTCTTTCACTAACTTATTTCCAGAATACAAAGGCGCAAATAGAAAACAATTCTACAACCCAGTAGTCAAATTTTATGCTATATTTGGTTATACCCTCCAACTATCCTTTATGTATCCACTTTCCCACAGCTGGCTATAAAACCTAGAAAACAAGCCTTTTTAGTAACTGGTAAGGATCCACATCTACAAGCTTCACTTTTCACTTCATTTCTGATCCACTTCATAAAGTTCTTTACTTCCTCCACAAGTAAGTTGGATAACCTACACCTGTGTACAATATTCAAAAACATCAACAATTCTCTTAAGAACTTTTTGGTCTTGAACTTTCTTCTAGATCATCAAAAAATATGAATATGATCAAACTCAATATTTATAGAAATTATATCCAGAAAACTTAATTAGAAAAAATCAGTTTTATTCATCCTTCATTAGATACCTCAGTCTGATGGCCTCCATCTGATTCACCTTTGTCTGATTCTGCTTCCACCCTTCCTACTTCAACTGAGTAAAGAACTCAATCAGAAACTCACAATTTCTTTGTCTAATGGAACTCTGTTTGATGAACCTTACTTTGGTAGAACTCACTCTGATAGATCATACTCCAATAGAACATCGTCTAATGGGAGTCACTCCAATGGATCTTGATTCAATGGAAATTTGTCCAATGGGAGTCATTCCAATATATCTTTTTCAGCTTAAAACTAAAACAAAAACCTGGGTTGGGATCTCAATACCTATCAAAGGAGTTTCATAGATGCTTCTTTCCACACATGTGAACAATTACAAGTACAAATGTACTATGAACCCTTTTTATAGTAATCCCAGAATAGAAAAGGCATGAAAACAAAATCTTATTCCCACTCAAAAAAATCATAAATATATATATGAATTTAATTTACATTTGAGCTTTATATATGACTATTTCAAATCTTCTCAATATTTCTTGATCATTTTCAAATCTTCTTGAAACCTCTCAAAACTTCAGACTTTGTCGAATTTAGAAAAAAACAGTCCAATTAGATGAGTCTAATCATTCTTTGTTTTCTGAATCTTATTGATGTTTCCACCTCAGTCTCAATCCAATGGAATTTCTTATAGAAACTACATCTGATGAACATTCTTTTGTAATGATCATCGGATGGATCTGTATAACTTCATAACTTAAAACTCTAAACCAATTTCTATAACAACCCTGATCTTTATTTCACACATAAACATATTTTATTACATAAAAAATTCACTTGATACAGCATTGATGATCGAGAGTTCTAGTGTCTTTGAAGATTAGGAACATTACATAATGACTAAAAACATGAAACACAATATCTTTATTGCAAACTTCCTTTACATGACCACTATATTCCCTCATACTTAGCATTACATGGGATAACTTGAGGACATGCATAGGAAAAGGGTGAGCTATAAATCCCAGTAAGGGAGTAAACAAGGCATAACATGAAGGATACAATACATGTTAGTCAATAGGCATATCAATGGAGCATAATAGAAACATGAACATAAAGTCATGATATAACATGATTAATATAACTTGGAAATGTGGAACCAACATTTAACATGATATTAGCATGAGCCAAGTCTCATTGCACATGGAGCATGAGTAAAACCTCATTTCACTTGAATTAGCATGAGTAAACTCTCATTGCACTTGATGTATCATGATATTAATCTTTACCCAATGCATTAGAGAGCTATCAGGGCACACCCTTCTTAATCATTTCATTTCATGCATAAATGTGCCACATAGATCATACAACATGGATTCGTTAAACATCATCATTTATTCCATGATAAAGGAATTAGGAATTAATACACAAAAAACTATAATAAATAAGTAAATTTTCATAAAGGTTAATAACCTTGATAGAGAAATGGGCATGGTATTCAGTACACAATGACTCTGGCTTGGAAAATCATGGTGCAATTTCGGCAGCATAACAACGTTACTTAAGAATTCATAAAAATGGTTGATGAGATAGAAAGGATTGTCTCATAATATGTACAAAAATGGAAAATAATGGGGTCATATAGATACATGTCCCAACATAAGTAATGGAATTTGGATTCATAATACAAAATAATTTCTTGAATATAAATGAGGAGAGGGAAATTCCTTACGGAATTTCAGCATGGTAACGGGTGTACATGGGAGGAATTAATAAGAGAGAAAAGGGATCTATCATTATTCAAAGATAAATAGTCAAGTATGGGGGAGGTGAGAAATCATACCCCAACATTTGAAATTAAAAGGACATAACAAAATTAAGAAACTTGGATAAAATGAGGAAGGAAGGAATCCCTTACTTGGAAGTATGATCCCAAAGGCTTGGGAGAGGCTTGAGAGAGCCTTCTTGGGAGCTTGGGGCACCTTGGGAGGATTATAGAGAGAGTAGGTAAGGTTTTGGTTGAGCTCCAAAGGCTTTGAGTGCAGATTAAGTGGGAGCTTGGGTGAGTTTATATAGAAAATGAGAAGGAATTATTTATTATTTAGGATTTGTACCGTACACCTTAAACTAATCAAAATAAAAAATCATCCCATGGTTTTTTCCCATGTTTTTTTCAAAAGGGGAGTATAAAACAATATTTTATATGGTAAATGGCCAAACTTCTTAAAATATTAGGCTTGCTTATGTGGAGGTGAGTCACACTCTCAAGGAAATCATTTTGAAAATATAAAATCTATTATAAGTTTTGGAGGGCCCACTAAGGCTTTGTAAAACAAATAAAATAAACCTAAAATCACATTATTTTAATGGTAAAACATATATTGGCAGAAAATATCATCTATAGTATTTTATTACATCACTATTGGGTCATTATGATGTCATAAAACACATTATACATTTAAACGGTATTTAATTTTTACCCAAAAATTTAAATACCTCATAAAATTATGAAAAATTCACTGTTGAATAATTTCGATGTCTTGATTCCAAAAATAATATTCATTTTATCCAAATAATTTTCTAAATATATAAATTTTCACTTTTAAAATAAAAACTGACATTTATCGAAAATTCATGGGTTTTGAAAAAAACAGATTTCAAACCTTAATAAAAATTACAATTTTATTCATAAAAATTATATGATAATTTATATTTAATAAAAATAATTTAATAATAATAATATTTTATTAAAATATAATTTAATTCAAAAATCCATTAATTTATCAAATTAGATTTCTTAGTTGAATATTAACTAAAAATACTATTTGTGCTTTTAAAACTATTTACAAAGTAACAATAATAAAATGAATGAATATTATTTATAATAAAATAATGTATATAGTTATAGTACTAGGGTCTTGTCACATAACCCCTTAAAACACCCGCATAAGACCTTAGGTTAAGGTGTGTGATGGTGACAGACTCTTGTGGTGTCTCGGATAACATCGCTCGAGTGGTAATCTCTATCAACTTCCACTTCTCCCGTAGGCGGTTCTGCTCAAGCTTAACATATTCAAGCTCAGCTTGGGTTTGGTCAAGAGTGATGCCCAATGATTCCACCTCCTTTCCGAGCTCTAAAAAATGGGCTTCGTACGAAGCAATTCTACTGGATGAGGTCATCACTTCCTTTGTCTGAGTAAATTGAATTTGTTAAAGCCCTATATTTATACTAATCATATGATCACTATTCAATGGCTATATTAGAAATGATAACAATTCCTAATGGTATTTTAAAATTTAAAAAAAAACATAAAACCAAGGAAGTGCATACATTTTATATGATCATTCTACATAATAAGATATTTAATTGGATCAAGAGAAATTTTCATTAACAAAATTTTGGGTTGTTACAATCTTCCCCCATTAAGAAATTTCACCTATGAAATTTCCTTTTCCCACAATAAAACATATGTGCATAACTCTACCTCATTACTTCCTTCGGTTCCCACGTTGCTTGTTCAAACTTGTGGTTTCTCTACAACACCTTCATGAGGGGCATTGTCTTATTTTGTAGAATTTTTTCACTATGATCTAAGATCTTCACCGGATTCTTTTCATAGGAGAGGTCATTATCCAATGGTACCACCTCTAGATTGAGTACATGTGATGGGTCAGGTATGTATTTCATCAAGAGTTACACATGGAATACATCATGTACTTGAGATAGGTTCCGTGGGAGTGATAGTCGATAGGTCACAGCTTCAATGTGATCAAGGATCTCAAAAGGGTTGATGTACCTTGGACTAAGAGTTCCCTTCTTCCCAAATATCACAACTCTTTTTCACGGTGAAATGAGAAGGAATACCATATCTCCAACATCAAACTCTAGGTCTCATTGATGATTATCATCATAGCTCTTTTATCAACTCTGAGCAGCTTTAATGTGATGCTGGATGATCTTAACCTTCTCCACCATTTTTTGACCATTTATGGACTTAGGAGTTTTTTCTCCCCAACTTCATCCCAACATGTCGGTGTTCTGAACCTCTTACCATGAAGGGATTCAAAAAGATCCATTTGGATACTTGAGTGGAAACTATTATTGTAAGAGAACTCAACTAGAGGAATATGTTGATCTCATCCTCCTTTGAAGTCTATTGAAAATGCTCTCAACATGTCCTCTAGTGTATGGATAGTCTACTCAGATTGTCCATTAGTTTGAGGATGATAAGTCGTACTGAAGTTTAGCTCAGTATTCAGAGCATGTTTGAGAATATTCTAGAACATAGAGGTGAATCTTTGATCTCAATCGGATACAATCGATAGTGGTACTATATACAGCCTTACCACATCTCTGATATATATTCGTGCTAGTTGATGCAATGAGAAATCCTCTCAAATTACAATGAAGTGTGCAGTCTTTGTAAGATGATCCCAAATAACCCATATAGCATTGTTTCCTTTGGATGTCCTTGGAAGTCCAGTGACAAAGTCCATGGTAATGTTATCCCACTTCCATGTTGGTATGAGTAGTGGTTGCATCATCCCCTTAGACTTTTGCCTCTCAGCATTCACTTACTGACATACCATGCAATTTGATGTATATTCATCAATATCACTTTTCATATTGTCCCACCAAAAGTTTTCCCAGAGATCTCGATACATCATTGTGCTCCTTGGGTGAATAGAGAAGGTTGAGTTATGTGCGTCATTCCGAAGATCCTTCTTTATCTCTGGATTGGATGGTACATATAATTGTGACCCAAACCTCACAATTTCATCCTTATCAACTATAAACTCTGAGGATTTCCCATTTCTGATAGCTTCCACCCTTTTCAGAATTTCCACATCCTTTCTTTGAGCATCCTTTAACCTTTCCAAAAGAGATGTTTGAGCAATCATTTGTGAAAGGATTGATGATGTTCCCTTCTTTACGATTTTCATTTCCATATTCAACAAATATATGAAGATTGGATCCTTTTCAATTCTCATCAATGATAGAATTTCTAGGTCCTTCCTACTTAGAGCATCTTCCACCTTGTTTGCTTTCCCAAGGTGGTAATGGATTGAGCAATGATAGTCTTTGATCAGTTCTAACCATCTTCATTGGCACATATTTAACACTTTCTGTGTGAATATATAATTAAGGATTTTGTGGTCCATATATATTCCAAACTTCTCCCCAAAGAGATAATTTCACCAAATTTTTAAAGAAAAGATCACCGTAGCCAACTCTAGATCATGTGTTTGATAGTTCTGCTCATGAACTTTCAATTTCCTTGAAGTATAGGCAATGAATTTGTCATTTTTCATCAACACACAGCTCAGAACCTTCCTCGAAGCATCACTAAATACCAAAAAATGTTCTCTACTTGTGGGTAGTGTGAGCACGGGCATAGTGATAAGCCTCTTTTTCAACTCCTTGAAGCTTTCTTCACATTCATTAATCCAAGAAAACTTGACTCCCTTCTGTGTTAGCTTGGTAAGAGGGTTTGACAATCGTGATAAATTTCTCACAAATCGGCGATAATATCCAGCTGACCCCAAGAACCTACGGATATATGTTACCGATGTTGGCCTCAACCATCCTTATATTATAGTTGTCTTCAAGGGATCCATAGATATATCATTACTTGTGATGATATGACCCAAGAATGAGACCCCCTTCAACCAGAACTCACAATTTTTGTACTTTTCATAGAGCTTCTCCCTTTTCAAGGTCTCTAGTACAGTTCTTAGATGCTCCTCCTTAGTTTTGGAATATATTAGAATATTTTTAATAAATACTAACACAAATTTGTCAACATAATCTCTAAAGACTTTATTCATCAAGTCCATGAAGATTGTTAGAGTATTAGTGAGTCCAAAAGTCATTACTATGAATTCATAGTGCTCGTACCTTGTATGAAAAGCATTCTTGGGGATATCCTCCTTCTTCACCCATACTTGGTAATATCCTGACCGCAAATCCACCTTGGAGAAGTATTGTGCTCCACGTAGATGATCGAACAAGTCATCAATTCATGGAAAAGGATACTTGTTCTTTATCGTGATTTTGTTGAGCACATAATAATCAATGCAAAGGCGCATTGACCCATCTTTATTCTTGACAAAGAGGATTGGTGCACCCCATGGCGAAGCACTTGGGAGTATAAACCCTTTATCTAGATTCTCCTGTAGTTGTTTCTTCAGCTCCTCAAGCTCCAAAATAGCCATTCTATACGGAGTCTTGGATACTGGAAATACCCTAGGTATAAGTTCAATTGAGAATTCAATATCTCTTCTCAGAGGAATACCAAGAAATTCCTTGGGAAACACTTCAGAAAATTCCCTCACAATAAGAATGTCTTCAAGGATAGTTGCTTCCTTGGAATCAATCATCTGATCCAGATACACATGCTCATATGGTTGTAATATCCATGCTTGAGATGATTGAGCTAAAGAAGATTCATCCTCTTCCTTGCACTTGTACAGAATCGGGGGTCGATTCTCCACATGAAGTGTGATTTCCCTCTCACAGCAATTTATGTTGGCTCTATACAAGGAAAGTCAATCCATACTGAGAATTGAATCAAATTCCACCATAGGGAGTATGACGAGGTTCTCTAGGATGTTCAATCCACAAATTAATACAGGGGAGGAGTTATATTCATGGTATGTAATGATTGTACCATTTTTCTTACTCACCGAAATCTATACTTCCATGATTTGTGGTGGTGTTAGGATTGTTCTACTAAACTTTTGGGATATAAAAGAATGCATAGAACTAGAATAAAAAATTACATTCGCTATTCTTGAATGAATAACTATCATACCTATCACCACTTCATTTTCGGGGTTCACTTTGGTGGTAGTGATGGAAAAAGATCTCCCTTGCTGCCTTGGAGGTTGTTGTTTTCCTTCGAAAACCCTTGGATTAGGGCAGTGATTTTTAAGGTGCCTTAGTTCTTTGCAGTTGAAGCAATGAACAACACATTGAGGGTCGAATAGTGTGTTCCTCTCATCTGTCACAGGCACAGGTTTTTCTTGTCGATAGTTAACGGCTAGGTGCCCTTCTCTTCCACACCTAAAGCATTTCCTCATCCCCTTTAATAAATTTATGGGGTGCTTCTTTCCACACCTTTGGAAATTGGGGTGCTGGATGTTCTTAGAAAAATTGGATTTATCCATCGGATCACCAGAATTAAATTCCACCTTATAATTCTTATCCCCATGATACCCCTGAGATTCGCCAATCTCTATTTTGACATTGAGGGCACATCGGACAATTTCCTCATATCTCTCAAAGTCACAGATTGCTAGGGATTTCCGTAGGCTAGGTTTTATCCCACTAAAGAAGTGGTCAACCTGGCATTCGGGGGTAACGACAAAACTGGAGGCATATCGTGCAGGTATTGTGAAATTTTCCTCGTACGCTCCAATGGATTCTTCGTATTTTTTCTTGAGGGCAAGGAATTCCTTTTTCATCTTAAGTTGGAGGGTGTGCAGAAAATATTTCTCAAAAAATATTTTCTAGAAATCCTTCCATTCCAACACCTCGATATCTTCCTCAGGCTTCGTATTTTTGATCAATGTCCACCATTGATCAGTTTCACCCTACATATGATAAACAGTTAGAAGAACCTTCTATTGTTCAGAATATTGATGGATAGAGAAGATATTTTCAATGGATCTTATCCATTGTTCGGCAATTGAGGGATTGGATGATCCATTAAAAGTATGAGGCCTCTATCTCATAAAACTCTCGATTGTGACTTGTTCTTTCTTAGGGGGGGGGGGTTGAAAGTTCCTCTTGACCCATGTTTCTATTGAAAACTTGAGTTAACTGAGAGAGTATTGTGACAAAGTTCACAATTCCCGCTCCCATCAGATTGGGCATCCCATTAGGACTATCATCACATTGATCTTTGCATCGGTTGTTATCATGAGTCCTCCTATTACCGACCATTGGCTGGAATAAAAGGAAAGTTAGGGGTAACACATAAAGGGTAACCCAAAGAGAAAAACGGATGACTTATAAATTATTTTTTATTTCCTTAACTTATTAATTTATAGGCTTCGATCTATATTATCCATGATCTACTTCCCAACATATATTCTTAGGGGAATTATTTTCTCTTAACAATGGTTCATACTAAGCTTGTGAATTTACAAAATCATATCCCCTCAGGAATGTCGTAACCAAGAATGCAACAAGGCCCGTTGTCGTGCATCAGTTCTCATTCAAGTCTAGCTCAAAGCGGTGTTTTCGGGTTTTACCTCTAGATACATTTGTGTCAGAGACACCTATACCTGATCGTATCCAGAAAGGGATGTATTTTCTTGATAAACTAGTTAATCAATACTCACCAAAATTTAGGGACTTTTTTATTATACTTAGTCTTATCCCTAAGGCTTTCACTAGGGTTTTCTAATCCTAATCCCAAAAATAACTAAACCTATCCTCTAATACCAACTATAACAACCCTTATATTTATTTCACACTTAAAAATATTTTATTAAATAAAACATTCAATTGATACAACATTAAGGATAGAGAGGTCTAGTGTATTTGGGGCTTAGGAACATTACATAATGACTTAAAACATGAAACACAACATCTTTATTGCAAACTTCCTTTACAAGACCACTACATTCCCTCGTACATAACATTACATGTGATAACCTGAGGACATTCATAAGAAAAGGGTGAGCTATAAAGACCGGTAAGGGAGTAAACAAGGCATAAAATGAAGGATACAATACATGTTAGGCAATAGACATATTAATGGAGCATAAGAGAAACATGAACATAAAGTCATGATATAACATGATTAACATAACTTGGAAATGTGGCAACAACATTTAACATGATATTAGCATGAGACAAGGCTCATTGCACATGGATCATGAGTAAACCATCATTGAACTTGAATTAGCACGAGTAAACCCTCATTGCACTTGACTTAGCATGATACTAATCTTTACCCAATGCATTGGAGCGCTATTAGGGCGCACCCTTCTTAATCATTTCATTTCATGCATAAATGTGTCACATAGATCATACAAAATGGATTCATTAAACATCATCATTTATTCCATGATAAAGGAATGTGGAATTCATACATGAAACTCTATAATAAATAAGTAAATGTGCATAAAGGTGAATACCCTTGATAGAGAAATGGGCATGGTATTCACTACACAATGACTTTGGCTTGGAAAATTGTGGTACAATTTCAGCAGCATAACGACATGACTTAAAAAATCATAAAAATGGTTGATGAGAGAGAAATTGGTGTATCATAATATGTACATGAAATGGAAATTAAGGGGGACAAATAGATACATGTCCCAACATAAGTAATGAAATTTTGATTCATAATACAGAATAATTTCTTGAATGTAAATGAGAAGAGAGAAATTCCTTACGAAATTTCGGCATGGTAACAGGTGTACATGGGAGGCATTAATAAGAGAGAAAAGGGGTCTCTAATCATTAAAACATAAATAGGGAAGTATGAGGAAGGTGATAAATCATATCCCAATATTTGAAATTAAAAGGGCATAACAACATTAATAAATTTGGATAAAATGAGGAAGGAATGAGTCCCTTACTTGGAAGTGTGATCCCAAAGGCTTGGGAGAGGCTTGAGAGAGGATTATTGGGAGCTTGGGGAACCTTGAGAGGATTCTAGAGAGAGGAGGGTAGGGGTTGGATGAGATCCAAAGGCTTTGAGTGAAGAGGAAGTGGGAGCTTGGGTGGGTCTATATAGGAAAGGAGAGGGAATTCTTTATTATTTAGGATTTGGACCCTACACCTTAAACTAATCAAAACAACAAAACATCCCATGGATTTTGCCCATTATTTTTTCCAAAGGGGAGTGGAAAAAAATATTTTATAATTCCAATTTCCAGACTTTTTAAAATATTTGGCTTGCTTATGTGGAGGTGAGTCACACTCTCAAGGAAGTCATTTTAAAAAGATAAAATGTTTTATAAGTCTTGGAGGATCCACTAAGGCTTTGTAAAATGAATAAAATAAACCTAAAATCACATTATTTTATTGTTAAAACATATATTGGCCGAACATATCTTTTATACTATTTTATTACATCACTATTGGGTCATTATGATGTCATAAAACACATTATACATTTAAACGGTATTTAATTTTTACCCAAAAATTCGACTGCCTCAGAAAATTATGAAAAAATCACAGTTGAATAATTTTGATGTCTTGATTTCAAAAATAATATTCATTTTATCCAAATAATTTTCTAAATATGTGAATTTTAACTTTTAAAATAAAAAATGACATTTATCGGAAATTCATGAGTTTTGACAAAAACAGTTTTCAAACGTTAATAAAAATTACAATTGTATTCATAAAAATTATAAGATAATTTATATTTAATAAAAAGTAATTTAATAATAATAATATTTTATTAAAATATTATTTAATTTAAAAATACATTAATTTATCAAGATAGATTTCTTAGTTGAATATTAACTAAAAATATTATTTGTGCTTTTAAAACTATTTAGAAAGTAACAATAATAAAATGAATGAATATTCTTTGTAAAAAAATAATGTACATAGTCATAGTGCTAGGGTATTGTTACATAACCCCTTGAAACACCTACATAAGACCTTAGGGTAAGGTGTGCGATGGTGACAGACTCTTGGGGTGGCTCGGATAACATCGCTCGAGTGGTAATCTCTATCAACTTCCACTTCTCCCGTAAGCGGTTCCACTCATGCTTAACGTATTCAAGCTCAACTTGGGCTTGGTCAAGAGAGAAACCCAATGAAGCTACCTCCTTTCTGAGCTTTGACAAATGAGCTTCGTACAGAGAAATTCTACTGGATGAGGTCATCGGTTCCTTTGTCTGAGTAAATTGGATTTGTTAAAGCCCTATATTTATACTAATCATGTGATAATTGTTCAATGACTATATTAGTAACGGTAACAATTCCTAACAGTATTTTAAAATCCAAAAAAACATAAAAAAGAGGAAGTACATACATTTTATAATATCATTCTACATAATAAGACATTTAATTGGATCAAGAGGGATTTTCATTAACAAAAGTTTGGGTCATTACAATTTCTCTATACCCAATAATGGAACAACTTCAAAACTTTTTTCCTTTGACCCAGTTGATGAAACTTCTTTAGACTTCTGTAACCTTCAACCACTCCAGGGAATCTTCAACCAGTTCTCACATTTTCAATTTTCTCCTCATTATGATATAACTCTTCACACATTTTCTCATGAAAATTAAATGATACTAATTACAAAGGTGAACCCCCTTATATATATGCTCAGGTAAATGAATCGGAGTCATCAATTCTTGTCCATATAATGTTTTGCACCCAATGTTTTATTGATGTCAAACATTGTATGATGGACCGGTGCTTGTGTCTGATCTGCTGGATTGACATCAATGTCGTACTAATGGATTGGTACCAGTTTCCAATCCTATGTATCGGTTTCAGGAGCTCATTTGATTAATTGGTGTTAACAAATTAACAAATATGGTCTCTATCTGATGAAACCTTGCATTTGATGCCTTAAATATACCAATAATTTGTAAAATGAATCGGTATCAGGATCTACTCTCATCTATCAGTGGATTATTGTGTCCAATGAACCAATAGAGGCAGCAACTTTGCATTATCCTCTCTTCCACAAAGTTCTGCTTGTATCATGACTTCTTTGTGATTTTTGAAACAATGAATGATCAAAAAAGCATCATCAAATTTATTGTGAAAAAGTGCTTGTTTAGAATTTCCCACTAACATAAATTATACTTTTGACTCGACAAATTCTAAGACAGATTCTTCCTAAGACCGATTTATAGTAGCTTCTCGATTTTTATCAAAATATCATTCCAATGTCCTAAATTCGATGTCTCATACTGATGGACTAGATCTAACAGGGGGTCTTATTGATAACTTTGCAAGAACCCTTCCTTCATCGATATTTCCACCAACTTTTTCAACAGGAAATATTTTTTACTTGCTTAACTCATCTCAGCAGCATATTCTTTATATTGATCTGTTGACAACAAATACAATCAAAACACAACTTTTTTCTAACAATATCCCTCTTTGTGTTTGTTTTCAATACCCAATTCAAAACAATACTTGCTTAAAACAAGTACATCAACAATGTGTAAAATCTCTTGCTCCCCTTGGTTTTTTTCTCCCCCTACATGTATTATCCATCTACATGTCTTCTCCCCCTTATTGACAATCAAATTCAAAGGGGTCACTCATTCATAATTTTCTTCATTTCAAAATCCTAAAACTCTTCTTCAAGAGAACATTTTTATCGCATGAGTTTCTTAACAAGGAGCCTTTAAATAAACAACTCTATGTCTATGTAGTCAAAACCGTTGTAGAAAACAAGAGTGAATAATCAAGGTTATCAATATAGTTCATAACATAACTTTCAAGTAATACATTTCTCATGTACTTCTCAGTATTCTTATTTCTTGAAAAATAATAGAAAATTTTGTAAGATAAAAACCACCTACACCCATATTACCAAATATATCAAAAATTTCAAGTTTCTAAACACAACTTTCAAAAACTCATATTTTGTATCCTCATTACTTTCTTTTTCAAGAAAAGTAAGAGACTTAGTTCCCATCATCCTTATTTCAAATCCTTCAATTACATGCAAGTTATTACAAGCATAAAAATATTTTGGGAATAAGGAGGAACCTTAGTAGTTTCTTAGAAGCAACATTTGGACTGAGAGTCCTCTCTCATTCTTAACTTATTCTTCTTATTCTTTGATTTTTCATGGGATGTTTTTTTTCCTTCTATTCATCCTTCTTAGATTTTGTAACAAGTTTCTTATCATCTATAGAATCTTCAGATGATGTTTTCAACTTCTCTTAAACTTTAGTAACATTCTTGTTATAATGAGTTTGTAACAACTTCTCCATGCCTTCATTTTATTCTAAAAAGATAATAAAAAAACTTTTAGTAACATACCATTCTTTCTCACATATCTTACACCTTTTCTATTTACGTCTTTTTATTAACTTTTCTCTCATATTTAGGAAGATTTTTCTTCCATTTTACTTCAGATGATTTTCGTAATTCTTCTAATTTTCTACCCATGGAAACTTATTCTGGAAAAATTACTTAGCACTCTTTATTTTTGGATGCAGCATATTTATAATTCTGAAATTTATTAAAATACTCAACATTATCCAACTTCTCATTTTTCTTTATCGAGGATTAAAAATTATCCACCTTCTGAGTTTCCTTTTTCAGTGTTAAAAAATTCTTAGAAAAGTCTGGTCTTCTTTTCTCACTATAGATCTCCCTTGATTCATACATGTTTCCTGGAAGATAAATGTTGCACCAACAAGAAAAATATTTGTGCTTGCAAATTCTAAAACACTAACAGTGTCCTCTGAATATTTATTTTTCAGACTGATAGTAAAATTCATCATAACTTTGTTGTTGTTTTTTCTTCATAAATAATAGAGAACTTTGCTTAGGGAGATAATTTTATGAAGAAATATTTTATTTCTTGGTGAATGATTCTTTCTCACTAATATTCTTTTGTAGACCCTTATTTTCACCATCTTTAGAAGTTTCACCCTTTACCTAAACTTCTTTTGTGAAATATTCTCTCATCTTTATTAATTCACTTTGTGTCATAAGAATCATGGACTAAGTTTTAGACAACTCTTCTTCTTTCTCAACCAAACTATTTTTCATAAAATTTATCATCTTTTCAGATTCAACTATCTTTAAAATTTTATTCTTACTTACTTCAATAGGTGCAGATTATATCATGATGATCTGATTTTTCTTCATAACTTTATAGATTTATTTAAATATCACCAACCTTCATTTTATAAGATCTAGTAAAGTTTATATTTGTATCCTCTTTCTTCATCTGATCACCATTCTCAAAAGTTATACTTTCAAAATCTTTATTCATCATTTTTCTTTTTTTTTCTTGAGTTGAGTGTTCTGTTCAAGTGGTTTCTCCAAATTCTCTTTGAGAATCCATTCCATTCCTATTATTTATTCACAATTAACATCACTACTTGATGAAAAAGATCTATTTTTGACTTTAGAAATGAAGTTGAATTGATGACCAGATTCATCACTGGATAAGGAATCATCCTTCTTCCTTCTGCTTAGATATCTTTTCTTCTTGTTTTCATAAGGAAATTTTTCCTTATGTTTCTTACTCTTTTGTATTTTTGACTTCTTATCATCTTCTTCAAACTCATACTCTTCTATTTTCTTAGCTGGATAAATTTTTTCAAAATTTACTTTCCCTTCAAAATTCCAACATTTGAGAGTTTTTCTTTTCCATTTACCATTATTTCATTTTTTAGAAAGGAGGGAAAAATTATGTTGAAATCTTCAACTTCTTCTTATGCTTCTGAATCACTTGATTCTTCTTCAACTTTTTCACCTTTTTTCCATTTTAAAAAATATTTGAAGGCCATTTCATTCTCGACATTTTACTTGAAAGCAAGGGTTTTTCTCATTTCATATGCCATAATGATATTCTGAAGTTCATTCAAAGATAAATCTTCATGTTCTTGTAAAGATAAAACTTTAGAATTAAATCTATCTGGAAAGTTTCTCATTAGTTTCTTAATTATTTTAGAATCTTCTAGCTTCTTACTAAAACATTTGATTTTACTCGCAATCTCATTCACTGTTGTAAAGTAACCATCAATACTTTCCTCATCGTCCATTTTCATATCCTCAAATCTACTTCTCTAGATTTTTAATTCAGCTTCTTTAACTTTCTCATTCCCTTCATAACTACATCTCAACTTATCCCTAATCTTCTCAGCCATTGGAAACGCTATAATATTTTTATAAACATTGTCATTAAGATCCATCAACAAAGCATTACAAGATTTTAAACTCCTCTTATTGGCAACTGTCATGATAACTTCATTGATGAGATGAAATCTCACTATTTCTGCATCTCTAACTTCAAGGATGAGAGATAGAAGATAAGGTAACATCATATTCTTCAACTATGATAGTTCCTTCCATCAAAAATAGAAAAATCCCTATTTTCCACTGAATTGAAATTCTCCATTCTCATAGGTGGATCTTTCAGAGGAACCTAGGCTATGATACCAATTGCAGTTTCCAAGTAGGATTGAGACTAGTAAGAGGAGGTGAATCATTTGTTCCTTTTTTATTTTTATAATAAATTTTCTTAATTTCTTTAGAAACCTTTCTTAACCTCTAAAACTTCTTAGAGTTATTATCCACTCAATTATAAATCTCAACCTCACCTTTCTTATAAAAAAATATAAATATGGAGCATCACATGATGTTTAAAAGGTTCAGTATAAAATGCCTACTCTTTGTCATGTTGGATACTCCCATCAACTTGGATTTTTGTACTAACTTCTTTCTGGAATACAACGACACAAGCAGAAAATAGTTCTACAACACAGTAGTCAACTTTTCTACTATAGTTGGTTATACCATCCAACTATCCTTTTCATATCCACTTTCCCGCATCTATTTATACATCCCAAAAAAACCATCCTTTTTAATAACTTGTAAGGATCCATAACTACAAGCTTCACTTTTCACTTTTTTTGACCCACTTCAGAATGTTCTTAACTTCCTACACAAGTAAGCTAGATCAACTTCACATGTGTACAATCTTCAAGAACTTCAAAAATTCTATTAAGAACTTGCTGGTCTTAAACCATCCTCCAGATCTTTAACAAATCTGAATATGATCAAACTAAATATTTTTAGAAATTATCTCTAGAAAACTTACTTAGAAAAAGTCAGTCTGATTTAGCCTTCCTCTGATACATCAGTTGAATGGCCTCCGCCCGATTCACCTTTTTCTGATTCTGCTTCTTCCCTTCATGGTTCAATTGAGTAAAGAACTCGATCGATAACTCATAATTCTTTCATTCAATGAAACTCTGTCTAATGAACCTTTCATTGTTGGAACTCACTCTGATGGATCATGCTTAGATTGAACTTCATTCGATGGGAGTCACTCTGATGGATCTTGCTCTGATGAAACTCTATCTGATGGCATTCAATCTAATGAATCTTCCTCAGTTTCAACCTAAAACAAAAACTTGGGTTGTGATCTCAATACCTATCAAAGAAATGTTAGAGCTTCATCTTTCCATGTAAGTGAAAAGTTTCAAGTACAAATGTATTGGGAACTCTTTTTATAGGCATCCCAGAATAGAAAAGGCGATAAAAAAAATTCTTCTTTCTGCTCAATGAAATTCATAAATCTCTTAATTTCATTTACATTCGAGCTTCATGACTGGCTATTTCAACTATTCTCAATGTTTCTGGAGCCTTCTTTTGAATCTTATTGAATCTTCTCAAAACTTTAGTATTCTTCAAATTTGGAAACAATTTTATAGTTAAATTAACTGAGACTAATCATTCTTTGTTTTGTGATTCTGATTTATGTTTCTACCTTAGTCTCAGTTCGATGGAATTTCTTACAAAAACTGCATCTGATGGACTTTCTTATGTAATGCTCGTCTGATGGATCAGTATAACTTCATAACTTCAAACTCTACATCTATTCCTCTTGACCCAATAATGAAAAAACATAAATAATTTTTCTCTTGACCCCATTTATAATACTTATTTATACTTCTATCACCTTCAACCACTCCAGAGAAACTTCAACCACTTCTCACATTTTCAATTGCCTCCTCGTTATGATATAACTCTTCACATATTTTCTCAAACTAGTTGAATGATTTCGATTAAAAAGGTGAACTCAACCTCTATATATGTTCAAGTAAATGAATCAGAGACATCAATTCTGGTCCATACGATGTTCTTCACCCAATGTTTTATCGGTATCAAACACCGTATGATGAACCAGTTCCTGCAACATGTCCACCGAATTGAGATCAATGTCATACTAATGGATTGGTACCAGTTTCCAATCTGATCTATCAGTGTCAGCTCATTTGATTCATCAGTGTTAATAACTTAACATCTATGGTCTACCTTCGATGAAATTTTGCATCTGATGCCTTAAGTATACCAACAATTTGTAAAATGAATCGATATTAGGATCTCCTCACATCTATCATTGGTATACCATGTTTGATGAATCAGTGGAGGCAGCGATATAAGGACTCATCCTTATTACATACATAATCTTGAATTTAGTCAATAAAACACTTCTTTTTAAATTGATGATCAATTAAAGTTTAGAGATTTATAGAATTGGGATATAATACATTCATAACATTACACATTGTTACAGAGTAGATACCATAAAAACAGTTTCCATTTTTTTCAAAATTTAAAACATTAAAACTTAAAACATGATTCCTTGACAATTCTTCAACATTTATCATGGATTTCTTATTTGTATTACACATCCATTAACCTGTGAAAATCATTTAAAACTTGGAATGAGCACAAAAACTCAGTAAGGGATATAAAAAGAAGGAAATAACACATTAGTCTATGAATACTTGTAATGTATGAAATCATTTTCAAAAGACATACTTATCACCTGTATATATATACACATACTTTGTGAAACATGAGATTTCCAAAATACCTAAGAACATAAGTATAACCATAAAGTTATCTTGGGGAATTACTTACATAATCTTGTAACCCTCTCACCTACCTTATAATTTGTAACCCTAACCCTCACGACTACCTTACTATTTGTGTAACCATCACAGTTACACTTGGAGTAACCATGCGGCCGACATCCAAATTACACATACCCAATGCATTGGAGGGAGATATATGTCTCACCGTTCATCATAAACAATTCCCAAGAACTATAACATAATCATACAACATGAATAATTTCATAAAAACATTGCTTTTGAATTTGGTAAAATAGATTTGTAAAAGAGGATTTTAAAAGGAAATCCCCTTATAAATATCATACAACTGAAGAGAGACTTAATAAAGTGGATAGAATATGTATATACACTGTGAATAGACATAATTCAACATAATATAAGAAAAACTTATCATACAATCAATTTTAATACCACATAAATAACAAAGTATAAGTTTAACCCAAATAATGGAAATCAGGTTAAGAATTTTCTTACCTCAGGCTCGTCTTACTTAAAACTTGTTTAAACATCCTGTATAATATTTAAATTAGTGTTATTAGTATTTTACAGAAACATGTTCATGTTTATAACATCTTATATGATCATTACATAACCTCATTTCACCCCTTAATTATTAGTATTTTGTTCATTGCACTGTTTTGAGTGAGTTCCTTACATGATTTCCATGATTGGTTCATGATGGATGTTCTTGTCGATTAGAAGTGAAACTCCAGAATTGGAATGAAAAGTTATTTACATATTTCCAGTACCATAATTTATACCATTTATCATTTTGATGTTTTATATAAGTATGATTCATAAGTTAAAACATTAATGATGTTCGTTTAGATCATTTTAGTGGTTCTTTGATAATAACAACTTCATTTTGTCTTATAAATTAAAAGCATGAGTAGAAAAGAATTCCAGAACCATGGATGAGACATAATACATATATTATAACCTGGTTCAGTCATTAAAATGGTTTAATGACCAGACTTGAAAGAATTAATGGAAATTGAAATCATATCGTCCATGATGTTGGTAATTCAACACATCAAAGACAATGTTTTTATTCCTTGAATAAGTGGAAGAGGAGAAGAATAATGATGATGAATTTTCCATGAACATGAGAAAATCCAGAATATATATGATTTCTGGAGATTTCATGCCTCTTGGGTAAGATGAGATGAAGAAAGAATAAGAAAATAAAGGAACTCAAAATAAAAGAATAATTGAGAAATCCCTTACAAAAATTCGGCAGCCTAACGGCTATACAACATGGTTTTAGAAAATATTAAAAAGAGAGGGGACAAGGGTCACCCATCCAGAAATGAATCACAATACAGAATAGATCAAGAATAAGAAGTAAATAAGAACATGGTATAAAAACTTGAAAGTTATGCCACATAAAAGAGAACATGAATGGAAAAAAGAAAGAAATTGATAATTTTCTTACCTTGTAGAGTAACTCCTAGAACTTGAAGGTTGGGACCTTGGAGGCTTGAGGAAACCTTGGGAGGGCTACTAGAAAGGTAAGGAGGCCAGAACTGCATTTATGAGGAATTTGGAATGAAGTTAATGAAGGAATGGGTTGGTATTTATAGCAAAAGTGATGGATTATTTTAATAATTTCCAAAGGACACCTCATTAGTGGTATTTGAAAAACCATAGGATTTCCCATGGTATAAGCCACTTGGGACTCCTCATAACTTATTTTACTGTACACAAGTTTACCAGATTTATTACATCATTAATGATATCATTAACACACCGAAACTCAAAACTGTATTTTTTACTATTCACTAAAAAAATCAACTGTTTCATAAAAATCCCCAAAATTCACCCTAACCATTTATCGACGTGTAGAATTCAAAAATGATTTCATTTTTTTGAAAATAATTTTCTAAATAATTTTAATTTAATTTTTAAATAAAATCATACTTAATTCAAAAATTAATAATTTAAAAACTATAACTGCTTTTATATCACATTTAAAAATTAATCAAGATGTCATTATCTTAAAGCCTTAAGAAAATAAAATAATAATACAATTTACTATTCATTAGGGTCATATTACTATTCATAAGGGTATGTTACTATTCACCAAAAAAACAAGTTGGTTCTCATAGACTCCAAATAACATACTGAACACAATTGTAAATGACCATTTGTTCGAAATTCAAAACATAGAAGCAGTAATATTATGATTAAAAGCTACTTATAAATATCTACATTAAACAAAATTTCAAGCATTTCAATTTATTTTTAGAAAACCTTGGGGTGTTACAAGTGACTTCGCATTCTCCTCTCTTCCAAAAAGCCCCGCTTGTATCATGACTTCTTCATGTTTTGTGAATTGATGAATGGCCAGCAAATCATCGTCAAATTTAATGTGAAAAGTGTCTGTTTAGACTTTCCCACTAACAGAAATTCTACTTCTCACTAAAAAAAATTTGAGACCAATTCTTCCTGAGACCGATTTCCAGCAATTTTTGGCTTTTTATCAAAATCTCAATCTGATCTCATGAATCTGATGTCTCATACCGATGGACTAGATCTGATGGGGGTCTGATTGACAACTTTGCAAGAACCCTTCCATCATCTAGATTTCCACCAACTTCTTGAATAAGAAATATTTTTTATTACTTAACTCACCTCAGGACCATATTCTTCATATTGATCTATCACCAACAAATACAACTAAAAAAACATAGTCCTAACATTATAAAGATGGAGAGGGTCTAGAATGAAATTTTCCAAACCTGAACCAGCGATAATAAATATTTAATTATATCTCTTTCCTAAAGCACAATTGGTGGGAACAACATATAGAGTAAGACTCTCTCAAGCCCTAGAGAGAGATCAAGAGATCTAGGGTGCTCTCCTCCCCTCCTCTCTCAATACAATAAGAGATCATCAAGAGTTCTTCCTCTCTTGAGAAGAATTTTGTTGTTGTAAAAAATAAACAATGCAAGCAACCAAGATCGGTTGTGCTAGCACCCAATGATTCTACGACACCGTTTAAATATTAGGGTGCATGTGTGGATCACAACTAGAGGAATTATACACTTGAATCCTATAGCGCAATGATAGTATGATAATATCTGTTTAACCGTATCATCAATGAAATCAAAATTACAGGTTGAGGTAATTATATATATGCTTATAAATTAATTATAAATTATATATAAAGATCCTTTGCTTCGTGTTCTGATGGTTTAATCTAGCTAAGCAATTTATTTTTTTACCACACATGATGTTTTGATCATGTGAAGCAATGATTATACGTGATTTATGACTAAAAGTCAAAATTTTCATACCATCAAAGAACTCTTTTGCTATTCCTCAAACCTGCATCAAGGCCATCATATCTTGGTTGTGCCTCGAGTCAGGCCACAAGAACATCATGCCCCACTGTTGTTTTCATGGGTCAAGCCCCAATGCCATCATGACTCTACCCTATGTCTAGGTCTATCATCGACGTCATCACAAGTCATGTGCACTCCCTCTCTAAGGGTAGTCATATCACGATGGTCCACCTATCATCAAATACCAAAAATAATACCCCTAAAGGAAATATAATATATCACACAACCGAGAAGAGCTTACATATAAATAGAACATAGCATATCATCATGATTCATTGTAGCTACAAGTACACATGTGTGATCAACAAGTCAAACATGGTCTATTAGGCTATCTAAGCACACTCATGGAATCAACCATCATATATGGTCTTATGTCCTACTCATGCACACACATGTGATCAAGTCATGAAACATAGTATCACAAGCTCTTGGTCTATTGGAGCACAACCATAAACCCAAGGGGGGTAATGTAAACTAAGGCACTCATCAGTGATGAAGAATCAAGCATCAGTGGCTGACATCAAGGTAGTGCACAAGGGTCCATCGTGGCATGTGGTACTTTGTCTGATTATATTAGGCATGGTTCCATTAATTATTTATGCATTACTTTTTAGTTATAACACAATATGAATGTAAGGATTGTTCTCCCAAGGTAGTGAACCTCACATCACATGCCCATAAACTATGCATAATAACATAGGATAGAGTACATGGGACCACCTACCATAAATGGAGTCAACTCCAAACCAATCAAAGTCCATTATCTTTTTCCAAGTTCATCCAAGTTCGTTCAGCCTCCATCGATCACCATGAGGTTCTAACTCATGCCTAAGCATTCCATATTAATTAATTATAACGTAATTATAATTAATTAAAAGTTTCCAAGCAGCATCACAACCAAACGTTAAAGGCATACTTGCTAAAAAACTAATCGAATATCACTGCCTAGCCAGAACCACGACCAACCACCAATGGGGGGTTTGTCTTATATTTCCGACATTATTTCAGCAAAAGTCCTATTGTGCGGAAACAAAACAAAGTCCAATTTAATATAATTAAATTGTAACATTTGGAATAAATTCAACCAAGTGATGTACCTTAGTCACGACGTCATTCAATAGAGTCTGGCCACTCTCAACACACTCATGATTCTTAGAAAAGCAAAATCCTCAAAAGGTAAGAAACTTCCAACCTCAAGCACATTAGAGATGCACTTCGATATTCATCGAGGAAAATGAATCCCGAAACATGTTGTGCACCCACAAAAAATTAGTTCTCACATCGAGGATTCCTATAACGAGTTCTGGTTCAATAATGAAGGGGGTTAGGTAAGAGTCCTGAGGATATCCCATGCCTAGAAGGGTAGTACTAAAAACACATAACTCATGGAGCCCATTGATGGAACTAGCATTAGGATATGTTGATGAATAAGATGTCAATTCACTAGATCTATTGTTGATTAAAGAACAGATTGTGAATTCCTCATCAAATCCTGAAGAGAACCCTTGGTATAGTCAATGAATGTCTATCCACCATCAATTTGCCATAAGAATAGAGATCCAATATGAGATTAAAAAAGAAGGTCTCAAGTTGATTGTTTTATGATAACATACCTAGAAATGTCCACCAATAACGAGAGATCTAGCTTCAGTCAAAGGGATGTCATTGACATGTCGAATCCACCACATTCTCTGCTAATTGGTGAAATTTCAGAGTGGAGGGCCCTTCTAGGATATCCCGTTGGGCCGGCGAGACTCGAGGGCGGCCGGCTTGGGCGCGGCCAATGCCAACATCCCCCCGCCCAACTCCACTCTCCGCACCCTCCTCGCCCTCTTCAACCGCCAAAGCCTCGACGACTCCAGCCTTGTCGCCCTCTCAAGGGGTCACACCATCGGGATGGCAAGGTGCAACAGCTTCTAGCAGAGGCTGTACAACCAAAGCGGGAAGAGCGACCCAGATGCGACCCTGGAAAGAGCCTACCTCGGCAGCCTTCGATCTGTCTTCCCCGTCGCCGGCGATGACAATAACATCTCCCCCCTCGATTTCACATCCCCGACAACGTTTGACAACATGTATTTTAAGCTCCTTATCTCGGGAAAAGGGATCCTCGCCTCCGACCAGGCTCTTCTCGCTGGTGAGGGAAACACCCTGAAGCTGGTGAAGAAATTTGCCGAATATGAGAGGCTCTTCTTCCGTCAATTTTCCAAGTTGATGGTTAAAATGGGAAGCTTGAATCCCCTCACCGGGTTAAATGGGGAAGTTCAGCAGAATTGCCGTCTGGTTAATTGATTTCCATGTGTCTCGTATCATCATCTTCGTGTCTTGTAATGTTTGAGCATCCATGTCCAACCTAGTCCTAATAAAATAAAACTGATTTCTAATTTAAATGAAATTAATAGTTGCAAAGCTCTATATCATTATGTTTAGATTTTACTTAAGATTGTATTTTGGCATAATTTTCCATAAAATGCAAATTGAGGTGGTGTGAGACCCCCTCGATCCCAAATTTTGGAGGTCGTCCTCTTCACCAAGTTTTAACCTTTGGTGAAGCCTCATGCTCACTCTCTGATGATGACTCAGACGAATCCTCCGTCATAGAGAAACTCCTGAATTTTCACAATAAATCCAGAAAGTTCGTCTCTAGGTTGGATCGAAATCTATCCCCAATATTAATTGATAAAAACTTTTGAACTACTATATAGTCATCAAATACAAATACATCTAGCTCCATCAATGAAAAGATGGCTTCAAGTTGAGGGAAATACCAATCAGTCGCTTCCTTACTAAGACGTTCAAGAGTTCGTTCACCTTCTTAATTCTCAAGAGGAATGATGCTAGAATTTCTTTCTCATGCACTACCACAATCCACATTTGAGGCTTTACCAAACGAGTCATAGTCATTTTTCATTAAATAATTTAAGTTGGGTGGGTAAGAACACACCAGATTCTTAGCATCACTCAGATGCTCAACCAGCAAAGGATCCTGCCTTTGGGGCAGATCAGGAAGAGCCTGAACGCTCGATCCATATGAAATGGGTTTCCGGGGATTGACTGACTAAAATCCCTCCTTATCCATAATTTTTTTCTTTACTTTATGTGTCGTTTCCATAATCAGATGTTCCTACTTAAATGTTGACCAAGAGAAATTGTGCAGCATCCTCATCAATAAACTGATCATGTTTTGTTTCATCCTTTAAAAGGGGAATCATACAGTCACCCTCATCATTCCAATGGCAATTTCTATGTTTCCCCACATATGGTGTCTTTTTCTGGACCTACGATGGCTGAAAAGTTTTTGATTCAGGGCCGTTTTAACTTGCACAAGGATTCTACCCTTAGATCGGTAGATCATAGGTCTGCTCGGTGTGATTCCAAAGCAGTTGCTTCACCTTCTTTAGTTGTAGGCAAAAATCGTTTCTCTCTATACAAAGACTCTTCAATTTGGGTGATTTTCCCAAAGGGTAACATAGCCCATGCCAAAGATGATTCTGAGACAGTCTCGGAACGACTGAAATTGGGTAAGCACTCGATTATTGTGCATTTAATTTTACCCAGGGGTTCTAAATTGTGGGAAATGGTTGATTCGGTCAAGCAGATTTTGACAGAATGGGGATTTAATAATTGAAGATGCATCTCGATGGGTAGAGGTTTTTTTCCTACCATCTTCTACACAAAAGACCAAATGATGTGAGTGTGGGATCTCAGCTCAGTCTCTCTCAACCTTACAATCATGCACATCTGCGAGTGGGATATGAATTTCAACCCAATGGAGGTATGTAATTCCTACATTCAACTGTTGGTCAAAATATTGGCGTAAACTACTTATTGTGGCATCCAAAGATCCTCTACGATATTGTGCTTGCAATTGGAGTTCCAATAAAACTGGAAAAAGAGACTGAGCTGGCCTGATTTGGGAATTATGCCTTTTTTCTAGTTGAGGTAGATCTGGGGTTAACTATTCTTGATAAAATTTATCTATCCACTGATTTGGATTAGTTTGAGCTAAAAGTTGAATATGAAAGGGTTCTGCGGTTCTGTTTCGATTGCATGATGATTGGATATTATTCTATGAGTTATAAAAGAAATGTGATATGCGCATTCTATGCAGCCCATGGGCATGAGAAAAATAATTTAGACAATAATTCTTGGCAAGTGAATTCCATTGGACCACATGAGTGTTGGGAAGGAGCCAATACAGGGTGAAGGGACTTCAGTTTCTTTGGGAAAGACCGCACTGGGTAATGCTCTGACACACTGCTCACATATGGTTTCACAATCAGGGATCTGTGAGCATCAGGATGCTACATTACTGGATGGGCCTTCAAGTAAGGACATGGGGACTACTATGAGTTTGGGTAGAGGGAATTCTACTGAATTGGCTAGAATTCTTGAACTGGTTGTTTCTGCCGACAGAGGTCTAGCCTTGGATAACAAGGATATGTCCTCTGAATTTTTCACTTCTACTACCTTTGATAATGTCATGAAGGATATGGGTAACCATGTCACATTCTCAAATCTAGATAAAATATCTTGGGATGATATTGCTATAGAGAAGCATGTCATTTCTTCAGTGAAAACAATCATTGCTCCTGATTCTGATTTAAATGACCAGCCAGAGTTTGAATATGCAATCCAAAATGAGGTGGATAAAGAGTTTTTATAGGAGCGTGATTTAGTCACTACCAAAAAAAGGGTAAAGACAAGATGATTGTGGATTCCTCCTATTCACATTTTAAGTCTTTGGCTGAATCGGTGATGAATGTTCCTGATTCTAAGGTTTCATAAATGGATGGTGGAAAAAGTAGGATCCCCTTAGCTTTGGTTGTTTCAACTCCTGTTAATTAGGTCACATTCAATTTGGTTGAACATGAAACCAATGTATCCTATATTGTTTCTAATAATAATGAGATAGATCATATGGAATTTGGCTCGGAAGGAAAAAAAGAATCTTTATCCAAGATATTAGATGAATAAGGTTTTCAACTAGTTCCCTTTAAGAAGTCAAAATCTCCTTATTCAGAGCCTGGCTGAACTTCCACTTCTTGTAGTTTGGCCTTGGCCCCTTTTTTTATCCCCCTTCAGATGTACCCCCCTCATCCTACCCCCTTAATTTAAGTAGGAAAATTCTATTCTAACTGATGTTTCAAATGTTACTTCATCTAAGGATGTGCAAGGTACGCAAGTAGTTTCAGGCAAGGTGCAGGTGATCACTCACAATCCCTTTGGTGCTCTTGATTCTCTTGAAGTGTAAAAGGGTGAAGAGAAGGTTCCTTTGGTTCCCAATGAGCAAGATTCACATGTCAAGAATCAAGATGGGGTACTATCCAACTAGACACCCGACCCAGCTTGTGGCATGGCCCTAAGGGCATTCTTGATCCCCACGAGCTGGCAACTAGTGCTTGGGTATCAACAACCCACTTTTGGGAATGATTTCACCCATGATAAATAAACAAGACCAATATTCAAATTAAAACATCATCCCAAGATCAAAATCTATAACCATAATAATTAAAATAATGTAAGTTAAACACTTTTCAAATTTAACTAGAAACCAAAAACAAGGGAGGAACCAACTACACAAACGAAAAACCTCTATACAATAAGAGTTCCATCACCCTCAAGACACCTCCACCAACACCTACAAAAAAGGAACACTAGCAATCAGATCCACCATCACCACCACGTAACATCTCATCTTTACCTGGGTCATACATGAAAAAGTCTACATACACACAAGGGTGTATGTAGGGTGTGATTCAAAGCTCAGTAGGATATCACCCAAAGAAATATCCCATGCCATAACATTAGAAGATAAATTAACATGAATGTTTTAAGAAAAAGAGTATAAAACCATTAAGGATATATTTTAAGGAAAACATTTTAAATAAAACATGTTTACAGGAAATGTGATTTATAATCATAAAGAAAACAAGGCCCACCATATGTTGATGGAGAAAATCACGTCACAAGATAACACCACATCATGGGAAATTCTTATAGGTAATAGAACTAGTGGGATCCTAGGTGTTTGTCAAAGTAAAATACTCAAGAGGAGGGCTGAAGTGAGTAACTATAAAAATTTCTATAAAAAGTATTTCCAAAAGGAAGGGATTTTTTTCAAAGTTAGATATAGCCCAGTTAATCAAGGTTACACTGTTATAAGAGTTTGAATGTTTAAATAAATTCTTAGAAGATTGATTAATTCTCAGTAATCTTAATATCAATTGTTAAAGTTACTTTTGAAGTTATTCTACTAAGACAAGATAGTTATAACTTCATTCCAATACTAACTATCAAAGTGAATTTAGTGATTTCAGAGTTATATAGAAAAGTAGTAAAACAGAGAAGACTAAATTAACCAGCACATCAGATATGAAACAAGTGGTTCAGTCTCAAGCTGAGACCTAATCCACTCCACTTGGTGATCACCTGCAACCAAATAGTTTATATAAATAAACATGTTCTATAGCCTAGATCAGGGTTAAAAAACAGTACACAGGACTGTACAGGTCACATAGGGACCTCTTCCACAGTTCTTCATGGGTACAGACGACCAGGCCACATAGGGACCTCTTCCACACTTATCAGTGGGTATACACAAGAGTAAATGAGTGTTTGAGTAAGGATATCTTGTATCCTTCAGTTTAATGAAGGAGACAGAGTGCGTTATTATATAGAAACACACACTACTTGAAAGTTAATAAAAAGATACACAATAGAGAAGAAAGATTGAGATAGGTTTAGAAGTGCTCTGAGTGTTATTCTTTGTTGCTCTGGACTTCTAAGATGAAGCAGATGTAGAACTTGAGTCCTCATCTAGAAAACAGAGTATCATAATTCAGACAGATCCGGCTTGTGTTCTTCATGATGTTTGACAATGTGAATATGTTCTTGGGATTCCAGTATGCTTCGTGTGTTCTTCAGCAGAATCGAGTTGCATGAGCCAATTCTATAAATTTATATTGTTCTCACATTCACTCCCACCATCTTGTTCTTTTTGTCGTTCTACTTGCTTCTTTTTCTGGGCCACATTACTCTTTTATCTTGGATTGCAAGTGTTGGAGTCGACAGGTTGCATGTATTCTGTACCTCGAACCTCGTACTGTCTGATGATATGTCTATAAAGAAACATTAATTATGTCAGTGCATTAAAATATTAAAATATGACCATTAGAGATTAAATTGAAAGACAAAAAATATATATTAGGAAATGGTGTCTCCTTCACATGATTTCTGGATTGGTCATGGTGTATCTTAGTCATGGTGTCTCGCGGTCATGGTGTCTCACGGTCACAGTGTCTCACGGTGACAGTGTCTTATAGTCACAGTGTCCTATGGTCATGGTGTCTTGTTCACGGTGTCTTGTTCACAGTGTCTGATTCACGGTGTCTGAATGTTACGGTGTCTGCTTCACGGTGTCTGCTTCACG
This sequence comes from Viscum album, assembly GCA_963277665.1. NCBI lineage: Eukaryota > Viridiplantae > Streptophyta > Magnoliopsida > Santalales > Viscaceae > Viscum > Viscum album. The sequence goes on from OY728119.1 coordinate 447,360,724, forward strand.
GTGTCTGCTTCACGGTGTCTGCTTCATGGTATCTACTTCACGGTTTCTCAAACTTAGGAAAATATATATATTCAGACTTAAGCAGTGGTACTTATGGAAAGAATTATACTTAATCATTTTTTAGAGAAATAATTATAAAGTGAGTCAAAAGATAGTATATAGTATCCAAACTGAGTGTAGATAAATTAAGATCTTGAATGGATCTTCATAAACCATGAGAAAACTTAAACAATAATACACATGATTTGATATAATTTACAGGATTTAACTAGGTTGAATAAGATTTGTGATCATTAAAACATGATTAGTACATGAGGATTCTAACAGTATCCCCCTTTTTTATGATCAAAAATCATGCAAATTTAAAGGGTATATTTGATTCAACTATAGATATAGAGATAAATGTCTAAAATATAGAGATTTATCCCCCTTTTGGGATTATCAAAAAGATGAAATAAGAGAAGTCAATAAAACTTCACATTTCATTAAAGAAAATAAGATCCAGTACAAACAAAAAGAAGCAAAACAAAAGCAACATCATTCCTATCAAAAAGGAGTAATCACCATTCTTCTTCAGGGGATGGCCTTCTCTTTTACTTTAGAAGTAGTAGAAGAAGAGGGATCCATAGAAGCAGAGGTTGAGTTAGAAGAAGGGAGGGAGCTGGTTGATAGAGAAGGTAAAGGAAGGCCTTCAAAAACAGTGGGAGCCAGAGTAGGTGTAGTAGAAGATCGAGGTAGGTGTTGATCAAGGATCACAGGCCTGATCTGACTCAGATCTTGGATGACAGACATAGTAGTAAAGGCTAGGGCATAAGTGAAGGTAGGAAATCCAGGTCATAGAGGTGCAGTTGCAGGAGCAACAATGGTTGTACTCTAGACATGAAGATAGGGCCTCAGGAGTTTGATGAAATATGCAATGATCTCTCCACCATACTTCATGGCTTTCTCAAAATCATCCTTGTTCTCCATAAACTTGTCCAGTAACCGAGTAAACTCTGTGAGCTTTTGGACTTGGGTCTTGAAAGCTTGAGTAACAGGTGGAATCTACAGATTTTCCACAAGATACTTTAAATTATTTTTCATATCAATCTTTGTGAAGATTCGATTGAAATAGAAATTCAATTTCTTGGAAATCTCTTACTGAGAATCCTTAGCAATTTTAGAATGGATTTGTACCAGATCAAGAACTCTGTTATTGTTCTTGATAACTTCATGTAGAGAGTATTTATTGAAGTCGTTAAGCACAGTTTGAATCTCTTCTTTGACCACTGTTTTGAACCGGTCACTATCTAGGGAAGGTTGAGATGATTTCCCAGATGCCTTAGAAGCATTAATAGATGATGTCAGAGATTTCAGTTGGTTCAGTAATTTTTGAAGACGCCCCGTATACTCATTAGTGAGTTTGTTTAGATTAACCACATGCTCTCACATTTCTTTCACAATCTGTTTGTTCTTTTCTTTGACCTTTTCAGCTAAGGAAGCTAAATGTGGCTGAATCTCAGAGACAACATTCTGTGGGGTTTGAGGAACAAAAGGTTCCACATGATTTAATTTTTCATAAAGTCTATCATTGTCTTCTACCCCTGCCTTTTTCCTAGGGTTCCAATTTATTTTCATCCTCTTGATAGTGACTTTTGATAGGCAGTACTCATAATACTTTATAAATTCCTCATTAGGTCCAACCATATCTTTGGAAGGAAGTATGGCTGAGATAAGCCGAGGGTAAAATAGGGATGTTGACTTGGATGTGGCTTTGATTAGTTCACACATATGGTGTGTGATATACTTAAAAAGGTTGATCTTATGCCAATTTTTTGTAAGATGAATCAGAAACACATCCTGATATTTTAAAACAGCAAAATCACCTTTTCTGGGGATAACCAGATTCTGAATAAACTTGAAAAGAAGCCTTGATTATCCATATAGTTCATTAGAAATGGCTCTCCCCTTGGTTCCATTTCCAGTTAAGACTTTCAAATCATCCTCTAGATCAAAGAATTCGGTTGAAGGTGGAGGTACTCTCTGATAATCATCACAGATGCCTTCATGAGGTATCCTAATGCATGAAACCCATAACCACTATGAGAATGAGCATTTCTACCCATTGATCCAGATTCTCACAACATATCCATCTTCAGACTCAAAGGAGAACTGAACATATTGATAAAACTAAGCCACTAACTTAGGATAGATAGGTCTATCTTCCTTCAAAAACTACTCTATCCAGCCTTGATCTTTTAAAACCTTCAGAACCAGAGAATTAATTAATAGAAGCCATTTGGGTAAAACCTCTTTCTCAGGTACGACAACTCGGTTTTCCATATTTGGGTTTAGAGGACCTTCGGGTGCTATCTTGGGTGCAATTTTCTTTTTATTTGAGCTATGTTTCTCAGGAGTCGACGATGAAGGGCGTTTCATACTGGGAATCCACTGAAGGTTTGAGAGAGAGAGAAGGGTTTTAGGTTTAAAGAGAGGTTACAAATGAGTGAATAGAAGAAATCTTGCATGAAGGAAAAATGATACTTCCTTTATTTTATCATTCAGGAACACCAAACGTTGAAAAATTAAAAGTGCAGGAAAACAAAAAGGTGAAAAGGATAATTACCGTGATATGATTTTTAATTCAAATATAAAAATCATAAAGAATATTTTTAGTGAGATCATATCGGGTCTTTATGGTGAGACAGAGAATGAATTTTACGATGAGACAGTAACACAGTGAGATAGTAAACATGAACTTTATGGTGAGACAGTAAACATGAACTTTACGGTGAGACAATAACTGTCAGACGGTAGTCATAAAGCACTAACTGTGAGACCATAATCATGAAACAGTAAGATATTTACTTAAGATTTATCATGCCTAATTCATGTATGATGTAGTCTATTCTTTCAGAATTTAATGATTTGGTAAATACATCAGCAAGATGATACTTTGTACCAATGAATTCCAAAGTGATATCACCTTTTTGATAATGATCTCTCAAAAATTGATGTCTTACATCAATATGCTTTTTCCAAGATTGTGAAACAATATTTTTTGAGATGTTAATAGCATTTGTGTTGTCACAGTTTATAGGTACATTCCTGAATTGATACCCATAATCTAGTAATGTATATTTCATCCAGAAAATTAGTGCACAACAACTACCAGCAGCTATGTATTTAGCTTTTGCAGTAGATAATGCAACAAAATTTTGTTTCTTACTACACCATGATACTCGTGACTTGCCTAAAAATTGACATGTTTCAGAGGTGATTTTTCTATCTAACTTACATCGACCATAGTCAGCATCAGAAAAACTAACTAATTCAAATGATTATCCTCTAGGATAGAACAGTTCTAGATTGGGTGTATGCTTGAGGTATTTGAAAATTCTATTTATAGTATTTAAATGAGATTCCTTAGTATTTTCTTAAAAATGAGCACACATACACACACTAAACATAATTTTAGGTCGACTAGCAGTCAAGTAGAGTAATATTCCGATCATTTCTCTATAAGTGGTTTGATCAACATATTTTCCATATTCATCAAGATCCAAATTACAAGTGGTACTCATGGGAGTGTTACTACTTTTAGTGCTATCCAATACAAAACATTTTAGAATATCTCTAGTATATTTACTTTGAGTTAAAATAATTCCATTATTATTTTGAAAGATTTTAAATACAATAAAGAATTTTATTTCACCCATTAAACTCATTTCAAATTCGTTTTGCATCATTTTAGAAAAATCAAAACATAAAGATTTTTTTAAAGATCCAAAAATAATGTCATCTACATATATTTGAACAACTAAAACATCATTAGAAATTTGTTTTATAAAAAGATAAGGATCATCTATTCCTTTCATAAAACCTTTGGAAATAAGAAAAGTACTTAATATATCATACCAGGTTCTTGGAGCTTGTTTTAAACCATATAAAGCTTTGGATAATTTAAAAATATGATATGGAAAATGAGGGTTTGTAAATCTAGGGGGTTTTTTAACAAAAACATCATCAGCTATATACCCATTTAAGAATGCACTTTTAACATCCATTTAAAATAGTTTGAAATTCAGATGTACAACATAGGCAAGCAGGATTATGATGGCTTCGAGTCTAGCTACTGGTGAAAAAATCTCCTCATAGTCAATTCCTTCTTGTTGACTATATCCTTGAGCAACCAATCTAGCCTTGTTTCTAACTATGTTACTAGCTTCATCTGCCTTATTTCTAAACACCCATTTAGTGCCTATGGTTAATGTGTCCTTAGGACTTTCAAAAAGTGTCTAAACTTTGTTCCTTTCAAACTAATTAAGTTCTTCTTGCATAACCATCAACCAAAATTCATCATTGATATCATCATTAATGTTTTTTGGTTCAATTTATGATAAGAAGAATTGATGTTCAACCTGATTTCTAAGAGAAGCTCTAGTTTGAGGTCCTTTGTCTAGGTCTCCTACAACAACATCTAAAGGATAGTTCTTAAGAGTTCTAATAGTTCTAGAAAAGGAGGGACTAGTGATTTCAGGTTCATCAATAGGTCCAAGTTCATTGTGATTTGATTCTAGGGAATTTCCAGAATTGGATGCTTTCACATATTCGTTCACAGAAGTGTTTGAGGATTTTGAATTGATGTTCAGATTTGATACATCATCCCCCAGGTTTTCTAGAGAGGTTTTAGGATCACGTGGATCTGTTTCATCAAATTTGACATGGACAGATTCTTTCACACATTTAGTTCTTTTATTGAACACTCTATAGGCTTTACTAGACATGGAATATCCTAAAAAGATACCTTCATCACTCTTGGATGCAAATTTTTCAATATTGTCCTTAGTATTAAGAATATAGACTTTACAACCAAAAACATTGAAGTAGTTAACATTGGGTTTTCCATTGTTCCATAACTCATAAGGATTTCTCTTAAGAATGGGTCTGATCAACACTCTATTGATTATGTAGCATGTTGTATTGACAACTTCAACCCAAAAATAAATAGGTAGTTCATATTCATTAATCATTATTCTTGCTATCTCTTGTAGGGTTCTATTTCTTCATTCTAAAACTCCATTTTGTTGAGGAGTTCTAGGGACAGATAAATTGCGACTATAACTATTTTGTGAGAAAAAGGATTCAAACTCTTGATTTTCAAACTCACAGCCATGATCACTTCTTAAGGATTTGATTCTAAGTCCACTAATATTTTCTACAGACTTGGAATATTTAGTAAAATAAGGTCAGGCTTCACTCTTGTGATCCATAAAGAAGGTGAAAGTATATCTAGAAAATTCATCTACACGAACATAAACATAGTGCTTCCCATTTATGCTAGAAACTCTAGATGGTCCAAATAAATCCATGTGAACCAGTTCGAGAGGTTGATAAGTTGAAACTTATTTCTATGGTTTGAAGGAAATCTTGTGTTGTTTACCATTTTGACAGGGATTACACACTTTGTCATTTGGAAACTCAAGTTTGGGTAAGTCTTTAACAGAGCTTTTTCTAGTTAAATTTCTAAGGGAGTGAACATTACAGTGTCCTTGTCTCCTATTCCAGAGCCAAGACTCTATGAAATACACTTACACATAAATCATTTTGAGAAGCTAAGAAATCTAAGTTAACAGAGTAAACATTTTCATTTCTTAAAGTAGAAAACACTAATTCTTCTTTAGAATTAAAGATATTGCAAGAATCATTTTTAAATCTAACATGAAATCCATCATCACATAAGTATGAGAATCTGATCAGGTTGTATTTTAATCCATCAACAAATAGTACTTTAGAAATTAAAACTGAGTTAGAGTTACCGATTTGGACAAGGAAAATAATCTTTCCTTTGGCATTGTCACCAAATGTGACATGTTCTCTATCTATTTTGATTAGGTTCTTGAAGCATGAGTACTCTCCTATCATGTTCCTTGAACATCCACTATCCAAGTAACATACACTTTTACATGAACTCTTTAAGCATCGTTCTTACAAAATGATCAAGAAAAAATAGATTTTGGTACCCATACTTGTTTGGGTTCAGTAATATTAGTAATAAGTGCTTTGGGAACCCATATTTTCCTCATAGGTTTTCTATAAGAATTAAGTAAAGTATTTGAAAAATAAACTCTATTCAGTCCATGAAAAATTGAAATAGTATAAAATGTATCATGAATTGAATTAGTTGACTTGTGTCCAGAACTGGGAGTAAAACAATATATCCTAGATTGTGAAAAAAAAATTTCTACCAAGATTTCTTTTTCCAGGTTGATAACCAACGTCATTCTTATATTTATGGGAAAAATTTTTCTTATCATTTGAGTAAGTGTATTCTTCCCATTGGTAAACATTTCATGGTCATTATTCAATTTCTCATTGGACATTTTTAATTCATTATTCTCTTTGAGCAGTTGTGCATTTTTCTCCTTTTCAGTTGTGAGTTCATATATAATAGTCACAGTAAGAGCATGATGTTTCTTCAATGATTTATATTTTTCTTTTAGTTCATTTCATGTTTCTTCAATCATGTTACAATATTCAAAAATTTCTTTATTAGTCATGTTCTCATAGTCACTCTCATCTCTAGAATAGTATGAATCATGTATAGAGGATTCCAGTGTTACCTCAGATGTGTTTTTCATAAAACACATATTGGATTTATTTTCCTGTTCATCATGTGATGTTTCTGAGTAATTTGAACTGTCCTCAGAAGCACTCCATGTTGATTCTATTGCCTTTTTATACTTCTTGTCCTTTTCCTTATATTTCTTTTTGTACTTGAGATTTGGACAGTCAGCCATGATATGTCCCTTGAGTTTACATTCATAGCAGGCAATTTCATCTGCCTTGTCACTTCTTTTCCATTCCTTCTTACAATTTCCTTTTTGGTCATATTTTCCCTTGAAGTTAGGTTTTCTGAAAAATTTATTCCTCTTGTAAAATCTTTTAAATATTTTAGATAATTGAGCCATCTTCTCATCACTATCAGGTGATGATTGTTCACTGGTGGATCTTTTTACAGAAGCTTCCAGTTTCCCTTTTTCTTTGTGTTTAGAGGTAGTGGTCTTGAATGAAACAGATTTCCTCTTTGGTTTATCCTCCTCTTCCTTGTTGACTTTTAGTTCCTCTTCATACATCATTAGTTTCCCAATGAGTTCTTTTACAGGTATCCTGCTTATGTCTCATAATTATTTAATAGAGACAGAGGTTCCCCTCCATCTTTCAGGTAGACATCTAAGAATTCTCATGATTTGTTCCTTGGCAGTGACTTCTCTTCTAAGTGATATCATTCTGTTGACAATCTCATTGAACCTAAGATACATGTCAGAAATAGGATCATCAGGTTTCATTTTAAAATTATCATATTTGATAGTATAAGTATTAAGACTCGTTTCTTTTACACTAGATGTTCTTTCATGTGAGACAGAAAGGGTATCCCAAATTTCATGGGCAGTTTTACAAGTAGAAATTCTATTGAATTCCTCATCTCATAAGGAGCAGTATAAAGTATTCATAGCTCTGCAATTTTTATTATAGGTAGTTTTGGTAGGTTCATCCCATGTGATTCTATCAGTAGCAGTAATCTTATATTCATCTATAATAGAAGACCAAATTTCGAAACTCATACTCTCTAAATGAATTTTCATTTTAATTTTCCATTGAGAATAGTTTGTTCTATTAAAGAATGGTGGTCTGTTGGTTGCAACACCTTCCAATATATTATCCATAATAAAGTATTACTTTAAAAGAGATAGAAATTTAGAATTAATAGAAATTTATAGATCTTTAAATTACAACTACAATCATAGTTTAATAATATTAAACAGAGTCCTAATAAAAAACCTATGATATCAAATGTTGGTAGGATTGGAATACTCAAGAGGGGGGTGAATTGATTAACTATAAAAATTTCTGTAAAAATTATTTCCAAAAGGAAGGGGTTGTTTTCCAAAGTTAGATGCATCCCAGTTAATCAAGGTTATACTGTTATAAGAGTTTGACTGTTTAAATAACTTCTTATAAGATTGATTAATTCTCAGTAATCTTAATATCAGTTATTAAGGTTACTTTTGAAGCTATTATACTAAGACAAGATAGTTATAACTTCTTTTCAACACTAACTATCAAAGTGAATTTAGTGATTTTGGAGTTATATAGAAATGAAGTAAAACAGAGAAGACTAAATTAACCAGCACAACGGATATGAAACAATCTATCCTTGTTTCTAACTATGTTACCAGCTTCATCTACCTTATTTATAAACACCCATTTAGTTCCTATGGTTAATGTGTCCTCAGGTATTTGAAAAAGTTTCCAAACTTTGTTCCTTTCAAACTAATTAAGTTCTTCTTGCATAACCATCACCCAAAATTCATCATTGATAGCATCATTAATGTTTTTAGGTTCAAGTTTTGACAAGAAGAATTGATGTTCAACCTGATTTCTAAGAGAAGATCTAGTTTGAGTTCCTTTGTCTAGGACTCCTACAACAACATCTAAAGGATGGTTCTTAAGAGTTCTAATAGTTCTAGAAAAGGAGGAACAAGTGATTTCAGGTTCATCAACAAGTCCATGTTCATTGTGACTTGATTCTAGGGAATTTCCAGAATTAGAAGTTTTTACATATTCTTTCATAGAAGTGTTTGAGGATTTTGAATTGATGTTCAGATTTGATACATCATCCTCCAAGTTTTCTAGAGAGGTTTTAGGCTCACGTGGATCTGTTTCATCAAATTTGACATGGGAAGATTCTTCCAAATATTTAGTTCTTTTATTGAACACTCTATAGGCTTTACTAGACATGGAATATCCTAAAAAGAAACCTTCATCACTCTTGAATGCAAATTTTTCAATATTGTCCTTAGTATTAAGAATATAGACTTTACAACCAAAAACTTTGAAGTGGTTAACTTTGGGTTTTACATTGTTCCTTAAATCATAAGGATTTCTCTTAAGAATGGGTCTGATCAACACACTATTGATTATGTAGCATGTTGTATTGACAACTTCAGCCCAAAAATAAATAGGTAGGTCATATTCATTAAGCATTGTTCTAGATATCTCTTGTAGGGTTCTATTTCTTCTTTCTACAACTCCATTTTGTTGAAGTGTTCTAGGGCCAGAGAAATTGGGACTATAACCATTTTTTGAGAAAAAGGATTAAAACTCTTGGTTTTCAAACTCACGGCCATGATCACTTCTTAAGGATTTGATTCTATGTCCACTAAGATTTTCTACAGACTTGCCATATTTAGTAAAATAAGAGAAGGTTTCACTCTTGTGAGCCATAAAGAAGGTCCAAATATATCTAGAAGAGTCATCTACACGAACATAAACATAGCGCTTCCCATTTATGCTAGAAACTCTAAATGATACAAATAAATCCATGTGAACCAGTTCGAGAGGTTGATAAGTTGAAACTTCTTTCTATGGTTTGAAGGAAATATGGTGTTGTTTTCCATTTTTATATGTATTATACACTATGTCATTTGGAAACTCAAGTTTGGGTATGTCTTTAACTAAGAATTTTCTAGTTAACTTTCTAAGGGAGTGAACATTACAGTGTCCTAGTCTCCTATGCCATATCCAAGACACTTTATGAAATACACTTAAACATAAATCATTTTGAGAAGCTATGAAATCTATGTTAACAGAGTAAACATTTTCATTTCTTAAAGCATAAAACACTAATTCATCATTAGAATTAAAGATATTGCAAGAATCATTTTCAAATCTAACATGAAATCCATCATCACATAACTATGAGATACTGAGTAGGTTGTATTTTAATCCATCAACAAACAGTACTTTAGAAATTAAAACTGAGTTAGAGTTACCAATTTTTCCAAGGAAAATAATATTTCCTTTGGGATTGTCACCAAATGTGACATGTTCTCTATCTATTTTGATTAGGTTCATGAATCATGAGTAGTCTCCTGTCATGTGCCTTGAACATCCACTGTCCAAGTAACATACACTTTTACAGGAACTCTTTAAGCATCTTTCTTACAAAATGATCAAGAAAAAACAGATTTTGGTTCCCATAATTTGTTGGGTTTAGTAATATTATTAATAAGTGCTTTGGGAACCCATATTTTCGTCATAGGTTTTCTATAAGCATTAAGTAAAGTTTTTGAAAAATAAACTCTATTCAGTCCACAAAAACTTGAAACAATATAATATGTATCCTGAATTGAATTAGTTGACTTGTGTCCAGAACTGGGAGTAAAAAAATATATCCTTGATCTTGAAAAAAATTTGTTCTACCAAGATTTCTTTTTCCAATTTTACAACCAATGTCATTCTTATATTTATGGGAAATTTTTTTTCCTAGCATTTGAGTAAGGGTATTCTTCCCATTGGTAAAAATTTCAAGGTCATTCTTCAATTTCTCATTAGACATTTTTAATTCGTTATTCTCTTTGAGTAGTTGGGAATTTTTCTCCTTTTAAGTTTTGAGTTAATATTTAATAGTCACAGTAAGAGCATGTTGTTTATTCAATGATTTATATTTTTCTTTTAGTTCATTTCATGTTTCTTCAATCATGTTACAATATTCAAACATTTCTTCATTAGTCATGTTCTCAGAGTCACTCTCATATCCAGAATAGTATGAATCATGTATAGAGGAGTCCAGTGTTACCTCATATGTGATTGTCATAAAACACATATTGGCTTTATTTTCCTGTTCATCATGTGATGTTTTTGAGTCATTTGAACTGTCCTCAGAAGCACTCCAGGTTTCTTCTATTTCCTTTCTATACTTCTTGTCCTAGTCCACATATTTCTTTTTGTAGTTGAAATTTGGACAGTCAGCCTTGATATTTCCCTTGATCTTACATTCATAGCAGTCAATTTCATTAGCCTTGTCACTTCTTTTTGATTCCTTCTTCGAGTTTCACTTTTGGTCATATTTTCTGTTGAAGTTAGGTTTTATGAAAATGTTATTCTTCTTGTAAAATCTTATCAATATTCTGGATAATTGAGCTATCTTCTCATCACTATCAGGTGATGATTGTTCACTGGTGGATCTTTTTACAGAAGCTTCCAGTTTCCCTTTTTCTTTTTGTTTAGAGGTAGTGGTCTTTAATGAAATAGATTTCCTCTTTGGTTTATCCTCCTCTACCTTGTTGACTTTCAGTTTATCTTCATACATCATTAGTTTCCCAATGAGTTCTTTTACAGGTAGCCTGCTGATGTCTCATGATTATTTAATAGAGACAGAGGTTCCCCTCCATCTATCAGGTAGACATCTAAGAATTCTCATGATTTGTTCCTTGGTAGTGACTTCTCTTCTAAGTGATATCATTGTGTTGAAAATATCATTGAACCTAAGATACATGTCAGAAATAGGCTCATCAGGTTTCATTTTAAAATTATCATATTTGATAGCATAAGTATTAAGTCTCATTTATTTTACACTAGATGTTCCTTCAAGTGAGATAGACAGGGTATCCCAAATTTCATGGGCAGTTTTACAACCAGAAATTCTATTGAACTCCTAATCTCTTAAGGAGCATTATAAAGTATTCATATCTTTACAATTGTTATTGTAGGTAGTTTTGGTAGGTTCATCCCATGTGATTCTATCAGTAGTAGGAATCTTATATTCATCTATAATGGAAGACCAAATTTCAAAACTCATACTCTCTAAATGCATTTTCATTTTAATTTTCCATTGAGCATAGTTGGTTCCATTAAAGAATGGTGGTATGTTGGTTGCAACACCTTCCAATCTATTATTCATAATAAAGTATTACTTTAAAATAGATATAAATTTAGAATTAATAGAAATTTATAGATCTTTAAATTAAAACTACAATCATAGTTGAATAAGATTAAGCAGAGTCCTAATAAACAACCTATGATACCAAATGTTGGTCGGATTAGAATACTCAAGAGGGGGGGGGGGGGTGAATTGAGTAACTATAAAAATTTCTATAAAAAAGTATTTCCAAAAGGAAGGGGGGTTTTCTTCCAAAGTTAGATACATCCCAGTTAATCAAGGTTATACTGTTATAAGAGTTTGACTGTTTAAATAACTTCTTAGAAGATTGATTAATTCTCAGTAATCTTAATATCAGTTATTAAAGTTACTTTTGAAGCTATTATACTATGACAAGATAGTTATAACTTCTTTCTAAGACTAACTATCAAAGTGAATTTAGTGATTTTAAAGTAATATAGAAAAGCAGTAAAACAGAGAAGACTAAATTAACCAGCACAACGGATATGAAAAAGTGGTTCAGTCTCAAGTCGAGACCTAATCCACTCCACTTGGTGATCACCTACCACCAGTTTATATAAATAAACTTGATCCACACCCTAGATCGGGGTAATAAAATAGTGCACAGGACTATCTAGATCACACAGGGATCTCTTCCATAGTTCTTCGTGGGTGCAGAAGACCAGGCCACATAGAGACCTCTTCCACACTTATTAGTGGGTATACATAAAATTAACTGAGTGTTTGAGTAAGGATATCTTGTATCCTTTAGTTTAATGCATGAAACAGAGTGTGTTATTATACAGAAACACACACTGCTTGAAAGTTAATAAAAATATACACAACAGATCAGAAAGATTGAGATAGGTTTAGAAGTGCACTGAGTGTTAGTCTTTGCAGCTCTGGACTTCTGAGATGAAGCAGATGGAGAACTCAAGTCCTCGTATAGAAAACAGAGTGTCATAATTCAGACAGATCCGAATTGGGTTCTTAGTGATGCTTGACAGTGCGAATATGTTCTCGAGATTCCAGTATGCTTCGTGTGTTCTTCAGTATTATCGAGTTTCATGATCCAATTCTCTAAATGTATATTGTTCTCACGTTCATGTCCCCCAGCTTGTTCTTTGTGTTGTGCTACTTGCTTCCTTTTCTGGGCCGCATTACTCTTTTATCTTGGAGTGTATGTGTTGGATCTGATAGGTTGTATGTATTCTGCACCTCGTACCTCATACTGTCTGATGATATGTCTACAAAGAGACATTAATTATGTCATTGCATTAAAATATTCAAATATGACTATTAGAGATTAAATTGAAATATGGAAAAATATATTAGGAAATAGTGTCTGCTTCACATGGTGTCTGGATTGGTCACAGTGTCTTGTTAACAGTGTCTTGTTCACGGTGTCCGCTTCACAGTGTCTTCTTCACGGTGTCCGAATGTTACAGTGACGCTTCACATTGTCTGCCTCATGGTGTCTGCTTCTCTGTGTCTGCTTCACGGTGTTTGCTTCACGGTGTCTGAATTTTATGGTGTCTGCTTCACGGTGTTTGCTTCACGGTGTCTCAGACTTAGGAAAATATCTATATTCAGACTTAAGTAGTGATACTTGTGGAAAGAATTAAACTTAATCATTTGTCAGAGAAATCATTATAATGTGAGTCAAAAGATAGTATATAGTATCCAAACAGAGTGTAGAGCAATTATTATCTTGAATGGCTCTTCTTAAAGCATGAGAAAACCTAAACAACAATACACATGATTTGATATAATTTATAGGATTTAACCAAGTTGAATAGGATTTGTGATCATTAAAACATGATTAGTACATGAAGATTCCAACACTAGGAACCATGTATCTTGGTGAAACGTGGTATAATAACTATAACCCACAACATCCTCATGCACATGCCACTAGAGGGAAATCCACCCCAAGTTCCATTAGTCTTCAATCATCATCAAGTTTAGTTAGTGTTTTATCTTCAATCCTTCTAGATGAAACTAGGACTTGACCCCACCAATCCAACTAGCATACTAGTTTTAGTCTGCCCACCTAGATACCTAAGATTCCCTTTGTGATCAATTTTTATTTCACATGTCACAAAGGTCACTAATTTCACATAAACAAGCCACGCAATTTGAGTACACATGAAAAACAACCATTTTTCATTATCAAAACCTCTTTCAAATCCACACACACAACAAATTCAATTTAAAACATACTTCACACCACTTACACAATTTATGGAACACATTTAAGAATCACAACATGGAAGAACACATGAAATCAAAATGACTTCAACTGTAAAATCACTTTTCAACCAATACACACCTTAAACCATTTTAGAAACACATTTTTCACCATTCACACAAACCATAGAACACATTCAATATTCTATGAAAGCATACCAAAATCATATAATAATTCTAAAACATGTAATCACCTACCTCCCACTTAGAAACTTCTAGAATTCGTTGGAAAACCACAATCACACCACAAAGGAACCCTATAAATACAACATCCAACCTAAAACATCAATATTTTTCCAAGAACTCAAGAACTAACCCTCTTTATTTAAATTAACCTACTAGAAAAAATGAACTCAAAGAGGGAGGGAGAAGAACCCTAAAAGAAGGAAGAAATCATGAGAAAGGAGGCTTACTTGATGATTCTTGAAGATCCAAGTCCAAAACCACCCAAAAATTAAAGATCAATAGGGCCAAGAGGGAGAGGAGGAAGTTCCTATGGATGAAATATAGTATGGTTTGAAATAGGGGTGATTTGGGGTTAAAATGATGGAGTAAAAAAGGTAATTTTACTTTTTTTAATGACCTGGATAGTCTGTACAGTTAGCCCGCACGATTTTCCAAACTGTGCAGAAACCATGCGGTCTTCTCTATCCAAGAGGAAATTGGCCACTTATTTTCCTAGGGTAGGTCACATGCCTATTCAGCAAGTCATGTGACATGGAAAGGTCCACTGTCTAGGGCACACATTTTCTCCTAGGTTGGCGCATGGTTTCACCTAACCGTGTTCCAATCGTGCACCACCTACTATAGGGTCCAAAAATTCCATTTTTTCTCCAAAAAATCCATTTTTTCTCCAAAAAATCCTATGGAGACCAAGTGACAAAATCCATACCAAAAATAAAAAAAATAAAACCACAAATGTGACCATTCTTCCCACCATGAAAACATTCTACCCTTGGAATGTCTTTTCAGATTTTGATAAGAGAAAAAAAATAGATACTGCTCTTCAACCTAAGACTTCTGCTTCCAGGTCTCATGATCATCATTATCATGCTTCCAAAGAACTCAGAATAACATTATAAAATTTTCCCAAATCAATTTCTCTTGGTAATCCAAAATCCATAATGTCCACTCAAACACAAAAAAATCTAGTTCCAACTTTAATTCTTCCCAATTTAACACATTAGATGGGTTCGGGTTATATTTATTCAACTGAGAGGCGTGGAACATTTCATGAATTAAAGACAACTAGGATAAAAAATATAATCATTATTCCACTCTAACAACTCTATAGGTAACCTCAAAAGGTCTGACATACCTTAGAGTTAGCTTCCCTTGCTTACCCAAATGATGGTGACCTAGTCGAGGTGACACTTTTAGGAAAACCCGATCACCCACAGAAAATTATAAGTCTCAACTTCACTGGTCAGTATAAGAATTTTGATGACTCTACACTATCAAAAAATTATACCTAATCAACTTAAATTTATCAGATGTTTCTTGTACAAGGCTTGGTCCCAATAATGAGGTCACACCCACTTTAGCCCAACATAAAGGAGACTGGCATGACCGGCCATAAAATGCCTAAAAGGGTGGAATTTTTACTGAGTATTGGTAACAATTATTATAGGAAAATTAAACCAACCCAAAATTATTATCCCACAAGCCTCAAAAATAAAACATACATGTTTGGATCTTATCTTCCATGATTTGATTGGCATGCTCTATCTGACTATCCATTTGATGATGGTATGTCATTCTCAACTTGATCTGCAACCCTATTACCTTATTTAGGTCTTCCCAAAATCTCTAGGTAAAATGAGTGTATCTATTTGAAATGATATTTGATGACACACCATAATGCCTCACTATTTCCTGAACATACAATCGACCCAATTCCTTTACTTTGGATGAATCCCTGGTTATAATAAAATGAGCTAATTTTTTTCAGATAGTCAACCACTAACCATATGGCATTCCATCCTCGGGATGTATGAGGTAAGCCAACAATAAAATCCATGGAGATCTCATCCCTCTTCTATGTAGGAATGGGTAAGGGTGGAAGCAAACCAGAGGGCCTTTGGCACTTTACTCTAACTTGCTGACACGTATAACACCGAGATACAAAGTCATCCATGCATTATCGCATGTCCATCCATTAGAACCGATGATGCACATCATAAAACATCTTCGTGGTCCCATGATGAATGGTCCACTGAGATTGGTGGATATCCTAAATCAACACCTTTCGTAATGACAACCAAACCATGGAGAGACCCCTAAAGCACAAAGCTTACTTATGAGATAATGACTATTCACAAGGCACCTTCCCACCATTTAGAAACTACGTAAAATGTGGGAACAACTCATCACTCGGTTTCTCTTACCGAATCAAATCCAGAAGGGAAGGTATCAACTGAAAACTAGAAAATAATGATCCTTTACTATGTTCATTGGTTTCTGGATCCATATAGGAAAAAATACTCATCAATGTCTACTCATCACTGTACTTCTTTAAAGCCCACACCAGAAACTTTCTACTTAAAGCATCTTCTACCACATTACCTTTATCTAGGGTGTATGTAGTGTGTGAGAGAAAGCCCAGTAGGATACCACCCAAAGAAATATCACATGACATAACATTAGAAGATAAATTAACATGCAAGTTTTAAGAAAAAGAGAGGAAAACCATCAAGGAAATATTTTAAGGAAAACATTTTAAATAAAACATTTTTAAAAGAAACATGATTTATAATCATAAAGGAAACAAGGTCCACTGTGATGTGGTTATCTATTGGGATGTGGTGCTCACTATAGGCATATGGTGGACCTTGTTTCCTTTATGATTGTAAAAAAAATTCCTTTAAAAATGTTTTATTTAAATTTTTTTCCTTAAATGATTTCCTTGAAGTTTTTCTACTCTTTTTCTTAAAACATGAATGTTAATTTATCTTTTAATGTTATGGAATGAGATCTATATTTGGGTGGTATCCTACTGGTATTTGGATCACACCCTATATACACCCTTAGATGTGTGTAGAATTTGTCATGTATGACCCATTTAAAGGAAAGATGTTCCATGGTGGTGATGGTGGATCCTGTTGCTACTGGTCCTTCTTTGGAGGTGTTGGTAGAGGTGGCTTTAGGGTGATGACACTGTTGTTGCATGGAGGTGTTTGGGTTTTTTATTTGGAACCTCCCCCATTTTTAGTTTCTAGTTATAGTTGTATAATGTTTAACTTGTAATCTTATACTTCTTATGGTTATGGATATTGATCTTGGGATGATGTTTTATTTTGAATATTGATCTTTATTATTTATCATGGGTGAAATCATTCCCAAAAAGTGTGATGTTGATACCCAGACACTAGTTTCCTGCCTGTGGGGATGAGGAATACCCTTCGACCCATGCCACATGCTAGATCGGGTGGTGGGTTGGATGGAACCCCATCTTGGTTTTTGACATCACATGATTTTTCAAGTGAAATACAGATATCTACCGTCAATGATAATAAAGATTCATTATTTTTGGACCATTATAAGAAGGCAAAGTCTCAATCAGATGATGTGGGAGCGAGCTCAGAGAGAACCAACATTGAAGGTCTCCTGCAGTAGGAAAAAAATTTGAGAAGAGGCCGGCATCCAAGAGGTCATAGTCAGGGACATGGTAGAATTAATTGGAATGCAATATGAAAGGAGGAGTGAAGGCTATGGGTTAAGATCAGAGAAAATCTTGGTCTTTGATTGTTCTTGATTTGATGAGGGTAGTTTTATCTTATCTGGACCCATCTTTTTCTTTCTATGTTTTTATGTCTTCTAATAAAGGGACATCATCCCTGTTATTTTAATATATATAATAATAAATATATAATTATTTAAATATATTTATTATAATAAATATATAAATATATATTTATTATATTTATAATAAATATAAATATAATAATTATATAATTATAAAGATAATAAATATACTATAAATATTAAATAAAAAATTACATTTTTATGATTATATATTTATTATACTTATAATTATAATATAAATTTTTACAATTATATATAATTATAAAAATTATATGAATTTTATAATTATAATATGAATTTTATAATTATATATTTTTTATAATTAAAATATGAATTTTATAATTATATATATTATTAGAATTTTTACAATTATATGACAACGAGCCTGTACTTAAGTGGAAGAGGCTCCTGCTTGGCATCCAAAATACTGAGGATCAAAACTGGGTGAGGTGAATTTCTAGGTTACTGCAGCAGTACTATAGTAGTTACTGTAGAAGGTACTATGTGGTACTATAGTAGCGAGAACTATTCATTTGATTTGGGATTTCAAACCACCGATTTGGGACTATGGGCCACCAAAGGCCTTTTAACCATCAATGGCCTTCGGGCCATAGGGATTTTGGGCCACCAAGGCCTTCAGGCCATAGGGATTATGGTCCATCAAAAGGATTTGGGCCACAAGGCTTTCAAGCCACCAAGCCTCTAGGCCACAAAGGACTGAGAAGCAGCCTAGATAGACTACACAGAAGTAGACCCCAAAAGAGGATTTATAGCAAGTGGCATCCAATAGATCAGACCTAACTATATTTGAAGAACAAGAGAGTATGGAACTTTCCATTGGTACTAGGCACTGTACAGCTCTTTACAGGCCAATGCTAACCGACCAACCATGTGAGGCAGGGAGCTAGGATACTTCAAAGATAAGATGATGGGAAGGGGAAGTTCCAAAGTGTAGTTAGGTATTGGTCCTTCAAAGGTCATGTACTGCGACTTCTGCCTCCAAGCCTTTAGGTCATGTATGGGCCATGTGCCTCTTGGACTACGAATCATGTAAGGGTTCCCCTTTAACCCTTAAAAGGGAGATTATGAAAAAATAAATAAACAATCTAAGGACTTCAGGCTTTAAGAATAATTTTTACAAATATATTTATAATTATATATTTAAAATAATATATAATTATATTTAAATATATTTATTATAAAAAATATATAATAAATAAAATAAATATACAATTATAAATGTATAGTTATAAATATAAATATTTATATTTATATATTTACAATTATATATTTATATTATTATTTATAATTATATTTATATATTTATAATCATATATTTATAATTATATATTTATTTATTTATTATATATTTTTATATTATAATAAATATTTATATATTTTATTTGTTTTTTGAATATGCAAGGCATAATGACCCCTTTATTAAAATTAAAAAATAAGTACACTAGGAGGAATATACAAACATAAAAAGTTAAGAAAAATGTTAAGAAAATCATGAACGAGTGCTCATGCTATGGTGGGGGGTCTTCTCACCCCAACCACGAGGGTTTTTTCCACTTCTCTATGTTTTAACCTACATCCATGGCCCACCACCAATATCTGGAAGCCCAAAATCAATAGTCTCCATCATTTATTCATTTCCATAAACTCGAACACTGCTTTGAACATTCTCCTCACTACTTCCTGAAGTGAGCAACTGAAAGGAATTATGAGTACTGACCTTTAATTTTGGTTTATCTTTCACATGTTGAACCGGGTCTATGCTTGGAGTAGAAGAAGCAGCTGTAGATTTAACCATATTGGGAGTCACCTTTGAAACACCATGATAATCTCCATTGAGAGGAAAAGAATTATCATTATGTTTTTTGTAAGGAAAGGACACCTCATTGATAGCTCTAAGTGTACTTTCCATAATAGAGGATCCAATAGCCTTATTTTGTTGGTCCTAATATGAAAAATTTATTATACGAACACATGAAGAGCGTGAAACAGAAGTCTAGGCCTCAGAGGGCCTATCAACAAAAGGGGTCCTGGGTGAAATAGTTCCTTTAGTACTCCTAGGAGTTGAAAATAAGGTGGATAACTTCATGTAGTGAATAGCTTTTGAAACACAACAAACCTGCTTCAAATTCTCACTATCTCTAGTAAGATCACAAACAATAGTGATTGAAAGTGAGTGAATAACATTAGAATTTGGGGGATTCTATGGCTTGAACAGAATCAAAATCCAAACCAGGACTCATGTGAACCCTTGGATCACTGAAAACTGCAGTTATAGGAGGCTTTAATTGACATCCTGCCTTATTGATATGATACATCACATGAAAGTTTGAAGGAATAATCATTGAACCATCCATTTTGTGACCAAATTCAAGAAGATCAGTAGGAATTTTACCTAAATATAACTTCCCCATGAAAGGATAAGAGAAACTTTTTTATTTGAGAATTCAAAGTGTAATCCTTTTAGGATTTTTATTTCATTGAAGTAGTTGCATCAACCTTCACTTTCCCTTTTAAATTTTTTGAAGTAATTTTCTCCTTCCAAAAATTTAAATTAAAATCATCTTGAGCATAAAGTTCCCTAAAATCTTAACTATTATTTGAATCTTCACCAACATTCTCATCAGTAATTCCTCTAGATAATTCATCTTTGAAAGAGAATCCATCAATAGTTAAGTGATACTTCTTATCCACGTCATCCCAAGAGACATGGATCTTATCTTTCTCATGAGAAGGTGCAATGAAAGCATTATCATTTCAAGGAGGAGAAAAACCTCCCAGAGTATGAAAACCAATGCATCCATCTTTCAATGTATCTGCAGGGTGGGGCTTACAGATAACTAGAGAGGGCCTTTCGTCAACATAATATTGTTCTCCTCATATAGGTATGTAAATAGGAATAATATCATAAATACCTTCCACGTGAATCCGAGTATGATCATCAATGATCTGGTTAGTCCCCTGAATTCCTTTCTTTTGAAAATTCTATAAGCCATGCCCTCTAATTTGAAAATTAGAGCAAATCAGATTCTGTCTACACATATACTTTGAATGAACAATAATTTTACTATATTCACAAAACAATGAAATTTTCTCAAATTCAATCCTAATAGTTATTTCATCATGCGGGGTGGAAAGAACCGCCCTATCAATCAAGGAATTACTCAAGTCCACTTCCACTAAAACTTGTTAATAATAACCAAAACTCATTATTTCAGTGGTGTGATCCATTCTAATTAGAATCTCAATCACAGATGCGATGTCACATAGAATTTAAGGATTCTATAAAACCCAATTAATACTATGTGTTTTTCTCCAAACCTGTGTAAATGTATCCTTGAAGTTGTTTAGATTTATATTTAACTTCCAATCATGAATCCTCAAAGTACCCGACTTTAGATTAAGTGATCTAGAACTCTATGCTCGTCCTTTTAAATCAGCTGAAGGAAATAAAATATGTAAAAATAATCAGCCTAATGAGACACATTTAATGTCCAAGAATCCCCAAACATCTTCTAATCAATAATCATATTCATGATTTTCCAGGGTTTTGAACCTTTCATCAAGGAAATACAATCGATAAAAGAAAACATACCCAAGTCTATCCTTTCAGAGATATCATCATTTGGGGCCGAAACATGGGTGATAAAACATTTCTTGATGAATTTCTTTGAACCGTGGTTCATGAGAGAGGAACAAGATCCTCCAAAAAACCAGAGAAAGAGGAGAAACCGTTCAGATTATGAGAAAATTGAACCCAATTTCCATCAATTCCCCCAATAGGGTGAATTCATGGATCAAATACATTGACCACATTAATCCTTAAACACATTTTTTTTAAATGTGATTTTTTCAATGACTACATCAAGTAATTAAATTGAACATGTATATTTTATGTCATCTCATGTAATTTTACAAATCTGTTAAAATATATCTATTTTTTTCGGTAGGGAACATGAACAAATGACAAATAGAAAGTATTGTTCTTTATCTTTGAGAAAGAGAGGGACTTTACATAGAAAAGAGTTTTCTACTTTGTTGAAATCAAAAATATAAATATTACTATAATAAATTAATAAAATCAATATTTAATTATGTCTGATATTCATTTATATTTTAGGTATTGAGTTTTCCTATTGAATCTGTCTATGAAGAAATGAGAGCCTTGTATTTTGGTCAAATTATGTGGTTCATGAATGGAAATCAATTATGATCAATGGGTATAGATTTATTATCACTAAATGAGAAAAGAACATGAGAACACAACATGATAGTGTTATAGAAACTATCACAACAGATTATTATGTGAGTGCATCATATAGTAGAACTAGATTTGAAAATGTATCTTATTATGGATTCATTGAGAAAATAATAATATTAGATTAATACTCTCACCGGAGAGTCACTATGATTAAAGTTCAAAGGTTTGATTCGATGATGAGGCATGGAATATTTATTAATGATTTTGGATTTTGAGTTATTGACATGACTCACACTCTTTCTACTGATGAACTGCATGTATTGACATCGATGGAAAAAAAGATTTTTATGTCAAAGATCATCTATGACTTGAATTTAGTGTCATTATTAAAGTAATAACAAGAAATATTTTAGATGATGATGATGATGGAATTGACCCCATCTCTACTCTCATTGGCCATGATCCATCTATTACTAATGATGACTCAAATACTTTAATTTTCAGAGTTGATTGTGAACACGAAGTTATGGTGGGAAATATATAGAATCCTCTATCCATGTTTTTAGTTCTTTTGGTTTAGCTCAAATTGGGTCATTGAATTTGGTGTTATACTAATTGATTTACTATTGATTACAAATATTTTGTTTCCAACTTGACCTTTATGTGCATTTTCAATATTTACTGGTTACAATTTTCTTGGAATTTCATTTTGTAATATTTAATTGAACTATATTGAAACCTACCAAAAAAATGAACCAATTAATTTATAATGAAAAAAGATAAATTAAATAAGAAAAATTAAACTAATTTATATAAAAATCAATACCAATGAAAATAATGACATAATAAAAAAATGGAAAAATGACCTAACCCACAATATGAACCAAATGACCTAAGAAAAATAAAAATGGGTAAATGATATAATAAATTGATAAAAATGAACCAAATGACCTAATACAAATAAAAATAGACAAATGACCTAATAAATTGACCATAATGAACCAAATGACCTAACCAAAATTGAATTACATCGAATTGAAAATAGAAGAAAACTATATCATACACCTGATAAACATGATAATTTGAATGCATTGTTTTTTATATGACATGTATTATGTTTTTATATTATTTTTAATAGATATAAAATGTTTTTTATATCACGATATATATTTTATTTGGTTTGATAAGTGGTATTCCGTAATTAAGTCATGCCTCATATTATTTATTATTTGGGTTACACATTAGTTATGGATTTATAATTAATTCCATATTTGTTTTCAAATGCAGGAAATGAAAAATATTGGTGATATATGACAAAAAGGATGGTAGAAAATAATATTTGAATGAGTGATATGGG
Organism: Viscum album; assembly: GCA_963277665.1. Lineage (NCBI taxonomy): Eukaryota > Viridiplantae > Streptophyta > Magnoliopsida > Santalales > Viscaceae > Viscum > Viscum album. Next base: position 447,384,058 of record OY728119.1, read on the forward strand.
CATCCCTCCTTTAGTCACTAGTAGATACTATGGCTTTAACGTCAAAAATATGATGTCAGTTTCTTATAAACCAATGAAAAATATTTTTTTGGAGGATTTTTTGCATTGGTTTTGTTTAAAATTGATGAAAAATAGTATTTAAATTGGTTTTTTGGCTTTAGTTTTGTAAAAAAAATCAACGTAAAAAATACCCATAAATATCATTTTTTGCATCAGTTTTTGAAGAAACTGGTGCCAAAATGTTAAAAAAATCATTCTTTCATCGGTTATAAAAAAATTACTATAATAATCAAATAAATTTTTTCTATGTTTTAGATAATTTTCTAATATTTTTTTTTAATGGTTGTGGAGCTAAAATGAAGTTACAAATCAAAATTTATGACCGTCAGAAGTTAAACATTATAATACATTTAACGTCAATTTTTTTTTCAAGAACCGACATTAAAATATTATTTTTACATCTATTTTTAAAAACACAAACACTAATTTTTTTACCAATATTTAGATAATTTTATAATCCTTGATTTCACTAGTCATAGATATAAAATAGAGTTACGGATGAAAAATTATGGCCTTCCAAAGTTGGAATTTTTTAAGACTTATCATAGAGAAGTTCAACTTTCAGCATCCATAACTTTTGATCCGTAACCCAGTTTTATCTCCACAACTAGTCAAACAGAATATTATAAAATTATCTAAAACATATTAGGATATTTTTAAATTATTTGTGTCAAGTTTTTTCAAAACTGATGCTAAAAATGATACTGATTGGTATTTTTGGGGTATATTTTGTAAAAAACAGATGCCAAAAAGTATCCTTAAATACATGGGATCAGTATTATTTTTTTTCATAATGCATGTTTCGCTTTTTACAATACTATCTAAATTTTAATACAACACCATTGAAAATATTTTTTTACTATATATAAATATATTTTCTCTTTCATTCATCATTTCCAACATCTTCGATTCAATCAAAATTTTAATGCAGCTTCAATCGAAGATATGAACACGATATATATTCTAATCATTTCATTTAATTATTATTATTTTCATTCATTTATAAACATCTTATTAATATTCCTTATAATAATTATTTATTCTTATGATCAAGTTATGAATATAAAACATTTGGATGAGATTTACCAATTGAGGTGAAAAATTCATTATCAATCACCATTTTCATTGGCACATGATTTCTACCCTAAAGAAAAGATCTATGATGATAAAAAACATATAATTTTGACAGAAACTCCTAAAATAATTAAAATATATTTTAATACTTAATTTTATTTTATTTCATTTTTTATATGTAAATTTCATTCATGTTTCTCATTTTTTCTTTGAAACAAGTTGTATCTATCGAAACATTGAGAAGTCCAACTTTTTACGACCATAACTTTTGATCTGTAACTCTGTTTTAGCTCCTAAACCAGTCAAATAGAATATTAGAAGATAATATAAAATTTGGTATACATTATTTACATCAGTTATTTTGAAATACCAACATAAAAAGTGACTTTTAATGTGAGTTTATATAAAAAAATGACATTAAAAACCTTATGTAATTAGACTTTGGATGTCGGTTTTACAAATAGCTAATGTTTAAAGGTAAAAATTTTAATTTTTGAAGTCAGTATATAAGAACTGACGTCAAAAGTCTTATTTTTTACATCAGCGGCTTCAATGTCAATTAAAAAATGACATTAAAGACCATTTTTCTTCTAGTGAGTGCCTGTTGAGTATTTTATTTCATACATATATATATCAATAACATATAGTGTCATGTGATTTATTTTTATTTTAACTTTTAATTAGGATTCACTAAAAAGGAGAAAGTTATTCACCGACCATCCTAGTGGTTCCAGTGCTCAGGATGGCTATACGAGGGGGTGGTACTACAATTAGGCTATCTAGTTGGCGTACCCAATCACACACCATCCCTCCCCCTAGTGTACCATTGACCACACCTTCCGATCCTACAAAATCATTAAAGAAACCCAGGATATTTAGGCCACCCATGTTTGCACCACCATTTTCATATAAGCCTCCTCGCCTATCTTTACCATATTCGATGATGATTCATACTCCTCATCCATATTATGCATTTTCATAGCCATCTATATCATCTTCTTTTCCTTATACTTCATTCACCATAAGCTTCTACATTACTTCTTATTTGAATCCTAATCTGATACATTTTAAACCTATATAATATATACTGAGACCCACTCCATCTGTACAAAGTTTATGTTCCTTCAGTGCCTGGGGATATAGTGATACCCACTGATCAGTCTGCCTTAGGTATATTTATATAACCCTAGCATTCTTTTTACCATAATTTATTTTCATTATAAGATATATTGATATAATATTTGTTTTTATTCTTTAATAGATGTATCTTCTAATAAAATGAATGGGTGTACACTCATGCATGCAATGTGGAACCGTGACACACAACTAATGGTGGAATACAACGAAGACAACCAAATGATAGGAAAAACTGGATGAGGATGTAAGAGTTTTTTGGTGACGCTTGCTAAATACTCTAACATCATTCCTATCAGAACGCTCTCCAGGAGACACTTTACAAATGAAGTAAAATATAATGATTGGGTAAAAATATAGGTAAAACAATTCTTTGGATTTAAGGTTATATTATTTTTATATTTATATGAATTAATATTTTGGTTCCAACTTCATTTTAATTTTCCTGATGGTGGGGTTGCAAGTCCAATATGGCTCATAGAATTATGTGAGCTATGAAGATACTATAAGAATGACTTGTATAGTGGATGGAGTGCTAGAGTTGGGGTAGATTTAGAGGCCACACCTATCATGGATGACTATCTGGTAAAATATTATCAGAAATGATTGTTGATTGGATGAGCATTGAGTTCAAGGTATAAATCAAATTTGAGGTTTTTAAATGAAAACTACCATGATTTTCATTAATAATTTCTTTTTTATTATTGAAAATTCTTTTTTTGAAATCATCACAATGAAATAAAATAACAAGGATGATATGAAATATATCCACACTTTGGGGAGGACTATGATGTTGGACCATGAGAGGAAGCATATACAACACTAGTTTATTATTTTTTAGGACATTAAATTTCTTTTGTTTCCTCCATTTTTCATTCCATTTCTGATTTGGCTAAATAAATGATCTTGTATTCTTTAGTTTATTATTAAATCATCTAGTGTGTACTAAAATTTTAGGGTTAGTATTGTTATATTTGTGAGCATGTCATGAACCTATACAACCACATATCATTTTATTAAATGTCTATTAATTTAATAGGTTGCAATACTGGGGCCACTTACCTTTAAAATATTTAGGGATAGAATCATTAATTCCTTAACTTTGTTCATGTAAACATAAATGTTTGTATGTTGTCCTATTTTTTCAAAAATATACTTATTATAATTCCTTTTTGTTATAGTCATGATTATAGTATTGATAACCCATTCATGCATATTCATTTATGTTATAGTAGTACTTGTTTATCTTTTCATTAATTATGTTGATCACATAACCACCTTATTATTGGTTACTATGATGACCTGTTCACTTATATATATGTTATATCTATTGATAACCCATTCATTGATACTCAATTATAATTCATCTACCATATTTTTTATAGCTTTGTTTAGAATTAATATCCATTTGATTTTATTTATGAAATTCATTATTAGTAACCTATTTTCAATTATGTTTTTCTTTATTCAATTTCATTTTAGAGGTATGTTTTAAATATTAAAGGATGTGCACCTCGAGAATTTTTTTTCCTTGAGTAGAAAGAACAAATATGGAAGCACGATAAATGAATTAACACGGTATCAGATTATATGTTTTACTTGGTTAATTTAAAATATTAATATATATTTTGTAACTTAACAGTATATTTATATTTTTAATAATGCACTCTAGAGGCCCTAGATTCACAAGAAGATGAAATCTTTGAGATAAATGATCACATACATCATATTTTGGGAGGTGAGAACCATGTTAGAGTACGCTATAGACTAGGGAAGAGTATTTTCTAGATGAGGTATTGAACCAATTTGAGTGCCATCTATGGTAGCACCGAGTTGGAAAAAGATAATGCACGAGCAGCACAGGTTGAGGATAAGGCATAGAAGGCCAAAAAAGGGCCATATGGGTGTAAGAACTGAATCAAAGGGAAAAAACTGAATTTATGAAACTGATGGAAGTTTTATGTCTATCACTTCCACCAGAGACTGTTGTGGATTATGATGCATATATGTTGATGATGTGTATATTATATAATGCATCAGGGAGTAGTCATAGTGGTGGTCGGGATGATGATGTTCTTAAATATGGTGATGGTGAGGATGATGGTGACGATGATGCTGAGAAAGATGGAGAGGATGAGGTCAAGGATGAGGATGAGGCAGGGGAAGAGGATGAGGTTTAGGATGAGGATAAGGCCGAGGATAAGGATATGTCCAAGGATGATGGTGAAGATAGTGATTCTATTGAGGGACATATTGATCCTTTATATTTTTTACTAATATTTATAACATTTAATGTTTGATGATTTGTTCTGAATGAATATATGTAATGTTTTTTATGTTTTCTATCACTGTTTAAATGCATAAATTGATTTTTTTGTGTAGTGGATATTTGAGGATGTTATGTTAGTTTCACTACAGGTTCCATTTTCATTGTTTTTAGGTTTTGTTTTAATTGTTTAAAAGTTCTATTTTCATTGCATTATAGGTTATGGGTTATCAATTATAGGGTTTGTGGTTCTGTGGGAAGGGTGGGGCCACTACTAGCCATGGAATGGGGGGGGTCCAGACCAATAGTTTTATTACTACTGGTATAACCTTTAACCAATGGTTTACTATGAACCGTTGGTTAAAGTGAAATTAGGATCACCCTATACCAATGCTTCACTGAGAACCATTGGTATAAGCCTTTCCCAACAACACTATAGCCAACAGTTTTGAGAACCATTGGTATAGTCTATACCAATGTTTCTCTAGCCTATACTAAGGGTTTTGAACTATTGGTATAGCCCAAGATTCCTATAATGTTTCATTAAGAATGAATGTGATCCATGTGTTTATATGTGATATAGTGGGAGTGGATTTGTTTTCATAGTAGTATATGTTTACGACATATTACTAATTAGAAATGATATACCAGACTTACAAGATGTTAAGGCATGGTTGAACAAGTGTTTCTCCATGAAGGACTTAGGTGAAGTGACCTACATTCTATGAATCAAGATCATGCATGATATACCCAATAGACTACTGGGACTAAGTAAAGGTACATACATTGACCGGATTCTAAAGAGGTTTAGTATGGAAAAATCCCAGAGGGGATTGGTTCTAGTGTCACATGGTATACATCTTTCCAAGAAAATGTGTCCTTAGAAATAAGAGAAAATAGATATAATGGGTAATATCTCATACACTTTTTTTGATAGGATCCATCATGTATATCATGTTATGTAAAAGGATTGATGTTGCCTATTATTTGATCATGATAGGTAGATATCATGCATATCTAGGTGAACAATATTGGATTGCTATCAAGACTATCCTTAAGTTTCCAAGGAAAACTAAGGATATGATTCTAATGTATAGATGATATGAAGAGATATTCATCATGGGTTATATAGATGATAGATTTTAGATAGATCAAAATGATATAATGTCATTGTATAGATATATCTTTTGTCTCAACAAAGGAGTTGTGAGATTGAACAGTTCAAAACATCCAATTGTTGCCAATTATATAATGGAGTCTGAGTATATTGTGACTTTAAATACAACCAAGGAATCAATAGGGATTTGTAACTTTTTCCATGATCTTTATGTGGTTCCTACCAATAAAAACATTATCATAGTTTTCTTTGATAACACTGTAGTGATTTCTCTCTCTAAAGAGTCAAGGTAACACCAAAGGAAAAAAGAACATACTTTTAAAGTTTTACCTTTTGTGGGATTTTTTTCAAAGAGGTGAAGTTATGTTGAGCAGAGTATCCATGGAGAAAAACAAGGTGGATCCCTTAACCAAGGATATGTCTCAGTAGATGCATTAGTATTATATGAGAGAAAGTGGAATTAAATAGGTTTTCAATTGAATCCAGTGTATGTGAGAGTCTGTTGGAGTTAGTTCCCTAGAACCAACTTCTTTAGTACTTGATTACATGTTTTTCATTATTAAAGAAGTATAATTATCACATTATTATTATTCCTCTACATGGAATTTGTATGTGAAAATTTATTAAGAATATATGTCACACTGAATGGTTGTTGTAGTTTCCTACTATGATGAGAACCTATAGGTGTCCCATAATTATTCTTGAATCCTATTCTATGGTTAGATGATATTGTCTAATGTGACATAGATGATACAAACTATTATGGGTAGGAGGATTATAAGACATTTAGACACCTTCTAATGGTGTACACCCTTGGTCATCTCTAAGATATGAGGTTATGAGAATATACACGTTGATAGGAAATCCATATTTCCCAATGTCATTGGATATTATCATATGCGAATGTGTGTATTGATCCATAGAAATTAAGATTGTAATTAATTGATATCATGAATCATGTGATTAGATGTATTGATGAAATCCATTATGGCATATGTTCATGGTGAGGTAGGATACATTGGGCATGTCACAAGTGATATTGTATTAATAGATAATACGGGAAAGGATTTACCCCTTCCATCCCTCGATGGAAGATGATATCTTGGGTCCTTTGATGGGAATGAACCACTTGCATAAATCCATGGCCATGGTGTTCGGTGGATGAGATCATATTCTCAAATTCAAATAAAGAGACATTGATATTATAGGTTGATGACACAAATATGCATCCTGATTGATTATAGATATCATGGTAAAAGGATTATACTATACGATAAGTGTTCATAAGATATTGGATGTTTTTGCAACATTAACTTATTTATCTATGGGATTCTTAGCATGTTACTATATGATAACCTTGTACATTAGGTTATTATGCCTAATTCCATTGACAAAGAGGCCTAGAGGGTCACACACTAAGTATATTTGAAATCTCAGTTAAATTTAATAAATAAATCTAACATGTTTGGATAAGTAATATTTATTTAGGTTTGGTTGATCATCATAATTTAATCACAATTTATTAAAAATAAATTTGAGTCAAATAATATTAATAAATATTTATTTTCAATTTTAGTGTATATAATATTTATTATATTTATTATAGAATAATTTAGTGACATTTATTTATTAAATAGTCATTATTTGAGGATTAATAAAAATCGATGAGAGAAAGTGGATCAAGTTTAATAGTCCATTTCAAAATAACATAAATGATATTTATTTACATATTATTAAAGGTACTTCACATGTATAATGATAAAAATTATTATTATTATTATTGGACATGGGGTCAATTAATAATTATAAAGATGGAAAGGGTGAAGTATGAAATTTACCAACTCTAAACCTTCCACAATAAATATATAATTATATCACTTTCATAAAACAAAATTATCATGCACAATAGATATAGTGAGCCTCTCTTAATCCCTAGGGTTCTCTCCTCTCCTATCTCAAACCAACATGATTCCATCAAGATTTATTCCTCTCTTGAGAAGAATTCTGTTGCGGTCAACCATGAACAATGAAAGTGATCAGGATCAGTTGTGCTAACACCAAATGATTGTACGAAATCATTCAAAGATTAGGGTGCACATGTGGATCACCTATAGAGGGATTCTACACTTGTATATTGCAACATAATGATGGTACGACAAGATATATTTAACCAGTCCATAAATTAAAGTAAAATTACAATTTGAGGTAATTATATATTTGCTTATAAATTAATTATAAATTATATGTGAACATCTTTTGCTTCCGGTTCTAGAATTTTAATCTATCCAAGTAATTTAATATTTTCATTGGAAATGATGTTTTGATAATTTGAAGCAATTATTACACATTATTTATGACTAAAATCCATGTTGGTCATACCATTAAAGGATGCTTTATCTATTCCTGGAAACTACACCAAGGCCATCATATCCTGGTTGTGCCCCGTGTTAGGCCATCATGCCCCACTATTGTTTTCACTGGTCTAGCCTCAAGGTCATCATTCTTCTACCCTATCATTAGGTCTATTATCGACGTCATCACAAGTCATGTTCACTCCCCCTCTAAGGGTATTCATATCATGATGTTCCATATATCATCAAATACCAAAATAATACCTCCAAAGGCAATATGATATATCACACAACAAATCAGATATTACATAGAGATAAACCATAGCATATAATCCCGAGTCAAAGTAGTTACAAGTACACACGTGTGATCAAAAGTAAAAAATTATATATTAGGATATCTAAGCACACTTATGTAATTGGTCATTATATATGGTATCATGGCCTACTCACACACACACATGTGATCAGGGTATCAAACCTAGTCTCATGGGATCTAGGTCTCTTATAGCATAACCATACACCCAAGGGGGGTAATGTAAATAAGGGAACTCATTAGTGATTAAGCATTATGCATTAGCGGCTAACACCAATCCAGTGTACAAGAGTCTATCATGGCCCGTTGCACTTTTTCTAATTATATAAGGCATTTTTACATTTATAAATTAAGACTTAATAATCATTAATTAATTATGAATTAATTTCTATTCATAACACATTATGAATTTAAGGATTTTTCTCCCAAGGTAATGAACCTAATATCACATGCCAATAATCTATTCATAATACCATAGGGTAGAGTATATGGGTCCACCTACCACAAACAGAGTCAACTCCAAACCAATCAAAGTCCAATAACTTTTTATGAGTCCATCCAAGTCTGTTCAGCCTCTATCAATCACCATGAGGTTCTAACTCATGACCAAGAATTCCAAATTAATTAACTATAACAAAATTATAATTAATTAAAATATTCCAAGTAACATAACAACAAAAAATGAAAGGAATACTTGCTGAAAGAATAACCAGATATCACTATATAGCTGGAACCATAACCAACCACCAATGGAGGGTTTGTATTACACTTCTGACATTATTTCAGAAAAAACCCTATCGTACAAGATTAAAAATGCCAATTTAATATAATTAAATTGGAACATTTAGAAGAAATTTAACCAAGCGATGTACCTTTGACACAACATCGTTCAACGGATTTCAACTACTCCGAATAGAATCCTAACTCTAAGACAAGAAAAATCCTCAAAAGTTAAGGAACTTACCACCTCATGATCATTGACGAAAGCACTCTAATATTCATTAAGAAAAAAGAAGCCCGAAACATGTTGCGCACTCACAAAAAACTAGTTCTCACATCAAGGATGCCTATAACGGGTTACAATTCAATAAATAAGGGGTTTAGCTAAGAGAACCAAGGAGGTTATATGAAAATAAGGGTAGTTCTAGAAATTCATGCCTCACGTAACTTTTCGATGGAACTAGCCACAAGATATGTTGAAGAAGAGGATTATAATTCACTAGATCCATTTCTATTTAAATTATGGATTGTGAATTGCTTATAAAATCCTGAATAGAACCTCAGGTATAGTTAATGATTGTCAATCTACCATTAATCCATAATTAGAATAGTTGTTAATTCCTTGTCAAAACCATAATAGAAACTTAGTCATAGTTAATGAATGTTGATCCACAATCAATACATTTTTAGAATAGAGATGTGAGATGAGATTCAAGACAAAGGTCTTAGGATGATGGATCTATGATAACATAACAAGAAACTTCCATCATTCGTGATAGATCTATCTTCAGTCAAAGGGATGTCATTGATAAGTTGAATCCACCACTGTTCTTAAAATGATCTAAGAATTCATCCATAGATGGAGTAAATATCCATAGATTTGGAAATGAAATTCCAAATATATTGTTTACTTCAAGGGGAAAGATATTGGTCTAGAAAAACATGAAGAAGAGAGGTTTTTTCACCACATACCTTAATTATTGATCATAAAAATACTTAGACCCATCATAATCGATCATGTAAGGAGAGGAATTTTCCATGGAATGGTATGTTCAAGAGGGATTTCAATAGGAATAATAATGAGTTAATTTAGAGGACCTATGACCTTAAAATATGATTTTTAAGTAATAAATTCACACGTACACTGTTTAGGCACATGGTCTTAAAAATTGTGTGTCAGCCATTTGAGGCATTTTTCCTCTCCTAGGAACAATAACGGCTTGGGTGCACAGTTTTTCAAACCTTTCCTCAACCGTCTTTTTGACCACTGGAGAGTATCGAATGACTTGTTAGACAAGGTCACATGGTTTATCAAAAAATGTGTGACTTAATCATGTCACCCCTTAGGCTACTTCTAGGCACATGGTTTCTTGGAGAAATCCACATAGTTTACCCTAACTATGAACTCTTTATAAATGATTTTGAAATTATCCAAAACACCTTAAATTAACCTGAAACTTCTTGAAAACAACCAAGGCTCCAAACAAATAAGAAAAGTCTCAAAATTTTCCCAAGAATTTCCACACATAACGATGTGGGTTGTTACACATCACATACTAAAAATAGAGAAATACTCTTAGATTGTAAGGATAATTTAGAACAATTGATTTTTCATTTGTGTCTTATAGGAAGTGACTACCTATCATTAAAATTAAAATTTACAAGGGATTATATACCATTTCAATTGTATTTTTTTTTTATTTTTATATACTGTTGCTAAAATAAACATTGTTTTTATTACATACACATTCTTATTTTGTACACGGTGGGGTTTATTGTTGGAGATGGTTTGATTAGAGATTTTTTTATTGGTTGTAATTAGTTTTGTTTGTAATTGAGTTTTATATCAATGCAATATTGTATTGTACCAAAATTATTTAAAATAATATTTTTAATGAATGATGGTGCATTGTAAATTTAAATTGGTTTTTATATTTAATGTAAATTTTTTATTGAAATTGAATTTTTTATGGTTTTTTATTAGCTATTGAAGAGTGCCACAAATATACGTGCCACCATTATGAATCACACTGATAGGTAGTTTTTATCAACATTGATAAAAGGACATTTATCAGTACTTTTTTAATGATGATAAAAGTGTTTAGATTTTAAAATCACTCATTTCATCATCATATTTTTAGGGTTAATAAAAATGATTGCTAGTACCGATAAAAGATGTGTGAACAATATTAGTTAACATTACATAAATATTGGTCATTTATCGGTGCTTATTTAGTACTTATAATGGGTATTTATAACACAAATTCTGTACTATAAGATGATTTTATGTAGAATTTTGAGTTTTAATACCTTGGAATTAACCCCATAAGTGATCTCCCTTGAGAGGGATCAGAGGTCTGGTAGCCTCCATCAAAGGAAGATGTCTTCATTTCCAATAAAATTTCCCCCACATGGCTCTCTAACGTTGAGTCCAAGCCAGGCCCCATGAACACCTCAAATAGGTAAATTGAGTGCCAACCTTTTGATGTGGTTTTAGTGATGGATTCATTTGGGAAACCTTCTTCCCATGCCCCTCCCAGATTTGTATCCACCCCATACGTTTTTGTTACTGTGACCTAGGAGAAAGAAGGCTTCATCACTTCAAATGGAGCTTATATAAATTCCATCAACATGCCTTGTAATGGAACGCACTGCCACTCCTCATTTTTCCAAACCCACAATTCCAACACTCAACTATGGCACCAATCAAACCTCTTCCCAGCATCCTCCTCACTGTGTGTGCATTCCTCCTCTTCCTCCCGCCATGCCTGGTGTTAAAAAATATGTAGGAAAAAGAAGAAAATAAATATAACCTTGATGTTTGAATTGGATTAATTGTCCCAAAAGGTTTGATCCACCCCCACTATGATGGTGTAGGGTTCTCGGTGGAAGTATCCCTTAAGTATTTTTCCAAAGGTTTGGTGGAAATCAGACACCAATTCCCAATTTCCCCACTGCACCGATGTTAGGAGGATTCTGGAGAATTTCTTGGATTGAAAAAATGGTAACCCCTAAGCAATATCAGTATCACTTATTTATAAACCAAAAATGGTGGAAGTTACACCGGTTCGATCTAACCATTTCTAAAGAGAGGTGCCCGTTTGGGTTTTGAATAAACAAATACCTATAATTATGAATAATCGAGTCATTAGTCATTTATTTTAATAAAATAAAATATATATTTTTAATTTTATATATATATATATATAAATATTTTACAAAATATATATATATTTAAAACGATTTAATAGAATTTTGAAAAATATAAATTTTATTGATAGACTAAATCCCAAATCTCCTTTTATAAGAGATGAGCTATGGGATTATATCCACACTTTGCAATGTGGGATTCCCCTTTTTTTTAAATCCACCTCATCAATACAAGTAAAGAGTGTTTTGAAAAATCAAAACGATCCTCCTTTTAATTAATATTTTGTTGAATAAAAATATAACAATCCCCCACTTTTATTCATAAATATTAATTCTACTAACCACAAGTGTGTCATTATACATAATGAAGGTATTTTTAATTTAAACCTTTACTTTGTATCAATATCTTAATGTTTATCATATTTATAAGTTTTCAAAACATTAAACTCATTAACCTTTAAGAAAAATTAGAGAAATCATACATATAATTAAATTTCATCCAAAATCTCATTTTAAATCACTTTTATGGCCATGTGCTTATATCCTTTTCATGAACTCTCTAACGATTAAACCCATTAAATCCTGTAAGAAGCGACAACACTTCTAAGTTCACAATGGAGAAATATTACAATGTGCTTCCATTATTAGATCACATAAATCATTTGAGTCTTAATATTTTGTTAAGAGTTTATACTTCAACCTCTAGTCATACCAAATGATATTAACACCAAAAACTGGGGCTATAATTGTAAATATCAACAATCAACTTAGTAACTTGTTTTTACCCATTAAACACTTTGATTAGGATTTACCTAAAGGAAATGTTGGGTTTATATTACTGAAATGATTTATTCTATGGGATCTAACCCCATATCTTTATTAGTTTCACAAATAATCTCTCTCAATAGAGATTTTGTAAATTGATCCAAAAGGTTTTTACATGATCTCCCAAAAACAATTTTTATGGTACCATCTTGTAACATTTGTCTCATATAATCATGTCTCAAACTTATATTTCTATAATTTCCATTGTACAAGAAAATATATTCCCTTGATAATGTTACTTCTATATCAAAACTGATAGAGATAGGAGGCATTGTACTAGGACACAATCTAATATCCAAAAATAGATTCCTAATCCATTCTTCTTTCATTCCACATGTCGCTAAGGCGATAAAATATGATTCCATGGTTGAATGTGAAATACATGTTTGTTTCTTGCTTTCCCAAGAAACAACACAACCTCCAAGAGTAAGCAACCATATAGAAGTGTATTTGTTATCACCAATATTGGTAATCCATCTTTCATCGGTGTATCAATAAAATACGGTTGGATAATCATTATAGTATAAACTTAAATCTTTGGTCTTTCTTAAGTATACAAAAATTCTCATCATACATCTTCAATGATCCATACTAGTATTACTAGTATATCTACTCATTTGACATACTACAAAAGAAATACCAGGTCTAGTTCAATGCATTGCATACATTAAAGAACCAATTACACTATCATACTCAAGTTGTACTACAACTCTTCCTGTATTTATAAAAAGTTTAATAGTAGAATCAAATGGAGTATTGGAATCTTTGAAACCAAGATAATCAAATTTATTTAACATTTTTCCTATGTAATGAGATTTACTTGAATAATAACCACACTATGTTTTCTAAATTTAATACCTAGAATATTATCAACTATTCCAAGGTCCTTCATTTTAAACATAGAAGATAAGTAAATATTTATCTCAATTACACCAATCATATTTGTTACAAATATTAACATAACATCCACATATAGACACATAATAACTTCATATTATTTTTTAAACTTTTAATAAACACATTTATCCACATTATTATGGGAAAAAACATTAGATAAAATAATAGAATTAAATTTATCATGCCATTGCTTCAGATATTGTTTAAGACCATAAAGAGATTTAACTAGTTTACAAACATTGTTTTCATTACCCAGTAAAGAAACCCTTCTAGTTATTCCATGTAAATATCTTCATTTATTTCTCCATTTAAAAAAGCAGTTTTAACATCAATTTGATGAACATACAAATGATTAATTGAAGACAAAGTAAATAATATCCTTATTGAAGTAATTTGATCTATAGGGGAATAAGTATCAAAATAATCAATCCCTTCTTTTTGTTTGAAACCTTTGGCTACCAATATATCTTTAAAATCTTGAATGTTATCATTGGAATCATATTTATTCCTAAAAACCCATTTACTACCAATAGTTTTTGAACCTCTTGGTAAATCCATAATGACCCAAGTATTATTTCCCATAATGGAATCCATTTCATCATTAATTGATTCTTTCCAGAAAGAAACAACTATAGAAGTAATATCATCTTTATAAGTATTTAGATCATCTTCTATAGTCAATACTATAGGATACTAATTCATAAGATGATTATTTTGATCTCCTTCAACAAGAAAAATTATGGAATTAGGAGAAATAAATTCTAGATGTAGGTGTTCCTCCTTCCTAAATCTTGTACTCTATTTAGGTTCAACTCGAGAATCATCATTATTATCTACTATTTTATTTGAACTAGATAGATTACATGAGATAGGGGTATGAGGAATAACTTCCTCCATATCATCTTTATAAAACTTATTTAAAAAAAACTCTACATCCCTTGATTCAATAATTATATTAGCTCCCAAATCCATAATTCAATATGCTTTTCTATTTTCTGCATATCCAACAAAAATACCTTTAATTTCTCTAGAACCAATATTAGTTATTTTATGATCAGGAACTCTATAGTAATCTAAAAACCCCCACACCTTGAAATAAGAAATACTAGGTCTTATACCTCTCTAAATTTCATAAGGGGATACCTTAGTTTTCTTAGAGGCAATTCTATTATGAATATGACATGCATTAAATAAAGATTCACCCCATAAATTTAATGGTAATTTAGATTTATTAATCATGAAATTTACATTTCTACTAATGATAAAAAAATTTCTTTCAGTTAATCCATTTTACTGAGGTGTGTACGGAGTAGTTCTTTGGTGAATTATACCATTTTCTTTGCAGAACTCATTAAACTTGTTCATAAATTATTCACTACCTATATCTGAGCATAATAGTTTAATATTTTTGTTTAATTGTTTTTAAACTTTTTATTTATACATATTAAACACATTAAAGGATTAATCCATTGTTTTAAAAAGATAAACATGTAAATATCTACTACAGTCATCAAAAAAGTAATAAAATATCTTTTTTCTCCATGAGTTAATAAGCCATTTAATTCCCAAATGTCAGAATGCACTAAATATAATATATCAGTATTTATTTCAACATTATGAAATTTCTTCTTAACTATTTTAGGTTATACACATGTTTTATATTTATCAAAATAATTTCCAAAGTTAATCAAGTTTATCTTCTTCATTCCTTTTAATGAATTATAATTAACACGTACTAAACGATCTTGCCCAAATTATAAGATTCAATCATATTATTAATAGAATGTTAATACATGCCATCATTAGAGTACCCTTTACCCACAAACATGCCTCCCTTCGAAAAGATAACCTTGTCAGATTTGAATGAAACCCCAAATCCCTTCTTATATAGAATATCGACAAAAACTAAGTTATTTCGAATTTTATGGACACAAAACACATGTATAAGTGTCAAATTATTCTCATAAGTAAATTATATCTCCACTCTACCTTTTCTTTTAACATTTATGCATGAATTATTTCTAATATGTACTTCCTTCACAATAGTACAATCATCAAATGTTTTTAACATCAAAAGATCCTTGCACACATCCACTATTGATCTAGAATCTAGCCTCCATCCAAACTTCATCGAATTCTTATTAACTTTGGATATCATTGAAACTATATTTTCTTTAGTCATCATATTTGTAGTGGGTTTTTCAAATTTCTTTCTATAGTGATATCTCCTTGAAAAATGCCCTGGTCTTCCACAGACAAAGCATTCTCCTTTCTTTATGGAAGGATTTACTTTCTTCTTGAATTGTTGACTTATCTTATTGACATTTAAGGAGGAGTTTGGTTATGTCTTTCCCTAAATGATATTAACCTTGGTATCAAATTGTGAATACATACCCATGTCTCTCAACATGAATTCATATTCAATACGGAGAATATTTTTCAATTGAACCAAGTAAATATTAACTCTCTTTTTGACGAGTGATTTACAAAAATATTTCCACGTAGGTGGAAATTTAGAAATAATTGCACCTACTTAATTTTTTTGGTATATTAATTTTAAGGTAAAGAAGTGTATTTTCCAAAACATGAATCTCATGAACTCACTCCAAAATTTATTGTTATCAATCATCTTGTAGTTTAGATACTTTTAAAAAATAAACTTATTGGTACCTTCTTTCTCCACTTTGTATTTGAATTAGAGTGCATCCCAAATCTCTTAAGAAGTCTTCATTTGGAAAAAATAGTCATAAAGACAATTTGATAATGTGTTGAGAATATGTACTCGAAACAAAACTTCATCATCTTATCATTTCTTCCTCATTTCCAAAATATTCTCAACTCAAATCACATCAATAGGTGTGTCATCAGAAATTGAAGTGGGCTCCTCAATAATGGAAGGAAGATTCAGTTCCAGAATGTAAGAATATTCAATACCGTAAGAAGAAACTTCATCTTGTCCTACCATTGGGGGAAGTTTTTGCCATCGAATGGTCAACATTGACCATGTCTTGGTTCATGAATTTAAGAGATTTGGAATCCATATTCTAGGTTATTCCTTCAGTTTCAAACCCTTTAGATTGTTAAAAAATATGAAGGTAGAAGAAGAAAATAGATAGAACCTTGATACGTGAATTGGATTCACTATCCAAAAGGATTTGATCCACCCCCACATTTATGGTGTAGGGTTCTTGGTGGAAGTATTCCTTGAGGATTTCACTAAGTGTTTGGGGAAATTGTACACCAATTCCAGATTTCTCCACTGTATCGATGTTAGGAGGATTCTGGAGAATTTCTTGTACTAAAAAAATAGTAACCCCTAATCAATATCAGCATCACTTATTTATAAACCCAAAATGGAGTAAGTTACACTATTTTGGTCTAACTATTTCAGAAGATAGGTGCCCATTTGGGTTCTGTATAAATGAATCCCTATGGTTATGATTAATAGAGTCATTAGTCATTTATTTTAATAAAATATTTTTTTGTTATATATATATAATTTTTTTACTAAGGATAGTCTTAAGTTATTTTAGAACATATAGGTCACAACACATCTTTTAAAAGTGAATATGTATCTTGTTTGTGACTTCATGTCATCTTGATCAGTTTAAAAACTAGTATCTAAATATCTTTTGATGACCAGTTTCTTATCTCTACCATAAACTAAGAATATATATTTATTGGGCCTCAGATACTTAAGTATAGACTTGAATGCCATCCAATGACGGTCACCTAGTTTATCTTGATATCTTCCTACTACACTTAATGAGTTGGTGACATCTAGCCAAGTATATAGTATAACATACATGACTGACCCAATCAATGATATGTATGGAATCCTTTCCATCCTATTTCTTTCCTCATGTGTCTGAGGTCATGTTTTCATGGAAAGATAAATTCCATGAGATGGTGGAAAAAATACCCTCTTGGATTGTTCCATACTAAATCTCTTCAGTATCTTGTCAATGTATGTACTTTGACTTAGGCTGAGCAGCCTCTTGGATTTATATAAATGGATCTTGATCCCAGTAATATATGATTCCATTCCCAAGTAATTTATAGAGAATAATTTATTCAAGAACACCTTAACAAACTGTACAAATTGTATTTTGTTTCCAATGAGTAATATTTCATCAACATATACTATTGAGAAAATGACTACACTCACATAAAACTATTTGTAGACACCTGGATCATACTCATCCTTTATGGAACTAAATTCATTTATAGATTCATCAAAATTAATGTTCCATGACCTAGATACTTTATTTAATCCATAAATGGATTTTTTCAATTTTTATATCATTTTGGTATCATTTTTAGTCACAAACCTTTTGGGATATGTCATATAGACATCTTCCTAAAGGTTCCCATTAAGGAAAGCTATTTTGAAACCAATTTTCCAAACCCCATAGTTATGGTAAACCACCATGGAATGTAGAATTCTAATGGATTTCATCATTGAAACCGGTGAAAAGGATTCATTGTAGTTAATGCCATAACATCATTTAAACCCTTTTACAACTAATCACGCCTTATAGGTATTGAAATTTCCTTCCATGTCCAATTTCTTCTTGAATACCCATTTTCAAACAAAGAGATTTACATCCACTAGAGTATCTACCAAAATCCAGACTTGGTTTTGGTATATGGAATCCATCTCAGAATCCATGGATTCTTTCCACTTGAAAACTTTCGTGCCACTCATTTCTTCCTTATAGGTTAGAGGATCATTATTATCAATTAATAATGATTCTCAATCCTTAGTGACTGTAAAACTGTACCATTCTACTTCTCTAACCTCTCTTGTACTTCTACACAATACTTGTGTATCTGGAATGGTTTCTTTTTCCTCAGGTCTTTATGGAATCTATTCCTATTCCAACTCTTGTGTACCTTGAGCCTAAATTTCATAAAATTATATCTCTTCCCAACTATCTCTTTAAGATATGTGCTCCCACACAAGGAATATGGTGTGTCTATCCACTATTACCTTTTTTGAGGTGGAATATAGGTAATACCCCCTTATTTATTTAGGGTATCCTATATAGGTACAATTTTTTCCTTGGGGTGTAAGTTTGTTACCTGAATAGGGCTTAACAAATGCTTCACAACCCCACACATGTAGGAATAACAACACAAGTTTCTTTCCATTCCATAAATGGTATGGTATACCATCTGCCACTTTAGTTAAAACTTGGTTTAGTATTTGTGTTTTTGTTTTCAATGTGTATCCCCAAAAGGATAATGGAATACTCGCATGAATCATCATTTATCTCACCATGTCTAAGAAGGTGTGATTCCACCTTTCACTTACACCATTCCAATAAGGTGTATAAGCAGGAGTGAGTTGCGATAGGATCCCAAACTATCATAAGTAATCAATGAAGTCTTGATTAATATATTCTCCACCATTATCTAAGCATATTTTCTTAATCTTCTTACCAAGCTAGTTCTCAATTTAATTCTTTTATTCCTTTAATTTATCAAAATAATCCAATTGATACCTCATGAAATTTACATATCCAAATATAATAAAATCATTAGTAAAAGGTATTAAGAATGCATTCCCACCCCTTACCTCAAATAGAAATAGTCCACACACATCTGTATGAACTAATTTAAGAAGATATTTGTCCCTTTCACCTTTTCCACTAAATAGGGATTTGGATATTTTACCTCGTAGACATGTGTGACATAAACCAAGTGGTTTTTGTTAAAAAGAATCTAAATATCCATCTTGATATAATTTATTCAATCGCCTCTTACATTCCCTATCCAGTGATTCCATATTTGGGTGTGGTATGAGTCATGTGAAGAAGTTTCTTTATCAATTTTCATTACTTGGTTTGTGAAATACAACACATAAAGACTGCTATTTAAATGTGCCTTACCATAAAAATGTTATCTTTATAAAATAAGAAACATTAATTTACGAACAAGAAAATAAATCCATCTGTATCTAGTCTAGATATGGATATAATGTTTTGATAACTGGAGGCATATAACAAAAACTCTTTAAAACCAAGATCATTCCATCTAATAGTGTGATGTGGTAGTCCACAATAACTACAAAATCATGTTTAGTTCTGTTGGATGCTAGTATATCTACCTCCCCTTGGTTAATTTTTATAAATATACTTGGTTTCTATCTTTTCATACATATTATAACACTATAATCTTTATCTAATACCCAATTTGTATAAATAGTTAAATTTCACTCGATAAAAAATACACATGAAGCTTCTCCTTTCTTCTTTGGCTGGGTGAATTTTTTCTTCTAGTGGTTCTTCTTTCCACATGTGAAACAAGGATCATCATTTCTCCTTGGTTTTTCCCTTTTTCTTGGAAGGGTGTGAAGAATATTTAGGCTTAAATATCATCACTTTCCCTTTCTATTTGTTCACCATAAGGTCATAATACTTTTCACGCTTTTTATCCTTATCTACTAGGAAAAGGTTAGTAATAAGATCTTATAGTGACCTCTCAATGTTGTTTATATTAAAATTTACATAAAATAGAGAATCTATAAGGGACTAATGCCATAATGAGATCATTTCTTAGTTCTTATAGGATTTTAAAACCTAAAACCTTAAGGATTTAAATGTATCCAATAAGATTGACTATGTGAGGCCTAAATAAGTAACCCTCTCCAATATTACTCTAAGAGAGAAGCTTGGAAATCTCAAAGTTTTCATATCTAGATCTTTCATGGTAATGACTATGGAGGTGCTCAAACATGTTATACACATCCATGTTTTCATGAGACTTAATGATTTCACTAAACATAGGTGAAATCATAAAACATTTAATGTCTTTCATATCACTCAAATGTTTTTCATAGAAAATGAACTCTTCATCACTTGCCTCTTTTGCAGGTAGATCAAGCATTTAGGATTCTAGCATGTAAGATTTCCATTCATGTTGTAGAATATCCCTATAACATCTAAACCACTCCTAGAAGTTACTACTAGTGAGGAGTTTTTATTTATCCAATATTAATCATAGGAATAATGTGTATGACAATATTTCCATTTATTCTATAAATAAAGAAATTTTTTTAGTACTTTACTTAATTAGAAATAATGGGAAAATAATAAATTAATTAATTTTCATTAAATATCCCACTATTTTATAATCTCCTAATAGCCCTCAACATTGAACTTGGAATGTCATGTTACTAATAAATTATAGTGGAAAGGATCCATATTCCCCTTTTCATAACCCAAATGAGGTTTGGTCAAGATACTTTAAGGTATTTGGGTAGGTAAGTCTTTTCCAACTATGGGTTTACAGCTCTTTGATATGTTGAGTGTACTTCCCTATCCTGAAATCCTAACATGGATTTCCTCAATAATTTCCTCCAAGTTACATAAATTATATAGAGGGATACTTATCTTGATGTAATATGGTTAATTACACCCATAATCCTCATAAGAACTCTATGTTAAAAGTAAGTGTCCCAATGAGGGTTTTCCAAACACTTAGTTCTGAGGTTTTTATTCCTAATCAAGTAATGGAAGGTCAAGTCTAAATTAATATTAGGTTGAGGGAATGTTTAATAATGTATGCATAAATTTTATCCTATTTTATCTTTTACATGTCTTGTTAATATTACGTGGATTTTACTTAATTAATTAACCATGTTGGTAAAAAATATTATTTATAATCCATTTATTTAATTTCCATATTTGAGTATTAATTCACTTATTTATGTGATCACAACCTTGCATCCAAAAAATAAATAATTTCACAGAAATAAATATGTAAATAATTAAATGACCCCTTCATGATATTTATCTAATAGTTGATTTAATGAGTAGAAATTAATTCAACCCATGACCTAAGGGACATGGCTCCTATTTCTGGTATTTGCATGAGTTATAGGATTCCACCTGTTCATTTTTGTATCTCCTGGGAAAGAATAATTATGGTTCCATCTTGAATTGCCTCCACACGCCTTGGAAAACTCCATTAATTGTAAATATTTATAACTCACACACAAGTGATGAGAACGAAATGTTTGGTTAAAGGGAGATTACATAAATATCAATGGACACACAGGTCTTACATAATAATAGAGGGGGTGATAACTCATAGTCCATCATAATTAATTTAATAATAAATAATTTTAAACCCATAAAATAATTTAAATTAAAACATCCAACATATACAAAAGTCTTTTTTATGCTCATGAATGGTCATACATGCAACTTATATATAAAATTAAATGGATAACATTCATTTAATTATACATTATTTATTATCAAGATAAACATACTTGCATTAATTAATTGATTAATCAATTCCCTTTCATATTAATGACCATCCAAATTCTCTTATAGATAACCATTATAAAGACATTGATGAATAATAAACAGAATAACCAATAATTTTAGATTTATTATAATAAATTAATTGATCAATTTTTTTAAACCATTACTAAATTTTCATGCACATAAAGTTCCAATCAAATAAATAAGGTTTTAGTGATTAAATTTTCAATTTAATGTAATTTAATTATTATAGTAATTAGGAGACTACATGGAATGCACTATCCATATATATGTTGTGTACCACTATTTCTATATATTTAGGTCATATTCCTAGGGATTTGTCATGTTGACTCATCTAGACTACATGAAGTGTGCATTCTAGCTACACGTAGTGTATCCACTTTCCGTGTTCTCAAGATACATGCCTGGATATTCGACATGTATCTTAGAAGATTACACAAAATATATATTCTAGAAAAATCCCATGTGATCCAAATTCCACATGATCATGAAACCCGCCGAAATACTCAATGTGTTCTCGGGTGAGATACTACATGATGGTGCATCCTGCTACACACCGTGTATCTCTAATGTTGTTTGTCCAGATAACTCGGCATGTATATTAGATGAAATAATTGATGAACTACACATAGTGTACACCACATACACATCATTTATATCATAAATGATCTATTTTCAGTCTCATATGGTTTGACCATGTATAATTACCTCAAGGATTGCACGATTTACACCGCTAACCCATGTAGACTATATGTCTGGTACTCTAATAAATATCATGTAAACTAATAGTCATGTGATATGTTGGCGGGACAACAAATGACATACACCACTTGTAACAACTACGTGGCATGCCGTGTATCCTACGACATGTCTAGGTGCAACGTACTAGGGTACATGACGTGTAATTCTGAGTACATGTCATATAACCTTGTCTTACCGACCAAAATTTGGAATTTCCCAATGGAATCTCCATTCATTCTTCATCTATTCACAGACCTTTAAGAACATAAAATATTAAACAAACTTGATTAATATTTCAATAACATGTTAACTCAAATCATATTTAAATAAAGAATAATAGTAAATAAAAATTTAATCACGATTGCATACGGATCAACAATCAAGTAAAAAATTAAAAATTAAAATGTGATCGTCCTGATACCATTTGTTAGTTTTGGCTGTAGAAAAAATATGCAGTATTGAGTGATATATTAAAATTTATTTTAATATTTTTTCCCAAAACTAAGAGTGGGTATATTTTCTGTCAAATTTATAATCAATTATTTAATGTTGGAAGAAATGAATACCTGACCATAAGATCTTTCTTCATTTATGATGTTGATCATATGAAAAGACCCTTTTGGATTATCTTTATTATGTTGTAAGGATCCAAGGATTGAATACCTATAATGGTGATCCATATGTACTCCATCGATTTTCAAGCAATCCCAATCGATCTCCAGGTGCAAGTGCAACAAATCAATTGTCTTATGTTGTTTGTGTTGATTAAGAATCCTTCAATCTTAAAGGAATACCTATTTCATTTCTCATTATTAAGAGGGATAGAGGAGGAGGATTCAAGAGAGAATTCATTGTCTGTAACAATTATCTATTTTTGATTAAACACCAATAATTCACACAACAAACATAAACGTCTATTTATAGATATTGGGTTTAGGTTAAAATAACAATTTAATTGAATTTTTGTGATTAAATAATATTATAACCTTTAATTAAATCCCATTCTACATAAAAATATTATTATTATTTTTTGGAATGTTCTGTCTTACACAATAAAAAATATTATTTAACCAGTATGTTAATAAATATTTTTCACCAAACACGATTTTGGTCTATTCAAAATTCTTTAGTATTTATTGAACACTTAAATAAATATTTTATTTAAATATTTTATTTATAAATTAATATTTACAATAGATAAAACATGGATAAAAGTATCCCTCGGTCTTAAGAATAATATTTATTCAATTAATTAAATTCAAATAGAATTTAATAAAGATCACCATAAACACATAGTATGTAACCCACTAAGATTATTTCTCATTGGAATTAGGTGGGATTGACTAAAGTCTAACATTACTATCTAGAAATGATTCAAGGAATGTCATACCACAACCTTTTAAATCATTTTATTTTATTATTTTCTTGGATTTAGATCTTTTGGTTGAGATTCAGGTTGAGTCACTAGTTTGAACCTTTAAGCTTTGAAAGTTTTCAGGTGAGTATTTGGTGGAAAATGGAGATATTGGGATTGATAGAAGGAGATGTACAGTTGGCAGACGGTTAGGGGAAACCATGTGCCCTCACCCAGGAAACCATGTTACAAATATATATTTTTGATAGTGGTGACTCCACGATTGGCACACAGTTTGAAAAAACATGTGGGGTAACCATGCAACAAGTTCCTCTTAGACAGTGAGGGGTGTATGGTTGGTGTACGGTTTGGAAAACCATGAATCCAAACTGTGGAGTTTCCCTTGTAATTAAAAGTGTAAAATTCCTCCTTTCCCCTCCTCTTTTTAACCCAAATTCGGTATTTTCATCCCCTATTCGACCAAGGTGCACCATGAGGAACTCCAAGCATGTCCTCATTTTCTCTCCTCCCACCATTAAAGTTTCTTGAATAATCCTAGGTAAGTTTATTTGTGTTTTTTGGTCGATTTTCTCTTCAACTCTTCCCCATCTCTTGGTTTCTCTATATGGAGTTTTCATCTTGGACAAACCCTAAGGGTTAGAGTTGATGTGTGGTTCAGTTTATTTGATGTTATTTGTGCATATAATCTCTCGAGTTTGGTTTTTCCATCTCCCAAAGTTCAGTTGTGTTCTAATGTCATTGAGGTAGGTTTTTCCATCCATTTACTTTCTAGCACATCCCGACAATGCTTGATCTTTCCTTCAATTCTTTGAAAATTTTATAACCATTATTGTAATGTGTTATCATAAATTGTTTTGGTATTTACATGATATAAAATTGGTGAAAATGGTTTTCAAAGGGTTTATTTAACCATGTTGAATTTTATTTTCACACAAGGTGTTTGATAAAATTTTAATTAATCTTTTAAAGTGAAATTGGGTGCTTTTGGGTGGTGTTTTCCCTTGGTTATCTTTTGAAAATTTTGTTGAGTTGTGAGTTGGGTGTTATATGTGGAAATTGGTGATTTTTATGGTTTGATGCTTATGTGTGGATTCTTTTATTGGTTTAAAATCATGTGATGTCTCTTTAAAAAATGGCGTTTTCAAAGTTATTTGAAGTATTCATGTGTTGGAAGATGGTTTTCTAAAAGAAATTGATTATGACTAAAGTATGCCTCTTTGTTATGCTTTACAGATGTGTCTTATGCCTTGTGTGAAAAGTGTTAAATGTCTTTTCAAATGGATTTGAAGGTCCAAATGAGTTGAAAGTTGATTTTCCAAAAGAAATGGGTTTTGCGGCTCATGAAATTCCTTAGTGTGCACCTCAAATTAATTTTTAAAATTTAAAGGTGATTTAAAGAAGGTTTTAAAATGAATTTGGTGTGTGTGTGAAATTAGAAAGGTGATTCTCCCAAGGGAATGGTTGGACTTTATAATGTGTCTTCTTAATGGTATCTTGAGGCATGTTTGGTGCTTGGATGAAAATTGGTTCTTCCTTGAACCATGTTTTTCAAAAGGCTCTTCCTCCCACTCCTCTTTCTTTTTCCAAAATGGTTTCTGGATTTCTAAATGATTTGTTTGTGCTTCATGTGACTTTATATGAAGTTTGAAATGTTTTTTCTAATTCTTGGACCATTTTTCATTTTGATGTATGTTTTGGTGATTAATTGGCATAAAGGCCCATTTGGAATTTTGTGATGCAGCTTGGTTTTTAAAAATATATAAAGGCTGGTTTGGAACTTCTTGTGTTATTGTATCCTTTTCACTTGGCTTGGGAAGAGTTTTGTATTTGAAATGTGAAGTCTTGTTAGGAATTGTTCATGTGAATGTAGTGTTTTATTTTGACTTTGGAAAATGGTGTGGAAATGGATTTTTGAATGTATTTGGATTGGGAATGTTAAAGTCCTAGTTGGCACTTTGTATTCTCAATGAAAAGTTGGTTTTGATATAATGTGTTGTGAAGGATCTATTGTTACCTTGTAATGTTTTAGAAATTGGTTTTGGAATTCATGTGATGTATGGGCTTGGTGGGCATATTGGCATGTTTTGGAAATTGGATTGAAAATATGGGTAGCGTGAATGCCCGATCGGTATTATTAAAATGATTTGGAAATTGGTTTTGATTATGGAAAATTTTGGTTTCCATTTGATCTTTAATTGTTGAATGAATGTGTTGTGAAAGATATAGTTTTTCATGTGTGTTGTTGTCTTATGTTTGTAAACCACTAGACCTTATGATGTGATCCCCTCTAGTGACTTATGCATGAGAACACTATTATGATTTGGAGACCACTGGACCTTGGGATGCATTCCCCTATAGTGTCTCTTGATTGAGGATGATGTGGGTTACTATTACTAAACCATGTTTCACCGAGTATTATTATAATGGGATTCTTGGGCATCGTCTAGAGGGTTGAGTGACATCTTCTGGTTGACCCCAATTAGACGGGTAGTACCCATGGATTTTCTAAGAGGAAAGGTGGTATATTCCATTGGATTGGTTAGTTTAGAGCGGTTAGTTGGTTATTGACTATGGAGTTTCACCATATTCTGATAGGTGAGTCTGAACTAATTATATCTAGGGATTTTTCTAGAGATGATCAAGAAGTACCCATGATTAATATCTATATGTTCTGTTTATTTCTTTTGTATGTTGGGTATTGGATTTACTAGTTGTGCCTACTTGTTTGGTTTCCTTTACTTTCTACATAGCCCCTTTTTGGTTATCTGGTTTGGATTTTCATTTGAGTTCTGGTTTGAAAATGTGTTGTGGAAAGTGAAATAATTTTAAAAAATGAAAGTTGTGTGTGTTGTTTTAAAAAGATAAATTTGTGGATAACTATGCTTAATTATTGGAAATTATTTAAAATACTATTTTGTAAATGTATTTCAAACCAGTTTTTGTGGACTATTTCAATAAAGGAAATTCATGGACTCTATGGTGATTATATAATAATCTATTTAAGCTCACACCCTACTTATTCCACTCAATTTCTCAAGACCAGATCTGTTTTGCAGGTTTAGGTTTCTTGTTTGGTTGTACCTTTGAAGAAGGTTAGTCTTATGGTTTCTGGTGATTAAGAGGTAATGTGAAGATCATGTTTATGTTTTTTAGTCTCATTTTTGTATTCAGAATTTTTTATGTTCAACAATTGTTGTATCTGGATTCAGTTTTATATTTATTGATATTCTGTTATTTTTGGATATACTATGTGCTCAATTTGTTTATTTGATCCTATTTTTTTATAAAAAATCATTCCCATTGTGATTAATTTGATTCCCGATATTATTTTCTAGTCCATGGGGATCAAGAACACCCTTTGGTCCATGTCTTAGACTAGGTTGGGTGTTAGGTTGGATGGAATCCCAGATTGGTTCATGATAAGGCACCCAAGAGAAAGAACTTAATGTATAAATTATGACAACCACATAATAATTCTCACTATGTAATATAACTCCTTTGTCACAAAATCTCATCAAGTAGGTTTCACATTAGTTTCACAACCTATATTCTTGATATGTCTTTCTTTTAATATCTGAAATAAACACATCATTACACCATAGTCATGGAATTTAGGGTGATGGTTCTATTCAAATCAAAGGGCCAAGATATTAGCTTCCATAAATATAGAAGGGATAAATCTTTCCATGATTTATCCATTAATGATATGTCAATCATGACACACCCAACATACCCTACCTCACCATGAACATATGTCGTCATAGTTTTCATCATAAAATATATATGTGTATGACATGCATTAGTGATAATCTTAAATTCTAAGCACCATTACACATGCTCCTAGGTAGGAATGTCTGATGACACCAAAAGATACATAATTTATAATGTTGGGTATATTCTCATAATCTCCAATCTTGGAGATTACTAATTGTGAATATCATGAGAAAAAGCATCATCTATTTATGAGTACTCACACCTAATAGTCTATGTACTATGTGTCCCATTATATTACATTATCCAATTGTAGAACATTATTTAAGAATATCATAATATCACTGAAAGGTTCTCAACATAGAGGGGAACTGTAATGACCTTTAAATGTAACATATACTATAGGAAATTATTACATTAGAATCATATAGAACAATGAAAAATATGTAATAATAAGTTTTATTAATATTTAATGCATCAAATATATATGTAATCGAAGTTCAAATAGTTGTTCCTAGGACACCAAATACAACAATATAATGTTATACTAAAACATATATGAGTAATTCATTGCGTATTTCTCTTATGAAATTATTAATTGGACAATTTAGTAATTACACATACTGCAAGAAAATTATGAAGAAAATGTTTTCAACCACTATTTAAATTCTTTTTGGAATATTATAGTTATATTAAAAGTTTATATTCCACTAGTTTTGAATCCTTTCATCTCAATATCTATTTAGATAAATATTTTAGGTGTTAAATTGAAAATTTACATTGCATGACTATATTGATATCTTAGATATAATCATTTGGATTAATTCACTTCCATAAAGTCATGTAAGAATTATATATGTATATTGTTTAAAGATAATGTTTTATGTATGTTGTATATTTTATTCACTATGGAGTCATTTGAATTTATTTAATGTGCACATTATTGATATAATTTACAATGAAATAACAAGTTTCACTAATTTCTAAAATACCGATTCTAATTCATTCAATAAAATACCATAAAATATTAATATTTATGTATTTTAACACACTTTAAATGTTTAATGATATATTATAGTTCTAATATATGTATACATTCATTATGTGTTTATAGAAATATTTTAGAGAATATATTTCACATGTAAACAACATTATCATATTGATGTTTTAGATATATTCCCTTTCATTTGTTCATTTATTGGTCCTAATATACAACTAGAAAAACGTTTTATGCATATATTGAATGTAGTTAATGATATCAGTATTATATATATAGTATTCATAGTGAATTAATTATATCTTAGTGAATCTTTATATTGTTCATATAATTTAATGTGACATATCAAGCTTCATTAATTTTAAAAATATAGTTTCTAATTCATTAAATAAATATCATGAGTATAGTTTAGTGATTACATTGATTGCATACAAATTACAGAAAAATTAATGCAGTTAAATACAATTTAAAAATGATATGTTTATAACATATTTTTGTTCTAATATATTTTTACTTTCTATTATATTTGAAACCAGTCACGTTAGGATGTTTTTAGATATATGTTTTACACATTAAATTAAAAATATTCACAATATTCCCATATTGATGTCTTTTATATAATCCCTCATATTGTATGTAGTTTATGTAATCTATGTGTTATATATTGTACTAATTATATATTCATTATGTTAAATTAAAACTACATGTTTATATTATTAATTGTGAAATGTACAACTTTATTAATTTTTAAACCATTGGTTGTAACTCATTGAATAAAGATTAGGGGTGTAGTCTAGGGATTAAACTACTTACATACAGATTTCTGAAAAGTCTTATGTATTTTAGTTCATTGTATAAATTCTTCATTCCTGACATATTGACATTATAATATATTAATACTTTCTTTAATATTTGATAACATTGAATTAAATAAATATTTAGATATATGTTTTAGGTGTTAAATATAAAATGAACACTACAATACCAAATTGACGAGTCAAATATAATTCTGTATTTTTTTCATTTCCATGGACTAAATAAAAATTTAGGTAAGAGTTTTATACAAATTTTGTATATTTTAAATGATATATGTATGCTATGTATTTTACTCATTATGTATTCAATGAAATTTTCTCAATATTTACATGTTCACATAATTGAAATAGATATATACAACTTCACTAATTTCTAAAACACTTGATCTAATTCATTGAATAAATATTAGGGGTGAAAAATACTAATTAAGTTGATTGAATAAAGATTCATCAAAAACTATATGTGGTTAAACTGACTGAATAGATATTAGGGGTATATATTACCGATTAAACTAATTTCATATTTACTATCTTCATTTTTTACTTTATTAAACACTAATCTAAATTATTTTTGGTTATGTACCATGAGTTTTTTTATGAAACATAGTTACATTCAAAGTGAATTTTAACAATTAAGATTAATATTACAATTTGTTTATTATTTTCTAATTTCATAATATATTGTCTCTTTACATTGTTTGATATTATAACTGCATTTCTAATGTTTTTTTTCAATTATTTATTGTTTTTCAATTTTGTTACTTCAATCTAGAGCTTCAAATTAATTTATTACTACATTACTATCCTATTGTAGTGTTCAGGTTTGAATGAAACGATGCTAATGTTAAATCCTAAAATCCAAATAGTGTAAACCTTTTAAATACGGTACGGTATATTTAAAATTATATTGATTTTACTTCTTTTATATCATTTCACATTACATGATGTCTTAATCACATTAAGTTACTGTTGAATCTGAAACTTCTAAACATCAGATAATAATATGAATTATAGTGAACTTATCTACCTTTGGCACATTAATGTTTTTCATTACATGTTTCATTTTTGATATTCTAAAGTTTATAGGCATGGAAACATGATTTCTAAAAATGTTAGAGGGTAGTTTACATTGAAAAAATATGTGATCATTATATAAAAATGACAAACAAAATAATTATGATAGATATTTTCTACTTTTCTATAAATTTTATTAGATTATTTATTATACATATTCTAATATAATTACTTATGTTCTATATATTTTATTTGATATTTATTTTTCTTAAACTACTATTAACCATACCCATCATGAGACATAACAAATTAGCTCCCTTATAAACCAACTATCTGGGTAGCTTGTTGGGGTTGATCCCACAACAAAAGAGTGGAAAATAATGGAAGATTATAGTCAATGAGAATAATCCAATTATCTATAAAAATGAAACATAATGAAGAAAATGTGAAACGATTTGTGAAAAACAGTTGAGAACCGAAGAAGAGAAAGAATGAAAGGGAAATAGACATGTCAGATTTTCAATTTGATTAGGGTTTATTGAAGAAGTTTTTCTTTAGTATTAAAATCATCAATAATGATGATTTACTAATTTTCACACAAGGGGATAAGGACAATATCAAGAATATAAAGAGATCCCTTTTTCAATATGAATTGGTTTTTGGGAAAGTTATTAGTTGGAGAAAATCCTTTGTTCACTTTGGAAGTGGCTTCTCATCGATCAAGAAAAATGTTAACATTAGAGAATTAGACATTCGTGAGGGACATCCCCCCTTCACTTATTTGGGAGTTCCTATGTTCTGGGGGAGACCAAAGGTTTTTCATTTCTCTAGAATTGTTTGAATGATTAAAAGACAACTTTCCACATGGAAGGGAAAATCTTTATCCATGGATGGTAGGGTTTTCCTGGTGAAATCAATCATCATCTCTAAATTTGTATACTCTTTTATGGTGTATAAATGGCTGATTGCTTTAATCAAGAGCATAAATACTTATATTAAGAATTTTTTTTAGAGTGGCAGTATTTTGGAAAAGTGGTTGGCAACAGTTCCTTAGAATGATGTTTGCAAGTCACATGATGAGGGTGGTTTGGGAATCAAGAATCTATTGGGTTTCAATGACTCTTTGCAGGCTATGTTTTTATGGAATCTTATGAACATTCAATATGAGGCTACTAGTTTTATTCGGGATAGGTTTATTCATAGGCTTAAGATAGGTAATTTTAATTATGTCAACTCTTCGTTGTGGCCTCCCTTTAAGAATATTTTCTCAAAAATTGATATTGACTCTCGGTGGATCATTTCCAAGGATTCCTCTCTCCATTTTTGGAAATCCAATTATACTAGGGATCATCTGATTGATTTGGTCCTGGAGGGGGATTCAAACCTGGATTTTTATTTATCAATCAAGGATCATCTTGGTAACATGGATAATCTTCTAGATTATATCACTTAAATTATGGATGAATATTGTTGGTCCCCTAGGGGTGATTTTTGGGCTTGGGAGCCTATTGTCAATAGAATTATCACCTATAAAGGATTTTATAATCACTCTATTGGTAGATAAAATGACTTGAAATGGATTGTTAACCAGTAGAGAATGTTTTTAAGGCCATCCTGGTCTATTCTTTCATGGAGGTTGGCTCAAAAAAAATACCAACTAATGAATTTCTGTAGGTATGTGGTATTTCTCTTTGATCCTTTTTCACTTTGTGCTTTCAGCATAGGGAGGATGTGGAACACCTTTTCCTCAGTTGTGTTGCTGCTTCAGTAATGGGGAAGGTATTTTATGATATATTTAAAGTCCCTATGCCTTTTTTAACTCAATTGGAGATTTCAGAAAGAGATGGAGTTCTTTTCACTTGTCACCATAGCTCCAGAATATTTTTCAAGATGTTGTAGCGGAGGATATTCATCTGATATGGACAATAATAAATAAGTTCAGACATGACTTGCAGTGTTTTCAATTCGGTGCTACTCTTGTAGGGATTATCGCAACTATCCGAGAGGTATAAATATTGAAAGGTGTGTTTTTCTCAAACTCAATTCATGATTTTTCTATGCTTAATTGGATTGGTGTGAAATAAAACTTTCTTCCTCTGCTTGGTACAATGTAAATCATTTGGCAGGCCCCTTTTCATGGGTGTATTAAAGTCAAATCTGATTGTGCTTCAAGGGGAAATTCGGGTCCCTCTGGCTTTGGTGTTGTCTATTGTAACGCCCCGACCCCAGTTACCCAGATTCGGTGCATTATTACATAACATTGGCATGATCATAAGGAAATCATGTCTCCAAAGACCGATCAGTTTAGTATTATTAGAAACAATATTCATACATAAGTTCAACTTTACAACTTGAAAATAAATACAACACAAATATATTTCATTAGAAACATCCAAGCCTCCTAGATTATTCCTGTTGGTCACTCATAACTAACTTCTTCATATCTTGGGAAAATAAAACATAAGAAAGGGGTGAGCTCAAATGCTTAGTAAGGGTAAGTAATATAGTAGAAAATGACATAAATATTAAGCATGGTAAATAATTGAAACCACATGCCTTTACCAATAATAAACATGAATACTTTTATGGAAAGAATATGAGCTGAGTAAATAATGACATAATAAAACATAATCATGGGTATTATACTAGTCAAATGACCTCATGAACCATCAATATTATTTCCATAATGAGGGAATGTATAATACCGGACATTCTGAAACATTTTGTCAAGGCCTCGGCCAAGACGTCTAAAAATGATTAAGGCCTCAGCCAAAACCATAAATCAAATTGGGAAAGGGCCTCGACAAATTCCATATCTAGTTGTCTCATGAGACCTACCGATGCATCGAGGAGCTATAGTGGGCTCCATCCATCACTTACTAAGTCCAATACATTCCTCATATGAAAAGGTTTAATCTTATCATAAACATTCATATTAAAACTAGCATACGAAATATCAATACTTTAACCATAAATCATGAATGGTGTAAAAATAGCACATCCATAGTCAAACATATCACAAAATCTTCAATACAATATGGAAGTTTTGTATCATAATAAATAAACTCCAAATAAACTTAAAATCCATCAAAGGATGTTGACATAAATGAAATCAAAACCCTTTTTAGAGAAATACCTATTTCTATTTTGAAATCATTTAAGAGTCACATAATAATAAAATAAAACATTTACTTAAAAAATATTTGTATAATCTTGTAAGGGAAGCTTCAACGAGTTTATAATGGTAGAAAATAGTCACACCCGCTGTATAAGTTAAAAAAAACATTCTTACCTTAATTTTGTCGAAAAGGTTAAAAATGACCTTGTTTGGAAAACGACAGAAGGATTCCTTTATAAATATATTATAAAAATTAAAAAAGGGTATAAATGATATTAACCTATAGTATATAAAATAGTAATAATGTTTTGAAATAAATTTTTAAGAAACATGTATGTGGATGATAAAGAGGTCCCAGTAGATAATTATGTATAAACAATCTCGGATAATAAGAGATTGTATAATTAACCCTTACCTTGTACTTTTACTTGGTTGAGGGTAGGTTAACCTCCTGTATAATAGTGAAATAATTTTTACTAAATTATACAGGAATCATATACATTAATATGATATCATATATGATCTTTTAACATTGATTTGTTAATAATATCTTAGTATTATCATTGTTTCGGGTGTTAAAGGATTCATTTTTCATTATATTTTTTATTATGTGAGCCATATTCATTATGGATTGGATTTATATTATTCATATCCAGAATTATATCAAGTCCTTAAACATTATTCTTAATCATCAAATGAGAATTATACTTGAATGGATACGATGAGGAATGAATCTCATCAAGTTCGTGGAGACGGTAGTCCGTACATACGCACGAGCGACAATATCATTCTTTTGATATTAGAATAATATATAATTGGATGGTATATCATATATAAAGAATCATTAACATGTTATTTTTATTATTCACATGAATTACACATCATCATTATACCCATCCAAATAATAATGCATTTAATAACAATTACACCACGACGTGGAGACGGTAGGCCGTACGTATGCACGTATGGTGACATGATATTCAAAGGATGGATAGAATACTGAATATGGTTATACCATATTTATAATAACATCACATTATATAGAATATACTGAAGTTATTATTTTATAATGGAATCAACAAATAAATAAGAAGTTGAAGAATAAAGGAACTTGAAAAAGGGTGGTGAAAACATTACATCTTCTTCGGGTTCTTCCTATTTATTTGATCAAAAGGGCTCCTTAGGTTGGCTTTATGATCAAAATAAGGCCTCTAGTTTTAATTTAGGGAAGTTGGGAGGATATTTTTGTAGGTTTTGGCCGAGACAAAAGGCTTTTACGGTGTAAATAATTGGTTAGAAGTGGTGTCATTTTATAAGGGGGGGGAGGGGCTCTTTAGAAAAAACATAATGCATTAATTTATAATAAATTAATATTCGGTTTCTAATGGAACCAAAGTGGATTATTAAAAGTATAAGGTGGGTATGGGTCGAAATTATTTCATCCAATATATTTTAGACAGGTTTGGGTCACTATATTAACCTTGTCATTTATATTTAACTCTTAGTTAAATAGTTTGACATTTACCATGTCACTTTGTATTTTTATATTATATGGTTAATAAACATACTATATACTTCCAAGTGACCCCCAAGTGGTCCATTAATGATACACCTATCATTATATAAGTTTTTTGGCAAAACATTAGATTTTTAGGAATAGAATATCAATTAATAATATAATATTTGTTTTAAAAACTCATTTATGTCAATTTTGAGAATATTTAATAATTGATTTTTTTTAAAGTCTTCAAAACTTTATTAATTATAAAAAAATACATTTAAGTAATAATAACATGTCATATTAACCAATAAAATTAGTTTATGGCATCAAAATTTTCAAATTATATTTATTTTAACATTTATAATACTAATTATTTGATTCTTTCATTAATAAGGAAAATAATGCATCATTATTGTGTCATAAATAAATTTAATCATTCAATGTCTAAAAATTATAAATAAAATACCATTATGTAGGAAATATTTTTATATTTATAATGAATATTTATAGTCTAAAATATAACATATATAACCCTATTTAAAAGTTGTTTTTCTAAAAGATATATGCTTATGTTATTTTTGTATTTACTTTAACTTAATTAATATAAAGTGTCATTATCACTTACAAGTGGATCCATGGGGTCCCAAAATCGACCCCCAGATTCCCATGGTCGGACATGTATCAACCAATAGGGTTAGGACATGTTTTAGGATAATTTATTATTATTATAATATTATTTTTTATCCTTATTTACCAGATTTACCCTTTAACCATGGTAAATAAAATATTTACCGAATTAATTATTCAAAACGTCTAAAAATAAAAGTGACCTATTAAGAAAATTTGGACCTCCTGATTATAAATATGGAATCTATTTTTCTAAATTCAAAACACATAAGTGGCATAAATTAATTTAAAATTAATTCCCGCTGTCAAAACAAAAAGCTTGTTTTTAAGAAATAATAATTATCATAAGATTGACACTTGTTTATGTTCGGTTTAAATGTGAAATTATGTCTAATGACCAAAATTGTATTAAGTGGTAGAAATATATTCTAAATATACTTTAAAATCACTCAAATTTATAATTTATCACTATTAAATATTTTGATTAAAAAAGTTGTTTTTAATTAAAATTTAGTAGTTTTCACTATTCATCAAAAATTGAAAGTTTTCAGAAAAATACCAAAAATTCACCCTAAGATAATTTCTATATTCCGAATCCAAAAATGAAGTCCATTTTGAAAGATAAAATGTATAAAATTTCAAAATGTGGGTATTACTATTCATAACGGCTAGTTTGATTGGTTGTGGTGTGTGTTAGAATTCGAGGTTGCATACAACACACACTACTATATTATTCAAAGAGAAGAGTACTGTGGAAGATTGGGGTATTACATCTATAGGTACTATCAGGGAAATGTTCTTGGATGCATCTATGGATCATGCGGTATTGCTTCTACTCTTGAATCAGAAATGTTTGGTGTTATAATTGCGTTTGAGAAAGCTGGAAGGTGGGTTTGGAACAGGCTTTGGATTGAATGTGACTCCACTATTGAAGTCTCTGCTATTTTAACTGGGTCTTTGCATCTTTCTTGGAAGATCACTAATCATTGGACTAGATATCTGGAATCTCTCTACTCAAGATACCACTTTGTTACTCATGTTTATAGAGAGGAAAATGCATTGGTGGATGGGCTTTCCAACAAAGCCATTAATGGTAATGATTTGCATTGGGTTGATCTTGTGCCATATGAGATCCTTCCTTTTTTCAAGAAGGATTTTTGTAAATCCTCTTCTTTCAGACATGTGTATGTTTTTTTTTCTAATAAAGGGATCTTTCTTTTCTGAGCAAGGTCTTGGTTTGTCATTTAATAATAATGTCTTACCATGAGGAATCTATTATATTAATGTTTATTGGTCTGATGACATAAAATTTTGTATTTTAAACATTAACCCCTTGGTCCGGGGGTTGATTTCTCAAGATCACGTTATATCAATACCCTTAAAATAGTGGAAACAAGATCACCTAATGGTCATGAGGTTGCCTATTGTAACTTCATTAGTTTTAATCATTGGTGTCATTCTTGGTCTGATACGACACCATTGGAGAATTTGGAATTAATTTATTTAAGGTTTTATAAAATAAAGATCATAATAAAAGTAAATACACTAGAATTTCTATTACAACACACCCACAATCTTATTACAACCCCAAAATAAGAAAACCACCCTCTTATGACCATGATCATAGTGTGAATATTGAGTGTACGCGCAATCCCTACCATGGGTATGATAGGGAAGTAATAGAAAGAAGAAAAACACACTAAAAAAGAAGTAAAATAGAAGAAGAAACCCATTGGATTTTGTATAAGATCAAGTTGGTATAAAACATCATCGCCCCCTCGAATGTCCAACCCAAAATCCTAAGGGTTGACCTCATATTTATAGAATGTGTAAGTACACCGCGTGTACTATAATCTACATGATGCGTACTATAATGTACATGGTGTGTACTTGGGTAAACCTTTGTTTCCTTCTTTTCTTCACTAGTAGGTGGTCAACTGCAACACCCATTTAATTTTAAGCATCGGTAGTCAGTTGGTGGAAGTAAACGGCATGTGGAACCTATGTACATGACGTGTAACCTAACTGTAGTCCACCAAATGCTTTTTAATGTTGTACATATAGTTTAATCTAATTACATGATGTTGAGTTTCCGATCTACAACATGGGCATGTACACGGGCTGGTCGAGTTGTGAACCTTGAAACTGCACACAACGTGTGTTTATAAAGTACATGCTATGTATTCTTGAATTTTTGTTTTGTTTTTTCTTGATGGGTTCTTTTCACCATAAACTAATGAAATTCATTCATTAACAATAAAATAAAGAATTTGATGCATAAAACAACAAAAATATCCATTTTAAATAGGTTTTAAACTTAATAATGTATATGAAAAAGTATGGACAAAATGGCCACATCAAACTCCACCACACTTAGACATTTTCTTTCCCTCAAGAAAAATATCAACATTGAATTAAAAGAATCCATATTATAAACGGGAAGCATTTAATTAATTACACTTACAATTATTATAGTCATAAAAGAGGATTTTAAAAGGAAAAAAACATATTTTTATTTCAAAGATATTTTAATCACACATCATATATAATTTAATTAATAATTTCATCTTCTTTTAGTTACATTTTTATCTTTTCATAAATATTCATGCAACTTTATGATTTAGATCACCATGAAAATGATACACTCTTAACTCAAGATCATGTAATAAAATTTATGCTCAATATCAAGTATATGAAATCTGTCCATAATCTTGTAAGTAATCTAAATATCCACTTAGAAATTAAATCAAAAAAATCATGATGTATTTCAACAAGGCTTTGATGATTTTGAGGCTAAGGGAAGGTAGGTAATGATGTTAAAGTAATCTTAGAGGATTGAAAAGGAGGATGGATTCTTAAATAATAAATCATGATATTCAATGACAAAGCTTAATGAAAATCATCTCTATAAAAATATTTCATAGGTCATCATCACCATTATATTTCCTTGCACAAATGGGTTTGTAAACCATCTATGAATGTAATGAATGAATTGGAAAATATTTTGAATTTATCAATTGTTTTAAGTGGATCACTTAAGAGTGCAAGGAATCATGGTTTTGGAACCATGTTGCTGAGATAAAAAAGGGATACACCCCCCACACCTAATTTATTGTTTTCTCACCAAAATATACCATGAATTTATAAACTCTCAATTTAAAGATGAAATCAATAATCATGAATTATAATAAAATAATTATGGTATTAATGATAAATAGGCTTTTAATGTGGTTTCATATCTATGTAGTTAATGTTTTATATGGGTTTCACAGAGATAAAATGTAGGGTGGGTCTCAAAGTCCAAAGGGGATGAATATATCATTCAAATGGCTCATTCATTTTAATGGTATTCAAAATCTTTATGTTCTGAAAAGAAAAACTTTCAAGTTATAGTAGTTTTACATATCCCAATAATCTCTTTATAAATAAGGCATAAGGAAGAATATGAAAAAGGGTTTAGAATACCTCTCAGGAATGAGGATAAAAATTGGAATCAGGTCATAAAAAAGATATAAACAACCAGTCTAATAAAAGAAAATGACCAATAATTAAAATAAAAAATCAAGCAATATCAACAATCATTTTAAAATACTTTAAAATTAAAATAAACACGTGACTTTTAATATTATCATCTATGTATTTATTATTTATAATTATAGTTATTTTTTCCCTGTATTATAAAATACTTTATTTAATTAATGATGTCTCCTAGATTAGTGAAAGGGAAAAGACTATTGTAGATGACAGAATCTCCCCCACACTTAATATTGCACGTGGTCTTCTAAGTGCATCACCAAGTAGGAGAATAGGATATGTAATGACATATTTGGACTAGTCCAAGGGAGTAATGAAAGAGGTAATCTAAAGGGAAACATTAAAATAAAAAGTAAAAATTATACTCCCCTGGTGTCAAGTTCAAAAAAATGGAAGAATTTGAACAAAGAATACCCAATGTACTCCCAAGAACCTGTGACTGTCGATGGAAGCAAAAATTTATTCCGTGCATATAAAAACCATCACATCAAAACCAATACACAAAATATATATATAATGAACAACTGTTATGTATAAAGATTCAATCATTATCCTTAAGAGAGGTAATACGAGGTAGTGGGGGATCCTATAGAGTGTAAACAACTATAGTGGATAGTGGCGTGATAGGGCCTGCCTCCTTCTAGATTGGTGCGATGGGTAAATATTGGTCCTTGGTAGTAGTGGTCAGGCCAAGACCATAAAAATAAAGAACTATGCAGTCTATGTTCGGGGTTGAAAGATGAGGATCGGGTGGAGGAGTAGGTTCCGGTAGTAATAGAAGTCCCAGATGCTACAAAGGAAAGATGAACATGCCCTCCATTTTATCAAGGTAGTTTTTGATGGTGTCGAAGAAATAAAGGACATAAGGGTCAACCAAAGGTATGGGTGGAGGTGGGGACATAGATGGTTTAGTAGGTGGAATGGGGGAATATGTGGGTCAATAAAAGAGGTGGGAAGGGAGGAAGAGAAAGGGACCACCAGTGGAGGTGTTGGGATCAGAACAACAATACCCTCAAGGGAAGGTGGGTCCTATCTTGGTGCAGTGGGTTCCATGAGATCCTGTATGAGCACCTAGGCGATCCCCCAATTCTGGAGCATACCCATGAAAATAAGCATGATATTTTCCATCGGTTGAGGAGATCCTAAACAATTGTGAGGGAGAGACTGCTCAAAAACCACCAAGAAGTGGGCTAACCGAGTGGTATAGATTCCAATAGTAAGGATACCTTGACGACTAGTAAACATAAAGTGGAAATATGAGGTGAACAATTAAGGGAGGTCAGGATAGTTGTGTTGGAC
Organism: Viscum album; assembly: GCA_963277665.1. NCBI lineage: Eukaryota > Viridiplantae > Streptophyta > Magnoliopsida > Santalales > Viscaceae > Viscum > Viscum album. The sequence continues at coordinate 447,424,994 of OY728119.1, forward strand.
AATACATGTCAGAATCTCCACGTCACATCCATAAATAATTCCCTCATCCTCATAGTGTAGAAAGATAATGGAAGTTAAAAATTGGTCGATGCAATAGAGGGGTGGAGAGAAAATGAATGTTCGCTTATATTTGGTGGGAGAATACCATAAAATAGGTCTAGAAAGCTCCCACCAAAGAGAGAGAAGTTCATAGAAGTTTGAATGGATGAGGGTAAAAATAGGGGGTTGGGTGGCTTGATGTGGGTAGAAGCCACACCCTCATCCAAACTCTGCTATCCTAAGTGAGAAGAATCGCCCCGCAATTTGAAATCGCACTGGTGTCATTGTGTTACTCGGTGTCTCTCAGTATATGGGCCCGTCAAACTCAAAGGTCAAATTAAACTCAAAAAATAAGTATTAATACGTAGGAGTGCTGACCTAGAGAATCATGGTCAGATGGGTGTGGCCCAACAATGCCTCGAGATCCTCTTAAAGTCATAGACACTCTTAGATGTCAGTTTCCTAGACTTGGCTACTCAGCTAGATCATCTAATATGAAATATGTTATAATCAGTCACTGGAAGGACGATGCACATCAAAGATGAGGTAGGGGTGTGTCCAAGGTCATGAACCTATGGGAGCTAGCTATGGTGGTGCACCAGCCATTGGAGTGGTATGCTCAAATTTAATAGTAGTGGGTGGAGGTTTCGTGATGTCTACTAATGTGGGTGGAATAGAGGGTATAACTATCAGTGATGGCATCGCGGTAGTCATGTGTGCTATGGTATCTGTGAAGCGGGGTGTCGGGGTACTTGTGGGACCTGGGGCTATCACAAAAGATGGGGAAATCGATACTAGTGGTAGTAGAATTTCTAAGACTGGTGGATAGTAAAGCAGTATGTTTGGTGCATAAAAATCCCTTGGTGTCTTCATGCGTACCCGACATGAAGTATACTACTCCTCATCGTGAGATGGTAGGGGCCGATTCCCACTACAAGATCCCTATCATCCATAATCTAAAAATGGTAAAGAAGAAGAAAATAAATGAAAATAAAAATAAAGAGGAAAATAAAAAGAATCGGTTTCCAAAAACAAACACAATGTGTATTTCCAACATACATAACATGTAATGTGATCATTTAGAAACTTGTGTTCCCTGGAATACATGGATAGTATAACCCATGTTTGGTCGTCAATGTGTACATGTTGTGAAATGTTCTCACACTCTATGTGTGTGAACATGGAGATATATTCCATGTGGGATCAGTGATGACACGATCTATGAAAATTTTGGTAGATATATGTATACACAACATGTTCCAAATGTGCACTTAGTCTCTTGGAACATGGGATCTAGGCCGTGTATGCATATTTACATTGGCTATGAAAAGGGTTAATAATAAATGGTGCGTTTCATACATCCATGTCATGCGGTGAGACATGGGGAGAATGAACATGTGTGTAGACACGTTGAAGACTTTCTATGTGTGTACATGGGTAGCGAGTCCATGTGTTCCCTAGGACACAACCTCTTGAAAATGGCTTTAGTACATAGGGTGTACTGAATGAACATGCTATGTGTTTGTACATGGTTCGACCAATCATGTGGGATCAGTGTGACACAATTAATCTTGGAAGAGGCATGGGTACATAATGTGTACTGAGAGCACATTTCACGTGTCTTTAAATTATGTGCAGAATATAATCTAGGCGTGTACCAATTTTACACAGTGTGTGCCTGTGTACCTATTAGGTTTCATCTTAATGCCACATGGTGCCCTAAATAACCTAAAAAATCAAAAAATCAATGAATACCTGAGTGTAGAATCACATAACTAGATCAAGCGGGGAAATGAAGATGAAATAAGAACCTACAACTCCTTGAATCGAAGGATTGTAGGTCGTCCAGAGGTGGCATTTGTAGGACGACATTAGAAGAGGGTTGGGGGGGGTCGACATGAGTACTTCCCAAGTTCGACCTCTCGACTTTTAAATCTATACCACACAACATGTACTTTATGGACACAGTCTGTGTAAGATTATATATATATATATATAGAAATATTAATATTTAAAATATGTTATTATTGTTCTAAGCTATTTATTAGTTATTATTTATAATTACAAATAAATATATAAATATATAAACATGAAAAAATAAAAATACAAGTAGTGTATTATAAAAATACATGATTTGTGTGATAAAAATGGAAAAGAAGAACTGTGGACATCGTTCTCATGCTCTGGGTGAGATTTGAACAGGCGACTAGTTTGATCTAGGTGAGCACCCTCAACCACTAGAGTGAAGTTTGGTGTGCTTACATTTTTATTATCTTTTTGAATTTTTATAAATTGTTTAAACACTACATGGTGAAAGGACAAACACAAGACATGTGGTTTTAATTATTGAATATCGGGGTGATGTAGAGAGATTATCTGAATTCAAAATTAGGTCTTTTGAATCATGGGATACGACCCCACTAGTTGATTCATACCCACTATTGGATTTCTTTTATTTTGAATTTATTTTAATTACTTTTGAAAATAACACACATGCTATTTAATAAAACACAAGGTCAAAAAGAATGGATCCTATTCTAAAGAAGGGTTCAGAGGGATTCAAATCGGTGATGGCATAAATACCTTATAACAATCTTTCCATCAGAATTGTCTTCATTCCTATTTATTGAATTAATCAATTTTTATTTATACACCAAGTAATATTATAATATATACTAAACAGGAAGGTACACGCTAGGTATATTGATACACATGTTGTGTAACCTCATTTTATTCATGTTTAAACTATATTTTCTATTAAATGAAGAAAAGTATGTTACAAGATGTGTAAAGGAGAAGTACAAGTTGTGTATTTATTAAAAAAAGAAGAGAGAGAGAAGGGGAAAGAAAGTCTAGGTTTCTTCCTAAAAAGTGCCTTTGATTGACGTATTTGTCTTGAATTCATTTATATTACATACCTGAAATTTGAAGGAGGATGTGGCTTCCATTGTTTGAACCATCACATATGCCCGACGCCATCATCTTTTAGCAGTTTTCCTTAACATTTAGGTGGTATGGGTGACAGTTTTTAGTAACATTGCTCTATGTCCAGTAAATGATGAAGGTGAACTTGTGCCTTGGTTTGACTATGTATTTCCTCCACAGCCTTGTATCCTTGCTCTAAAATGCTAAAAAACTTATAATAATCACACAAATACTCTAGAGTAGTTGAGAAGTTGACTGAGGATTCTGAAACAAATAATTGATCTAGTTCACTATTAACATAACACTTTGTGTTTCCATATTCAAATTCTATGTTTAAAAAATCATTTTCAAAAAAAATTAACAAAAAATTGGTAGGTTCCATGTAATAACATGCTTCCTCAGTTGAAATATAATAAGAACACCCAACTTCATACCCAACCAAATTATCCATATTAGAAATTGTCTCAGAAATTTTCTCTACTATAAAACTAAATTTTACTAACCTCTCAGATTGGTTATGCTAGTGTGTGGTAAAGGTTTCCATCATTGATAATAATTTTTTGATATTACCAGATAATGATTCTAGAAGAGAAGAATAAATGGGTGGTGTGAAGGATGTACATGGGTATCCCTTTTATTGAAACCCATCATGGATAGTATTCTTCTGGATAAGACTACGAAATCATTGGATCGTATGGATATAAATACTCTCTAGGTGAATTATACCAACATCCAATTGAATAAATATCCATGGGTATGTGAGGTTGAGGTTCCCAATAAAAGAATTAAAAAATGAAAAATAAAAATATGAAGCAACCAACCTTAACTCAAAACTCATGCTGCTACTTTCTATCACTTTCCTCGAAAATGGTGCCATAATTCAACTTCAACCATCAAAAGGCATGAAAAATTAGTTCCCTTATAAACTAATTAATTTGGTATCTAGTGTAAGTCAGGGTAGATCCCACAGGGAAAGATAGGAAAACAATGGTAGACGTGAGTCAATGAAAATTGAGTTATTCCACCTTTGCCATAGTTTTAACCAATCAAATCCATGGACTATCGTTATCCATTGAGTCTCATGGAACAATCACATCTCCTTTGACATATCACATCATCATAAATGTAGTTCCCTAATTATAATTTGAATACAAATGTAAAGTTATATAGTTTTAATGTATGTTTCCTAGTTATTCACTAAAAAAAGGATTTTACCATATAAATTTACCAATAGATAATATATCTGTTGGTAAAAAATGATTAATTCCAAAATATATTTATTTCAGTTGATATTAAATATAGGCACCGGTTGTTTTTTTACCAACAAATATATCTTTTTATATTATTAGTTCAATACAAATTTTTTTTTACAAACATTTAAATTTGTTGCCTCATCATGATAATACCAACAATTGATTTACCGATAAATAAATTTATTGTTATTAATTATTATTACCAATAAATCTTTTTCCATTATAAAAATCTGTTGTAATAAATTATTCAATAATATGAAATTCTTTTTAAAAAATTTAACACACACACACACATATATATATAATCCATTAAAAACATATCATTTTGATAATAAAAATACATGATTAATTAAAATATATATAATTTAACAATATTTACTAATTATATATATAAATAAACATAATTATTATATAATATGATTTTTTATATAAATTATATATAATTTTATAAATGTTTTCACTATACCCAGTCGGAGGACACCCCAACCCGACCATCGCAAGACACCCCCACACCCGACATCCCTGCGACCCACCTTCCCCTACCTCCCTATTCTCACCACACCCACCCCACTCCTCATCCCCCGCAGCAGCACCACCTCGGCCCTCGCCACAACGCCACCTCAGCCCTCGCTCCCTTGCCTCTCTCCCCCATTATATCCGTGATCAAGAGCGATCCATGCCAGAGAAACCCTAATCCCTCCCTCCTTCGCTTGCTCCCCTTCCCCCCGCACCTGCACACTCCCTAAGAGATGAATCATAAATTGAAGGATAGAATAGAGTAGAAAGACGCTTCCGAAGGCTAGGTGTTTGAAGAGAGGGCGATCACTACAGTCATGGAAGTTTACATCCTGGTTGCCTGGGTTCTTATGTTTGGGGTTGAGGGATTCTCTCAAATATTTTAGCTCAGATGGTTTTGTGTGTCAAACATATAGGTGCTGGAAGGCTGGATGTAATCTTTTGAATGGCTCACATACAGACTGCCCTTGGGTTCTAGATGAGGACTTGAGCTTTGAAACTTGAAGGATAAGGTAACAAGCTTTCCAGTTCCTTTGGAAGAGAGTCATTTTATCTAGAATACATCATTCTACCACTCAATGGGGTATTTACCATTTCATATAATTTTTATCCTCTGCTTATATTCTACTCAGTTGTCACAACCTTCAAATTTTCTCTTCTAATTCAAAATATTTTCTCTAGAAAAATCATTAAAGGGTATTGAATTGATTTATTTTAATTAATCTATAGGTGATGTATGAGAAGTAATGATCCTTGGACTGGACATATGTTCATGGGGCTAGACATTTATTTTTTTGGACACATGTTGATGGGTCAGTCTTTTAGGAAACCTATTTTGGAATCCCAATGGAATGGAGTTTGCTCAGTTTGGTTTTATCCACTGTTAATCTGCAGTAACTATCATATGTTGATTAGAAGATTAAGGCTAACATTATGGGAGGCTTCATATTTGATAGATGATACTTTGGACCTTAATTTTCTCTACTTGAGACGGAGTTCTGGGAGAAATGGGGGTCCAACTATTGTGAAGCCACTTTTCGAAGGAAGGAGCTTAATACATGTTCAGGTCATTCTGTAGCAACTATCAATAATGTGTATATTGCTATAGGTTTGTCTACTTGGTGTCTTTATGGGGGTTTTTCTTCTTGTTTGGGCTAGCATGATCTAAATATGGTGCTAGATGCTAACAAATCTGAAGGTGGTTTGGGTACACAACATGCTGCTTGTGATAGTGGATGTCTAAAGTCAATGGAGCTCATGTCAGGTGGTGGATCAGACATAGAAGGGTGGTCCACTATAATCAATGAGATACTGGTGAAGTTTTGATTGTTCAGTTCCACTACATCAGATGATCGCACATGTGAATTTCTATGGATTCTAGATCTGGTGGCTTCTATGGCTGGTACACATCGGGTAGAGAATAGAGTTCCATGTCTGGTCCATTATAGATGATTTCATTACTAATACTCCTCAGTGATCATTTTAGGTTCTTTTTAAGTGTATTGTTACTAAAAATAGAGGTTAGTAGGGTACATTTTGTAGAATGTCACTAGTTTGTGTTAAATGCATGGTTCTTGTTAAGCTGCCTTTTTTATGTTTGTGTGTTTTTAGGTTTATGGGATCACATTTACTACTATTCAGGGTGGGTGTTCATGCTGGTGTTATTCAATTTGTGTGATGGAAATCTTAAAAAGGGTCTCTCTCTTTGTTTTTGGTCACTCTCTTCAAGAGATTTTAGGCTACCTCCTTAAAAAATGCACCTTCCTTCAGTGTTTTTACATTCTTCTCAATTTTTATTATGATTATTCTGTAACTATTTTTTAGGATGTTGTTGTTTGGATGCTTGAAAATAATGGATTCCTAGGGAATAGGGAATTCTTAGATGAGGTTGTCATACTGATCATTTTTCACCATCCCAGCCTTCTGAACTTGGTAGTTTATTGCACTGATAGTGATTAGAGGATTCGCATCTATGAATACATGCTGGATGGTTCTTTGGAAGATCATCCACTTGGTTTGTATCTTCATTTTCTATTCATAAATCACATAAAAACAGCCTTAAAAACTTCCTAATTGAAGAATATTAGTCTAAAAATTTATTGAAGGCCCAACAAGAGGGCTTCAATACTTTCATGAGAAAGTAAACCTACAATTTATATAAAATGATTTCAAAGTATCAAACATATTTCTAGATGAAGAATTAAATTCAAAGCTCTTTGATTTTGGGATTAATAAGCTCAGTGCTTTCGACTATCCTCTTGTTACTCAAGATGATTTTTTCTTTTTTCTTCAATTTATTTTCTAAGAAAGTATGTAATTATTTTTTTACCGAAGTTTGAATTCCTGGACCTTTGTTCTCTGGTCTATTTCTGGTTTGTTTTACAAGTTATGTGTTCAAGGATATTTACTGGTGATTGTCCGTTTCAGGAGTTTCTTCAGACTCATTATTATAAGGGGAAGAGAATGATTCTTAACAACAGAATACAAAATCTTGATAGCACCTAGATGTGAAGTGATCAGTGGTGATTGGTGTATTTCCTCTTTACACTTCATATTAAATAATAGGTAAAATGCATTTTATTTATCTTTAGTTTCTCTTAGTCTCATCTTGGTGAATAAATGGATTTGTATTTAGTAGTGATTGGTGGATTTTCTCTTCAGTCTTCATATTAAGAGAAAATACATTTTATTTATCTTTAGTTTTTGTTAGTGTTTGTTAGTGTCATCTAGGGAGTTAGTAATTTTTGTATATCATAGGATTTTATGGGGAGGAGCTCTATTATTTTATCCCTTGGGTTGTCCTTACGGTTTGACATTACGTTTTTTTCATGTTATGTTCTATTTTTGTCTTCCTCCAATGGTTGAGGGTGTCGTCCTATTTTCATCATTACATGGTTGTTCCTTGTTGGATTTATTCTGGAATCAATTAAGTTGATCTTCATAATGGTTGCATTCATGACCCTTATTGGTACTAGATCAAGAGTGTCCCATTTATTTGGGATATTCCATCATAATTGTGAGATTTGTTCTTATGAAAAATTAGATGATCTCCTCTTATTTTTTTAGAAGATGGTAATTGTCTTTTAGATCTATTCACATTGGTATATGATTTTGATTTCAAATTAGACTATTTCCCTTATGAAACAGTAAATAATTTGTTTTTTTATTTCTTGATTACAATTTCTTTTGTTTTTTAATATTGATGATTTTTTTTTCAATGAACTCTGAAATGATCGTTGCACGAGATCAATTGAATATATGTCTCACGTGTGTATTATTTGAAGGAAAGGGGTTTTAGTGCACAATTTGGATATAGGATTTGGTTACGGTAGTTTTGGTTCACATCTATTTTCATAGAATCTATTGATACATTGTGCTAGATGCGGTATTGATTGGGATAAAAGAGGTAACACAATTCTTTGAGATTGAAAGTTACTTGAGCTTTCATGTTGCACGTGCTCTTCAAACACCAACTAATTGTTCTAAATTTCATTTTCCTCCTAAATTTTACATGAAATAAGTTAGTCTAGACAGTACATATACTTCTCATCAGCTGGTGTTTATCAAAAATATGATCTTCTACCTCACTTTGAGAGTGATGCAGACACATGGTTAAGCTTGAAACAGAGAGTTTGCTGGAGTTGAGGGGAATTAACTGGACTTCACTAAGGCCAATTTATATCTATGGCGCTTCAAACTACAATCCCATTGAATATTGGGTTTTCAAGTGATTGAAATCTTGCCGTCCAATCTCAATCCCCTTTGGAATAAAAATGAGCCAACTTGGTCACGTTAAGGATTTAGCAAAGGCATTCATTCTGGTTCTTGGTAATAACAAGGCAAGTAAGAAAGTGTTCAACATTTCTGGAGAAAAGTATGTCACCTTTGATGGATTAGCCAGGGCATGTTCTAAGGCTGTCGGATTCCCAAAGCCTGAGATTGTTCACTACAATGCGAAGGAGTTTGATTTTGGTAAGAAGAAGGCATTTCCTTTCCGAGATCATCGTTTTTTTGCTTCCATTGACAAAGCAAAGACCGTGTTGGGTTAGAAATCTGCGTTCAGCCCGTTGGAGGGTCTCACTGACTCTTATGAACCTAGATGCTATTTCAGAAAGGATATACATGTGTATGGTTTACCTTGCTGCTTATCTCATCCTTTCGAAGGGAACTAAACCTAGTCAATTGGAGGATCTGGTAAGCTGTAGCAATAATTCTTACACCACAACAGTTTGGATTTAAGAGTAGTTCTGTATCACTGTCATTCTCATTGAACTGTGGAGGTTGTTTTCCAGTACTTCCCACACCATAACTATTCATCCAACATTGTGGAAATTTCTTCCAGTTCACCACTACACTATGGTGGTCCACATTGCATCATGGTAGTTTTTTCTAGTACACCTCTATTTCGTATTGAATTTCTTGTACCATTATAATCATATTTTTGAATAGGTATGATGCACTGTTTTTTTTTCAGTCACTTTTCTATGTACCTCCCTCAATTACCTATGGTGTAAGAATATTTTTGTCACTTGTCTGATTTCGATTGGGAAAGGTTGTTTCAACCGGAGGAGTTATTCTCTGCCTCAAGTTGGGGAAGGTTCCTCAATGGGGCTGACCCTGGAGAAGGCAATAGCTGCTTCGGAGGAAGCTACTGTTGAGTTTTAAAAGGGGTTGGATCCAATCTAGGAGAGGGCTGTAGATGTGTTTCCTTGCATCGAGGTTATGCAGGCTGTTGCTTTGCCTTACAGCGAGTCTGTGCAAGCTGGTCAGGAGGACGCTACATCTCAAGAGGAGGCTGATGCCTTGCCTTATAGTGAGGCAGTGCAGGCTGTTCAGGAGGAGGATGTAGTTCAGAACAGCGAGGCTATGCAAGCTTCTCAAGAGGATGCTGCATTACTAGAGGAGACCTTTCAAGATAAGGCATCACATGTGCAGGCAAGGACATGGAGGTGAGGAGGTCACCCGACCACTCGGGGGGGGGGGATCTTGAGGGAAGGGGTAGTACAAAAAGAGGTAATATCTGTGGTGTGTTTTGAATAGTGCATCTTTTGTTTCAATGTTTTTTTCACTCATTGAACATTTCCTCCACTTTCTCTTGTACTTTCATGTCCATATAATAAATTTTAGAGCCATGGATTTTATAATCCATAGCTGAGCCATCTTGGTTAGTGTACCTCCCTCAATTTCATATAAGGTCTTTGCTCATCTGTTTTCTCATCTTTTTGTGCATAGATTGGAGCTGGTATGAATGGGGCTGCAGGAGCTGGAGATGGTATATACTAGAGGTGGCATGGATTGGTTGGATCTGGAGCTGACATGGATGGGCAGAGCTTTTGGGGCTTGAGTTGACATGGATGGACTGGAGCTGCTGGTGCTAGAGTCGCTGGCGTTGAAGGGCAGGAGTTGCTAGGGTGGTTGATCCAGCATGGGGGGAGGGCAGGGTTGTCCAATGACAAAATGGGGGGGGGGGCAGGGTTGTTCAGTGACAGAGTTGTGGAACAATCCTAGTGGGGATCCAACATGTTCTGTTTGTAATGAATTTCATTATTAATATAATTAATTCTTGTCTCATTTTGAACATGTTTTAACATCATCTCCGGTTTAATAATTAAAATATATATATTATAGATAAATTAATAAGTATAATATGAAATTATACTGGTAATAAAAATTTATAAATTTAATTTATAAACAAATATTATATATTCATAATATTATTACCAATAGAAAAATTTGTCATCAGAAAATGTTGCTAAACACTTTAACCAATATATATATATTATCTGTTGGTATTATTATAATTGCAACAAAACCTTTTTATCTGTTGCAAAAACATTTAGTGATATATTTTTTACCAACAGTTTAGTGATAGAGACATATATGTTGGTAAAATATTTTACCAACATAAAATGCACTTTTACCAATATATATGCTCCCATTAGAAAAAGTGAAATATTTTGTAGTGATTTAACTATCTTGGAATATTTTCTCAACTCGGGACATGGATGAGTTGAAAAATTAATTTCCTTCACATGGGTCTATTGTTTAATTTTTAATCATGTTTTATATGGCCCAAATCACACTTTTATTGATTAAAAAAACTAAAACATGAATTTAATAGTGAAATCTATAATAAACGACCTCAAAATGAGATGGAATAATAGGAAAACCATATTAGTATTATTTTTGACATGTGCGAGAAAATGAAACATCAATCAAACAAGCATTCTTCCCAGAAAGACCAAATAATCGGTTTTTAAAGGTTTGATTCCCTTTAAAAAAGTTTGTCCGGTTGTAAAAACCAACCAAACTGCCTCCTAATGTTGTGAAATGGAAAAAGAAAACATAATATGATTTGTAAAATGGTGGAGTGGATGAAATGTCAATTTGACTTTCCTTTTTCTAGGATGATCGAAAACATACTTTTATTATTTTAAAATTCCAAAACACACGTTTAATGGTCATTTCCATATCAAATTGCCTTAAAATGATATAAAATCATTGGAAAACTATATTAGTATTATTTTTTATTTGTATGAGTATATGAAACATATATTAGACATGCATTCTATATAGAACAACAGAATGATCAATTTATAAAGGTTTAACACCGTTTAAAAACTTATGTTAGAGGGTCAAAACCAAGTGAACAACCTCAAAATGCCATGAAATCAAAAGAAAAAAATTGTACAATTATTTTTGAAATGTCTGAGTAGAGAAAATTTCAATCCGATGTGTCAATTTCCCGATATGATTCGAAACATGCTATTACTGTTTTAAAACATGAAAACATGTGTTTAATGGTCAAATCCATAAAAAACTACCTTGAAATGAGGTTAAATCATAGGAAAACTATATTTTTATTATTTGTGACATGTGTGATAATATGAAACATCAATCAAATGTGTAGTATTCAAGGAATGATAGAATAACTAGTTTTTAAATGTTTAACGTTCTTTAAAAACACGATCCTGGAATTCAAAACCAACCAAAAAACCGATGAATGCCTTGAAATTAGGAAAATAAAACTATAAAATGATTTTTAAAATAGAGGAGTTGAAAAAATGTAAATCTAGAGTGTCGTTTTCCCAGGATGACCAAAAATTCATTATTATTATTTTTAATCACCAAAAGATGTGTTTAACAGACAAATCCATAGAAAACGACATTAGACTGATGTGAAATTATATGAAAACCATATTACTATTATTCATGACATGTATGAGTAAATTTCATGCAGATAAGACGTGTGGTATGGTTGGAATAACCGAATAAGAAGTTTTAAAAGTTTTGTGGCCATTTCAAAACATGCTTCTGGGGGTTAAAACTAATAAAATGAGCTTTGGATATCATGAAATAATATACAAACAAATCTATAGTGAATTGTGATATAGATGAGTAAACATAACACCAATCAAAGGTGTTGTTTTACCGATATGACCCAAAACACACTTTTATTGTTTTAAAACACTAAAACATGCGTTTAACGGTCAGATTCATTACAAAGAACATCAAAATGAGGTGAAATATTATGAAATTATATTAGTATAATTTGTAATTTGTTTGAGAAAATTAACCATCAATCAGACGTGTGATCTACTCCGAATGACTAAATAAATAGTTTTTGAAGATTTAGTGCCCTTTAAGACGTTCATCCGATGGTCAAAACCAACCAAACAGCCACTAAATGCTATGAAATGTGGAAAAAATAATTGTACAACGATTTTTGAAATGGTGGAATAAAAGAAATGTCAATATGAAGTTATATTTTCCTAGGATGACCGAAAATGAACTTTTATTGCTTTAAAGCACTAAAACATGTGTTTAACAGCCATATCCATATCAAAAGACCTCAAAATGATATGAAATCATAAGAAAACCATTTTAGTATTATTTTTGATGTGTATGAGTTGATGACATAGCAATAGGATGTGATTTCTATCTAAAATGACTGAATAATCATCTTTTAAAGGTTTGGCCACAATAAAAAGTAGCAGGTTAGAAGAGGTTTTTATTTTAGATTAGAGGGGTTTATAACCCCTATAAAGACATTAGAGGTGGTTGTTAAAAACCACAACTATTGTGCCTGCAACATCTTATTAGAAGCGGTTGTAATAAACCACTTGTAAGGTATTTGTAATATTATCGACTGTTATTTTGGAGGGGGTTTAAACCCCCTCTAATTTCTTATAAAATGCTTGAAATAGTTCAATTAGAGGTAGTTCAAAATGCCTCTAAAAAAATCTCATCCCATTCGACAATTTCCCCCATCCTTTACCCAATGAGACCCCCACAATCCTCACCTCATGTACTCTCCTTACATATGGTTCCCACACACTATCCAGTGCATCACACTTTACCCCCAATTCCCACAAACTCTTGTGTATCATGATTTCCCCCGTACCTTAGTCCTCCCTCCCACATGAAAAGATGCCTTTGGAGAGATTTGAACCCCTATCAATCCATTACCGAATGTTCATTGCACACCACAATACCAATATGCCAAATTTGATTTCATGTTATAATATACCCATGAATATATTCATATATATTTTATTTTTTATTCAAATAATTTTTATTTGTATAATATATTTCAATATATTTAAATATATAACACATATATATTTATATAAATTAATGTATTCATGTTTTTACTATGTATTTATTTTATAATATATTTAAATCTCATGGGTAAATATATACATCACACTATATATTCGAATAAATATACAAATATATATATATACATTTTTTGAAGAAAAAAAAAATATATGCATATAAATATATTTATACGTATAAAACTCAAAAACATAAATATATATATTATATATATATATAATATATTTTATTTACCATATTTATATGTATATACAATTATATATTTTCTATACTATGTATCTATATATTACCCAAATATATTATACAAATATATATATATATATATATATATATATATATTATTTATACGTACATAGTTAAAATAATAATAATAATATATATTACACATTTATATGAATAAAATAATGTGTTATTTATTTTATATGTATACAAATATATATATTATATATTTATATATGTGTACAATTTAATATATTTGTATTATATTATATTTAATATACATACAATTAATATAATATATGTTTAAAATAATAATAATAATTATATATATATAACTTTATATTATATATATTCATATAATATAATATAATATTTCTATATAGATGAAATTTTATGTATATTTATATATAAATATGTTTTACATATTAAATATATTTATACTTATATTTGTATTTATATATATAGTTATATTGCGTATACAAATATATATTTATTATATTAATTTAAATAATTATTTTTATATTAATATACATTTATTTATTTATTTGTAAATGTTTATTTATATATTTATTTGTATATATAAAGATAATAAATTTATATATTTATTTGTATGTATATGTATGTATGCAATATATTACACATATATGTATATAATTAAATGAATTTATATTATATATTATACATACAAATATATATAATATAAAGACAATCAAATAAATTATTTATATAACACATACATGTTTATTTATATTCATGTGTGTGTATCTGTATTATCCGTTATTGTTATTATTATATAAATTATAAAAACTTTAAGGTTTTTATATGATACATTTTTTTAAATAAATATTTTTATGTATATATTTATATGATATATTTATTCTTTTATGTTATAATTAATATTATATGATATACCATTTTATAGAAATCAATATATATTAAGGTACACATTATACAATTATATTTATGTATACATATAAATATGATTAAATACAATCATATAAATTATTTATATAAATATATTTATATAATATGTTTATATAATGTATTTAAATACATTTATATATTGTGTTTTAATTATATATATATATATATTAAGGAACTTGTTTTTTTAAGAAAACAGTGGAGGTTCACAAACTCCTCTAATATCATAAATTAGTGGGGGGGGGGGGGGGTTCAAAACCCCCTCTAATCAAAAGTATTAGCGGTGGTTCTGAACACCATATAATTTCTTAAATTAGAGGGTGTTCACAATCCCCTCTAATCTCATAAATTAGAGGAGGTTTAAACCCCCCCTCTAATCTAAGGGACTAACTGCAGTTCATGAACCCCCTCTAATGTCATATATCAGAGGGGATTGTGAACCCTCACTATTTCTTTTAAAACAAATTCCATTATATATATAGTCTGAAAATTAAAAATGAAAATTATATATATATATATAGTCTCTAAAATAAAAATGAATATTATATATATAGCACCACAAAAATCCAACCGAACATATAGCGCCACTATTTATTAAATTAGCGGCAATTTTGACATAACCGCCACAAACAATAAAACCAAATATTTAAAAAATAATGATAAAAATTATAGAGGGGGTTGAGAACCCCCTCTAAATTTTATTATTAGTGGGGGTTGTTCATAACCCCCTCTAATTTATAGAAAAAATGAATTTAGATGGGATTGTGCATAACCCCCATTAAAAAATACCCTTTAATCACACTGTTTTTTTTGTAGTGGATGCCCTTTAAAAATGTGTATCAGGGGTTAAAACCAACCTAATGACCTCATAATATCATGAAATCAGACTAAAAAAAAATCTTGTAGTGATTTTTGAAATGTTTGAGTGGATGAAACATCAATATGAGGTTCCGTTTGTTTGACATGACTTGAAACACACATTTATTATTTTAAAACACAAAAACATGCGTTAAACAATCAGATCCATAACAAACTTTCTCAAAATGAGGTGAAATCATATTACAACCATATTAGAATTATTTTCATCATGTTTGAAAAAAATACACATTAATCAAATGTGAGATCTTTCTGAAATGACCAAATAAACAGTTTTTAAAGGTTTGATGCCCTTTAAAAACATATGTTCAGGGGTCAAAACCAACTGAATGACCTTCAAATGTTGTGAAATCAGGTGACAACAATGGTATAATGATTTTTTAATTAGGAGAGTATAATTAACATAAATCCTAGGCGTCATTTATCTAGGATTATTGGAAACACACTTTTATTATTTTAAAAAACCAAAAATATGTTTTTAACGGTCAGATCCATAGAAATGGTCTCAGAATGATGTGAAATCATAGGAAAACTATTTTAATATTATTTTTGACATTTACACTTAGAAGGTACATCAATCAGATGTGTGGTCTAGCCAAAACGATGAAATAAGTAATTTTTAAAGGTTTGAGAACCTTTAAAAACATGCGTCTGAGGGTCAAAATCAACCAAAGGATCTTTAAATGTCATGAAATCATAGTAGAATAATTGTATAATGAATTTTTAAATGATTGAGTTGATGGAACATCAATACAAGGTGTTGTTTTCTCAGTATTAACCAAAATAAACTTTTATTATTTTAAAACACTAAAACTTCTGTTTAAGTGTCATAATCATAAATTATGTCTCCACAGTCACCCGATTCCCGATGCTCCCAAAACCTCTTCTTCCCATTACCCTAGGGTTTTGTGGGTATAATCAAAAGTGCCAACACTCCTTGTTTCAGATGGTTCTGTCTTATCTTCCTTCTCTCACTTCTTTCTTCCCCCTTCTCTACTGAAAAAATGTAAATTTGAGGTTCCATTTGCCTGATAGTCCTAAAACACACTTTTATTTTTTTAAAACTAGAAAACATGCATTGAACATTTAGATCCATAACAAATGAACTTGAAATGAGGTGAAATCATAGGACAACCATTTTGGTATTATCGTTGTTTCATGTGAGTAGATGAAACATAAATCGATTATGCGGTCTTCACAGAAGGACTAAATAAGCAGTTTTAAAGGTTTCACACCCATTAAAAATGTTCTTTTTCGGGTAAAAAACCAATCAACCTCCAAATGTGGTGAAATCAGAAGGAAACAACCATACAATTATTTTTGAAATGGTGGAGTAGATGAAACATCAATCCAAGGTGTCATTTTCCCAGGATGATTGAAAATGAACTTTTATTGTTTTAAAACATCAAAGCATGCATTTAACAATTAGAACCATATAAAAAATCTTTCAATAATGTGAAATCATAGGAAAAATATATTATTATTATTATTAATGTGAATGATTATATGAAATTCCAATCATACTTGCGATGTTTCCAGAATGACTAAATAACAAATTTTATATATTGTTGTGATTTTAAAAAAAAATCTATATTAATTTCTATATGGAAGATAATATTGGATAGACCAAGGGAACCTATAGAGACTACTATATGGAATACACTATAGGCCAGTATGAGGTACACCTATAGTGAATGCCATTCAGCTGCCACTATAGGCTATAATGATAGGACAAAAACGTCTGGTGTTTGGTGATCGCTGGGTGGCCACTATAGGCTTTTAGTGAAAGATTTTGGTGGTTGCTAATGTCCCTTTTTATACTAGTGTACCCATTATTGGTGCACCATGAAAATCACATACTTCATTTGAATTAAATATAGTTAATTTGATTCTCTTTTAATATAAGTAAACGATTCACTAATTGTTTTATTATGAATGTATGTGGAACAATTATTAATGTCATTATTCATTCTTAGTGGTAAGTTCATTATTTCATGTTATTAATTTTTTAATTATTTTAGTGTTTTAACTGATTATAACATAAATATAAGTATTAAAAAATAATAATAAAAAATAATAACTTTATAGGATATTTTTTTTAAAATCCCCCATACAGGTCATCATTTCTCAAAAACTCAATTATTGGATAAAACAAAGTTATATACCTCAAATTTAGAAAGTGTAAATTTATTCAGATTGATTTTAAAAAATATTTTTCTAGAATATTTTGGTGTATAAAATATGTTTGTGATACTAAGAATCTTCTCAATATTGAAATCCATTTCTACCACAAATTTTCCTTATACATTGATGTTTGTAAAACTCCCCATATAGTGTGTGGTTCACTCATCATGGATTGATTTCATTCAATAATAATGAGGCTTTTTACTATATTTAAATAACCTTCTAACACCCTTGGAGTACAATTATTACATGTACATAAATAAATTATACCCTTTAAATATTTAATTTCCCTATTAATCACATATCAATGTTTGTATTTCCTATATTACTTATACAACCATGACATATGAAATACTAGATCATGTACATGAAATAACTAAGATAATAAACCCAATAACCTTATCATATTCAAACTAATCTACTACTCTTCTAGAATTTTATAGTAACCAAATCCCAAAATCACATGGATTACAAATTAATGAATAATCATAATATTCAAAATTGATTTTTTTCAATGTAATGTTATTATGAAAGGATAATGTTATTATATTTTCAAATTATTTTTATTCTAATAATAAAATTAGATTCACTTAATTTTTTCACATAAAATTTTCTTCCTACTATTGGATTGGTTTTATTACATGATTCATATTGATATGTCGTCAACATAAAAAAATTTATAATATCATTATTTTGTTGGAATCTACTATATATACATATAACACACTGATTAATGTTAAAAACATAGGTTAGTTTACTACAATTGAATTTTTTTTATGTCCTCACTCCTCTATATTTAATTATTCTAACCAAGATCCATCTATTGGTAATTTTCACTATACTAGATATTCTCATCCATGCCCCCTACTGTCTTTCTTCCCCTTTGATAATACAATCCAAAAGGGGTTTTCAACTTTCACAGATTTGATTACTTCTTAGAAATTATGAGGATTACATGGTTCCAAAAACTAATCAATGATCTATTAACAAATTTTCTATGAATATGAGAGTTAGTGATCATTATAGGAAATAGTATTATATGTCAATGTTTACAATGTTTTCTATTTAGTTTGCTTTCCCAACCTTGTTTCAGCTTCTAAGTCCCATCAGATAGTGTCTCCCCCTAATTTCTTACACTAATAAAAATATAAATTTCAAAAATAAAAACCAATAAACAACTGAATAAATATATACAAAGGAGATATAGGGTATTTAAATCTCCTAAGTTTGTGATAATTGGTTGAACTTTGAGGTTCAACCAATGTTTTTCAAACACAAGTGAATCTAATGGTTTAATAAAAATATCTTCCACTTATTCTTGATTTCTAAAAAACTATAATTTCATAATACTGTTCTTTACCTTATCCTTTATAAAATGATATCAAATTTCAACATACTTCTCACAAGAGTGATGTACTATATTTTTTATTAACTTAATTGAACTCCTTTTGTCACACTAAATTGACATCGGGTGTTGTACCACTTCTCCAAGATCTCCAAAAAGTTTATTCATCCATATGAAATATGTACAATCCATGGTTGGTGAACTATATTTTTCCTCTATAGCACTCAAAGATACATAGTACTACTTTTTACTCACCCATCTAAAAAAATATCTACTATTGATTAATTATCTTCTAATTGTGGATTTTCGATACCTAAAATTTCCATCCTAGCTAGCATCAGATTACTACAACAAATCTAGATCTTCTTTTTGTTTGAAAATTAAACTATAATATAATATTACATGTACATAACTCATTATTATTTTTACTACTCAAATATCATATTCGCTTTTAGAACTTTGAAAACATGATTCCAAGAACTTAACATAGAAGATGTTAGGCCTTGTTTTAGTAATATATAGTAGACTTCCAATTATTATTCTATAAAATATTGAGTCTAATACCTTATTTTATCATGATTTATAACATTCATTCCAACTACTATTGAAGTTGAAACTGGTTTTCTTTATTATATTATAAATTTATTCAACACCAGTCTTGCATACTTAACCCATGAAATGAAATTATATCCTTACCTTTGATTAAATTATAACACCTAAGAATCCACTAACCTATGGTGAAATCAAAAAACCCACATTGATTTCCTCTCTTGCCCTCAATGGGTGCCAAACCCAAGCTAAAGCACAATCTAAACTATCCACTAGTCATAAAATACTCTAAACTAGTTTGATACTAATCTATGTATTCTATATAGATGCCTGAGGTTCCAATGAAATAAATCAAAGTGTAGGTGTGTCTAAAAATACATATGATCATCACATTGATCAATAATAAACCATAAGTAACAAATATCATATCAACACCAACACCCTCAAAAGAATAATCCCCATTTACAACATATAATAATCATAGTAATAATAAAATACACATACTATGAAGGGGAACAACTATAAATAAAAAACACCAAAAATAAGGGTATAAAATCATCAATCCAACTCATTTTAAAATTTACTAAACAAGACTTTTGAAGAAACTTGAAAAACCATGTTATACAACCATACTTGTTTTACACACCATGGATTAATACTTTTGACAAAAAAAGTTTCACACATTAAAACCAAATCTTTCCTCCCTTAGGAGTAACTTAAAAAACAAACACCTCCTTAAGTGGAAAAAATCCTTCAATATGAGTTACATCCTTTGGAAATAAAAAACAAGGTCAAAAGCCTTCTTTTAAACATAAAATTCATTTTAAAAGATATTAATATGACTTTTTATAAACTCTTGGAATGAAAATAATGTAACGACCCAAAATTTTGAATAAATTTTTCTTTCCTAATTTTGTGTGTTATTTTATTTTATACTCAACAAACTATTTCATTTGATGAAATGAGTATAATTAAATTGAGACCATTGGGTTTTGACTGTTATATGACCATTGGTCAATATGACCATTGGAAACTAAATATTTTGATTATTGTCTATAAATACAAGTGATCTTGGTTAATTAATAAAGAAAGAAGATTCGATGGACAAATCTAGTAGTCTCAGGCCGATCGAAGCCCATCTGACAGAACTTGGGAAGGAGGTAGCACAACTAGGCTTTGCTTTGGACCAAACCCAAGCCGAACTTCATCGTGTGAAGCTGGACTGGAATCACCTTTGGGAGAAGTTCAAGCTGATAGAAATCACCACTCGGGAAATGTTGGCCAAGCCTCCCCAGGATTCTATCACCTTAACACACCTTACACTTAGGTCCTATGCTGGTGTTATAAGGGGCTATGTAACGAGACCTTAGCTACTTTGTGTAACCCTTTGATATAAATAAAATTGTTATTTCTTCTTATGGTGAAGTTGGTAAATCTCAAATGTATGGATAAATATAAGATGTATATTATTGATGAATTTTGGAAAAAGGATATTTTAAAATATTTATGTAAACCTTAAATAATTAAAAATGTGTAATGATTTTCAAAAAATGGTCTTCTACAGTTGTGTTCAGTATAAAATTTAGATTCTAATAAGATCAACTTAATTTTTTGTGAATGGTAAATTATGAAAAGTGATTTAACGCTTATGATTAGTGTTGTGACCAAATGTATTAATTAACCTCACTTAAGAAAGTATTAATATAATTTAGGCATCTTGATTAAGTAATGTGATTCAAAAAATAGGTAAATAACTATTTCAGAAATTATTGGTTAAGTATTAGTTTTTTTCAGGTGAATAGTGTTGTTTATTTAAATATTAAATTAAAAATATTTAGAAAAATATTTTTATAAAATAGAGTATATTTTTGAAATCATAGCATCGATATTTAGTTTAGGTGAATTTTTCTGAAACAATTGAATTTTCATTGAATAGTGTTTTTATTTAAAAATTAAATTAAAAATATTTAGAAAATTATTTTCATAAAGTGGAGTTAATTTTTGAATTCATAGCATCGATATTAGGCTAAGGTGATTTTTGGGAATTTTTCTGAAAAAGTTGAATTTTTGGTGAATAGTGAAAATACAGTTTTTAGTTTCGGGTGTTTAATGAAATCATTAAGGATGTAATAATTATAAAATATTACTGGTAGACTTATTAATAGTAATACATGTTTTGAGGTGTCTCAAGTGGCCAATACCATGGGCAAATACCATGGGAAAGCCCATGGTTTTGCCAATACCACTGATGAGGTGTCCCTTGGCAATTAATGATTTGTTCCCTCACTTCTCCTATAAATACCAAGCCTTTCCCTCATTAATTTAATTTACTAATCATCCCCAAAGAAGTTATGGTCTCTTTACCTTCCAAGGAGTTCTCCCAAGGTTCCCTCAAGCCTCTCAAGGTCCCGACCTTCAATCTTTCGAAGTTAATCTTCAAGGTAAGGGAATATTTCACCCTCCTCTTTTAAGCCATGACTTCCTTTATGTTGTGTCTTCTAGTTTACATCTCTTTTTTTGAGTATATGTTCTTATATGTTCTAATTACTGTCCATTTCATGTTTAATTGTTTAGAGGACCTTTCCACTCTCATCAATTTTTTTTTCTGAATTTTTATGCGACGCCGTTAGGCTGCCGAATTTTTCGTAAAAGGAATCACATCTTCTCTTTTCTTTCATGTTCCTTTTCATGTGGTATGTCATTAAAATTTACATACCTTGTTCTTATCTCCATGTTATTCTATATTTATAATGTATTATAAGTTATTTATGAGTATGTTACTCTTGTACCCTCTTTTTCAATGTTTTCTAAAACCATGTTATATAGCCGTTATGCTGTAGAAATTTCGCCTCAAATTTCTATCTCTTTCTCTCCAGAAATTCTCTTGTTTTATTTATGTGAATACCCAGATCTATTTCGTTTATTTGGGTGTTCATAAATATATAAAGATGATTTATTTGATTCTGGAATTGACATACATATAACCCTCACTCCCTTTCCATGGCTTATAAATGACATAATGATCTTATATTTTTAAGAACTCTTAAAACTTCACGATCTTGAATTGAAACCCATTTATTTTATTCTATATGGGTTATTTATGAAATGTTTGATTACAATCTATGTGTCTCACATGAAAGTAAAGAAATATTAAGGGTGTTCCCTGATAGCGCTCCAATACACTGGGTAAATAATTAATCTCTAGAGATGACAAGTTTTACGATACCTTGGTGAATAACCTTGGTAATTTTTATGACACTTTGGGGATGGACCTTGGTGATATGTTCATGAATGTCTAAATTAAATGTTGTAGCCACATATTCAAGTTATGTTCCATGTTCTTTTCATTATGATATGCCTATACTTCCATTGCTCATGTATTTTTGTTTTTATTCAAGTTCTTATTGATATCACAAGTACATTGATTCCCTTGTTTACCCTTACTGGGAATTCTGCTCACCCTTTCCTTTGAAGTGTGTCTCTAGGATATGAGATACAGTAATTGTACAAAGGATGAACCTATTATGAAGACTTAAAATTTGTTTAGAGGAATGTTTTATGTTGTTTTCATGTATTATGTTCCTGATTTCCAAGACACTAGACTTTAAAGATCCTATATTTGTAAAATGTAATAAAAAGTTATTTAATAAAAAGGTAGGATGTCATGGTTGGTATCAAAGGATAGTTTAGTTAATTATGGAAATTAGGCTATGAAAACTTTAGGAAGAACCCTATGGAAAAGTTTAAATATAGGAAGACTTCTTGATATTTTGGTGAGTATAGAGTTAGTGGTTTATCAAATAAATACATCTCTGTCTAGATACGAGCAGGTATAGGCGACTCTGGCATAGATGTAAATAAGGGTAAAACCGAAAATCTTTACTTTGAGCTAGACTCGAATGGGAATTGGTGCACGACAATGGTCCTTGCTGCACTCTTGGTTACAACACTCCCAGGGGATATGTTTGGTTAATTGCAAGATTTTTATGAATCATTAAGAAGGAATTATAGAGAAATATAATTGTTTAAGCATGATGTTTTAAGACATAAAATCCTTTTTAGTTAAAAGATTAGTAAATGAAATAAGTTCCTCACTAAGGATTTATTCTTTTAGAAAATGGAAAAAAATAAGAGGAACCGTGAAAATGGTGACCACAATAGACCATGCACTGATGACCCTCTGATGGAAGTCGGAATGGAAACATTCATGCGAATGATGAACCAACTGACTCAAGTTATGGGTAATAACTTGAATCAAGATGAAAGACCGATCTCACCATGAAGGGAAAAAAATTCTGTTGAGTCCTTTATGCGCCAACGACCACCAACTTTTAGTGGATCGATCGACCCATTGATTGTTGAACAGTGGATCAGCTCTATAGAGAAGATCTTTTCTGTGCTACGTTGTTCAGAGCAAGATAAGGTCACCCTGGTTGTCTATCGCTTAGAGAGAGAAGCTAATCAGTGGTGGGAACTGATCAAAAACACTAGGAAAAGAGTGGTAGTTGAAGCTATGGAGTGGGAAGAGTTCAGAGGGATATTTTTCAGTAAGTATTTCCCTCGTTCCATGAGAACAAGAATGGAGAAGGAGTATATTGAGCTGAAGTATAAGGAGAATGAATCTATGGGAAGTTACCAGATGAACTTAAAAAGGCTTTCACAATATACCTCTAGCTTTTTCATGGATCCTAATGGTAAGGTTGATAGATTCTTTAGTGGACTGAGACCTCATCTGTGGAAGAATATAGCCAACTGAGACTATGATAGCTACGAGGAGATAGTGTGGAGTGTGATGAAAGTCAAGCTAGAGTTTGGTGAGACGCGGTGGTCTCATAAATCAAATGACAAGAAGAGATCGTTGGAGCCATGTTTAAGGATGAGCTTCAATCAAGGAAGAGGAGGCAAGAAAGTACATCTTTCCATGTGTAATAAATGTGGGAAGAATCATTCTGGGAACTTCCTACTCGGGAGTGGGAAGTTCTACAAGTGTGGTAGAGATGGACACATTGTGAGGAATTGTCATAGTGAGGTGAAGCCTCGTCTTCTAAACACTAATGACAAGGGGAAGATGGTGCATACCCTACCTGATGTCCAGTTCTTTAAGTGTGGACAATGTGGGCACTTTTCCAATCACTGTCCAAATTTGAGGGCAGTGGAAGGGAACCACCATCAACCATAACAAAGTCCAAGGGATCAAGGATGTGCTTTTGATATCAAAAAATATGAAATTGAAGCTCCAAATGATGTGGTAGCAGGTACTCTTATTGTCCTCTCAAATCTATCAAGTTCTTTGTTTGATTCTGGTTCTACACATTTCTTTATTTCCTCTAAGTTTTCAAAGAATTTAGAATCAACCCCCGATTTTCTGAAAGTAGAGTTATCATTCAAGACTCCTGGTGGGACTATCCAAGCATCGTCAGTGTTTAGAAACTCTAGTATTTACTTTAGTGAGCATAATATTATCACAAATCTAGTAGTCATTCCCATGATGGAATTCAACATTATACTAGGGATAGACTGGATCTCAAAGTATAATGCTAAGATCAATTGTAGAAGTAAAGAAATATCAGTAGTCTTGAAAGGAAAACCTACAGTTATCTTCTAAGGAGAGATATCTCAACCTCATCTTTGTCTAAAAGAACCCCCTATATCCTTCTTTATGGAGTTTATCGGTGAAGAAGAAGAAGGAGATGAGAGTTTAATGATAGAAAATGTCCCCATCATCCAGGAATATGTTGATGTATTTCTTGAGGAGTTGCCTGGACCTCCCCCAGAAAGATAGGTAGAGTTTCCCATCGAACTCGTACCTGGATCACATCCGATATCAAAGACCCCCTATAAGATGGAAAATGTGGAGCTAGAGGAATTAAAGAAACAACTCCAAGATCTTTTGGAAAAGGGGTTTATCTGACTGAGTGTGTCTCTTTAGGGAGCACCAATTCTCTTTGTGAAGAAGAAGGATGGATCAATGCACCTATGAATTGATTATGGAGAACTGAATGGGATCACAGTGAAGAACAAATACCCTCTTCCAAGAATTTATGACTTATATAACCAACTTCATGGGGCTCAATTATTCTCTAGGATTGTTCTTTGATCTGGTTATCATCAATTGAGGGTGAAGAAAAAAGATATTCTGAAAACTGCCTTCCGATCAAGATATGTGAATTATGAGTTTGTTGTTATGCCCATTGGACTGACTAATGCACCTGTTATTTTTATGGATTTGATGAATAGAGTCTTTAAGGACCACATTGATAACTTTGTGGTAGTTTTTATGGATGATATTCTGATGTATTCCAAAAGTCGCGAGGAGCATGAAGATCATCTAAGGGTTATTTTGCAAACTCTATGGAAGGAGGGGCTATTTGGAAAGTTCAGTAAATGTGAATTCTAGTTAAAACAAGTTTCTTTCTTGGGGCATATTGTTACCAATGAAGAAATCACAATTGACCCTACAAAGGAAAAAGTTGTAGAGGAGTGGCCTCAACTTACAACAATAATTGAGATTCATTGTTTTCTTGGATTAGCAGGATATTATAGGAGGTTTGTGAAGAAATTTTCACAAATTTATAATCCATTAACCAAGTTAACTCAAAAAGGGGTCAAGTTCATCTGGAAAAGGAGTGTGAGGATATTTTCCAAGAGTTTAAGAAGAGATTGGTTACTGTACCCGTGTTAACTCTACCCTCAAGTGGAGAAGGATTCGTTATTTTTAGCGATGCATCTCTGAAAGGGATTGGGTGCGTCCTCATGAAAAATGAAAATGTCATTGCTTATTCATCTCAACAGTTGAAGACTCATGAATAGAATTATCCTACACATGATCTGGAGCTAGCTGCGATTGTTTTTGCTCTGAAGATATGGAGGCACAATCTTTATGGGGAGAAATGTGATATATACACAGACCATCAAAGTTTGAAGTATATTTTCACACAAAAGGAATTGAACATGAGACAAAAGATATGGTTGGAACTTGTTAAATACTATGATTGTTCAATTCATTATCATCCCAGAAGAGAAAACAAAGTTGTTGATGCATTAAGTAGGAAAGACCCATTTGTTCTTTCCATGATGAGGATTAAAAGATATCCTTTGATCAATGACCTAGTAAAGATGGACATGGGAATTATAAGGGAAGGGACATCATCAACCCTAACCCAAATGGTTTCTCAACCATCATTACTAGAGAAGATCAAGAAAGCTCAGAAAGAATATCCTTTGTTATAGAAGAAGTTTGAAGTTGTGAAGGATGAGAAGTTTCCTTAGTTAGATATTAATTAATAAGGTGTACTGAAATTTCGTACAAGACTATGTATTCCATCTATTCCAGAAATAAAGAAGGAGCTGATGGATGAAGCTCATAGCTCTACTTTCTCTATACATCCTAGAAGAACAAAAATATATAGGGACCTTCATGATAATTTTTGGTGGGATAATATGAAAAGGGAGATTGTTGACTACACTTCAAGGTGCCTAGTATGCCAACAAGTGAAGGCAGAGAGACAAATTCCTAAAGGGGTATTGGAACCACTACCCATACCAGCATGGAATTTGGACAATATCATAATAGACTTCATCACCGGTCTTCTGAGAACTTCCAAATGAAATAATGCGATATGGGTTATTGCGGACCGTATCACCAAGACTACCCATTTTATCTCCATTCGGGAAGATTTATCTCTTGATCAACTTTCCAGGATTTACGTGAAGGAAGTGGAAAGGAAACATGGAGTTCCACTTTCTATAGTATCTAATCATGTTCCAAGGTTCATGTCACGATCCGTCCTTGGGGTCCGTGCCATGACCACCCCAAGACCGCCTTCCATAGGCCAGGGGCTGGCGATTAGCACCAAAGGCGTAAATCCCGATAACTGGGAAGGCATTGCCTTTATAAAAGTAAACAAAACACCACAGAGTACAAGCGGAAGTAAAACACTAAGTACAAAGAGAAGTGCTGAAAGGTAAATGGGCCAGAATACAAACCCAAATGAAAGTAAAACTACAACTGAACAAAGTACAATAGAAAAAGACAACAGCTGGAAGGACGGAAGCGGCTCCTGGGTCGTCCTCCTCAGATCCTACCTGAAGGGTAGGTACAGATGGCGCAACTCCTGGATCGTCTACCACGGATCCTACCTGAAGGGTAGGTACAGAAATCCTCCACAACGCTCTCGCCTGTTAACCTCCTTCGAGTGTCGTCTCACCGTGAAGTCCACCTCCGGATACTGACTCGTCGTGTAGTCTTCCTCCGGGTACCGTCCAGTCCTCGAACACTCGGCCTCCGTCAGCACTGCCCGTCCTCTGCAACCAACACAACGAGGTGCCGACATAGACCATGCAGGGGTGAGTATAACGATACTCAGTAGGGACCCCAAGACCCTCAAGGTCTCACTAAAACCAACAAGGATAACCGCAAAGAAGATCTCAACAGATAACCTCTACTTAGGTATATGCCCATACATATACCTAAGTTATCAAGTAACCCATCTCAATCATGAGGAAACACAAGGATTATGAAATCAACGGTTAACCACTACCCAGGTATATGCCCATACATATACCTAAGTTATCTAGTAACCCATATCAATCATGAGGAAACACAAAGGTCAAAGACTCATCTCAAACCAGGATTTTCATTATCGAAACCGTAACCGTTGAAGAGTTCCGTCTCTGGAGTGTACAGTGGTCCTGTCACGACTCCGAGGTACTGCTCACTAACCTAAGACTGCTGAGGTACTCCTCCTGTCGAATATTGCGGGTCTGCGGCCAACTACTGGGCGCTCCGTCCGCTGTGGGTCTGTCGCCAAATACCGGGCGCTCCCCCTAATAGCCTATAGAGGTACTCCTCCTGTCAAGTACCGCGGGTCTGCGACCAACTACCGGGCGCTTCATACTCTGTACGCTCGTCTCCGTGAGGGTCCGCTCAACGAGCTACAGGTTGATACTCCAAGTATCATAAGTCCCACAAATAAGTATCTCAAAGGACCACCTCGTCATAGGGGTCTCAACGCAATAGACGGCGCGTCAATCGGACGCCCGGTCTGTGAGTTATTAGCCTTTTCGTCCCAGGAGCCCGGTTGGTTTCGTGAGCGAACCAACCCGGCCGTATCTCAACTGTACCCCGAACTCTCATAGGGTATAATCATAGGGACCGTTTCTCAATGTGATCACCAATACCGCTGACGGTCCGTCAAACGGACGTCCGGTTTGAAAGATATCAGCTTTTCCGTTCCAGGGGCCCGGTTGGATTTCAGGTACGATCCAACCCGGCCACTATCCAACAGAAACCAAAACTCAGCCGAAGTATGCCAAAAGTTCCATCTCATCATGAGGAATTCAACGAGATAGATGTCACGTCAATCGGACGCCCGGTCTGTGAGTTATTGGCTTTTTCGTTCCAGGGGCCCGGTTGGATTTCGTGAGCGAACCAACCCGACCACACTCCGACGACATCTAAAACTCAAGAGGAGTAAGCCAAAAGATCCGTCTCACTTAGAGGAATCCAAAAAAGTCGACGACACGTCAATCGGACGTTCGGAACTTAAGATATGAGCGTTTCCACTCCGAGGGCCCGGTTGGTTTCGTGTACGAACCAACCCAGCCTAACTCAAAGTATTCCGAAACCTTGAGTGCGATATACCAAAACGACCGTCTCGATCCAAGGATCGCATCGCAATTGACGGTTCATCGATCGGAGACCCGTATCACAAGTTATGGGCGTTCGACCAAAAAAATTTCGGTATTAAGGGGTTCGGGCCCAGTCCGACCCGGCCCGATACCCCCGGGGTGGACCCGAACCGGGTCCGGGTCCGGCCTGAACCGGGTTGACACGACCCGGGTCCGGGTTCAGCCCACTTGGGTGTGGCCTGGCCCGTCCGGCGCGGCCTGGGCGTGGCCCGGCTGGCGGACCGGCCAGGGCACCGCGCGCCCAGCGCACTGGCCAGGCGCTCAGCCGGAAGGGGGGGGGGGGGGGCGCCTGCCCCCCTGGTGTAACCGCGGCCCCCCATTAAATGGGGGCCGTTTTGCTGTCCGGCTGGGGGAATTAATTCCCCCGGTTTCCCTTTGTCCGACCGGCCCGCACCGGCCAGCTGATTCTGCCAACAAGGACCGACGACGGCCAGTCCTTCCTCCTTTGCCGACACCGGCAGCCCGGAACTGGCCGCCAGTCACCCTGCTCTGCCGCGGCCCGGAACCGGCCACGACCTGGTTCGTTCGGTGTGGTGCAACGACATCGCGCCCCTCCGCCGCGGCCCCGCCCCGGCCGCGGTGTCTTCAGTTTTCTTTGACGTGGTGCAACGATGTTGCGTCCTTGTTCAACTTCACGGCGCGACGCGACGGCGCCGCACATTACTTTTCGTACGATCCCGCATGGTGCGACGGCACCACGCCATTCCGTCCCAACCATATTAGAAACAAATTTCAAATTAGAGGAGGGTCAGTCGTGTTTGTGCGGTCCAGACCCCTCTCGTTAATCGATAAAAACTGGTCGTAAATTCACGAAGGACGACAAAGTAGAATTCATGAACGAAGATAATTAAATAAAACTCTACCTTGAGCATAGCTAGAACGGGGGTTCGCCGCAGAAAAAGGTGTCGCGAGGTGAAGCTCCGTAAGTTGAAGGAGAACGCCCGAGGAGGAAGTGGCGTCTCCTTTTCGTTGACACGAGAAGAAGATAGAAAGAGGGTGCGTCGTCGATCTACGAAAACACACTGGCTGCGAAGAGGAGAAGAGACGGCACGTCGATCTCTTCTTACGGTGACGACGTTCTTCGTCGAAGTCTTGGTGTTCTTCATGATGAAGATGAAGAGATCTCTCCTTAATTGTCCACACACAACATCCAACCAAAATAAAATAAGGCTCACCTTTATTTTATGAACTTAAGCCACAATTCAAAAATTCAAAACTTAAATTAAATAATTGAATTGGGTGTTGGCATATTTAAAGAGAGGAGAGGTAAATTCAAAAGAGTTACACAACTTAAGTGGGGGGGTTATGTGGAGTTAGGGAGTTAAGGAAATTGAAAAGGTGGGGGCTCGTGTGGGCCCCACCTCACCTTTAATCCACACAAGAGAAACTAACAAACAGTGGGTCCCACCCTAACTCCTACACTTAGGTTCTAACTCATGGAGAGGAGAAATAAAATTCTCAACGAAAATTTTATTTCACTAACACTTAATCCACAAATTTAAACAATTCATAACGAGCAAACACAACTCCAGAAAATGCGTTCCTAAGCAATTACTGGTGCTGCGGTTCCATCGGTGCCCTCAGAATTCGATTCCGAGCACCGGTTCAAAAGATAGGAATTCCCGCTCGTTCGTTCACTGAACGTACCCGAGCTAAACTTCAGATAGAATTTCGGGCACACCGGGCCTCGGAATCAAGTGCCGTCAGAAACTGCGTTCTTGTAAAATCTCAAAGAAAATTAAGAAAAAATTTCTCTTGAATTTTACTGGTCTTTACATTACTCCCACCTCAGAGATTTACGTCCCCGTAAAGCTACAACAAAAACCAGGGATACAAAAATGGTACTGAGCACGCATCTGAGCCTCCTTCTCTCATGTGCTCACCTGGAGGTTCCCATACTTCCAGTGAAAGCGCACCTGAGGAATCGTACATCCTCATAGGATCTGCTCCTGTTGATCCTCGATTCCCACTGGAACCTCCGTAAAAGACACCCCACCACCATCGTCCAGTTTCCCATGGTCGATGTTGTGAGAAGGATCAAACACGTATCTCCTCATCTAAGATACGTGGAAGACGTCGTGCACTTGGTGCAACTGAGGTGGATGGGTCAAGTGGTAAACCACCTCGCCTACCCAGCTGAGGACCTAGAAATGGTCCACTGAACCTCTGGAATAACTTGCCGCCTTGGCCATATCTCCATAAACCTCGTCAAGGTGAAACCCATACAAGGACGTGATCGTCATCCTCAAACTCTAGAGGCCTCTAATTCCTGTCAGCATAAGGCTTCTGTCGGCCCTGTGCTGTCCTCATCCGCTCTTGGATGACCTGGACCTTCTCTAGTCCCACAAGAGCTGCTATGATTTCTTCTTTGCCGATAAGAGAAATCCAGTCTCATCCCTTGGATGAACCACATTCATTGCCTAATACAGTCAATCCTGACATGAATGATGCATTCATGCCATGGATGACGTCATAAGGCCTCGACGAAACTACCAAGAGATCCAACTGTCACTCTCGCCTCCAAGGGTCGAGTCACACTGTTGGCATCAGTGTGAGGTCACTAGGTATCCTCCAGTAGAAATCTCGAAAGTGAGGGTCAAGTCAACAGTCTTAACCGGGATCACTTAGTATCAACCAAACAAAAGGAAAGGAAATAAAACTTCACAAAGAAAAGTGTCTTTTCATTATTGCAGCTCATAGTACAAAGACACAAATGTAACAACAACAAAACTAGAAGCAACATGATCAATAGCCTCCAGGTCTGGAGCTAGTCCCGATCCTGTCCATCTGCTTCCGGAGCTCCATGACCATAGGCCTCAGCTGCCTGAAGCTGAGCTCTCCCATGTCCTCCTGTCCCCTACGGTCGGGGTGGGCCTCCTGGTGGTGGTGGTGGAAATACCCCGAAGTGTCATCCACCTCCAGCTACATGACCAGATCCTCTTCCATGGCCGCCTGCTCCTTGCGGTCTTCCCTGATCAAACCTCTGCCTCTTCCTGGGAGGTTCTTCATTTAACTACTGGTCATCTGCATGGCGGGTTGGACAGTCACGTTCCATGTGAACAATAACTCCGCAGGAGTAACACTATCCACTCTCGGCACGACTGGATCTGACTCCACCCTGGTTCCCCCGCACAATTGAACCTGAGTTGTGCAGTCGGCCACCAGTAGGTCTGGTCCTCTTGGACCTCTGCGTCATCTGTCTACTGTCTGCTGCAGAAGACTCTGCCGCAAGCCAGCTAGTGGTGGGTCGTACTGCTGGAGACTGCTCAGCAAGGAAACTCTCCACTAAGATGGATCTCTCCAACACCCCTGTCTGGGTCGGAATGCTGTGAGAAACAATAGAAGCTATAATCTCCCACCTGAGCCCCTGATCGAAGGTTCAGGCCCTGAAGAACGGGTCCCGTACCATATCTGTGGAGTAGCGCGAGAGGTCTGTGAACCTCGCTGAATACTGTGCCACTGTCATGCTTCCCTGCCGTAGCTGAAGTAGCTCCTGTATACGCACTTCTCGAAGGGTGTCTAGTACAAACTCTACCCGGAACAGGCTCTCGAAGTCTGCCCAAAGAAGTGTCGCCTCGTCATGCATCTGGAGCATCAGGCTCCACCATCTGCCTGCTACTTCCTGAAGAAGGCTGGCAGGAAGGATCACCATGAAGTCTGCCGGCGTCCCCACTAGCCTGAAGACTCTCACCACAGCCTCCAGCCAATCCTCAGCCACCTGCGGGTCCGTCTCTCCCCGGAACCTCGGTGGCCTCTGGCGCTGGAACTCGTGCAGTGCGCTCAAGAGACATGCACCCTCTGCTGCTGGGGCTGGTGGCATCGGTGGCCCAACGGGTAGTAGTACCGCTGATGCGCCTGCTGGTGCCTCAACTGAGATATGGCCCTGTACTGAGGCCACGTCGCTCAGCGGGATGTCAGTACGAACAACTCTCGGGGCTCTAGCTGGTCGTCCGCGAGGAGGCATCCTGAAAGAAACAAACATGACATGGTCAAAATATTTATACCTGGTGAGCTGACCTAGTTTTTGATGATATTAAAAAAAACTTCTGGAAACACACACGCAATCCGTGTTTTCGTGCACAAAGTCAGAAATTAGTTGTCAGGGTCCTGGTGTACGGATACGTCGGCCGCCGCACCAACACTGGACTCCCTGGACTGATAACCACACCCAATACGCTAAACACTATTGCTTCACATAGAAAAAGATCAGAGTCCCAAGTTCTGTGGTATAACCAAACCTAATCTAATACCAATTTGTCACGACCCGTCCTCGGGGCCCGTGCCGTGACTACCCCAATCCCGCCTTCCATAGGCCAGGGGATGAAGATTAGCACCAAAGGCGTAAATACCGATAACTGGGAAGGCATTGCCTTTATAAAAGTAAACAAAACACCACAGAGTACAAGTGGAATTAAAACACTAAGTACAAAGAGAAGTGATGAAAGGTAAATGGGCCAAAATACAAACCCAAATGAAAGTACAACTACAACTGAACAAAGTACAACAAAAAAAGACAACAGCTGGAAGGACGGAAGCGGCTCCTGGGTCGTCCTCCTCGGATCCTACATGAAGGGTAGGTACAGATGGTGCAGCTCCTGGATCATCCACCACAGATCCTACCTGAAGGGTAGGTATAGAAAGCCTCCACAACGCTCTCGCCCATTAACCTCCTCCAAGTGTCATCTCGCCGTGAAGTCCACCTCCGGATACTGACTCGTCGTGTAGTCCACCTCCGGGTACCGTTCAGTCCTCAAACACTCGGCCTCCATCAGCACTGCCCGTCATCTGCAACCAACACAACGAGGTGCAGGCATAGACCGTGCAGGGGTGAGTATAAAGATACTCAGTAGGGACCCCGAGACCCTCAAGGTCTCACTAAAACCAACAAGGATAACAGCAAAGAAGATCTCAACAGATAACCTCTACTTAGGTATATGCCCATACATATACCTAAGTTATCATGTAACCCATCTCAATCATGAGGAAACACAGGGATTATGAAATCAATGGTTAACCACTACCCAGGTATATGCCCATAAATATACCTAAGTTATCTAGTAACCCATCTCAATCATGAGTAAACACAAAGGTCAAAGACTCAGCTCAAACCCGGATTTTCATTATCGAAACCGTAACTGCTGAAGAGATTCGTCTCTGGAGTTTACAGTGGTCCTGTCACGACTCCGAGGTACTGCTCACTAACCTAAGACTGCTGAGGTACTCCTCCTGTCGAATATCGCGGGTCTGCGGCCAACTACCGGGTGCTCCGTCCGCTGTGGGTCTATCTCCAAATACCGAACGCTCCCCCTAATAGCCTACAGAGGTACTCCTCCTGTCGAGTACCACGGGTCTGCGGCCAACTACCGGGCGCTCCGTACTCCGTACGCTCGTCTCCGGGAGGGTCCGCTCAACGAGCTACAGGTCGATACTCCAAGTATCACAAGTCCCACAAAGAAGTATCTCAAAGGACCACCTCGTCATATGGGTCTCAACGCAACAGACGGCGCGTCAATCGGACGCTCGGTCTGTGAGTTATTAGCCTTTTCGTCCCAGGGGCCCGGTTGGTTTCGTGAGCGAACCAACCCGACCGTATCTCAACTGTACCCCTAACTCTCATAGGGTATACTCATAGGGACCGTTTCTCAACGTGATCACCAATGTCGCTGACGGTCCGTCAAACGGACGTCCGGTCTGAAAGATATCAGCTTTTCCGTTCCAGGGGCCCGGTTGGATTTCAGGTACGAACCAACCCGGCCACTATCGAACAGAAACCAAAACTCAGGCGAAGTATGCCAAAAGTTCCGTCTCATCATGAGGAATTCAATGAGACAGACGGCGCGTCAATCGGACGCCCGGTCTGTGAGTTATTGGCTTTTTTGTTCCAGGGGCCCGGTTGGATTTCATGAGCGAACCAACCCGACCGCACTCCGACGACATCTAAACCTCGAGCGGAGTAAGCCAAAAGATCCTTCTCACTTAGAGGAATCCAACAAAGTCGGTGGCACGTCAATCAGACGTTCGGAACTTAAGATATGAGCGTTTCCGCTCCGAGGGCCCGGTTGGTTTCGTGTACGAACCAACCCGGCCTAACTCAAAGTATTCCGAAACCTTGAGTGCGATATACCGAAACGACCATCTCGATCCAAGGATCGCATCTCAATTGACGGTGCGTCGATCGGAGACTCGTAGCACAAGTTATGGGCGTCTGACCAAAAAAAGTTATGTATTAAGGGGTCCGGGCCCGGTCCGACCTGGCCCGATACCCCCGGGGTCGACCCGAACCGGGTCCGAGTCCGGCCCACTTGGGCGTGGCCTGGCCTGGACGGCGCGGCCCGCTTGGGCGTGGCCTGGCCCGGCCTGGGCGCGGCCCGGCCTGGGCACCGCGCGCCCAGCGCGCTGGCCAGGCGCTCGACCAACTGGCCGAGCCGTTTGGCAAGGGGTGGGGGGGGGGGGGCTGCCCCCCTGGTGTAACCGCGGCCCCCCATTAAATGGGGGCCGTTTTGCTGGCCGTCCGGGGGAATTAATTCCCCCGGTTTCCCTTTGTCCGGTCGGCCCGCACCGGACGGCCGATTCTGCCAACAAGGACCCAAAACCGGCCGCCAGTCACCCTGCTCCGCCGCGGCCCGGAACCGGCCGTGGCCTGGTTCGTCCGGCGCGGTGCGACGGCACCACGCCCCCGCCCCGGCCGCGGTGTCTTCGGTTTTCTTCGACGCGGCGCAACAGTGTCGCGTCCTTGTTCAACTTCACGGCGCGGCGCGACGGTGCCGCACATTACTTGCCGTACGATCCCGCGTGGTGTGACGACACCACACCATTCCGTCCCAACCATATTAGAAACAACTTTCAAATTGGAGGAGGGTCGTTCGTGTTTGTGCGGTCCAGCCCCCTCTCGTTAATCGATAACAACTTGTCGTAAATTCACGAAGGACGACAAAGTAGAATTCACGAACGAAGATAATTAAATAAACCCCTACCTTGAGCATAGCTAGAACGGGGTTCGCTGCGGAAAAAGGCGTCGCGAGGTGAAGCTCCGTAAGTTGACGGAGAACGCCCGAGGAGGAAGTGGCGTCTCCTTTTCGTTGACACGGGAAGAAGATCGAAAGAGGGTGCGTCGTCGATCTTCGGAAACACACTGGCTACGAAGAGGAGAAGAGACGGCACATCGATCTCTTCTTACGGTGACAGCGTTCTTCGTCGAAGTCTTGGTGTTCTTCGTGATAAAGATGAAGAGCTCTCTCCTCAATTGTCCACACACAACATCCAACCAAAATAAAATAAGGCTCACCCTTATTTTATTAACTTAAGCCACAATTCAAAAATTCAAAACTTAAATTAAATAATTGAATTGGGTGTTGGCATATTTAAAGAGAGGAGAGGTAAAGTCAAAAGAGTTACACAACTTAAGTGGGGGGGTTATGTGGAGTTAGGGAGTTAAGGAAATTGAAAAGGTGGGGGATCGTGTGGGCCCCACCTCACCTTTAATCCACACAAGAGAAACTAACAAACAGTGGGTCCCACCCTAACTCCTACACTTAGGTTCTAACTCATGGAGAGGAGAAATAAAATTCTCAACGAAAATTTTATTTCACTAACACTTAATCCACAAATTTAAACAATTCATAACGAGCAAACGCAACTCCAGAAAAGGCGTTCCTAAGAAATTAACGGTGCTGTGGTTCCATCGGTGCCCTCGAAATTCAATTCCGAGCACTGGTTCAAAAGATAGGAATTCCCGCTCGTTCGTTCACTGAATGTACCCGAGCTAAACTTCAGATAGAAATTCCGGGCACACCGGGTCTCGGAATCAAGTGCCATCAGAAACTGCGTTCTTGTAAAATCCCAAAGAAAATTAAGAAAAAATTTCCCTTGAATTTTACGGGTCTTTACAGTTCACATCAAAATTCTGGAGTAGTCTTCAACATGCTCTGTGCACTGAATTGAACTTCAGTACTGCCTATCACCCCCAAACTGATGGCCAATCTGAAAGGACTATTCAAACACTCGAGGACATGCTCAATGGAATTTAAAGGTGGATGGGATCAAAATATCCCATTAGTTGAGTTCTATTACAACAATATCTTCCACTCGAGCATTCAAATGGAACCCTATGAAGCTCTCTATGGGAAGCAATGAAGAAATCCTACTTGTTGGGATGAAGCTAGTGAGAGAAATCATCTTGGGCCTGATCTTGTGAAAGAGATGACAAAACAAGTTCATTCCATCCAAAAACACATTAAGGCTTATCAAAGGAGACAAAAGAGCTATGCCAACAATCATTAAATGGACTTGGAGTTTGATGTTGGTGATAAGGTCTTTCTTCGAATTTCACCTTATAAGAGAGTCATGAGGTTTGGGAAGAAAGGGAAGCTCATCCCTAGGTACATTGGATCCTATGAAATCCTAGATCGCATAGGAGCAGTGTCCTATTGGCTTGCACTCCCTCCAAATATAACACAAGTTCATGATGTCTTCCACATATCCCTATTGAGGAAGTACATACCTAACCCTTCACATGTACTAATCCCAGAGGTGGTACAACTGGAACACGACCTCTCTTATGAGGAGCAGCCGGTGGAGATCATGGATCGTAGAGACAAGGTTCTACATAATAAGAATACCGACCTTGTTAAGTTGTTATAGAGGAACCACAAATATGAAGAAGCCACATGGGAACCAGAGGAGTCTATGAGGCAGAAGTACCCACATCTTTTCTCTTCTGAGGGTATGAATTAAAAAATTTGAGGATGAAATTTCTTAAGGGGTGAAGAATGTAATGTCCTGAAATTTTGATTTTTTTCCTAATTTTGTGTGTTATTTTATTTTATACTCAACAAAACTATTTCATTTTATGAAATGAGTATAATTAAAATGATACCATTGGGCTTCGACTGTTATATGACCGTTGGTCAATATGACTATTGGAAACTAAATCTTTCGATTATTTTCTATAAATACAAGTGATCTTGGTTAATTAATATAGAAAGAAGATTCGATAGCCTCATCCAGTAGTCTAGTGCCGATCGAAGCCCATCTGATAGAACTTGGGAAATAGGTATCACCATTGGGCTTTGCTTTGGACCAAACCCAAGCCGAACTTCATCGTGTGAAGCGGAAACAAAATCACCTTTGGGAGAAGTTCAAGATGATAGAAATCACCACTCGGGCAATGTTGGCCGAGCCGCCCCAGGATTCTATCAACTTAGCACACCTTACACTTAGGTCCTATGCTGGTGTTATAAGGGGATATGTAACAAGACCTTAACTACTTTGTGTAACCAATTGATATAAATAAAATTTTTATTTCTTATTATGGTGAAGTTGGTAAATCTAAAATGCCCAGATAAATATAGGATGTTTATTATTGATGAATTTTGGAAAACGTATATTTTAAAATATTTATGTAAACCTTAAATAATTAAAAATGTGTAATGATTTTCAAAAAATGGTCTTCTACAGTTGTGTTAAGTATGATATTTAGAGTCTAATAAGATCAACTTAATTTTTGGTGAATAGTAAATTATGAATAGTGATTTAACTCTTATGATTAGTAATGTGACCAAATGGATTAAGTAAACTCACTTAAGAAAGTATTAATATAATTTAGGTACCTTGATTAAGTAATGTAATTCAATAAAATAGGTAAATAACTGTTTTAGAAATTATTGTTTAGGTATTAGTTTTTTCAAGTGAATAGTGTTTTTTATTCAAATGTTAAATAAAATATATTTAGAAAATTATTTTCATAAAATGTAGTTCGTTTTATAAATCAGAGCATCTATATTTGGTTAAGGTGAATTTTTGGGATTTTTCTGAAACAATTGAATTTTTAGTGAATAGTATTTTTATTTAAAAATTAAATTAAAAATATTTAGAAAATTATATTTATAAAATGGAGTTCATTTTTGAATTCAAAGCATCGATATTAGGATAAGGTTATTTTTGGGGTTTTTTTCTGAAAAATTTGAATTTTCGGTGAATAGTGAAAATGCAGTTTTTTGTTTCGGGTGTTTAATGACATCATTAAGGATGTAATAATTATGAAATCTTTCTAGTCGATTTATTAAAAGTAAGATATGGTATGAGGTGACCCATGTGAAAAATACCATGGACAAATACTATGGGCAAGCCCATGTTTTTCCAATACCACTGATGAGGTGTCCCTTGGTAATTAATGCTTTGTTCCCTCACTTCTCCTATAAATGACAAGCCTTTACCTCATTAATTTAATTTCCAAATCCTCCCCAACGAAGTTATGGTCTCTTTACCTTCCAAGGAGTTTTCCCAAGGTTCCCTCAAGCCTCCCAAGGTCCCGAACTTCATGCTTTCAAAGTTACTCTTCAAGGTAAAGGAATCTTTCACCCTCCTCTTTTAAGCCATGACTTCCTTTATGTTCTGTCTTCTAGTTTCCATATCTTTTTTTGAGGGTATATTCTTATATGTTCTAATTACTGTCCATTTAATGTATAATTGTTTATAGGCCCTTTAATCTCTCATCAATTTGTTTTCTGAATTTTTATGTGACGCCGTTAGGATGCCAAATTTTTCGTAAAAGGAATCACGTCTTCTCTTTTCTTTTATGTTCCTTTTCATGTGGTATGTCATTAAAATTTACATGCCATGTTCTTATCTCTATGTTATTCTATATTTATATTGTATTATAAGTTATTTATGAGTAAGTTACTCTAGTACCCTCTTTTTTCAATGTTTTCTAAAACCATGTTATAGAGTCGTTATGCTGGAGAGATTTCACCTCAAATTCCTATCTCTTTCTCTCTAGAAATTCTCTTGTTTTATTTATGTGAATACCCAGAACTATTTTGTTTCTTTGTGTGTTCATAAATATATAAATATGTTGTATTTGATTATGGAATTGACATACATATAACCCTTACTCCCTTTCCATGGGTTATAAATCACATAATAATCCTATATTTTAAGAACTCTTAAAAAGTCACGATCTTGAAATGAAACCCATTTCTTTTATTCTCCATGGGTTATTTACGAAATGTTTGATTATGATATATGTGGATCACGTGAAATTAAAGACATATTAAGGGTGCTCCCCAATAGCGCTCCAATTCATTGGGTAAAGAATTAATCTCTAGAGATGACAAGTTTTACAATACCTTGGTGAATAACCTTGGTAATTTTTATGACACCTTGGGGATGGACCTTGGTGATATGTTCATGAATGTATAAATGAAATTGTGTAGCCACATATTCAAGTTATGCCCCATGTTATTTTCATTACGATATTCCTATACTTCCATTGATCATGTCTTTATGTTTTTATTCAAGTTTTTATTGATATCACAAGTATATTGATTCCCTTGTTTACCCTTACTGGGCATTTTGCTCACCCTTTCTTTTGATGTATGTCTCCAAGATATGAGATGCAGTAATTATTCATTGGATGAACCTATTATGAAGACTTACAAGTGGTTTAGAAGAATGTTTTATGTTTTTTTCATGTATTATGTTCCTGATTTCAAAGACACTAGACTTTAAAGATCATTTATTTGTAAAATGTAATGAAAAGTTATGTAATAAAAAAAGAGTTAAAAATAAATACAAAGAGTTCATTTAAATTCATCATGCCATGTAAATAAATGTTGAAACAATTTGTAAAAGAAAATCATGTGTAACACATATAGGTTTATCAAAAGAGGAAATAATTTTTAATAAACTCAATAAATTCATAATATGTTAAATAATATAATTTTACATAACATCTACCTCAATAAAGTTGAAACCACTCACCTTTGATGAAAGAATCACAAAATGCACAAGGAAACATCCTTAAATATCCCTAAAAAACCAATTCTCCATGATGATACCAATATAAAAACCTATATTCAACCTCCCCATCCCTTAGGGTTAATGGGAGAAATGATAACCAAGGGAAAATGGAAGTGGGGAGAATAGGCAAAGATGAA
Source organism: Viscum album (assembly GCA_963277665.1). Lineage (NCBI taxonomy): Eukaryota > Viridiplantae > Streptophyta > Magnoliopsida > Santalales > Viscaceae > Viscum > Viscum album. The sequence continues at coordinate 447,466,066 of OY728119.1, forward strand.
GGAATGAGAAAGATGAATCTACCTTATAAAAACCACTTAAAATCAAAGTATAATGAGGATTGGATCCATGAAGAAGAAGGGGAGATCAAATTATCTCCCTCATAGTTGGCGATATGAGAATGATAAAAAGGAGAGGTATAAATGGAATTTTAGTTTTTAATGAATCAGGCAGCCTGTGGGGTTTTACCATATAGTTTTCTAAATCATCCAATAACTGTGTAGTTCACAATGGAATGGAACTCCAATATTTCTTAGTTTAGGCACACCATTCACCTAACGGTGTATTAATTATGTAGTCCACACTAAAATCAAGTTATAACACTGAACACTCTTTCCTCACATAGTTTTCCAAACTATACTAAAACAATATGTAAGACAACCCTTATGTATTAGTTATCAAGATGGTTTTAACAAAAAATATCACTATTTAATCAAATCATGTGATAACCATACACCACTAGAAAAATCCATATATAAGGGCTAATTGTTTGATTTCCCCAGAAATGAAATGATTATCCCCAAAATTTCCTCTAACTATAATATGATTGTAAAATATAGAGTAACTCTGAAAAATTTCAAACTTTAAATTCAAAACTTCCCAAAATTAAGAATAACCCATAATTATATAATATTTAACATAATATTTACATGGATGTGTCAAAATTATCCCCACCATGCCACTTTCTACTCTGAAAAATTATTTGAAATGTGGAAAGCTACGAGTAACCAAACCTCTTCACCAAATCAAGGGTTCAATAGTAAAATGAAAATCAACTAAGTGGATTCTAATGATCTATCACATGAAAGATAATTCTACCCATTTAATATTACCAATTGATATAAACAACAAACCCCCACTACCTATCACTTCCATTTGAATAAATGAGGTGGGTAGGTTGGGAAAACTCCATATGGTCAAGTGATAATAGAGAAATAAACAACAAAAAACTCCTTGATATCAATGGAACTATGTACTACAACATTAATAAACATATATAAGAATAATCCAAACCAAAATCAAGAGATACAAGGAATAAAGAAAACGAATAACTTCTAGAGTTCTTTCTAACATTTATAATTCTTCTAAAATGGTACTATAAGTGATAAATGCTCTTATGAGAAATATACCTCTAAATTAAACATTTATCCTCAAATAAAAAATGGAAATGATAATTCTCAAAAAATAATAACATCCACTTATTAGATTGGTTTATAACTCTATAAATAAAAACAAACCCAAAAATAAGGGATATCAAAGAGACCATAATCAATGTCAAAACATACATCAAAATCCCATGAAAGAGGAGTTGAAAAAATTCATTAATAAACAACACGCCTCAATAATAAAACAAAATTAGCCTTAACCATGAGCCGTGAAGATAAAAGTTAAAATTACCTAGGATTTCTCTTATGGAACACCGGTCCATGGTGAACCTGAATAAAAACCCAAACTGAGCATAGTCACTACTTAGGGTACCATCCAATGCACAAAATAAACTAGTATAACACTCATATAAGTTAACCTTTAATACACCCTAGTGTTCCCAAGATAAAACCATAAAAACCCAATATCACTACATGGATACAATTAAATAAAAACCTCAAGGGTATAACAAATCTAGGACACATTAGCACAACCGACTATAATTAACACCACATAAAAAAGTATGGATAGGAACCCAAATAATAAACAAAGAAGGAATTACCTCAAGGATCACCAGTCTCTAAACTCATCAAGAATAAATCCAAAAATTTATCATCATCACCATCCAATCCCAAATTAAACAAGAGATTTCCTCTTTCAATAATTATAATTACAAGAGATATCTTCTTCTTATAATAATAAATAAGGCACTAATAGGATTTAACTTCATGAAACCAACTATATGAAATCAATACACCCCCATAATAGGTTTTTTTATTTGATTCAATCCCACCTACAAGCTCCTTTTAACCACTTCCTCATGAAACACTAGACCATATTATAATAAAAATTTTCTATGGTCTAGGTGGAGACCTATATAAAAAAATATATTTTAAATAGTCATTAAAAACTCACCTGGGAGAAGAGATCACTAAATATAAAAAATGATAGGCATACTCCTTCACCACTTACTCACCCTGATGAAGGCACATGAATTAAATTCTAGTCACCTATGATGTTTCAAGAGTTTCTAGACAATTGAATATTTCTCTCAATCCTCAATAGAAACTCACTACCTCGAGATGACCTATATCTCCATAAAAAAGTGGAAGAATGACGATTCAATAAGTATTATAAGGGGAAGAAAAGTAAATAAGATTACATATCCACTTATCTATTTATAGTCTATAAAAAGTCAATAATAAAAAGTATTTCACTCATAGGATAAGAGGACCCACACTATGGACCATCCTTATAAATGGATAGGTCACCCAGAACACTCTTCCACAAGTCTTAAAGCATCTTATCAGTCACCATGAGTTGAAGAAATGAACCAGGGTATCACACTATATCTAACTGGGACTGATTTAAACATTGAATAAAAATTAACAAGTAGGGTAATCTACCAAGAAACCAATATGGTGGATTTATACATGGATCTTCTATAATATTCATTTTATAAAACATTTCATAATTTCTCATTTAAAAATCATTTAGAAAATTATGTTTTCTAAATCTATAGGATAAATAAAAAATACATTACACACTATAAATTTTACAAATACAAAAGGTGAAAAATTTATAGAAAATAAAATCCCAAAAGGACTCCAAAACAATGATTTTATACTTATAAAGATTCATTGGTTTTCCTTTAAAATAATTATTTCAAACCCCCCTTTTAAACCAAGTGGTGGAATCCACCAAAAAATTGAAAACAGTACAATAATCTAAAAAATGTACTTAAAATAATATTAAAACAAAACCAAATAAATTTACTTATTTTAAAACCTATAAAAAATAACCCTTATCAAATTAAATTTGAAAAGTAAATCACCACAAAAATAAGAAAGAAAATAAAAAAAGGGTACTATAATATCAAGAAGAATATTAAAAGTAAACAATATAAGTGAAATCTGTTCCACTAATCCAAATAGGCATAAGGGGAATGCATATAAAGTACATTTTGGGAATCCCTACTATGTTACCATCATAAAAAATTTTATGTCATGGGAAACTCACAAGGTTATAACCTAAAATAACTCCGAAAATCACTTATAGAGCCCCAAATAATCATTCAAACTATGGTGAACTTAACATACCCGCCTATACTAGCCTTCTTATCCTCATTGGGTTCTAACCCATAGCCAATGCACAATTTAAATTATTCATTAGTTATAGCATAATATAAACAAGCATACTAATCATTTGGGTCTTCAACATAGCCAGACATGGTTCCTATGACATTAATCATACTGGATATGAGAAAAAAAGTCTTATAATCATCACACATATAAATAATAAAACATAATCAATAAATCTCTTCTCATAGATAACACCCTCAAAAGAAGCAACACTTTTACAACATATCAGTATCATAATAATAGTACAATTCACATAACATAAAGGAGAAAATGATTAAACAATTTATACCAAAAGTGGATCACAAAAGGAGTGTATAATCATCAATAGAAATCATTCTATAATATTCCAACTGATCCTTTAGGATAAACATTTAGAACAATGTTATAAAATCATCCTTGCTACACACAACAGGGATCAACAATTTGAAAAAAAGTTTAAGACTTAAATACCAAAGCTTTCACCCCTTAGGAGTCACTTGAATTCTAAAAACTAATTTAAATGTAAACAACCCTGTAATCTTGGTTACTTCCTTTAGATATAGAAAAAGGGTTGAAACCCTCTTTTTAGCTTCAAATTCATTTAAAAAGATCCTTATAAGCATTTTTATAAGCACTTAGAATTAATATACAAATTGAGATAAAAATACTAATAATTCATTTCAATTACTTATTCTAATTAAAGAAATGTGGAAAACATTCCACAAAATCCGTTAAGGGTAATACATATAGTTTTATCACAATATGGATTAATTTTTAAGTAACTCAATAATTTTATAATATGTTAAATACACAATTGTTAACACTACTTAAGAAAACAAAAATACTATGAAGATATCCCTGGATATTTAAAAATCCCAAGGCAAGATTCCAAGAATTAAAAGGAAAGACAAAGTCTCAAAAGAACTGTGTGGAAAACCTACGTGGTTGACCCTGCATGACATACATACGCGATAGTATACTTTTTGTACCCCTACACGACATACCTACATATAGGACTTGCATGGAATACCTATGCGGAAAACATCCCTTCGACCAGGTCCCCTCCATGCCTATAAATGAGACCCTTGGGCTCCCCATTTCTGGGACTAAAAAAGTTGAAGGATTTTCTAAAGCTCCCATTACGTAACTATTTATCCTAGATCCCTCCAATTGTCTCAGGTAGCTCTCTTAAAAAACGAGAGATGAGATAATAATATGGGATAAGCATGGTTTGAAATTCTTTCACAATTTTAAGCTAATGTAGGCTTGGTTCTCCTATACAAGGCACTTTTTTAGTCATCATAAAGGCCTATGCAGTACACCTATGTGGGATACCTATGCGGCATAACTATGTGGGGTACCTACGAAGAAGAGTTGTGTATAAGGTCTACATATCATCTTAGTTAACCTCTATAAGTCCAATCATGGAAGGGTATCTTCTTCATTTATTCCCTTATCTGAAAGGAACTAAGTTTAAGCCTCCACCAAAACCTCCTAACTTATCAAACCCTTGGGAAAGAAAGATCTGCATGTCACCTTTTTGGGTTTGTATTTCTGTAGTCAGAGGTTTCCCAATTTTTTTTCAAAATGGGGTTTGAATTCATGGAGTGTATATGTGTTTTTATATCCGTAGTCACATGGACCTTTCACCTAGTAACAGTGTTGGGAAGTTCCTAGTTTGGAGGATTAGGGTTTGGGTTCTGATCTCCCCTTCTCATCTCTAAAACCTATAACCTCAGGTCTCTAGTCGGGAATGTGAAGTTCACAATTTATTTTCTATGTAATAAAAGGAAATTCTCCATCCCCTATCAAGATCCAAAAGGGAATCCATTCTGGTGTAAGCCCCTAATCTTCATTACTCCTTCCTTTCATTGGACCCTTTTCCAATGTAAAGAGAACAGAGGGAATTATGGTTTGATCACTCTTATCCATGGTCGCCTCTGTAGGTGTTCCCTCTTCCACTAGTTGGAGGAGGAAAAGTGTGAGTTACTTTATTAAATCTTTGACAACCTATTGTTTCTCACACCGAGCATGACTCACGCAGTCTTAGACATTTGTCATGATCAAAACATTTTCACCAACTTAAACTACAATAACTATGATTCCTATAATAATTGGGATACGTAGGAAGACTTCTTAGGGACCAATCTCCTTGGATATCCTCTTTAGGAATCCAACCCTAATTCCCTTAATCTGGGAATCCTCCTTAAGAATAATCCTCAAATTCAACCCCCAAATTATCAAGGAATCCTTTTCAAGAAGTAATCCCAAACTCATTTTCTCTCAAAGTACTATACTCTTTTATGATACTCATTAAACTACATGGGATTTTATTCCCATAAAATTGGGATAAAATTGAAGCCTACTTGAGGTTCAAACCCAAAAATTCAAATCAACCATGTTAACCTTGGTCCATATTCCCAATAGGGTCTAATATTACTTGGAAACCCATATTCTTTCCAAGTTCATTGGGTGGATTAGGTAAATGTCTGACACCAAACATTGACTAAGAACCTTTTGCTTATATGTCCTTACCACATGGCATTAAACTGTATGTCTAGGTCTTTATCACACAACCTGAAAAGGTATGATGTGTCCCATTAAGCGGCACTAAACTTCGAGGGTTCTGATTCCTTTCACAAGGATATGTAGGTAGACTATTTTATGGGTACGATCCCAATATAAAAAAAAAAACCTTCACCTCCCTGGGTGAAAATAAATTCTAGAGTGCCCCCAACGAGTGGCTTAAAAACCAGTATCATCACAAAAATGAATAAAAGAATCTCTAATTAGTATACGAGAGGATACCATTGATGGAGAACCTTGAATACATACGAATATCTCCATTAATGAAGAACCTCAAATACATACAGATGATTCTAAATTTTTCACATGTTAATAAGTGATTGATAATTCCAATGGAAACTTATGTTATACTTGGTAAATTAATAAGGATTCATGAAAATATCTTAAATTTATAAGGAGAGTCCCGAAGTAGACAATAATTCCCCCAAAAGGGTGTGATGCATTCGACCTCCCATCCTCTCAACCAATGCATGTTATTAAGTATCATAAAGTTCAAACATAACAAATGAATACATTTGGAAAGAAAGTCCCTTTTGGATAAAGAAATATTGGGTGTTTTCGGTTCCATGAATAAATCCAATGGAAATTTCTTGGAAGCAGTGATTCTTAAAACTAGAACACACGTTTCAAGGAGCTACGAAACAAAAATGGTGAACCTGATGTGAATCCTTAAACAAGTTAATAATTTTACCCACCTATCAGGCCCCTATCAATTGATAAAGTAAGTCCAGATAAAAAAATAAATCACACATGTATTCATATAAAATATATCTCTTTAATGGATTTTATTGTTACTTTCTAGTTTTTTCTCAGAACTCCCTTCATTCCAAAATGGATTTCTTCAAGACAACATATGTGAACTTCTCGACCGCTGCTCAAGCTGGATCCTCTTCCATGGGAAGGATGCCATAACCCACCTAGTGTCTTCAACACTGGGTCTCCAATGTGTTGGTAAGGGAGTACCATGACCATGGTACAATCCAAACTTTGGAGGCTTCCTAACAGGATCTCTAGGTCAATAACAATCCTCGATCGTTCGGACAATGACAACTGATGATCAAGAAGCAGACGATGCCAACCACCATCTTCAAATGTTTCGGGTCCTTATCCCTAGAATGCAACAACCAGTCCCTCTTGTATTACAGGAAGGTATATCAAGAGGACACTTAGTGTATCAATTCAAGGATGGAGGGGTCCTTCATGAGGATTCCCACCAACAATCACTGCCAGCATAATCGCGTGACAGTGAACCCCCAACATGATGGGGGTGTTTCCTCTGGATGTTTGGCCCAGGTCCCTTAGACCCAGGTGCACATGAATAATTCCCAGGGACAATGTCTGGTCAATAGGGAGTAGGTTCTTACCTCTTCCCCTTCTAAGAAGTCCATAAACCTGACTTGACGGTGAACAACGAGTAAGCACATACACTTGTCCGTCCTAATTCCACCGCCTAGCAGACTAGTCTGGAAGAAACCCACCAATACCCCTAGGAAAATCCAATGGAGTAACCATGAATATTATCATACA